>OY998130.1:13563065-14807972 GCA_963921915.1 Hyposoter dolosus | reverse complement strand
ATCAATAGTAATCAGAGCGGAACACGAAAAGCCGATAGTATCACAATTGCGAGGGTCTGCGCATCCGGACTACCGAATGCAAATTGGCGTTCGATCTCAATAATTTCACCATGGTGAAGTGTTAATCCTGACGAAAATCCGGATAGCAAATTATTACACACTATGAATGATATTGATCCGAGTCTATTAATAGTTTGCGTCGCGAATTTCGTGATTGCGAGGATATTCAGCCGATCGTTGAAAGGTGAGAAAAGTTACGAAGACCGTGGCAGTGACAAGTCAGATTGATGCTCTGCTGGGTTTGTGGAAATAGAATGGATTTATTTGCAGCCACTGCGAGACTGCGAAGCATCGTGAATGGGTTATTATTGTGGCAATAAAGACAAAATATAGATCATAGAGTTTTAATGAACGAATGATTAATTGTACTAACAAAGTATTCTCGAATGTACAAGTCTTTTATTTCCTAATATCTAGACGTAGAAGTTACGAATAACTGCAGAAGCATATGTACAGGAAAAAAATTTGGTACGAGTTGTTGAATAACGATGAGAGGATTTTCAAAAGCATCGATGGATCAGCCTTTATGACCCTTGCTAAAACCGTATTTCTTGCCATCGGAGTGTTCGCCCTTTTTCCCATATGAGTCATGATGGGAATGATGAGCCTTGTGTCCGTGTTTGCCATGATGTCCTTTGTGATCTTCATCATGGTGCCCCTTGGATTTATGACCCTTTTTGCCGTGGTGTTGATCGTGATGACCGGAATGATGATGGCCGCCTTTTTTGTGACCACCTTCCTTTTTCTCATGGTGACCATGAAAGTCGCCGTGTTTGCTGTGATGTCCACCCTTGTGGTAGTCATCGTAGAATTTGTGTTCCTTGTGATACTCGTCCTTATGAAATTTGTTGTGATAACCTTTTGTTTTGTGGCCCTTTTTGTGACCTTTTTTTTCTCCGAATTTACCAGCTTTGTGGCCTTTCTCACCCTCGTGATGTTCGCCATACTTCTCAGCCTCGTCATGATGCTTTTTCTTGTGGCCACCATGTTCCTCATGATGTCCGGAATGATGCTCTTTCCCATGCTTACCATGATCACCTTTGTCATGATGATGTTTAGTCTTGTAGCCCTTCTCACCTTTATCACCGTGTTCCTCGTGGTGACCCGAGTGGTGTTTATGCCCGCCACCAGATTCGGAATGATGACCATGGTGCTTCGTTGCCGCCGGTAACAAATCGCTTTCGATTATTTCCAACGCGTGTTCCTTAATATCTGGAACCTTTGTCATTCGAACATCTTGAGAAATTTCTGTTTCTCGCGCGATGCTCAACGAAAGCGAGAAACAGAGCAACAATAATACCGACACCAAATGCTCGATTGCGTTTACCATCTCGTTCAACCGCGGTCAACAGACTGATCGCGAAACCGTACCTAACACCACATTTAAATATGTTTACCTCCAAAGTGTTGCTGTTTCCGGGCTTATAATCAAACCCCGCTTTGCTTCTCCCCGTCAAACTTTCCAGCCGCATGCCCACTTTTCGTCCGATCCAAACCGATATCACGCTCTCTGTGGTATACCAACCCAAAGTGGGGAATTTCTCGAAGCAGCAGTAACACTTTCACGAATATATCGAAGCCGCATCTGCCCTGCAAATGATCCTTCGACCATGAAATATTAACACATTATCCACCGGAGCGTATACTTCTCTAAACGTTCCTATAACAATAGAGAGCCTGCGAAAACAATAATAATAAGGCTGCGAGGGATCAAGAATATCGTGCCACAAAAACGTTATAACCGCCATTGATAATTTACCCAAGTACTAATTCTTCATCACCAAAATTATTAATTGCTTTTCAGCGCAACAGATTACTCAGCTCTGACATGTATTTGTCTATCTGGAAAGATAAACGTGAAATGAATCTTCTGTCAGGTTTGTCTATCCAAGGACTTCAAGATACAGCAGCATAATGAATCTCGGGATCATCGCTCCGGATCTACAACCACTGAAATATTAACATTTACAGCTTCACATGAAAACACATACAGCGAATGCGTATCGGGGCTTACACGTGCCGGTATCGATCAAATAGATATTCTATAGCAGCACGAAATCCGGAAGCCACGACGGGTCGACACGCAAACAACCTCTTCGACCGGATGTCTTCGTTAAAGAAGCCCTGCCCGTCTAACTGTTCTGGAATCGACTAAGTACAGGGCCCTTGAAACAATTCGTGTAGCGAGGCTCGTTCTCTTGGGTTCGACAGTTCCTCAAAGCAATCCCTGCGCAGTTAGTTGCTTTCGGATAACTCCAGGAGCATGTCTCGAACCACTTGCTACAATCACCTCCGGACAATTCTTGAGAATCTTGTGCTAATTGGCAATCGACAATCAACACGGTCCATCCTGTGTAGCTTACCCACAGCACTGTAGATACATGCTACATATTCAATGCGGATTCCAATTGGTACATGCAAAATCTGCAACTTATGTAACAGTCTGCTCCATATTCCGACCTTGTTTATTTTCGATTATTGCAGCGAAAAAATAAAATGAATAACGAAATCGTTTCTCTTGAGCTTCGAGCTTAGTCCGGTTTATTGAGGAGTAGCCAATTAATCGTGAACACGAACCACCATAATTCATGGTGATTCCCGAAGTATGGAGACGTTGTAATCCTGTTATTCTTTTGTCATCAAAAGTGTCATCGTTCCTTATACATAATAGTAGTCTTAATAGACGTTCCTTGGCACGGTCGACATCTTGGTGTTCGGGAAAATTGGCTGTGGTTATACGCGATCGGCAAGTTTTGGCGCTGCATAAACGAGACAAGGAATGGTTACGGAGGAGACGCAAATCTCATAGCTATACGATGACCGAACGAGATTTTTGTCGCAGACATGATCAACGTCGACGTACTCGTCCTCTGGCTGGCTCTCCTCGAGCAGACCTTTTGCCAACTTCGATTTCCAGCGAGAGACCTCCGAACCTTCCCATCTGGGATGAGATTAGGTGTGTCGTCGTGTACTATACATCCGGGCTTCTACATTTTGCATCTGCGAACGTGGAGATTGCCTTGTAAGCGAATCCACTGATTTTCGTCGATCGCCAAGTAGGAGACTTCAAACTTGCGGAGTCAGAACTCTGCAAGTCCGTCTATTGGACAATCTAACTCGCTACCACTTCGATTAGCTCGCTTCTGATTGTACCTCTTTGTAATAAAACGGAGGTGATGATGCCACGAACTATCCTGTTGGCTCATCCGTTCTCGGAACTCCGATCACTTGATCAAATTAATCAATTCTGAAACCACCGCCTCTAGGTACGTCAAATACTCGCAATCTTTGTTGCAGGCAGACCTCATTCACCGTTATGCACTTCTGCGCCACGTATCCATCGTTTCAATCAAATTTTCGATGCTCTTTACCAATTCTTCAAAGGGGAAAGCTTGAGGAATATGTTCAACAACATGTCTAGGCAATCAAATCAAACTTATTCAAGAAAGAACCTTCACGAAGTCTAATTTAACGTTAAGTCCCAATTCTAGTATTTCTGCACAATTTTCGTCGTTGATAATATATTTTCAAATCAATCTTTTCGTCATGTAGTTGACGAGCTATTAATTTGTGAATATTCCATTTAAGTTCAATAGACGTTGAAAAAGCCAGCGAATCAGCAGGAAACCTCAAATAGCATGATCATCTAAATGCAATGCTCTCGATGCAGAATCCATTCCAAATAATGTAACCACTCCGAAAATTAGTTGTATTTGCATTCCTCGTAATTTTATGTGTCGCAGGCAAGAATTTTTGAAATAAAATTTCTTTCTGTTGCCTCGTGTGATGAACAAAAAAAAATCGATTTTATAATAATTCTGACTATATAAACAAATCGTCATTGCATCGTATATAATGAGGCCCGCCACGTTACTCCCGAGATTCTGTAATTACGAAGACGTTTAACGGGAAGATTCAAAAGTTACACGTCGGTAAACTTTTCTCGTTATAAATAGTTGGAATCGCAAAATATGAATAAGCGAAACTCCGATGATTATGTTTCATAGTCTTTATGCGACAGCAAAGACCGTAAGGAAAAGCGGAAATACTATACGTGAACGTTGGATAATCGTAAGTTGCAAAAGCTTTGATAATAATTTGTAGCAAGCTGTGCAACTGAAAGTATAAAATGCGGTAAAAAAAAAAGAGGCATCATTGTCAGCGAAGCAACTTCGTCCAAGTCAGCCCCATTGGGGGGTCTCGCGTGACCGAAGTAATTTTTAACAAATCCCTACAAATTCTTCGCCTGTCAGGTTTACGCGAGCTAGTGGATAACCCACCTCTCGGAACTGATGGTGGTAACTGGTCGTGTCTGTCAAGACTACACCGAGGAGAAACCCCGCTCGAGTTAGTTCGCGGTATGCTATTTGCGTTTATAACAAACCGCCACACGACCGGTAAGCGCGTTACAACTGGGGAAAAAAAAAGTTTGCTTCATGCAGCACATTGTTGCATGAAATCGGGAAGCCGCACGCAGAAACAGGGTGATAGCGTGTGAACGAGAGTCAAAATCATGAAATTCTTCCTGACACAAAACTCACCAATTTGGTTAATTCTAAGTGGGCAAATTAGTGTTTCGGAAAATTTACTAAGAAAGTAGGTTTCTCCATTAAAAAACAAAAGGAACGTTTTATTTTTATTCTAATTTTTTGACACTTTGGGGAAACACAAATAACAATTTCCAACTCGAATCTATATGTTTGTACGTTTTTATTTTGACTGTAGTTTCTTTGGTCGATTTCCTAACGCTAGTAATATTCACCACCGTCATAGCCTCCATCCCCACCGGAGGTGTAAGAGCTATGAGAACCGTAAGATCCTTCGTCACCACCACCACTCGAATAATGCTCGTTATACCCATCGGAATTTCCATAATTTCCGGAATCCGAGTCACCCTCGGTATAGTGCGCGGCATCTCCATCCCCATCCGCAGTATAATTTTCGCTGTCACCTCCGTCTGTATACGAAGCGGATTCACCACTGGCGTCATCGCCACCCTCTTCAGCCTCGGTGTACGCGGCGTTATCACCTTCGTCCTCGGCGTAATACGTGTCCACTACAGTGCCTGAAAATACACGAAGATATTCCCGATAATCAGCATTGCTTTCAGTGTCGGATATTCTAATACCTTGATGGTTGAATTCGGAAAAAACGATGAGGAAAAAAAAACGTGAAAAAGGAAGAGCTTGCGAACCTGCTCCCTCGTGATCTCCATCTCCCTTAATCTTGGAAGCATAAGCGGCACTCTTGGCTTGTCTACCACCCTTGTCAGCACTCTTTGCTTTCCCAAAGGCAGTATGCTTTTCGAATCCGTAATTATCTCCGACTTTCTTGTGAAAGGTGTCAAGGCTTTTGTAACCGTGGTCGCCATTGCTGTATGTCTGTTTCACGAAACCTTTTTCACCCTCCGCATCGTTGCCGTATGTCTTGTAATATCCACCTTCATCCGATTTTCCTGTAACAACATCGTTATCGTTTTGACTCTGTTTAATCCTACGCATCAGCGAAAAGCAGATGAAGGAAGAGATCAACTGGAGAGGTGGATATATTTCACTATTCGTAAGAATACTCGAACGGAATTCGAGCTAATTATGCTGGGGATTTCCTCGTTTTGCTAACTGTTACACAAATCATAATTTTCTTGTTCCTTCTCTCCATAACGACGACCTTCCAGCAATTACGTATTCGGAGTATAATGACGGTTCTGATTTTATAAATTCCGAGCGAACGAAGCAATGTGTAATAAGAATGATTAATACCCGAAGCATTTTTCATGAGTTTCTTCCCATGGACACTTTCCACCGGAGAATTGCCGTCCGCCAACAAGTCGCGGAGTATCATTTGAACTTCGAAATCATCCGGACTCAGTAAACTGGAGGATTCGTCATCGCGTAACGGCCGGGCGAGCGTGCAAAGTATCGCCCCGAAGAGGAGAAAAACAAGAAGATCGCGAGCGTCTTGTCTCATAATGCAAAGTGTCGTTTGGTCGGTTTGACTCTTAGGACTGAATCGGTTTTGCTGTAACCGCACTTCTGTATATCGAGAGCTAATGACGCGAGAAGTCTCTTATATATTGTATTTAAGCACGATATCAAAGGAGCCAAAGTTTCTTGCCCCGTTTGTCGAACGATCGCAATCGAGGAGTGATGACAGAGCAAATAAAATATTGGTGCAATATCGACGATGTAATTTTGTGAGGTATAAAGCTCGAGTGGAAAATTGATCGAAAACTTGTTACAGCAGCAGGTGAGGGCAGTGGAGAGTGGCAAATAGTGAGTCCACTATGATGAAAATTGTGTTGTATGATGATGCCAAGATATATACGCTTGCTTGTCTTTCGCAAACGATCATCGAGCGGGTGTTCTCTGTACGATATCATGAAACGATCAAGTAGATCCACAAGCTCTGGCGTGGCATGTCGCCTGGGAAATCGGCGTTTCGATATTGCTTCACGCCTCGGGGATTTACGCAAAGCCTCTAGACGTTGAGCTCTCATTCTCCCTCCATCTCTGTCTCTCTATCTCGTTCCAGAGACTTCGCACTGATCAGCTCTTTGTAGGATTATTGCCAGACAGATTGGAACAGAATAGAAACTCGATGGATTTGCGGTTGCGAGCTGCAACATGGTTCGTAATCATTATTAGGAAAGACGGATGAAAGTTACTATAAAGAAATGTCAGGCGGTGTTACAATTTACCTGAACGACGAAAACCAGAACAAAATCTCTCTTCGTTACTCTCGACAGCAGCAAAGGCATAATAATCATCAAGAAAGTATATACATTAAACGTGTATGTCCATAGCGATGAATAGATCGCTGATTGATTTCGTGTTCGCTCATTGAAAGTGTACCCGTCAAGAGAGATCGCAAACTTGGCGCACGAATGATTTCCCGTTTTTTTCATTATCACGCAATAATGAGAGGCAAAAGAATCGCCGGAAAAAAACATCGGAGATACCGGAGTATCGGAGAAAAACGATGCCGCTAGGAACAATTTCAAGTGTATCTAATGATTGACGCAATCCATGCGACGAGGACGTTGACTCTACTCGGTGGGGGTTTAACGTTCACCATATACTGTGTGATAATACCCTCATTTCAGTATATACACATGATGCACATTGGGTGTAGATATGAAATGGGATTGCTTAGTCGTAACATAATGACGCGGACGTATGACAACATTGGGACTATGCTACTGCTATCTATACGTCTGCATGACGAAGCCTTCCTCACGACGGATATATATTTGCCTGTGTAACTTGATGTGGTCCATTTTCGACCTGTATTGCCTGGGATATTATCAAATTATGTGCTAGCAAGCTGCATACCGTGCTCAAGACCCACTGACGATTCATTATGGATCATTAGTCCGATTCGAAACACACAATTTCGAGTCTCGATAGAGCTGAACGTTGAGGATGACGCTGCGCAATATCAAAGTTCTGGAGCAATGAGAATCCCGGTCTTGGTTACTAAAGTACGAATCTGGCCACTTCTCGAGGCGATGACTCTCAGCAAAGCGGATATTTTTGTGGAGGTCCATTTTGTCGAGAGTATCGTACAACTCCCGACTAAGTAAGTAACGACTAACTCGACTGTGCGCTAGTTACTATTTCGAAGAAAAAAAAAAGCAACTTTCACCCCAACTCCGACTTTTGGTTGAACTTGCGATTTGGTTCGCTGCATCGATGAAATTAATATTCATTCGGCTTAAGTAAATGTTGAGTTGGTCGACAGTTGTGACGACATCACTTGTTTAACGTTCCCTGAAATAGACGATTAACGTTTAAGGACACTTCTAGGCTCTTTTTTCTTGGGTTTGAAAGATCGTAAAGCCGCGGAACAATCTCTAACGACTCTTCCTGATTCTTTTCTCTAGGAATAAAATTGTATTTTCGGATAGTGGATATAAAAGGAAATCTGCTGATTTATTAATGTCCGGGTCTTCCAACTCATCCTCAAAGATCCAAGATCTGGTGTAATTGGCTTTATCAGCTAATGAATTTGTAACGATTCAGCAGCCAACATTAGAAGTGCTTCGGTTAGGAAAGGTTCTTCAAGTATCAAAAAATAAAAGTTGAATCACTGTCACTCAAGGTGCCGGAGACTTATACGCCGGAAACTGGATAAAACGTTAAAATCATTTGGGTCAACGGACTCTCTCGCTCTCATTCCATATATATTCCTGTCGCTGTGACTCTCTGCCACTCGCTTCCTCGGCGTTCATCCGGTAGCATTTCTCTCTATTTATGTCTCTCATTCCGTTGCTATACTCGCTCTTCATCGGAATTAACTAATTCGCATCTGGCGAGGCAAGCACGCCGGCTCGGCGCCGTCACACCAAGCTGCTACTAAATCGTCGACTTTTTATCCCCCTGTCGAGGGTCGGGAGGGCACCTACAAAACCCTCCCGTTATGTTCTATAGAATCTTCCTCAAGGAGAGAAGCCACGCTGAAGCAAAAGAAAGAGAGAGCCGGAAAGATAAAAAGAGAGCCAGAAAGGAAAGCAATGGAGGGCAAAAAAAAAGAGAAAAAGAGGAAATAGCTGGCAGGATGATCGTGCTAAAACCGTGTGAACCACTCCCCTATCACGATGTCTACGATGTTAAGCGCCTTAGATAGTTGCAACGCCAGCTACTTTCCACGGGATAATCCGGTAATTTGGAAATCGGGATAGAATGTAACACACCTTTGGGGCTCAGTCGTGCCAGTTAACTCCTCCTCCCTGCCCTGCTACCTCACTTTTTCATTCTTTCCAAGACATTGTCTTATACACGAATTGCATATACATGCGAGACTCCCGAAATGCAGTTGCAGAACACGATTTTCTTCTCTGTAATAAATTTCGGAGCGATCCTTAGTTTTTGGGAATTTTAGGTCTTTGCGTCGGTGAACATTGAATAAGAAAACTAAGTATATCGAAGGAATTTTCATCATTGACTTGCTCATTATTTGTGCTAGTGAGAAAGACTCATAAAGTTAAATAGACTATGGAAATAACATGAACCCAATCATAAATGTTGGCTGACGCGATTTAAATCAGAGTCATTTTTTCACAACAATTTAGTGCTCAGTGTTATAGCACTTTATAATATTTAATGAAGTATTATTCCTCGATATAAACTGATCGTAAAGCTGCTGGGAAAGTAGGTAAAGATAACATCTGTGGTTAGTCTAAATGCAGGATACATGGTCTAGTCGGTGCTCAAGAAATACTCGCGTGCTTTCGTACAGGCAAATTGGTCTTGAGCGCAGTCTAAGGAACTTTTCACTGCCAAATAAAACACCAACCGGGCGGTGAAAAGTGGGAAGCAGTTTACTGTTATCGCTTTTACGAGTTTCCTCCCAAGCAACGCTGATTAATAAAAGAATAAACAACGAAAAAAACACTTTCTCTATTCAGTTGCAAGCCTACGGGACAGCCAGCACACCGTCTCACTGATTTTTCACGTAACCATTACAAGGTATACTCGATTTTTCAAAATACAGCCGGTGACCAAGTTGACATTAGGGAACGCAAGGAATCATGATGTTTTACGATACCGACAGTTGGTCGAGCTTGAAATTAGGGAGCTTGTGTTTCTCGTGGTCGGTAAAAAAGAGCATGAGGCTGATGCTCGTGTTACGATTTCGGAGCGGAACGTTTACACGATATTTTGTTGAGTTTTTTGAGAAAATAACAATTAAAGAAACGTTTCGATTAAATTATTCGTAAAGTACAAACAATTACGAACGTGGAATTGGGAGAAAAATGGTAGAATGTAAATCTTAAAAATTCGGTTAACGCATCGCATCATTTTGTGCTTTTAACAAAAAATATGATGAGACGAATATTTTAATTGATGTAACAATCACGAACGAACGCCTAACAAATTAAGGGAATTAAAGAAAAATTTTGACCGTGTTTATTCCTGAACTGATCGTTACATATTTATTATTGCGCGCTTCGTCGCAATACGGCACACGGCATCGTTTTGATATTTCAGAATATACAGCAGTGCCCGTCAAAGTACTTGCAAGAAAATAAAGAAATCGTTCTGAGAAATAAATAAAACAATGGCTCTGTGGCGTACATTGCCACCGAAGATTCTTGAATCTTCGAAAAGTCTTACGCGTAGTGTTCCGAGTGTGTCCTATCACCCCAACGTAAATATCTGCACTTTTTTCATCTCTAACCTCTCGATTTGCTCGATATCCATTTTGATTTTTTTCCAACCGGATCGTCAAGTTTCACGTTTTATTTCAATGTTTATCAATTATTTATCATTCTCGTGTTGCAAGGATACAATCCCTCTGGCCACGAAATAAATTCATCATATTTATACATAGTCCCCGATCTATTGATCCGAAGCTTTTCCCAATCGTTCGTAAAGTTAAAACAAAAAATTCGGCACATTGCGTTCGAGATGCCTGCATTCTGACATTTATCACAAAAAACAACGATTTCATCCATTTTCGATCGTACATCGTAAAAATAGGCGCAATCAAATGAAAAATTATTATCGTTCCATGGATAAGCGCGTTTAAGAGACAAATATAATTCATCCATGTCCTTGAATCGATATTGAAATTGCATATAGCAAGTTTTTTGGCACATTCGTCGTTGCAATCGTGACGTTCTTTCTGATACTCAGAATTTGATCAATCAGGTTTTGGACCACTATGAAAACCCACGCAACGTCGGAAGTCTCGACAAGAACGATAAAACTGTTGGTACAGGTTTGGTCGGAGCTCCAGCCTGTGGAGATGTCATGAAACTGCAAATCAAGGTGGACGAGAATGGAAAAATAATTGATGCTAAATTCAAGACTTTTGGCTGTGGATCGGCCATTGCTTCGAGTTCCTTGGCGACTGAATGGGTCAAGGGCAAAACTGTAATCCACCAGAATAATTTCCACATTTTTTTTCACTTATTCCCACGGCCATCCATAGAAACCATGCGAGTAAACAAATTTTTTGCAGGTCGATCAGGCACTGAAATTGAAGAACACGGACATAGCAAAAGAGCTCTGTCTCCCACCGGTCAAGCTGCATTGTTCCAGTAATTAGAAGCAGTTGAAAAACTAGCAATCATTAAATTTCATGAAATCGATATATTTTTCATTTTATCGACACTTTTTGATAGTTTTTTTACAAAAAATCATTTTCATGTTTTTCAGTGCTTGCCGAAGATGCTATCAAAGCAGCTCTCTCCGACTACCGTATCAAACAGCAGGATAAGGCAGACAAAACAGGCGATGCTGTCAAGGCTTAAAATTTAATGGAATGCAATAAAAATTCCTTTTTGTATAAATATGAGAACAAATATAGAGATCCGGTGCAAATAATTTCTTTAGGATCGGTTGGAATGCACTGGGGTGTTTGTGTATATCGTCCAATGTGATATACCTCAAAGGAGATGTAATTACTATTTTGTGCATATGGACGAACATTTTTGAAATATAAACTTATACGTAGTTGGAAGTATTTCGAGTTTTAATGTTGAAATTCGAATCAAATTGTTGGGGACCGTCCAGTGTGGTATAGAACAAACCAGAAAATCCTTGACGAAAAGTCACGCCATTTTATAAGTCGAAAAAAATGGTGTCCTATCATTTGCGATAATAATATAGAAGATTAACAATTTCAGTTCAAAAATACGATAAAGTGAAGAATTACCGACTGGCGGTAAGTTTCTCGATATTGTAGGTAATTTTACGATGGTGAAAATCTTCCACGACATTTTTCCATTCATCTTGAACCTCGGGTCCTGGATTACGTGGTGCATCGCGCGCGCTATAGTAAAAATACGCGAAATATATATAGTTCAGTTGAAATGGAACGTTCGTAAGAATCGTGAATGTTTGTAACAATGTTACTTGATTGTGCGAGCATGAGAAAATGGCATAATTCGAAGGATCGATTTACGACTTGAATTCATCAAGTCGGAATTGTAAAAAGTATCAATATTAATAAATTTGGCAAAAGTTATATACGAAAAATCTTCAAAACATTATATTTAGTTATACGTGTTGATGGGTTCCAAGATCTGACAGGAAATAAAACGAGCCGGCACGATGGACGCTGTTAGTTTTTTGATCATCGCCGGGTTTATCCACTGTTCTTTATTCTTTTTCAACATCATCTTTCGGGTAAGATAACCATACAGTTCAATCCATAATTTATCCTTAAGGTCTAAACCTGCCACAATCAAAATTTTCGCCGAAATTCATACTCTCCATTTCTTGAAATTCCTCTATTTATCCAATCGTGTAAATATTATTTTTCCTGATGAACGAACTGTCCTGTTTTATTAACAAAAACATACAAAGTCTTTCGAGCCTCAGTTTTCATTCATAAAATTCATTTTTTCTCTGCAACAATTACGAAATGCTCACGCAGTCCTGAACACGGCGTAGCCTTTACATAATGACAAACAACTTTGTACTTCAAAGGCTGAAATGAATCATCGACATGTATTTTCTAAACTACAATGTTCGTTTGTGTTAAAACTGTACTCTTTACAGTCGTGCTCCCACTATCCGTATCTTTATTTCCTACAAAATACGGGACTGGAAATACAAACACTGTGCGTCAAATGGTCAACGACTGCTTTCAATCGAGCGGTCGTGAGATGGGGAATGGATAGATCGAGATTTTGGCTGCTTTGGTTCAATATCGGTGCTATTGTCAGCATCGTTTTGCTTCCAATTGCTTCCTTCCTCGTTGTTAAAATGACCATCGACTCGTGGTCCGGCACAACTTCCAACAGCGGAGGGGAACCTGTTATGGCCCTGGAACTGATGGTACGATAAAAATGATTCTGGAGGGAGAACGAATGAACAAATGCGAATTTAAATTCATTATAAAATTGTATTTCATCATGCTCCCAGTTACCCGGAGTCAATGTGCCGTTCAGTGACATCGGATACTACGTTGTGACTTTAGGTCTTTGTAGTATAGTCCACGAGTTTGGTCACGCTCTGGCAGCCTCCAGGGAGGATGTCCAGCTGTTCGGAGTTGGCATTCTCATAGCGTACATATTGCCGGTAGCTTACGTCTCCATGAGCAACGAACAGCTGGCATCTCTACCGGTTATGAATCAGTTGAGAGTTTTGTGCGCTGGAATTTGGCATAATATCGTGTTGAGTGCTTTTGCCGCTCTGATTCTCTCAATGAGTTCGTGGTTTTGGGCGCCGCTGTATACTTATGGGGCTGGGGTAGCGGTCAAGTCAATCGCACCAGTAAGTTTTAGATTAAAAACAAGAAATTAATAGGAAAAATTCATTTATGGCCTCAGAGAAGAGGAGGACGTTTTGTTGAGAAGTGAATGAAAATAATGTTGTCTTTTTGCAGAATTCTCCGCTGTTGGGACCGACGGGTATGGTGGCTCAAGACGTAATTTACAATTTGAACGACTGTCCAATCGCGAATAGCGACAATTGGTACAATTGTATACTGGAAGCAGTAAATCAGCCCACACCTGGTTACTGCGTATCTCAAAATCTAGTCGAGGTAAATTTCTTTATTTGTACGAAACTGTGACCCTCTGCACGTTTTCGGTTTACGCTGAAAATTCTATTCTTCAATGTATCCATCAAAGTTCCAAGAATGATTTATGAGAAAAATATTTCGTACTTTGGAAGCAGACTAAGCATCTAAAATTCTTCAATCAATTAGGAATTTGACGAGTCTGCCCCGGCAAAAACAATGCCCAATGGCGCGGTCAATTGTTGCACTCCCGATAGCGAGAGCACCGGCAGTCTGTGTTTCGAATATATCGAAGGACCGCAATCCGCGCCGTTACAATTACCGCCTCATTCTTGTTTGCCTGCCCGCAAAATCATCGAGAGCTCGCATCGATATTGTCAGACAAGTTATCACTGTGCCGCTCAGGACACACATTGCATGAGACCGTCTCTGGACAACACGACCAAGGTGAGTGACGAGGAATACGAACGTATCAAAAACTTTCTTTGAGAAAAAAGGAAATTCTTTGGTTTCAGTTTTTTATTGTCTGATGTTTTCGAACCGATCGGTTCGTTCAAATCGGTCTACAGTCTTTGTGAAACTTTTATTCAAAACTCAGAATTAAACTTTAATTCCAGGTGGTACAGTTGAAGAGAAGAGTCGGAAAGGACGTCCTGTTTTTCGGGCATCCAGCAGACATTTATCGTACGCTCGAGGTTTCCGACTGGATACCGAAATATAAATTTTTGAATCCTGATTTGCCGGAATCTCAGGCTCTCCTGGCAAAATATATAACAATAATATCGGCTGGTCTAGCAGTCGTCAACGTCGTTCCTTGTTTCTTCTTCGATGGTCATCATATTGTTAATGTACTCACGCAAAGTTTGTTACGCACACGAGTACGTCACAAGAGTCTTCGTCACGCTATAGCTCTCACTATAACGTGCATAGGCACTCTTGTTCTGGCAATGAACATTCCATCGATGTTCATTAATAAATAACTGTGAATAGTGGTAAAAAAAGGAAAAGAGTAATACGTACATTTATATTTATTTCAAAAAATACAATCGTATTTATTTTCACACGAGGATCATTTTCATTTCTTGTCTCAAAAAATTTGGAGTTTATTTTGTTCGGTCTAGATTTCTTTGCAGCTCTCGTAACGAGTTCTCTCCGTGCACGATCAGAGATTTGATGGCAAACTGCAAGTAGATCACATTTTTATCGTTTGGCACAAATTATTTCTATTGCAGAATTGTTTTAAGAAATTTACATGAAATTTTTTCATTTTCTACTCAAACTCTAACAAGTTAAAGTTGGAAAAACCATGTTCCTGAATCTTTAGAACACACTCACTTCGTCCTTAACTTCTCTGTTTGCTCTGAAGTCAGATTTGGCCCAATCTCTCATGTAATCACGGTCATTTTTGTCCGGAATCTTTCTGATTGTTTTCATTATATTTCTATATAGTTTTATCACTTCTTGGTGGACCATGAACTACAAAAAAAAAGGGTAAGTTACGAAGCTGGATCGTTTTTTCGCAGGAAAACGTCCGAGGCTAAAATATTTCTATAAATTTCAATGTCAGGTCCATGTGGGTCTTGGACATTTGACGATCGTGTGGGACATTTTATTATTCATTTACGTGCTCACGATAATTTATGCAGCAATTTTTTCAATGCAATGATTCATTATAAAAGTTGTTGATCACCGAGGGGATTTTTTTACCAAAACAAACGGAAAAATTGTCGAATGCATCGTTCGAAGGGAATGAATAAAAAATGGAATGGATAAAAATCAATTGCCAAGGTATACTGGAGAAATTAGAAAACAAAATGTAGAGAAAACTACAAACTCGTTCGATTAACCTCTTTGAGACTCATAGTAGTCCTGGGAGTTGTGGGCAATTTGGCCATTTTTAATCGGCTTAAAATCATTTTTTTTAAATATCAATCAACCACGGTTGCTTTTAATCTTTTGGAGTAGAAATTTATACGTTTTGTTAACATTTTAAACACTCGTTCCACTTCATTCGACCGGTTTCCTGTTACGATAGTACAAACGATGAACACACGGAGATTTCCGATACAAGATTCGTTTTTTTTTGGGTTGTTCCGAAACAGCGCTTTTTTTTGGAGCGGTGAACTTGAGAAGATCCACGTGTACTTTACTCGGCTGGTTTGCAGATTCATTCGATTTTTGTCGTGCTCCAAAAAAGTCAATAACAAAAAAGGTGGATTTTATCGCGAACGCGCGATTTATGAATCAGATCGTTTTCAGCATCGTCTCAATTTTACGATTAACTTTCAACTTCAACCCTTTTTATTCAGCATTTATTCGTCATCGTCAAAGTAAACGCAACTAATTATTACAGCTTCCGGTGCAATAGTTCTTTTAGAAAAAGTGTCAAAATATCCATTTGCGAGTGATAGATAAATTATATAATCACTGCACTTGCTCGTTTACACTTTTTATTACTACAGACAACCCATTCATCATGAAATATGGTGATTTTCCAGTAGAGTGCAGCAGCTACCTGTTCAAATCCCCGTTCATATAGCGATTTTTCATTTTTCTGCGCGTGAGAGTATGCGCGAGAGAACAAATTTATCTCGTAGTTCTCTCAATAACGTACTTGTGTGTGGGCACGTGCGTGTATACTCGCGCGCCGCCGTGTGCGTGTATTTTTCACTTAGTAAGGAGCTTACGTGTGTACGTGAAAGGCGAAAAATATGTATCGTCGCGGTTGTTGACGATTTTCTACGAGGTGGGGAGACAAAGCGATTCCAGGGCAAGTGAATTTCGCGACTTTGGAGAAAAGTCCTGCGGAATATTAATCACAATAGTAAAAATACAGTATTCATAACAACAAATTCACGGGCGTCGAAAATAGTGAATATTGTGCTGGTATAGCGTGTCGTATATGAGCACGAAGGGGAGGGGATAACACACGCAAGCCTCGAACTAAACACAATGGACACGCTTCATTGGAGGGAAGGTAAGACAATTCTATCTCCCGCGGATGTGGTTGACCTTGTTTGTAATGTCTTTTTTTTAATTTTTCACTCATATTTTTTTTTCAATTAAATATATCTGGTAAATGACGGAAAAAACGTTTTGCATCGCCATCTTTGGACATTTTTTTATATCACGTACGGGAGTTTTCGCGTTTTTTTGTCACTGGGTTCGTGTACATACGTCAGTTTGTAAGGCCTTTATACGAACGAAATGTCGAAAAAATGACACTTCGCGTATTTGTTACTTTCATCTGGTTGTTCCCTAGATGAGTAAGAAACTTCTATTCATCGTTGCCTTCCGATGTGTCAAAGGAAGAAACTCAGTTGTACAATCCCCGTCAGCATATACTTTCGTCACGGTTATTCACTTGACCGTTCATCATAATAACAGATTTTTCTCAATCATTTTTAACCTTCAAAACTTCACGAGAATAATTTCCATTCTCTATAATTTTCGATATCTATATTTTCAGGTTGTGTTAATGTTTTGTCAGTCCGCTAAGGTATCAAACTCATTCCAAAACATTTGTTTTTCGTCCACGTTACCGATTTCTTAGAGAATTTTGTGAAAAAAAAATTAAATTCTAAAAATTAAATTCCTTCTTTACAAAGTTGTTTCTAAATACTTCACCGCTTGTTCTTAAAATTACCAATATTCGTTTTCACATACTTTCACGATATTAAACCCGATCCGAAAAATATCAAAATACTTTGTGAGTATTTTGTGGACGAAATAACCATCGCACCATGGATGACGATCAACATGTTCCAGATTCTAACACACGTCATTGCATTATGAATTCTGACGTTTTTCTATTTCTTTTGCAGTTGACTGCTCCCCGTAGATGGCCAAGTTCGATGGATAATCTACGTTAGGGTTGTCAAGTCCTTCGACAATGTATGTAAGCCTTTAAACATAACGCCATTGTTTACTTTTTCAGCAAATACCAAATTCCACAAGATTTTTTTCTCGCATTTTATTCCTGGCCTTCGTACGGCCGGGAATTCCGTCTCCGTAAAGTGTGCACACTCTCTCGACGCATGCAACTTTTTTTTGGCTGCCCAATGGAACAATCCTTTTACGAATTAAAAGATTTTTTTGAATGTTCTGTTGCCTTACCGATCTATGCGCTGTGACAACTCGTCATTGATTTTGTACTCAAACGTTAAAACGGACTGTTTCTGATTTTCAGATGTTTAGTCCAGTACAGATAAAGCAAGAATATCCTGGCGTGGATGATGGCAATCAAAACATAACGAACGGCGTACCAGCTGCTTCGGATTATCCAATATTCACTAATCAGGATGTCGAATACATGTATCGTCAATTGCCACAATTTTGGGGACAGGCCCAGTTACAGACAAATCAAATTGTCGAGGATCTTGCGTCAAAAGGCGAACCTCACGTTCGTCAAGACATAGCTCATAATCAGGTGGATACTATGCTCCTTGTTTGCTATTTTTATTCGTTAGTTAGTAATTATTTGTTGAAATCCGATTGCCAGAGTAAAAATTCATGAAAATAATCCGCATGTTCCCAGAGAGTTTGGTCAATGGTTAATTTTTCTGAAGAGGATTACCAAATGTTTGGGAAAATTTCGTTAAAGATTTTACAGTGTTTTTTTCCGAAAATAACTCTTTCCTGTTTAATTCTTCACGACTGGGTGGTCGATATTAATAAATTCTAATTTAGTATCCATTCCAATGATTTCTCGTGAGCAACGTGGGATCGTAAAATCTTGTAAATCCATTTTCAAGCTCAATCGTGAAAACTGCGTGACGGTAAATGATTTATTAATTAATTTGGTAACGTGCGAACAGGAAAGTTTCCGGAAAAATCGAACTAATTGTAACGAAAAAGTAAAAATGTAACGATCCATAGTTTTCTTTGTAAAAGAAAAGAAAATTAGAGTTTTCATTATGCTGCGTTTTTTCAGCCACCGATCCAGCACGTGGCAGTGGCGAATTATCTTCAACAGCAGTCGCAATCGCAGCACGTAATGCCTTTCCAAGTAGAGCAGCAGCATCCTCACGAGCAGGATAATCAGCAGCCAAGAAGTTTGGCCCAGCAGCAGCAGCAACAACAGCAGCAACAACAACAACAACAACAACAACAACAACAGCAACAGGCTCAACAGTCGCAACAAGGAAGCTTAGCACACACGAGCCAAGATTCGCATCCGTCTCAGTTGATGATGCAACATCCGGGATCGTTGAATCCAGCGTTACTGGCTGTTCAAAGCCAAGTAACGACGGTACCAACGACAAAGCACAATGGTCCGGGGAGGCCACCGAAATCAACAACGGCCGGAAACAACAGCCAAAGCTCGCCACCGAAAAAAATGAAGTGTCAGTGTGAGATTTGTTTCAAGGAGTTTGGCCACAAGAGTAATTTGTTTATACACATGAGAACGCACAATGGTGAACGTCCATACAAGTGCACCCAGTGCGACAAGTGTTTCACGCACAGCGGCAATTTGGCGATACACATGAGGACCCACAGCGGGGAAAGGCCTTACGCTTGTCAAATATGTGGCAAAATGTTTTCTCACAGCGGCAATTTGTCCACTCATTTGCGCACGCATTCCGGTGTCAAGCCTTACAAATGTCCCGTATGCGGCAAAGAATTTCGTCATAGTGGTAATCTCTCCATACACGAGAGAATACATTCCGGTATAAAACCATTTCAGTGCAAAGTATGCGGCAAAGAATTTTATCACAGTGGCAATTTAACTACCCACATGAAAAAACATCCACTAGGCAAAAATCCTATCGAACAACAACAGCAACAGCAGCAGCAACACTGCTCGGAAGAGATAACTGATCGCAATGATCCGAGAATAGATTCGATGGACGTTTCCTCCAACAACCCCGTTAGATTGGCGGTGAACGTCGCTTCCACGGCAAATCGTGGCGTTACGGTGAGAAATAACGTTGATCGTGACTCCGTGAAGAGCGAGGGACGCGAGGACAAACGCGGTGAGGAATCTTTGCAATTTGCACCGCCCACGAGTTAATGCCTCGCTGGTTCGACTCGCAACGAATTTAATTTCAACCCTTATTGGTAAATTTGCCGTTTGCCGAGTCGATCGTACCACGCGACTTTTCGGGCTCATTAATTATTGCCCTCGTAGCGACAGAGACAGAGATTAAGAGAGAGAAATGCGTTACAAGTATTTCATGAATAAACATATTCAAATATATTAAAAGTAAGTGAATTCGAGTTTGTGCACTAAGTGCATGAACGAACGAATTTACGCGTTTTCGAACGCGACTCCCGCGCGTGAATTATGTGCATAACCGTGTGCTCCAAAAAGACGAATCTCTTCCTGAAAAGATACGAAAAGGAAATATCTCATCGAGACAAAACATATGTACTTAAGATCTTATTATTGTGCTTTATAATCGCGAGTGACTGCGTAAAAATGAGTGAGTCTCTGCGGACTGTGTCGACTTTCGAAACTCGCTAAATTTCCGTACAAATCCCCTTTTTTTCTTTACACGAAGTCCCAACTCATTACAGAGTTTATTGGCTGGTTAAAGGAAAAAAGTCTCGAACGATTCTCGAGAAAAGTTTAGCTCAGAATCAAAATGTTCACGAAAAACCATCGGTTTTCACGTTTCTTCCGAATTTCTCGGTGGATAACGAGTTATCGATACGAGGAAATAGATTTTCCTCAATTTCGACGTTTCAGCTCAACGTAAAAAAAGCCACGAATCACAGTTGCTCCAAGCCAATGAACTCTGTCAAATAAATTTCATCAATTTTCCCCGGAATGCATGCACTTGATTAAATTGCAAATTTTGCGCACCCTTCGTCGTTGGAGAGAGATAAGCTTGGACGATTCAATCACGCCATATTCTCCGACGATTTCCGCGCGTGTGTGTGTGTCTTTGTTTTTGCGTGGATGTTCTCACTCCCCTTTCTGCGCAGTCGAAATACGAGCCGGATGAAACTCCGAGAGCTCGCCGGACCTCGACGATTGACTCTGGCGACCAGAGATTTTGCGTTAAAAAGAAGAAAAAAAAAGACACGACTCGCACATCGATTAAACAAAAAAACAACAAGAAGGCGGTTCCAATCATGAAAATATCACTAATGCGAGTGTTGACCGCTTCTACGTTACAATTATTGCATTTATATTTGTGCAACAACTATAAAACAAACAAACAAAAAACTTGATCAATTGGTTCATAGTTTTTAATCTTTGTATCCCAAGGCAAATATTTTCTCCAGTAAATACTGTGTTACTTTTTAAACGTTTTTCATTCCTCTTTATTTTCGTTATCGTTTCTTAACATTCAACGACAACGATCCGGCACAGTACTAACTTTTTCTTTCTATTTCGTGCTCTCCGTGATATTCGTTTTTTCATTCCGGATAAATACACAATTCTCATGAAATTACAACGACAATTTGGAAATTCTCAAAACGTCGGAATTGTCGTTCTAATAAAATTAGAAAGTGATTTAAGAAAAACTGAAAATATTGGAAGAAAAAAATATTCGATGGTTGAGTGAACGGAAAAACGTTTTTCTTCCTAAATTTGAATTTTTCGACGATTTCCTGAATCATTTTCCAATAGTTTTGATATTTTTTATAAACTTTCGTAACAACACAAAGAATCATCGAATTTATTTATTTCTTTTCGTCTTTTATTCTTTAAGAGAAATATTGGTACGATCGTATGTGCCTCTTGGTATCAAGGTTCAGATTTATTGAGCAATTTGCTTCGCCAAAGAATGGATATAAATTTCTGGTTCATAATTCACTGTGTTTCCAGTTGCTCTATAGTCGCTCCGTAATTCGAATTGCTACAGCAATTGTCGCTTCCGGTAGAGCAGCTGTAGGAAGTCGTCATCGGGCTCTTTTATAGCTTCGATAAAAAAAAATGCAGTGAGACGAAAGGACTGACAGGTCATGATCGATTTTCTCGTCGAATAAAAAAAATCCAGATTGTGAATTTCCTCAAATCTCAAAAATGGACCAACGCGAAAGAACATTTTCGTTTGAATATTGTGGCGACCTCATGCGCGGACTGATGTAATCAGCTGATAACCTTGACTTTTTGAAACGCCAATCATCCACCACGAATTTCCAATTCAAATCACACACGAAGTCGTTCACCATCGATCTAAAGAAAATTGCTGGGATGAAAATATAATCTTGACGTTAATTTTGCAGTCAAAAAATAACAAAACGTTTGGAAACTTTTTTTTTTCATTTTTCAAACAATTCCTCAGAGGACAAGAAAAAAATCGTAGAATCATCAACGGTAATTCTTGGGTGATCCTGCGTAAATTTCGAAATCGCTAAACAACTCGAAAGAAAAGTCATTGCTATTAATCAGTCGTGGACCATGAGGACTAATAAAAATTTTCACGATTTTGAAGGTCAACCCCGAATTACCTTAAAAGTTCGTTACCCATTCGATCTTTGGCAGTTATCGTTACGCAGTAACAATTTTAATAATTATTTTAACGTCTTCGAGGTTGAACGTTCCCTGCCTTTCCAATGATAGAATCTAACGTTGAATGACCTTGAACCGACATTTATCTATACAATTAGATAAAGAAAAAAGTATTATGCCGTTAAAAGGCAGCGTTTACCTTGAAATCTCTGAGGCGCCTCTGCCCAGACGCTGTCAATGGGCATAATAATATGTTTCCCTTGAAATATGGCAAAACGTTTTTTTACTGCATCGAGGCAGTAAACATTTTTGCAAAGTGCCTTGTATTTCGGAAAATATCACTGAGCAAAAACGAAAAGAGACGACGCGTGAATATTTTGACGCTTACGTGCATAAAGTAAATTCAACGATGGCGCCGTTTAATCATTTCAATCGTAAAAAATGTGCACACTCTGGTATTAATGTTTCGACGCTTTCCACAAGCTATTCTAACCGTAGCATGTACCCAGGGATTCCAGGTTTCCCATCGTGCGTCGGAGATCTTGTCTCCGTCATTATTTCTTTGCTGAGTGTGCGAAGAAGAGAAACGAGATAATTTGAGTCTCAACTTTTTTGCAAATCCACGATTTTTTCGTGTGTCATGGGAAAAACATTTAGAACGTCCGAAAATGCATTTTTCTAATGGTGAGAAATATCTCGTTGCAACTTTCAAATTATTAATATTATTATTTTTATTGACAAAAAAGCAGAATGGCAGCGTATTTTTTGGAGCGCCTTTGGCGTAGAGTCGCGGAAAGTGCTCCGTACATTTGATTATTTTGATCGATCAGAAAAGTGTAGGCATACGTGTCGTTGGTATTTCTGTCTAGCACACGATCGCGATTCGATTTTATTCACACGCTGGGATTGCGGGTGATGATCAGCGATTCGTTCCGTCCGAAGGATACGGTAGATCGTTGCCACCGTGTTTGGTCGTACGATGTTCCGAGATCTGGGTGAGGAGAGTAGAGGAAAAAAAAGGTGACGATGGAAGAAAACAGGCGAAAGAAATGAGCGGTTGTTGGACCGATGAGGTGGGGAGGAGGTGAAGAAAAGAACGTATAGTAGCAGTAACGAAAGCTCTGCGAAATTGGCACCAATATGGTGAAAGCAGACGCGACTCGTTAATCCTCCCAATAGATTGTGTTGACGTCGTTCCGCGACGAACTTGTTCGTTGATGCGGCGCCTCAGCATGTGGCGCCAATCGTTGGCTCTTTCTTTGGAAAGGGTCGGCTGATTTGCTCGTGTTCTCATTCGGGAAGAGTTTTACGCATTCAAATTGAAAAGTTCGCAACGAAATGGCGCCGCACTAAGTTTACGTGCCTACACGAGCCACACACCTATCCACGCACCTCCACCCATTTTCTTATCACCAAATCTGAACTTTGCAACCAAGCATTTTTTCTTCATGCAAATAAACAACTAATATATCTACGCTTTTTTAATATATCATTCCTGTTTGTTGTGCATATGCGTGTATATAAACACGACGTAGTGTCCGACACGTACACGCGCGTGTTTAGAACGTGCATTCCTGGGTGTTTACAGCTACCGAGTGAGCGCAGATTGATCCTGATTGCTACCATACGCACTGGTTCTGAATTGAAATTCATTGATCCTTACACTCTCCTGATCTCTGGGCAACCCTCGACGCAGCAGCAACGGAAAAAACCTGCCAATTTCGTCGACGTTGAAAACTTTTATAACGTAGATGCTTTCTCCGTTTATTTGCATGACTACAATTTACTGATTCCTGTAGTTTTTTGGAAGTCGTTAGAATTACGTGACGTAAAAGAAAATTTTTGGTTCTCAACAAAATCTGAGCAATTCCTCGCGATTAATTGACAGTCAATGGACAAATAATTCCCCAACTTTAACAATTGGCGAACCGAATATCTTTTTATCGCAAAATGTTGCGACCATTGCAAGAATTTTGGGCAAGGCGATAAGTTTAAAACTTTTCAATCACTTAATTGATCTGATCGCGTCGTTGACCGTTCGGAAAGGTCAATATTTCCAAGTGAAGCGTTGCAATGAACGTCCTTACTCTACAATCTTATCGAAGGTTGGTTCTGTACATTGTAAGAGAATCATTTACGTTTAAACTTTTATGGTGCACAATGCAATCGTCAAAGTGGTCAACACATAATCGCAGAAAGACAAGAATAATTTTTTCATCCGTTAAATCATCGCGTATTTATGCACATATATGAACAACTCGTACCACGTAGTACGCACGATACAGAGTTTATTTCGCGACTTTTTATTCCTTCGACTCTGAGACAACTCGTAATGGTTACACGCTAGTCATGTGATACGCGAGTCTTAATCGACAACGTTAGTCATCGTTGGTTCGTACGTATGAAAGCCTCTTACTATATTTTCCTTGCATCATCTTTGGCCTTTGAAAAATTAGCATACGATAGCTACGTCACCTGTGCTTGACCCGTAGCTTCGACGCTAATTTTCTTTGCTGCCTCATTTTCGAGATGGTGTTTTTTTTTCGAAGTGATTTACCGCAAATGCGAAAAAATTGGCGAACGGTTTTAATCCGACGATCGATGGTTTTTAGGCAAAAACTCTTCGTTTGATCGCATCTTTCGAATTTCTCTTTCATACTCAAATTACTCCATTGTAATCAATATTTCGCCAAATTCAATCGGCAAGAACAAAGAACGGCTTGTTGATCGGTTCATTTAGACGAAAATGGGGGACGCAGCAGTCGCTCGCTAATTTACACACTCTGACGCTAATGGAAACTCCGACGGTCTATTCTTTCACATTCTATTTTCTATAAATACGATTCATATGAACCCTTAAGCTCGGATGCTAGGCGAATAATGGCCGGACAATTTTTGGACATCGACCAAGTTCCAGCGGATGTTGAAAAAAATGCAGAGTATTTGTAATTTTTAATGTTACATTTTTCTTGTCGAAAGTTCATTGGAAACGATTCCACCATAAAAAAAGTTCGATTCGGTCGAAAATTCCCTGGATAGAGAATCGATTTTAATGGAAAATCCTTTGAAATTTTGATGAAAAACCAAAAAGAATGGCGCAAGGTTTGTGCTGCTATTTAAAAGTTGGAATTAACGTTGCCAGCGTTTGCCTTCCGGAGACCCACGAGACTTTGTTTCTCAAGAAACCAAAGGTTTCGAATTTCGAAGCAGTCATCAGTGAGTAGCGACCGGAAATGCAGAGATTTCAGGTTTCGTATGAAACTATCATAGATTTGAAAATGACATCGCCGTAACATTCAAATCGATATCAATCAAGTTTCCACATGCTGTTTGTTTTGCTATTGTTATAATTATTTCTGTATAATGAGACGCGATCAACGCCGAGGGCACACGACAGTGAGTTCAGATATATCTGTATAATTGCATAACTGAGAGCGATGGCAATAGTACGTGTGCGAGGAGCGCGAGAGACTTTCTGCGTATTTCCATAATGGTCGCCTATATGAGCGAAGGTAATTCATAAGGTCGTCGTATGTTGTTTTTCCTTTCGCCTAACATCTACAGAGCGAGCATGTACAAGAATAACGCGTATCTCAGCGAGATCGAAGGTTTTTTTTTCGGCCGTCCTCGTGTTCTTTGGCAGCTCAAAGAAAACTGCTATTTTTCTGTTTCGCTTCATGAATCTCGTGTAAACGAAAAAAAAAAAAAAAAAACAAATAATCAAACGGAAAAACGCAGTCTTGCAAAAATTTCCGCCAAGATAGACTTTTCCTCGGTTCACTTTGCCTCGCGGGTGCATCGTGGATAAACTTTAATAGGAGGGAAGAGCCTGAGAAGCCGGTTAGGCCTGACTTGGCGGTTCGGATCTTTCCCCGACCGCCCTTCGCCCCCAGAAGGATATTGTATCATCCATTATATCAGAGAGCAACCGCGCAGAGTCAGCGCACCATACAGTACCTTAACGTGCATGTATTTGTCGTAAGAAACTATATACAAGCTCCTGGATGTTTTTCTCATTTTCGCGCGAGTATATGCCGAGCAGCATATAGTGGCAATATGGCGCACCTGCGCGAATCGTTTTTTGTCCACTTGTGCACTCATCCCATATTCATGGGTGCGAGTATAAATAGAAGAAGAATAAGAAGTGCAACGTGAGTATTCCGGACCGGTTAAGGGTACACGAGCATTATAAAGGGACATGATGCGTGCCACGTGCATATCTGTGTGCATATGAGTATGTAGCTTCGCGTAGTTGTGCCCGTTTCTTACGGGTGCTCCCCTGCCCCATCCCGTAGCGTACGCAATAATCGCAGCGGACCAAAAGGTATTCCAGTTGTGTAGTGGAAGTCGTGTCGCTATATATAGCAGAGCAATTGTACATAAAAGCAAGCAGGGAATCTTCGCTGATGCCGATGATCCCCCTGAGGTGCACCGGTCGCGGTGCAAACTTCGCGGATTACATCGAGTATAATAAGGAACACTGTAAAACAGTTGAGACTCGATTTATCCTTGGCTCATGGTTACTGCGATTCTGTAGAAAATGAACGTGCTAGTTTCCTCATTAAGGGGTGTATTAACAAGTTTAATTATTTCCAAACAAATTTCTGTGATGTTTGTCGATGTGTTCGAAGAATTAATGGATAGCAGGAATCACAATTGTGCAGTTGGGCATTGTTTTTTGTACCGCGAATGAACGGTGAAGAAGAAATTGACAAAAGTTGGGCTGGGAATCGGCCTACAGTTTAGAAGGAAAGAAGATTCTACTGTATATGATCTGCGGGCACGCCGCATATATACACAAAATTGCATAGCGGGGCAAAGAAACGCTTATTCGCGCAACGTTGGACTGCATACTCTTTTATCTGTTTCTCTCTCGATATCTCTTTCTCTCTCTCTCTCTTTCCTTGCGAACCCGAACGATGTTCATCACTGACTGGGTCTCCACCATAGAGCGTGCACGTATACACGCGCACGAGTTATGCATCGTGCGTGTATACGATTCCCGCGTGCGCGGCGTTTCTCTTCTCTCATCGCGAGTTCGCGTGCGAGCACGAAACCGCTCCGGAGTTATTTTCATCCAACCAGTTTTGCGCGAGCGTTCTCGTGAGTGGGTAAAAGAGGGACGGAAAAAGGGGGAAGACTGAGGGGAAGACGATATGCAGCGGGAGGAGGGATAGAAAAAAAGGAAACGCGCGATGCTGGAGGAAAAGAAATAAAGGAAAAAGAATAGTCGCGATGCTGCCGCGAGGGGCAGTTTTGCACGATGAGCTGGCGGGCGTGTGCAATGCCTGCTGCATGGGGACCCCGCAAACTCATGAGAATCTCATCCAGCTTCTTCCAGACCCCGAAGGATCGGTGGTCGCTCCGGCAAAGTCTCTCGAGACATCGAGAGGAGAGTGGACGTTGGCCGCAAGAGGGCAAGCGGGGAACGGCACTCTCTGCCCTCTCGCGGTCTTGGAATGAAGAAAAAGCGACATAACGAGAGAAGGAGAGAGAAAAATCGCGACATTTAAACAAGGGGGAAATGCGAATCGCCCGCGAGGTTTCGCGAACTCGAGAGACCCCAATCGCGGGGAAGGTCAGACAGGGCCCTGTGTGCGTATACGTACGGCCACACGTGACACACGAGTTGCGTTCGAAAACGCGAACACGTTGCCTCTTTTTTTTTTATATTGTACATTTTTCGAGAATGCCTCGGAGCTCCCCAAGAATCTCGATGCTGTCATTTCATCATCTGCTTCTTTGCAGAATTCCCTACAATATTTATCATTTTTATTACGATTCTTCGTACATTCTGTAATCCTATCAGTTGCCCGTACAACGGATATTGTTTCATTCGTTATTTCTCTGATGATCAGTCTCGCGGTCAGGTTTATTCTGCGTTTTGCGGTTGCAGCAAATGCCTTGAATACTTTTTCCCGTTAATCTCAAGCTATAATACGTAAACAGCCCAAGGAATATTTTTTTTAGTATATAAAATAACAAAATTAAGAGAATCGCATATCGTACGCAGGCAAATCGATATACGCTGATGAGTTCGTCTCGGTGCATGTTGATACGCAGCAGCAGAAGCGGCAGCAGCAGCAGTAAAATGCTTGCACGACGATATTTCTTTTTTATACTTATTGTGCGGGTGCAGTTTTGGTCGAACCGGATTCGCTTGTGTCAATGACTGCGGTGACGGTGGTTCAGACGCTCACATCGCGATATAAATATATAAGATTCCGTGTGAATCTAATATCCGGAACGAAGGACCACATGCTGCCAGGCAGTGCTGAGAATCGCTCGAGTAGAAAAATATCGTATACGATTTCCGAGACAGCCTGCCACGGCGAATTTGAGGCTTCAGCGATTCGAAGAATAGAAAATGAATGCAAAAAATCTTATGAAAATGTTTTTGAAATATCGAACGGATGAGAAAAAGGGCTTTTAATATTCGACTCTCTCCCTTTCCCTTGAGTTCGAAGGTGGCTGAGAAGGAGATGGCAATAAATAATCGTGTCTCGTGCCTCTCTCTCTTTCTCTCGCACGTATGAGATAAGAGACCAGCGGCGAAATATACAAAATGCTTTGCACTCCCTGACAGAGACGGAGAAACAAAAAGTACAAGGAAAAAAAGAAAGAGAAAAAGAACGGGGGAAACGCCGCAGGACAAGAAAAGGCCCAACAGCCCAGGTTAAACTTAGCCTGATGCCTCGTCTTCTCTCTTTACCGCGAATTCAGGATCAGAAGCGTCCCACCGGACGCTCAAATTATATAAATATACATATACTGCGTGGCTATATGTTTGTGCGTTCATGTTATTTACATATGCGGGGTGTCCCAGGTAGAATGTCCAACAATCTGAGCTCGATTTTTGAACAAAATTTCAAATCGATCCTTTCCCAATCGCTTTTCCATAGAACCTCTCCCTAGTACATAATTCAAAAGTTATTAAAGTAGAAAAAATGTCGTACTTTTTCGGCACGTACTGTTCTTACGATTGAAGATTCAGCGAAAATGCACAGAACCAATGTTTTTGTGTTTATCTGCATAAAACCTTGTACGCGACTGCAGCGGAATTATCGAGCGTACGCTGAGGGCGGGAGGAAACTGGAGAAGACCTTGTTGATGCAGTTGCGGTGCCTAAGGACGTTGTATGGCGACGGCCAAATCTATAAATTTTTGTTTTCAGTTTTTCTTCCATACGAAATGGTTTGCGAGCCTAAGTTCATTAAAGAAAGTTGTTACAAATTGACTAAAGAACAACATACTCTAAATCCAAAATTTCCCGAGGTTATCTGTATTTCTTATGTAATAACCAAAATTTCGAAAAAACTTTGCGACCGATTTTTTTGAAAAACTAAATGAAGCTTCTTTGATGTTACGTAAAAGTGTATGCAAAGTTTCAAGAGGCTTCACCATTTAGAAATCAAAATATTTAATGTTGAAAATTGGAACATTCAACAAACGTTCTTATGAGAAACATCTGCCATTTGCGATTTTTATAAATAAATATCTCGACTTCTACATGGTGAAACCTCTTGAAATTGCGCGAGCTATTACATATCACCATGTATGGTGCAAATTTGAAGGAATTCTATCGATAGAAAATTTAGCATACAACGTCCTGATGTATGAATCTCCTCAGTCGATAGGCGATGGGCCACCATGCGACCAAAGTGTCGCATCCACTTCCTGCCTGAACGATATGAGTCTTAAAAAATTTCGGGGTCAACGAATTTTTTCCCTATTGACGTAACCGACCGTACATTTTCTGCGACTTCACTAATTAATCGTTCAGAAATTGTTCAGCGGCATTATATTTATCTCTGGAGTTTACGATGTCATAACATTCGATCTCCGACACCCTGTAGATTTGTCCGTACTCTTCTTCTTCGGCGAAACGGTTCCTCTCGTTCATCACACGGTTTTATGAACTCGTGCCTTTGCTACTCGACTTTATAGGTGTATTTTCGTTCACACACTCTCGCATCAGCTTACAGGGTACCCAGAAACAACGAGGTATGTTTTTTTGCATTTTTGCAATTTACGTCAAATTGATGGACGATCATAATGTTATTTCGTGTTTTTCGGATTATTTTATCGACAATTTTTCGCAACGGGGATGATATTATTGAGAAACGATTATATACGAGTTTGGTGCTAAATTTACGGTAAATGTGTCGAACACAAATTAAACGTGGGAAATTCATAAAAATGAGGAGAAACCATGGAATAGACAATGAGCGAATTATAAGACTCGAAAAAGCGATAAAAGCTACGACAGTCATTTTTGAGGCTTGTTTTTAGAAGCAGCACTTGGAGTTTGGACACCCTGTGTATTCCAGTTTTCATCCTCACGTATTTCATATGTGGTGAGAACCGTTTTCTCGTGACCGAGAGATTGCACCAGTGAATGCGTTTTATGGATGCGCTCTCCAGGCAGACTTAGAATCTGCTCCCATTATCCAGCGTAAACGATTACCTGGAATTTGTGTATTTATAGCAGCCAATCGGTGAAGAATATCGAGCTCGTCCGAGGATTCAAAGGCGGCCGAGGAAAAGTTACAATTATGTACTATGGTGTTTCTTTTTCAAATTCTTTTCATCTTCTTTATCTATTTTTCAAACTATTTTCTGTATCTAACCTACTGAGAATATGGTATTCAAACGCGTTGGTAATTATAGAGTTCTATTTATAGAAGGAACGTCTTGCTTAAAATTACTATCACGCATACGACTTTTTTTTCGTTGAACGCTCCACTTCGTGTGCCGGAAATCGGATCAACTTATTTCTTGGTATTTTCGATAGAAATCGGAAAATCCAAGAGTAGATTTCGATCAAATTCAAATTCATTTCTCGAACCAGTGTTTGTTTGTTTTTTGTTTTTTTTTTTTTTTTATTGGCAATCTCAGTTCGGGGTCAGTCTTGGCGTAATGGTTCGAGAATTGATTCGATAAACTGGTTCTTCTCAAACAACGTATGTGTAGCAACGTGAACTTATTCACGTAAGAGATTTTACGATTACCGTTTATTTGTCCATTTCCTTGTTTTGATAGTTGGTACATTCTTCAATAAGCATGCACGATGCATGGATATCCATCAATTACATAATACGTAAACATTCGTATGCACGATCTCACGATCGATCTTTATGTGTTCGCTGTGGCGAGGAGACCTCTGGAACCTCAAAGTTGGCCACGTAATATATTCGTATTCAATTATTGGCCATTTCTGGTTAGTCATTGACAAATATGTGTTGTATTATCCATAAAACGTGTCAAAGCATCGAACAAGCTGCTATGGGGTTTCCTTTGGGCCAATCACTGCACGATTAGTGCAAATGAAAAAAGAAAAAAATCAACGTAGCTTTCTCCGTTTCAAACACTTTCTAACCAATCTAATGTCCAAGCGGATTGTGTAAAAGCCACCAGCATGCGTTTCTGCACGTGCACGTGTGCGTGTGAACTTACGAATATTTATGCGAGAGTTATAATTGAGGCAGCGTTTGGAAAACTCACAAGGGTTCGAGGACGATAAAAGTTGGTATAGAAAAATTCTCGGCAACAAGATCTCATGCAATTGCACTCAACAATTTCGCAGCATTAATTTCTATCTCTACCTTCACCGATCATTTCTTTTTTTTTCATCATATTCATTTTTTTAAAAATAATAATGCAAGATGCAGACGTGTGCATGTGGCGAAGAGACCAGACGTTTAGACGGTGCGTTCGTGCATTAAAGTCACTGGCTTTGCCAAGCATAAATCGTTCGGAGCTCTCGCTAGTTACAGGCTCCCCCATATTATTACTCATGGTAGCTGTGTATCTGACCTCCAATTCGTAGTGACGACGAATTATCGTGAATACGGGAATCACACTACTCCAGTAGACTTTGCACACATTTTTTTCCACTGTCACTTGAAAAAATAGACTTTACCACATATTATTTGGAAAAAAAGGTTTTTACAGCTTGAAACTTGTCATTTAGTCTCTATAATTGCTCTGAATATTTTCCGATCGTACGATTTCATTCGCAGAAATAAATCGCTCGGTACAAAACGCGTCACGTTAATTTTTTATTTACAATTACACGATTTGAGTAAACTTGACGAGCTCTCTAGAAATTTGACATAGAAGAGGATCCCTGATTTGATTTATTTTTGAAAGTTTTCGCTCGGCAATGTTCCAAGGGCTGTCTCGCGTTTCATTGACTATTGTCCTTATTTTCGTGATTATAAGTCAACTGACCTCTGTATGATCTATAATCATTGTTCGTCGACACAGCGTAATTTGCACGTTCGTGAGGATTCGTGCGAGGGAACTGCTAATTCGTAAAATACTCTTGCCGCCAAAGCGATTTCGTCTGCATGCTCCATCTCTATTTTTTAATATATCCGAATTTCCATGTTTATTAAGAAATTAACAGATTTTCGAGTATGCTCAGAAGTTATTCGGAGAAGAAATGAACCGTTAAAAGTTTAGGCGTTTGATATGTAAAGCATTGTGGGATGAATCCGGGCCGATAGGTTTCTAGCGTCACCAGGAAAATTTAAAGAATAATCGGAAAAATTTAGAACGATAAGACGGTAGCGGGATCACGAAACATTCGAAGAAATGATCTCACATTAAACAACATTTCAAAACGTCGTAGGAAAAAAATTCTTACTCCGTAGTTTTCCTTTTTTTCATTTGGATACAAATTCCCAGCAATCGATCGAAGTCTGCTTACGAAATTAATACTTTCGCAAATAATCTTTTAAAGCTATTAATTCCGGATACAATACAGACTAGATATTTTTGGGAGAAACGTAAATATTATCAAGTAAATATATACCAGTCTAGAACTTGGCATTGGAGTAAAATGTTATGCTTACGATTATACTCTTCACTCATCATCATCACCTTCGTCAGTTGCCAGCAGCCAGGGCTGCCATCTCATTGTATAAACCTCATAATCACCTTTGGTATCGAATATGAATGATAAAAAGATATTTCCAAAGGTGAGTGGCGCCACGATCGGCGAACGACACGTTTTACAGCAAATAAACTATCACTATCAACCTTATTTGCTACGTACGCACTCGCTTTATCGAATGATGTAATAAAAAACATTTTCAAATGCCACTTACGATGATGATTGACGTGTTTATACAACGCATAAAAATAAATTTCGTGATCGTCGTACCTTCGGATGTTGAGGTACACATCGTGTTGGCTCTAAATTCCTTTTTATTTTCATACAAAACACCAGTCACTGGAAGAAAGAAATTCATGTTTGTCGACTCTGGTTGATAAGTTTACTTCCCTGATTTAATATTGCATCGAACGTCTATCTCCTTTGGAGACATTCTCGCTTGCTGGCTGTGTTACTGTACCCAACAAGATTGTTTCTCACTTCCCAGGCTTCCCCACTGAATTCTCATCGACTTCATGAGTCGTCAGTATGATAATAATGATTCGTTTTATTCACAATAACGTTATGCAGGCTCATTTTAGTCTCTTGCCGAAATCGCCGAAACATTACGTTCTGGAATATCAATCACCACGAAGAAAATCGATTATGCAAGCCATCGAAGGGCGGACATTGAAAATAGGACTTAGCGGTATTAAACTAACGTTGACTGTTGTGTATAATAGATGAAAGATAAGATAATGTGTGGCATGGAAACAAGTAGTGTAGGCTAGTGGTTGCTGTCCCAGTTATGCATGCTGAGAGATATTACTCCTTGGCGTGCATATCAGTGCATCGCTCCGATGACACGTCCTTGCGATCTATAAACGTCATTTTCATTATCCGCTCATAATCCCTTGTTTGTTTATCTATGCTTGAACTATAAAGTACAAATATAACGCATTAATGCATAAATATGCATTCGTATTTGTTCGCAAACATAGACGGGCATACTTATATGTACGGATGTATAAATATGTATGTGTCGGCTTTTGAGAAACTTCGATTTCATGTGTGACATCGCAGAAGTTTTTTTTTTATAGATCCGTGCTGCTAAAGACAAAAAAATTTTCTTCCAACGATATTTGGACGAATGACGTTTAAATTTTAGAACATTTGTTTTTTTTTTTTGTACAAGAATGAAAAGTCCTCGAGGTTCATGGCGGTGACTGGAATTATTGCAGCAGTGCAAAGATTTATGGTGATTGGTGCCTTTGCTGCCGAGGGATAATGTCGATTTTGAGTGTCGACCGTGTGTTCGACAAAAATCGTGTCGAGCACACTTTGATGCTTCGTAACTCTGTGAATATCGATCCTATACAAAAAAACGTTTTTAGATAAATTACGCGGAATAATGATTTTTATAAAATTGCTCCTAAGCATTTTCTTTCCAGGATTAACCGTTCGGGAGTTATTGAGCAGAAACTGGATTCCAACACGATGGCGAAATTTCCTGATGGCAATCCCTGAACATGTTAAGAAAAAGAAACTACATGCTGAAGATTTGTTGGTGATAGAGTCTCTAGGATTATTTATCGAAGTAAGAGGAGTTATGGCATAAAAATATGTTTATATCTGTATAGACCCACACATAGGCATGTGTCCCGTGTGAGTGCACGCGTGCGTCCGTGGCTATACAGGAAGAGAGACGGAAGACCAGTTGGTTATGGAAAGTGAAGACGACGAGAAGGTCGATCGGCATGACGACGACCATCATTAATGTAATACATCCCATCTTGTACATCTCCTTTCGTTTATATCCTCACGATATCGCATCTAAAGCCCTTCATCGATAAATATAAAATAATGTGTAGAAATTCCAAAGTTTTTGTCATCGAAAAGCATGTCATTTGTTATTATCACGATGCACAATCTATTCCTATGTATAAAAAGTAGTTCAAGGATGTTGTTTGTCACGATTTTTTTTTTTCAAATGTCGCCTCCAATTCCATTTGTAATAAAACTACTTGAAATTCGAGCTCATTTTTTTCAAGCTCTGGTCCCACGATTTTCATAACTCGCCTCCTTCATCGCTGGGTTTAAATTCCTTTAATTTTCATAGACACTTTTTGGAAAAATGTCATCGCTTCCGTTACGATTCTTCTAGCGGTTGTGAGGAAAAAATATTTTCTTAATTACGTCTGATGTAATGTTTATCTTATATTTCCGAGTGCAAATACGGTTTCAAAACGGATACCATAATCTTCAAGAAAATCCATAGCTAACAATATTTCCGTAGATACATACGTGTAACTTGTGTTTGACAATCAAAGAATCGACGATTTATGAAAAATACCTCATCGTCCTTTTTCCTTATTTAAAGAAAAAACTTGGTCACCTCGTCAATGAGGAAACTATTGCTATCGTGTATAGTTTCTATTCCACTGAACAATCTTTCAGGGATGGAAAGTGAACGTCTTCCTGACATAGCTTATGTGGAGTGGAAGACGCTGTATTTACGATTCGAAAATATTGACTACCGTGAACAAAGAACCAGGAAACATAAGCGAATACGAAATGGAAAAATTTCGATCACAAGTTGTGTTTCAATTATCCAAACACTGATAATGATCTTGTTGGTGAATTAAAAATTATGAAATTTTTCCCAGAATCCACTCCATTAGTTCTGAGAGTAAAAAAATATCGTAAACTGCATTTTTTTTTTGTTCATTCCACCGTAAATCGTTCCACTCCACAATAAAGTTGAGCTCGGTAACGTAACAAATTTTTCCACCATTCAAAAATAAGATTGGAATCTCTAGATAGAGCTTTCGAGGGTACGACGTGAAAATATGTTTTTAATTTAACATTTCTTTATCTTTATGGACAGACTATTATTGACCCTGAGATATATATACGAACTCATAGAATTCGTGTGTACTTAGTATGTCTAAAATAATCTTACGTATATTTTCAATACGCCTATTTGACGCCAACGCCGGGATACTTACACTTGCATCGATAATTGATACACGTACGATTGTACGAGTGTATTTGATCGTAGGTTTTTTCCCGTCGTTCGATCGCGTCGCGAACGGTGTCTCGTTTTCTGTGGTTGGTGGTTAAAATAGGTGGTGGTAAAACCTCGTGCGTGGTGGAACGAACTCCACCGACGTCGAAAGAGACGAATCTCCCATCCTTTTGAACAGTTCGATGCAATATCGGCAACAGGCATATACAGAAGCCGGGTCTTTGGGTCGTGTATGTTCTGTCGTGTTATAACTCAGAGGTCTCAGAGGTCTTCGTCGCGAGCGTGTAAATAAATCTGTTGGTTCGTTCGAGAAAGGACGATGTATATCGAGGCTCTCGCTTTCGTGATAGAATGAGAAACGTTTTTTTTTTCTCATTTTGCACCGAGTACACAGACGTTCAAGATCCGATTTTGAATAAGAGAATTTCCCAAGAGAGAAGAGAATTTTCTGTTGATTTAATTGTTGCTAATAACGGTTGCTGTTGTTATTGTTGTCGTGGTTGGTTGTTGGAAAGTCGAACGTGCAAGAATATAGCTATTGACGGACGTCGCTCAGAGATGCTCGAGAAATACGATTTTTTACACGACGACGTCTAGACATTCGGAGGGACGATCAGGAAGAATAAAATCGATAACTAAGACGGGACCAACGAAGAAGAAGAATAAAGCAGTGGAGCCAGAAGTGGAAAAATTTGAGGAAGGAACAGAATAAAAATTAAAAGAAATACAAAAAGGAGAAAGGGAGGAAGAACCTTTGACGAGGTGAGAAAATAAGCAGCGGCAATAAAAGGACGTAAGGGCGAAGCAAACAAGAAGGCAAAAGTGGTTGGGGGAATAAAAAGTAAACGAAGAATCAGAACAGGAAGAATAAGAAGAAGAAGAAGTGAAAGAATAAGAAGAAGCCTCACACAAGCTGGAACGAGGGGGAACGAGTTTTCAGAGAGTCACGAACGAGGGAGTCAAGCTCCGGTGGAAGACACCAGTCTGGACCACAGGTGGTTGAGCCCTCAGCGTTTCAAGTCAACGCTCGCAAGGAAGGTACTCCAACCCCGGCCGGGAGAATCCCGACCGGACAAACGATATACCGGATTCCCAAGTTTTTCGGCTGCTATCGCGATTTCTTTTTTTTTACAATTCAATAACCCATCGAGCCTGAAAATCTCACGAAACAGCTTCCTCGAAGATTTCGTCTTAACTACGAGACTTCTGCAAGTTTTTCCCAGCGGCAACAAGTTCCTGGCGCCAGGTCAGTAAACACTTTATTTTCTCCTTCCGATCCTTCTCAATTTGAATAATAAATCTAATATTATGCAAGACGGTTCGTTAATGATTAATAAACTTTGTAAAACGCCAGATTTTTACAATTTTTTTCCTCGTTTGTTGTCAACTTTCTTTGTATCATCGTGACTCGTCGTTCTTTTTGTTTTTTTTTTAATTTCAATGGAAAAACTTATCTCACAGGAATCAAAAAAACAAACTGTCGAAACAAAGAAAACTAATAAACATAAAGCGTCGCGGAAACGACGATAAAATTGAAAAGCTGTTACAGAACAGCCACGATTGACCGAAGTCATTCATGTCCGTCAATACCTGATTTTCTTTTTCCTCGAACGGTTTACTATTCGCGTTTTGGTTGCTAATTTAAATTTTCTATCGTAATTACTCTCGTGGTTCTGCGGATACAAAAGTTTTCTAAAATACTGATTTTCCCAAGTTCTTTGTCTCTCATTGTGAGAATCATAATTTCCAATATAGAAATTTTCGGGCTGCAGAGATTGAAATCCACGAGGATCAGCAAGTAAAGAATTTTTTCATTGAGCCATAAAAACTGGCCAACGACTGGTTCTGCGATTATTTCTGCTTCGTGGGGTTCAATTAATAAATTTAATTATAAACACTAGAATGGAACATGCCAATCAGCTGGGAAATCTTCTGATGAGTCACGCGTACAAAAAATACGGATTCAAAACACATAATAAATCTATACATAAATATTCATTGAAACGAATACGAATAATCAGTTTTTTTCAATCTATATCCACGGTAGAACAATTATTGTCAAATATCATGCTTTTCCCTGTAAAACTCGCCAACATTTTCATTTTTTATGAGGTGATCGTCGAAAAAAAATGTATTCGCAAAAAACTTTCGAAATTGTCATTTTTTATACTAACTCGATGAATTCCCTCGCGTGTTTATCAATTTGAAAAAAAAAACACACGCCGATAAGTGAAACTTTAACGAAAACGACGTTTAATTAAAAAGAAAGCGCTTCGGGGCACTCGAAAATGTGCTATTTCTACTTTCGCAACTTACATTCATAATCCCTATTTCCGATACGTCAAGTGTCATTTTATTAATTTTTTCTCAACGACTCTCGGAGGTTGAAAGTAAAATATTAACTTCCATTTTCAACAAGCCTTGATTGATTTGTTTTATCTTAAATGATTCTATAAAATTGACATCTGCTTTGTTCTCGATAAAAATATATCAACATAGTTTACGACCATTCGATACAATTGAGCTCATCAATTCAATAGAAAGAGCCTTTTATATATACGTACATGGTAAATCTTTTGGGTGGTATAAAACGTTCACGTACGTATGGTAAATATATATAAGAAAGCCGCACGATAAACAGGAAGGTAAAAATACTCCAAGATCGTGAGTGCATGCACTTTATTTGTGACTGCCGGGGGATTATAACGAGAAAAGGCAACTACTCGTGAGAGATCGAGGTACGCGACGTGAGAGGTTGATTAATCAATCAAGTCACAGTTAACGTGTATCACGGGGTGACTGCTTCGTACCAGATCTCTCGCCCAAGGTGGCATTATCGAGATACAAAAACGTTCATTTTTCTATAAACTTACTAAGGACTGAGGAAAAAAAAATCCCTAAATTGTCCACTTTTGTTGGATATCGAGAACAATAATTGACAAGCAGATTTTTTATTCGGGAGAGTTAAATAGAAAACTACAAAAAAAAAATAGTACAGTACATGAGAATTCGATCTTTACGTGAAGGCTAGCGTGCCAGCGTTCGAATTCGATCGCAAAATTTCGTAAGTCCTAAACGAGGCGAAAAAATTCAGAAAATTTCAAGGATTTGATCGATTTTGGCAACTCGGAAGAAAGAGCAAACGATAGAACTGGATCATTTTATTTCGCAGAATTTTAACAAGAACACCTGAAGGTTCGACTAGACTTAATTGACATAATACTCTCTCGATCCTTGCCCGTTCACGTTTGCGACTGCAGGTCAGCCTCTGGTGTTCCGACCCGCTTGGCTGGAGCTCGAGAAAAACCATTTCTCGCAATAACGTAAAAACGTGAAAAGTGTAATGGGAAAATATTACTCCAAAATTGTTTCCCTCCATTTTTTATGGCAGGAGCGAATGAAATTATTAAAATATTCCCAAATCACGATGAAGCGGTAGCGACATACGAAATAAATGTTTCGATTAGAAAAAACATTTTCTATATTCCTACCCGATATCTATTATGAATATTTTTCATAAATATGCGAAGATGCAAAAATGGGAGATAGTTTGCTCGAAGATCGAAAAACAAAAGAGTTTCTCGGAGGCACGTCGTTATGTGATCCACCAACTGACAGATTCGCGTTATACCGGAAGAGGAAATCGACACAAATGTCAAAACAAGAAATTTGTAACTGAATAATATTTTATTATCTTATCATAAACGTTACATAATGAAAATAAAAAAATTAAAACGTACCCTCTAAATTAGAGATTTCCATGTGAAATAAAGGAGCAGTGAGGATCCACCGTTCCAGTCAACTTTGCTTCTCACACATAGGAGTCTTTCTCTCGAATAAGCAGGAATTAAATAATCGAGATCAGCAAATATGTGCATATTGTCATACAATGTTTGATTTAATGATTCCAAGGGAATCTGGAATGTGAACACACGTGACGTTTTGTGGGCTCGATCTCGCGTGGTTTTTTATAGACTGCCACACTTCTGACTCTTAATCATGATAATAAAATCTGTATATACACATATATCTGCAGATGGATAAAAAAAAATACAAGTATCGTGCCTGACAGTCTATCAATGACTGCGCCGTTGTCGACTAGGTTCAATTAATATGGATCACTCGAGTGTGCACAACACACACACTAGCTTTACATCGTGGCCTTTCGAGTGCGAAATCAGATAGAGGTTCGCTGTCTAATTTACACGAGGATCAAAGTTCCAAGGCTTCAATAAATATGGAAAGTTCGGAATCATCTAAACATTTTCGGAGCAGATAAAATGCTAAAATATTCCAGATGAAAATTTGAAAAACGTACGAGCCACTGGTTCGCGATCTGAAGGAATACGATTTTCTTTCTATAACATTATTTTTATAAATATCCGACCAATATCTTCCCTTACGATTTAATCCTCACCTCAACTCTGTACGAATCGAAACGCGTAGACAGTTCGATGTCAAATTGTTGGAAGTTCGAGGAAAGAGAATTTTAGGATTTAATGGAAACACGCACACACACACACACACACACACCAACTTTTATAGAGTCCAGTTCTTGTCAGTGTTCAGTCACGATTTTCTTTTTTCTACACAACCCCGGTATCCCGAGGATATATACACCGATGTCTGGATATAAATAAGCGTAATACCGTTAGATCGTCGAACTGAAGAGCTTGTGTCCGTCGATATGTCCAGTTAACTTGTGCCCTCAACAATATAACCAATTACTTTTATATTTTTACATCCAGACAAATGCATTCGTTTATGCGAAATTAATCGTTAATATGGATAATTAAAATATCGCGATACTCGGGAAAGAAATACTCGAATAATTCATCGATTTTGGACTAAAATTCACAGAGATATGGAGAAAAAGAGTTGGCGATTCGGAATAATAATAAGCAATACGGCGTTGTTACAGTATTTGGTGGTTCCGTACAAAGTAAGGAGACTTTATTATTTGCTAATTTTCAATTGACATTAGTTTGGAAGTTCTGAAAATTCATGCATTTCGCTCTCTCTGTCGTATCGTAAGTTTCCACGTGCCTGCTTATTTTTTCACGCGCTAATAACTCGAAGTGTCTACCTATTTTACGAGTTTTCGTTTGCGTCATTTACGACGAGCGTGCGTGACTGACCAATCTAACATTTCGTAAAATGGAGAAATAAGCCAGATAAAGCCGTCAGCACTTTATTGGAAAATATTTTATCTAGTCTACGTGTGCAAAATCATGAACGTTGCTAAGTTCTCATGTTACGTTTCGAGTAGTCGATTTTTTCTTTCCGCAGGAAAATCGTGCGCACACTCGATAAATATTAATGAAAAAATTTGTTATTCGTCTTAAATATTTCATCATTAAATGCAATTTTTTCTCCGAAAAATGGACACGATCTCAACATGGAATTCTCGCTATTGAGAAATTTGTCGCGGATTATTTTCTTAATATAGAAAATGCATTACCGCGATACTCGAACGATCGTGATTTTTTTATTTTAACCACAATTTATTACGATGAACTAATTGTGCACTTAGCGATCTCGTAGCAATTTCGATTCATGAATATTCAAATGAAATATTTCAGGTTGAGGGATCCGGAGTGGTGATCGTGTGAATTACGGATTCACTCACGATAGAAGGACAATTTCGTTGGAGAAACATTGACTCAAAAGTGCGAAGACAACGAGTAAAAATGACTGCAAAAATTGTTAAAACAAAACTGGTTCCGCCTGATGGTGGATGGGGTTGGATCATTCTGTTTTCCGCGCTGGTCGTTAATTTCTTGATACCGGGTACGGTAAAGTCCTTCGGTGTCCTCTTCGTTGAGTTTCTTCAAGTATTCAAGGCTTCGCCAACCGCGGCCTCGTGGATGCCAGCTCTGTGTTACTTCCTGTACAGTTCTCTTGGTAAGTTGGCAAACTATAAAACTTAACATTCGTCCCTTTCATCCCCTCTTTTCCTTCATTCCAATCGACTTTTATGACTCTATAAAAAAAATCATGTTTTTCATTCGAGGTCATGCGAAAGATTTACGAGTAATTTACTCGATAACGTGGTCCGGTTGTTGAAACGATTTTAATTGGCAAATGATTTGTCGCAAATAAAAAAAAAATCACGAGCGAGTTGTCCTTTGTTTTGCACGAATCGCTTTTGTTTGTAACTTATTGTTCATCGTTCTAAAGTCTCTAGAAAAATTATTGAACGTTCCATAAATTTGTCCTTTTCTGTCAACAACAATGGGAGGAAATTTGCCAAATTTGTATTAAACATTTTTCTCTACAACTTTGCATAACTTAACTTTTATTTGAAATCTTTGTTGTGTGTGTTTAAAAAAAGGCCCACTCTCGAGTGTCCTGTCGATGAAGTACTCGTACAAAACGGTTACTCTCATCGGTGGTACGTTCGCTGCTACTGGAATGATGTTGAGCTACTTTGCAACGTCGGTTTCGTATCTTTATGTCAGGTGAGTACCGTTCTCGCGGAAATATACGAAATAAAAACGTATAAATAGCGAGAATTGTTTTTTTTTTTTCCAATATTGGAATTTATATAAATAGAGATGCTAATGACAATATTCGGCGGTGAAACGAGAAATTTCTACAGTGGAATTTTTCAGAAGCTTCGCTCTTACTACTGACAAAAATCATTATTGACTTTTTATTATCAGAAAGATCATTTCTTATCGTTAAAATTCAACTATACCGGAGATGACGTCGAAATAAAAAATTCCGACTAATAGTAAAGTAAAGAGGATGATAAATGTATTGGAAAAAAAAAAAAGTAATTGTTTTACGGATATATATTTTTCTTATCATTCCAGAATGTCATAAATTCTTTTTTCCGTCTACGAATTTTTCCGTTTCTTGTTCGCACGACGCTTTGTCTCTAGTTAATGTTTCAACGTACTTTTATGTCACAGTTTTTGTATTCATTCTCTACTGCGTCATTCTATTTTTGTCGCTTTCGGTTCTAAGTGTGAAGCACCATTCGTAATACATGCACTTGCCTAGGTGCACGTTTCTCGATTCCTCCTTTAACCCTTCGAGTCATAGTAAGACATATATATCTTAAATCTGCTCGACCATTATTTCATAACCGCCTGAATGCCGGATATAAATAAATTGTCCAATTTCGTACTTTTGTGTATGAAAAAAAAATTATTATCCATTAAACTACCGAGACCAACGGAATGAAAATTTTTTCACAAACACCATTAACTTTAAAGTTTCAAAGTTTTTGTGTAGAAAAATGGAGAAACTGCAAGTACAAAATTTCGAATTAATTGTTTTTCACGAGGCTCAAATTTATGGCTCAAAGGGTTGGAGTATCTATGTTTGCCATAAAAATTCATAAATTCTCTCAAACTCGAACGCTTTTTTGATGTCTTTCTCATTTCGACATTTAGCTACGGAATCATGGTTGGAATTGGAGCTGGATTGACGTTTCCTCCCACGGTTTACATCGTAACGGCCTACTTCGAAAGATTACGAGGATTCGCTAATGGCCTCTGTATATCTGGAAGTGCCATCGGTACTATCGTCTTGCCACTGTTTCTTCAATATCTTCTCAATCAGTTTGGTCATCGGTGAGATTTTTTTATTCATCATTTTTAACAAAGTAATAAATCTTTGTCAATTTTATAATTATTCACAATCAGCACATCAACAGTCAGATAAAATCTTGAATCATTTGATTTTTACTAAATATTCCAACGGATTTTTGATCAATTAGTCGTTTTATAATTGTCTTAACTTCAGTAATTAATTGTCTTAATATTTTAAAATTATAATAATGTGTAAAATTATTTTATTTTTATAAAAATTTGCATTTTGCTGATCACGAGAATTCTGAGCGGTGACTGGTCTTGATTGCTGCCCAGTAATTTCTTAAATTTGCATTTCATCCCTTACGGCGAATAAACAAAATATCAATACTTAAAAGTTACCTGTCGGTTTGCGACGATATTGAGTCCTGAAGAAACTTTAATTGGCCCGCATCGCGTGCATATTGGAGCGACTAAAATGAGTCACGAGTTGGGCGAAATCCTGTTTAATCTTCCGGTACCAATTGTTGACATGCGACGTAAGGAGTCAAGGCAGAGAATAAACATGGTGCATTATTATCGAAAATGCATGCGAGTATTTAACTAAAGCGAGGCTTGCATGACATGAAAGAAAAAAAAAATCCATCCTCGAGAGTAGTTCCGGAAAAATGGTTTAAAAAAATTGGTTCATTGTGTTACATCCGCCTTTTTTTTCCTTCGCAGTGGCGCAGTATTGATAATGGGGGCGATAACGTTGAATACGCTGGTTTGCGCTTTGCTATATCATCCGGTCGAAGAACACATGAAGGAAGTGCCGATCGAAGAAGGGATTGACAACGAGGCAATGTCGTTGGACGAGCCACCGGCCGAGACAAAAATTCGTATAAGTTTGCCGAGCATCTCGGAGCCCAATACGATAGTTCCTCACGAAACGATGAATCCGAGCGCCGATACATCGTCCTCCCATTTGACAGATTTATCAAAATATCTCGAGAAGACATTGACCACGTCGAACATTGAGGAAGCGATGAATGAGAGCGAGGAACAGCCCGAAAAATCGGAAGTGATCGAGGACAAGAAAATCGAAATGATTCCGGATCAACCGACGACTGACGTATCGACACCATCCGTTTTGCCCATCGTTGAATCGTCTGGAAATGCCAAATGTGTCACAACACCCACTCTGATAGTGACGCCACCGTTGAGTCGCGGAAACTCCAGCCGAAAGAGCACCGGAAGAGAAAATTCTTTCCATCTGTCACGTCAGCACAGTATCGTCTCTGACATGGGCCCCATAGCTCTCAGTCCACGAGTTCCAGGTCTATTCAAAAGAATATTTCGTACTCAGCCAGGTAAATCGAAAAACGACGATAAATCAGACGACCCGGAAACCGTGCGGTCTGATAAACCAGATAATTTGAAAAAACACGACGAAGACTCGTCGCAAAGCACCGCAAGTTCAAGTCTAAGCTTTTTCGATTTTAGCGTCTTGACTGATCCAATTTATCTCGTCATTCTCATCTCAAACTCAACGTCGGCCATAAGTAACACTAATTTTATGATATTATTACCGTCTTACGCTATATCCGAAGGTTTTGACAAAAATCGATCGGCCCTTTTGTTGTCCATAGTGTCAGCCTTCGATCTCGTTGGCAGAATCGGTGGTGCATCCCTTTCGGATATGGATTTCATACCAAAGTATTATTACTTCGTTTGTGGTCTCGGACTCAGTGGTATCGCGTTAGCACTCTTGCCAATGGCTGTCAGTTACACAATGTTGTCCTTTTTTTGTGCACTTTTCGGATTATCTTCGGGCATGTATATCGGGATAACGACCGTTATCCTGGCCGACATGTTGGGAACCGAAAAATTAAGCTCTTCCTACGGTATATCTTTGTTCGTCAACGGTGTTCTCCAGCTCATGGGACCACCGTTGTGCGGCCTGGTTTACGAACAAGTTGGCTCTTACAAACCGATATTTTTGGCACTAGGAATAATTCTCATACTTGGTACTGCCCTCTGGGCGGTTGTCCCGATCATCAAAAGAAACAAAAAAGAGGTCGAAGCTGCTTGACGAATCTTCGCCAAGTTCTCAACATCGATTAACTCAATTCCTTAATTTTTACGATCAAATTTATCATTTATTTGACTTTCTAGCGATCCATTAGGAAGCTCAGTGAAACTTTGAATTCAACATTTTAAATCACGGTGACTTCTCGACGTAAAACTGATAGATTACGATCTATCGATCCTTCATACTTTCGCGAGAAGTTTGTCACGTTCATTCTACGCTATTTTCATTTTTTTACTTCCAATTGTAACAAATGTGTAAAGATTTCTATCGAAGTTGCATTTTTCATGCGACTTTGTCATTTTTTTGTTCGGGACGAAAGGAAAACGTTTTCTTTTCCTTTCCTTCATCGACGGCTCCTTTTTCTCTTTGGTCAGAAAACATGAAAAGATTGACGATAGAAAAATTCAAACATCTGATTTCGTTGACATTCCTGAAACATTTTCAACTTAAAAAATTTAAAGCACCTCGAATATCGGCATAAAAACGAGGCGATTGGTCCGATCACTCAATAACAGATGAAGGTGATAATGTTGCTCCGAGTGGCACGAATGTCAAACAAACGTTTTTTCAATTATCAACGGAGCCATTAAGGTGATTAAAATTCTCTGAACGTGGTAAACGCATGCTTAAGTATGAAAACACTCGAGCGTGTTGATTCCTCGCAATCGTACGTCATTACGATTGAGTGTATAATTAGCACCAACAATTTTGGAATTACTTCCTGTTTTTTTTTTTTTTTTTTTTTTTTTTTTATCGTTTTGGAAATCGTTGCATACACTGTCCACAGTATCGTCCATCGTAACTGGTAATGGCCTTGACCAGACTCATCTTCTCGTTCGGTGAATCTTTGAAGTTGCCTAAGGCCGGTTTGTCAAGTTATCGGAATCTTGCCAGATCGCCACCATTTTATCCATGCTCGTTAGAGAAATTCATCAATTATAGAAATACGTAATAATAGTTTTTTTTAAAATAAGTATTGTGCTCATTGTAATGACCGTGCATCATTAACGATTCAATCGGACAAGCAGAAATCCGTGTTGAAACCTTTTGACGAGTTAATTCCTGTTGGATAACGAGAAACATGTACCAAGAGTGTGATTACTTAGCGTGGATTGCTCACGTCCGATGGAGCCGATGAATGTTGTTAAATTATCGAGCCGACGTCTAAGAAATAATTCATTTGCCTTTAGGGTATGGATTTATACTCTAAAGAACACACAGTTTAACTTCGTAACAACGTTTTGCAATATTTTCTCAAAAAGACAAACGCCTATGATCGAAATTGCGTAATTAACGAGACGAGGAATATCGTAGGTGAGAAAAAAACCAACAGGCAGAAACTCAATTGTTCGGTAAATGAGCACAGGCCGAGTAGGGGACTCAAACATTTTCAAATACTTGGCGACAAGGTTCCGGGGCGTCTCTTGATTTCGGGACCGCTTAAAAAAGTCATTAGGGCGACAGTGAAAAGTGTTGTATATCGAAGTTACTGTAACGTGTGTAAGGATCGTCGCCGATGAGGATATATCGAGGACTGTCGATAAGAGAATCTTCAGAATTATTTCCAAGCAAACATTTGGAAATTTGCGTAAATCCTTACTCGCTAGTTTCCCCATGAGAAAACGTACCTGGCAGTCCGAACGTTTTGGAAGAGCACTGTCAAAATTGTCGACTCGTGTCCTCATCGAGGACCAATCCGAGAAACACAACCGGTCGTTTATCATAAATTCTCTCCGTATTTATATCTAGTCATATCGTTTAAGGATGTACAAAACTCAAATTAAGAGGTAAACGCGTAAAAATAGAACAGGTATAACGAAAACGGATACTCACTTGCGCAAATTTGTCGATACGAGCGTGATTTTTATCTTCCGCTTGAATAAAACGAGAGCGAATGCCCCAGTTGAAGGAGAGCACTAATTAATTAATACATATCTGTAAAATTTCAAGATCGTTCAGGTCATGAAAGCGAGATTGACTCAAGATTAAACTTTGTACAAATGTGCTTGTGTGCGTTGATGATTTTTTTGCGTTGCGTTGAGCTTTTTTTTTCCAGTTTCTAAACGTTCGTCGATAAAACTTCTCGCTTACCAATTCCATTCTCCTCTCCTGTGAAAATAATAAAGAAAAATATTATGACCGAGAGAGTTCTGCAGTGAAAAGGAAACTCGTTAAAAGTCTCGGCTTTGTACACTCACGAGTTTATGCTTTCAAAGTGTAAATTGATTGCTCGTAGTACTAATGGACGTACGTGAATGATTCAGACGATGCTGTGTTTTCTGCAAACGAAAAGCACCTCGAGAATGAAGATTAAATTATTATTCCTGATATTAATGATCGATGATAATGAGGATGCTAATCGAAAGCATCGAGCGATGACTACCATCGGAGCGTCGTAACGGATGAACATGAATGGGCGATAATATTCGTTTTGATGCAAATACGATTTTCCTTGGATCACGTGAGTGTAGGACGCTGATTGCCCGAAGCAGAACTGAAGTTATTTGCTGGTTGTTTGAATTTCCTTCGTTCGAGTGGTTCGAAAAACGTTACCTTCGAAAATACGACGTAAAAAATTTGAAAAATGCATTTTGATTTGAAAATTATGGTCATTTTTGGAATCACTTCGGATAAGACGTTGTAAAATAGTTTTTCGGCGAATTTGATGAGCGGTAATTCCAGCAAACGAATTTCGTCTGCCATGACGAAATTAGTAGGATCACAAAGATGTTTATTTTCATAATTCAAATGATTTATAACTAATACCTATTGCAAAATGAGATCACGTAAAAATAATTTCTACAAGAACCATTATATTCTGCTCCTTTCCGTTCTCTATACACATACAGCGTAGGTTTTTTTTTTTTACATTGCGAAAATTGGCTCAATCGTACGTACACGCACTCGACTGTCGAATATCATGAGATCTCGAAGGATTCTAGTGTTTTTTTTTCTTTCTTGCATTATTATTTAAGCTACACAATCGTTTTACGATGCAAATACTGTATTTGGCACCGTGCTGTCCCCCGTCGATACACAACGTCTTTAGCCTCGAGGCATTACAACCAGAGATATTTCTATAATATTGTTTTTTTTTTTTTTTGCTTTTTTTAAAATCGATGCGATTTTTTCGGGGCTCGCATCAGCGTATCGGAGACACGTTTAAAAAAATTCTCTCGGCCCATAATCAGAGCACGATTAGTTAAAAAAAGAAGAAGAAAATATTTTTTTATGTTTCTTCAAAATTGATTTGCAGCATCAATTTGTGTTTTTTTTTGTTTGTGTTTTTTTTTTGTTTTCAATCTTTTGAACCTTAATATCTCTAATGATATCGCAAATCCATTGTTTCCGTTTTTTCAACAATTTTATTCGTCAACTAGTATTTTAGGTACTTTCTCTATACACGCACGCATTCACACGCACATACCCGTCTATATGTACACAGTCTAACGCGGAAAAGAGTTTTGTTACTCGCGTAAAAGACGCTGAAGGACTCACGCGAGTTAAAAATCGCTGCCGCGATTTATTGCTTATTTGTGCGACGAGAATTCAATTTAAATTCCTTGTAATTAAACTTTCGTGAGTCACCGCCATCGATTAAATTAGCACCGAGGGATTTTTTTTTTTTTTTTTTTTTTTTTTCTTTGCTTTACATTCGCGTTCAGCGGAAAATGGAATTTGCGTGCGCTATCTTCGCGCCTATTTACAAGCTTGAGTGCGAAAGTCACGCTTTTTTGTTTATTGTTGTTTATTCTTCGCTCTTTCGTATCTACAAACGCACGGTCGGGTCTGATTTTTCAGCCCGATCGAACGCACGATAAAATAGTCTTTGCAAAACCGAGGCTTCTGGGCTCCCGTTTTGCTTACGATTTTCGCGGAGGTTGACGGAATGTCACAATTGGACGATCTTTCCTGTACATCAAAAAGCATTCTTTTTTTTTTTTTACTGAGATAATTATTGAATCATAAATTATTTTATAAAAACTGAATTACTTTCCAACGAATGTTCATTTACTTATGTTTCGAATTCTTATTTCTCATTGTACGATTACAATATTATTTTAATTGTTCAAATCCCATGACGAATTGTATACAAAATAAGTTTCCATTATTTTTATTTTTAAAATCAATGTCAAATGAGTTCCAAAAGCACGGCTGTTCTTTAATATTTATAAAAGATTGTAAAACGTGAGAAAGGAATGCTTTTTTTTTTGGAATTACCAAAAGTGTGTTCACGCACCTGACGCGAACGAGTGGCCACTTATTCATAGAAAATGACTTGGCGATCCTCGTACTATATTTTTCGCTCCTGTTTAGTTGTTGTTTTTTTTTTTCTAACGCTTGCACATGAATTTCCTATGGATTCAAGAGTCTTAAACCCTCGAACGATAAATCAGGAAATTTTTGCTGTTTTTTTTATCGTTCGATATCAAACATTATGGCATTCGGTTGACCGTCGGATTTTCCCTCATTCTCCGAGTAAAACTACGTAACACGTCGGGCAGAATTTCTTCTCGCATTTGTTTCTTGTTTGCAACACCATTTTGCACGAATCTGGTACGGGCAAAAATAACGCCTCAATTTTGTCGTGTTTGTTTCCCTCTGGACACACGATCCTTATCTTCTTATGGCCGATCATTGAACGCGAATCCAGCCAAAATATTCAACAAAACGTAAAGACAGGATGTGAATGAAGAGTGTCGTGGAGATGTGAAAATTGGTGAAATGCTTTGTGTGGACGAACGACACGAGCTTTCGTGGTTCCTGATCCTCAGCATTGCCTGTAATAGACAAAAGACTCATTTTTATTGTAATCGACAATCGATCGATGATCCAAAGGTCAACTGACCAGTGAATGGACGGAGAAAAATTGGTCAATCGCAATCGATTGATTATTAGCAAAAACATTAGTTTTTCATAGACTTTTTATATCAATGCTAAGTTTCGAAACTATTGATTCACTGGTGTTTCAGAAATTTGGCAACTTATTTATAAATTTTTCGATTATTATCCATTTGCAACGACTTGGAGTATTTTTTTCGACTTTGCAGCACGAACAGATGGAAAATGTCTCTGGATAATATTTTTTTCTTCCACGATTCACCTAAATATTACAGTTTCGTTATTTGTCCATTAGCTGATTTGTTTTCCATAATTTTTAGAAAATAAAGACTGTAAATTGTGAGATATGAATGATTTTCACCATAAGTCGTGGCTTCTCCCACCGGTTTCCGTATATTTCGTGTGTTTTCTTTGTCATTTAAGTGTGTGACGCTAGTATGCGCCCGTGAGCGCACACATGGGCGTTCCTGTGTGTTTTTATGTGTGAATGTGTGTGCGATGTGAACGTCAAGCGGTACGAAATTCATCTGCGCGATCATTAGCGATCAATACGACCCAGAACGTGTGTTGGTCGTTATCAGGATTGTTCCGTTAAGAAGCGGCGGTATCTTTGCGACCGGCAAATGACACGATGCTACGAATTCCCTTCACCGAAGTCTGCAAATAGAAATTTGATGTTATGGAGAAAAAATTGGAATCGACAACTTATTAACTCGTGGCTTTGAATTTTCACCTTTTTCTTGGAACCGTTAAGGTAGTCTTTGTACATCTCGGAACGAAGATATCTCGAGTAACTGTCGCTCTTCATCAGATGGTAAACGTGAGCCTTTGGAACGAAAAAACTGCTCAGTTTGTTTAAAGTTTCGTCAATCGGTTTAGATAAAAAATACTCATTCCAATAAATTCGTACAGCAGCAATGTCGAAAGACCATCGATCAGGTTTCTCCAGATTTTTCCTTGTCATCTCGAACGATCTCGAATCCACGTTTATTGGACAACTCGCGTCAGTACCCAAGTATTCGTTCCATATCTCGTCCAGTTTTGTTTGCACATCTCGCTGCGGTAACGCCTTTAAGCTCTGAACAGCTTCCCAAAACCTGTTGGTGCAAATAATATGGAATTAATCGATTGAAGATTGAAGAGGCCAAAATAGGGTTGACAGGAATTTCTTTTTTGAGTTTGAAAGCGTCAAAATCGAGTTTGATGCATTTTTTCGAGCTTGTCTCCCATTCGGAGAAAAATATTTGACGCTTGATATTTGTTTGAAATAGAAAGACGAAAAATACGCCATTGAATAATTGATTGATGCAGGAATTTTTGAAAAATGCTCACTTGAGATTTTCGCCACTAAATTCCTTGTCGAGAAATCGTATGAACTGTTCACGTCCAACGGGATCTTGAAGCAATTCCTGCAGACTAAAAGCCCACCGCTTGACCCTCCTGACCGAGATTTCTTTACTGGAAAGTAAAATAATCATAAAACAACGAATTTTCATGTCTGTAACAAAGAGGAAAAAAAAAGACGTTCAATTTTTCACTCACGCTAATTTTTCCTGTTCCCACATTTCCGGACTGTCGGTGACCCAAGGATTACCCAGTTCGGGTTGCGTAAACACGGGATCGTATTCGACATATTGTTCGAAATAACCGATGAGCCTGTTGTGCAACAAATTTCTCGATAATTCGTAGCTCGAGCGAAAAAAAAAAGATTCAACAAAAAATGATAAAAAAAAAAAAAAACGACAAATAACAAAGAATCAGAAGAAAAAACGTGCAACAAAATTTACTCACGCTTCCGCAACTTTGGATACTTTGATGTTACGTCTGTCTAGTCTTTGTTTCAACATATCGATCTCTCTCCGAACGTTTTCGGCCGATGGGCTTGGACTCTGATCCGCGTGAGTTGGCGATATTCGTCCACCTGCTACTCCCAGTTGCAAATGTCGACTAGCCTTCATAATCGGTTTGTTGCTCCTACAAGCTTTTTTTATATCCATTTCAGTCGTATTCACACAACCGGGCTGTTAGGATCAAGAAAAATAAAAATTCATTCGTTTTTAACGCTTTCATCAAAAATCCATGCACGGCCATTCGTTATCTCTTGGAAAAGACTCTGACAATTATTTCGACGTTGCTGAAACTTCGCGCAGCTTTTCATCGAAAAAAGATGGAATCACGCGTTTAACCCTCGTCAGCTAACGACGTTTTCATCAACTGTTAAAGCTAACGATGGGTCGTTCGTCCCTTTCGCTTATTTCACAAGTTTGGAGCTTTTGAAAAAATCTGAAAAAACTCACAGGCCTTTTGTCGAATCCGAAAAAAAAAATTCATTAACAATTTCATGAAAAATATGGAGACGAGGCATTTTTTACGACGAGCCCGGACAAGAATGACCCATCGCTAGTGTTTGAGGGTGAAAAACATGGCTACGGTGGTTTTGGTACTTGTGTGATTTTGTGTGGACCATAGTAGCAAATAGACGTTTTATAGAATCCTGTAAAAATTACCATTGGCCGATGAACGTCCCAAAACGCTCGTTCCTGACTGTCCAAAACTTTTCTCTCGAGTTTATCTCTTTTCTTGTCAACTTTGCTCTGTGCTTCGGCTTGCATAAAGATGAATTCCCATTTCCGCGAGAACATTTTCTGCAGTCTTGCGAGATTTTCCGCCTCGTAATCGGCCAATTCCAGGCGCGTTTTGTTCTGCATAGTTCGCTTACACAAGTAAACAGCTGGAAAAATATTAGGAAAGCACGATAAGAATTCTTGTTCTCTGAGATAATTGGACGAATTTCTACGCGAAGAAAACTCCCAATGAAACGTTCAGGAAGACATCAGTGTCGAGTTATTTTATTTACCGTAATCAGTATTTTCAGGTTCCCAACAATTCGACGGCCAAAAATAGGGCGTTTGAAATCGATAGAAAGTGTTGTCATTTTTCACGGTGAGGCAGTGATCGTCAATGGGAAAAAAGTATCCGTGGGACGCCATTAAGTGGGCTACGTGAAGAGCTTCTTGATCGTCGATCTCCATGTTTTTCATCATCCACGCAATGAGATCGGTGCCTGTGGAGAAACATTTTTCTCATCAAATTATTCTCAAAGCTTTAAATAGTGAATTTTAGGAAATCCCAAATTTCGCAAAAACGGAGTTTTCAAAAGGAGGAGAAACTTTGACAAACATAAACAATGACGTGGACAATTTGTGTGATTCGTCAATTTAAATTTTGTGACCAAGGCGATCGGCTTGTTCAGAAAGTCAAAAACACTATACAGTGAATAAAAAAATGTTTGTAAGTTTGCCTTACCAGTGAAAACCGAAGGTATCTTGGTCATAAAACTCTTGACCGTTCTGACTGGAACTCCATTGACTTCGTCCAACATTTTCTCGACTATGGACTCCATCTGGAAGCAAGAAAGGGGAGACAGAGCTCTCATAATTCGTTCAACTAATGGCTATTAATTGTGTGACCGATAAAAGCAACATCACGTACAAAATATATATTTGTTCATTGGTCAACGGTATAGATATGTATCATCGAGGACATTTATGGTTTACGAAGTCGAAGCTGCGTGTGTACCGATAAGAAGGGTCGCGAAACACATGAACAGGCAAGTATATAAAATCGACCGAGAGAGTGACCAACGATGTTGCAAATACTGAGGGTTAATATGTATATACACATGAGTCCACGAATGTTGTTCAATAAGTAGTCGTGGTCTTTGTTTATGTTTTCTTAGATGCTTGGATCGAGACGTCTGTGACCGTGCAACAAGGACGAACATTTCAACATTGGCAAAACGAGAGAGAGGAGGAGGAGGAAGGAACGAGAGAGAGAGAGAGAGAGAACGACAAGCTTTAGTGAAGAATGGAAATCGATCGATCTTCACTTCGACGTAAGACGACACGATAAAAGCGGGCGGGCGGGCAGCTAACGTGTTCCTCGGCAAACCCTTTGGCTTTTTTCCCCCTCGATGGCTCTTTCTTCGCAGGTCTACCAAGAATAGACCACACTTATAAACGAATACGTATACATCTTTGCAAAGAAAACAGAATGTCCTCTTGGGAATCTTCGGGAAGATTGACAGCTGCGGGCTCGCTTACACACCAACCCCTGACGAATCGATCCGATTTTACTGCCATCAGCGCCGGGTTGAAGACGCGAGCCCGAGAAAGATGGCAGCAGTTCGAAAAGACCGGAAATTTTGAACAAAAATATGGAGAAACATGAAAAAGAGCGAGTCAAAAAATGAAGGCGCGATAAATATCCCCATTTTGTAAAAGAATGAAAAACACAAATATTCGTGAACCTCGATAAATTGTTCGTTTTTAACTTCTTAGAGGAATTTAAAGAGTTTTAATTCATTTGAATTTGATAAATGTCTCAAGAAACTATATCGTCGTAATTAGACACAGTGAAAAAATGGGCCACGTGTGTCAGTAACGAGGCTTGATTCCTCATCTGTTTGTATACGAGCCCCGAGCGATATACCGGATTTTTGTGTCGTTGTTCCTTCCACAATGGAATATTTTCCATGAATGCCAGAAAATCGAGGTCAAAAATCGCGGAGAGCTGAATGTACAGGAGAAAAAAAGGCCGAGACGTTTCTTTCGATTTCATATTTTCTACGTCGTCAATTTTCCATTTAGTGCATGCAAATTTAACGAGCAGGAATGTCGAGAGCTTCGACAAAGGAACGCGGAAAACGACCGGATGTTCGTGCTTTTAGAAAAAGACAGTAAAATGTTTATCCACCGTTTCCTTTCTATCGGTTCGTGACATTACGATGTTATTATAAATATTTTACACTGATTTCGAAAACATGATTAAAAGTGTTGAATACTAAAAGGCGGAAGTTTTCCTGAACGATTCTTCGTGGAGCAGATTCGATGTCACGGAGCGTGTTAATGTCGAGTCCGTCGTATCGATGAATCGTGGATTGAGAAAATCGTGTCGTCGTGGTATACGCTGTTTTGGATAAACGAAAACAAAGCGTGGAAAGAGAGAAAATTTAGTCGCGGAGACGACGAGGAGAGGGAATATGCATCTCTAGCACGAAACGAGAATGAAATCCGTGCGACGAAAATCGCCTCCGGCTCCATAGCTGGCTGCATTCCAAATGGGTGAAACGTGTGGAGACGATGGCATGAAAACGGCCCTTGGCCTTTTCTCTCTGTCTCTCTCTCTCTCTCTCTCTCCGTTTCTCTGTTTTGCTCCGATTCTTCCTCTTTCTCGCGCTGTAAAACCTCGCGATTCTTCCTCTTTCTCGCGCTGTAAAACCTCGCGTGAATCTGACAAATAGTTTCGTCGCTTTGCGAATGTTTCACCCACTCGTTACGGAGCAATTTCAATTCCTGTCTCTCGCATGTGTCTTTTTTTTACCTCGTGTTTTCGAATTTCATGGACATCGGATACACAAACGCTTTTATCACGAGGGTTTTGACACTTTGAATTTCATATTCGGCTCTGCAACAGTGTCACCATTTTTTTCTTCGTCGTTATCTTTCGTGCCTGATCGCTTGAAATTTGATAGATTTTTCAAAATTCAGTGCGACTCGAATTAAAAAATATTTTTCATCATTTTTCGAATCGAAAAATGTTAAAGTTTATTTTTTTTTGGAAACGACAAACGTTTTCGGCATTTTGGTATTATTATTCGATAGATCGATTGAGCTCAATCGATTTGGTCATTTATTATTTTCCTTACCTTTTTGTACACGAGATAATTGGGACTGTCCTCGGCGCAGGTGGCTGTGGCGTTTGGCGAAGCATTTGGTTTATCCCCGCTCGACGTGGTTGTCGTGCCACCCTCTTCTTTCTTGATCTTTTGAGTGACATTTTTAGCCTTGCTAATTGTACCACCACGTTCACTCGCGCTTTTGGAGCCGTTGCTCTCCGCCGGCCTACGCCGGCAGGCGGATTGTTCGGAGCTCATAGTTACCATATCCACGCTAAGGGAGGTGCACCATCGCCCTCCTGAAACGAGGAAACAAATATTATTCACGTTCCATTCTCGACACCAAATTTCCCGACGTAATAGACGAAAAATCGCGGGCTGACATGATCGAAACTTTGATTTCATTAATTTCACATCATTTCAACGCTGTCAGTTAATTCAAATATAATACGCGATCCGAATGGAAAGGGAGAGTGCAATAACTTTCCTCAAAAATCTGTGACAAAGCGAAGGATATCCGTAATCGGATTAAAATCGATTTTGCATGTGTTGTCTGTTGAAACGTGGCGTGCAGAATCGATATTTGTGCAAGATTGTTGGCAGTCCGACCTCGAGGACAGATTTCTCTCAATTGAGAATACATACAAGCGACAAGGAGTCGTGTTGGCAATATTAAAAAAGGATTTCGACGACCTTCTACTGTCGGTTTTTTTTTCATCGTTATATCGAGAGCTTAACGACGTACCAGGAGAGCTGGGTGACTTTTGATCGTTCCGGCGCGATGATTACTTTTCAAGCCAGGAGAGAGGTAGACATAGGAAACGGGAGATAGAGAGAGATAGAAAGAGAGAGAGAGTGAGAGTGAGAGAGCGGATGAAAAAGATAAGAGATAGAAATAGAGATGACGTCTCCGTGAGAACGACGAGAGGAGCTTTTCCTATTTCTTGCTCTGAGCGAAATTATGGAATTCCCTCTTGCCTTTTGGGATTCTCCAGATATCCGGCAGCGAACTATATTACACCTTCGTCTTACCTTCGTCTTATTCAACTTCACGAGTGACGGAATATCATTTTTTTCAGTATCTGCTTTCATGCTCCTTTCTTTACTGACGTTTTAACGCCCCAAGTTTTTTTTTCGTTCTTACTATTTTTGTTGGAACCGAAGAAATTCGTTTTCGTAAAAAAAAATTACGACTGTGAATTTTGAATATTTATTGTCGCTGTTATTAAAGTCGTTGCGACGATTTTTTCTTTTTCTTTTTCAAGATATCATTTGAGTATTTATTCCGTTCTCGTTAAGTTAATTTCAACTGACAAACGTTTGAGTTCTCGTTCGTTACGAAGCAAAGACACTGGAGACAGTGCTCAGTGTCTTAGATCTGACGTAAACGCGGATATGGCCTTAAGTGAGCCTCGAGTTGATGAAGGAGAAGGACAAACTTTTCGTCGAGTTTCTACCGTCAATTCATTCTCTTCGTCTACCCTCTCTGCCGGCTTTTCTCTCTCGCTCTCTCTTCTCTTTCTGGCCCTATTAAAATTAGAGAGAGAAAGGCGAAGGAGATTCCCTGGGGGAGTAGAAAATTCGCGAGATGAGAAAGGAAACGAGCACACGGAGAGGCGAGGCTTTAATTATCCTGAATCCGCGCGAATGACGCATTTTGCTGACTAGGCTTCCCAACGCACGTTATTCCGAGTCTGTGAGATTCGTCGTACACAGACGAAACGATGAATGAAGGACTTATTCGTGGCTATGATGTATTAAATGAACGCGGGAACGGGCATCTGTTTCAAAAGCTGTTTCCATCCAAATGCCTCATTAATGTGACAATTTCTTTTTGTTTTCTTTTACATGCAAAAAACAAAGAAATTTCTCAGAATTCTCATACACCGGACCCTCGGTAGTGCGGAGCCAAAAAGTCTCGTTATAGTTCGTTCGCCGATCTTCTCACAATAATTACGAGATCAAGGCTCCGCGGATGAGCGGACTATAGCGGACTTGCCGTGTAGAATTCGTTCAAGAACGGCCGAACTACATTTGCTCAGGCACCTACGTGAAGAAAAATCAAATCTTGCCCCGCGAATATGCTCAAGCTTCGAGAATCGTGGCGATCTTTCGTGCGAGCACTGCTTATTCAAAGTTTGAAAATTAATCTCGCGCCAGGAACCATATCACTTGAAACTTGCACTTGAGGCCGGTCACCGCCTGACATATATTTCGCTAAATCTCTGGATGCCGTGCATATAACGTATACGTATATACACGTGAATGGCTTAAGGGTTATAACTGAGCGAGTCTCGACACCCGAGTGAATAAATCACCAGGCGATGAGAAAACCAACTTCTCTACTTCATCAGACTTTTCAAGAGTGCTCTCGTTCTACCAACTCATCATGTTATCACGATCATCGTCATCTCCATCCAGCATATGTACAGCGTGCTGGTTACTTCGTCGAGAGATTCTGGGCTTCGCTTTGCTAAATGTGATTTTATATTGATGCCGAGTCGTTCGAAATATATAATGATTTTCTTCCTGGAAGCTGCGAAACGTTGCGAGGGATTCCGATTAGCTTTATTAATTTCAATTTTTTTTTCGAAACTTTCGGAATTTTGTATTATTTTTGTAGACTATTTTGCGTAGTAAAAATTGACCGAAAATCGAGCTCGTCTTTCGCTTCGAAACCATAGCGAATATTTTTCGATTTTTATTCCCTTCAAGTACTTTTCGGCCAAATGTTTTTTTGATTAATCGAAAATTCTTGTTGCTCCTATATACGGATACGGAACCCATGGACAGGAGTTGAAATTTCTCATTTGTTGCTCCTCTCGTATATTTTAAAGTCAGCGAAAAGAGGGAGTTTATTCGGTTTCCTCGAGAGCTTACCTCAAACTTTTTTGAATACATAACGCTTTTGGTTTCTCGATGAGAAACGGTGGGAAACTTATCGTACGAGCTGCTGCAGAGAATCTCAAAGTTCGGTATATATTAGTCGATGGTTGGTGTCGTCGTGCAGCGAGAGGATTTATGCTCCGAGGAGGTTCGACAAATCCGCTCTTTCTTATGCAGTTACATGCTCATTTTCGAAGAGGAACGAAAGCTTTGCCTCGAGCCTGCACTTGTCGCCGAACTGCGTCGGGAAAGAAGGGCTAAGCGCTGAACGAGCCAGGAAAATTGAAGATTCCGAACTCTCCGAAGGGAAGTAGTTCGCAGGGAAAAGTCAGCGAGTGCAATGTGTAAAATCGTTCAGAAGAAACTCGTGAGATCGATCTCTCGTGTTCCAATTGTTGCCATTCCATCCACGAAATTCTATTCATTTCATTTCCAAGGAAGTTTGAAGAGATGGGATAAAATTTGGAGATTCAAGTTTGTCGACGTGTCGATAACCCTCCAACGGATCCTTTAAACGTCACGCCGGAAAGGCTCGGTTATTGGCAAGCGGCATAACGATTCATCGCAGGCATTTTTCAACACGCCCTCGACAGTCTAGGATCGTTCGTTTTCATTAATATTTTGAAAAATTGATTGAAAAACTCAATGAATTTTTGAAAAATTTCATTCTTCAATCGGTGCCAAATAAATCGTAATGTTCAGGCGACAAAATGTTGGTTCATCGCCAAAATACTTCGGATCAGTGTCGTTCAGATTTCTCAGACCCAGTCTGTGCAGCGAGACTGCTGTGTGTACGAGTTTCTCTCATACTTATTCACATTCGGCAGCATACATTTAGAATTTTTTCACTAGATTTATGCATCAAAGTCTTATAGAAATGACTACAGCTCCGCGAGTCGTGGAAAAGATACCGCGACACAGCTCGCAGTCAGTAGGCTCCCCTTCAACCCCTCGGGCATCGAATTTTTCGTGCTGTATCTCGTTAAAAACTTACGTCCTACTTCGCCAAGATTTCTTCCCGCAGGGGTGAAAACTTGTGGAATTTTATTGAAAGACGAGGAAAGAAAAACAAGAAAAGTTGGAGAAACATCGAAGATTTTTCAAGACTCAGTGTTTTGCATACAGATCCGAACATCCTGGGAATAAGACAAATTGTTCGCGAGTTACGAAGAGAATGAGCACCAAAATTTATCTTATTCGCTAATTTGTTCTTTTTCTTACCCTCGTAAAAAAACAATATTCATCACATCGATTTCGTTATCATTTGCTGTCTCGCGTATGTCGATGTTGCGCACATGACGGCGGGGAATTTGGCATGAAGAGAAACAACAACAGAGACAGGGACGGAAAACCATGTGCGTGTCTTTTCAAGGACCCTTTGATCCTTTCACCACGAACTCGACAGTTCTATGGTTCTTGAGAGAGGGTTTCAACGACTGTTCACATCCATATATCGATGCGTATGTATTCTTCATTGATATACAACCCGCAAAATGCGTTTTCCACTGAAAATTCGTTTCTGTCGAGAAATGTCAATAATTTCTTTGAAAGCCCTCAATTAAACTTTTTCTGTTTTCAAATAACAACATTTTAGTAATTTCAACATAATATTTCGTTGAAAGTCTGCGGATCCAAATTGTTGTAATTCTAAAATATTGAACTGACCGTATTTCAAGAAATATCGAACTTTTTCAACAAAATTAGTTCCTCAGTGTCATTCACAACCGAAACAGTTACTCATTGAGGGTAAAAAAGAATCGCCCTTTAACGAACAAACGATTTTTCGAGTTTCCATAATTCCACCATTCCCAAATGTTTTCCAAGTGTTTTCCGAATCTTCGTAAAATTTCATCGTTGCATTAAAATAATAGAAAAAAAGATTATCAAATATATTTTTCTTCAATCCATAACCTTGATATTTCCATCATTAAATTTTATACTGACGAATACCTTCTTGAAAAAATGATTCAGATTTTTTATACGCCGTTGCGAGAATGAACGATCGCGGGATGAATAAAAAATGTCTCCAAAACAGGTGGACGGTGTAGTACAAAAATGAAGAGTGTTATCGCAAGGACACCCTGTGAACATGATTCGTAACCAACGTATAAAGCACGTCGTTCCGAATCGATCGGATCCGATCTTTTGGTTGAAAGTATACAAACTGTTCATAGTGAGTGAATTTTCTACTCGAAAGCTTCGATTCTCGACTGAGTGACGACGAGTAAAATGATAACCGTGAACTGGTTTGTACTTTGGATTTGTTGAGAATTTGCGCGAGACTCGAGTGTTACGTACATTTCTCCTAAACCGTGGATGATGTTTCGTGATACAACACTATTTACTTCTCATGTACGACGTACATAGGAGGTGCATGTAATATATATTGGAGTTATAGTGGACACGAGGGTGGGCATCTATGAGCGAGGACATAGCGAGCATGCACACGAAACGGTTGGTCAAATCGATTCTACAATTTCAACTATTCCCCCCCAACAGCCACAAATCCAATCTCTCTCTTCATGCTCATTCGTCTGTGTATTGATGCCCTCGTCACTCTGATAAACAATATGTAATTACGTTACATACATATGTAAGTACTGTTGCAATGTGTAATATTCGATATGCACATTGTATCGAATTCTTGTACAGGGTGTCAACGGAGTTGTGATCTGCTTGTCATCACGGTGAATCATTTTTTCAGCAGTAAAAATCTGTATCCATTCGAAAAGTTTTGGGTTTCTATGTGAAAAGACGTAAAACTGGAATCTTTTTAAAAATTTCGAGTAAATGAGATCTGATTGCGATTTTTGTTATGAATTCCAAGAAAAATCGGATTTTCAAAGTCTCTGGGCGCGTATATGAAGCCTGAAGGTTCGAACAGACTGAAGTGCGAATCTGCGAAGTCTATGGTGGCGTGAAAACACAGTATCGATTGTTGTCGGTCCAAAGGTAATTTAAACTGTTGTGTTTTTCGCGAACGAAGAAATAAGCTAGTTAGTCCTTGGGAATGTGAAATTTTTGGGCATACTTTTAACGGATTCGGATAAACGTCGGGACTCGAAAAACAAATAACTGTCGAACTGTATTTTGTGAATCCTTCGAATAAAGAAAAGGCGTGGATGTCTTGAGATTCGTTTGAAAGGAATTGTGAATACTACAAAACATTCAAATGCAAAGCGAGAGCCTGACGAGGGATCAGAGCAAAGTGAGTGCGTGGAAAGAGATCGTAATTATAAAATCGTAATCGATAACCGTACGAAAATTGTCGAAAATGAAAGAAAAATACATTTCCATAAACTCCAAACCCAATCCAGCGAAAAAAACTTTCGATTTGCCAATCTCGTTTTCCAGAATAATCCACGGATCGAAATTAATCCGTTAATACGCGAAAATGAAATGTTCGAAGCGAACGTCCACTCGTGGTGATCCGTTATATATAAACACGGTATAGACATTTACATAAAAGAAATGAAACGGTGTACGAATTTTAATTTTCATTTAATTTTTCCTGATGGAGAAAGATTATCCTGGCCGCGAGGATGAGGGTGCGAGTGCGAGAATTATTCGAGAAGGTTAAAAATATGACGATATATAATCGAAAAGCTAGTACAGCACGATAAGAGAATAGAGTATCGAGGTAAGAAGAATTTTACGGTGGGATTTTGTAGAGAGTCCGCAAAGGCAAAGGAGCCTAGGGTAGGAATCCAGAGAGAAATGGGGTGATTCGGTTGAGAAAGCGCGAGAGTGAGATGAGACGATGAGTATTGATTACCAACCCTCCAGCAGCAGCAGCAGCAGCAGCAGCAGCAGCACACCATCGTTTATACATCTACCTTTATATCTATAGACACATATGTATGTCTATCGTACGTTACATGAGGATGTGTAAGTAACGCAGTGGTAGATATGCGCTTCGTAAGTATAACGTACACGCACGTGTGTCCATTTTCGAAAAAGATCGTAACTCACTAGGTTTTTTAGGGAGAAGCATGGTTGGCTGAGTCATTCTGGTTGTCAGAAGTCGAAAGTATTATGACAAAGATATGTAGAAATGATACGTCCACCAAGAATAACAACCTAACGACCATATACATTATAGTTATGTATATACACTACGTACGTTATCGCTCCCTTTTTCTTTCTTTATCTTCTTCTCTCCAAAACGAAACATATACTCTCGCAATGAGTTTCAGTAGAAACTTTCTTTTCACCCGTCGGCTATTATCGTTACCTTCCCTTCCACTATTACTGATCCTTCGTTTTATCTGTATAGATGGACACACACGGGGGCGCGCATGTATACATGGATTTTCTTGGCACATATGCTTTTTTCCGAGGGGCATGGGGGAGATTTTGTACATAGGATTTTTCTTGCATGTGCAATACCTACCCTGAGCCACCGCCTTCACTCTCCCCCGTCGGTAATTCTTCTATTTTGAGACTGTACAAACCCTCTTCGTTCCCTCATCAAGGGCAATATATTAATTCGTGTATATATGCACGCACGCGCTTATCTATGTGTGCGTGCAGCCTCGTGTGGTTTCAAACGTAATCATAATAATAAGGATGATAATAAAAGAAAGAATATTCTGTGTGTGGCTTTAAGTTACGTCGTGGGTGAATTATTTCTTGTTCTATTGATACCACCATGAATCACCGTTTTTACCTCCATTTTTTTTTTTAGTGTGCTAATGTCTCACGAAAAAAAAATACGAGCACGAGAATTTTCAAGCTATTTTTGGTCGTTGGAGATTTTTTTTTTTTTTCATGATTATTTGGTTTTGCAATTTTTGGAGCTGTGTGTGGAACTCGCTCTGTAAATACGGTTTCCCATTTGAATGGACTGTATATAGCTAGAAAGATCCACGACGGACGTTGCTCTTGACTCGATTTCAAAGCCCTTTTCTCTCGCGACGTGGCAGCGGGAAATGACTCGAGAAGTTGTGCCAAATGGCCGTAATACAAATGAACTTTATTATTAACGAGATGTGTTCCATGGCATTAATTAAGTAGAAACCCGTACAGCTGTGTGAAAGGAATTGCAATCGATATTTCCCATCCGTTTGGCGGTCGCGAAAAAACTTCAACAGGTCTATAAATCCAGAAACGCGACATTCCTGCGATTATGGCGTTTCACAATTTTTTAATTTTTTCATATTTTCACGTTTTAATATAGTCAATGATCTCAAGTATCCTGATGCAGTAATAGTCGCATATTCAGACATATACATGGTTGACGGAAATTCTCGAAATCACAACATTTGTACAAATGGAGGAAATCGATGATTACGAAATTGCATCACTCAGATGCTCCTTCATATGGTAAAATTAATGAGGTTCGCGATTGCTCTCAGCTTCGAAAGTGAATTGTGTTTATGGCGTCAGCCAGGAATGACAAAAAGGTAGATCCGTTGGTTTTGTTTCTCTGTGTCGAGGTGACTGTGCGAAAATTGCTTGATTACGCGTTAATTACGATCCATAATTGTTATTTGCGTGCAAGCACATAATCTTTGCGCTCGATCGAAACAAACGTTTTTGGCCTGAAAACTCGTGACCTTTTTTGTCGTTCTTTTCTTCAAAAACTTGATTCGTCATTTCTAAAAAAAATTCAACACGATTTGCAGATTCCCTCCTTCTCTCTAGAGAAAAAAAAGTTGATACGTTTCAATTTTTGAAAAAAAAAAATGAAATTCTATAAAATTTGCCATTAAATTTTTCTGCAAGTAAAAAGCTGTTCGTGGTTCGATTTTCCATGCTGGGAAATTGTGGAAATTCCATTAATAGAATGAAGCATATACAAGTTTGCGAATGATAAAAAAAAATGCTGACGAGCTATACTTGCTCGATTGGAACTTGATTAGTTGACTTGGTCGTTTCGAAGTGGATGAAAAAAAGGGAAAGATGAAATGAAGAGTGAAGTGACGTTTAGAAGTGCCATTGATAATTTTTGAACGTCACGAGGACAACGCGGCTAACAAGCGAGATAGGCCAAAGTACCAATTGATTGGAAGCATCACGCGTTATCGTCGGCACTCGAGGGGGCACTCGATCGAACGATACTCAAAAGTGTGCTTTCTCGAAAGCATGCAGAGAGAAGAGACGAACGGAAAAGATCAAAAGAACTCGGTATATGAAGCTGGAGGGAGCGAGAAAAGCCGCGAAAGAGATGGAGACTGTAGTTCACTGCCGCTTCGCAAGAGACAATAAATCATAATAATTGGGTCGATAGAAAGGTGTCAATCTCCTGGTGTTTTTGCCAGTGTTTTTGACTGTTATGTACACCAGGTTTCGTACTGCTATCCCATAAGATTCTCCACAGTACGATGAGCATCTCCGATTGAAATCAACTGATTGCCTTGCGAATTCACCATCACCGCCGTATTGCTATTTTCGCTTTTTTATAATCCATTTGCGTACCGTTCTGTCACGTACGCAAATAACCAAAGATTTCTCTATAATGACATGAAAATTTTGGATTCCTTTTTGCCTCCGAATAAATAACAGAAAAAAGCCTCGTGCATTCGTGTGGACCATTTCGCCTCAGATTCGATACGTTTTTCCCGCACGGAAAAGCGTATTGTGCGTGTTTTTTTTTAAATGATCACCTTCAAGAAAATTGAGGGCTGCGAATATAATTTTCTGAGAGAGAATTTCTCTGAAAAATCGAAATGAAGTGACGTGTTTGGATTTAAATGAAAAAACATAGGAAAAGTGATCGATTAATCGACACGAAAGTAATCGATAATTGAAATGTTATTAATTAAACAAGTTTTCGAACTTTCGATGAAACGGAGCACTTGACGTTGACGCTTTATACAACTTCTCCGTGTTGCACCAAATATATATAAACGACATTAAGTCAATTTTCTTTCCGGACTAGCGACAGTAACGATTTTACGTTCGTGTCATTCAAAAACCTTGTATTTCCGAGAGCGGCTATTTTTATCGGAAATAAAATATTTCTAAAAACGTGAAGAGTTCACATAAAATCCTAAAGAATAAAATGCCAGTTCGGTGGAAAAGTTCGCAACGAGTTGAACCTGCAAATAACACTGTTCTATGCGCGTTGGTCAAAAGCGTTTTACAAGAAGCAGCTATGATCCGCACTGCGAGATTTTTACACCATAAAACACGAATGAAAACCGTAAAAAAAGTGTAACTTATTCAATGGATCGTCCGGGTCGGCTTTATCCAGATTCTGAGGTCGAATTTTTTCAAAACATCGGTGGTAAATGAAGCTTCCCTTTCACGAAAGAGAAGAAACTTCGATAAATCCTTCGAAATTACACTTTCCCAAGTTCGAGGATAATAAATTCGTTCATATTCCATAGTATCCGCACACTCGATGTTTTCCTTCGTCATTTTGCATGTCGTGCACTCGATCCCATAAACGTTTTTACCACAATTTTCCAAATAAAAGTAAATCGTTAAAATCTAATTGAAAATTGTTCCAAACTACTTCGAATTTTCAACAGTCTCGTAAGTGCCGATAATGTAACGTCAAGATCTCGTGAATTACGTGGTTTGCAAATTGGAAAAACTTTGCAGGTACCGTACAAACTATATGGTTAAGGGTTTTTAGTGGATATTGAAAATGCAAAAAATAAATATATTCTCAACTGCGGAAATAACTTGATCGTTTGGCCAGCACCCTCGAGATTTCGGGTGATCGGTTCTACTTCAAGGATTAAGCGAAAAATGGGCAGACGTGATTTTCAGACGAGAGCTTTTGCAATTGGCCGAGCAAAATTGGCGATAAAAAAAAAAAAAACTTATCCAAGTTCACATTCATCGAAACCTACGCGATGAATCGTCGCGTTTTTTTATAAATATATAAACAGGCCCTTACGAATTCTTACTCGAGTCCACAATGCTCGAGAATTATGAAAAAAGAGAATACATCAGCGAATAATACGAGAGGAGAATGAATGACGAACCGTGGAGACAAGCGAGAAGTCGATTTCGCTTTCAGGAAGTAGAAAAAGGGGTTGGAAAGGAGAATGAGTACTCCGGCGAAGACCACGTGCAATTGAGAGCCATAAGTTAATAAGGGCAACGCGTTCTCGGCTTCAACGGTGCTCCATATATATCTCTATAAATATATATGTATATGTATATTATATATATATATATATATATATATATATATATATATACCTAAGAAGGGTGCTCTCGTGCTTATATGTACAGCATAGAAAAAATTCTGCTGAGGCATACCGAGGTATGCTGACATTAAGAATGAAGAGGGTGATGAAAAAAGAAGAATGTTCAATCGATCCAGAGTCTGAGAGGGTATAAAAAATAAAAGACGAAAGAACAAATTGCACAGTTCTGTGACAATGTGCAATTGATTCGATTTCGTGGAAGTACAAACATAGAATTTTCCTGACTGAGAATAAATACGTGTAATTTGTAGGGACGTACGAGAAAAGCAAAAAGGGACAAAGTTTTTTTTATTGTGATTCCGTGTTTGAATGCAAATGGTGATAATGAGGCTCCAAGCAATAAGTATATAACCATCGGAAATAATGAATTTCGAACATTTTAGTTCTGATTCATTTTGAATTGGTACGTCACGCGGCATAATTGAAAATTCGTACTCCCAATAATGGACGCCGGAAGAATTCTGTAATTCAGGGACAAAAAGAGCTCGAAAATTTGAATAAAAACATTACATCTGTGAGGCCTGCTCGGTGGTTGTTCGAGAACGACGTAGAATAGAAAATTTCGGTGGACATTCCGTTTTTTTATTGCTCGGAAAAAAGTACTGGGAACGTGACCGACTGACGAAAAAACGTGCACAGAGCTGCATAGGGTGAAGAAATAAAAATTACAAAGTCGAATGAACGTAGGTTCAAATTGCATTGAATTTTTATCAGTCTTTTTGCCCTCGACGCATGAATCGGAACCGGAAGATTAGTCCTTGATTTTTTTTGTAATGCAGATCCAAGGTATCCTGTCGGATCCACAAAATTCCCTCAATTTTTTCCCAATTGGAAGCGAATTTTCTATTTCCCCGACCAATTTGAACATCACAAAATGCAACGGCGATCTCGACTCAAAGAAGAATCGATAATGAATCGTATGCCGTAGTTTTTTTTACTCCTCTTTCTCTTTAAATTCTCGAAATACGTGAAATCATACGATCCATGCACGAGGCGCTAATAAAATCTTCTAAATGTTTCGGTTAAACGTCAAAATGTTTCTCGCAGTTTGTCAAAACGTGGTGAAAAGACAGGCCCGATATAAATATTCCGTTTCAAGAAAAAAAAGGGGCTGCTAGGAGAACGTGTTCCGTTGTTGTCAATCGATATTTTTAAATGAAAAGTTTGCATGTATCACCATACTTATGTCGCGACACTCCCATATATAGTAAAATTATGCCAGCACGTAAAATAAGAAAAAGTTGGTAGCGTCAGTCCATAGGATCCGCGTACAGCATGAGAAGAACGACTCTTTTATGTTCCTCGGAGAGTTTATCGAATCAAAGTATACGCGTGCTGGTGCCAGGTTATTTTCACATGCGGGTCCCTCGTGTGGTTCGGTTATTTAAGTTTTTTCTTCCTGCTGTTGACTTTCGCCACAATCAAGTACGACCTTCTTTTTTTCCGCCGTTTTGACTCCTCTGGATACCTTTTTCTCATGCGGTACCCCCATCAAGATTTTCTCTCTTGCGTATCCAAACAGTAGGCAGCTGCAATGACCCTGAGAAGAGTGTTTGCTCGGGCAGATTCACGTTCGCTCCGCGACTCTTCAATGCCACTTCATGAATATTCTAAATTTTGACTGCACAAGAAATTGTGCAATGTAAATAAATGATCCTACGTTCGTTATCGCGAATGAATTCTGTGTGCAGCTTTTTAATCATTTTTCGAAATATTTGCTAACGAATCTACCGAATAATTCTGGTCTAATAATTCCATCACGAAAGCACGTTCTCGAATCCATAACAAAAATAAAAGAAGAGAATGCTCTCCAAGGAACAGTTCCAGAAATAAATGGGAATGACTTTCGTCTTTGACGTGACGTGTTTTTTTTTTGTATCAAATTTTTCGTATTCCATATATATATACGCTATTCATGGAGCGACGAAGAGAAGATTCGCGTAATGAGCAGTCAGGATTTGACGTTTTTGAGATCGGCCTTTTATATTTACGCGTCGTTTCGAATTGGCGCGTGTGTTCTCCTTTCTTTGCAGTTGTGAACACGACTGACCGCATGCACGCTCGTGTAAGGGTCGTGGGTCGCCTGGCCGACGTTACAATGCCGTTACATTCCACGTTACTTGGTATAAGCGTGAGCTAGACAGAATGAGCAGCAGAGAGAGAGAGAGAGAGGGAGTGAGTGGCAGGAAGGGACAGAGAGATGGACGCAGATGGGCTGCTGCGTTGGGTTAGCGACGTAAATGCTGTGTGTGCTGGAAATGTCCAGAGAATGTTATATCGAGGCTGGTTGTATTGGTAACCCACGTTTGGTACGATAACCAGTGCAGCGTTCCCCTCCCCGACAGCAGGCTCTCGTTGTCTCCGCGACACTAATTAAATCGTCGGAGCCGAACAGCCGGACGCGAAGCGGCGAGATTTCGTTGGGAGATCGAGCGTCATCGGAGACACATGGAACAAAACGCTTGATCTCTCGCTCTTTCGCGTTCAGTCTCTCTTTTTTGTCGTTCGTTAACAGAATAGTATCCGCGGCAGAGTTCCGATGGTTGCCTGAGAATTCTAGCAGCGAATGGTGTTTTCCCTTGACCTGGGGCTACAGCGTGCATCCATGGGCGAACGGGCTCGGTTTTATTTCCCGTACATTTGCAGGCAGGAATTTTTGTTGCACGCGAATAAAGAAAAGCGTAATTCGGTACGAAAGCGTGACACGCACGATGATAACTTGTCGTCATGCAATAGAAATTTTTAATGCCATAAAGCAATCGATATAGTCAATGAATTCTTACCGCTGAAAATTCTTCAATCCTGGCACATAAAATCCACTTTTGTACGACGAGACAACGCCGAGTAACATATCCGCTCAATTGGCTGTTGATATTCATTGATTATTTTACAACAACACTCGTTCATTCCTTTTTCTTTCTATTGCAGTAAATTCACATGGAAATTACTTGCAACGATTTAAACGCCGGTTGAGCAGTCCTCGCTGTCGAGCAACTTTGATTCATTGCGATCTGTACACGTATTTACGTGTGGAGCACGTTTCATACGAGTTTCGATAGACTTTATATGCACATCCATCTGTAGATGTATACGAGGGAGAGAGAGAAAGACAGATAATTTTTAATCGATATACGCGGTCGAATATCTATTCGGTGGTGAGATTATCGAGTATCGAGATATACAACGATATTGATGGTGGTAATAGATTGAGGTATGAAATAACGAGTATATAAATTCGTGCACTAACGGAGCGTGGTTCGCATCACGAGGCACATCCCGACGCCTTCTCGTTAAACTGCCGATATTGCGGTCGCTCGCATACAGCTCGACATCGTGGCCATACCCGGACGAGAGTGGGCCCGCGACGTCGGCCCCACTCTTTATCTTTCGTTCTCGCTTCCTCTTCCTCTGACCGTCATTCGCCATCTTTCCGTCTCTGGTTCTCTCTCTCTCTCTCTCTCTTTCTCTCTCTCTCTCTCTCTCTCTCTCTCTCTCTCTCTCTCTCTCTCTCTCTCGCCGACCCTCTCTCCTCGCTCTCATCCGTCTCGCTTTTTTTCTCCCTCGGTAAGGCTTTTGCCGATCTTCTTTTTCTTGCACTCTGCTCTCTTTCATCTTTTTCTCTTTGGTGCTCTCTTTTTTCTTCTCCCTTTCTCACACACTGCTTTCATCGCTCTAACCTTTCCACACAGTCCATTGATTCCTTCTCCGTCCCCCTCGCTCTTCTCATACTGATATTCTATTCTTTACGACTTCCTAATCTTCGTTCCGCGCTATTTTACGTTCTTTTGTCGCCGCTACTCTCCTCGATCTATTCAGAATTCCCCTCCACTTGTCCACTCTCAACTTTTCAAAATTCTTTATACTCGAATTTCCTCCTCGAATTATAAACACTTTTCCGTACCGAATACGCGACTAGCAAGCGAATTTTCTCGATGGTCGTTTCCCATTGAAATTCAACGTTTTCTTAGCGACGAAAAAATACAATATACACGTTTTTGCAATGACAATCATCGAGAAAATGGAGAACGTTGTTAATTATTTAGACTTCAAAGTCATGTTCTTGGGTTCTAATCATTTTTGTCTCGTTACTTATCGCGTTCGCGATTGTTTTCCCTTTTTTTTTCAATCGCTTTTTCGTATTTTTCTTTTACCCGTCGTAATTGTTCAATTTTCTTTTCCTCTTCTCTCTCTCTCTCTCTCTCTGTCTCGCTCTCCCTCTCTGTCTTTTTACTTACTGGTTGACGAATCTTGCTCTTGGAGATTGGACACGTTTTACTGTCTTAGTCAACCGACCGCGTACGAAAAGTCCATACATATATATGAAGAGGAGGTGGAAGTATATTTTCCGGACATACAACGTTCATGCATATGTATTAGGCGAGTGTGCGAATACACATGTTTACAGGCTCCGTATATCTTTAGGTCCTGGGGGGAAGCATCGCGATACGTGAAGCTATTGTTTGTAGGATGTGCATTGCATAAAATAAGGGTCGAAAAAAGAGAGACGAAGAAATTCATTGGACACTGCGAGCGTAGAAAATACCCGAAGCTCGTAGCTTCGAGAACGTCGTTCTTGTGTTTTCCGTACGTCGTACTATTTCGCCATCCCCATTGTCTACTGCTGGGAACATGCAAGATGGAATGGTGTACGGTCTCTAGAACCCACCAACTTTCGCCGGAGCAGACTCCAGAGAGAGAAGAATGTTTCGATTTAAAAAAAAAAAAAAAAACAAGCAAAATGTGGCCATCCCGATCGTTGTTGCAATTTTTTTATAACAAATGAAATCGATCTGTTCTTCTTCGGATTTAATGACATCGTGGCAAAAGATCGATCATTGCGAAAATTTACAGAATACAATTAAAATACTTTCGTACATCGCTAAAAAATTGAGAATTTAATTGAGTGATTAGAAAAATGCAATTTTTAAAGATTTTTTCTCTTTGATGTTTCGTTTGAATTTTTCATGAGACTGCGACGAATGACCGCAAGGTTCCGGTACTATTTCCTTAGACAACGTCAGAAAATTTGAGTTCAACTTATTTTTTACGATCGCGGAATCATTTCAATCTTGAAAAAAAAAAAAAAAACAAGATGATGATAAAATTAGGAGCCTTGTTAATTATTACGGCCCCCCTCCCACTAAGAGCCTGCGGAGTCTACTTCACGTGTTTTTATAATGGACATTTAATTGATTTAACGCCAGAGTTTTCCTCGTCGTTATATCGTTAATCATGCACGACTCGAGTGAGATACACAAACTCTCGTCCACGTAGTGAAGGAGAAAAAACTGTAAAATTTTAAATCCGCTCTACAAGGCTGCGTACGCGTGTAGAAGTTTTTTTCTTTTTCGTATGCACAGTCAACGAACAAGGGACATGAATATTTCAACTTAATGTGGCAATTCACTTAGATCGCGATCTTTTGATTGCTCGTGCGTACGCTGAGTTCCTGAAACAGCGAGGAACGTGCGCGTTTTGTAGAAATGGAGGCAGAGGGCGATGGGATCCAGTACCTACGCGAGAATCTGCATCTTGACGAGTTGAAAGTGATAAGATTCGCGTCACGGAGCAGTTATGTTCGATACAAAGCGTTGTTCGTACCTCTTACGTCTGCTTCTCACAGTAACTACAAAACAGTGTGAAAAACAGAGAAAACGAAGAAAGGAGAAGATCGAGAGGAAAAGTGTTTGCGACTCCTTCGTCCGACTGTCGGAATATTTCGTTCAGGAAGCTTGCGATCGTAGATAAATTTTCTTTCAAATTTTCACAAAATTAATGACGTCGAAGTTCGCAAGGTCGGGAAGGAACGAAATCGTATTTTTTTCTGATCTTGTTCAATTTTTTAAATCACGACAATTTTTCCTGCCAATTCAGTTTTTTTTTTTAGTGTCTTGAGAAAAATTAAATTTGAACAATGAGCTCTGCTGATGAAAAAAACAGGATTTCGATGCATTCCTACGATGCAAACTTCAACATCATGAAATTTAACTATTACGAGCCAAGCGAAAGTTGCATAGTCAAATTTTCCAAAATGATAAGCTTTCATTTGACGGTCCATTGCTTTGGTCAAAGTAATTAAAATCTATTTTGAAACACTTCTGATACCAGAAGCAACGACTTTTTCTTGGCGATTTAGAAATTTAGCTGAAAGGCACCTAGTGGAGCGGTTGCAAAGCACACCCGCGTCCACCACAACTCTGTGGCGTTCCGTTACAGTGAGTTGATATGAATAGTGTACAAAGTAGAAATTTCCAACAAAATAATAACGGCCTTATGGTGAGTGCATATCTATATTTATATGCTCGGGGAAATGTGTGCGTACTGGATGCACGTACATCGTGAATATTACACAGATGCACTAATGCAATTGCACCCTGCACGCTCGAGAGCAGACGGAAGAAACTTTGAGTGGCGAGCTCTCGTTGAAATATACGCGATGAGCACTCGCAAATCGCAGCCTTTGCTCTTCACCCTGACGCTGCCTTTGCACATAATCGCTATATCGCTCTGCCTCATCTTTTTTCGTCTGGAAACGAAGGGGTTGCTAAACCTCAATATATCAACGAAAACGATCGAATGAAAAATCAAATAATTGAAATAATTAATCAATTCGTATAGCTAACGAAATTTTATTCCACTGTTTTTTCAGAGTCACGAATCTCGTGAGATTCACGATGACGAGGAAAAGACCGCGAGTCTCTCTTCGATTGGGAGAAACTTTGAATGATGATTGCAAAAGTGAGCAGTCTCATTTTGAGTGTGAACGTTTTTCATTGTTTTACGATCTCGCGGCACTACGAATGTACCGATTCGCGCGATGTGAAGTGCGAAGAAAAATGCGAATTGCGATGTGAGCAATTTCGTCGATCAATGTGACGGAAAATTGCAACGAAGCAGAAAATTTAGTTGCGTATAGATTTTGCTTACGAAGTTTTCATAGACAACCGTGGAATAACGCATCGGTTTTCTATGCAAATAGCGTTTTGCATGTGGAAGCAATATTTAACGCGCAAAATGAATTTAAAATTCTCGTGCTGTTTACATTTTTGTGGACTCAACGCTGCAGCGGCACGGTCGGTTTTCTCTGACACCGAATTTTTCTCCGAACGTAAATGCACTTGGCATTTTACTTTAAAATGAAAATTAGATGAACTGCGGGTCTCTGCGTTCCGGACTAGGACGAAAAAAACTCGATAAACGGTACAACTGAGTTCCGCTTTTTGATTCGATTGTCAAAGCTCTCGGCGACTGGTAAAAAAAAAACTGCAATGAATCACGAATCACTATAATGTCATCCTCGAATTTCTGATCGCAACGAGAACGTTCGTTCCGCTTGATTTCCCGATTCCTATGAATGCGAAAAAAGCATGTTTCATCGACCGAATGATCAGCACAGATTTCTCGCTTATCACAAAAATTAACTGGGTCGCGTTATTCGGTTTAACAATATTTCAAAAATTACATCAATTTCGAGTGGGAGACGATGGAAAAAAACGAAAATTTCTTTAATCATCTGTTTTGGATTCTTTTATTTTCTTCTGCGTGAGGAAAAGAGCAAAATGTGTGTTTACGGAGTTCGCACGGTATCCATGCGTTCGCGTGCAGGACCCAGCATCTCCTGCTCCTCGAGGAAACTTGAACCCTCAACGATTTCACGCCAGGTTATCCAACGCTTTTTGCCAGCAGAAATGTTCTTGCCTGCTCCGATCTGCGATACGCGAATCAAGCGCATTATGATTTTTCGCCCTGCACGCAGGCACACATAGAAAAATACTTTCTCCCTCAGCGGACGGCTAAACGTCTCGGAAATTGGGAGAGACTTACGGTGCTGATAAGAATCTTTCGAGCTTTTTTCGAGTTGGTTTTTTATCTCGAAAAAAATAATGGCGAAACAGTTTCTCCCGTCGGTATATTTGTAGAAACACAATGTATACGTTCCATCGTCCTTATGGCCGCGTACGTGTGTGTGTTTTTGTGTATACGTGCGGGTTTAAAATCGAGAGGGGAAAAGGAGGAGAAGCATAAATGACGGAGCTTTGCTAGGCCGCGAAGTGCCTCTGCTAAAAAATTTTCAATGCAACCAGAATTTTAATGACCGTCTTTTTTTTTATTACGCTGCAATTAAGCGACGTGGTGCGAGAGCTCGGGCAAGAATTTTCTCTTGAAAAATAAATCATGGAGAAATATATCGCACGACACATTATTCAGAGAATCATTTTGTCCAGAGGCCACGTGCCTACATTTCGAATGCATTTGAAGATTATTTCAATTATTATTGTCAGTAAAATTTTATTGTTTTCTGCGATTTTTAATGACGTTAAAAAAATTTTTTTTTAGTTTTTAATTTTCAAAGCGGAATTTGGTATTTTGACATTTTAAAAATTGTATGTGATAGGCGCGTTGCAAAGAGGAAATGTTTACTTTTATTCTTTTTTCCATTTTGGAGCAGAGCAGCTTTTTACTTGAATCTTTGAATATGCCGGGAGTGCACTCGCAAAGAGTCTCGTGACCTTGCACGTATGTTGGCATTTTCATGAATTATTACATCCACCTACACGGAACGTCACAGGATTCTCCAGAAGCAATAAAGAATGTATTAGGCGGAAGATATGTCCGGGATTCAGAGTTCTCGGCAACAAGAATGAAAACGTCGTCTCTTCGCTATACACTCTCAGGAGAAAATTTATCACTTGCACCCTTGCGGCGAATGGCAAGGCTTCCAACTTCCGATACTACTCTCCACTCGTTTCAGACTCTGTGCCCTAAAAACGCGGTGCGTAGGAGGTCACACGAGGGACAAGGAGCCTCTAATAAAAGCGCTCCATTAATATCTTTATCAAATTTCGAGGGCATTCACTGCTGTTTCTTTTTTTTTTTTAGTTTAGTTTATCGATTTCAAGGAAGAAAAATTGTGAAAACGTCAACTTTTCATTTTTCTGTAAGAATCCTTTTCGTTGTCGATGATTGGACCTTGTGTCGTTGTAAAAATTAAGGTCGACCGGAAGTGAAAATATTCAATGGTCTTTGAACCGCGATAACTTCGACTCCAACTTCGAGAAAAAGTTGCCGCTCGTATCGGCTGGAGTTTTCGCAGTTTCCTTTGGCCCTCGTTCGATGCAGCGGCGACGACTGCTCAGGAAAACGTGGCTGTAGGTAATTTTCTGGAGGGTCTCACAGACCCAACAGCAGAAATGGTCAAGTGGAGCAAAGTGAAAAAAATATGCGTGGAAAAAGAAATATGAATTTTTTTAATTTTACGGAATTATGGAAAATTTGTATGCAAAATACTGAACAGAGGGACTTTTTGTACAGGCGGGGAATTGCACTTCAGAGCACGCGAGCAACCACTGACGTCATAATTCGAATATAATCGTTTCGGAGAGAGGAGAGAAAAGGAGAAAGGGAACTAGACTGAGAAGTTTCAAGAGAGAGCATAGGAAAATTGTGTTCGTGTGCGTTTCTGAGAGAGAAAGAGGGAGAAAGAGAGATTAAGAAAAGAGTCGATCGAAGGGAGGAAATTGCTATCGCCTTTGCGTTTCCCGAGCGCTATTAATAAGCAGAGCCAGTCTCAAGATTATTCTCTTTTTTTTTTCCTCACGTTTTTCTTCGTTCAAACTTTTCATCAGAATCACGAATAATCGTAATTTGCTTATTGCATAAACCTTGTTCCTGGAGTACGATAAACCGATTTTTTCTCAATGAGATTTTCCGGCAAATATGACGCGAAAAGGAGGTTAAAATCTTCGTGGGAAATATTGAATTTCTAACTTTCTTAACCGTTTGGAAAAGTGTTGAATATTTGTGCAGTCGACGTTTAAGTTTCTTTCTTTTTTCCTCCAATCTCCTGAGTCGTAAAAACCGCCCTGGCATAAGGTCGAAAGTCACCTTGTTACATAGGTAAACGAAAGACCAATGCAACCCTAAACTTCGCAATGTTCTCGCTCCGTAGAGAATGAATCACGTATCCAGAACCATCCTTCGTCGACTCATTCGATCTCTGAACAATTCTTGTCCTCATTTCCTACAAATTTCACGCCCTGATGTTTGTCTTCGCCCTTCAACGGAGCAGACAGTGTGCATCCATCACGCACACATTTTATATTCGGTCTCTAGAAAATGAATGAAAAGTCGGGAGGGCTGTGGAAACGAAACTAAATTCCAATCTCCGAGTGTGAAATTATTGAATTTCATTCGGGTGACCTAATGAATATAGCAACACAAGGTTTGCGACGTTTGATCGATGCACTTTCCTCACTTCGATTAAAAAAAACGCGGATTTTCCGATTCAACGAAATGAAAATGATTTTGTCATTTTTTTCGACGAAAACTAGCGTTAGAAAAATTTACAAAAAATTCTGAAATATTTTTCGAGGTGTATCGAGATTTTAAAAAATTTCGCGATTCTTGAATCGAGCAGGAAGTAATTTTTTTATAGAAAATTCAAAATTTGTCTATTTATTTCTATTTCCGACATGAAAAAAATGCGAAATATTCGTTGCTAAAGAAACTCAATAAAAAAAACACTGCAAAAAGAGTGGAACGACGTAATTCCTTCTGTAGCTCAGAGAGCCACAGCGAACGAATATTTTACGTTGAAAAAGATAGGCAGGAAGATCGGAAGGGGGATAAAAAGAAAGGTGCAAATTGGAACTTATTATTTACGTCAGCATAATTCATGCTCATCCGGGAAACCTTCTGTACGAGGAAGTCAGCCATTCGGGTGAAATAATTTGGAAGGAAGTGGAACTCGTGCGAATGTAATAATAAATAAATTACAATTCGTTGGTTCAGAGACATTTTCCAAAGTCATTGCTCCGTTTTCCCGAGATTTTTAGGCACGATTTTCCGGAAAAGTGGAGAAAAGCGTTACTTTGAAAAAGATTCATAAAAGATTGAATAAATTCAGGCAAATTCCATGGACATCGAAGACTCAGTTATTCTGCGCGCGCGCACGCGTGTGTGTGTGTGTGTGTGCGTGTGTGTGTGTGTGTGCGGGGGCTGAAAAAACGGAGTCGGAAAGAAAGAAAATTGGTAAATCTGGCAATTCGTGTTTGGCAGTCGTTTCCACTGGTAGACAAACGGCGAGTGTCTGGCAGAGTTATCAAACTAATACAAAGGGTGTAGAATGAAATTCCGGAGAGGGAAAGTTCGATCGAATTGGCATGGACAGTTTCGTACGCGTGTGTAACACACAGCAGAGATTGAACTTTCGAACTTTTGCTTGAATGGTGACGGAAATGACCTCGACGCTGCTTCACTTCCGGTGTAATAAAAATAGTGACATTAGTGTGTGACTTTTGTCGGTGATTTCGTTTATATTTTTCGTTGGTTGCCGAACACTGCGAGGGTTCTCATTTTTGCAGAAAATCAATCAACGTGTGTTTGTTGCTATGTTGTTCGGTAAATAAATAAACAAAAATACAAGCACACGTTGAAATTTGGGATGGAATCGCAACTGAGGGAAATAAAACGACGATTCGTCGGACGAACTTCCGGCTAACGGAGTAATATTACGCTTTCCATGAAAGGACGCGATGCGCATGCAAACGGAAATTAATCCGTCGTGTCGTGTTGCCGCGAGGTGAAAGGGAAAGGGACCATGTTAATAATGAGAGAAAGATCGAGGGAGAAATAGACACGAATATCTTTGACGAGCGAGAGAGAGAGAGAGAGAGAGAGAGAGAGAGAAACTGCGAAATGAAGGGTGAAAGGAGATAAAAAGGCGCGCGGTTTGTTCGGATCCCGCCCTCTCGCTAAACTTATGTATATTTTATTCGCTCTCGCTTTAACCTGCGTGGCTTAAACATTCGAGGGGGAGTAAAAACAAATACTAAAAATCGTAGAAAGAGTTCGTCGCAGCAGTAAATCGAACACGTGCTCACTCCATGAACTCATTTGTCCCGCCATAAGTCACCATCCTCATCTGTAATGTTTTTTTTTTTTAATTCTCTAATGGTCGACACAAATTTAGCACCTGCAAATACACACTGGGTCAATTTGACCCGAATCCTAGTTCAGCCGCCTGTTAGCAGCTGCGGTCGGTCTGTAGTGTTTTTTTTTTATTCTCTAATGGTCGACACAAATTTAGCACCTGCAAATACACACTGGGTCAATTTGACCCGAAGCCTATTTTAGCCGCCTGTTAACAGCTGCGATCGGTCTTTAGTGTTTTTTTTATTCTCTAATGGTCGACACAAATTTAGCAGCTGCAAATACACACTGGGTCAATTTGACCCGAAGCCTAATTCAGCCGCCTGTTAGCAGCTGCGGTTGGTCTGTACTGTTTTTTTTTTGATTCTCTAATGGTCGACACAAATTTAGCAGCTGCAAATACACACTGGGTCAATTTGACCCGAAGCCTATTTCAGCCGCCTGTTATCAGCTACGGTCGGTTCTGATAGGGAAAATGTCGCAAGTACACTGCGAATGGTCCTCAACATGTGTGTCGTCGAAAATTTTCGAAAAGATCGATTTTGTCTAGGAAAATGATCGAAAACTTGAAATTTGAACGGAGTGACCATTTTATTTGAAAAAACGATATATTTTTTTCTACAATTCTCAATATTTTCGAATCGACTGACCCAGAATGACCCCATGGGAAAAAAAATATAGTCGAAAAAAATTGTCCATGACGAAATTTCCGAAAAAACTATTTTACTCGACGCACGAGCTCAGAAATATTCCTGGACTAGAAATAGTTACTACAGATTTCGAAAAAGTTGGGTCGTCATGACCCAGTGTGTCAAGGAAGCCCTCAACTCTCCCGCGCTACATTCGTCCGACGAGCGACACGTATTTCTGAATTGCACACAATGAAGCTGCATCGGAAAACTACGAAAATGAAAAATTAGGCGAATAGTTACAATCGCGATGATCAGAAACTTTGCGGTGAAAAAGAAAAAAATTCTTTCGATAAAGCCTTAAGAACACTTTTCGCTTCGTGTCCAACAGATGTTCTGCCTTCGCGCCGTTCGTTTTTTCATAAGAAAGCTTCGATTTCGTGGAAAATCGAATTTGTCGAAATTTTTCGTCGTAATTGTACGGCCGGGATGCATGGCACAACGAAATAACAAGGAAATTACAACCTCGAATATGAACCCATATACGTAAACATTGCTGGTATTTTTTCTTGCATTCATTTCATTCATCATTCAATTTAACGTTCGAATTGAGTTTCATGATTTTTTGGAATGAGAGAAAACTCACAAATCTTGTGAAACGAATTTTTATTCCTCTGATTCGAATATGGTGTTCAGATCAATGGTCCATCTGATTTGAATGTTTTTCAAATCAAATGAAATTCCCCAAACGTGCCAGGATATCGGAGGATCGTGGTATTCGTTACTGGACGCTCCACGAATTCGCAGAACTTTCTTTTGATTCCAGGAATCGAGCGACTCGTCTCTGCGTTTACGCAGAAATTTTTACACGCACACCATAAAATTGATATACACTTGTGCAAACACTGGGGTCACCAATGAGCTGCGACATTTTTCGTAGACTCTCTGGTGCGATCACCATAAAAATTTGGAATCGAAGCCCTCATGAATTTGTTGAATATTACGTTAACACGTAACCATTTTTGTAATAAATTTTCCGTTGCGTGACGAGTGAATGAAATCCAGAAAACACAATTGTCAGAGCGTTGTTGAAAAACTATTGTGACGATATCGAAAAATGAATTTTGTACATCGTTAAAAAATTATGTTCGCGCTAATAATGTGCAGAATCGGACGAGTTTTGACACAAAGTGTGAACGACGATGCCTCTACACAAAAAATACAACACGGAGAAAAATGTTTTTCTGTGGTAAAGTTTCAGGATCACAGACTGTCAAATTCGTAAAATGGATTTGACCAAACGATTGATCGATGAAATTCGATACATACCTCTGGACTTGGAACACTAAAAACGCATTGTTGATGGAAAAACACGCGCGAAAAGAGTTTGCACCACGAGATGTTTTTGTTAAATGTGAGATACGAGAAATCGACGCGACGAGATGAACGGGCTTAACAATAATAGTGAGAGAGCACAGCGGCACGGTGGCCCCGCGCCCCGTTGTGCGAAACGCGACTGCGTGGGTACGTTCGTCGAGGATCAACGTGAAGAGAAACACGACGAGCAACTACCACCACCACCGCCGCCTTCGTCTCTATCGCCGACGCCGCTAACCCTCCCTCCGAGGATAGGAGGGCTGCTTTGGCAAGGACAATGCTACGCTTGCGTGGAAGGAAAAGCAGATCGAGACATGTATGTACACACAATGGGTCATTCGATGCTGAACATCAGTTTTTTCATGTTGAACGCGATGATTTTCTTTCTCCCTGTCTGTCGAAAGGCACGACTTGATGCAAACATCTCGTCGATCTTCGCTAGTCAAATAGTTACGAAGAATAAATAGGTACGGAGAAAAATTGACACAAAAGAGTCACGACGACGGGAAACAGCGAGCAAGCCCGAAATTCGGATCGTGATTGGGAAAGAAAAATATTTCATACAGAAGCGATTCGAATTAGTTTACATCGTTTCTGGTCATCACTTTTTACTAAGAATTCGGTTCGAGCGTCAAATTTTATGAAAACCGAGAAAAAATACTTTTTGGACGAGTCCAAAGGCTTTGTTTACACGATTACTCATGCGATGACCTTGAAAAATTTCAACTGCTATTGGGACCTACCTTTTCCCGGCGAGAGTACCCGGAATTCATAGTTCCTTAAGCTTCTTCGTTTTATTTTTCTTCTCAACATGATCTGTCATTTGTTCGAATATCGAAACATCTCAATGGATAAAGAATTTTTTGCGAAATTGATGACGAATATTGAGTGGCGTCCAGTTCGACTTGCTCGTAGGTTATGAACGACGTAAAAAATAAGTGGAAGACGACGATGTTTTTCAACTCAGAAACTCGAACGACCCAGCAATTCCGAACGCACGAAGTCAAACTCGGATTATGACGAAATTAATTACGAACGTGTTTACAGATTTTTTGGAAATCAGTCTAATTTTTCAAACAGCCAATTTTCGACGCGATCGAAAAAGATTATTCCGTTCCACTCGCCTCGTACGTCCGTGTGCTTCGTTGTATTTCTGCATGAATCTGGAAATATTGAAGGTTCAACCGTTCCGAGGAATTTTAGGTCGGCGAATCGATGTTGAGGTCAGCCTCGAGGTAAATACCAAGAAAATTCATTCATCATTGAATTCACAAATGCTCGAACCACTTGGAATAATCGGCAGAAATGCCACGAAAATAGCCGACGAGCGCGAGTCACCGCGCTTAAGAACACAACAGTTGACATCACACTGGTCCACCGAACCCACGCGATAAATATATATCGAATTTTTCATCAATTTGTCCGGGGCATCCAGCACAGTCCTGAAGAGCCGGATCAACATAACGAAAAAATCGTAATAAAAATAAAGCCGCAGAATTATGGCAACTCACACATTCGTTTAGTCATTTTTTTTTATCTCATTTTTTGTTCTACGTAGGAAATATAAATTGCTATACATAAAGATGCACGAAGTGTTTGTTTGTTTTTTTTTCGGTTTTTCAAACCTTACAAAGATGCCTGACGCACTCCGATGTTATTTTTTTTTTTTTTGTGTTTTTTTACCTTTTTCGATGATCATAATAACGATGATATCGCAATAGTAATGATAATATTATCAATAGTAATGTAGAAGTATATTTATAGGTGAAGCGGCGCGAAACGATGTTTGGGCCCGGGGTAATTCGATCTTTTATTCATTTGTTTGTCAATTTACGTTTCTTGTTATCGTTTCTAAACGTTATCGCAGACGATTTTTACATACTTGGATTTTCTTCTGTTACAATAAATTATTCGACGCCTACTTCACGCCGCTCGCGCGTCAACGTACACGGAAACGTTACAAATATATATTTAGGTGTATATCGATGTATGCATAAATCTATACATATGCAAACACATACACATTTTATTTATAATCTTCGTAGTTTAATGTAATAGATGTTTTGTATTAATAACGTTAATGGTACATTCTTTTGGATTAATTCTTATCCCTTCGATATATTTTCCATTCATTCTGTTATTCATTTTTGTGTCGTCCACCTATCAGCACTTTACATTTCGCTTACGAGGAAGAATGCCGCTCATTTTTCTTTTCGTACTTTTTGTCGTCTCACTTTTTCGGCGAATCCCCGACGCTGATACTCATTCAATAATACAACATAATAAGAAAAATATACTCTCGCGTGGTTGTGATACACAGGAGTGGGAAATTCAAGTAGTTTATGCATTTAGGTGGCTCAAATTGTGACTAGTTTTGTTAATTACTATGCTCGTGGAATTCACGTCTGTACCGTAAGCATTCGAGATAATCGCTCGGTCGCTTGAGTGCGGTAGACATAACGAAAAAAGAAAAACGAAAAGAAACAGTTGTATGTCTTTCTCGGACGTTTTCGTTTTTTCGGGAAATATAAAAATCACGGTGGTATCTGGAACGAGAGAAAAACAACGTGAAGCAACTTTTATTTTCCTTCAACAACCGACAGATCAGCTTGAAACGAATTATTAGAAAAAAAATGAAGTTCGAAGTATCTGACAATTCTGAGCTTCTTTCTCGTCCTTCCGTACATTTTTTTCGATGCCAGTTAGTCACGTGGGATAACCTCGGTGTGGCGGAACCGATTTTAGCCTCAATTATGTGCGAAAAAGTAACTCGAAAGTTCCTGATACTTTTTTTTTTGTTGAACAAATGACGTGGAATGAAGAAATTTGATTAAATTGAATGAGTTTCGAAATGAAAGTTTAGAATAATCGTTTATCGGAATTCCAGTGAGCAACGTAGCTCAAAAAAACATGATTTCTTTGAACCACCCTTACTATATGTGTGTATATTAATATTCGTGTATAACAAACGTGGTGGGGGCACCAGAGTTTTTTCTTAAATATACGTAATCGATTGTACTAGTATCAATAATAACGTGTTCGTAATATTTGTTTCTTATTCTTTCACTCGTGCTTCCTCTCTTTCTCGCGCGTCCTCTCTCTCCCTCTCACTCGGTCTCCCTGACAATCGTAAAGTAGCAAGAACAGCTGAATTTTTCTTGTAACATTTTTCGTTACTTTCTCTCCTTCGCCAAACCGCAAAAAAAAGCCTCCTGTCGTTCTGAATTCTATGAAAGTGGAAATAAGATGCGGTTGGATATCTGATTTTTCTGAGGAACCTGACCAACTTGTTTCGCACGATTCACACGAGGAGGATTAACAATTTGCGTGAAGAACGAGAAACCGTCGAATTTCCAGAGCAAATTGAGTTTTTCGAACTTTATTTCTTGTTTTGCGAAGATTACAAAATTCCATTGGATGAAATCGGGTGCAAACAGCGAGTAGTTTTCTAACGAACTCGTGGAGAATTAAAAAATTCAGGCCCGTCTCAATTATGCATGTATTCGTCGTCGTTAACAAATATTTTCGTCAGCGTTGTTTCATTTCATTGTTTTTATTATCGAGTCTAATCGAAAGCCACTAAAATGTGTCTAAAAATTGAGGACAAGACAACCAAAACTGGCAGTTTGCACTCTCATCGTTTGTACAAAAGAAAACAGTTGGTGTTGGTCAGTTATGATCGATTATAATAATAAGTAAAAAAGGCGAAAGTGAGTAAGCCGTTGATTAAATTTCATGAAAATTAGCAAAATGTTCTTCCCAAAATTCGCTCGTCTATTGGCGCGCTTTAAATATTGTACGAATCAGACAATAAATAAGTACATTCATTTATCTCGAATTGAACGAAGATGGCAATTACTTAACGATCGATGTACAAACTGATAAGATTGTTAAAAATCCTTTTAACGTATAAATCGATTCGTATTGTATACTCGAATGAGCGGTAAAAAAAATCATTTCAGTCATTTCGAATTTTTATGTCTCGTTTGTTTGTATTATTTTTCTCACTTTGTACACTATTACTCTCTCAAGCCCAACACTACAAGACTTTAAGTCTGAAAAAACGATCTCATTGTATTCCGATCGTTGGTAAAGCTGTCGGTTTCACATTTTTTCATTTCTCTTCACTCCGTATCGTTTTTTTTTTTTCATCTTCGTCGACAAGCCCGCGTGCATTATAATATTTACAAATAAATCACTCTCAAATGTGTCAATAACATCTATAAACTCTCTTAAACATTATCAACAGAATACTGAAAATAATATGTACAGAGGCTGGTTCTTTTTTTTTTTTTTATTCTCATTTTTGTGAATTTCTCGATGATCTGATTGATGCGTCGAGTTGATAAATATATATTTACCGATGAGCGAGTCTCACGTCGCAGTTTCCAATCTTCTAATCGTTATACATCGAGAGGTAAATAAGCTGTTGCAGGATTTCTCCATTTTATTCTCTTCCTAATATTATGCACGCTTTTTCTTTCCGTTACTTTGTAATGGCACTCTATTCGTACGATTCGTACGCTTTTCGCAATACATTCAATGTATTTTCTTTCTCACCATTTTGTACTAAAATCGTCATATTTCTTGAAAACCCGAAATACGAAAATGAATTAACAATAAAAAATAAAAAATAAAAACTTAAATCCCTATAAATAGGCTAGCTCGAAAAAACGTAATCACAAACCCGTCATTCTACACCATTCCTCCATCATTCCATGGACTCGATTCCATCATTCGTCACTGCTCTGTCCAGCATTGAGAAATCGGTTGAAAAAAACAAAACCATATTCAAACGCAAAGTTTCGAAAGGATTCTCAACATGATAATACGTGTCCAACGAAGAATCTAATGAACAGAGAAAAAAAAGTGCCAATTGCAAAGTAACGATGCGTTTATTTGTTCTTTGCTTCATTTTCATTGAATGATTGTAATTTTTTATTTTGTTTTTATAACTCATTGTACCAATGAATTCTTGAATTACGTATCAACCATGATCCTCGAGCTTAACACTCATTTAAATTGAAAAATTATTATTATGTCTACCCGTATCTTCCTTTCGTTCTCGTTTTCTCGTTTTCTCTCTCCTTCTCTCTTTGCTTCCAAGACAAATTTCGTAACGAGCTTGAACACACATACATACACATGAATACGGTGTCGAGTGCGCGCACACATTAGAGATTAAGAAAAAAGCTTGTAAAGTTGCACTCGGTGTCAATTTGAATCTCACGAGCTTTTTCTTTTTAAACTTTTTTGAATATTGTTATTATTATTATTATTATTATTCATTATGCCGCGTCCTAACGTTACTAAAGCTTTTCGAATTGTATGCCATCGATTACCTCGTGCCAAGACGTGCGACGAGGCACATTCTCCTCTTCAGGTTCAACTTTCAAAATCTTAAAATAGCTCCCTCTGCCCCTCTCTCGCGTGTACACCTGCGAAATCATTTGACCGAGAGACAACAACATCGGCTCAGATGAAAACAGTCACGCCGACCGATTGACATCTCTCTTCTTGTACTTCCATTTTTAAATCTCTGTCGCTATGAATATGTTTGATCGCAATTAGTGTCTGACTCATCGAATCACGGACCTCGCAGACACGTGCAGTCTCGTGCTAAAATTTCGAGCATATACATTTCATCTATACACATGTGTGATGCGCAATTCTATTCAACAAACTCGCAGTCTCTGTTCGTATAAACATGCCAAGTATTGCAGATTTTTACTTTGCCAACGAAACATTTGATCGATAAACGTCGCATTGAAATTCCAACTTTGGCGCTCAATTTTCAAACGTCAATTTTTACCTCGCAACGTTAGAATTTGATACTCCAAAGGAATTCTAAACAAAACGACATTCGGGAGCTTTTGGCGATCCAATAATTGAAATACGTGAATTACACGAGTTTTACATGTTCCGTTTCTTTTCGGCCTTGGAAAAGTTTTTCGAAGTATTTATCGGGGGTTAAGGAAAATTCACGAAGCTCTATTTTTTCCCTCGAAATCTTAACCACGCCGCGATCTCGTTGTACGGTTTTTATAAAAAATAAATCAATAAATTATCGATTTTACAATAACGATTCAATGATAAATCGTGGAAATCGAAAGACGACACGTCTACTCGGATTTCGTTTAGAAAACTCCATTATATGCGTTTTGCGTGTCGCAACGTTTAAAAAATAAAAAATAAGAAAAAAAGAAAAGCGACCGTGAATCTTATTTCTTACGTGTGACACATCCGTCACTTTGTTTTCTGTTTACTCGTAATTCAGATGTCATCGATATTATTTATATTTCTTAAGACATTTACCTCGAAAGTACTTCAAAAGCCCATTTCTCTAGTTTGCCATTAATCTAATCCGACGTTTTACAGCTTTGCAGCAAATGACATTAATTCTTGGATTATAAAGTGAACCCTGACTTTGCCAATTTTTCCTATACGAGTTTTTCCACATGTCGAATGAGCCTCTTATTTTATTATTTCAAAAATTTTAGCCATGCCAAGTCGGTTACTAGCAAATTCATATTTTCTCGTTGAAACTTAACAAATTATCGTTCAAAGAAGGAACCAAAATTAAACAATCAGCATTTTTTCGATTTGCGACCACCGGATGTTAAATTTGACTCCAGAGGTAAATTTGGAAACAGTAGAAATCTGTTTTTGCTTGTAAACCAACTTCAAAGCTATCAAAAAAAAGTGAAGAACCTTTTACGAACGGCTCGTTTTGAATCGTAGAATAAAATGAATTTTCGACGAAATGAAATTGTTGTCCAAATTGGATAAATTATGATGAACGATGGTTCATTGAATTTACAATAACAACAAATGTTTGATCATTGTTTGAACTGAGTAGGCCTCCGTTGAAACCTCATTCGACATGAAAAACTGTAAGAATCGTTACAAGATAGACAGGACGTTGGACATAAAAACGTGAGCCTGATAAAAAGAAACGAATGTTTCTGGTGATAGAAAATCGTCGAAGTGCGTCAGCAGATGATTAATTTACAACATGCGATTGATTATTGTCATTGGTAATTAGCAATGTAGCAAAAATTTACGCGCGTCAATAGTTCGGTTCGAGCTTTAACGATAAAAAGTCAAATCTTTATTTCTGGAACCGCAGGAATTTCTTCAAAATGTTCAATCACCAGATCCATATCTTGAAAATATTGTATTTCGTTGATAAAGAAAAAAAAACGACGATTCATAGATTGACTGAGGATTCGCTTGGTGACTCTGTAACACCCACTTTATCGGCAAGATGAGGCTGCAAAGTTTTTTTTATCTCGTGTTACTTTTTTGCAAGAAAAATAGCAAATTTTTCTTTGTCATTGTATTTATTGTTATCGTTGGCGAATATCGAATTAAAAAAGATCGTATCGACAATAAAGTATGTTGCGTATATATTTATTATTAATATTATAATTTTATAAAAAGACAAAAATAAGTGTATGCTCCCTAATGGCTTTGTCGATTGTTCGACACTCGAATAATAAATCGGTAATGGGTGTTTAGTCAAAGAAAATCCTCAGCCAATGGACAGAGCTTGGTGTGCTCGGTACGTCGTTGTATGATTTTTCTTATATTTTATTTTTCGTCTGTTCCTTTGCTTTCGTGTGAATACCTGTTCGTGAAAACTCGTGAACTTTCTCAGAAACACGATTTTCAAGGACGGTGGCATTAAAAAGTATTGCTACCGAATGATGGACATGATTCTTCCGTATGCTCGAAGCAAAATTTGAGTAAACATGATCCATGAGCTTCTACGGGCAAGAAAAAAATTGGACATTCGTTGACGTGGCTGTCTTGCTTTCTTTGTGTCTTATTTTCTTACTAATTCTTCTAAAAGCACGAACGTAGCCCATCAAAAATTTCTACACGTGCTTCAATGCTTTGAATATTTTTTTTTGTTGATTTTTCTTTTTCCAAGTTAAGTTTTACGGCGATGCTAAAATCTTTGCGCAACGGCTATTATTGGAAATTATATACGCCAGTTGACATAGTGGTGATACTTGGACTCCAGTTGTAACTTGACGTCTTCAAGAGTAACAATCTCCTTGTACTCATTGCGATGCAAGCGGTCCTCTTTGCCTGTCTCCTCTTCGTCTTGATCGTCACCTTCACCGTCCGAGTCATCCTCGTCATTGTCATCATTCGGGACTGAGAAAAGTCACAATGTTATCGTCTTTTGCGTTTGCTTAGTCTACTGTTTGTTGTAGTTTTTTTTTTTTTTTTCATCTTAGTTTTTTTTTCTATTCTTTTGTTATTTGTGTTTGCTTGGAAAAATTCCGTACGAACTAAAATCTCACTCTACTATAAGAGAGTTGTTTACTAGAGTTGAAATTTGCATGGAAATTGGAAACCCGGAGCACGCTGCGAGGCTAATGAAGAAAAAACACAAGAAAAGGGATATAGAAATAGGAGGGCCTCAGAATCTTAAATTTTATTTTTTTCCTTTCCTGTTCCACGTTTCACTAATCGAGCGTACAATATTCGTTGATAAAAAATCAAGCAGACAGATAAAAAACAAAGATTCCTTCTGCGAGGCTGCGAATAACAAAATAATCCGCGCTCAGAATTTCCAGTCACCAATGGCTGGAACCAATTGAAAGTCGCCAGGCGTTTACGGGGGAAAGAGACGAACATTATTTTTCACAATGATCAACAAACAGTTAAAAACACTCGTTAGCATGATTTATCAGGGCGGAGATTATTTGAGGAGGCATTATTGTTTTCGAAAAATTAACACAGTGCGCAAAGGAGAAGAGAGATTTTTAAGTTGGTTGTTTTTCTTGGTTCGTTAATTACAGATTCGTGAGACTGAAACGTTAAGGCAGCCAATTTGATGCAAAGTTGCATGAGCATTGAACTCATACTCAGTGGAGTATAAAGTTTGAACAGACAATTTTCAAAGACAGGAAAGATTGAATGACATACAAAAAAAAAGAAGAAGCACAAAAATAGTTATAAAAACGTTTACGATTGTCCCATTGATCCGTAGCTTCGTCAAGGATCATGGACATCTGTTAAAAATCGTTGCTCCGCGGATTAAAAAGCCAAAAAAAAGATAAAAGCGCATATGATTTTTCCACGGTCCTCGAAAGACAATCTTCTCTTTTGTCCCTCACTCGGGCGGCGTTCGTTTTTCTACGCAGCTATTCCAGCATTTCGAGGGTAAAAAATAGCAGCGGTGGAGCAGAATTAGCAGGTGCGCTTCGTGTTTCCAATATTTTGCCGGATTCAGCCAGAAGCAAGCGGGTTGGAAGCGAGTGAAAGCCATTCATTTTTTTTTTTTTTTTTGAATTTCATTTGTATGACCATCCGGGTTCGGATGGTCGGAGGGCAAGAAAATGAAATTTTTTCAAGTCCAGAATAAGAAGTGATTTGAATAGGAAACCGAGTGAAGCTTTTTGCATTTGCGCTCTGCAGCGTATTGAGCGAAAAAAGTTAGGCAAAGCGATAAGCAGCGTTGGAAACGTTGACACTTGTTTTTTTTTTTTTCCTTTTTTGGTCTCAACAACTTACCTCGTTGAGTGATCGAAGAAGTTGTCGAGCTCGTTAAGTTCCTTCTCCCAGAGTTCCGACAGCCTCGGAAATATTCGGATTAACGTTTTTCTCAGTGTCGATCTTTATCATGCTGGGCGTATCGTCGACTCTGACGATATCCTTGTTTTCGAGGATTTGTCCAATGGCAACCGGACTCGTTGTAAATCGTGCCATTTCTTCATTCATCATAGCCACGGAAATGTCCAATTTTCCAGGGTCCCTCGCACGTTCCTTCTGGGCGTCGGTACCAACTTCCACTCTCGCACACACCGAAGAACATTCAGAATCGATGCCGGAATCGAGACTCTCTTGAAAATTCTCCGATGGCTGATTGATCGTCTCCAAACCGTTGTCCTCGGAAATCGAGGCTGTTGTCTCTTCGATCCCTGAATCCTGACTATTTCGGTGCACGTTCCTCGACTTTTCAATCAACAAATTAGCACTGGACGATTGTCCGGTCTCGTAATAACAATCCATCATCATCACGCTCGTTGTATCTTCCTCGCAAACTCGTATCTTCGTGACAATGGCATTGGATATTTCCTTGGAAATAGTCGTAGCATCGATGTCGGTCATTTTAAAAATAAGTTCTTCGCTAAATTCGCTGCTCATCGAATCGGATGTGTCAACTCTTGTTTCGGAGCTTTCGACGTTTACATAAGAAGTGAGATTCAATTCGGGGCTTGGTCGTACGAGGGAAATGGGTTGTTCCATTTTTAATGACACCTCACTGAAGCCTGCATTCGGAGTTTCAAAGTTATTTTCGATCGTCGAGGCTCCTAATGCCAGGTGCTCAATCGTATCGGTTCCTGGAGATATTTCCGTCAAATCGTTCAACGAAGCATCGCCGTTTCTGTTATCATCGACCGACAGTTTGCCCGAATAGCCCGAATCTTCGGACAACGAGCTTGAAACTTGTTCCATTGAGACTGGCACGTAATCTTCGTCATCGATCGAAACAACGGCTATTCTGGTAACAGCAAATTTACTTTTCAGTGCAATCGCGTTTGGTGGATCAGAAAGTTGCTGTAAGTCTCGTTCTTCCGACAAATCAATCTCGATTTTCGCAACATCTTCGTTCCCCGACGTCGTTGTTTCTTCTGCCCGATCAATCGTTCCCGAATCTTTGTTACCGATGCCTCCAGGATCTGTTCCATCCTGAGGCGTAACAACGTTCGAGGAATTATTGTTGAAACTGTTGTCGAAAGCACAGTAAGAAATGAGAAATTCTTGCTCCGATTGGAGGGACGCGGAGGCAGTTACTTCGAGTGGAAAAAATTCCTCGATGGTCTCGGTCCCGTGAACTTTGTCCGTAGCTGAAGTAACTTGGCACGCGAGACTGTCAACGACGAGATTTTTGTCTTCCAAGTCGACGATCGTTGACGGCTCGGTAGAATTTTCTATGCGAATGTTGCTGAATTCTCGCGATAAAGAATTCACGCTCGTCGGGACGATTCGTGCGTTATCATCGGTGGTATTTAGTCGCTGGAGGTCGATCACCGCTTCAGGCATTATGGCTGTATAATTAGAGTCTTCGGGATTCGAAGAATTTTCATTCTCGCTGGTGGATTCTTCGAGTGTCTCGCTCGTGATTGTGGGATTTTGATCGTCCTTGAGTATCTCGGGATTCGAGATGATCGCACCATCGTCATCCTTATCATTATCATTGTTAAATTGTGTCGTAAAAAAATTATGTACATCGCCCGTGCTGCCTAAAGTATGTACATTCTCCACGCCGCTTATTATATCACATGTTACTTTACAGTGGGAAGAATTCTTACATCTAGGGTCATTAATACTGTCTGCCGTGCTGCTGCTGCTATCACATTTAATTTTCACATAATCCTTATCCTCAATATCGGAGTTTTCCTTTCTCAATGAAATATCATCATCGTTCACACGAGGCTCGAGGTTCGTCTCGAGAATCGAGTTTTCCGGTATGTCCTTTAGCTTTGGGCACACACTCGTTTTCGCCTCGGAAACGAGGCTCGGATTGTCGGCAATATCGGCGGCGAAATCTTCTCTTTGATCGGCCGATGGAGTTTTCTCGTTTTCGAGTTTCGTGTGAACACTTTGAATATTTTCCTCGTTCTGTACATTCTCAGGTAACATTTTGTCGCCGCTTATCCTAGAAATTTGTTCATTCATCATCTTCATTCCGCAATTGTCCTCGAGCTTTTCATCGACGTTCATTTCCTCGTGCGAAATGTTGGAAATTGAAGTTTTTTCGGTCGTTTCCGACCGATTGCTCGTTGATTCGGGAGTCGTCGTCTCGCGCGATCCAACTTCTTTGACACAAGGCAATTGCATGCTCGACAATTGTGGGATACTCAGTGACTTGACCGGATCCGGTTTGATCGTCGACCTCGATGCGTCCGATACGCTCCTCTGCAACATCGGGAGACTCGTGGAATCTTCCGAAACGCCCTTTGCTGGATTTCGACCGTCTCGCAGATACTGTTGAAATTTGTCACCCAACGCTATCATACTATTTACACGATCCTGTATCGGATTCTTCGTTTCAGTTTTCTCGACGTACGAACTAGTGGAGAAAAAACTACTTGGATGTTGGAAAAGACCGATCAATCTTTCGAGACTGGTCGCTTGTCTCGGTGGCTGCTCCGGTTTCATCTCCGATCTCAAGTCGTAAGAAGGAATTATCTCGTTGCATAAAGATTCGCCGCTTTTCTTTGAAGTATTTACTTTGGTTTCTTCGCATTCCAAGCTCGGAATGACATTTATCCTCATAACTTCTGTATCATTCGGTAGAATAGTCTTTTCGTTATTCACAGAATTAGTCACCAAGTCTGATACGTGCTCTTCGTTGATGATATTTTTATTGATATTTTGAATTTCAACGTCGGTAGTCGTGGCTTGTTCGACCGTTGACATTAGCTCGTCCGTAGCTTCGGTTGTTTGATTAATTTCGATTTCAACAGGTACTTGGTTATTTATAATTTTCAAATTTTCATGAACCACCGAATCCTTCGTTTCTTCATTATGATTTTTGGTTTCGTTCGCTAATGGCTGATTTTCATGATTTTCATCGAGACACGAGGGTGGTTCTGAATTCGTTGTAGCTTCCGTGTCGATAGTTATGCCGGAGTTGGGACTGGTTTGATCTGCCGGTTCCCGAGACTCGTCGTTTCCAACGTTCGATGTAAAGACACTGTCGGAATCGTCGGAATCTCCCGTGCTCTCGGGTCCTTGAATTTTGTAATTGAAGCCAATCGTAATGTTGGCAGTTGCCGGAGTTACGACGGATTTGTTTGGGCTCGGTGTGCTGCTCGTCGGCTCGACAATTGTTACGCGGAAACGAGAGGGAACACCGGGTGAAGGTGGGAAAAATCGGGTCGGCGAGGAACCTAACGAAGATGGTGTTACGGGCGATGAGGATGCTGAGGAATTAGTCGAACTCAAGGAACTCTCGCATACTCGCGACACTACGAAACGACCACGGGATGGACTCGGAATCGGACTTGCAACCGGGGACGGGATCGGGGATGGAGCTGGTGAACGTAAACGTCCACCGCTCGTACGCTTTGGTTCCAGCATCGATCTCGTTGTTATATCGTTGATCGAATTTGGCGCTACCGATGGAGGTGAACGTGGCAGTGTCTGACATGTCAGCGAGATCTTACGGGAGCTAACGCTAGATAATCTGCTACGATGCTGGGGACTTCCGGATTCCTCGGTACTCTCGTCGGTCGATGTTGGCTCCTCGTTTCTCACGCAATATTTCCTTATCTCTGTCACGAGATCCAAATATTGATCCATTGTTGCGGGCTTCGTGCTCCATGGGGTTGGGTCCAGATCCAATTGCGTCACGCAAGGATTTCTCTTCATTGCGAATGACAGAGCTGCTAATCCTTCCATCTGGATATTGTTGTCACGCAAATCTATCCTCTGTGAATAAATTCAACATTTCCTCCTTTAATTTCCGTTTAAAATTAAAAAATGCAACAAATTCATGAAAAATATTGATATTTTTTTTTTTTTTTTTTTTTTAATTCTTCTCGTCGATGATTTTTTTTTCTCAAAACATTCTCACCATGATAAACAGTTGAATAACGAGATGACAAAAAATTGGACGATCTATTCGAGTATTTCGCATCGTCAATGTCTATTCAGATCGTACCTGCAATGATCGATTTTTCTCGATGATTGTTGCCAGCAAAAGGGCTCCTTTACACGTAACATTTGTCGATTGCATGCCCAACTGCAGCAAACTCCGAGTTTTGATCAAAGGCTCTTGTGCCAATTCAAACATCTCATTACCTACGGTGTTTTTTCCAACATTGAGTGTCTCGAGGCTCCGAGATTGTGCCTAAAGATTCAAGTTCATACAATTATTACCAGCAAAAGAAATTTCGCCGCAGAATATCGTGCGCATGCAGTAGAAATCGTCAAATATAAATCAGAGTTTCGTCCCAATCAGAACGTGGCCCAATCTATTAAAACAAAATTTACCATTTTCATGGCAAATGCTAAATATTGAAAAATAAATAATCAATTTTTTTTGCAAATTGTTTTTTAAACATCGAGGGACCTTTCCAGTATAAAACTGAAGAAAAAACTGAGAAAACCTGTTTGTATTTTACTTCAGAAATAGCTGACACTTCGTTAATTATTATCATCGTAAAAAAAATCTCTAATTAGCCACGGTTTTTGTAACTGACTAATTTTTTTTTGTTTTTCCATTACGGACAATTTTTCGAATAGCGAAAAATTTTGTGAAATAGTAAAAGTTTAATATTGAAAAAATTCTTCACGTACTACACGATTTATTCGGTCACATGAAGAAGAAAAAAAAAGGAATTGTCTCTTAACGTCTAATCTTATTGGCCAATTACTGATGGAGACTGGGTCATCGAAGAATAGGGAAAAAAGAATAGTAACCCGGCTAATTATTCTAAAGGCGTATAGCACTAAGTCGAATTGTCTACAATGACAATGAAGAGAGGACGAAAAAAGTGAGAATTGTGGGTAAAGTTTGCATATGTATGAAGAGAATTACGCACTATAGCTTCAGAGAAATATGGTGACGAGCTCCTTGTAAGATCATTATTCCACAAGACAAGGATACTAAGGCCTTTGCCGTTTGTGCACTCGCCCGACTGAGCGACGAGTCCGTCCATTAGATCACGAACGCCCTCGTCCTTGATGTGATTGTTACTGGATAGAGAGAGAGAGAGAGAGAGAGAAACACAAAAAAATCCATACGAATATAAAAAAGAATTCGATGGAAAAAAACGAGTGACAAATATTTCACAGTCGTAAACGTTAATAAATTGTATTTAAAAATTCGCACCGGTTGCGATACGAAACCCAAACACGTTGATGCGCATTTGTTCGTTTACGATTAAATTAGAAAAAAAAGAGCATGAGGTTTTAATGAACGATGTCTAATTTGAATTTTTGGCTAATCGCACGCACCTAATGTCTAGCAGCTGCAAGTGATTATTAACCCTCAAAAGCGCACCGAGCTGTATAGCGTCTTCTTGCTCGAAACCGTTGTCCGCCAGGTATAGCTCTTTTATTCCGGTATTCATTTTCAATGCTGCAACTGTGAAAAAAATCGAAAACAAACCAAAATTCATTACATCAATGTTTGAAGAAGATCCCACGATAAGATATCGATATCCCAATTGAAATTTCGACTGTTTTGTGACTCAAGCCAAGTGGCCTTTCTGAGAATTCACTTAATAGGACAGTGACGTTGATAATATGGAAAATAATTATTTTTTCCTTCTTTTTTGTTTCATCAACTTTGAGATTTGTCGGCGTTTGCACATTATGCTCACGTTTACTTTCAATATCGCGATTACTCATTGCACTTCCATTTCCACACTCCAAACTCGAATTAATAATTTCGTCAATAAAGAATATTTTTACTAAACGCTTGTTCTTGATAAATACCTAATATGACAAAAGCTTGTCCGGCAAGACGACAATTTTCTAATTTGAGAACGTGTAAGTGCGACACCAGTTGGAGTGATCGTTTCAAAATGTTCATGTGTTGCTGCGTTAACGTTATGTCTCTCGCCTCGAGCTGCTCGAGACTCGTAGTCTGTAAAAAAAAAAAAATACACATCCTCATGATTATCCGTCCTTAGAAAACTAAAAATATTTTTTTTTGCATATGATTTTTCATTGGAAAGTTTTTTTTGTAGAATCTCAAGGGAATATCCGAGGAAATTTTCAATGAAAATTCTGAAAAATCGCATGGAAAACAGGAATTTGGGGAATATGATTTTTTTTATTTTTTTTAATTTGAAACGATGAAAAATTAGGATGGATTTGAGGCTTTCTGACCTTTCGGCAAGGGTTTCCGAAAGATCCGGATGATTTTCGAGCAGAGCTATTTAAAAGATCATTAAAGGCAATCTATTGTATTTGGTATCTGTTATCGTGCTGATTAAGCGACGATAAAATATAATGATAAAAACAAGAGCATACCTTTTTAATCATTTGAGCGCAAGCTTGCCAGCCTCGCGCTCCAATGTTGCGATTACTCGACATATTTAAATGTCTGGCTGATTGATAATACTCCAGCATGTCGAACAATATCGTAGCACTCTGAAAACAAGAGATAAGAAATTTGATTATAAAATAATTTGCTCCTTTGTTTTCATTTTCTTATTTCGTTTTTTTTTTCTCGTTACATTACGTTTCTTCGGTTTTTTGATCATTCGCCAATAAAATGTTACCTCATCATCTAACGACGATGATTCAACGTCAATTTTCTCAAATTGTACTCTTTTCAGCAACTCCTCGAGTGGTTCGCAGTGAGGCGCGTCTAAACACTCGTTCTTCAAGCTAAGTTCCGGACAACGTTCATCATCAGAAATATCCAATTTCTATGGACAACGAATAGGTTCATTACACAATTTTTTTGGTTCAATATTCATGTTTCTGTTTTTTTTTTTCTCATTCTCTTTCCATCAGGATTATCCACAAGCTCGCCTAATTCGGTTGTCTCACACATTCGTGCAATATGATCGTGGGTGAATGAGAATGATTCTGAATGACATCCATTCATACTCTACCATCGACGAAAATACAATTTTCTTTATTTTTTCGTTTTTTCTGTTTTTTTTTTTTTTCGTTTCAATTATTTTACCTCGAGTTGAGCTATGAGATTATCCATTGGCTCGGCACCATGTCGTTGACAGGATGCTTTGTACGACGAGATCAAGTCCTCGGGGTTCACATTCTTGGCTGTGAACAGTTATCTCTCATTAACGTGCGTGATTAGAAAACATGTTATTTTTATATTCCCCACCACTGGCTTTTCAATCCACGAACCAATAATTGAACATTAAAAAACAAAACAAAAAAAAAAACAAAAAGAAGAACAGAGTTTCGTTAAATTGGGACGACATGTGGAAAACATTTGGTCTGTTGTTTACGATTTTTATTCATTTATTCATTTTTTTTTAAATTACATACGTTGAATGAATGAAACGAAGGTGAGAGGTCGATTCAACATTGATGGACGTTGGGATGATTAGTGGGATAAATATGAAAATACAGTGCAGATGTCTGGCAAAAATAATGTATTTCAAATCCACATTGGAAATTTCTGTACAGCAATTCCTTGGTTTTTCTTGTCTCCTTTCAATGTTTCAGTGGCTTTCTTTTTTTCCTTTATTTTTATATTTTGCTCATAACAACATGAAAGCGACGGAATAAACAAGATACACACCGGAGGATAGTTTTTCTACAGGTATCGTCGAACAGACTTGGCCTATCCTACGCCTGCTTCATTGCTTCTTCGATCCTTTCTTCATATCTTTTGCTCGCAGTTAACTTAGTTACATTTGTAAGTTTAAGCGGCGGTGTTGGGCTTTGGGAGTTTGATGACTGAATGTTTTTAATTAAATGCAATATACATGGCCATGTCATAATCATTTTTCCTGAGTAAACCCTCCAAAGCTGTTATAATTTTATGCTCAATCTGTTGATTCGTTTTCCTCTAACCTTATGTACGAACGACAAAATGAAAGGAACGATTAAATTACAGACTAGACTAGAACCTCAAGGTCGTTAAAAAAATGCAGACTCTGAATGGAGATAACTTTCGCACAGGATGGAGCATTAAACGAGAGATAAGGGAGGTCACACGTGTTTGATAAACTTCTAACAGCTGCAAAATTACACTTTTTACAGTAGTCGCTCAGAATTTACATTCGCACAGTTGTAACGCTCATTTGTGGGGCAACATTTTCATTTCTGCTCTCCGAGTGTGAAAATTTATGAGAAAATAGAAAAAGAGTTCAAGACAATGTTCTTTTAATGTGAGAGGGAGGTGGAGAGGGCACCGCAAAGGAATAGTACATGGATGAACGCATTCGACATATGTGCTTCTTTCTTCGGTAGGTGTACTTAAAATTAGTATACAGCGATGATTGCTAAATCCTTAGCACATTCTTTTGCGCCATTGCGTTCTATAAAAAAACCTGACAGTCGAATGACGACGGCTTGTAGTTTGCGTTTTTAGGCTGTTAGTGGCGTGCTCTTAACTTGCATAAGTTTTAACATGTATATAGTCGAAGATGAAACAACCGAAGAGTGGAAAATCAAACGGGAAACAATTGGATCAACCGGGGCGTCTACTTTATCAAAATGTCCAAATTTTTATTCCGTAAACTATTTCTATTTCTAATTAAACAAGCCCATTCATAAATCAAAGCAGCCGTCATTAAATTCGTCGCATTTGGATCTCTCGCACAAAAATATTCACACTCTTTTTTACGGTTTTATGCGGCTTTTTAACAAGAGAGCCGCACTTCCTCACAACGCAGCATTCTAATTGAAACTCAACAAAAAAATGAGAATGTTCCGACGTCATTTGCAATGAGGATACTCGAAAGAAACTCTCTGAAGACACGTTTCTGAGCGCAAAACAAAGTTTGCTTCTCAAACCTGTGTTTTAAATGTCACAGACGTTGATGGGCAACAAAAAAAACGTGACAATGCAGAAAGTTGGACTTGCGACAGGAGAGAAGTGGTAATCGAAGTAACAAATAAAACGATCATGATACAATGTCACATTTAAGGTCCAAACACGAACTCTGGACCTTGCTACACAATAAACGGTCGTGAATAATCACGAATTTTCGTAAATTTTGTAAAAAATATGATGAGGATGTGAGAAAATAGATAATTTTGTTTTTTTTTTGAGCCTAGGTGAGTTTTATGTCGTAACGAATATATACACAAGACTTACGATTGGTCGATGCTCCCAGAGCATTATCCACAATTAACGAGAAATCGTTTTGTTTTCTTTTTTAATTATTATTCTTGATCCAGTAATTGTTGGTGCTATTTTGTCTGAAGAAATGATTGTAGCGAAAAATCGTAATTTTGGGTGTTACGTCGAGAGGGATATGTGGTAATGGAGAATAGGATTTTTTTAATGGCGAGGGATTTCTGTTTTGCGGACTTACCGTGTTCCCATGGATTCGCGGGTTCGAGATAACCCGTGACCAATTGGCTGTCGTCGCTCGGAAAGCTGACTCTTCGATCTCGCAGCGGCGATTTCTTGTGTGTAAGGGCACTGCGAATTTTTTTACCATCGATCAGGTGAAAGGCGCGGCCATTTGACGTGTATTTTCTATATTTTCTAACGACGTATGTAGTTTTTTTTGATGTTTTTGTCGAAGGAGTATTGGCTTTTCGGGATGGTGGAGCTTCTTGCTCTGTTTCGATCGCTTCATCATATTCCAAGGTCGTTTTGACCGTAGCCCCGTCCGTCGTTGTCGTTGTTGTCGTCGTCGTCGTCGTCGTCGTCGTCGTTTCCGCGGTATTCGTCGGAATCGCGGTCGACGAGTCCACGAAACTCACCGCTGTCTCGTTAACACCCTCACTCATGTCTCACGATCGATCAAACGCATATTTATTTTCCTTTCTTACTTTCTTTTTGTCTCGTCTCCTCAACTCTCTTCAATTTTCCATTTTTTCCTCCATTAATGATCATTCCTCTACCATTCCCAATGTCAAAAAAATAACGCAACAAAAAAGTAAACTCGACACTTTTGAAGCACCAGAACACACACACTGTCACACGCGATCGTACGCCGTACTCGTTCGTTAGTCGCGGGCCTTCTATTAGCACCCATTAAAAAACCAACATCCGCGACTTGCTTCTCTCAGTCGCCATCATTGTTGCCGTTTTCACAACCACGATGTATGTACGTTTCCCTATTCGGATAGATGGTGGAAACTACACAACTCGGGACAACTGTGTTACTTCGAGTCCATTTGAAAAGTGAAAAACAGCGGATAATCACGCGACCCCCGCCGAACCTTTTTGACTCGAGTCAATTTTCGTTACAGACTATCAAATGTGAGCAACGGAAAGTTTATCGTAGCGAGCAAGACTTCGAAGAGTGTACTACGCGGGCATGATCGTAGTATACGAGCTAACTTTGCCTCAGACTCAAAAGATGGCGCTCGATGTATTTTCCACGAGATATTTCCTGAATAATAGTTTTGTTTTACCGCCTGTAATATGATGTAATCACGGGTACAACAAATATTTAACAAATACATATTTATGTCCCATCAAATTTTATATTGCAAAATAATTTTTTATTAATTTCAATGAGGTTTTGCAAAATTTCAAGAACGGCTCAAGATTTCGGAACGAGATATCGTTTTGACATGTTGTTCTCGAATCCGGGTTACATAATATTCGTATCAAATCGAACAATGCAGCACGATCTAGTTTATCGTCAAGATGTAGCAGAGCCGTGACGTAATGTGTAATATTTAACCTCAAAATAATAAAATATCTTTCGCGCTTCTTGGGTCACGACGCAATTGATAAACGCCGTTGAACGACTGACCTGCTAACATGTCATGAATCTACTCTCTGTAACTGCAGGCCATTCAACAGATGATACCTGACTGTGTGGTAAACTTCGATAAACATACTCTGCAGCAAGGAATAGCGCGTCGCTTGCGTTATGTCTATAACAAATGCCGCGTTTTATTTCATTTATCAATCTCGAAGGATCGTGGTTTATAAAATTGTTTTGCGGGCATGTATATAGCTCGAAAAATAATTTTGTCGATCGTAAATTTCAGACAATACGCATTCCTAAGACTTTCAGCGACTTGGATGTTCGCAATGACGAATCATGCGCGTGAAATATTTATTAAGTTTTCAAAGATTTAAATGACGGATTGAAGACTGAACGGTCAGGATATACACGCAACCCGTAAAAGGGAAACATGTGTTGACTACACTGAGTATATGGCCTTTGGGGGGTGTGCACGCGGATGCGCAGCAGCGATGCGCACGAACCAGAACCTTTTTGGCTGAAATTCAAGCGTGCGTATGATTCTTTTTCATTCTTTTATCCGTTTCTATGAAATTTTACTCGTGAAAACGAAGAAACTAAAAGAGACGCTGAAAATCCATCGTAATCGAATGATTGGTTGTTTGGAAATTGATATTTCATCAGCAGGCTCTTTCGAGAACATTCGTACCGACCCAGTTTTTTTTCGCGTGCACAAAACTTTGCAATGTAGAGGGCAGAGCTGTCCAATGCTATTTTCGCAAAAGTAGAAACGGTAGTGATCCTTCTTCGGGATTTTCCACTTCGATGCTCGTGATCGCGATGTGTAACGTTGTATTCGTGTATTTTCATATGAATCCATGTGTCGTTGTTTTGTGTCACTGTGTTGATTAGATTTTTGTCGGTAAAAAGCTTATCTCACCGGTTCATGTCTCGTGAGATTTCGGCTGTTATTTTTTTACAATTTATCCAGCGGTTTCTCGTGCTCGTACCTGAATACACCAACATAAAAGCCTCGACGCCGGTTTTCAAGAAAAACGTGGCGTCAAAACTATACAATTTGGAGGATCGTTGAGGATTTTTTTTAGAGGTAAGTTCATGATTTTCTGTAGTATCGACGTTATCAACGATTTATCTGAATAATTGATGGGCACATTCGTTACAAAACCGCGTGATAGGGATACGAACGGTTCACGCGTTCATCTGTTGACATATACAGATGTGTTACGTACGTGAACTTGTTTAGTAAACACTAGAACAGTCCCGCGCTAGAGTATAAAATCTGCACCTTAAATTTACACTTTGCTGCGCGTTTAGTTAATTCCACCGAATAAATAAAGAAATCAATCGATCAATAACCGAAGATTCATCCTTTCCAAAGGAACGAGCCTTTTTAGGTTCCAAAGTTTTAAAAAGCGTTTAAAAACTTGTGAATGCTTCGGGTTCGTCCCTAAGAATCCAAATTGTATTTGGAGCTGAGAAATATAAGCATTTCCGTGGAAAAAATTGAACACTAATTTCAAGGTCATGTTCCGCCAGCTGCTTGATAAATCTCCAAAGTTTGCAACGTTCCGCAAATTTTTGTCCGCGTTCTAAAAAACTTTTCCAACAAGAATTTCGCAACTTTTGTTCACTTTTTTTTCGAATTCTCGCCTATTTCGCAGTGACGAGATCCGGAGCTCTGTTTTTTCTGAAACTTCAAACTTCAAGCTCGTGTGCCATTTTTTTTACTACTCACGAACCATCGAGTCTCGAATTTGGTATTTTTTTTATTATCCATTCCGTACATACCTATAATTTATTTTCTATTGCTAAAATATATCGAAACAGGAATAAGGAAACCACATAGTAGCTATATACTATTACAGGGGCAATTTTTTGTTTGTTTTGTTTTGAAATTTAAACGGTAGTGGCAGTGGAAGTTACAACGAAAAACCTTAACATGTCAATATTTATTTATCATAATTTTTAACATTTCGTAATAAAATGTTGGCGCTGGAAGCTCTGTTTTTGGCTCCAGCAGTTTTTTTCTTTTTTTTGTTCGTTCTCGATTTGGTAACGGCTAAAAGATCTTCGGAGCTCGAGCCTTCGCTGAAGGCTTCAAGGACATTCTTGTGTTTTGTTTTGGTGATGTGCAAGGCTGTAGCAGCTACGAGACTTCCTCTCCGGAATTTTTTCTTTGTTTCGGACTTTGGTTTTTGTTGAGGTTTTGGGATTTTGGCGATGCCAAATAACTTGAGAGAATTCGTTCGATCGATCGGTGGTTTCGCGAGCGTTGTCTCTTCGGTGTTTACAACGTTTACAGCTTTTTGTCTTTTCAACCGGATGCGTTTTTTCTTTGTTGGCTTTTGCGATTCGTCCTCCGGCGTGTCTTCACTCGGTTGGCTCGTGTTTACTTTTGGCAACTTTTTGTTATTTTTCTTTTGCTTCCTCGATTCCATCTTTCCTTCGTAGTCCAGAGCCTCCAATTTTTTTGAGCATGACCTGACGGAAGGGGAATCATATTTTTTGTAAACACACGACTCTTCGTATTTCTTCGTAAGGGCGTGGCCTGAATGATCGAAAATTAAACATTTTTCATCTCAGAAACTTCGCGTCGAATAGTTTCGAAATTTTAATATTGTTTTCATAACAATAGCAACTGCGTTGTCAATTTTTTTCAACCCTCAAAACCAAAAATTTGACTTTTTATTCGCTTTTTATTCGATAAAAACAATTCTAAGTTTTGGACGTTCTTAAGGGTACTGACTTGAGCAATGCTTCGCTGCCAGTGTGATAGGCAAGCGCCATGCTGGAAACTCCCCAGCTCAGGGGACTTTTGACGAAGGAACTTTCCAGGTTGCCATTCTGTGGGTCGTCCATCCATACACCTGTCCATATTTGTTGTCTCAGCGATGTGAGCTTGATCTGAACATCTTGGGTGCGCGGTGGTATGGGCGACAAGTTTCTTATGAATCTAGAATCAACGATTTTTCGTCAGAAGACCAAAACCAAGGTCCTTCGAATTGCATCCTTCAAAGGAAACAAAAAATATCTTTTCCATCGATTTTTATTCGATTTTCATCCAATTTTTCGAGTTTCCATTTTCTACGTTAAGTAGAAAAATTATCGTTACCTCGGTGGCTGAACACAACGAGATCGTGTGATAGTTTTTCGAGGCGTTTTCGTATTCGACGTGTCTTCGGTGAAGGACAAACTGTGCGGTCTGATTAACGTCGGCAACGGTAAGATTTCGCTGCTCGAATATTTTCTCCCATCGTCTCCTTTCTCTGTAAAATTCAACGTCCACGAATTGCATCGATTAAGAAAATTTACATGCAGCAAGAATTGCATTTGCCTCTTGCACGACAATCACGTTTTTTGCAATCTATTTTTTTTTTTGTGACTCCATGGGACTCGGTATCGCAGATTGAAATTCCGGAGGTATCTCAAAATTCCATTTAAGGGGCTCCATCAATAGTTCAGACGGTAAAAATTCAGCTCTACGTTTTTTCATTCTTCCATTCTTCGAGGTAAATAAAAATTCTGTCACGATTTTCTCTCATCGGAGAATGTCGTGCAACTTTTCTGCAAAATATCTTTTTCATCGCTCGCCCGTTGCGATCGGTGATAATTGAGAGGATAAGAAGTTTGAAAGCGGATTTTGAGTTTCGATTCGATTAATGTGGATATTATTCCCGATGAAGCTTTACGGACGATCCTTGGGATTTCTGAGCGAAGAGAATCATTGAAAAAATTACCTCCGTTTCGAACAGGGCCGTTTGTCGAGTGGCGATAGCTTTCGTCCGCCGAGTCGCTTAATTCGCACAAATCGCTGCCTGGATCGGTAGCTGGAAGGTCCAGGAGCATTCTGCGAGGCTGTTATTTCCACGAAAGCATTAAATTACACAAATACTCGAAGGAAAAATATTTAGATCGATTATAATTTTCAAATGTTACAACCAAACGATTCCGCCGTGTGATGTGACCCTCGTCGACGGTCACTTTTCTCGGTTTTTTTTTCAATCTATTCGTCGCTCTCGATCTTGGCAGCAACGGCGATGGCGGAGGAACTGATAAATATTGCGATCTGCAGTCTCCTCCTTCCGAATCGACTCTATTCATTCCTCCGCCGGCTCTGAGCTTTTCGTCTTCCGATGAACTGTCGGAAGTGTCGCCCTCGTCACTAGAAACGAAGAGAAATTATTTCAACGCCGATCCGTTCGTCCCAAGCCCATGCCAATTAATTAGCTCTCCGCGCAAATCTGAATAAATTCTGAAATTCTCTCCATCGATTCTACTTTAAATTTTCATAATTGTCACAGGCATTTGTTTTATTTCTAAATAAAGCGTTTTAAAAAACGAGATTTTCGAAAAAAATTAGTTGCTCGGGTTAACAAAGATCGACGCGATCCGCGGAGGGTTGAGAGGATTCTCCTCGAAACACACCTGGAGTAATCGGTGAGATTAATATTGGTCGGTTCGTCCGCGCTCGATCCCTCTTTCATAAGCCGAACCAGAATTTTATTTCGAAGCCTCTCCTGCATTCGCATTCGATGGTATCGTCCTGGAAAATGGAAACCATTAAACTGAAAACTCGGGCGAAAAAAAAAATTACCTCACTTCAAATTAACCCTCCGAGCCTTAAATGTTTCCCTCGGTACAATTGACTCGAAATTATGATGTTGAAGTTTGCATCGTTGGAATGCAACGAAATTCTGTTTTTTCTTGAGCAGAGCTCGTGATTCTTATTCAATTTTTGGTCAGGACAGTAAAACGATTTTTTTTCAGGATTCGAAGAGAAAATCTGTACGAAAATTGTCATGGTTTTTAAAATCGAACAAACAATTAATAGAAAAACGTATTTTTCGAACGATGCAAAAATCACGCAAATTAGGTTGCATCAGAATCGTCAACTTACCAACAATTACGATCCAGGGAAAGTTGAGAAAAGCAGAAAAAAATCGAGGTTTTTCAATTATTTAGTCGAAAAGGTATTTGGACGAGAGAAAATATATAATTGCGACGTACCTTGCCAGGATCCTCGTCGGAAAAGTCCAACAAAGTTTCGCAGAAAGCTTTCCCGATCTGTTCGTAATCCTGAGCGGAAAAATGGGTAGCGGTTCTCGAGCCCAATTTGGATCCACCCATCGAGGCTTCCATGGTATAACTGTTCTGCACCCCCATAAGCCAAACCACGACTCGGCTGGTTCCCTCTTTTCCTTTCTCTATGTGGAACTTGCAATTCTCGAAAGAAAACTGGAAGCGATTGTGCCAATTATAGCGGAACGACGATAAATCAGAAATAATGAAAAAGTTTGAGAACGGGGATCACCTTGTCAGCTGCATTTTTGTGTAACATCAGAGGAAAGACTTGCTCGGTCAATTTTCCGTAACAGCCGGCTCGCTTGCTCTCGCAACCGTAAATAAATATATTGTGCCTTCTCGAATGAGCGTGAAGATCGCAATAGATAGCGATCCCACATTCCTCCATCAAACGTCTGATCATTAACTTGGTGTGCCAAACGGATGGATAACTCTCTCGCATAACTGTTCTGTACTGACGATTGAGATCTTTGCCTGACAGAGAGCATCGATTGTTGCCAACGATCACACCATCGGGATTGAGCATCGGTACGAGCTTGAAAATAAATCTTTCGCGAAGCTCCTAAAAATAAAAAGTAATCGCGTTTATTTTATGAATTTCCAACGCTTCTCGATCAAGTATCGGGCGAAGATATCGATCGACTGTGTGCGACGATCTCGTGGTTTATTTACGGGACCAGATCGTTAGAAATTCGAGGTTTTACTAACTCTGGCTTGATTGGATTCTCCAGTAAGAAAATCAATGATTCCCTTCATCATCCAGCTGGAGGGCGTTTCGCCAGGATGGACTCTGGCTGTTATAACGATTCCCTTTTTTTTCTTACTTTCCTCGTTGTATGTAGGGGCTGTGATGGTCAAATAATAAACGCTGTTACCGGCCAATGTTCGACACAATAAACGAAGCTTCGTAAACTTGGTTTTCATCGGGTCGCTCGAAATCCTGGTTAAATATTCTTGAAGATCGCTATACGTGTAGGGATAGCAATGAGCGAGATAGACGGTGTCTTGATCGTGTGGAAAAGTAATGTTGAACGTCAACGTGTGCTTTTCCTTTTCTTCGTCCCTAAGATTAACGAAAAATTTATTTTTTATTCGTTATTTTAATAATTAATGGCACTCGTTCCAATTTTTCCAAAGAATTTACTTTTCAAATGGCAAAGAAGTCTGTCCCGTTATCCTTGACAAATACTGTATAAAAATGTTACGCTCTGCTAGAAAAAATAATGATATTTCGTTGCTTTCCAACGATGAAAACTTCAAGGTCGTTGATTCGATAGATTTTTCAATGCAAATACTTACGAAGAATCGTTTTTATAGTAAGTTATGTTGTCGCCACATCGTCTCCATCCAACCGCGTGCATACTAGCGTCCTTCGTGGAGTAAAGAAGAGGTTTGAGTCCTTCGTTGTAAAGACTGTCTTCTTTGCAAAAATTGACTATGGAAAGCCTTGATGAAAAAAAAAATCGTTATTTAAAAATAATCTGACTGTTGATTGATTTTTCGAAAGTCCTGATGGCTCACCTGTAAATCGTTCGGCTTCTCGTGTTCGATATTCTGAAGTAATACCACTGCATGTGACGCTGAGTGTACAAATCGTTGCGCAAATGAAGCTGATAATACGTATCAGTGATTTTAATGACTTTTCCCAAATTTCCGGACTCGAATCTCGACTCGAAACGAAGATCGGATGAAACGTTGTTCGAGTACACAAATTCAATGTGATTCGATGGTGAGTCTCCAGAGCTATTCAAGTAATCGGGAGGCTCAGGGAGAACCGAACTTCCCCCTGCGCACGATCTACTAAACTGCGGAAAGAAATTTCTCGGTTTTTGTTCCGTTCGAGTTTTAAAAGGGAGAATAATCGTTACGCACGTAATTCGTCGCACTCATTGGACAGTAATTGAAGATCACCGTCCCAAGATCTTCGCCAACGGGTTTTGGTCGGGGTTCTCTTCCCGTTGGAGCATAATAAGGCTCTGGAGTCGCAGGTGTGTACTCGATGTGACGAACTTTGTCCTGGATTACCTGATTATTACAAAAAACTAGATTTTATCAAAAATTCATCGACTTTTTTCGATTTTTTTCGCTTCCACGTTCCAAATAACTTGAAAAATAATGAATTTTCAAAAAAAAAATGTCTTCCCGCATCATTTATCCGTTTTCGCGTCTCGATCGAACGAATAAAAAAATTTTAGGAGCAAAAATCTTGCCGTAATTCGCTGATTAGCGGTTTCGTGAATATACGAGGCAGAAAAATGAGAGAGATTAAAATTTTGGAAGTTAAGTTAACCTTGCACTCGGTGGGCCATCTCGGCTCTTGACCAATCGCGTCAAGTCCATTTTGTGCTTCTCCTTGAAAGCCTTCCCTCGACTCACGATATTTTAAAATACTCGAGGTGATCGGTAATATGGAGTCTACGTCTCGTTTCGAGAATCCAAGACGATTTTGAAGACATTGCGTCGTCAGTACGCTGCCTACGAAGTGTAAAAAATACTGATTAATAAATTATTTCTGAGATTTCCAACCTCTGAGAGGTCCTCCGGTTGTTCCGTCAACGTTTAATCGATCGCGACGACATTTAATTACAAGCCAATCCCATTATTTCACATTGGATTATTTCGCACGATACGAACGCAGTCGAGATTTCCGAGTGTCAAGCAGCGGTGGAATGACATGAAGTTCATGAATAATTGCGTGACGTAAAATATTGTTTTGTTCTTATTGCAATGCCTGAGAAAAGTAGATGAATTTTTTATTCAATGATTTATGATTTATGTTGGTGATGACGATGCGAGAATATTGATAAACGACCAAGCCTGAAATGCGCGATGATTCTTTATTTTCATCATACGAGGCGTGAATGTTGTCGCGAAAGAACAAAAAATACGGTACGCGTGAAATTAAGGAAATCCTTTCGCTGACAGCTGTACTTTTTATTGTTATTTAAAAATCGAAAACTTCTGCTTAATTACGTGAACATCCTTCAACATTTTTCGATCAACCCCCAAGATCACTAGAAATTATTATTTTCGGATAATACGAACTGCAGTGTTCGAAAAAGTTGTGGGAACTGTCGTACCGACGAAAAATCGTCCGTTCTTATACATTTTTTCGAATTCTGTTGTGAATATCTTTGGTAACGATCAATCGTGATTAGATGGTGAAAGGAAAACCTTGCGAGCGATAGTCAACGAAAATTCAACGAGCATACTTTTCTCTACAAAACGAACAATCATATGATACGAGTGTGTCTTTTCTCTTGTAACAATAATATTCACCAATGTTATCGGTGCTCTCTGATACCGGTTCACGGTACTCCGGCATTATCTCAACATCCGAAGAGACGAGGTTACTTAGCCAAGATGCTGAAAAAAATGATCTTCGCACACAATACGTACAAGAAAGTCAATATTTCTAAACTCGCGATCGTCAAAAAAACTTTCTTCGAAGACTGAAGTTGCGGACAAATATTAAGCAACACTCGACGAAATCCGCAGTGCAAAGAATAAAAATAAAAGTAAACCGGGAGAATCTTTCCAAACGCGATTTTATTCACAGATTTTTTCAGTCACGAACCTTTCACTTTTATTTCCCATTGCTCTCGAAAATCAACTCTATTGACACGAAATTCGAAATTGTAGAAATTGACTCATCTGGTTTTATTCTCATAACTCCAACGCGTTTCTTCATTGATTGGAGCACGATGCAGAATCTCTTAACGAGACTCTACTGACTCGTTGGTCGTAACCCACGAGAGAATTCAATGAATGAAAGTGTCCAAATGAAATCGCGCAGAGTGGATTTATACTGTTTGCAGTATTAATGAGTTAAGCTTCGTAGATATAGGATAAAAAATATATATGTATAGACTGAATCAACGTAAATAAACGATCGAGCGATAGGACTTTGCGGCAACGACCTTAGAGTCGTACGTGAATACTACGAGTGGCTCGTAGTACGCGAACGAGTGGGCGATAGGCTCGGCTTTGCCAGATAAACTGCATAGTGATATGCCGAGCGTGGTTTATATATTAGTTAAAAACACAGTGATATTAAGGGCTGGTAAATGTATCGGAGTGTGTGCGAGTGAGGAACAGGAAATACCGTCGGACTGCACGCGAAGATTGGTCGATACGAAGACTCCGATTGCCAGAAAAGGAAACTAAAACTATCAAACATATGTGTAAAAGTTTGCAGTGAAATTTTCGGTATCGCGAATATTACACGACGTCCGGAATCTTGACAAGTGAAAGACGTTTCACCTTAATCACACTTTAACACCACTCAATTGCCTCGTCAAAATTTCGTTCACCATTCCGACAGTTGGCACGTTGAATCATAAACTTTTCTCAATTAATCATCGCTGCAATTTTCAGGCGATTCCACTGTTCGAAAATATTGATCGAGTGTCAAATTTTGGAAAGTTCCATCATTCATCTTCAGCATATACAATATGCACGATCGCCGATTCGTTATTTCTGAGAGTTGAGTTTGAATGATAATCTTTAGTTATCAAATCATCGTCTCCGAGCTTTTAATTATGGAAAAAAGAATCGATTAGAAATCGAATTATTTATCCATTTTTCTTTACAATCAAATATTTTATTTGAGGTTTGAATTTTCCGGTTCATATTTAACGAATGGAGGTTAATTTTTATTAATTTAAAAAACTTATAGTTGAGGGCATGATTGACGAGACTTGCCACGTACGTGAAAGAATGCATTCTCGTGAGAGTGCTTCGTGATCACGCTCGTGGAAGAGTTTAATACCTTCTCATGATCAATAGGAGAAACCCCTCGAGCTTGTGTCTCGTCTGGGTCAACGAACGGGTATACGAGGGAAACTGAAAGTTTTCGCAGGGCAAAAATCACGAGTAATGGACGAATATCGAAACCGTAGAATTTAGATAAATCGTGAAAAAAAGATATTTTTTCAATTTTTTTTTTCATCCGTTGAAGCTCCAAGAAAATCGTAGTTTTACAGTGGAACGTTACTGAATGGCCGGCGTTGCAATTCAACGTTGATATGAAAATCGTCGGAAATGGTAAAATTTTGACTAAAAATTCAATAATTGAAACGTTTATCGAAAATTCATGAACCATTTACGTAAAACCGATCCGGCTGTCGATTCACTGGCCAGTTCACTCCGTTCAGGCTCGAAGCTCGTCTCGAACGAAATTCGCAAAAATAAGAAAATTATTTCGACCTATTTAATCAAGTCTGACGTTACTTCCGCGTCGATATAATTGTGTTTAGATGAACTCGACGATAAAAAAAAAACTTTGATTAGCTCGAAAACGTTTGGAATGAATTTCGTAAATAAAATCGACGTTCGCTCACCTGGTATCGGTTGAATCGGGAATAAGGCAGCTTGCAACTCTCTGACCTTGCTGCTCATTACAAAACTGTCTACTCCCCACATCGACAGAATTAACGCTCTGTTTCGAGAAGATGATATTTTCGTAGGCATTTATCAGCATGGCAGATTTTTCATTCGTCATTGTATAAAATTTCAGCTCTAATTGCTTTATCGTATTATCTGTCACATCGAAATTGTTTTATTTTCATTCGTCGTTGCCGATGCCAAGAGACACTTGCTCCGAACTCGCCCGACTCGAGTGAAACTAATCTCATTACGAACAATCGTCAGACATGATTTCTACATCGTCGCATGGTCTCTTCGTTTTCGTTTCTTCACGCACTGTATTTATTCACCGTGGCACTATGAATATTTTTCTACGTTCATCAGACAGTTCGGTGCCGCGATCAAATTTCATGAGCAAAGAGAAAACGAAGTGAATGTTAAAAAAAAAAACGTTGTCCGGGGGTTGAATTCGTCGAGGAAGTTCGAGGTCTAGATATGGAATCGTTCGGTTTGTGAATCGTCGATTGATCATCCGTGCTTGTGTACTTCTCCTATATAAACCGTATCCACGGTGCTAGGATGATTTGTCGGTGAGCCTTCAGTGCCCCTGGTGATTGCCTGACAACGCAGTTTGATGTGGGCGGTGCTCATCCTGTTATCCATTTTTATTTTCTCGTATTTCCGATCGCTTTTACTTCCTGCAAAGATTTTTTTCGCCATGCCTTATTTTTTCTCTCGTTGCCCATTCGTTTGCTCATCAAATTATGCCAGAATCAAAGCTCCGAGCATTGCTTCGTGAACCTAGTCAGAATCACGATTTTTTCGAAAACTCGTAATAACATTTTCCAGTTTCCATTTTTAAATAATCGGTTCCTTGGCCTGCGGAATCGTAGCAATCAATTCCGACAACTTCAAGAAATTGTCGATGAAGGAAGAATGTTCAATTTTGGTTTTGGTCAAAATTCTTTCGATATTCGACTAACTTCTGATTATACGTCAAAAAAACGCATCAACGCAAAATTCTGGATTCGAAAATGCGGGCTTGGGACTTCGGAGACAGTTTTTTCGAGCCTTTTTTTCAATTTAATTTAATCATTTTTGTGGAGCAGCATTTTTTTGGTCTATTAGTCGTATAGGAAAATTACAATGTAATTTATTTTGTTAAACGTTCGGGGAATGATGAATTTTTTAATTTGATACTTTTCATGCTGTTTTTTTTTCCGGGCTCTCTAATTTTCCTGCTCCATCTCAATTGACGTTAAAAACTTTATAACGAGTCTCGGAGTTCGTTAGAGAAAAGTTGGCATAGCTTCCATAGTCACGTTAACAAACTTCTGGCTACGAGTATCTCTGGTATCCGAGAGCTCCGCGTTTATTGATCAATCAAACAGTGCTAGCGATACCTGAAGTCAGGAACCCTTTAAACTCGTCGGTTAGTTCCAGGCTTCAGCCTATTTCTCCTCTTTTTTTTTCTTTATTTTATTCGAGGAACTTCTAGTTCCTCGTACATTAAAATTCTGAATTATTCATTGGTAGACAATCAATTTTACCGGTATATTAAATCCAGTCAAGGCTTATGGATTTTTTGTTGCAGCATAAAACGGGGATAATCCTCCGAGTACGCAATCATGAATCGTACGGTAACCGTGGCCGTTTGTACCCTCAATCAATGGGCGATGGATTTCGATGGAAATTACAAGAGGATTCTACAGAGTATTCAAGAGGCAAAAGCTGCCGGTGCTACTTTTCGCAGTGGACCTGAACTCGAAATTTGGTGAGATGTTCGTTTAGCATGGAATATTTAAAAAAATACCCAATTGAAAAAAAAAAAACATTTACGTTACGATGGGCGACTTAAAAAAAAAATGGAAATCAGTTTCGAAAACTACGGCACCTAGAGGATTGATTGAAATTAACAATTTGGAAAAATTTCGTATGACAGAACAAAAAGTATCTGAATGCAAAAAATGCCATTAATTATCATCACAATAAAATTTGTCTCGTTAATACACGAGATATTCGCGTTGTTTTTGTTCAAGAAAAATTTGGAATTTCGTTTCCCTCGGTGCGCATTTATCCATGATCCTGTTTATCCGGTTTTTATCATTTTTTTTTGGCATTATCTTGGCTCAAATTTATGGTTAGAGATTTTTGGCTCGATGGAATAATAAATAATTTTGTCAAGTCGCGTTTATTGTTTTTTTTTGTTGTTGGAATTTCCAGTGGCTACACTTGCGAGGATCATTTCCATGAGAATGACACGATTCTCCACAGTTGGGAAGTCCTCGCAGCTTTGCTACGAAGTTCGATATGCGAGGATATTCTGATCGACGTGGGAATGCCAGTGATGCACAAAAATGTCGTTTACAATTGTCGCGTCGTCTTTTTGAATCGACGAATCTTGTTGATAAGACCAAAGCTCCAAATGTGCGACACAGGTCCCTATCGAGAGAGTCGATGGTTTTCTGCTTGGGTCAAGGAACGCACGGTCGAGGATCATTTTCTGCCAAGGATTATCGGCCAAATAACCGGACAGACGAACGTACCGTTTGGCGATGCTGTCATTTCCACGAGAGACACGTGTGTTGGTTTCGAAATATGCGAAGAACTTTGGTCCGGATCAAACACTCACGTCCCTTTGTCGCTCGACGGTGTAGAAATTATTTCCAACGGTAACGAAAAATTGAATTATTGCGAAAAAAAATCATAAAAACTCACTTCAAAAATTCGCAACTGCAAAAAAAAAGGAAAATCCGATTCAAATATAAAATAAATACGAACCACATTCTAACCCCGAATCCTTAGATTCGAACAAAAAGCTGACGATAGTGATAAGGAGCATTCCATAACATCAATCTGTTTCTGAAATCAAACATTTTATTGAAATCATAATTTTTTTTTTGTATCGTGTCCTGCGATCGAACACACAGCGTTATTATCATTTTGACAACTTTCTACAAATCCATTCACACGAATATAGTACCTTAATTCTTCCATCACCGTTTTTCGTGTAAAATAGTGATGGAATGAACAATTTAATAGAGAGTTTGTTTGTTCCTGTACAATGCTCAACAATCTGTTGAATTTTTTTTTGCTTCCAGCAAGTGGATCGATATTTGATTTACGAAAGGCTTATAGAATCGTCGACCTCGTTAAATCGGCGACTTTCCGATGCGGCGGGTGTTACATGTATAGCAATTTTCGTGGGTGCGACGGTGGGATGGTATTTTTTAATGGATCTTCTTGTGTCTCGGTGAATGGAAGGATTATAAGTCGTGGGAAACAATTTTCTCTGGAGGAAGTCGAAGTCACGACAGCAACTTTCGATCTCGAGGAAATCAGGTACGAGCATTGAATTCCATTTCTGCATAATTATGGTTTGGTGCAAAAATCCTCTTTTCCAATGATTCAGATGTGCGAGAAACTTGATAAAATCCCGATGTACCGCAGCCGCGAAATCTCAACCTTATCCAAGAGTCAAAGTTGATTTCGCTCTTACCTCTGAGGTGCTGAGTGCCCCGGATCAACCGATCGACTGCGATTGTGCCGCTGATCCAGATGACTCGTCCTCGTTGACCAACTTCCTGTATCACACGCCTGAGGAAGAAATGGCAATGGCACCAGCGTGTTGGCTCTGGGATTATCTCAGGCAAGTACAAAAATATATGAAAATCGAGCGAACCGATCGTTTTTTCGTTATTTCATTCCAAAACGCTGGTTCAAGCTGGGAACTCGAACTAGAAAACTGAAATGTTCAAGTTTTTCGATTTCTATTCTTCACTGTACCAAAACGTTTCTTAATTTTCTGAATAATCACCTTGGCGAAAAAAACTGTGAAAAAGTAAAAAAAAAAGAAAAAAGAACGACGACGATTAAAAAATTTCACCTTCGTTAGAATTTTGCAAAAGAAAATTGAAATTATTTGAGTTTCTGATTTGCCGAGAGAAAAAAACCGAAGACTACGAAGAAAACTTGGTGCATACGCGATAATTTTCTTAACCATGCACACGAAATTTTTGTATTCTTGGGATTATTTAGGCAATCGTAACATTTGATAGCATCGCTTGATACAGAAAACAACGAAAACCTTCATTTCATCAGACAAGTCATTATGTCGACAAGTTGTTGAATTTTTTAATTTTTGTAATAAATTTCTAGTCTACAAGAAAATAAACCAATTTTCGAACAAAATAATCAAATTGATGTGGCGAAAATTTTTTCTCTTTTGTTAATTCAGTGATTGTCAATGCCAATGTCAATCTTAACGCTTCTATCTCTACTTCATTTTTCCTCCTTTTTTTTTTATTGTAGACGTTCATGCCAGGGTGGATTCTTCCTGCCTCTCAGCGGTGGTGTGGATTCTTCATCAACCGCTTGCATGGTTTATTCGATGTGCACCATGGTCGTAGACGCGGTGAACGCCGGAGGTGAGATTTAATTCATATTTTTCGCTGGTCGTCCAATATTATAATAATGAGAAATAAAATTCTTCAGATTTACTTTTTTTTACTGCTCCTGCGTGAAACAGATTCTCAAACGTTGATGGATGTTCAGAAAATCGTTGGTAATCCAGAGTACATACCAACCGATCCCAAAGAACTGTGCAATACTCTTCTCGTCACGTGTTACATGGCAACGGAAAATTCGTCCTCGGAGACTAAATCGAGAGCTGCGGAATTCGCAGGTCAGATTGGCTCGTATCATCTCAGCATTGTGATCGATACTGCGATCTCAGCGATTCTTGGAATCTTCAAACAAATCTCGTCTATGGCGCCGCGATTCAAAGCTCACGGTGGATCACCACGCGAGAATTTAGCTTTGCAAAATGTTCAGGTTCGTTTTTTTTATCAAGTCGTCATATTTCTTGAAATTTTTGACACTTCGTGCTAAGGAAATGGCATTTTCTTCGTTTGTCTCTTTCTTTCTTTTTGAGAAATTCTTAGAAAAAGATTTTGTGACAGAGGATCACGGTAAAAATATTTAGGAAATTCCTGATTTGCGGATAAATTTATTTCAACGCAGGCTTCTAAGAAAAATATCGAAATCAAGATTCTTGTATTGGAGTAACGTCGTGTTCATTTTTGCACTGAGTAAGAAATGTTGCGCAACCTCCATTTCATTCTTTATCATAGGCATTCAGCTTGTAAATGTTTCATTAAAATCTCTCCCGTAGTTCTGGGGTTGTAATTACACGAAGGAACAAGAACACGAATAGCCTTAGTTCCCGAACCGATCCACCGATTTTCTCTTACTCTTCGCCATTGCGTTCTTTTGATTTTTTTTTGTTTTTTACAGGCCCGACTCCGTATGGTCATTTCTTACCTTTTCGCGCAATTACTGCTCTGGGTAAGAGGCCGTCCTGGTGGTCTCCTCGTTCTCGGTAGTAGCAACGTGGACGAGGCATTAAGGGGCTATTTTACAAAATACGATTGCAGCAGCGCCGATATAAATCCAATCGGTGGTATAGCAAAAGACGATCTCAGGAAATTCCTCAATTACTTCAGCAGAAAACACGGTATAACTTCGCTGAAAAAAATTCTCGATGCACCTCCGACCGCCGAGCTCGAACCCTTGCAGGGCGGTCAATTGGCTCAGCTCGATGAAGTCGATATGGGCATGACTTACAAAGAACTTGGAGTTTATGGCAGATTGAGGAAGATTCAGTGCGCTGGACCTTACTCTATGTTCTGCAAACTTGTCAGCACTTGGGATTGCACGCCCCAAGAAGTGCGTAAAAAAATACATTCCTGTTTCTTGAAATACTCCACTTTAAAAAAAAAAGAGCTTTTCTTTTATTAATGAACTTTATTGGTTCGATATTTGAAATGTTAACATGTTGTTTTTAGGTTGCTGATAAGGTCAAACACTTTTATCGCTGTTACGCGATAAATCGTCACAAAATGACCGTCGCGACGCCTTCCTGCCACATGGAGACGTACACCCCGGAAGACAAGAGACACGATCATCGTCCGTTCCTCTACAATCATACGTGGAAATGGCAATTCAACGCAATAGATGAAAGCGTGAGCGTAAACACTTGAGCCGAACAACAAAATGTCAAAGAATTTTCTGAAAAACTGTTTTTTCTTTCTTATTCCAGCTCAAGCGTTTGGGAGACGGAAAATTACCCTCGCCGAATCGAAAGAAAGCGCCGGAAGTTCCATCAAAACCGAAATTTGGTCGACAGATGCCATTTAGTTCCGTCATCAGTAGTGAGTAGAATTCGGGAAGAAACGAAAAAAGCATTAAAAAATCGCCGATACATCAAATCAAAGATTATTCTCGGGAGTACGTTATTTTAATCGTGGCGATCTCGACGTTCTCTGTTGCAGATAAAACCCATCCGGGCGTAGTTGTTTAGCCGATAACATTTTAGTAACAAGATCTGTGAACTTGAACAATATTTTCCATAAGTTCCAACGTCACCATTTATTTCACTTCCAGCACCAATAAGTTGCGATCCGGTGCGAGATTCATTGTTCTCGACCCTGTTGAAAAGAATTATATTTTCTTATTCGACAATTGTACAACGAACGAATAAACACGACAACAGTGCCTTCAAAACTCACATTTCTCAATCTTTTTTTTTTTAATCACTTATCCACACGCCGAGCTCCGCCGTCAGAACTTGCTGTTGTTGCCATTAAGCTCGAGCGCCAAAAATCGAATTTAGTGAATTATTTTCCTTGTGAGCTACTGGGAACCATCAAAAAACTTATGAAGCAATATTTTTCAGCATTATTCATGCTTCTCAGCGTTCTGAACCCTTAACCCGTGAACCGAAGTCCGTTTGGTCCGGTCTCCTCCACACGTTGCTTAATATTCGATGAGAAAAAAATTATTGAAAATTATAAAAATAAGAAAATTCTATTCTCGCTCCAAAAGTACAGTCTGAAGATTAACCATGAATTTTTTTAGATCTTTTCATTTACAATAGCGGGTGTGATAGCAGAAATACCCCGGTTCGTGGAATTAGGGCGCCTAAAAAGCGTTCATTGCGAACAATGTCTTTTTTCCACATGCAACGAAGTGCGTAAGCAACGTTGACCATTAGAAACAATAAAAAAAAATATCCTAAATATGCCCAAACACTTAAAACACGAAAGAAAGATTTGTGATAATTAAATCTGCAAAGTTTCATTTGTTTATTGAATTATTTTTATTTCCGTTTCTTGTTTACACGAATAAGAAAAAAGATGACAAACCGAAGGTACAAATTGAAAATGTACGTCACGTCACTCACTCACGTCACTCACACGAGCATGCACACACCGCAAACTAACAGTTACAACACCACGCGAGTACAAACTCACTGAAAGTAGATCAGAAATAAATCATTCGAATTAACCGGATAATTTTTAAATCGCCCGAGTAGCGGGGGGGGGGGGGGACTTGTGAGAAAATTAATCATTAACGATGATAAATACTTTTTTCAATAATAATATTAATAAAGGCGATAACCATAATCTGATTGTCGACTATAATAATAATGATAATAATAATAAAATAATAATAATTACGATAATAATAATTCTCAATAATTCTTAAAAGATGTAATGTAGTGTAATAAAATAATCGTGATGCGATAGCGTTACCATGTGGTAATAGTGTGATGATAGCAATGTTATATAATCAATATACCAATTATATTTTTTTATAATAAAATAGTAGAAAGATAAAGAAATCGTTATATCGTTCAATACTGGACGTAAGTAACACACCGAGACACATGTTTATAAGTAAATATATTTAAACGTAGAAATACGAATTGGTGTATCGATAAATACCGTCACGTTATCTCCAAATTAAAAAAAAAAAAAAAAAAACACAAAAATTTCTTTATCCTCTGTCTATGATGATATTATATTAAATACTTAATAATCTTTCTTTCGTTTGAGTATTGCTTTGGGTACGCATTCCTCACGCACCCAATGTTCACGTAGTTCTAAGTCTGTTCTTTTACAATTGTGAATATTATAAATAACTTGTTTTTATTGTTGTTGCTGTTTCGCCTCTCTAGTCAAGGTACTTGAACGGCTTTCGACTAAATGTGCGAGTTGCTCTTCGCAGGCTTTCGCATCGTCGTTTTTTTTTTTTCGTTTTTATTATTCTGTTGTGTTATTCGTATTTATAAATATGTATTTACAGTCTTTAAGTTACAGTTGAGGTGTGATGGGCCTGCTTTCATCGTCACAGTCGTCAACTACTTTTCTAACGTTCCCGGGTCGACTAAGTTGGTCAACCATTTTACAGAGTCTAAAGAATTACTTAGAAATAAAAAATAAACAATAATTCGCATTATTGTTCCAGCACTATTTACAATTGACATTCTGCCACGACCTGCAGTTCGTTGCAGTGCATTCGAAAATGAGCACCTCGTTCTTAACGCCCCACTACTATTCTTCTTACTGATTTCATGAAATTCATAATAACAGGAATGTCAACTTTGTTAGTTCAAGATATATTTTATTAATGATCCCTCAGCACCCGGCGAATGATCGACGTCGAGTCAACACGAGTCTCTCATCGTTACTTCGTTTTCCTCATTTCTAAGTTTTGTCATACAACGTCCCCACACTTATTCGACAACTGTACATTCCTTAAATGAGGTTTATACATATTTCGATTCAACTATAATTAATTTCTTGCAAACAGCATCGGCGATACGTCGACTCGTAAAAAAAATATATAAACAAAATTGCCTCAAGTCGAAATGTTCGCGAATACTGCTCGACCCACTTCTTATTATTTGTGAGATGATTGTTTCTTCTTTTATTCTTTAACTTTCTGTTTATCAACCAACATTTTATTTACCTACCACCGCAAAGATTGCACGATACCCCGTTTGTGTTTACGTATGTGTGAATATGAAACTATGTCGTGGTGTCTTAATGAGACATCAATTACTTTGCAATAATGATTTCCTGTTTTCTCTTTTCAGTTTCTAGTTTTCTCATTCATTTCCGGATCAACTGAGCTTTACCCGCTACTCTGTACTTTTCAGTCCAGTTTATGGTGTCGAGGGAGGTTTTTCGACTCAAATAACTTTTTGTTCATCGATCAGTTTTGCAAAAAATGTTGAATTCTAGAAAAATGTTTTTTTTTTCTTTTCATCGGACACAGAAATTGGCTCGTTCTTACCACAAGTATTATTCGATGAAAGTGTCTATGAAAATTGTACGGAAAGTGTATAAAAGTGATGTGCAAGCCGGAGCACAATGATTTTTCTTGGCAGTTCGAAATTTTTGACTGATCGACCATTTCTTGAGTGCAACGAGTCACGTTCGGAAGTCCAAGAAAATTCCTGCAGACTGTTGTTTCGGTTCATTTAAAAGTTGGCTATGCTCGTGTGTATTTTTCTGGGCTGCCAAATTATTGTAGAAAAAAATTGTTGATCGAACATAAATCAAAGTAAAAAATATTTTCATGCGTGTCTTTGTCTTGGCGTGTGTTTGTGTGTGGGTGTGTGTGGCTAACAAAAGTGTAAACATTCCTTCTCCCTATATCACAGGTTACCCTAGCGCAAGGTGTGCGTCAATAATTATCGATTATTTTATCGAACAAATGGAAAGATTTGTAAAGCGTTAAATCTTCGACGATTGAGTAAATTCGTGTCCCTATTGAGTTGCGATTTGTCAATTTGTCCATTGTCTTTTGTTTCCTTGATCACCTTTACATTTTCATTGAGTCAGTCAAGCTCGGAGCTGCTCGGAGCGAGATCTCCAAAAGTGAAAGATCTCAAAAGATCCTTGATGTTTGTATTTTTGTTTATTTTTGTTTCGAGAAATTATTTTAAAAAATAACTAAAAAAAAAAACCAATTCTGCACACAAAGCTTCAAGGATCTCTTGAGGAAACCCCGCAAAGTCAGAAATCAACGTAACCCACCGAATTATTCGTTTGCCGAAAAGTATTTTGTAGCTTTAAATGGAAATAATAAAAACCTTTTGGATGCCCTCGATATTTAAGTCGCTTTAGATTTTTAAACGGTGAGTGGGAAGCGGTCCCTTAACGTTCGATCCGAGTTCTTGGGGAAGGTGATTTTTCTTCTCATGTCCTGATCGCTACAGGCTTATTTCTAATTTCTTATTTATAATTATTGTGTTGCAGACGACGAACAGGGAGTCTCTTTTGATTCGTTTATCATTTCTTCTCTTGCTCTCTCTTTCTTTTTCTTTCTTCCTATTGAATTCGAGGTTCAGCGTTCTTCGTCGTTGAACAATCGGTCATCGTCGAATGAGGACAAAGGGAAGAATATTATTTTCCTTAATAAGTTGATGCCCGATCTAGTTGAAAGGCACTCTTTGCCTCGAGCATTTTCGAAGATGCTTTAACGCTTCTGAGGTCCGAGTCCCTTGAATCACGTTGTAAAAGGCCACCCTGCAGATTTATACGAATTTCCTTCTTTACTCGTGCTCTCGAAAAGTGTCTTTTGTTTTCTCGTTTCTTACTTTTTTGTCTTTCTGCCGGGTCTGCTCATATATTTTTCTTCGGCTCAAGTTCTAGAGTAAAATGATCGAGCGATCTATTCTAAATCCCGAACATTCTAAATGCCAATCTCTTGTTGAATCTTCAACTTGTTCGAATGAGATTTGAAGAAGCATTCGATTTAGAATTCAAGTTCAAAGGAAAAAGAAAGAGCAATTGCGAAATTAAAGATGTGGGCTTTGATTCTACGTGCGCACCTGGAGCAACATGTTGGCGAAGTTACTATTTGTAAATTTGAAGTGTCGCTTGTCGTAAAATTTTAGTAACGCCGGGCTGTAAGGATGCTTGTCCTTCAAATGAAGATAATGAACCTCTGGCTCTTGAGTCGTATGGCCACATTCCTCGCACACGTAGACCTGAACACAAAAAAAGGAAAAAGCATGTTTAGAATATGTTTCTTTATGTCTCTACGAGAACTGACTCAAAATCTTGAAAAATCAATTTTTTTGCTGCAGAAAACCATAGAGAATCGACTCAGAATTTCCAACATATTTTTATGTCTGTTGGTTCCCGGTACATTTAGAAGGAATTGAAAAATATAAACAGTCGTTATTTGTTAATTGGAGAAATACTGCAAATAAATTAACAACAGAATTTCGAATCTTTTCGAATGGAATAGCACCTGCAGAAAAGAGAATAGCTCAAAGAGTAAATAAAAAAAAGGCCCATCGTCTTTTTCTCTGCGCAAAAGAATCCACGTACCTTTGTGCGTCTCTCTTTGTACGCATATTGATGTTGAACACCGTGAACCTTGAGGCAATGACTTTCGAGGGAGCACCGTTGGGTGAAGCTCTTTTCGCAAAGATTGCACTTGTAGGGTCTGACACCGGTGTGCGTTCGCGTATGTCTTTTGAGATCGAATGTGTCGTTGAAGCCTTTGCCACAAAAAGTGCAAAGGTAACGTTTAACATCGCTATGACATTTCATATGACGATTGAGGAGGCGTTGAAGGCTGAAGTTTTTGCTGCAGACACGACAGGTGAAGCGATTTGGATCGTCATCCTTTAACATTGAACAACGATTTATTGGTTAGATTAAAAATCTCTGGTCAAAGATTAATCGAATGTCAGAAGTGAATGATTGAAGGATAAAAACAAAAGTAAAAAAAAAAACTTTGTTCGAACAATGGTCGGTGGAATGTGATTGGGAAAAAATAAACGATCAATTAAATGGATGCGTACCTTGACTGGTGGAGGTCGAGCAGGTCGTTCCTCGTCACGGCCGACCGACGCTTGTCTGTGGCCATCAACGGCAAAAGGATTTTTGATTCCATGTCCACCGTTGACAAATTCCAACTGGCAATCACCAGGGAGACCCAACTGTGAAGAAGAAAAAATCAAACTTATAGGAAAACGATGGCAAGTGGATAATTTCGTGATCAGGAAGGGATTAAGCACTCAAGTTGATTGGCATTGCATAGTAAGTGAAAAAAAAAATATATGACGGAAGGATATGAAGCTGAATATTTACGATTCGGAGTACGGAACTTAACGTCGTCCAGAAAATGTTCTAATGGTATGGCGACAAAAAAGGTAATTGCTTGAATAATAACTCGATGGATTGTTACTGTGTTCAGTGTTTGAATTGAGCTTCGTTATGCTTTTGCCTAAATCAATCCGGGGTGCTTACCCTGTGCTGAAGTACACCGGATCGCGACGAAGTAACGGATGTTTCTCCGATGGAGGAAGTGGACGAGGAACTCACAGTTGCCGAGACACCGGACGGACTTGGCGCGTGTTCCATGAGTCCACAGGCCGGAGACGTGCTTGTTGAGGTTGCGTCGAGGGAACAGCTAGCTGCACCTGGACTGGGCAGACTACCACCGGCGCTACTACCGGAATCAAGTTCTAATCCTGTAATGAACAAAGAAAAAACAACGAAAAGTAATAATAAGTTCGTTTTATCGAAACAACGATAAAATATTTCCTCGTCGATAAATTGAACGGAGAAATGTTGAAAACTAACCACTTCCGGTGAAGCTAAGTCCCGGGCTCAAAAGGCCCTGATGATGTTGCTGATGAGGCGAGGTTGCAGAGTTTTGTTGCTGTTGCTGATGTTGCATTTGAACCTGAATTTGCAACTGTTGTAACTGTGGCTCCGTCTGATGTTGATTTTGATTGAGATGAAGCGCCAGTTCCGGTCGTTCTTTGGGTAATGGCTGATAACTCGATTCACCATTGTTGTAGGAGATGCTGGATAGTTTATTGGTGGTGAAGTGTTGGGGTGGATTCGTGTAATGCCTGGAGGCATCGAAGCCACGGGGTAGCGTCATACTGTGCTCGGGGAATGGATCAACGCTGGGCTCTACGGGCGTCGACATTTGTCCGTCCTGGCCAATTCCGCTGCCAGCGGACGCAGGCGAATGGAGGGAATCCTCAAGGAGGTCGTTGCCGCCTTCCTCGGCTGGAAGCCTCGGCAAAAAGAGGTCGGCAGCGTCGCTGAGACTTTCCAGAAGAGCTGTGTGATCGGAAGGCGAACTGAAGGTCAAAGTCGCTGTAAATTGAAGCGGATCGACCACAGCTCCTGTCACCATGTCGACCATCATCCCGGAATCCGTCACGTCGTACGCCCCGTACTGGCCGGACAGTAAATCGTTTGGCTGAATCTTGTAAGCCGCTAAATCTTCTTCCTCCTCTTTCAACGTTATTCCATAAGATGCACAAACATTCTGAAGTAACGAGTACTGCTTGCCCTCTTGGGCGCCGTATGGTGAGTGCTGAGAGTTCATGTCCTGTTGACCAGTATCGCATTCCATGCCAACCGCTGTTGACGGCGTTAGAAAACCGTTTCCTGTAATCAACAGTCATCGCGTTAGTTCGTCGTTTGTATGAATCCGTGACTACGCAACGGTTGGAAATTTCTACCAAGAAATTAAAAAACTGGTCGAACGTTGCTGCTGTGAATCATTGTCGACTTTGTCATTTTTCATTTGCAACTCATGGGAATCGGGAAAAACAAATTCGCAACTTTCCTTCGCGTTACAAGAAAAAATTCGGGGTCTCCCGAACAACCATGAATATTGGACCAGCAATTTTTTCACAGACTTGACATACTTCAACGAAATTTGTAGAAAGTTTTTAAAATTTTTGGTCAAGTGGTTTTTGTAGAAAAAAAAAGAAGAAAAATCGTAAAGAAAAATAGATGGCGAGGAGGGTTAAAAAATGATGGTTCGTTACCTTGCGTGCCGTTGTACTGATTAGCAAAGTTTGCAAGGTTATTGCCTCCTTTGAGGGACTCGTAGAACGGTGGCAAAGAGCCGGTAGGTGGTGAGCTGGGTCCATAGTTTCCACGTCCACCGTTACCACCTGGATTCATTCCACCGCCGCCTGCACCACCGCCAACAGCACCACCGCCACCGCCACCTCCTCCGCCGCTGCTCGTGAATCCGATACCGCCTCCTCCGCCACTTGTTGAATTTCCGCCATTGCCGGAAGAACCGCTACTGTTACTACCGCTAGAGCCACCTCCATTATTCCCGGAATTGGTCGATCTGCCGTGACCAGCTGCCGCGTTAATCGTCTGTGGTCCTGATAATCGCATCGCCAACATCGGTCTCGCGATCGAATTCCCGATTGTCCGCGATGCTTTCGCACCCTCTCGGCCGATTCTCTCTTCATCCGCATCTTCCTTTCTTTTTGGTACCGCGTAATCAATCGGCTGATCCTGGAGCAAAATGTTCAACACATTTCACCTCATGAAACGAAAATCGTCCCTCGGAGCAGTTGGCAACCAAAGTACATACTTTCTCGATTAATTATTTCTAAACAAATTTCTTCAAAGACGATAAACTCATAAACAAATTACAATTCCAAAAAACCGAAGAAATAGCCCTTTTTAAATGTTATTTTTTATTTTTTGTAAAGTGGGAAAGAATTTCTGAACTGTGGGAATTTTAAAAATTATCAGAGAATAATTTTATAACCCTTTTTTTCGAAAAATACGATGAAGAGCGAGAAAATGGTAAGATTGAAAATTGAACTTACCTGTTCCGGTTCTTGCGTACGAGGCAATTCGATTTTGGTGTGTTCTTTTCGGGGTGGTTGAGTCTGAGGAGGAACTCTCTGTATGACGGAAACTCTGGTTGGTGGTTCTGCTCTAGGAGTTTTGGGTGGTGTTACTGGTCTGGGTAATTCGAGTCTTTCCGATTTGAAGGGCAACGTTTTGTCGTTGGTCGGTGCAATGGGCGGGCTGCTGTACTCTTTGCGTTCGGCTCTCGTCAAGACGTGGCCTCGACTACCGTAAGGTACGTCGCCACCCAGGATACTCGAAATGAAACGTCGCGGTGGTGTATTCGTTGGTGTCGATGGTTGCCATTGTGGTGGTGGAGAACTCGCCGGACTGCTGCTTCGCAATGATTCTGGAGTCGTTGCTCGATCCTCTTCCGTTCGATCGCGATCTACAAAAAATCAAAAAAAATTGTGAATAATCAATCAGCAGTTGATTTTTTTGAATTCTGTAATCAAACGACTATGCAATTATTGATTTTCTGCAAAATAAAAGTTCTTTCAAGCCTTTCCAAGATTACATCGAGCCCACCGCTCGATGTTTTATGCATGATCGTTTATTTTTATTCGTTTCGATTCAGTCGCGAGATTCAAATCGAATTCGTCGACAAGTTGAGCAGTCTCTCTGGGAGACTCGCGCCACGTTGGCGCCATCGGCCAGTTTTTTTAGTGTCAATTTCCGATCGATCTGTTTGTCTCAAAATTTGGATAGTTCGGTTGAAAAGTCGAGTGAGTTTTTTTTCGTCTTGACGCTCAATCGATGATGCTGAGTGTTTGTCAGTCACTTTTCCGTTGAATATTCTACAGAAAAGAGCGGGTGATAACCTTGGATTCAAAAGAGCTATCCGAGCGCTGCGGTCGTTGATCTTTATATCGTATTTCTCGTCCGAATTCATTTACATTCGCAAATGTAAATTGTGAGATGTGCATGAGATATGCCCCGCACTGGAACGACGAATTATCGTTGGGAGGAAGTTTTTATCTGTTTAGTTTAAGGCGCGACCCTGACAACGAAGCATTTACATTCGCGTCTCGCACCGAGAGAATTTCAATTAACGATCGCGATCGTTTCCGCGGGTCCTCGACATCGTTTACCCGGGCCCCAGCAAAAAACTTGTCATTTAACTTTACCGTGTTACGTCTATGAGAAATAATGCTTCGGTGGAAAAACATCGAATCAAGTCGCTCATAGGAAAAGCAAGTGCCCTGGAAAAAACAAAGCGCATGTTTTTTTTTTTAATACTCGTCCAGGCATCTCACGTTTGAATGTTTAGAATTATTCCACAAAGATTCGGGAAAAGAAAAATTCAACGTCTCCACGAATTATTTGCCTGATAAAATTATTGATTTTTTTTCACACTTGCCAAACTTTTATTTCTGTTCGTATAATCTTTCGTAGGAATTCTTCAATATAACAATAAAATCGTAAAAATAAGAATTCGTAAAAACATTTTTACTAACGATGAAACCACGAGAGAGGTTTTCAGCCATTTTTGTCTTGGATAAACATTGCACGTGTCGAACACGTAATAATGTTCATGAGGGAGAAGGAAGTCGAAAAACAAAAACGCTATTGCGAGTACAACGTATCGCGGTTGCACTGCAAATTGTTGAAATAAGGTCGTAAAACTGTGAACGAGTTCGAGTCACATTGCAAGTAAAATCAGTGCTCAGGATTGCTGAACTGCATAGATATTTATGATATCTATGACGTTGTAAGGCTACGTGACGGAGCAAATAGAGTCCGAGTCCCCGAAGTCTTAGCGTTCTCTTGACTTTGACATCGTGAACGGCTGTGCTCGCGCTATTTGCTGGCTCGTAAGGAGCACGAGGACAAACAGAGACTTCGCTTTTATGCTGTTTATAATATCTTAGTTGGTGTCGCACAGCGGAAACCAGGAAGCCATCGACTTATCAAGGACGCTAGAATTCTGTCTTATTTTTCCTCTTGCACACGTTTTTCTCCTATGTTTCAACAATTCACACAATCGTTACATAGCAATCGTCATTACAAAGTAACTTCGATCCTTACGCTTGTCATCGTCTAATTCTTTCGATTAACAATCGATGTGAACCCCAGAATTCGGAGCGATCTGTCGGATCTTTCAACAAACGTTGTTTGCAGTTCTTGGTCGCAGAGTTGTCTTTATAGAAATAAAAAGACATTTTCAACGAGCGCAGGAAACTCATTAGAAAACTAAAAAATTCAGAAAATCGACAAATATTCTATCGTTTCGTTATTCACTCCGGGCCCGATGTCGACCTCTAAAAAAGTTCCGAACGTCGGTCCCAAATCGATTATGAAGTCCTGAATAATCGCGGATGCTTTGAACTTTACGAAAAGAGTAAAATGCTCAGCTTTTTGTGACATTCACAGCGATTGATCGTGTATGAGCTCACCACGTGATTACCTGTTCAAGTAATAAATACCGGTTCGCCAGTAATTATGCAAAAACTTGTATAAACAATAATGGCTGACCAATTAACAGCGGTTTGTACAACAGCAAAGAAAAATCGTTACAAAGTGCTGAGCATAAAGAAAGCATTGTTATAATTCCTGATAGGTAAAAAAAAGTTTTAATAAGATTCGATCGATTGATCGATTATCCTAAGCATTAGTTGAGAATCGTATGATAAGCGGCAGATAAATAAGAACTCGAAAAGAGCGAGTTGAGCGAGTAGTTGGTGGAATGCATAAGTAATGGCAAGTCGATCGCAGAGATCAGTTATCGTCTTCGTTCGAAGGTTTGTATAGAAATGAAAATCATTTGAACTTTCGTTCGGAGTTACGAAAAGTGATAATTCATCGTTAAAACTTTTAAAAGTTCAAGCACAGATTAAAACCGAGATTTTTCAGCTCCTAACGTTTTGGAGCAAGATCCGTTGCGTCATTTTGAGAAAAGAGAAAGAAAAACATGTACGCTTCTTACGGACGCTACTACGGTGGATCCAAAATGGCGGCTTATGCCAGGGGAGGGGAAATACCAGCAGCAACGAGTACTGACGAATCAGTCGAAGACGCTGTGCCTCTTGGGCAACCTTCGACGAGACCGACACGTCTTTTACACTTTATAGCTACTAGTCGTCCACCTATAGATATTTACTCTTTGACTAAAACCTCCTAACTGGTCTCAGTGATCTTCGTGTAAGCTGACTGTCCATATACATGCATATAAATCTGCATATACACGTACAAAAGCTATAAATATGAACGGGGCCTCCCCGTGACCGGCGTACCAAGCAGAATGTTGTGCCGACGCTGCTGCTGCTGCTGCTGCTGCTGCTGTTACTTGGAATGACCACCAGCTAATGGCGTGTACGTAGAATACATATATACGTATATTTTTTTTTATATATGCACAGTACGTGAGTCGAAGAAAGAAAACAGGTATGAGAGCGCAAGCGATCCAGGTAAAAAGTCGCGAAGAGGGAGAAAGATGAAAAGATCGCGAAGCTGGGAGGACGACGAAAGAAATGGGGAACCGGTACTTCGAGACGTCCAGTCTCGGGTGAGGCAAAGTCCGCGAGGATGCATTATACATGTATATGTTAATACATGACGCATTATATACCATTTCACCTAGTCCGTGACCCCGACCTTTTTTTGCTAAAAATTTGCGGTTCATTTGTATCGAATGTAGAAAATATTGATGTGGCTGTTTGGACCTTTGGCTCAAGATTAATTGGTAATGTTGGACCAAGAAAATTAAACTGGAATTCGTCGTGGAGAAAAAAAATGACGAAAAACTGGATTTAAGGAAGTTCTTTTGGTCAACAAAGTGATGAATAAACATTGCTCGAAAAATTTCGATATAGTCATCAGCATCCTCAAAGTCACCTGTTCAAATGGTAAGCCCTCAGAATTCCTCGTTTCGCCAGGAATCAATGGAAACAGATTGCATAAATTAAAACACGGTCCCTCATGGGTTTCAATATTTTTTCGGTTTGTATACGTGACGTTTGTAAGCTTGAAATATTGATTGACAAAATATCTAGAGAACATTTCAACAGCTTCTAAAAATTCTTTGAATTCCCATGATTTCTTTTTTTTTGTTATTTTTTTTTAAATTTTTTTGCCACGGAAGCCACTGGTGTAAATTTTTTTCAAATTCTATGAAATTCTTCGAAATGTATTGGGATTCGGGAAAAATTGGAAATTCGATGTTTATGGTGGTTTAGTGGAAAATTGTTTTGCTGTTCCCATGAAAATGGATAACGTTAGTCCCAGCACTTTGGCTCGTCGAGTTAAGAGTATAAAAATGATACTGCGAGATGCTCGAACGTTAGCAAAAGGAGATCCGAAGGACTGATTGGATGAGACAAAAAATAAAGTCTCGGTTGCTATACTTTCGGCAACTTCGATGCTGCGACCTTGTTTAAAGGTTTTGTTTCTTTTTCAATCGCAATCTCGCAATCTGGTCGTTTGTTCCCGAGAGAGGAACAACAAAGGAGGCGTCTTGTCGATGATGAAAATTTACAGGAGACCCGGAGGCCCAAGGAAGGTCAGGTGCAGGGCAAGGCTTCTACGCTCCGATGGATCCGATGTAGTTGGCTCAACAAGGGAATACATTAAGCGCGAAAATGACGACGAGAGAGAGAGAAAGGGGGGGATGGGTCGAAACGAGCGAAAATTTGGGTCAGTGCCAACCACGAGCGAATCTCGCTGGACGTTTCGTGATTCGTACGAACGTCCAACACGTGACCAAACCCTCGAGCATTCACCAAGCTATTTAATTCTACGTTGTGTTACGTTACCATCTCAAAGGCCCCTTTGCTCGAGCTGTCGTAATTTGCGAGTTCTTTGATTTCTTCGCACGGATATTGTGCATCGCAAAAAGAAAATATTTAAAAATTGCTTAATGGGGCTGAGCTACTTAAAAATTGTATTAAACGTTGTCGAATACTTTACTCCTCGTTGTCACATTTTCCGCTAGAAACTATTTATGTTTATCGACTTTTAGGAATGTCTCTACAAACGATTATGGCGCAATAAATAAAGGGTCTTAAGCGCAATACCGTTGGCCTTTTTGCCACAGATCTGCTCGATCTGTCCCGTCTTTTTCTTCGTTCTATTTGACCCACTTAACTTTAACCCGGACCAAGTAAAGCCTAGACCGCTCCCTCGAGAAACGTTACTCGAATGTACTCAGTAGTTCTTTATGTTTTCTTCAACTCACTTGCCGCGAATTCATGAAGCACAAAATCCATCTACTCCAAGGATTTTATCCTAACGTTAATAAATGCACATTCACGAAATCAAAGACACCATCTCAACTGCGCGGAATTAAGAGGAACAAGATCGATGCACGAGGTTTTTTCTCAACGGACGGTTTCAAAAGGTGAAGGAGAATCAGCAGTCGTTGCACTTCTAGAGATTAATTATCAATTAATCAGTAATTAAAAGCGATAATTACTCGCACTGTTTTTTTTTTCAGCGGTGGCCGCACCTTCGGGAATTTCAAGGTCATCGTTTTTTAACGAGACGTGAATAATTATTTCCCGTTATCAAAAAAATAAGATAAAAGACACGTGGAGATCGTACGAACGATAAACGGTTTTTGTAAATTGGATTCCGAGATTCTTTGCATGCGAATAGTCTCTCCCTGTATATGAATTTTTAGAGAGATGTGTTGCATTTATTAGAGAGAGGGATTGCCAAACAGCCGGGAACGTGAATTCGTTTGAATATCTTGGAGCAGAATAAAGAGCGAAAGCAGTCATCGAGCATTATTTAAGAGCCATCGTTGAGGCTTAATTCGTGAAAGCTACAGAGCTAAATAAATTATTCTGACACTCGAAAACCATTGCGAAATATGATTTAAACGATTTTACTTCGTGATTGAGGCATTAGTTGCGGAATTGAAAGACCTACGTGATTCTAACATCGCTCGTGAATAATACGAAGCGAATCCGTGCTAATGGAACCCTCCAGATTTTAAATCATAATCGTTTTATCAACATTAATTAAAAAAAAAAAAATTCGGTCATCGAAATCGAATTTTAAATCGATTTTTTTTTTGAACTATCGACAATTTTTTCAAGTTTCATTATCAACACAAAGGCATTGTCATCGTTCTTAATAATTTCGATTAGTTTTTTTTGGCGTTATCGTATTGGATGAATCGAAAATAAAAATGAAACGAAATGACGATCGTGAGTTGAAACGTGATTCGAATTTGCATGGAATGCCTCATGTCCTAATCTTTTTTCGGAGCCTAACGGTTATCTAACTCGGCACATATCGTAGCGGATTTCTCTTGTTCGTATTTGAATTCTCAAGGCTCCATTCATGAAACGACATGAAAGATAAATGACGATAGAAATAGAATTCGGAAATGATTCTTGAGAAACGCGATCCATGTATTTATCGATTATCACTGCTTCTGCATTCCGTTTGAAGGAAATATAATGAAGTTGGTGGGCCCTAAATTTGAAAGGAAAGGAAGGGGATGAATTAAGAACAGGGTGAAGACTGCGTGAGCGTGTCTCAGTTACGTTAGACTTTTGCACCTGCAGCGACGCCACTTTGCACCGTTTATGAACAGTGGAGAAAGAGAAGAAAAGGAGAAGTAGAAAAAAGGGAGATGGCTCGCAGGAGTTCAGTCCGGCACTGGGGCGTCATGGGCGAGTTCGCTGAAAGGGTGAATATATTATGTGGCTTAGGCTCTAATGTACCAACCGAAAGAATGAACGCAAAAGACAACCTGTCGAGCTTTCAGCGGTTTATCATATCATAATACATAATACGATACTGCGATCCTTCATAAAGAGCATTTCGCGTCAAATTAGCTAACCGTAATTCAATAGTAGAATCCTCTGAAAAAACATATTTAGGCCCCGTCAACAATGACGAACTGGCAAGTTTTTTCAAAGAATACACCTTCACCGTACAAATTATCCAAAAACTGACCGCAATTGGAATAAAAATAGGCAGTAACCTTTTCAGAATAAAAAGAATAATCTGAATCATTTGTCCAGAGACCTGGAGTTGTTCTGATTTAAAAAAAAAATCGCTTTTTTTTTACCTTTTGATACTTTTTCAATCGTTCAAATGATTTTAAAAAAACGTTCACTTTCAGCACGTGGAAAATTATGTGAGCAAGTTATTAGCTAATGTATAATTGTTTCTCAAGCGCTGTTTATTCTCATATACATTATTCATTTTTTAAATCTGCTTTTAACAACGAAAGGAAGGACGTGAATATTTATTCGTCAAAAGTTTTAAATGATTGAAATTACAAGGTTAGGGCTTTATAACACGACGAGTACAGAACAAAGTTGTGTGAACCGGTATATGCGTGGATATTATACACGTGCCATTCCTCAAGGAAGGCAATTCTTCATAAGGATTCCTCGCGATGCAAGGTGCATCGGGTTGGGGCACTCTTAGAGAATATATTAAACGCACGACCTGAGCAGATCCTTGACGAGACTCTAGAACTCCCGAGGGGTAGATGTTAATCTTGACTTTTGTAGGGTAAACTAAAGTTGCCTTTGTATATTAATAATACAATGTGTCTTTCTGGTTGAATCTTCTCGACACTCGTAGAACAACCTTCAACTGCATTAAACGTCTCAGCGCACACAACGTGCCTTTCTTTGCTCAATTACATTCCCACACACCATTTTTATTTCGTATTTCTCTCTCTCTCTCTCTCTTTCTCTGTTATTCTTCTCCCTACGTTGCTCCGAGTGAAGAACAAAACTATATCAAGTTTTCCCACATTTTCTCGTTTTATCTTCCGTATAAATTATAATGGCGTCCGTTCATCTTGCTCCTCGAGTTGTTTGTAGATTTACAAGTAGATAAATGAAAATTCCGTTAAAACGTCCGTATAATGGGCTTAAAGACGGTGCTACCATTAACAATAAAAACTGTGATGTTCACTGGTTCAGCAAGCTCTGTTTTTCACTCATAGCCATTTTATTTCGATCTCAAAAAAAAAAAATCAGGATCAGAAAAGGATTTTCTTCATTTGAAACGTTTTTGTAACGTGCTTCTTGCCCCGTAACGCATCGATTTTGAGTATAACGACGAGGACACGTAGATTTCAAACTCGTTTAGAATTTTTCACGCGACTCTCATTTTCCCGAAAACGATTTCCTGTACGTGCAGAGCGCACACAATTCGATTTGGAAGAATCGCTTTTGTTTCCGACTGCGATAAACTCGATGCTGACAATACACGTGTGTGAATAGATATATAGATAGATATGTGAATTCACGTCGGCCATTTGTGTAGCGGTATCGTGCGTGGGTTGGTACAGTGGCAAGGTGACACTGTCATTCTCGCTAAGGTGTGTGCGACGTAGCGAGAAACTTACGGTGTGTATTCTGCCCCGTTCGATGGGACATGTGAAGAGGAGGTGGATGTTCAAAGGAAGGAGCATACGCAGATGTAGGTGCGATACTCACGCACGTCAGTATATATCGTTCGAGCGTGAACGTTGCTTATGTAATAAAAAAATTTTATCCATAACTCTCGCACGTCAATTTCTAATGGCGTATCATGAATGATATCGCGTTGAGTGAGATATTTGCAACTAAATAAAGATCCGAATAATAGAAAAAGGATTTTTTCCACTCTCACGCGCGAATAAAGCGTGTACGACGCACCACGAGTACGCGCGAGGGGATCTGGCGGCGTGAGAAAATCTGGGGGTTCAGGGTTGCCTTGGAACAATTGAGAATTTCTTTCGGAGACTAGATTATTTATAAATTTCTTTACAAACATGCTACAGAATGGGAAAGATTCGACGGAAGAGATATGGAGGTGGGAGAACCAGTGAGAGTCTACGAGGATTTTCTTTTAGGTTCACCACACGGTTCCAGCAAGATGGAAGAACAGATAAAGGCTCGGCTTAAGGGACCGTGATGAATTGTTCGGTTAATTAATGGACGCTTGAGTCGCAACTCTGAAAAACCGCTTTTAAGGCAATTCGCACGATAAATCTACATACAAATGATGATTTCGTTTTCTTTTTTTACATTTTTCAGAGCTTGAGGAGTAATAATTGATTTTCTTACTTCAGCAGTAATATTACGAGGAATATTGAGTAATGAAATTTTTTGTACACGACCACGAGAGTCGATGTAACTTCTGCTCGACGTGTAAAGACGAAGAAAGATTCGGTACTAATTAACTCTCTGCGCAGTTTGTAAAGAGCAGACTTCTTGATTTTCGTGGCTGGTTAATCGCAGATATACGAGAAAGTCCACAGACCCTCCACGACGTTGGGACTTGAAACGGTACGGAAATCATATAGTTCAGGTGAAAGAGACAAAGTTGACGTAAGGAGGGTGATGGTTTCATTTCTGCACTTGGCCCCCTTGCTGGGAATTTCGGTCAGGGCCCTTGTTGCGCCATTAGAGTTTTTCTTGCGCAAAAGGATCACCAGTATAGAAAGAATTGGAGCATTGATTCAAAAATCATTTTTATACGTGTATTAAAAATGAAAAATAAAAAGAAGAAGCAGAAAATGGAGAGAAAAAACGATTAAAGAGGCCTCGGCACACCATAAGGCAAGACAATGTTCAATGTCTTTTGCGAACAGGTACGTCTCTCTTTATTTTTGTCTTTTACCTGTTGCTCCGCGTTACCGCAATCGCAGTTCGCTCGACATAATGCACTCGAGAATAAATGGCGTGTGCGAGTGACGAGGAAAGCCCTGAATGGGATTTATTATAAATAACAAATCAAAATATAGGTATATCAAACGAGTTTTCATGAGGACAAAAGTTTCTGCACTGACAAAGGATACGATAGAGAATAAGCGTAGGAGGCGAATGAGGATGATGAATGAAAAAAAAAGGGATTCTTTGAACGTGATGTAGGTGTGGTACCGAGCAACAAAAAAAAACAGCGAGAGAGAGAAAGATAGAGAGTGAGAGAGTAGAGAGATATATCGTTCCGCAAAATGAGGTGGAGTACGTATCATATTCCAAAGTACAGTTCGAACGTGTACCTGCATGTCTAACCCTTTTTCCACTATTAATGGATGCCCGTATATATTTTTAACATAATCTATCGAAACTTAGAATAAAGAGACTTTTCACTATGGAATATGTACAGGCGGATGGCATTTTTAGGGCATATGGTGCAGAAAGCAATATTTCACTTGTCTGTAAAAAAAAGGAGTACAAATCTAAAAAAAATATTTAGAATAAAACGTAATTCATATGCGGCATATATACTTTGGAAACGGATACGAAAAAAGGAGTTTTTCATCGATTTTTATACAAAACGAGTTCTCGGAAGATTTGGAATTTCATTGTTCTGGTTTAGGGGATTTGTTTAGGGGGTGTACATATGGATTCGAATATTATTCCTTCTGGAGACGATACGCTATGATGGCTTACCTAGATTTCTCAAAGTTTACGCCCCCGCGACCGATGACCGGAGTTACTAAAGAGTCTCTCTCTCTCTCTCTCTCTCTTGCTCTCCTTTTCTCTCTCTATCTTCGTATATATCTTTGTGAGGCTCATCGTGGTTGAATGCATTATAATTCGTCACAATGACTGAACACATTCTGGTATAGTGGCCTTTGGCACAGGTGCGCGAGTCCACAGAGCACTCGCATCCGAGCCAACTATGGGATTACCTCTATGTGTCAACGACTGCAGGTCCAACAGTTGGTTCTTTCATGTGTTTGTACAAAAGTGCATGTGCGTGTGTTGCCGTGTACGTGTGCGTATATGAATAGTTGGAACGAGAGTTTTACGTTCACCACTGAGTCGTGCATCATGAACTACATACATGCGTCATCAGGAACACGTTTTTACGTGCTTCCACGAATACCCAGAAGACTACGAAATTTACCAATTCGTTTTAGTGTCTCGGAATCCGAGAGTTCTCAGGATTTGAAACTGATTTTATGGATATATTTCATAGCTTCGAATCTTGTCTAGCTTCTTGTAATATTGACAAAATGACGATTCGAGGAAAATGATCCCTGCATGCAAATAGGATCGTTCGACTAAAGCAAAAATTTGGTTAATTAGTTGAAATTTTACCCTTTCTCAACTTTTTATTCTGTATTTTCGTCTTAGTAACGTGTCTACTGTATCTGGAGAGAGAAAAAGACAAAAAGAGATGGAGAGGGAGATCGGTATCCTCGGACCTGTTGAGGCTAACTGGAATGAGCGTGCACGGAATCGTCGATCGGTTTTCGCGAGGCTACGCTCGCGAGAATCCACACATTTTCATCTTTAACATTCATGCACATCGTTATACCAACACAATGGCAAATAAATTCGCTGGAATAGCTAGTAGAATGAGAGTCACCTGGTCACGATCGGTACAAGGGACATTCGAAACGGTCCTCGCGTCCGATGTCCACCGTCCATTTTGAAAAAGAGACGCGAAGGAATGCAGTATGCGCGGTGCTCTGTTATAATGTGTTACACTGTGGCTGAGCCCAAACTGAGCGAGAAAAATCAAAAGAGCGATATGGGGGACAGAAGAAAAAAAAATTTGATGTGACTGTGTCGTTTTCACGACCTTCTGAAACGTCGTTTCTAATCCTGATCGTGTCTCCGCAATACCTTCTTCGCCATTTTGAAACCACCATCGGTCAGGATTTATATTTTAACATATGGGATGTTCGAGGCTGAATAAATCTTTCTCAAAAGTGAAAAAATTAATAAATATAAATAAACTATGAAAAATGGAAGAAAACATGACATTGTGTCAGAGCCTTTTCACATCGGTTTACACGTTGACCTCGAATTCACTGGCAAAAATGAAAAAAAAAGTGTTATGAAACGCAAACTCGTGCGAGCTTAGCGTCGAATAGCCTTTGTACAATTCTAACACGAGGCATAAGTGTCTGCTATTCCCCTTGGCACCTGTTCCGAAATCCTTTCGTGATTCTCCAAGGTCCCATCAGTGAATTAAATCGTCCACATGTGTACAAATCTGTCCGTATGAATCTTTCTCTCTCGTCTACATGACGACGGTGTTTGAACTAAACGAGTTACTTACATAGCCACGATGATGAAATAATTCTCGTGGCTGCATGGTCTCGTTAATGCTTTTGTGATGGTGAGTTCCATTATTTTTGCGAATTGTCTCTCCCTTTTCCATCAAGATAAATTGCCTCGTATCAATGTTCTTTGTCTGTTCTCCGATCTGTGCGTCCATTATAATAAATAATTCCTAGTAACTATTATCGTGTTGGTAGAAATTACGAAAGCGCTGAATTCATTTTCGGGATGGAATACAATGGGCCTGATACTTTGCGAATATAGCGACGAGCGTTGTAGAAGCCACATGGATACGTAATTCATAGTCGAATATATAATTATCTATGGGACTGTACTGGATCTAATAACACCGTAATTTTATTTCCATCAACGTCGAACATATAACTGCGGAAGTTCAAGAGTTTCGATTCGATTATAAACACAACTTTTTTCATTGATTTTTAGGAAACATTGTATCGAACCAGTTCGAAAGAATTCTTTTTACCAATGATATATTAATCTCACGGAAATTTTATTGATATCATTCGAAAGGTTCTTCGGGCAACGACCTCTTCAAGATCGTGATCATTCCGCAACAGTTAATACCTTTAAAAAAAACCAGCAGGAATCACAGACGTGGATGAGAGAATTATTAATTAGCTGGGCTCGCGAGTAAGTCGGAAGATAAACTAGAAAAAGAGCAACGGTGTCCATACGAGAGCGACGAAACTCGAGGACATGTATATGCTGGCTTTGAGTTAACGAGTGAGGCCAAGCGATTCGGCTGAAGAGTGCTGAGAGAGCCAACAATCCTCAAGGAAACCGGTCCCTCCAGCACTCCGTGGGACCGGTGCTCGTTTCTTACCCCTCTATATATACATATATCTAGTCATTAACAGTAACTGTAGATCAGGGCGTACTCGTAATCCGTACAGCGTGTTTTATCATTTCTCACAGAGCTTAAGTTATAATTAATCGAAAAATGATCAACCACGAGGGAATCAATCGATGAAATATCGGGGAAAAAATCGGCAAACTAAACCGAAGGATCTTGCCAAACGTTTTTTTGTCACGGAGGAAAAAAAATTTTTTTTTTTTATATTTACAGTTGAATCTCGGGAACACGTCCAGTTACGTATAGTCGTCAAACGGGTGGAAGTGTTTCCGTTATTATCAGCAAGCTTTTTTAACGATCACGAGGTAGACAATTTTTCTCTTTTATTTTCTATGATTTTATTCTCGCACTATTAAGTCACGCGGGTTATGATTCATTTGATCGTCTGCGTGTGAGAAATACAGTGACCTACGTAATCCTGCTGTGGAAACGCGTTTATTTATAAACGAAATGCTTCTCAGAGAAAATCGCAAGGAACGAATTATAGTCTTGCGCTCACTCAGGCTCATGAACACCGTCTTCGATTCATTCGCGTTTCAGTGTCGTATGACTTCGCGTTCGGAGACTCGTCGCTTGTGCAACGCATCGGAGTCTCTTGCCGTAGGGAACTAGCGGCATTAATTTCTCGGCTTTGGTATGAGACAAGAAATTGGCATACCTGGAGGCTGTACGCACCTAACGGATAAACTCGTAATGTCGTGAGGTAATTTGTCTACATTGTAAATACGGTTGGAATAAAAATAAAGCATCACACGATTTCATCACGTAAAGATTTTTTAAACAGACGAGAACAAAATTGAATTCATTGTTCTGGACAGCGTTACAAAGCTACGAATTATAATAATCATTGCAATTCTCAGTTTAATGCATAAATTAGATTTTTCGTTAGATTTTTCATGAAGAATTTTCGTTTCAACTTTTCGAAGGGATCGAAGGGAAGAGAGAGCTCGAGAAAACGTTGAAATGAAATCCATAGTGTAATAATCAGCCTCGATCCTCGTCGTTGATCATGATTTTGCGATTGTACGTATTTTTCAACGCAGGAGACAACAGCGGGACTGATTATTAGCGCTAGTAAGTTCGCGACACGAAGTTTTTGCAGAACATGACAATGCATGTAACGATTATTATTATTACTGGCGTCTTCTGTTGGCTGATGTTTTCCGATATTCGCATCAGGTTCGTCTCTCTTCCTCTCGAAAGTTCGTTATTTTCATTGCAGTCTCGGAGTTTGCGTTAAACATTAAGACCTGTAGTTTATGACCTTAATGATGCAGGTACATTCCTGTCGGATCATGAACTACTTCAAAGTTTTATGATCAATGATTCTTCGGATGTATCAACTCCCAGGTTCGATAACTCCAGACAAAAGTGATCGTGAAGTAGTGAATGAAACAAAGAGAAAAATAAGGCTCCTTCGACGTTTGCAGTGGGCAAACTTTTTTCCATTTTTTTTCCTTCGTTCAAACCAGTTTTGGGTCAAGAGGCGACCGAGGGAGATCTCGCGAAGAGGAGGATTGGGAGGATGTGCATTGCTAACGATTTCAGGACCTTCGGCGAGCTCGCGGAGCCAGCATTTTGGCTCCTCTTCGCTCTTGTAATACTCAATTTACCGTTTGCTTGGTTCACGCGTTCTCAGTGTCGGAATTCATTCAATGGCGATGACGCGACAGCCAGGAAAAACTTATGCAATTTTACAACGCCTATAGCGACAACGATGAGAATTTCCCACACATGAAAGTCTTCGAGGCAGAAATATCATGCGAACGATATGCGAGCAAGTTTCAACAATTATACGTGCCATTGGATTTTGTCTTCGTGAATAAAGAGATGAGGTCTTCTTGAAATATTTCATATGATCCGGAAATAAGGAGAGGTGTTGGAAATTCCTAAAGCCGATTTGCTCATCGCACTTGATTTTTTCTGCAGCTAGTGAGAATTGACTGCATCAGTAAACACGAAGCAGTCCATGAATGCTGATACAATCAATGAAAACTAATTTCCATACTGTATAAACAGAATTGGCCATTTTCCTGGGAAATTGCATCGTAAACAATGCTGGGCTCATGTGTACGCGGATGGTCACGTGAATAACGACGATTTTTCCGCATTGGCGTTACTTCAGATTGTTGGAAATGAAATATTGAGTAATTGAGATGTGCGGGAGAAAGAGGAAGAGCGAAATAAGAGACGTCGAGAGAGAAATACACGTGCGGAATCTTTCAAGAAATGCATGTGCCAAGAGTCTAGCTTTTTTTCAAGGTCTCTTGCCCCTTTCGTTGCAGACAAACGTCCGCATCGGTTTCAACGTCCTAGTCTCTAAACTCTAATACCAACGTTCGCGAGACCGCGAAACATCGAGTTCTATTCTTCCGATCGTGCGACACCTGCACATAGGTGTCTACACCTGCGTGCAGCTTGGATACTTCAGATTGCTATAATGGCATCGGGAGAGTCAGTAATTTTCTAAAACGGATGCTAATTAGACCATCAAATTAGTGTGGTTCGTAGTTCCGAATAAAATTTCTAATGCAGTAAGATTTCGGCATATTTTAAGAGCCTCATTCACTTTGAATACTATTTCCTCGGCTATAGAATTGGACATGTTGCATGTTAAAGACGATCGAGTGTCCTTGCAATCCCAACGGAATGATATGCTTCCGAGGGTTCTGGACTCGTCATGGGGGAATGGAAGAGGGTAAATACGTTGAAAAACTCACATTGATGCTTATTAACGATGAGGCTGAGCGGTTCGGAACCTCCGAGTGGGCTATCCTTGCCGCTACCAGGCGGTGGACTCTTGCTAAGGTGTTGGGCTTCCAGCAGCCTCTGTTGCTGCTGGTGGAGCCTGTTCTTGAGGAGAAATATCTTCGGCATTTTTCCGTTGGATGATAATAATATTAAGCAATATTATTACTCGGTATATGAAAACATATACCAGGTGTTCCTTAAGCTTGGAGGAAGCGAAATGAAGATTACCGATGTCGGAGCACAGATATTATTCGCGCCACCATTGATCGACCGGTTAAGGTCGAGCTATAATCCTTGTTTTTTTTTTTTTAAACGTACAAGCACTCAAGAACAAAAGCCACAAAAACCCGGATGTAACCGGCAGTCACTACGGCACCGGGTTAAAATCTCTTTTGCAAACCGAGAGAACTCCCGGTTCTCCACTTGTTTCTCTTGGAATGTTTCTCCTGGACGTGAAGTTCCAGAATGATGAGAAAAATCGGTAGCACTTGGACTACCTATACCGACGAGGTAACGAGGACCCTATCCGTAGATCCATTCATCAACGCGACTCATCAAACTGGTTGTTTCCATTATCAAGATCCTGGATTATTTTATTTCATTCCGAAAAACACTGTGATCTTTCACTCACGTACGAACAAAGTATGTGCACGGATTTCCAAATATTTTTTTCATATCACTCAAACGTTCACGATAGTTCGTTGTTATTGTTTAAATATCGGCGATTGTTTCCCGTTTTAAATTTCTGTCAACAATGTTAAATAACCGAACGAATGAAAATGAAAAAGAAAAAAAAAAACAAGTGCAAAACGGATTAGAACCGGCACGAGAAACGTCACGTATCGTCCACGTCGATTTACAGTTATCGACTGCGCGAGGGACCTCGAACCGGAGGTCGTATGGTCCCGTCTGTCGTTGTGTATATTCACACACACTTAATATATATATATATGCATATTCACATATAAGAATGTGTGTGTGTAAAGAGATTCACTGTACTGTGCATACCGGAATATCAGAGGAAAAGGCGCGACGTTTGCGTCGCACTCACGATCGTATTGGTCTCTCGCGAGCAACTGGGGCTTCGTTGGTATCTCGGACGGGACCCCAGGCCCCGACCATGAGTTACCCCCACTCTCAAGACCACGAGACTCACGCGAGGCCCTCTACCTGTAGGGACCACGGTCGTCATCCTCCCTTACCCCCTCTTTTACCCACTCGGTCTCTCTCTCTCTCTCGCTCTCTCACTCGTTTCCCCTTCCCCGCCAACGTCTCATGCATCCACTCAACGCTCATAACACCGTACTGTCTGCCTGGGGCCTTAACACGCTCCTAGCTTCGTCCCCACCACGTTACAGCAATCCTGAGCTCCGCTACATGCTCTGCTTGTACATTCTTATACTGTATACAGTAGTATACACCGCTTGTACTGTACCTTTTGGCTTAGTCGGCAACGGAGCATGCATATCTCCTTTTTGCCATCAATCTATATATATATATACGTCGCATAAACGTATGTATATAGGTATATAACTTTGCCGGTTTTCAAGCTCTCTTGGAGCTCGTTGGTGGTTGGTGGTGGTTCCTGTTCTCTTATACCAATCTTTCCTCTTCCTCTTTTTCTTCTTCTTCTGCTTCTTCGTCTCTGTCTCTGCTTCTTCCTTTCTCTCGATGAAACGCATGCGCACTCGCCTGGGACCGAGGACCATACAGCATTGCATGGGATTTTCCTCCCACTGGAGCAAAACTAGCGTTTCATCGGTGGCTCCATAGCAATTCAAAGGAAAATAAGAATTGGGCGGAAATTCGTTGACACTGACATTTAGATATTCATCGTAGCCACATTCGAAATCGTTCACATCGGATGCTATAGTGATTTTATTTCACCATAGAAACGTTAGGCACGATCCTGCGTTATCAGTTGCTGCAGAAACGCTGCAAGAGTGTTGAATGTTTCTTCGTAGATATTGAAATTTTCTTCGTCGGTCAATAAAATGATTTGGAATTTGAAAGTATATTTGGAATCGATTACTGACCAATTTTCGAAGCAGAATTGGTCGAATCGAATAACAGTTATAAACCTACCGATGGAGGAGTCTAGGGCTCGAGTTAATTATCGAAACTTATTAGCGGTAGGTCGTAATTGTAGTTGGTCACGTTTGCAATTACGAGGACGAGAAAAAATTGGACCCAGGGGATAGGAAGGGCAAATCGGGGCATCAGCATGTTCCTCATGGATGTTCATAATAGATGACTTTGTAATCATTCCAGGCTTTCGAGATTCACACGATACATAGACATACCCACACACACACAGGCAATTTATACATGTATATTTTATACGTGACGTTACACGAAGTTATCTGTGCATTAAAATGTCTTCGTGCTCGAAAGAACACTTTTGCAAAATGCAATACTCTCGAAGATGTTTACTTCCAGCTCTCTCGCAGTTCTCGGGTTACATCGCGCCTGGTAGTTACAGCACGAACAAGAATCCCTTCGACGTCGTGAGGCTAAAGCCCTTCGTGTGTTCAATTTTTGTGCTTCGGGTAATCGCATCGTTTGCAATTTCAAAGAATAAGAAAAATTACAGCAAAAAGTTATAATGCATCGAAACACACATTCCTTTTCGTGCAGGCCAAATAGGGCGGAGGGACAAATGCAACCTTCGCCCTCAGCGTCAACTTCGACAACAGAAGAAAACGATACGGTAACGGGTTAGGATTCTTCAACGGGAAGAGGTGGACAAAGCCAAAAGGTTAGAGTATAAAATCTGTGGGTTTCCAGAAGGCTCGAGATAAAAACTTAAAAACTATTCAAAAGATCTGGGAATGATTCTCAAACTTTTAACGATGCAACCTCAACAGATAACCCAAGGTCATAGTGTCGAGCAGGAATGCAAATATTGATCATTCGATTTGCCATAATTATCATTTTAATTATAATCAATTAGGGAAACAACCATCGCTGGATATTTTTTTTTTACACAGGAATATTTTATTTGGAGGAATGTTCGCTGCGACGAAATCTGCGGCAACATTGCAATCCCGGCGATGTTGCAATTGCCTCACAGTTTTTGCCACTCGTCCTCGTTTTTCTCTCATTTCTCTAGACATATACACAAAACTGCACATGAACGCATGCATCTCGAGTGTGTGAGGTAAAAAAATTTTTGGTCAGCGTACCAGCAGTGAATTCTGCATTGCGTCCTGGGTCTTGAGTCCTTGTTCAATTCTCGCGTGCAACATGCATCTACGAAATCGTGCACCGAGGAGCGCCGCGAGTGCAGCAAGGTTGCATTTTACATTCGAGAATCGAGTGTGTGTGTATCGATATACCGATGTATAGAAATGTCCGGTCCGGGAGGAACGAAGGAAGGGAAGAAAGTGTGCGCGCGAGGAGAGGAGAGTTATTTCACGAGAGAAGCGGTATATGCCTAGCGGCTTCAAGGAACTGCACATCGCGCGGAACTCTTCTCGATTTTTATGTGCACATAATACAGTACACGACTACCCGACATTAAGGTATTTTTTTCATCCCTCCAAGGGCTCAAATTCCAAGGTAAAAAGAAACAATTGCAATCGGAATTACTGAAATTAATGGGAACGAATGTTTTTCGAGGTTCAGTGCTTAGTTGCTGCGATCGATCGAAACTTTTTGGGAATTTTCAAAAATCGAACATTTTTCTTTCTTTTTAGCAGATCAATTTTTTTCAATATTTTTATTTCGACTCGCTGCCAAAGCACGATAGCCCTTGTTCGATTATTTGAGACACGGGGAAGCTCGTACACGCGCTGCAGATACGATATGAAAAATCTGCGGGTACTTGGCCATTCGAGCTTTTTTTTATCCATTCGTAACACGGGGCGTACGTTCGTTTCTGACGTGTTGGTCGTACCTCTACATTACTTTCATATGTATTATATGGAACCGCGTCGAATGTATGTATATATGTAGATATTTGAACATGACACATACAACTTGCGCTTGTCCTTCGTAAGCCCGCGTGGGTTCACCGCGAGAGAGGCAAAAGAACAGGAGGAAGCGAGAAAGAGAGAAAGAAAAACGTTCCTCAGGATGAGATGTCTGAAAGAGATTTCGCTTCAGCGAGTAGCATTGTTTTTTTTTTTTCTCTTTTTTCTTATTGTTATTATTTATTCGGCGAGCGTGAAGCGCGAAAATGCGCGGAGACGTGACTCCGAGTGTTTCTCGCGTGAAAAGACGCGAGCTCTCACACTTGCGGAGCGGAGTGGATAGGAAATATAAAACTATTGAATCGTGCCATATCCAACAAGCGACTGCCGGACAAAGTGTAATCGTTTTATGCTCGTGAAGAATTCTCGAGTTCATACTCCGTTGGAAGTCGTCGCTTTTATATGCAGCGTAGAAGAAAAAAAAACAACACTATCGAGTCAATCGACGCTTCGAATCGATGATTCTTCTAGTTTTACCGCAGCGCGTGTTTCGATTCGAGATCCCAGGCAGTTCTACCCAACGACGCACGTGTACCACTCTCTTGCGGGCATCGAAATCACCGCGAAGAAATACGAGTGCGGTAATGCGCATCTGCCCGCCTTGCAATTTTAACAAGTTTCCTGCAATTGCGTTGAAAAATTTATTCAACAAAAAACAATTCCCCAACGTAGAAGCGTCAATTTTATTTTTCCTTTGCAATCGTTCGCTACACGGATGAATCTAAAACCATCCGCTAACGAAGAAATTGCATGTTTTTAATATTTCCATTTACCAGAGCATGGGTCTGCATTTTTTTTCCAAAAAAAAATCGTTAAAAAACGTAAAAGATTGTTTTAACGTTTTTGCATCACGAGTTTCCAGATTTTTTTATCCGTCTGTAAGTGAATCATTTTCAAAAGTTATTCATGAATATAACAAAAAAAATTATAAAATTAATTGCACGATCAGTCCTTATTACGGAAAGTCAGCATTGTTGAGAATAAGAGACAGTGATTCTATAGTGACAGCGAATAAACAGTCGTTTTTTACCAGAAATATCGTAAAAATAGATGAAGAATTTGGAGATCGTTTCCTCGCGTCTCTATTATTCATTTTCGATCAAGATCTCGTTGAAATCAGATTGTTTTTCTCCCTTAAAACAGTCCGATGGAGAGGAAAAAAATATTCGAGCGCCAGCCAAAAACGGATGCAGCATCCTTGAGAGAGAATAAATTGGAGGGAAAGAACGTTAAGGTAGGCACTTGTTGTGAATGCAAACGATCAGGGAACCGTTGAAATATAGTTGCTCTTTCTCAGACAGAATCCACGGGAATTTATCTTCAACGCAGATCTAAGGGATCGCGTGTATTCATAGAAAGATAGTTCATTTTACCAACAGCTATGAAATTTGAAAACGAGATCGCTCCGAATCGTTGACGATCTTTTTTCAAGTGGAGAGAGTGCTTAAGGAAGTCACGACACTACGGATTTGCTTTTTCTGGGTCGTTTGTGCTCGTGGCTTGTCTCAAGCAACGCAGGGGTCCTGCGTACCCAAGGGACGAAAAAAAAACAGGTCACCTCACAAATATATTCCAGGTTTGCCTCTTTGGCCCCGACCTCGTGCATTTCACAATAGGTTTGAAGACTCTGTTTGAGGAAACTCGACCAAAACACTGATTGGGTTTTACGATTCGAGAATAAAAGGAAACGAGGCACTAAAAAAAAAAAAAAAAAACAAAAAATTGCTCATTACCGAGAAAAAAGTGAGACGGGCCATCAGAATCTTTCGAAATCTCTGAGCTCAAAAAATGGTTTATTTTTCATTCGAATCGTCTTAGAAGCACAAATTGTTCTAATTTTGCAATTATTTTGGAGTGAGCCACGGATCACGTTCTTGAAAAATCGATTCTCACCCTCATTATAACATTTTTGTAAAGCTGCTATCCAAAAAAAAAACAGACAAAAGGAAATTCCTCTGAGCGACACCGGAGAAACCTGGCAATTCTAAATAAATCTTACAGTTTTTTTTTATCGGCGTGTTGTAATTCCGTATATAAACACACTCGTCGTGTATCACAGTTGTGAGAAAGCAAGCTGGCAATCTGTGCCAGAGAAAAAAAAAACTATTCGAAAAATTACACACGTTTAGAGGCGAAATGAAGAAGGAAAAGAAAGATGGCACAAAGTAGGAGGCAGAAGAAGCAAAAGAGTGGTCAATTTTCGATATAAATTATAATATCCAATTACCTTTGGGTAACCATATGCTCCCCGACTCGCAGATCTCTCGCTACATTATTTTTTATTTCGAGGCAGCGAAGAATATACTAAAAATAACGGATCTAATAAACTTTTTTAATATCGTGCAAATTGGCCATTTATTGCCACATAGATCGTGGTTGACAATGGAGCAACGTTAAACCGATAAGTACGAGGAATCATGGTTTTCATGATTGATACGTATTGCGTCGCGGTGAGTGTAGCAGAGTAATTTTTCAACTTCCTCGATAAACTCGGATTTCTGTATGTACCATCGATGTTTTTAACATTGTTCTGTATATCCGGTAATACGTATCTGGGCTCTGGAGTATAAGCGTGTTGGAAATGGTGCACGTACACGCGTGTCCATGTTTGACGCACACGCTTGAAGATAATTCAGAAGAAGCGTGGCCGCCATTAACGAGCAATCTTTGCGAGAGCGGTACACAGTCAGTCGCGTCCGAGGGAGTGCGGTTAGTGAGAATCGAGAGGAAGAAGACAATAAGAAAAGATAGAACGAGGCAGAAGGGAAGGAAGAAGATAAAAAACATAACGCGACTCGTCACGGCATGTGGCGAACGCGGAGAACACACGTTGTCCATCCAGCATGAGTTCTTCGAGTCTCGAGGAGAAGAGAAGCGAAAGAGCGTTGATTCGCCGCTGTCTTTATATCATTGCCTATGTTCGCTTCAACTAAGAGCCGATGGTACTTGAAAGAGATGGCTCGAGTATGGAACGTACGCGCAAAATGCTCGCAGCCGGTGCGCGTTCATAATTTCCTCTTTTTCTTCATTCAATTTCTTTTTTTATCCTCCTTTCTTCATACTTTTTCTCATTGTCCGCGAATAGCTGCACTCGACTACTTCCGCATTTCAACTAGCGGACTCTGCACGACTTGCAAGCTCAAAAGAATCTTCTCTTCGTTAACAACGCAAGGAAAACTGTGGTAATTCGACTGGAATGGCATCCATCTTCAAGGACCCTTCTCGGTTGTTCAGAGAAATCAATTGCTAAGAAGATTCAATTTATTATCAACAAATCAGCACATTGGACGAATAAAAATGGTGGACTTTTCGAATCGAGTATTTATTGAGCACGTATGTAGATCTCAATTTATTTCATGGGATTCTTCTGGGAAACACTTCATGTTTGATTCTACTACAAATTCTTGAATCACTTTGTACTGTGTCCAGTGCAGTTTGGTACAATTGTTTCAATCGCTCTCGGGATTTAATTTTGAACGTAAATTCTTACGACATACGTCGCGCGGAGGGACCTTGAACCAGAAGGATTTCTCGCGATCGGAAGAATCCAAGAATTAAATGGGCATGGCTTCAGGCTCGTCTCCAACCATGCACTGGTCATTCATCCCATGAATTCCAACACCATTGTATACGCGCATTTCTATATACGTACTACTTTTTCGTTGCTAGATTCGTGTCGGATAGACGTTCACATTGTACACTGTTACGAGGTTTTATAGCCAAGTTGAATTGTATAAGTGTCTGTAAGGTGAATGCTTGTGCGCTCATCAAAAGCGGTCCAACGAGAAGAGAGCCTGCTACTTTCTCCTGTAGACGAGCGCATCTTTTACTTTGTCGAGAGTCTAACTCGCATTGGCCTTCCTCTCTCTCTCGGTCTCATTTCCCTTCTTTTTTCTCTTTCAATCTTTCTTCCATCTCCGATTGCCACGTTCACACGGATGCACACACCGGTGATCCACCTTCACATAATTTCACTTCACCTCTCGGGCTCGTATTGCCTCACAATCACGAGACGAGAAATAACTATTACGTCCGTATTCACAAACTATCGTCGGCAGACTACAGGGATTCTTTGGTCTTCCAACAAAATTCTGATCTTGCTTTCCTAACAATTTCAACTACAAAAAAATTCCGGTAAATTCATGCACGTTGGGTAATTTTGAAAAATCTGCTAAAGTTACTGCGACAGCAGATTATTACCAACGAGATTCTCAAATAATCGTCGTACTAGACTATGGAGAGATTGTGCCTTTTACATGAATATGAATTTTTTGCTGCGGCAAGGTGGCAGGCGTTTGATGAATAGAACAGCGATTTCCAACTTGTTTGCGGCAACGTGTCTGCAACTTAGAGGCTTTTCCTGCTGCAGTGAGCATATATATAAATATATATGAAGAAAGAGCGAGGCAGAAAGGCTTGTGAAATCGTCTGTTGTCGTAACCAAGAGCCAAAGTCAAGGCCACGAGGTAAAACTCTTATGTAACTATCTCGTATAGAGTCGAAGCAAGCGTGACTACTATGCTGTATAGTCATACGAGTACATATATATTGACATATCTGTGTACATGAGTAGAGGAATAGGAATAAGAGAATTAAGCATCAGGCAATCCTCTCAAGCACCAAGTTTTTAATACATATGTATATGAGCTTATACGATGATGATTGCGACTCTCTCAAGAGATCATACATGCATTAAGTTGTATGTGTCGTGACTATATATATGCCGTACACGTGTAACAACCATTGTGCCGCTATATCCCACATAACGAATCACGAAGCGATCAAATCAGCCAGCGAATTACACCATAGTTTCATGATTAATCGTCTCGCGCACGAGGAACCTGTTAGCACTACGTCAAGTTTCCCACTGCCACGGTATATGATCGAATGTTTTTATTCGTATACACATTTTTACTTTGTGCAAGTATGCGACTTGAGTCAGGTTGCTGCTCGTCTATTCAAAATATGGACAATAAAAATGTGAATAATACCAGCAATAATACTCGTCGATTCAACATTCAATTACAAAACGCGAGAGATAAGTGCGAGAGCAATTACATTCGAAAGACGAATGAGAAATATGTTTTTTGACATTGAAAACTCTCTCGGATCATTCGATTCGCTATTATGGGAGGTTCGAAGTTTCAGCAATTTTTGTGCGTCGACAAGCTAATGACGATGTTCACGATATCACACGTCATCATATTTGCATTTCTTATGTTATTTCGTTGGCGATTATTCGACATTTTGAAGCTTTGAAAACGCTTTTTGTTCATTCCGGGCTCGTGGTTTTTTTTTTTTTTTTTTTTCAGAAAAGTTTACGACTTTCGAGACAAATTTGAAAATTTTTCTAGCCTAGTTTCGTGTATTTTAGTTGCAATGCGTGAGGCAAGGGCCAAAGTGCCGGAAGTTCCGTGCATCCGAAACAAAAAGTACCGGAAATCGATGAGAATATTTTCACATTATGGTGCCGCGTTGAAATTTATTTGACCACGTTTTTAGTGAAATTTGTCGCAATTCAGTAATCTTGAAATTCGGTTTTTCCTGTGAAAAAAAATCCTGTTAATTGTGGTGGTTCTTGAGTGGACCGACGAACGAAACATTTAACAAGTTCCTTTTATTTACACAACTGTACATGCGCTTAATAGATCCGCCGTTCCTCATGAAGCGTAATTCCGGTCACGATTAGATTGAGCATCGCTAACCAAGTTTTCCTCTGGGTTGACCAATACATACCGCGTTCGATCCAGTCGGGAAACGAAACGGAAAACCCTCTTATCGCCTTTGCGGATGCGCTACTATCACCGAGTGGAGAACGTTGTAGTCTTACTAAGCACTGCGTCGAGTTTCGATTTCGACTGCAACGATCAGTTATGTTGCACACACGGTTCCTTCAGTAAACGATTCAATTGAGCGCTTCTCCGCCGGTATCTTAAAAGGAGCTGTGTAGAGTTAAGTGGGTCGAAGGAAACATTTTTTTTTTACGAAAAAAGTTTATCCCAAGAATTTCCCAAGAAATATTGAAGTGCGAATAATCGATGAGTGGGTTGATTCAATTTCCGATATTTTGGAATAGCAAGAAAACGTAATTAATCGGTTTAACGAACAATAACGAGAATAACTCAGCGTTATTTAGAGTTTCGACGTTTTTCACAGCTTTTCAAAGTTGTGACCAGTTTTTTTCTTCTAGTCCCAAGATATTTCTTACGAACCCTTCGACACAAATTCCTTCAGAGTCTCCACAAACCCACGTATCGATTACACTCGGAATTTTTTCACCGAACAATGGGCTTCTCCACACAAACAACGAAAAAAGAGTTTTATTAGGGTTTCTGAATGACAATTCACAGGCTTTGACGATTCTGGAAGGATTGGAAAGACTAAATGACCATAGGCGAGAGGAGACCATAGTCCTATCTGATATATCGTACGTGTCGCCTCAAGCGTCGACCATATGGGCGAGAACTGTGTCGCACGCGGTCGAGGTCACGAATCCTGTACACCTGTTCGCACCTTCCAGCTTGGGCAATGTCGACTTACGATTACGTATAGCTATACATATAAAGCAACTGTACACTTTGGTCCAAGGAAAAAAATTCTACGCTACGATCGCTTCCAGATCGGTAACAGTCTCTCGTTATATCACAAGTGAATGTGTCAAGCCTCATATACCTAATCGACTGGATCTTCGGAGCTTCCACGACCAGGGAAATGTTTGTATTGGCATAATTCACTTAGGGACTGATACGAATTACGTTTTTTCTTACTTTGTGCCACTTGTTCAGAGTTTGACAGTTTTTAAATAAAACACGATTTACAGCAATCTAAGCAATTGCTTTGGTGCTCCAATGCAGCGCGTGACACCTGCTGATCATCCCCCTAACTCGATTACGTTCGGGAGGAGCGAAATTATATCGTATTAAAAAAAAAATTCACAGTCATAATCTCTTCTGCGAACTAATTCAGTGGAACGTAATTAGACAGGAGTAAGTTACATAGTTATTACGAATAATCAAGTTATTATGGTTCGTTAAAGTTGCGATAGACGGCAGAAAAATAAATTGAAGGTTCCATCAATTTTTACAGGCCTCTGATAAGATGGTTTATTTATTATCATTTTTTTATTATCACGAATATTGACGTACTCCCAAAATACTTGACAAAGATTTCCACACAGCGAAGTTCTCAATTTTTCTTCAGGAAATGAGTTCGACCGATCGGCTACGATTTTTAATTCAGCGATCGGGAACGATAAATCATGGATTTCTATTCAACTCCAACTCACGATTCAAGATTTTCAAAATTAGTAGAAAAACAATAAAATAAATAAATTTTTCGTGGAAAATTGGTCGTCCAGGATGTAGATTTACGAATGAGATTTCCGTTCTTCGAGAATGTGTTGGATGTAAAGGCATAATTCGTCTGGAACGTAAAATTACTCAAACATCCGTATCACGGAAGCCTTCGCGTTTCGGTAGCATATCAAAGTCATAGTCCAAGTCACTCTTCGTCATTGTCTGTCTCGACCTTTCTAAAGTTCCTCGTTCCTAGAGCAGTCATCCTTTTTTATATCTCTCCTCCTTATTGCAATTATATAGTTCGTCTTCCGCTTCGCATCTCTTTTTTTCTTTATCTTTACTGCGACAAATATGAGAGTCGCTGTAAAAGTACGTAAAAGTCTCCGTCATTATCGTCATCGTAACTCGGATGTCTTCTTCACCGAGTTCACTGCCATTGCCGGCATTCGCTCTGCTGTTCTCTTCGTCCTTTCCTCCTGTACCTCTAGTACTATTTCTAAACACGAACCAAGTTCCGGTCGTTGAGCTCATAGCTATATATATATATTTATATACATGTATACATAAGACTTGGGTTCAAGCCTGTCTCATTGTCCTTACCACATAAACTCGAATGCTCGTATGCTCATGTGCTTGTTACGCAACAAAGCACGTGAAATTCCCTCGCTCGCATTTTCCCTCGCCCATGACTTTGGGAAATCTCACAATGCTTTCCATTTGCCAAAGAAAAAGAAACGTATGGTACTCGAGATTATACATTATAAATGTATATTTATGATTACGAGATCAAGCAAGAAAGGCTCGAGGTAATTCACAAAGCTTTGAATTAACATTCACCGCGATATCATTCCTTTTATAATTATGAAAATTACGATGGCATGAGGCTTCACAGGAATGGATATAGCCACAAGTCAATAAAGCGCAACCCTTTGCCAATTGTTTGCGTAATTGTACGAAAGGTGCTCTTGCAGCAGGACAGAAGTTACGAATGAGTTACGAACGGTGACTCGAAATGTTGTGTTTTTGTTTTTAGCGTCCTCGTCGATATTCGAATTTGAATTTCGTTGTTAATGCAATCAATTTTTTTTTAACGTTGTGGTGGATTTTCCCGTTGGCACAAATTGCGCCGTATTCGGTGTGATTTCTTTTTCATTACTGGGAGGATCCCTGATATATATTTCCCACTGTTACTTCAATTCAACGAGAAAAATACCGTGTAGCTTTTCTAGGTACGGCCTAAGTAACGCCAAAGTCGGAATATACCGCTACCATAAACGCCTATGTACCGAGAGCAAAAATTGCATCTCAGCACACCCGAGTCCAACGGCCGTGAAGGGAATCAACCTGCTCGGTCTCACACGAGCTCATGGAAGTGAAAATAAAAAAAATTCCCAGACGCACGTAAAAGTTGATCGATCATTTCTTTTCGTCCATTTCGCCATTCTCGACCGAAGGAGCTGAATCTCGGGATCGAAACATTTATTCGAGTTTTTCTAAAGCCCTGGGAAGAAAAAACGAATCAAGACTATTTAAAATAAAAATAAATTTTTCCTCGTAGCAGCTCATCGACTGTGACTAGCGATAATATTCCGACACCGCTTTGTACATCGTTAAATGGAGTGTTGAAACTTCCGTGCTGGGTGTCTCAGTATTGGGAAAGGAATAAATTAATTTTCGTAGCCGGAAGTATGTATCCATACGCGACGAACCGGCCAAGAAGGTTCTCTCGGATCGTTCGATGAATGACAAAGCTTTGTAACAACAAATAATAACAATACCGAGGAGGTTAATCAGGAACGCGTATGATTCATGACGGTCGTCACGTGCCGTCGATCCGACGTATTTTCAGGTCATTTTCGTCGTGATTTGGGCAAGCCCTTGCGGAAATTATTCATCCATAGATAACTCACGATTTCTCGCGTGCATCGAATGTCTTTCGTGTATTAAATATCAATGAGAAGTTTCCATCGTCGAATCGATGAGACTCCGAGCTCGATTTGTTCTCGCAGAAATATTTTACCCCAAATTGTCGCATGTACGACGTAATATGAGGAAAATTTATTTTTCCCATTTTGGCACACGTTTTTAGTATTTTTAAAAATTCTCAGCAATTTTGTTTATCCCTCGGATGACTGATTGACGAACGTTTCCGATGGCTGTATGAAAAAATGATGAAACTATCTTACAGGTTTGTAAGAAATGGTATTTATGGTTTACTTGCGGTGTAAAGCTGTTGCAGCCGGAACTTGAGGGAGGGTAAGAGAGAAAAATGCAACAGGCCGTGTTGTGGCTTTCGTACTAATAGAAGAGACACGTTCTCAGTCCCGTACACTTCCCGTGTGCCTTTAACTTCGCAGACACGTATAAACATATATATATATATCTATATGTATATAAATGTCTATGTATGTGTAGATATGTATATAGAAATATATATGTGCTGCGCTATGGAAGCTTGACCAATTAAGGGCCTCTTCGAACGAAGAACGTGTGCTCTGCTGTGGCTTGAGCACTGGTGAGTCCATGACCACTCGCGCATGGATCGTGACGACCACGACGACGATGGCGAGGACGACGTCGTCGTTGGACATTTTTTTCTAAATCTTTTTCTTTTATCTCTTTCTCTATAATATCGTGTACTTAGCTGTATATAACTATACAGCGTCTCTGCAGCAACAACCACGCCTTTACCTGCATAATATTACGTCACGACACGCAACAACCTGCTGCATTTAATTTGCAAAAAATAAAAAGAAGCATTTTTTTAAAAATGAGGAGAAAAATGGTTTGCAGCTTGAAAGTGCTAATTAAGCATCGATCTCAGGAAGAGCCCGATTACGAGTCACTCATCTTTACAGATCACTCATCTCAAGAGCGGATCACTGCAGCGCTATTCCAGTTTTTTTTTTCCTTTATACTTACGAGTCGATTCATGGATACTTGGAAGTAAAAGAGCGTATCTTTATTGAAATATCGTGCGGAGTGAGTATCCAATTTTTCTCTTTGAATTTCCGTCTTTACTTTCTGGTTATTTGCTTCGATATTCATTTTTTCTTGCATGTACGTAAGAGTACTTTAAAATTTTTGCTAACCGCTAAACATATGGCTTTGTCGGATGCAAGCATTTCTGTATATCCGATTGGCCGAGTCAGGAAATGAAAAGTCAGTTCTGCTGGTGTTGATTCTATATTTTGAAATTTTTTTTGTTTCATTGTTCCGTAACAGTTGGCAGTACAGTAAGGAGAGCTGAATTGTCTGATTAGACAACGGTATTTAGATGTTGATGAATGTTGATGATGTTAGATGAAATTTTCAGAGTTTACGGAATTTATGGAGTTTAATGTATAATTACTCTTGACTTTAAGCTGAAGAAGAGGTTGGAGATGTTTTTAACGTTTCCTGGCTTAATATTGGTTCGTGAAGATTTGCGCCGTATGACATGAAAATGGCATTTTTGTTCAGGCTAGAAAAATGTTTCATCGATCCTTCATAAAAAAAAAAAACTGATATTCGACAAGGTCGAAATAAAAATTTGTGGACGCAATTTTGTGGCATGCACGTAATCCTGATTTTCCTCTGCGAGTTTATACACTCGTGGATATTTACCAATAACTGTATGATAGAGTTTCTACGGATACCGCGTAGTAGTACATGGCATCACATACATAAATACCGCTTGTAGTACATGTACCTGCAGAATGTGTATTAATACGGTGCGGGGAAAGAGCAGACTCCGCGAAAGAACGTGGCTAGCCTCGAGAGAGAAGAGTTCGAGTAGACGCGTCGGCCGCGAGGCTAATGAATGCGCGCGCGTGTGAAGGAGAGGCGGGTATGAGGGGCAGCAAAAGCAGCAAGAGGACCATCAAAGCTGCAAAGACCGGCTGTGGAAGGCAGCAATCTCGATCCCCTCGCGCTCTTGCGCTTCTGACCTCAAGAAGAACTTGCTGAGAGACCGGTCTCTCCTCCAGAGTCGCTCAGGACCACGATTTTATCTCTTTCTCATACTCTCGGTTCTTATTTTCTTTTGCCATCTCCCTTCCTCTAATGTCTCTCTCGCAGCAAAATGTGTAAAGATGGAGTCGGTTATACAGAGTGTGTACGGTTCGTACGAGCGAAAACTCTCGTTGCTCGGACTCTGTTCTTGGAGATATTGTACTGCCTTTAGAAGAGATGCCCTTGCCAGCAGGGGCGAAACACAAGAGCAATGCAGTGAGACTCTCTTCGAGAAACGACCACCGGGATGCTGTGTGTAACGCGTCTCTCCCACTCGCGCGAGCACAATCTTCGTCTCGTTATTTCTCCTTCGTCGTCCTTTCACGGACTTGTTCTCTACTCTCGTTTTTTTCTTTTTCTTTTCCTTCTCTCGCTGTCCTGTCGATACTCCATTTTTCTGTATCGCAAATATGAGATTCTTGCTCGGACTGCTTCTGTGGTACAGTCGGCGAGATCCAACTTTTCGCATTTAAAGGCTGATAGCCGCAGGTTTTCCTAGCAATTTCGTGATTCAACAGTTATCATAATTCTTATGAAAAGTTCAAGATATTCTGTCATTTCATAGAATAAAGTTAAAGTTCGTTCAGCTAATATATTGTTAAGCTTTCCAACCATTAATATTTGACCGCAAGGCCCAAATCCCTCGACAGCACATGAAGTTTTTTAAATCAATCGAAAGTCTCCTGTCAGGACTATTATTTCGTTGTCCATGATCGTTAGCAATATCAATTAAACATAAAGATAAAATAATATTCAGTTTGTAAAAGTGTCTCAAGGTCGCGATTGATTTTTTTGTCTGACTGTACTCCTGAGATACTTTCAAAGGCGAGCTCCTTTATGTCGAACGAAGAGCTTATCGGAAGGTATTAACATATCTTAATTAGTTGATTATTTCGGTTGGCAAATGAGACAATGCGTAAAGTAACGAGTTTTTACTGCAAAATTCAAAGAAATGACTAACTTAATAATAATTTAGTATTCTGTTCGAAATTTCTTTCTTCAGTGTGTAAATATTTATTTTTAAAAATTACACCTCCCTGTTTTCATGAACGTCATGTGCGTGTAAACACCGGGGTATACCAGTTCCGAGGGTTTGGCAATTATGACGCGACATATTTATTCATTCCTTACTGCATGCGACGAACGGGACAGGCCCTTGCAAAAACATTTGTCTCCATGTTCGTATGAGTCTGTGTACATGAGTCTACACGAGCATGCGTTTCTCTCATAGTTTGGCTGTGCTTCACGTGCAATCACGGAGTCTTCTGTACACAAGCGATTCGACGGGAGAGTCGGAACAGCTTTCGATGAGCCTCGAGAGGTGGAGGAGTTGTTATAAACCTAGCGAGACCTTACTCGCTGATTCAAGGATTTACTTGCGCGTGTACGACGAAAAAGAAAGACGTAAAGAGTACTTCGTGTATTCTCATAAATAATGAGACTAAATATTTTTCATATTTATTCAGAATTTTGTTCGTGGTGTTCAAACTCTTTTTGAAACTCGAAAATGGGAGCGTTAGAATTTTTTAGACGAAACAATATCGTTTATTCATGAAAAAATAAAAAGGAATAAATTGCATTTTGGTTTCGACATTTTGCATGATTTCTCTGGCGTTCAATCTTCAGCTGGAACGTCAGACTAGAAATGTTCGCGTAATTTTATCAAGAGTATGCATAATAATTAACTATCGTTCAACATTACGCGTTTTTCTCTTCAAATGGAGCTTAGATTTTACTGCCGAAGATATATAGAACATTTGCGGTCCGGATACTCTTTATATGTGCAAGAGTCTCCGCGAAAGACATCGAGGAGCGAGCTTACATCGAATAAATTACCGTGGCAACGGACCGGTAACACGGGAACGCTGTTACCTCGTGCCCCGGGACAACCAAGTGTCTCCTCCCAGTATATACGTAGAGTCCCACTCCACACTGTATTAGTTGCGAGAAGCCACGGATTCATATACATGTATATATGAATGAATTTCCATATACATACATATTTTTACGTCGACGACGAACTTAACGTTTTTCTGGCTTCTCGTCTCATCCCGTGCTGGAGGAAGTCGCGTTTTAATGGTTGTTTCCCATGACGACCATCTTTACAACTCCTTGGAGGGATTAAGAGAACCAAGACTTGTAATCAAGGCTAACTGGGCCGACGTACTCGCTGTGATTTCGTCCTTTACCTTGAGGCGAATTAAACTAGAAAAATCCGAACAGTCAAAACTGCGGTACGCAAACAAAATCGATTTGTGCTGCTCGCTGAGAATGACATTTCGCGTTATTCCCGAAGAGTAAACAACGCGGATCGAACGCGGTTAAGATTAGAGAGTGACAAAAGTTGAAAGTTACGATTGCAAAGGTTCGCGGAAAATATGGGCATCACGATCGATAGAACGTCAAGAATAATCCAATCCTGAAACCGGCATAGAAGTTGTTATGATGATAAGAGGAGGGCCGTCGAAGATATCAAGAGCCGCGGATTTAAATGAGCGGGTACCTGCATACGGGACCCTATTTTGTTTTATTCTTCCTCACATATCGTCTCCGACACGCGCATACACAAGTATAGAAAAAAATTAATATGTACACACACGATTATGTACACGTGTCGCGTGTTTTTCAGCTGGTCGAAAAAACTGCAGTTGGCAACAATTTTGAGACACACGTACAAAAGTTGGAACAGCGAAGATGATTTACCAGGAAAATCCGGGTTATGCCCTTCCAGAGGACATTTCCTTAACGATCTAAACCGTTATATCGAGAAGAGTCGATCTCCTCTCGTTGCAGAAATTCGCCCAAATTTCCGAGAGATTTCATTTTTCCATAATTTTGTTTATAGTGCTCCGAAGTTTTTCGTTCTCACCCTGGATTTCGCTCGCGCCATTCTCGTATGCATCAGAGGGTTCAGGTTTTATCGCTTCTCCGTTTTTTATATTCTCGGTGCTTTCCTACGGCGAGGAAACTCGCGCGAATTCTCAAACACTCCGAAACGCATTTGTTCGGAAATAAAATTCGAACTCTGACTTATTTCGAAACACTGGGAGATTGCTTCTATTTCAGCGTGAGAATAAGTTCGGAGGAGAACGGATAAACGGGAGATTTTATAACGATTTGTGGATTGGCTCAGTTCGTAAGGAATTCGACAAAATTGCTGCGATACGTCGATTCTCTGCAAAAATTAATAAATCTCTCAGTCGGACTGCCATAAGTTTTGAAAATTTTTGTAGGAAACGCAATTGTTGATTAATAATAATCCAATTGTATTCAATAATTTATTGTGGACACAAGTCGACCAACAATGATCGGATTTGGACAAAAAACATGGCGAAAGAAATATTTTCATTTTTATTTAAAAAATTGAAGTTCCATTCCGAATTGTAACGTAACTGATGCATAAGAAATCCTGTTTTGATTGCAACAGTGAGCAGTCACAAAAAAATTATGTAAAATTTGCAGCTGCACTTTTGTCCTTGTCCTGTGGAAATTGAGCGTCACGTTGAAAATACTTATATATACTAATTTACTTTTCATCGCGGTTCCGTTAAGAGAGTGCGAGTAAAAAAAAAAGCATTTGAACAGGACAAGCAAGCCAGCGAACGGATTTTGCGAATTCAGGTGCCGGAGGTCAGCTTACGTCAGGTTAGGGTTCTCGGTCTGGCCATGGCCAGAGCGAATGGATATCCCCACCACCCTCGAAGTTCACTGTTTCTTATTTATCCTTTTCGCGTTCTCCGCTCCATGTTCTTCGTTCAGATGCGTCTGGAGAACCGAAATCAACGAAATTCGAATACGGTACTCGAGGCTTTCGAACTCTGGACCCTTTTTCTCATTTTAAATTAAAAAAACTTCAGCCTCGATACTTTACTAATTGTTAAAAAAAAATCTCTGGACGCTTTTTATTCAAAGATACTAAACTTTGTGAAAAAATCTTCCGAAATTCCTTGGAACAGTGTGTTTCGAACTTTCAATCAGAATTGCTCCAATTTGTATGCCAATTTGTGTGGCGTTCGTTGAATTCATTTTCTCGACATCGTAGCGGTTTTCTTCACTCGTATATACAGATCTAACCTCGATCGAAATTTACTGCTTTGTTATCACAGACACTAATGAACGAGTACGAAAATAAAACGATAACAAATGTATCTTTGTAATAGATAAACGCGCTTGCAAATCCGGTTTGGATTATCTTTCGAGAGATCGATTCTTCGTCTTTTCTTATCAATTTTTAAAACCCATAGAACTCGGGTATCGCGGGCACCGTGATTGACTACATATAGGTACGTAATGTATACGTAGACGTAGTATCCTTATTTCTCTTGGCATGCAGGCTCGAGAACACTCGATCGTTATGGTCAGCGCTCATGCACGACAAAGTCACGGTAAACAGGTTCACGAACGTCGCCACGGAGCCGAGATGCTTCGACGGTCGTCCACGGTTACCGCCGACCGATTCCTCCGCACCGGGGCACAAAGAACGCCCTTTCTTCCTTCCAGACCGAGGCTAAATTAGCGGGGGTATCGTAGTCGTTGTTCTTCATCGACTTCGAGGACGAACGAGACGAGAAAAATTGCAACCCACCGAACGAAGGACATCGCCTTGCATTCTACAAGACGAATAACCGTGAAATTTAATCTCCCTCCGACTCCATCAAATCCTGCTATTAAAACTTGTAGATTTACCTCCATTTTTTCGTAGCCAACATTTTCCCAACCTTGTCAACACATTGTCGCTTCGTCACCGATTTTTTTCAACGAACTATCAAAGTCTTAAAAAAGGTGTAAAGCAAACTACGTTCCTTGTGTCTCCTCAACGGATCTCTGAAACTTTGATGGAATATTCTGCGCTCGACGGATTGGAAAAGTTGTCTGAACCCTGTGACCCTGAGCTTCATGATGTGAAGCTCTATCATCAAGGTTCAATGTAGGTTTGCTGCATGTAAACGAACAAAAAGTTTGCAATGACAGGAAGAGACAGCAAAGAAATGACGAATTATTCGAACCCACCGACTGCTTAAGATACTTTGGGATTTTCGACTAACAGGAAAGTAGAAATACGAAAAGACTTGGCTGCTACAAAAATTTCGAGGCGACTTGTCACGAGGTTAGTCTCCTGAACATTTTTAATTATTTTCTCATGCACGCGACTTTAGAATAAAAATCAAACGCACTACTAATTTGAAAATCAACGTGATTTTCGTTTGTTTTTCTATTCTCGGATATCGTACAGCTCACGTGTGATGTGGATCACAAGGAATAGAGCGGCGGAAGAAACGGTAAAGAAACAGGACAGATGAGAGAGAATTCGATCGAAATCGGTACGACCGGTTTCACTCTCATCGAGAGAGCGCCGACTGTGTACGTATCAAAGATCTCTCTCGTTGGCTTCGGGAACGCGGGCACCTGCACGATGCCAGCAGTTCGAATCTCTTGTGCACTTTTTTCCACTGTCTCTCTTTCTCTCTTTCTCTCTCTCTCTCTGCTCTTCCTGCTCGAGGAATCATATCGTAAAAGTACCGTGAAATTTTACACACCATTTTTTTATGCGAGAAATACATCGAGTTAACAACATCCATTGAATGTCCTAGAAACACGTAGGCCGATCCACTGGCACAGTAGAACTTTTCAATTGTACACTGTAAAAACAAGCGTGTTGGTTCAAAACGTCTAAGGCGTGTTTATGCTGTCGCCCGTATCTACACGCTTTACGCCGTTTTGTTCTCAAAAACAACACATATTATTTGTGTTATATGAACACGGTTGTGTGCATTGTTTGAACGCGACTGTCTACTGTGTTGTAGAAACATGGATGCTTACTGTGTTGTATGAACGCGGCTCACCACGTTGTAACAACGCGGTTCCCCGCGTTCTTCCAACACGCTTGATGCGTTTTCAGCATTGTCGCCCATATCTACACGTCTATGGCCATGTTGCCACCCAAACCAACACGTGTCTCCCGCTTCGTTGCGAGCCAAAAATGTAATGAAAATATTTTTTATTCCCGATTGTACATGGTTTTTTCCTTGTGGCGAATACATGTACAACTTTCTTTGTGGTTGAAAGCCAATTCTTTCGCAGAAAAATTCCTACCTATACATGGGGATTCGAACCGACCTACCTACCTACACAGATTTCTAACGCACGCACGCTACCCGCTACACTACCGCGCCCTCTTACGATGACAATGTTCAAAACTCAGACCTTGTTTGTTTTTCGTCAGTTGTGAACCGTTCGCATGCCGTGCGTAAATTCGGCGGCAAAACCTGCTCGTACAAGTTCTAGAACAAGGGACGATGGAAAAAACCATCTATTGCAAAATCGGCGAACGCCGTAAAAAAATTAAATACAATTACGACAGTGCCAAAAGTGACGTCGAAAGTGCAACGGACAAAATTCTGGAAGTTTGCCAAAATGACCCCCTCTTACAAAAAATCGTGGAAAATCGAGCAATCGTTTTGCAAAGATTGCTCGAAGATAAAAACTTTCTGTGTGACTTTGAACCCGAAGAAGAAATACCCAACGAGAGTGAAGTACATTGTCTGTTGGTGCCATTTCCCGATGAAAACACTTTCATCTTTTCGGGAGATTATACCGTGAATCAGGACGGTATTCTTGTTACCCCGGAAGAAAATACCAGCCAATCTATCCAGGAGCAAGAAAAGGTAAGATTGTTTGCATATTTTAAGCCTGTTTCACTTATTTCCAGTGAATTTTTTTTCTTTGTCAAGTGGAACCCTAAAATCTTTAGTATCGAAGCATTTTTTTAACATCGAATGCTATCGAATGGAAAAGATGAGGAAAGCTTTTAGTTGTCGAAGCATTTTTTGAACATCGCATGCTGTCAAATGCAATAGAAGAGTGAAGTATTTAGTTGCCGAAGCATTTCTTGAACAAGTGCTTTGACAGCGGTGAGCGACGAAGAAAGAAATTTCACTCTGGTAGTTATCGCAGAAAGCATTTGAGTTCAAAATTTGGTAAAGGCACCGATGGCTAGAAACTACACTTACGAAGTAAGAAATTGAGAAAGTTTGTCTCCGCAAAGCCTGTTTCATATTTTGAACTCAAAATTCTTTCCTCGTCAAGTAGTACAGTCAAGTTTTTAGTTGTCGAAGCATGCGCTGTTCAAAAATTGCTTCGACAACTGAAAACGTCACTCTAGAACTTTAGCATAGAAAGAGATTTGGGTCGGAAGATTGGAAAAGGTTCTAATTTCTGAAAACTCTACTTATCAAGTAATTTAGTACGTTTATTTTTTTTTATTTTTATTTTTTTTTTATTTATTTTTTTTATTAAATAATTCATTTTTAATTGATTATTTATTAATTATTATTTATTAATTATTAATTAATTAATTAATTAATTAATAATTAATAAATTTATTTAATAATTTATTAATTATTTATAAATTAGTTTGCGTCACCAAAGTCTTTTTCAAACTTTCAATTCAATTTTTTTTCTCGGTCAAGTTATTCCGTAAAGTTTTTGGTTATCGAAGCATTTTTTAAACATTCCATGCTACGACAACTAAAAACTTCAGAATATTACTTGGCAGAGAAAAAAAATTGAATTCAAACTTTGAAAAAGTTTTTGGCAAATGAAAATCTCACATCGTTACTTGGTAAATGCAGTTATCAAGTTCACTCCGTTAATTCTCGGAAACAAAAATTTGTGTTGATTTCCATTAATATGTTTTTATTATTATTATTTTTTTTATTGACTTTTTTTCAGGAAAACCCCTCGACCGTACGCCCAACGAAAAAATTAAAAACACATCACAAGGCCGATGTCACGACCACTGCGATTCCCAATCCGGCTATATTGCCAAAACTGACCCCACACCTGGAAGAATTGCTAAGGAATGTTGGTATCGTGGAATCTCAAAGGCATTTCATTTATTTTTGGGCAACTGACTTGTTGATGCGCACCAACGGGATTCCGACGAAGACCGACTACTACAACTACGCTACGACTATCGTTGCAACGTATCCCGAGCTAAGAGGTGGTAACAACGGATGCGTAAGTTTCTATTTCGTCATTTTTCGAAGTACTCAAGTTCTAATTTATTGAATATTTATTCTATTTTCTTCCTACAGGGGATTGTGCGAAACGAATTAAGTACTAACGTACGAAACCGTCGTGCAAATTCGAAACGGACGATGCAGAAATTCGGTTCCAACAAAATCGATTCGAACGTGAAAACTCCAACATTCACTGTTGGTGCACTGTACGTAGTTTCTATCATCAATTCGATGTACAGCGGTAGGAGCTTCCCTGTTACACTCACATTGCATTTTTTTCAGACAAACTGATATTGACGGCACGGACGCTTTGAAGGAGCTGGAGAAACTTGCAAAACCTGCCGATACACCGCATGTACGATTACTCATTAAAACATCGATTAGTCCACGCAGGAAGTGGATAAAGAACGACGCCAAAAACATCATCGATGTAATCGAGCGATATCCTCATCTCAAAATTTGCAGCTTGGTAAGAAAAACTTTTGAAATATCGCCGAAAGTTTTTACCATTCACCCTGTATTTCCATTTACCCATTATTTTAATTTTTCCAGATGATTTTCGAATTTCAAACGTTCCTTTCCCTTGACGAAGACGAAACGACTTCGAAAATAAGGAGAATGTTAGAGAAACTTGCTGCGTATTTTGGTGATGAGGTCGATGTGGACAATGGAAATCCTTCAACATGTATCTTGACAAAACTTTGGGAAAGATTGGCTGCGAACAAAACGAAAAAAACGAGCCCACCTCTTTTCACTGTTCGAGAAGTAAGCTCATTCGATAGGATACATTTTCTGCGACACTGACTTACTTGAAACGCTTAATTCTTCATTACTTATAGCAGCTGAGTTCAACGACAGATATGAATTCGGTGGAAGGAGCTTCGCCTCGGGTAATCCTGTATACAGCGGGGAAAAAAATTTCAAGCGCATACCTCGTCGCTGACGAAGAAGTGCGAATCAAGATTGAAAATCCGTCAGTCGACAAAACTCTGATGTGTCTCCTGGCGAGTTATTTTACATGGGACGTGGCGTACCCTTCGGCGTATATGAACGTAATGGAGTATCTCGAATCGGAAATCGTCCGACCTGTCAAAAAACTCAAGCCGAGCGTCCAAAAATTTATTCGCGACACCGAATTAAAAATGAATGCGTTGACGAAACATAATGCTTCAATAGCAAAATCTTCAGAAAACTAAGAGGTTTTTTCGTTTCGAAGTTCTAATCGAACTAGAACTAATCGAAGTTTTAGTTCGATTAGTTAACTGAAAATATTTATATTTGTTTTTTCTTTCGTTTATTTTATTATTTCGAATTTATTCCTTGTTGACAACAAAACTTGACTTTTGGAAATAAAATATATTCAGACATTTCAGTAAAGTAATCGTTTTATTTCATCAAATACCTGCTTGATATTTTTCTGCAGTTCGGAAAGTTTTTACACATTAATTTTTATCACATTTTTTTACTTATCCATTTTAACAACTTTAACGGATTTTACATTTAACCACAAAATTCGGTTCGACAATGATTCAGGAGAATCACGTACTTTTCTCCTCCAAATTGAACATTCAGTAGAGGGTGTGGAAAAATTAAATCCTCTGCTTGGATTATTTTCTTCGCCACCGGTGTTGGTTTTTCTATCTTGTAGGCGTCAAAGATGCTACAGTATTCCAATGTTCTGAGCGGTGCATGGACAATATAAAAAGCGTTTTTGAGAACATAAATGTTCAGAATTTCACCAAACATCGGTAAAGAACATTCTGAGTCTGATAAAAGTATGAGTTTTCCTTTTTTATAAGAAGTTCCGTGAATTTTAACTTCATTTGTGTCAAACATCTGACATTGTGCAATTTCAGTTTCATCCAAAAATGAATGAAACAAATTGGCAATCGGCAAATTCTGGAGCATCACTGTGTATCCTGAAAAAACTTGATGCCCTGTATACAAAAACTTTGGGGAAAAATTATTTGGCCCATTATTGAGTCTTGAGCACATGAGTGCTTGATGTCTATACGACAAGGTTTTCGGCATATTTTTAAAGTTTCGAACCACGGATGTTAGCGATTTATAGTACGCATGTGCAGATTCGAATCTGAAGCACCACTGTTGTCGAGCTGGCCCGAACAGACGTATATACCTCGGAATATGTATAAGAAAGTGAAATTTCGGCACTAGAGAGTTCGGATACAGCCTTTTGAAGACGAGAATATATACGTGGATCATTCTTTCTAACGTATCGACCGCTTCCTCGTGGATTTCGTAAGAGAGACAGACGTTCAAGATTTGTACAAGTCGTACATGGCAAAGAATTCGTTCTTCAAGATCCAAATTGTTATTTTCACGCATGAGGTCGCCTATGAGAAACGGTAGTGTATGAGCTAAAGTTAGCATTTGCGACGAACTTTGTCGGAGATGGCCCCCTGGCATCAAGTGAGCTGGTAAAATTGCGCTGGGTGCATTTTTTTGTAAATGCCCAAAATCGAAATGAGATATTGAATCATTGAGAGTTTTTAGTGTAATCGCAGATATTTCGAGAACACAATATTCCAACAACACCCGGATTGCTATTTCTACTACACCTTCGCTCAAAATGTGCATGGCATCGTGCGGCAAACACTTAGTAACATCAAAGTCGTCGATATTGAGGAGTGCACTTTTACGATTTATACCGTATCTTTTTTTCCAATAATCAACACTTTGTTTTGTCAAATTAGTTTGACTTATATTATCTATCTGTTGCTTGTGTATCTCGTTATTTCGCAATTCAAACTCATTTTCTGAGAAAAAGTGTTTCCACTGCTCCGGAGTTGTTAAGCATGTACGACAAAATCGAAACGCAGCAACTGACTCTTTGAAGCCACCTATCAGAGCTGATGCAGGGGTGTCTCCAGCAACGAAAAGCAGTGATCCCTTGTATACGTTCTCTCTACCATCGACCTTTATTGATATTCCCTCCGTTTGTAATAAATCAATTTCTACCGCAAACTTCTCCAGAATCTTATCAACTCCGAATTTTTTCATTACTTGGGTTTTTACGATTGCAAACAAGTTTACGGTTTGTAACGTCGATCTCAATTCAGGATAAATGTTTGCTAAGCTCCAGTAAAACATCGACAGTTTATGCACCGACGTCTTCGATCCTAAAGGGCTTGCAATTTCGAGATCGTCGTAATATAATATTATTGCCAGCGCATTTTCATTATTTTTGAAAAAGTCATGCGTCCGATAGTACGTTCCATCTAGGACAGTTCGGAGCATTTCATTTTCTTTGGGTCGAGGATTGTCCACGCAATACTTGACATCTTTATTTTGAAGAAGAGTCTTCAAGCTGTCATAAAGAGGAACGATGTATGCGTCACGCTCCACTTCCACCAGATCTGCAGCTCGATCACGTGATGTCCGATTTTTTTTCCAAAGCATCTCAGTGCCCATCGTCATTTTTTCGGGCATGACCATATTCATTTTCTCCACCAAAAATTTGTCCAACTTGTACCTCGTATCGATACTCGAGAACAACTTTTCGGGAGGAAATCTTTCGATCAAAACTTTTTTTACCTCATCCAGGTGTAAGGATTTTGTTGTTGGATCAGCTCGTCGAGAAAATTCATCCTAGACGTGGAAAAGTAACGAATCAGGAATAAAACTTTGTTTGAAATCTAACGTATGGAACTTTGATTCGGTTGGTATATGTTACTCACTACAATCATGGATGAAAAATTTGTTACTACATCTCGGACACCGTCGATTATCTGGCTGATGGCCGTATCGCTGACCTTGTGGTAGTCTCGAATTTTGATCAAAAACTGGGCTTGGAGAACTTCAAAGTGCTCGGCCATTGAAACATGGTTCTCTTCATCTATATGAAAAGTATTTTTTACGTAGTAAAAACTTCACTTACACATAAAAAAATTCGTAGTTCAAACCTAATCTTTCAGTTACGTACCCCGCAGACTTGCAATATCCTCCGCATCCACATTATCTGCGCATATAACGTCGTCGATGATATCGCACGAAGAATGATTTCGCTGGACGTGTCGCTTGTACGATTTCCACTTCGCAAATGTTTTTCCACACCCATTTTCATTGCACTCTATTTTTAGGCCAGGATCGTTTTTGTGATACTTCACGATGTGGCGAAATAAAACTTCTTGTGACTGGGTCCCGAAGTAGCACAATTGACAACTCAAATTAGCCATTATTTTGCACGAACTGACAACAGGGCATTTAAAACTAAACTTGCTCCATTTCAAGCGATACAAACTGCTCTATTTCAAGCCAACAACACGCATACAAACGTGTATGTTTTAGCAAGTTGGACAAGAAATGTGTAGTTGGCGAAGTAACTACAAAAAAAGTGTGTTGCTTAGTATCGCCCGTGTTCAACCAACACACCTAATCAGTGTTGCTTAAATAACAATACGAAAGGAGCCGTGTTCTTGGAACCAATACGGTGCGACGTGTCTTTTCAACACGCTGAATCCAATGACATGTATTGTTGCAACACGATTAGTTCAAACAACACCCCTACGAGACGTGTAGCGTGTTTCTGCAACACGACTAGTTACAACAACACCCCTAGGAGCCGTGTAGCGTGTTTCTACAACACACTCTACAACACGCTTGTTTTTACAGTGTAACAACGACGAAATTGTCGAATACGACAATGGAGAATATATTTAATAAGGAAACATGTAGAAATTGACATCGATTTTACTCTTAATGTTTTTTCAGAGCAGATTATTTGCAGAACATCATTATGGTGAACAGATACAAATGTTTCACTCGAGAGATTCGAAGTGAAGGTTGAACGCGGTTTCCTTAAAGCTTAATCAGGAAGTGACGAAGCATGAATTTACAAACTCTCGGGATATCGTATATTTTTTGTTCTTTGCTATCCTTTCGCTGGTTCTCTTTCTCTCTTTAACTTTTGGTTTGCGAGAATGCGAATCTCATGGGAAATTCAGTTTCGCGTGAGAACGACAGAGCGAGAGATTCGAAAGACTAGAGAAAAAGGAAGGAAGCTGTATAGACACTTCGGGACTTTTATCGCGGCACTCTTTACTGGCTTATTCTTCGTCAAGCTCTATTAGCTCGTTTTGCTCAACAAATAATACACGATTCATAAATCTTTCCTAGGTCTGTGCAACCATCGGGGACGTCAACGATTTTACTGTCTGTTTGTGACAAGGATCGATAGAAATGTTTGAAATTTTTTTTAGAATTTTCTAGAATTTGAGGAAAAATGTGGCATGTTTTTTCGATAATTAGAAATTTCAAGTCGAAAAGTTAAAATCTTGATCATTATTGCCCCCATTCGTGTCACTTCTCCTCCAACTAATTTTCCATTCTCTGGTTTTCGTGTATAGCGCGAATTATTCTTATTCTCGGGACAATAATTAAGTCTAAACATCAAAATTTGCCCGAGATCGTCGCTGATTCTTTCTTAAAGTGCGTTCTCGCGGTATTGCGGACAATGCTCTTTTCCTCTTCCTCTTCCGGTTGGCTGCATACGTCGTGGTTCGTATCCTCCCGGATTCTGTGACTGGTATTCCTCGAGTTGAAATTTCAAGACGAAGCTGAACAGGGGTCCGGATTGCCAGGTTGGTGGGGGGCAGCACATCATCAGCTATATTCCACGTCTCTCTCTCTCTCTCTCTCTCTCTCCCTCTCTCTCTCTCTCCCTCTCTCTCTCTCTCCCTCTCGCTGTCTTTCTCTCTGACTTGCTAAGAACTTCAATGCCGGGGCCCTCTCTCGTTGGGTTTCGCCAAGAAGAGACGTAACGGTAAATCCGCGGCCGCTGGCGTCCAATGAACCCACTCTCCACATCGACAGCACACGCTAGCACACAAATACATTCACAAAACTCAGACACTCAGAAAATTTTATACGGGCTCTTATGCGCCGGCAGCAAAAGACCGCATCACGCTTTCATCGTCGACAAACTCACACATTTGATCATGACGTAAAATACGAACCGGCGTCTTTGGTTAAATACAAGGATCGAAGAATGAGGAGGGGCGAAGTCCAAAAATCTTCATGGACCAGCTCACGGAGAGGAAAACAAGTATCGAATGTGTGATAACTATCGTATCGAGTCTGAATTGACGATTTAAAGTCAGCAGGTTCTACTACGCAGTGGACTCGATGGCCCGGGAACCTTTTTTCTTTCCGCAGTGATCGATATGTAGATCGAAAGACACGTTAACAAATGTAGGAGGGACTGAAAACGATAGAGAGAGATCGTAGATTTATTATTGTGATTGTACGAGTTGGTTTTGGTATTTATTTTTGGTCGATCTAATTTAAAATTTCTTAAAGTCGATTAATCATCTTTCGAGCATGAAAATTTGATTGATTTTTTCAACTGTACCAACTTTTTTTGTGCAGTAATTTTAATGTTTTTCGTATATTATTGCTTCATCCTTGCTTCCGCTTTATCAACTTCTGCTTCTCTTATTTTTCTCCAGCGATCGTATTATTACGACAGACACACACATACTAATGGGATTTTTGGTGGTATGGGGATTTCCCATCAGGAGTGGGAACGTGAGAAGTTCAACGTTGTTGGGTGTATCAACTAAGTATACGAGAGAAGGAACTCGAGAGAAGATTGTACAAGAGCGAGAAGGAAGAGCAGAACGTTGCGTCATCGACCGGTAAGATCACCAGCCTGAAACTGGGTCGCGGCTCTCTCAAGGATTTTGGAGTCGAAGACTCATCCATGTTCGTAAAGGTGTGCGTTGCTTCTTTGAATTACGACCTAATGTCTCACCATTCAATATTTTCCATTACATTACGATACGAAAAATCCAACAACTCTTATCGAATGATAAATGCATTTGAATACCCAAAATAGAGGTTTCGAAAATTTCTCAAATGAATTTTAATCGATATTTTTCTCATGAAGAAAAGTTCAGGCTTTCGATGAATTTTTCAGCTAGAAATTAATTAGTCACATGTCACCTTCGCTCGAGCTCGAATATCATTCATTCAAATTTCGCATTTCGAAATTCCTTCATTTATTTCCTTTTCATGGAAATGAGCTTGGATTTTTAAAAGGAAAAGAAATTCCATTTTTCGTATCTGCCGGTTTGGCACGTAAAAAATCAAGCTGTTTATTTGGTTAGATCGATTAGAGGGAAGCTGCGAATTGCTCACGAAGATTCTTTATCCTTGAAATATCCGTCACGTGTGTTTCGGAATGAGTCACTCACCGAGTCATCGAAAAAACAGGAGCGATCCAAGATTTTTCTATACGCTACTGGCTTTCTCGTGAGATTCGATCCCATTAATGATTCATTCCCAAATTGAGTGGAAAGTACTTCCTCCGTTTAAGATTTGTCACGAGTAGATAAAAAGTTTGGACAATCGATGAATAAGAGATTTGTGGGTCGAGCCCATGTTCGAACTTTAGCGATATTCCGATGAGAAGCCCATAGTGAATTGTTTATGCACTCTGCGGATGAAAAAGCTGCTCCTCTTTCGTAACGCATCGCGTATAACTAAGTCGTGAAAAGTGAACAACCACCACATAACGACGTGCGAGTTGGATACATGCGGATGAAATGGAAACGCGCGCGAATGATGGAATTTCCAAGTCAAATTTTGTCTCGAACAGATCCAGAACTTTAGGAGAATTGTTATCCCCGGTAGCTCACGGGGGCATTATGAATGTGACCACTATTTTGTCTGGAAGGAACGCCAAAAATGTATACAAATGGAGTTTGTTGACGAGAGCGGAATATCGACGCATCTCTCGTGAGCGAAGACTTGACAAATCGACGAAACGCGTGTCGCTGCGTTCGATCTGACACTCTGGTGATCGATTATTTATCTCCTTCCACTAGAGTACAATCAAAGACTGAGCTTTCTCGATCGCATAATTAACATTTTTCTTTCGATCTCATTAAGAAACAATGAAATAACTCGCGAGGGATAGTTTTCTACATTTTATTTTATCGGCGATGATCTTTACAAGCAATGAAGATTCCCAGGAGGCTTCTCGAAGAGGTAACGGAAATTTTTTAATTAAAATTACAATTGAATTGAAAATTACTAATTAGAGGGGAAACAATGCTGTGGAACGATAAAACGCGATTGGGTTAAAATGGAAGCAGAGTTGAAGAATAGCGATGGAGAACGTGGTTGAGCAATATGCTGGAGGATTCCGGGGGGGGGAGAGGAAACGTGAACGATATGTATGTATATATAAAGGAGGAAAAAGAAGAAAGAGGAGAAGCAGAAAGGGAGGTAAGCGAAGAGAGAAAGAAGGAGAGATGGCAAGAAATGGTGGAGGCAGAATACAGTTATCTCTCGTTCTCGGTAAGTTTCTTGCTTCTGTGTTGGTTAATGTACCACCACGTGATTCTCAAGATTCAAAGCCGTTGTATGGGCTCCCGGTATCTCGGAGCAGCGGCAAAAGCAATAACACCGCGACCAAGACGAACAAGAAGGAGCAAGAGCCAGGAATAACAAACAGCTTATGGTTGAAGTTGTTCGACTGGCTGTTCTCTCGACCGGCTGACTTCCATACCAAGAAGTCAGTTTTACATCACACATACATCATCGTACATTTATCGTTGGACCAGCAGAAAAAAAATGATTTATTTCATTCGAATATATCGCGTTTTAGGATCTCTACTAAATTTTGTATCGATCCAGACGAAACTCAAACGCATCAAGTTTCATTTATTCCGTAATTTTGATTGCCATCTGTGTTGCAATAATTACATCAACATTATAAACTTCTAATTCGCATAAAAATATGTTGAAAAAGTAAAAAATTTCGTGGTCATCGCGACAAAATCGGATTTGAATGCTTACCAAACTTTAGGAAATTCCATTAATTAATTTTTCTCGTAGAACGATTTTTTATCGTCCGGTGGTCGATGGTAATTTCGATGTTTTGTCAAATTTCCTGGCAGTAGGAAAAATAAGGAATTTATAACCAACGTTCGTAAATGCATTCCAAATGAATAAAAGTTAATTTATGCTTTCTCGTTGCTTGTTATCGTATACTTTCCGTATCGCTTATAATTCCCTCGAGAACCAACGATAACCACAGGCTCTCGACCACTCCCAACATAACTTGGTATCCTCGAATAAAACACTTTTGCGTGCGCGTAAGCTGGATAGAAAGAATTTTTCTTCTTTCATTGCCATTTTTGCTGCTGTTGCATGAAAACACCGCGACAAGGACGAGTTCGTCCTTGTCGCGGTGTTAAATGTTGTAGCAAAGAACCAACGATGACAGGGGAGTTGGAAAAGACAGAGTGAGAAAGGATTATTCATGGGCAGCGATTAAAAGCTTCCGTGGTCACGTCGTCGCAAATGAGAAATGGAATTCTTTTATAACTGCGTATACGAGAGCTCGTTGCTTCGACGACAACTCGGAAATCTATTGATGATTGATTTAAAGGCTTCATCCATTATAATTCCTAATTAGACAACGTCGTAGTTCCGGGATGTATGATTATTATAAACAAACACGTATCTCTATCTAATTTAACGAGCATCGCGAAGAATACCCGATGTTGCTTTTTTGCTCATAGCATTGAAAAACTCCGAATAAACCACTAGTCTCCTGATGGCAATCATATTCAGTGTAATTAAGGGGGAATCTTTTTTAGAAGACCCCGAAAAATGTTTTTTTTTTCTGATTATTTACTCCGGAACGTATTTACCGCGTCACAGAGGCAAATTCCAAACATTTTTGAAGATCCGAACAGAGAAGGGAGCGTCGAGCAGTAGAGTTGGTGCGGTCGACAATTTTCTTTAATTAGTGATCGCAATAACGAAAAGCTGAGCGATCTTCGAACCAAACTCCGAGCCGCGAACCCCTATGAGACATAATCTTTTTTTTTTATTTATACGCTCTTAATGATAATTCGTCAACTAAAAATAATAAACGTTCTAATCCACTCAACAAAAAACCCAAATTATACTATACATATTTGATGATAATCAATAAAAAAGAAAATCAATTTAAAAAATTGACAAATACAAGGCCAAGGTTGCAATGGAACAGTTGGATGAGATAAATAATGGAATTGTTGCATCACCAGGTGAAATGCGAAGTTGATGTGCTTGGTTAGCTCTGCGAGTGTTCGTGTTGCTCGATGGCGCTGAGGTCGCTCGATCGAAGAATCGATCGCGATATACTCGAGTGGGGTAGAAAAAGGAGCAAGAGAGGCAGAACGTCCCCGTTGGTTGTGTCGATGTTCTGACTCTCTGGATTTCGCAGCGCGAGAGTATCAAACTCTTGTGTATATGTGTGGTGTGCTCTCGACTCTGTTGACTCACTGACTCCTGACGGATCTACCGTTACGAGCAAAAGTGAACTAAGTTGTGTCTCTGGAGCTTGCGGTACCCACACACCTATATAACTCTCTTGTATATCTCATGTACACTTGAGGCACAATATATACATATGTATAAATAGATGGTGTATGTTTATTATGGTACATCTTCGTACATATATGTAAACGTGTGTGGGATACCAACAAAGGACTTGCGGGCGTTCAAGATCTCCGATGTGTTGACCGAGGCACGAGAAAACGGCGTTACATACGCAGAGAAGTGAGAGAGGCGAAAGACTCTCGATTGCAGGGGGGCGTGCGCGCGGTATACGGAAATTTTTCGAGAGCAGAGAAAGGAGAATTGCATTACGGTACATGGCAAACCAAACAAGAACACTTCTCGTTGCTCCGATTTATTTATTGCAACCAAGCGGAAAACGTCCTCTAAGCACAGACATGCACAGTAATAAGTTTTATTTTTGACCTATTAAATGGGATAAGCTCGTAATGATTGCTCGCGTAATTTATTTATTTTTAACTTATTCGTTGGTATCGGGAGTTGGAGGAATTTATAAAATGCGAAGCTACGTTTTCATGCTGTTCGATCGACGTTCACGACGAGGGATCGAAATCAATATTTTCCGACCTCAGGGTCTCGGTGGGACGGGAAATTCGTAGCTTTTTTTTTTCTGTTTTCTCAACTCTCGTACAAATTTATGACCAGAGCTGCGTCACGGACTTTTATGTAAGAACACGAGAGATCGTTGAATAACCGCGAAGTGGAAATCTCGAAGAATCGGTTAATAGATTTGAGAGCTCCAGAGATACATCGTGGCTTCTCATTCTCTTTTGAAGATCTCGGTGATTGAATTTTAGTTTCGTTCGCTAGCAAGGGGTTGCGCCATATGGACAACGGGGGTGCGCTTCTGGCTTTTCGATTTCTCGTAAGTTCTGATAGGCGGTCAAACTCATTCCCTTGTTCTCGATACTTTTTGGGGCGAAACCCCAAATTATGATTCCACGAAAATTTTATGAGGGCCACACCGAATAGAAAACTTTTTTTTCTGCTACCAATGCTCGGAGAAGGCAGCAGGAGAACGTCATCCGAATGTGGAGCAGTAAGGGGCGGGGGAGGATGACTACGATCGAAAGAAATCTCGAGAGCCACCATCCATTTCCACAAAATTCGACTCTTTTGAATACCTTTCCAATTTTTTTTCCCTTTCGTGTCACGTGTTACATTTTAGCCGAAAACTTATGGCATCCCTTTTGGATATTCACACGTATCCAGGTATTCTATGACCCCGTGAAAAAAATGACGAAAGGCCCAACCATGGTTGAGTACCTCGACAAATGTACTCAACCGTTGGCCTATTATCGGAAAGAGTGCTGGATTTACATTGGGTAAGAGTCGAAATGATAACTTCGGTCCAACGGTGGCTTTCAACGTTGGCCCAGAGTTTCATTCAACACTCGCCCAGTATCGCCCCCAATGGCAAGCACCGATTAATTATTTAATTGTATTTTTATTAAATAATCATTATTTCTCCGTAAAATAAGATTATTTATTGTAAAAATATTGCAGCATATTAGGAAAATAAAAAAAAAAACAGATTTAACAATTCATTACAGATTAATATTTTCTGCCGGAGGAGGGATTCGAACTGCCTACCTATGTCTTTCCTACCTAACACCTAACTTACTAACCCGGGACGCTAACCACTACACTACGAACTACGTTGTAACTTCGAGATTGAATTCTTCATATAAGCTGCATAATGCCGAGCACGAAAATGAAAAATTTCATTGCGATACAAACGTGTATCATATTATTTGTATGTATATACATAATTTTAATACACAATAAATAATAAATTGATAATAACAATAAATTATTAATAATAAATAATTTGTACATACAAAATTTGATCACGCAATTTAAAATTATTTTATCATTAATTAATCTTATTATTTATTAAAATTGTGTATATACATGAAAATAATATGATACACATTTCTATCGCAATGAACGTTTTTATTTAATTTATTTTCGTGCTCGGTATTCTGCAACCTATATAAAGAACCTTGAAGTTACAATGTGGTTGGCAGTGTATAGTGGTTAACGGCCCAGGGCAGTGCATTTAAGAAATAAAAATTGCGATTTCAGTATAACGTATAAAAATTCTGAATTTTGTCAAGACTTGAGATATTTGTAAAAAAATATCGTAAGTCCAAGACCGGGTGAGCGTCGGTTGGAAGGCCGAATGCCAACGGTCACCTGTTTGCGAGTTACCAACACTGGCATAAGATTGGCAATGATTGGCGTGCCCATAGTGCATCTGAGCATAGGCTCAGCACAGGCAAATAGCATCGGCTCGGCGTCTGGGCCAACGCTGATCACCAATCGTTGGTTGCCGTTCATCGGCCAAAGCTGAGCCGATCGTCGGATGCCAACGCGATGTGGGCATTGGCTGACGATCGGCGAATATGTTGGCCCAAGCTCGGGCTTAGGAACGGGTTCGAACCGTCGTTTGCTATTACCGCGCCGAGCTTCGGCCGTATAGTGAGCATCGGCTATTTTTTCACGGGACTTTGCTGCTTTTAATGAATTACGAGGATTCACACCACAAGAAGGCCACTTTCCGAACGAGAAAAAAAATCAGACACAGTTACCAATTTCGAAATTCTAAATATGTTCGTTTGAAAAAATGCGAGTCAGCATGCACCCTTTGCAAGAGATTCGTATAACAGCAGCTGTGATGTCCAGCCTCGAATTATACGAATGAAAAAATTTGTTATTTCAATTACAACAAAAATAATTGCATCATGGAGTCTAATTTTTGAATTAGACTCAGAAATAATACTCACGTTGATAATTAACGGTATTAAAATCTTTGGAATGTTGCGCAGTTCCCAACGTTTAAGCAACAATAGCCTCGCAAAGACATAACGATGCATTTTCAAAATAATTTGCCAGAATGATTTTGTTCGGTGAAATAATGATCAAGTGATTTTTCCTTGAGAATTTCCGAGCATGGGAAAGCAACAAATGAAATTATGTATCATTTATAATAATTGATACTCCGCGCACTCGTGCTTTCGAGTCGTAGCCATTTTTGGTCTTAGCACAATTTGTGAGGCAATATATGTGGCGGAATATATAAAATACCGGAGAAGAAGTATTTGGAGTTTGGTGTGTATATATTTAGCTCCGAGTGGTGATTGGTCACGATGGATGCAGCAACCGAGGCCAGACGTTTTAATCACAGTTGGTAAATTGCTCGGTAGCCATGATCGGTCATCAACAACATGCTGGAGTAGCAGATGCCATTGAGAAGAACCGGCGGACCTTGACAGAGCCGTATGCAGCTTCATCGTCTTGCTTGATGATGCTGCGAGTGTCAATGAACCAAGAGCGGTTTCCTCGCCTATACCATCGAAAACGTTAACACTGATATACGCCAAATGAGGTGAATTGGATTGAAAAGTGATTCATTCGTCTTGCATAGAAAAAAGAGAATAATTGTTCAATTAATTTCAATCAACCTGATACTTTTTCGAAAATCTTGTAGATCGACGAATGCGTGAAGAGAAAATAAATCTCTACGAAACTGTTCTAATTATTTTCTTTAAAATTTTGACCAGCGTAAAACAATTAAGCTCCGTTAACTAAAGCGATAATTGTGTATTGCCATTGCGCCGGATTTCCTCGGTGTTTTTCTGTTCGTACATCCATCAAAGTTAAAGCCTCCCTTTAAAAATTTCCGCTTGTCGTTAAACGACAGATAATCTACGAGCTGCTATAACTCAGAAGAAAAAACTCGCGAGCGAATGAAAATAAAGAATAATAATAAACCTTCCGAGGTTCCCGTTAGAGCAGTAAGAATTTTTTTTTTGCTTCTTGACTTTACGAATAAATTTTCCGAAAAAGTTGTAGAAAAAAAAGGGTGACCATCTTCATCGTAGGTTGAGAATTTTCAACGTTTCGATCGTTGGCCGCGAGAGTGTTGAACACTCTTTTCCCAAGCTAATCCGTCCCAACGAAATTTGGCGTTGGCTCAACCCTTCAGGCACCATAAACACAGCGGCGTTTAGAATGGACGTTACAAAAGGCTTGGATCCTCGCATAGGAGCTTAAAGACGAGAGGGAGACAGCTTTAAACGCTCTCCTTAATCCTTTGGCTACGTTGGCCCTCGTTCGTCCGTTTCATATGAATCTCTCCCAAGAGTCAAGTTTTTCCAGCAAACTTTCCAAAGCCAATTACTAAATGTTCAAAAGATGAGATTTTCGTTTCGGAAAAATGCCTCGAACCCGTGGTAATTCTCATAATGACAGTACCCAAGGGACTTAAGCCTTTCACTCGCTCTATAAAAAAAAAAAAAAAAAAACTTTCACTGAAGGGTTGCGAGCCGAAGATTCTCGTTGGAAAAAAATATTTTTTTCCAACGCTGTTTTTCCTGTCACCGTTTCGACAAATTTTTTCGTACTGAGTCTCCAGAAAAGTTAATCAGCTCGTTTATCGATTCACTTAACCCTTTAGCCTCCTCATAAACGGAGTCAATTTTTTCTTTCCTTCTTATACACCAGCAGCATTTCGGCCGATAGTTTTTGCAGCTTACCGAAAAAAAAGTGGCAAAAAAAATGGGCGCCACAGATTTCTGCGATTTGCGGTGATTTTAATTTTTTGCTGTGCGAACGGGTTGACCTTCTGTCGAGAACCGCAAGTTTTTAAATACGGGTCAAATGTTAAAGGCGCTGTGATGGATCCAGGTTTTTTTTTGTTTTGACCTTGAAAAATAGGTCAGGAAGGTTCGATAACAGGATCGAAAAACTCGGAGTTTTTCATATCGTTCGACTGCGTTATGAATCTATTAATTATTTCCATTCAGGTACGGAATAAATGCAAATTCATGCAAATTTATAGCGCGTTTATTAACATTTTTTGTATAACGACTCAAGTCGAAAAAATGCTGGTCTATCTTACACTCTCGTCCGCAAGCTGCAACTTCTTTCGATCGCGTCTGGTTATAGTCTCGGATCTTTGGACCGAGATGATAACGTCGTTGATCGCGGCCAACCAGTTCAATCTGCATTTTCTCCTCCACGAATCATTAAACCAGCTCGTGCGTTTCTTTGCCAATTCGACTATAATTTCGAAACTTGGCACTTAGCGAAGAATATTGAGAATTTGACGTTATTTACTTTTCAAACACTTTTTCCAAGACTGTAAAATGGCCTTTATTGCAAACGACATTTTATGATGATACTCCGATAATCAATGGTCGAAAAAATCTCGTAATCTAGAGGGAAACTATTATCATCGGTGCATTTGCTCGAGCATTTATTTACTCGTTGTGTCTGCGAATTACTAGACTTTATCCGGTCATTAAGAGGTCATGTCTAGTCCAAATTAACAAAAATAAAATTAAAAAACGCAAGTTTTTGGAAATTTTGGAATAACAGAGTTATATAGCTATTGCGGTGAGGATTGTCATGAAAAAAATGTTCCTGCGGTGACGGAATATTCTCAGACGTGGCTGACAAAGAGTTCGAATGGAAAATCGAGAATTTCTTTATTTTTCAATACGTTTCGATTGAGTGACGTGAATCAGCGCAATTTTCATTTCAATTACGAAAGAATTCAGGAATAATCTTTGGAAAAATCTCTCCCATTCGTAATTACTTAGTACACAAGAAATCATCATTTTCATGGGAAACCTGAATCGAGGAGACACAGTTTGGCTCAAATTTCAACCAGACACGAATCCTAAAGTGAATAAGAAACTACGCGACGTTTTTTCGATTACTTTCGTGTTTTAAATAAACGACAAGTTTCTTGAAATGAGGCAATAAAGATTGGAACGAGCCAATGAAAAGCAGAGTCGCTTTTCATGATCAAACTCGCGAATGCTGTAACGTGATTCTCTCGTCACAGCAGTTTCATTGTCATAGCTCCTTTTAAGTGTGATCAGATTTTAATATTTCTATAAGGATTTCATGATCCACGAGAAGTACTTTAACGATCTTGTTAATCAGCGTTTCTCGAGGGACAATGTGCAAGAATGATAATAATTCAACACGAAGCATTGGAGCAATGATTTGATTTGGTAAAATCACTGCTTTTACAGAGGCTTATTTTCGCTAATGGAAACGCGATACGTCGTCGTCGTTTTCTATGTTTGCCAATGCGTCATCGACCACTAAATAGACACTCCGTCAACGTTCAAGGCTGAGTCGCGAAGCTCGAACGTCTTATTCGAGAAATACTCGACCTGCCGTTATTTACAGACGCTAACGCGTAACTCTAACGACGAAAATTACTGTCAAAGTTTTTCTGAAGACGATTAAGAAAAAAATTTCCTACGATTTTTGTTTTTTCCCTCCTGCGGAAGAAACGTTTCGGTTTACGATAAAGAGACAATAATTTTGGTCTTTTTTTTTCACTTCAATTGATACATCCGTTGCAATTTGTTAGATTTCATCCGTGAACAGCTTTTTTTTCTCTTCTTTCGCGATAACAACAGAGATGTAATAATACCGCCTCGAGTGGTCGTACGTTAAGGGCCATTCACAGTTCTCCTCGCATCGCCAAAGACTTGTTTCCGCTTGTACGAAGGAAAAAGATATTACTGGCAAAAAACGGAGGAAAGAAAGATAAAGATAGGAAAAAAATTGTAAAAAGCCCGCCGGCGTACTCGGCCCTGCCTACTTCCTCGCCACTCTGAATACGTATTCCCGGAGGATATCGCTCTTTAGATACCGCGAGAAAATCTCAATGAGGGATGGGAGCGATCTCATAGAGAGAAAAACCTGTCGAGGGTCATTTAATGAGAAAATAATTAACGCCGGAAAAAACAGATTCGTATTTGGACGGAGCGGGAATAAAAATTACAAGCAGATGAATCCTTCCTCTCGGGACAAGAACTCCCAGCTTCATTTTGATCGAGAACTAATTTTATTTTACCAGTAGAAATTTCAATGAAAATGTTTATCAATAATTTCATTTTAATGAATTTGGAATCAACGCTATTTCGCGAAACTGTGGATTGGAAAGTCCGTAAGCTAATGTCCAAAAAGACAAAATTACAAGTAGTTGGTCGTTGGTCGGTTGAAAGTTAGGGACTGTAAAACGAGGACCGACCACGCGAGGATTCACCGCGTGGTACTTTGAAAAGATTATTGTCTCGAAAACCGAGGACTGGGCAGTGTGACCGAGGCTCGTAGTGAAACGTCCGGCCAGCAATAATTCTTTACACCAGGGCAATTTTGTTTTTGGTTCGTTTTTGGCGATGTTTTACCGAAGCGTTCTAGCGACAAAAAGTCAATAAAAAAGGGTTTTTTTCTTGGCTGTGGAATAGCTGGCATAAAGCAATCACCGACCGTTTGCATTAGCCGAAGTCTTTACAAATTTTGGCCAAAAAAAACCACCGATTCCGTTACGGACAGTAGGCAAGGCTTAAATATTTTTCGAGGGCTGAGTAAAACACGAATAAATACCATCGACCGATTCTTTGCTCGCCTTTTTTTATTGCACCACGCGTCATCCCGAAAAAATGTTTTATTGCTTCTTTTTTTTTTTTTTGTAAAACGTTGCTTCGGTGGCTGCTGAAGGTACGCGTTATATTCATCGGTGAGGTCAATGAGGTGTAGTGGTAAAGAGTTGACGCTCGTAAAATACAAACGTCAAAACTAGACCCCGCATTTTTATTTCCGAGAAACGAAACATGTGCGTGCTATCTTTTTACTTTTTTCTTTCGCTAGTTTCCGAAGTCGTAATACAATCTGTACAATGTGTACGCATCTTGTTATGGTAGAAGACCGAAAATTTCAGTGAAAATAAAATCGACCGGCGACAAGAAAATATTGGAGCGATGGAAACTTCGTCAGGAAAAAAAAGAGTAATATCGTACAATATTGATCCCATTAAATCAGATTTTACTTGGTAGAGCGAAGAGTTCTCCGTTCCTATACGAATTACAGCTCTGCTTCGTTAAATGGATAACAGAAGCAAGTCGTTGCAATTTTCCAAGAAAAATTAAAACCCGTTGATCAGTTTTCCCATTTTTTATAATTACTTTATTTTGATAACTATAATGCGTTCGTTCGAACTTTTCGTACAACTTCAGTTTTCGAATAGCAAAAAATATTCTCCCATTATCATTGACAAATGCAGTACGAAAAATTTTGTGCTTCGCTGTCAGACAATAATCAGTTTTTCGTTGCATTCCAACGGTGCGAACTACAACATCGTATTTTTATGAGCTCATTTGATTTTCATCGATTCGATTGTTTATCGATTTGAATATATCGGGAAGATCATTTAAATGCGAACGTTCATCCGGAGCACTTTCACTGCATCCGGCTTTTAAAAGGGGAAGAAGATTTTGTAATTCAATCGATCTGAGGGACCTCACGGTACGAAAGGATCGAAGTTCTTGTATTCTACCTTTGTTCAGAGCCTTTCATCAGAATCTTGTGTGGGATATAAGGAAAAGAAATAAGAAAAATGCTGCGGCAGAGAGAGAGAGAGAGGCGAAGTGAAGCGAAAGATTCGTTTTTCCATTGCCTCGTCCAGCACAGGGCTAAAGGGTCCCTTAGGATAAGCGTGGGAGAGCCGGACAGGTGGGACGATCTATACCCACTCCAAACTCTCCTATGGGGTCTCTCGCCACCTTCTTTTCACTCTCAAACGTAGCGCACCTTGCCCATATGTATAAGATATATTATTTCTACCAGAACCTTCGCTTTTCCCTTATGCGATCCTCTCGATCAGAAGACACCTTGTGGGAAAACGTATCGACGATATATGTATATACCGTCGATACGTATACCATCTCTGAGCGGATGCTCAGAGATCCTTTAAAAAAAAAATAAAAAAAATGTATCCGATCCTAAACAAAGATCGATACTCGTCATTGTCGTTAGCACATTTATCTCAATGAATTTCTCTGATTCTACGTGTTTTATGTTTCCTGCTGCCGAAAGAGAAACAAAGCAACTTTAGGTCTCAAATTTCTTCAAACAGTAAATCAAAGTTATTCGATATTAACGAGATGAAGCGAAATGGTATGGAGAACGTGCGATTTTTCTCAACACACACAAAATCAATATTTTCGCAATGATTCTTAAAAAAAAAAAAATTATTATTGAAATTGTACTGCAAATTATCGAGAACTTTTGAACTTTTTCAATTCCTTGCGAAGCTGAGATTCAAGTTTTTTCGAATACGAAGCAAAATGGAAAGATGATCATACTGCGAGGCGTCAATTCTCTCGAACAGAGAATCAAGAAGAATGCGTCGTCGTCAACAATGTCAAGTTCATCCCGAAACATTTAAGAATCGGGTAAACATGTCTCTTTTCCGCTTAAGAGAGGTGACGAATGTCGGAGTGTATATTAGCAGGAAAATAACGGTATAGGCGACTCTGTCATAAAGAATTTCATGATCGAGTCAGCCACTGACTCTCGATCCGGTCGTATCGATGATCGAAGATTCAAACACCTACGACTTAATTATCCTGAAATCCACGTCGAATTTTTAGCCTCCGAGTCACTGTAATTTGCGAAAATGTCGTAGGCGCGAGACAAAACTCGACGCTGACATCATTTTGTGCCTGCAATGTAGCCTCCAGAGTTTCAAGTGGCCGTTGAAATTTCTTTGGATACTAAGAAACCCTCGAGTCAAAGGATAACAACGAACTTCCTTTTGTGGTTGATTTTACGGGAATGAATGAATAATACACGCAGAGGACTCTATGTCCGAAGGGATTCTTCGAGAATTCAGTTCAAAAGTTTTGCCTCGGAAGCAGCAGCAACGGGTCTAAATAGATGCCCAACCCTTTGCTCAGCGACGGTATCGAGTATCGGGTTTTGGTCACTCGGTCGAACCATTCGCTTCGGGCTAATTTATTTGGACTGGCTCACCCTTTCAAGTAAACAATTGTCCGTCGATGAAAATTATTCTCGATACATAAATTATATACGGAAAACATTGAGGCAGGCATTTTAACTCGGTTTTCTCATTTTTCTGTAAGGCATGCCACTGGTCGACCCCACCTTAATCTATTGGTTTAATTCATGGGTTCGGAAATCTTCTCTGTGAATTCGGTCGTATATTTCGATGGATTTGTACCCAAGGTTTTGAAAATGAATTTCGATGACTGTCGAGGACTGAAAGGGAAGAAAAAGGAAAGGATTTGCCTCGGTTCACACGCCCATTTCTTTCCTCTTAAGCCTGGACTTGTGTCAAAATAAAAGAATTATTTGAAACCTATTTTGGCGATAATCGACGGCTGAACGAAACAACTAAACTCCTATAATTGTAATTATCCTCGACGCTTAGTCGCACAATCGGGCACTTTATCGAGGAAACCGCATCGGCCAAAAATTTCGTTGCATATGACCAAATATTTTATTTCTTTCTCCATCGATTCCATTTTTTTCGGCATTGCAAATCGGACCTGATTTTTACCATTTAATCTTTATAAAAAAAACTTTTTGCAGTTCCATTTTATTGTCTCCGATTCACTCTAAAGAAATAATAAGAGAATCGATGCTTTTTTCTGTGGTACATAAAAATATTCGTCGTGATTGCAGTTTGCGATCGCTCATTAAAAAACATGCATGCACGAAAGTCTTGCATTCTGTCGAATTTACATTTGTCTGGTTGAATGACGATTCATTTTCAATTTTCTCGAAACAAACATTGTTATGGCGGTTGAAACCACGTCGACACTGAGCAAAGAAAATCACTTTCCTGAGTGCCAAATGGTCCACCCTAGTGGCCAAGTTTGCACAAGGTAAAAACACATTTGAATATGTTGACCTAGAGTAAACGCAGGAAAACGAAGGAGTGTTGAAAACGGTCCTAAAAGCGGTTTCAATTTCTTGCTTGGGATTTCGAGAGATTGCAGAAAGGCACCGGCACCGGCAATACTTCCGCTGAACTATTTTTCGTCCTTTTTGTCCCTATCGAGTTGAAAGTTTCTCACGAAACTGATCAGGGTTGAAAACCGTCATCGTCAAACGTTTGAAAAACTCGTTCACTCACGGAATCCGTACACCCCCGCTCGTCTCTTCAAAATTCATGCTTTAGAAATCAGCAAGGGGGTGAAAAAGTACCCTTGTATATAATGCGATCGTTTATGCTGCGATTCTATTCAATATTCACGATCCTTCTCTTTCCGTACCTTTTTTTTCTCGACCGCACCCTTTCGCTCGTTTTCACACGGTACGAGGGAGAGAAAACACGAGAGCCCATGGCTATCAAGGAAATGTTTTTCCATTCGACGTGAAAATGCGATGCTTCTTCGATCAACTTCACACGATCGTACCTTCTCATCCGTTAGCATTCTTTCGCCTCAACTATAACGCTGTATTTCTACACATTTTCAAATATAGATCCTGCTAGAACGGAAATGCGTGTGGCACGGAACTTTACGATGAGAAATACATACGATCGTATAATCCAGATTTTTTTTTATTATGCCCTTTTGGTACATACGATTCCCATGACCCCTTTGGTTCGATCGTTCTGTATATTTCTCCCATGGCGATGGTTGCACGATGCGATTGTATCCAGGAATGAATCGAATAAAGCGATTGCTCGATATTGAAAAAAGTATCGCATGGAAAATTACGAAAACATTTTGAAAATTGTTGCAAACGATTTGGAAAATTATCGATAATTTTGATTGATAAGAATTGATGGAGCTTCGAGTTTCTTTACAAAACATTCTTCTTGCAATAAATTTGCGAATTTCCAGTCAACTTCATCGATGTCGTTGTTCAAATAAAATTAAAAACACGCAGTGATTTTTGAAAATAGAGAGAAGTATGAGGGACGAGAGGATACGAGGGACGAGGTATCATAAGCATTCTGCATCTGCAACATCGGGTGCATAAGCATTACCTGTTTTTCTTCCATATGGACGAAGGCACCGTGCTACGCAACAGTGAAAAAGCTCCTGGCTAATATCGAAGTCGAACTCTGAGAAGAAACAAGAATGAGAGAAATAAAGAAACGAGATTCGAGAGGATATCGTGTGTTGGAGAGATTAATACAAAAGTTGAGAATCGATTATCCGTTGAGCGAAATAATTCCTTTTTGTCAGAGCTCCATTTAACCTTATCGCCATTCCTTTAAATTCATATTTGTCTTATCACTTTCTGATCTTCCGAATCGTTCAGATTTTAATGTAGGACTTATGCGAGGCCGATTTTATCGGGCAATTATTAAGTGTCGTTTTACGTTTAATTAATAATAATAATAATCTGTGAGTTAATAACGTTCCTCGGGATCGAGGGAGGAAAAAAATGCAATAAAGGCGTCTCGGTACTGCGTTGGACATTGGAATGGTATTTGTGATTGCTGCTGGTTGATCGGATGATGTTGTCTCGCGGAAAGGATGTAGAGAAGAGCGATTTGCGGGATCGTAGGAGTTCAGTGGCGTGTATTTCGCGAGATCGAGAGCTCTGGGTTTCTCTTCGGGATGGCGTTGGCTGATGATGGTGATGGTGGTGGTGATGCGACCGTCGGTCGTCGCGAGCGGGTGTCCTTGGACGGAGCTCGCGGATCGCCGGCCACCGGCAGTCAATGACCTAACATTCTTATATCCACACCGAGAGCAGCGACGCCATCGTCGTTTCTACTCGTTGCTGTTGTTGCTCATTCGCTCACTTTACCGCGGTTCGCTTCGCTTCGTTTCGCTTTGCCAGGCTTTTCTATATATATATATACAGCACAGGTGAACAGCATCAGCTCAACGAGACGCTTCGTTGCTGCTCTTGCTGCTCCTTACATCCGACCACTTCTTCGGACTTACTTTTCCTCACGCCTTGCGAGCAAATGCGCGAGACGCTCCGATGAATTACGCTTCACGATTTTTTTAACCGTGAAACGAAAAAAAAAGATAGCAAGGTCTCCTTCTCTACGATTATTTTGTATTTTCAACGTTCTTGAAACTTTACGGTTAAAAGTATCGACGCTCGAACCGGAATATGATTACGCCATCGATTGAATTTTCTACGCGGATCGATCGATTCGAATGTCATTTTCTTCTCCCTCTTAATAACTTCATGCCCGTGATCGTTGAACCGTCGAAAACGCACAATTTTTAATGTTGAGTATTTTGTTCAAATTTATTTGAAGACGTGAGAAATTTGAAAATCTTGCAGTGGCGAGAGAAGCGCAAATCGGAAAAGTTTGCGTGGAACGATATTGAACTAATAAAGCTATGGAAACCTCGAACCTATAGGTTCTCATGGGGGTGAGAGAGAAGGTTTGTCCCTTTTCTCGGAAGGAATAATAGCGGCCGTTTGAATGGTCGCAGTGGCTTGAGTCTCCGCAATTACGATGGTATATACTTTCTCGTTATTGTCGTCGAGAGCTAGGACGCAATTTACCAATCCTTAGAAAAGCAAGTAATTATACGAGAAATATTTACGAGGAGTCGTAATGCAATGTCAAGAGAGTAAACGTAACTGCGAGCGTCTTCTATGCATCGAAGGGTTTCGGAGCACTCGCAGAGATCCTGGTCAATATTTACTCCACTTTTTCCTAAGCAAATTCCATGTCGCCGTCTAACGTTAAAAATCGTTCGTCCGTGTCGACGAAAGTTCGAGAGATCAAGAAATTTCGTCACCAGAAATCGAGCCTAAAATCTGACTGAAGAATCGCCGTGCAATATCTGCCGAAAAAATTGGCAAGATGCAAATGAAAATAAAAGCATTTTGACAATCCTCGCCTTCTGCGACGTTCCACGTTATTTGTACTTTTAATTCTGACGCGATCCGTGAATACGAAAGAATCTTCCTGTGCATATTCGATACCGCGTAAAACGAACATCAAACAAAAATCAAAAATTATCGCGTCACCGATTAACTGTAACTTCTTCCACTCCCAAAGTTATTCGAGAATAAAGAATGGAGCAGAAAATAAAAGGTGAGGAATGAGACTCGATGGATTTCGTTTCAATTTGTCATATTCATTTAAAAATTGATAATTACAATTGTTAACGTGCTAATCAACACGAAGGTACGAATTTCTTAATTGAGTCCGCTGCGAAACATTTTAGGATAAAAATAATGGACGACGAGTAAAAAGAATGTTTATTAACAGGTTTTGCTGAATTTAGAATTCGTTGAACAATTCCTATGATAAATATTTGTCTAGTTACCTACGGCGGAGCCAGAGACACAGTTACCAAATAAAAAAATTGATATAGTACGTCACGGGAGTAATAAGGACCCTGTGTGTATCGTTGAAGGGTGCGAAGCTCACATATTCGGTTTTCCCAGCACAAGCAGCACGGGCTCTATGACTTTAGCCAACCAAGAAGAAGAAGAAGAAGCGGAGAGAAGGATACGAAGAAAATATGATAATAAAAAAGCGAAGCAGAGGAAGACGAAGCTGGAGAAACAGGGGAGTTGTCATCGGAAGATGACGATGTCGTAGAACGAGGCAAGTGCGTGTGGATTTTACCGTTTGCAGAACGCCTCAATCTGCGTTCTCTCTCGTTTATCTCTTTCCTCTTAACGCTGGATCCTGTGACTACTTTTTTGCGTTTTCGCGTTCCGTGAAAGCAATGGGAACGACAATCGGCCGGAATTTGTATTCTACGCGACTAATAACTTTTGAAATACGTTTTTTTTCCCAATGTCTCTTTACGATGCCAACGAAATCGATGTTAACAGCTTTGGTGCTTGGTAAAAATTCACTACCGCGATCAGTACACATGTGATTCCGAAAGATTGGCTATTTTGCGATACAATGAACCGTAGTGGTGAACGTACTTGCGTAACGTTCGAACGATAAGCAATTTTATGTTGAAGAATCTATCCTACAGAGACGTCGTCGGTATGTACATAACTTTGAGATACGTTAACGGCTACGATTATACATACTACGTGGGTTTCTTATTTAGAGACTTCTCCATATATGAGTGTGAACCCGTGTGAGTAAGTTTTTACGAGTGTTGCTCGATGATTCTTCGACATATTCTGAGAGAACAGCTTTCCAGTATCGAAGCAAGAGCAAAACTCGTCGAGGCGTCGCACCGCATCGTCAATGGCCTTGACCGTTCTCCAGCCAGTCTCTTAGTTAGCCAAGAACCCTCGCCGATGTAGCAGCATACACGCGCACGCTTGCACACACATATGTCCATGTCTACACACGATATGCTCACATCTGATGGCAGGAGAGCATCCTACATCCATAAAACTTTCGGTCTGCGTATACACGAGTTACACACCGTTTATATGTTGAACGTACGTGAGCCAGGAGCTCCGCTAAACGATTCCTCGGTCGTTTTATGTACGACAAAAGCTAACTTTGGTCCTTGCCATGTGCCACGAGCAATCGTGTCCGCAGAATTTTTATAAGATCTCTCATTCGCGGAATGAACCGTCTCTCTGGTCTGTTTACATCGACGTTGATTGTAACATATCCTTATTCGTAAAGCCCGGTATACAATGAAACATTCCGGTCTGGGATCCTGACGGACTGATCCACAGATGTCACCACTCGAGAAAATCATTAAAAATCCAGTTTCAACGAGACAATGGCAAATTTTTCGAAACTGCTGAACGAGAACCATTTTTTTTTGTCTGGTTCTTGATGCTCCTGATGTTTGCTGTTGCTTCCATGACGAGTATTCGATTTAATTGGTTACGAAAGATCCGAAAAAGCAAGAATCATTTTTTTACGGTTTTCGCTTGACCCAATCAATCATTTCTGCCTAAATACGGAGACACCCGGATGTACCTATACGATTCCGGAAACTTTTTAAACAACCCTGGACAAAATAAATGACGTAGATCGTATCGAAAGTCCTCACGCTCACAAAAGACAATGAAGCACAGTTCTTTATTATTTTCATAGACGGATAATTAACCGCGTGAGCCAGCAGACATTTTTTTATTTCAACCTTTCGTTGGCAGAAAAGGCTCGGCTATACGTTCGAATAAATAAATTGAAAAATTGAGAAAAAAGGTGAAGAACGCGGTGAATTTCGAGCAAACAGAAATTTGTGCATATACACGTCGAGACCGATTTTTGCACAGCGTCCTCGTGGCCTTTCTCGGTACCGAAGCACAGGCAATGCAGAGTGGAATGTAAAACGGGCGTGGCACGCAGTGCAAGCGTCTTACTGACTCACATGCAATAGTGAAGCAGCGCGAGCTGCACCGAACATTGTGTACATGCAAACTTGCTATACTCAGGAGAATGGCAATTTGGACCCCAGCTGATAATTTGACCCTCCGGAATATCCCATAAATACGTTGTTCGAAAACTGTATGACTGCCCGAAATTATACAAGCACGAAGAAATTTGATGCTCTGCCAACATTTTTTTAACAAATTTTCTGTCACATCGAGTCGAATATTTCGATCGATCGTGTCGATTTTCAATCCTTTGATATTCCGCAGTTATTATTGATCATTCCGGTTAATTTCTGTTCTTGTTCAAATTTATTTGAATTCTTCGATCCAGGCAAACTTTACAGTTCAAAAAATGTCAATTTTCATGAAACAAAAAACTTTTTTCATCATTCAATCAAGATTTTGTTTAATTTTCATGAAAATTTATATTCTGGACAATAAAAATTGCTTCTCCGTGCACAATCAAATAAGAACAGAACCGAGTAAAAAATTTGTTTCGGTTCAACTTCATTGCTATAAAAACCGAAATACTGAAATCTTTTCACCGAAGATTCAATGCAATTTTTCTCAGAAATTCTTCGGGTACCGCAGCGAGAATAATTCACAGGGATCGAGCAACGAGCTCTGACGAGATCCATTGCCGAAACGATTCTTGCTTGAAATTTTTATTTCAACCAAGAAAATACGTATTTTTATCAATTGTCGTTTTTCCACGTTACGCGAGTTTGTGATGACAGAAATATTTGAAAGTTCGAGGAGCATTATGCATATGACAAAAATATATATTGAACAAAGTCTAGTTTCCTGTTTCTGGTCGTATGTCCCGGTGGCGCGTATAGTCGACTGCTACTGCTCTAACCCAGATCGTTTTCCACCTTCTGGCGATATAATGCTGATATCATGCCGCGAAAGACCTTGATCTTGAGAACACGTTCACCGCGAGTGATTTCTACACTTACGACTGTGCGATCGAGCCAACTTACACGGAGCTCTGAGCTACGAAACTTCAACATAAAAAAAGGATTCCTTATCTGTTGTATGATTGAAAAAACATCGAGAAACTTAAATCAAACTTTATCTTGTTAATTTATTGATCGTTTTGTGAGCTGGATGCGACTATGGGATTGCGATCATTGCTATTTATTTTGTTTGCATGGTTGAACGTTCGAACTGCTTCGACCGTGTCGAAAGTTATTAATATAGTTATCCGAAGATAGCCCGCTTACTGCGCTATCTCGCTCTCATCATTTTTCACGATTAGCCTTATAGTTATCGAATTGTAATAACTTGTTATTTGTTTAGAAACGTGAGCATGAGAGACGCTGATCTTTATTCACATTGAATGTGCATGTGCATTCCCAGAATATAAATGCAGCACGTCTCTCTCGCGGGCCAAAAGATCAAACTTTAAACCGACTGTTTACGTTTTTCCGAATAATTTCCTCGTCTTTTTTTTCTCATAGACGAGTCAGGAGAATTTCAGGACGTTGAACACTTTTTGCGTGGCGATAGTTGAATAGAATATTCAGTAAGGAAATTAGGCAATGGAGGCGAGAAGAGTTTTGCTACTTCGGAGACATTCGGGAATGTAGGAAAGTTTAAAATTCACGATTGGAAGTTAATTACTGGCGTTTCTGGTGTATTTCCGTTATCGACTCTTTGTTCTCTTCGCTCTTTATCAACTTCGCAGCTGGAAGATGATGATTGATGTTCGCAATGTCCGATTATTCGTTTGAAAAAATTTTAAAAGGCGAGACTTTGGTTCGACACGTGTGTTACTGCAGCTAGGTGACCGTGAATTATTTTATTCATGCAAAGTGTTGGGTATCGAGCAAGATATCGCGTTCACGGTCACGAAGGATTTGTAATCTTTCTGCCCCCCTCCGCGTGGCTCCCGCTCGACGAGAGCAGCTCAGAATTAGTAGCTAAAGCTTGGCGATGCTGGACATCACATTACGAGCCCGGTGGATATAATTTTGCGTTAATTTTAGATTCTCGAGACTATGGACATGGATGAATAATATCGTCGCGTGATTAATACGATCGCAGAAATCTGTCGAAGGTGTAATGATGGAAAAAAAATGCTTGGAGACGTAGCGCAGTAGTCGCTGGTTTAATCAGGATAATGAGGGAAGGAGAGGATGGTTTGTTCAACAACGACAACGACGAACGACGATGACTATGACTCGATAATTCTGTAGAGGGGTTCAGGACACTTGTTTACTCGGACAAACTTGGCCCCGTTTTCGGTCGTCCACCTTCTCACTAATTCGCTTCACTTCCTTCTCTACTCCCTCCTCTCTTCGCGTCGCCCCACCACCAACGGTGAATGTATTTCTCGATTTTTTCAGCATCTTCCTTTTTAACTATACACTCAACGACTAAAAGCTCCAGGAAATACGTTAATGAGGATAAGAAATTTCGAAAAACAAATCACGCAACGAGAGATTTTAAAATGCCTATAAAAAATATTGAGGATTAAACCAGAGCTCGGGAATAAAAACATGAAAAATATTTCATTGCTACATAATTTTTATGCGAGAATATTATTCGTGGACGTCATGAAGAAAAAATTTCAACGTTAAGTATATTTGCGACGAATAATTACGAGAGCATTCCGCTAATCAGATTACATGAAATCTGAATAATGACGGAAAAATAAGTTGGTAAACGGATTGAGTACCGGTTGTTAAATATCAATCAACATTGTCATGGCGAGACTCGTGCAATTACTTTTTCTTTCCCTTCTTGACTACAGACTATTTTTTATTCGTATTATCATAGTTTTAGTTATGCGATATTTAATCCCATTTATTCGAAACGGTTCTCCAGAGATTAGGGGGCATTATTATTGTTATGGAATATTATATATTATTATTATGGAATAATGGAAATTATGGAAAGGAATAATTATTATTATGAAATAATATAAAATAAATGGTAAAATAATAATATGAATGTTATTGTTATGGAACGCAAAAGGACCACTTGTAAATATTAACCAAAACTCTGTAACCCATGAAAACCGTTTTGGCACGTGAAACTTGAGATAATTGCCATCGAGATCGCTGCAGACGATTAGGAGCAATTCCGACGAGTTCTGAATACGTTTTTCTCATTCATGCAACATTTAATACAGTTCAACACCCACACATGACCTCAAAGTGGCTTCCAGTTGAAAAGAAGCGCAATAGAGTGATTTGCGTCTCGAAGCTAGTGAATAAAAATGAATTTGTTTTAGTTTCGATCTCCATCTGTGAATTCCGAGCGATGAATATTGTGCCAGCAAGCAAAGGTAACTAAGATCACAATAAGTCAACCGGAGGCTCGTCACTCGCGTCAGTATTTTTTTTACAGAATATGCATAAGACGTGTTCACGCAGAATAATTTAAAAAAATATTCACCTGGCCTCAATTTTCATTCGATTTTTACGATTTATTGTTTCTTGCATTCCACAGTGTTTACTGCGACGAGACAATCACGTGATAATCTTGTCCACGCCGAGAGCATCCTGCTCGCTTCGATTGAAATTATTTGAGTGTACCGCTGGCAATCGATGACCGCGTACTCGATAATCGATCGCACGTCGTCCCGTCACCAAGACCCGGGGCTTTAACGAGAGCTAATGACCCTCCAATCGATTGAAATCCAGATCATCCGCTCTTGACTGTTAACTAAGTGTTTGCCAATCCAATAAACGATGCGCACATGTAAATACAATGACAGCATACGAGAACAGAGAACTGTTGGGTGGATTCGTTAAGTAAACGACACGCCTCTAATTACGAACAAGACGAGTATCTGGAGTTATCGAGAATTCGACTTGCTAATTGCTTCTTCTACGAGCGCAATTTGCTTGCGCAAAAACATGATCGAGCTCGTAACAAGCAGAAAGAAACTTCTGCAACGGAATCGAACATTCGCGGAGCGCCAACTTTGTTCAAAAGCTCCGATAATTTCAAAACTGCTGCTGATAAATTTCCATTAAAGTTCAGGTTCAACTTTTCAAATCAGCGAAGAATCCATTCGCTAATTTTTACGAGTTCGATTCGTTATTTCATAATGATCGTGATTTGTGGCGAAAGGATTTTCGTATCGCAATGACTAGCGTTTCAAAATCTGTCGCTTTGTTTGTCAAGGGCAAAGAATCCTGGAATTCTCGCCTCCGATCAAACACAATATCAATTCGAAAATAATGTGCACAGTCATACGGGCGAGCCTACAATCGTTGTCGCGTCTATCTCACGATTGAATGTTCATTAATAATACTCTGACGTGCGAGAGATAATATATAGAAAAATGACGTATAGACGTATCTCAGAGGCGTCCTTGACTTTAAGAAATAATACGATTCCGCTATGTATGTATAACATTTTATATCCATACCGGTCTCGCATTAACACACTCGTTTTTAATAAATAGAACAACTGAAACATATGCTCGATGTATTTTATGCAGTCTGCCATGCGAAGGCTCTGAGTTATTACGGCCTTGACCACGAAATCTTATTCCCTGCATGCATTCACAGTAAATCGATCATTTCGATCGAAATGGGAGATTAAAGTGACGAGCCCGAGAATGATAGGCATATAAAGGAATAACTTGGATAGCTGTGACATGATTGGCATGACGGAAATCCTTTCGAAAGTATTTTGTAAGCTGTGAATTGATGGAATATGCTCGATCGTAACGTTTGAACGTTGAATTGGCATTTCAGAGAAAATTATTCCAATCAAGAGGATCATTATTTCCATTTTATGAGAAAAACGACGTTTTTGTGAGGCGGTAAAAAGGCAGGAAGGATCTGTGATTGCAGGGTGCAGGAAAGTGACCCACTTCGTGTTGATTTACTCGAGTAGGACAGACGGTGCACTTGATTTTTGTTGGTGGTGTTAAAGAAAAGCGACGAGAGGTTAACGAGTAGTCATCACGATAGAAGTACATTAGAGGCTCCATTCTGACAACTCATCGCGGCAGGTTCATTGACCGCACGGATAGGTCGAACAGGCACGACTGAACGAAAGGAAAAAAAAAATCGATTTAATCGCGTTGAGAAAAAAATGAAGAATACGTTGGCATTCACGAAAGAATAAAGAACCTTGACAAAAATCATCAATTTTTTATGCATTCGAATACGCTCGGACTCCACACTTGATATTTCAAAAGTTTCAAGGTGATCCACTGACCAGTTTCACAAATATTTCATCTGGTGAACGCCGCGAGCGTTTCGTCCGAATAATTTGCCACCTTTTTCGGTTCGTATGCTGGATTGGATTCGCGCTGAAAAAATGGCAAAAATACTTCGAGATAGCGGGAGATTTACATTCGAACCGAGAGCAAGAAAGAGACTTGGAGTCTTTTTGATTTTTCACACGTCTCTCAAATTTAAATATCGAGTTAAAATTTTCTGCAATTTAATTGAATTTGTCACACTAATTGTGACATAAATGGCAGCGATAAAAATGTCGCAAAAATGCATTAACGATTCTGTGTGAAAATCATTCTCGATCTCCTTAACAATATCGAGATTCGGATCGACGGTGTAAAGCGGCAAAGTCGTTCGATAACTTCATAACTATGTAGCGATAGGATTGCGTGATCGAGGATAGTAAAGAAAAGGTGTATGTGCAATAGGCTCACGGTCGTTCTATGAACATCGCGGATACCAAGATGGCGGTCGTTCGAGCGCGAGTGCCTCGTGGCATGGAATCTGATATTACCTCACCGTGCTCGCGTAGCCGTGGCAGTGACAGTGGCCGCCTCTTCTCCTCCGCGTGCCTCTCTGCCCAGCCACGAGAACGCCGTTCTCTCCTTTTCATTTTTTCCCCTCTTTTTACTCTGTCCCTCTCTACCTTTCTCTGTCTCCTGGGTAAACACACACACACACACACGTATACAGGGTGAGACAATAACTATTATAGCATCGAGAATATACTTTGGGATCTGTAACTTATGCAGAAAAATTTCCCAGACGAAAGGAAAGAGCTTCAACGGGGCCTCTGGGGTGTTGAAGTTTATAATATTTTCTGGCGGAGACGTTTCCGGGTTTTCGCGTCCAATAAGATTTTTCCGAGTGGAATTTCCTTCCGTTGAAGATAAAAAAATGATTCGTGTTGCTTTGCTATCAAATCTCGACGTAACAGCGGCTTCACCGTAAGATGCGATAAAGCTTCTGTGATCCCTTCTCCTCGACTAGGAGTCGCGACCGCGGATCTCGGGTCTAACCTCCACTCCGCGCACAACTTCGCGAGAATAAGCGGCGTCGTCATCTTGATCGTTCGGTGGCGCGACCCCTTCAAATTCTCACGGTTATTCTGTCGATTCATTCGACAACGTTTCGTAGGTAAACCAAAAAGTACCGAAAAATGATTTTCGCTATATTTGGACTCTCTCGGAACTTTGTTTCTTCAGCGAAGTACTTTTTCGCGAAAAGATTATATTTGCGAAAAGCGTATAATGAGAAAATTGCGAGATATATGAAAGAATTCGGTCGATCGAGTTTTTCCGATTAACCACAAAAACTTTGTCCCGACGTTTACTTTTTTCTTCGCAGCTTCAAATGTTCCTCACATATGATCATGAAGTTTCGTTAACTCGAGTCTCTTGGGTTTTTGTTAACAAAGAGAATGATGTACGGGAAAGTTATTTCTGATGCAAACTTGGTCATGAAAACTTTTGGAGAGTTGCCCTGTTGTCCTTGTCGAGGGTTGATTACAGTCAAAGAGTTTCGCGCATTTTATTCAACGACGTTTGTCATATCCTAAAAGGAAATTGCGTTTTCTACTCAATCAAGCTGCCCGATGTTTCATTGTTGATAATTACGATCAGGAGTAATTAGCAGTGAGGAAGGTGGTCGTTTTATACGAAGAAGGCAATTGTTCAGATTTATTTATGAAGAGAGGATCGTCGCTGCGCTGTGCAACGATGTAGAGTTCAACGTTGGCTCGGAAACTTCAACGAACCTCTAGTTCTATTCTTCCTCTTCGTGGTGGCCAGCGGGAGTTGCTGAACGAGAGAGAAAGAGGATCGATGGATATGAGGATAGAGGTAAGAAAGGAGCGGGAAAGGATGATAGGAGGAGGGACGTGAGAGAAACAGCCGAAGAAGCCGCGGAGAGGACAAGACGCCGCGCGGTGGTGGCAGCGGCGTCAGGACGTTCACCTTTCGTTTGCGCGGAACGTTCTCTCTCGCTACGAGAGTTTCTTGGCTCTCTCGACTTAGCGTCGTTGCTATACATGCCCCCGACTCCCCACCTCCCACCGTAACATGCCGGAGCTTGGCCGTGTGGCCGCCATTACACAATCGTGGTCGTGGCAAAGAACCGAGGCTGTCTGGTTCTCCGGCGGCCATCTTGGTACCCGTTGCCAGCACATAGATACTAAACCTTGCGAGATCTACAACGTGTTCCAAGTTATTCCAAGAGACATGCAACGTTTCGTCCATTTTTGTACTTTACAAACCGTAACTCTGTCAATCATTTCGAATAACGAGAGAAACTGGTCAAAATGTGTTTCTGTCAAAAACAAACGAAAAGCTGCAGCTTATATTTTGCGAGCCTGTCCGAGGGTTCTTGAACTTCATGAAGGAGCTGCATCAGTATTTGTTAATTGTCGACGAAACATAAGCAGAATTTCGTCGTGTTTATTTATTGAAAATAAAACGAGATTTTTTTTCAGATATACCAGGCGCAAGTTTTTTATTTTTGAACCGATTTATTTTGGATCTGACATTTGAAATGTCATGTCGGAAAACTGTGATGGTGGGTTTCTCGCTTCGTTCGAAGGGGCGAGGAGGCAAGCGTAATTCGAAAGTAAGAAGATACGAAGAGACGATAAGGTTGCAATCGATTTTATGTGAAATAAATGGAGACACATTTTGTATGAAAGTTTCGTAGCAAATGTCCGCAGCAGTCTACCGAGTGCTTTCAGGTCTAGGTTTCTTGGTGAAGGCTCGGAGATCGTGATCTTGAAAGTTGACGCCGAGCATCGAGAGAGTAATAGCATTAAACCTTTCGCCTACACGTATAAAGACGATGAAAGGATACATGAAGCTGCAAGAGAATCGCTCTTCGCTCGAAAGAGAGAGGGAGAGGGAGGGAGAGAGAGAAATGGACACGATTACGAAAGAGTTGGACGTTCGGACAACCGAAAATTCATCGTCAGGGTGAACGAACTCATGCTCGAGAGTCACGAACCTCTTGTCTACGTGGATAGTTTAAGAAAGGGAGAGAGAAAGAGGGAGACGTGGAGAGTTGCCTCGTATACCGGTATATACCGTACTATTTATAGTAAACACGGGGAATCAGGACACGAAGAGCCCTTTCTCTTCGAGAACGCATCCCAGTGAACTCGAGAATTCCTCGAGACTCTTTCGTTGATGAGTTTATCGACACTGTAGTTTCCACGTGAGAAATTCTATACGCGGATGATCCGGTCCTCCTCTTGTAAATTGTCCGAAGAAAAAACCAAGAGAAAAAAAAAGGGAAAATCGAGCTCGAGCAACGAGTAGGCCTTTCAGCAGGACCGCTCGTTCTCTTCTTCCAAGCAATCGCGTTCACGCAGTCTCGATTGTCCGAGCCTGGATTTATTACGATCCTGCGGACTTGAACCGAAAGATAAAGTGTTGGAAGACTCGCCGTGAGTCTAACTGCGGTTTCCGCAGTAACCCAGAGACAGCAGAGTTTCTACCATAGCCAAGAGTATGAAGGAGCTGCGATGTATCGGAAATAGCTACTTTTATTCTACGGTATGGTGCTCCAGCACCTAAGACAATCTTATGGCTATTTTTCTCTTTTTCTTCTGTTTTCAGTCGCCGTTGGATCTCGGCGTTTCATCGCGTGAGTAAATAAAAATAGAGTAAAAATAAACGTTTATTTTAGCTCGATTTGTGGCAGCAACTCGAGAAGCTCTTCTCGTCAAGATCGAATTGGTTCGAAATGTGCGAAGAAATAAAGAGCGATCGAGCAAAGCTTTCACAGAAGCAACAGGAACGCTAGAGTTCCTTTCTGCACTAAGAGGGAACACAACTCTTCCATGCATCTTTCGACTCTCCTCCGTGTGGCTATGTGCCGCGAAGAAGATAGCAAAATTCCTTGGCGTATAGCGCCCGAGACTGATCATCACCGACACGGTACGTTCTTCTCCTCTTTTTCGAACCGAACGTGAATGCATCCGGCACAAAATGCTCGGCTGGTGATTCCTCAACGACGTTATATTTTCCTTGCACGAAGAGAGAGCAACAGCAGGGAGCTCCCCTGTCGACGATTACAAAATGTAATGTGCGCATGTGCGTTAAGATTGATGAACAATGTTGAATGGAAAATCTAAGGGAATTTTTCGAAAAAAAAATAGAAAGAAACTCGGCTGAGCCTATTTGTACGACGAAATGAAATCATTTTTGTTTTTTTCGTGTGCATAATAGAAGTCTGACATTTGCTTCTCGCTATTCAAGCTCGAGAATCTGAACTCGAACTTGAACAGACCAACTGGGTCACGCTCCGTCACGTACATCACATCACGCGCCTTCTCCTCTGCTGCATTCAACCAGCCATACCTCGCTATGAGTCCATCGACCATAAGAGCCAGAATGGTCCCACGTTCGTGGCCCTCAGCTATTATCCTCCTCGGATAGTGTAATTATTATTTCTACGCTGGTAACGTAATTAAGACGTGAATAAAAGAAACATTATTATGCAACAACACACGTTCATGGAATAAGGATTTTCTGGCTGGTGAAGAAATTGAATAAACTTTTCGTTTGTTAAAAAAAAAAAACACGTACACAAATCCCAAACATAATCAGCGGATTTGAAATTTGACATCGGAAATTATGTCTTCGATAGAAAAAAAGAAATGGCATCAAAAAGATCCGAATTCGTGGGATGACCTTTCAGGCACTCTCTCCAAACTGATCGCGAAATATTTGAAACGAATTACAGACTTTTATTTCTGAGGATCCCGACATTTCCATTTTTTTTCTCTCGATTTTGTCATTTTTGTAAAATCCTCGGCTGTAGAGTTGAAAACCAAAAAAAAAAAAAAAACAAAAGAAAAACCGTAACGCATGCGTTAACGATCTCGACTCGTTCACATTTGTTCGTACGTATTCGAGTCGCGATGTTTCCTCGTTGGCTCGAGTCCCAAGCACAATTGTACTGCGTGCGACATTCTAGCACGTAGTAAAAAAAGATAAAAGAAGACACGGTACATCGCAGCTCGGTACATTTAAATGGCAGGCTCTCATGGGCTGGTGGATTATCGGTGGATTTGTGTAGTAACGCTCTCACGTCTTACTGATCTGTCAAAGTCGCCGAAGCAGGTTTAAAATTCGGAATTTCAGGTTCATCGTCCACAACTTCTCGTCTTTTACGTCGTCATCGTCGTCTTGTTTAAATTACGGAATTCCTAAGGGCGTGCAAGGAAAATAGCTGTAAATTTCGAAAAGGAAATTTTTCCACACCGTTCGTCTGATCATCGGAATGAAAATGAATCGTGCCATTTTTACGGATCTTGATACACTGGAAATGAAATTTTGTTAAAAATCGTCGGTATTTCGTTGAACACGGTAAACTAAATATTTTTGGATAATTTCAAAATTTTCATTATTTTGTCAGTATATTTGGTTCCTAACGGGATCGTCAGCGAAATTTACGATTGGAACGACAAAAATTAGCTTCCGAAGAGACTTTCTAGAATATTTCGTGCTGCAATGACACAGTTTTTGGGATTATTCTAAAAAAACGTTTAGTATCGAACAAAATATCCATCTTTTTCAACAAAATTTTGTTTTCAGTGTAAAAATGCACTTCGGGCATTCAAGAGCTCGCAGTGCATGAAGACAATAATAGAGCAAGTCGCTGTCGATGCAGAAACATGAGATTTCATGCGGATGGCTGATGGATTTTGAATGCCATCACGCGTACGAATAATGTTCCATTGAAAAGCGATTTCTGACGGTAGAGAAATGTGGGAATGATGAAATCATCGGATCCATTAAGAGGAATCAAAATGGCATTAGCTGCAGCAATTGCTGTCGAAAATCTACTGGATTCAAGCTTTTTTATGGTGGGAATTGATTTATGGTTGTCCTAATGCGTTTGTCTGCATGAATCCTGGACCATCGAGACTTTTTATCTTCTCCATAAAAAGCTGCTCGATGCCGATGATTCCAGTACGGAGAAAAGAGACAGATATCGAGCGATAAAAAGAGCTTTCGAACGACTTGCGTCTCGAAGGAACGACAAATGAAACGCGTGATGCGTCGCCGCGTTCCTATACGTATACGTGTACGTAAGTAGGCCGGCTTCCTTGTCCCGTTACCTCACGACGAGGGACACGTGTAATAATAAGACATTATCCGCGTGGTCGACTCGCACGAGGAGCAGGGCGCTTTTGCCCCTCCCGTGGTGTCTCCACTTCTTCGAGAATCTCTATAGCATCTCGATACAACTTTTTTCTATTTCTAACATTCTCAATTGCTCTTCTCCTTTTATGTAATTAAAGAGCGTAGTTCCAAGACGAGGAAACCGTCATTCGAAATGAGAAAGAATCACATTTAAGTGATTTATCAACTAAAATCGTATTTCGAATTATGAATTTTTTAAATTAAACATAATGGACTATATTCATAGAGTTTCTTCGAGATTTGGAGATACAAATTCTATTCATTTTTTTAAAACGAAAACGAGCTCACAAAAAATTGCCGAAAAATTCTACAAAATTCTTCGAAGTGTATTGAGTTTTGGAGAAAAATTTCCATTGCGATATTCACACAATTTTCAATGAAAAAGTACAAAATTCGATTACGATTCATTAAAAAAAAAAAAAAAATTCTGTAATAGCTGAGCGCATAAAAAGTTCTGGATAAATAATGACGCACGATTAACCGGGAAGTGAAAAAGCTGTGCAGTTGAATGACGTATAGGAACAAGAAGGGACCGGACGAAAAAGTGGAATTGACTCGATTATCAACGTTAACTAAAAAGCGAAGATAATAGAGAATACCGCGATGAGAGGAGACGCTCTCTCGAGTCTCAACTCGCGTCTCACCACGCTACAGCTCTTCGTAATAATTGGTTGAGTAAGAAGAAAGCGGCCTTGCACTACTTTCTTTCTCGCGTTAGATAACATCGACGGTAATACGTAGTTTTCTCGTCGGGGCCGATGCTCTCACTGCATGGATACTGTTACTGCTGAGCCGGCGTTTATGCTAGTAAGCTACGGATTTAAAAAGTCTCGCGGTGCGAGTCCGCAGTTGTGAGCGTCCTCGAAATTTCTCTCGGTCATGGATTAATTATCATTTCATTTTCATTAGTTTCTTCATAAAAGTTTCATCCACTTTTATGAGCTGATAACTTTTCATTTTTATTTCATAGTTCAAACGTGACCCAAAACTTGGCTCATTTTTCCAACCGAATTCATATCAGAATAAATGCAAAATCCTAATTCGATGAGAAAAACACAAAAACCCTGATAAACCAATTTTTCATAGTCCGCAAAATGTGGCGCAGGAAGCGAATTTTTTTGTGTCAAAAATCTGCACAATTATTTGCAACGGAACTGAAAAACAAGGCAAAAGCATAAAAAGAAAGGAGTTCTCTTACATTTACGATTCAATCGATATTCCGAAATTCCGGCGAGTCTGTAAGTCCGTCGACATTCCATTCGTTGAGTTCAGTGGGTCAAGGCTGTAGGGAGAGAGTTTCGGAGGTATATTATCGCTTGTTCTTGCATGCAGTCTTTTCAAAAGAATATCCACAGAGATACGATCTCCGTTATCTCCATTGGAAACGAGAGCGCAGATGGATTTTCAACGTCTCGCAAGCGAGGCGATCGATCTTGAATTATCAAGGAACCTCCAAATCGGAATGCAGCAATAAATACGAAAAAAAAAAATCAACAAAAAACTAAACAAGCAAATACAGAGCAAAGAGCAAAGAAGACGAAGTATACCGAACGCGACGCTCTTCGTAATATCCGCTTCGTATAACACTTTGCTCAGCGATACTCACGTTTTAGAGTTACGTGCGTTACGAGGAGTTGCGTCATGTCGGCATTACATATGAGAATTGGACAATCGTGGAAAGGATTCGGTCGAAGTATTCGGCTTCACACACACACACACGTGCGCGCTTGTATTAAATTTTGATGTGTATAGCACATGCATATGCATGAATGGGACACACACGTGCATGACTGCGGTGAAAAACCGTTAGAAGCTCGCCGGACCGTACCATGTTTGGTGGACAAATTTGCGTGATGTTCGAGCTAACACACGAGAGTTTCTTGCTGGTTACGGGTGTTCTTCAACATTCTAGTATTTAAGTTCACTTTTTTCCCCTTCTGCGCACACACACACACACGTGTCCGAGTGGTTTTGTCTTCGACGAGAGGAATCTCGTGACACGGATGTGATAAATCTGTGTTTGCTTTCTCTGGAGTTTCTTTTTGTTTTCATTGCCAGTTTTTGTCTCGAAGCTTTTGAGAACCTCGATTCGTAAGATTGTATTTGAGAAAATTAATAATTCAACAGCGTGTAATGGCGATAGGAACGGAAAGAAAAAGGAGTGAAAAAGCAACGTTTGCGATGATCCTGCTGTGTGTTTGGTATTTTTACGAAATGTCTCGTCATTCATAAGCCATTTTACCTCCTTGTTCCTGGCAAACCCCGGAAGAGTTCTGCTGACGAGCATTCTTTTCTTTACGTAATTTCTGCATTGAGTTTGTGTCGATCGTGGTGATGGAAAACTTGGTAAAAATGATTGCCGCGGAACGGTCGATCGGCGAATCGGTCCATGGACAAGCGGTCACCCAACCAAGTACTGGCTTCGCCCATAGCTCGTGAATTCGCAAACTTGGACTAAAAAATCGTCGGGATTATTGTGTTTTTTGGTTTTTGCTTCAATTACTTTTTAATTCCTCGAAAAAAAAATATATATATATATGGAGAGACTTTTCGATCTTCTATTTTGTTAACTCGATATGTCGGAAATCCTGAGCCCCAAGAGGCTGACGGGCGAACAAAGATGACATGCACGAATGTTGCTTTCGTAGTATCCGTAGGAAATCTTAAAAATGAAATTTTGTTAAAATTCTCTGATCATCTCTCGAGTCTATTTATAAACACATTAAATAATCTTTAGAAAGATCGATGCGCAGGCGTGAAGCGAAAAAATATGCTACGTGGTTTTCTCTCCGGTCTTTCTTCGTTGCCAGGGATATCGAACCGGTTTCCCGAATACTTGTATAAATCTCGACGAATCGTAAATCGATAAGAATTATTATCGTCGTTTGCAGAGCCTGGAGCTTTGCGTGCAGTAAATCAGGAGTCACATTCAGCCGTTAATTACATTTTTCATTGTGCTAATAAATCGCGGGACTTGAAAAAAGTAATCGTCGAGTAAATTGTCTCAATGAGAATTAGCGAGAATTCATTGAAACGGGTTGAGAAATGGCTGGAAGAGTTTGTGCAAAATGATGAGAATTTTTTTTTTTTCCGTACGGAATTTTTTTGTTCGAGATATACCAATCGAGACAAAACGTCGTAACGCATCAGGGATTTACGAAAAAACAATCTTTCGTATCACAAAGTGATCTCCTGCTACTCGCGAACAGGGAAGAAGGAGGAGACAAAGAAAGAAGCGACGAGAAACAAGGGAAGAGGGTCACGCGGGACGCAACGGGGGTTACCAACACTGGATCACTGGAACTTCCTCTCCGAGCTACTAATATACCGCTGTGGACGCCCGCGTATATAGTTAAAAATACATATAGGTAAAGGAACGTCCGCGGCCACACCGCATGTCCGCGAGCGAGAGAAGAACCTCCTCGCTGCAGTCGCCACCACCGCGAGACTTTATAAGTAGGCAAACGTAACTGTTTCATTAACCGTAAGCCCGAGCTACGCTCAACAAGAGTCGTCGCTTACATAATCGAAAACACGGAGAGTGAAAATTGCGCGAGCCAGAAAGATCCCTCTTTCGACTTTCGTTACCCGGAGATCCCCTCTGAACTTGACCTGACATCGACCTTCATTTGACGCGAGAAAAAAATTAGAAATCACTACACCCTACGAATCCTGTCCTTAAGTAAGGGACTTTGTATTTTTCATTCGATTCTTCGAACCTTGACTTTGCGAAATGGAAAAGAAAGAAAATTCAAAAATAAAACTTTCGCCGTATTTATCTCAGTAGATCGAGAACCTCGTTTGGACATTTGAGTTTGAACTCACAAAACATTAGGAAACGAAGTGTAGAGCATCTTGGGCAAACCAAATTTGGAATTCGTTCATTTTCTCTAACGAAATTACAAAAATGTCTGCGCTATTCCAAATATTTTTGCGTTATCCTGCTAACGAGTAGTTTCGAAATCCTTACAGGTTAGCAGGTTGAAAATTACTGAAAACTCAGTTTCCTCAAAAAATGTCGATTTTTTTTTCAGTTAAATGTGATGAAATAAAAGATTTTCAAACATCAATAAAATTTTTGTCATTTTGGCCGTAAGTTCTGTCGATATTCTCTGGAAAAATCAAATTTTCGTTATTTCAATCGAATACTTTGCTGACAGTTTCCGGAGGGAACCGAATACATTGTTGCGGAACGAAAAAATTTGTTTCGAAACAAAAAAATATTCAGTGGTACGTATTTGGCAAAATGTCGCCATTTTTTTTCAACGGAATTCAATTTTCAGTAAAATAATCAAACTCTAATGAAAACGATTTAAAATAAATGAGCGAAAATTCGTCGAAACGCTCTATTAGAGCAGAGAAGTCTCCGCGAGTTTACGGACTTGCATCCGGTACCGAAATGAATTTTCATGACTGCATTTTTCAACTTTGCACACAATGTTCATTGCGCCGAAAAAATTACGACAAAGTTACGTTCAAAAGATCGAAGTATTTCCCGCGGAAATTGAAATGATTTTATTAAACGTGGAAAAAAGTGACAAAAGTTAGGAAAAGCCAAGAGCCGCGCTGTGGAACGATTATCGAAAATTGCAACGACCTGCCTCAATTGTCTGTTTTGTTCTCCTCAATTCATTTCAATTCGGGTTACAATTTTACTTTCTTCTCACTTTCGTCCTCGCAAGAGAACTCGCGCACCTGTACTCGCTTTCGTACGTTCGCATAATACACCACAGAGACCGGTGTGTGTGTATGCATGTACACACATGCGGGTCGATGTTGGAATACGACGAATACCGTCCCGGACAACGTTAGGGCAAACGGTACACAGAGGTGAACTGTTATATCCTACAGACGAGCGAGGAGACGCGCCCGATCGGGGAACCCACTGGCCCAGCGAAGAGTTCAACACACATACGAGTTTGTCCAATAATGTTGTTCGATCACCGCATCGTCGTAATACCGTCGTGTCCTGCATAACGCGTTGAGAAATCTTTTACGAAAGTTTTATTATCGATTTCGAGACGTTGCAATTTTCCAGGGCGTTCAAAAAGTTTAAATCGCTAAAAGAGAAACGACGAGCCAAGAAAGCACAGTTTTCTCGAAACTAGGTGAAAATCGTCGAGTCGATAGCCAGGGTCTCTCTGACCCCAAGAAAGAGGCGTGAAAATTGTTTTTACATTTGTTTCTACTGCCTTTTCTAACTCATCATTTCTCAGACACATTGGCAAACGGTATATTTATATTTCATGGACAAAGTACAAGGAGAAGTTTTTATTGTTCGACATACCCTTGCGAATTCGTTTTACGATCGACACGAACGGTGAGCGCTTCAATTTTTTCACTCGTCGAACATTGCTCGAGGCTATTTTCCAGAGAATGTTCCTTTCGTTTGGATTATGACTAATAAATGGATTCGCGTTGGACGAAACTCCACGAACTCGATAGACATTGACAGGAGTCTATGCATAAATTCCTTTTTTTTCCACTCTCGGGTTCTCTCGGTTTATTGTGTCGGCTGAGTATAAAATGAGCCAGTAAAAAGGGTGGCACCTTTCGAAACAATTGTGTCACTTTGAACGAAAGGTTAACAGTCGAATTAGGTTCACCCTGGTCAGGTATGTTGCTCTAATTTAAATAACAACGTTTACTCGCAATGCCCAATAGTCTCGAATATTGTCCAACCGTTCACGATGACCTGCATTCGTGACCCTGTCAATTTTTTCATAGTGTCTTTCCTCGAGCATTTCTCCGATTACCTGGCTCGGGTTCTCCTTCGATTCTGCCTTGCTTTGTAGTTTTGGCAAACCTTTGGCTGAATCGTCGTTCCGGAAATGTCTGAGAAAAGTCAATTTTTACGTTGGGAAAGTTGTCGAATGTTTTTTTGCAGAAAAAATCAACGACGAGGGAGTTACAGACCCAAATCGATCGCTCAATTAAAACGTAAAACATCCCGAGTGCTCGAACGAAAGGAAATGGCGCCGTTTGACCAAGAAGCAGAATAAGGCGAAATGTGGTGAGCGCGACGAAGTAATCTCGAAGAAATATTTTTTCCTCCTCGTTTTCTCTCTCTCTATCTCTCCATTTTGCAATTTCGCCGAGACCGATGATTATTGGCTTCGAAGGGGAATTACGACCGGATGATGAAACCTATTCAGGAACGAGGAAGTGATTTTCTACGTATTACCAGCTTCCTTGGTACAAAGCAATCCAATGAGGTCTAAGGATATTCTTATAGGGAGAGTACACATCGTAATATGACGAAGAATACGTCGATGGAATGGCGCGCACAATGACTCGAGGCTAGTGCACAATTATTCGGTCAGCAGCGAGCCTTCGATGAATTTATAAGGCAAATGTTCCAAGTCCAAAGATTTCGAGCCTCGAATATACTGTCAGAACGATTTTCTTAGTGCCTTAGTTTCGTTCAATGCAAGTGAATCAAGACGTCAACGAATTTCGGGACCTGCGATAGTGATTTAGCCTCCGTGAACGATTTCAAGGCAACGAGATTGTAAATCGATGAATTTTGATATTTTTTCGATCGATTCTGAACCTCGTAACATTTAAATAATTCCTCAAATTTTCGTGATTTTTTTTTTCATCCATATAGTGGATGGGAATTTTTGGAGATGCTGCAATGACAAGGGCGACGTGGCCGAAATCGGAGAATGTGACGGAATTCTGAATTCCTGTGTCTGCTCACGTCTGCTTTTATATCAGGTTTTTTTTCTTTTCGTCCCTTTGATGCTTCTTACGTGGTACCTGACGCACAAGTTTGTGACGTTAGTAGAATGATGGTGGAGAGGAAATAACAGAGTGTATTCGCGTTGCTGGGTCTCTGGGCTCAACGACAAACCTCTGGGAAGGCAGAGAGAGAAAGAGGAACGAGAATAACGAAGAGAAGAGAACGGGGAGAGAGAAAGGACAGAGAAGGAAAGAGACGAGAGAAGAGAATGGTCGACGAAGTTGTCGAGCGAGCACAGTGCCCGGACAACGCTCCCGTAGCGTTGGGGCCAACTAACGGTCCCAGCCACCACCACCACCACCATCGTCGTCAACACCAACACGCACGTTTACTACATCAACCATTTTATATTGCCAGCAGCGCTAAAAGCGAACTATACACAAGGATTGCTGCAGCCTGCGTAACCACCACCTCCCGACTCGTTTCGAGCTTCGGACCACTCCGCTCTCGATCCATCCACACCTCTTTACTTGCCAGCCTTTTTCCTGTAATCTCGCAAAGTCGTTTCACTCGCACGATTACCTCAAAATCGTCCTGCCTCTCTGCCTTTGTTCCGCCGTCATTCCGTCCGCTAGGAATTACGTGTAAAACGCAATATTTACGCTTACGCTTCGAGGGATTAACTTCACGGCTCGATCGTCCAAAGATCGCGGCCAGAGAACGTTCGACAAGCGAGTTTGAAATTTTTCAATCTTTCTTCAAATTTATTTGATTGAATTTTCAAGGCTGAGGAAAAGAGTTCGCAAATTTCTTGATTCTGATCCATAAACAACATTTTTGTTCGTTACTTTTGTGCAGTATTTGATTTTTCCGAATTACATGCTCTGCCGTGTTTTTTTTTTTCCGAAAATATTCATTCGAAGCTTCGGATTTTCTTGGTCGAAAAAAGTTACGAAGCAAAGTTCATTGATCGCGAATAAAAAGTAGAAAATCAAATAAAAATGATAATTAAAATTGTTTGGCTCGCGCCATAAAAAGCTGAGCAATGTGAATAAAAACGGTTTAATGATCGAAATCAAATTATTTCTCACGTATACACTCCGCGCACAATTGATCGCGCAGCGATCCATAAAAAGTCTGAATACACGCATTTTTAACTACTCAAGACACAATGGTTAGAAAACATTACGAATTCAATAACTAAATCAATCAAAAATGATCCATTAACGTTTCTAGATATTCAGTTTGTTTTGTTTTCTGTTTCCACATCGCAACGTTCGATTCCTCTTAGCAAATGTTGAAAAATATATTTTTTACGCTCACATAAGGTTCGTTGAACGGATAAAGCGAAGTGGTACATACTCCATACGTACGTACAATTGAAAAGACATAACGCAAGAAGATATCCTGCCTATTGAATTTTGCGGCTAGCGGAGAGGCCACAGAGAGGAAACTCGTGGATATAAAAGAGAGCAGAAAACTCTCGCATCTATAGCTCCTCCCTCACCGGCTGTATTTTTTACATTACAGTGGGATTCGAGAGAGAAACTCTCGAATTACATGCACGCGATGAATCGGTGCGAGTTGTTCTCATCGTTTAGATTTAGAAGCGGCACGTCAGAGTTTTTTTTTTAATTTATTATTTCTTGACTAATGTCTCATGCGCCGAAGCACGAAACACGAGGACGTACAACACAATTTGTATATAAAATAAAAATGGAGGGAAAAAATTGAAGCAAAAAAATGAGACGCTTCGAATGTACCGAATCGCGAGACCCGAATTTTCACGCTTCCCCGGAGATAGTCGCGCGCTCAAGGATACCACGGAGCTGCTCGAGATTCCATTATTATTCTTCGCACTCCCCCATGAGACGCTTCGTTCTTACGAGAAATAAGAAAATCTTATTATTTTCCCAAAGGGACGGCAAAAAAGAGCCATAAATTGTCGTTGAAAATGCCGGACGTATTCGTGCATAAAGACTCCCATAATCTCCGTATTCTTGCTTTTCCCACCTACTTTAACCTTCGTCGAAGAGAGTACCGTTGCTCTAACGAGATATTTCCAAAATTGGTCACGCTTCAGTTTTAAAAGATCTTTCGCAGTTGCTCTTGCAAATCGAACAGGCACACCCACTCAGCCCGAGGCCGCCACCACACACATCTTCCGCAACTTATTTCGCATGATCGCTCTTTTGACCCACCACGAGAGGAATTCCGAATTCTTGAACATTTTCGTAATGCGCGTACGTGAAGAAAACACGTTGTTGGAAATATGAGAAACAAAAAGCTGGTTGTTCGCTTTCCAGACAGAGCGACGGGGCGGGTTTATTAGAATCTCAGACGTGACCTTGAAACCGCAACGATCGGTCGATTTGTCACGAGTATTCGATCGATTTCATCGGAAATTATTTTGAGTCAAAAATATTCGAATTTATCGATTTTCCAATGAATCGTTATCGAAAAATCACTAGAAAGATCGTTGGGAATTCTGGAAGCCAGAAAACTTTGCGATAACGAGCGAAACTCGATCCATCGCCGGGAACAAAATTTTTGTGGGCGCAGGTGGGCGGACCAGGGCGAAACGCGGAAAAAATAGTCAAACAATAATAACAAGCACCGAAACAGAATTGCAGCCCGCAGGGGGTCCTCAGTTGCTTTAGAAAAAAGGAACAAAGGCAGATCGCTTCCTCGTGTAACCTGTAAGCTTCAGCGAGGTTTGCATAACAGCATAAAACTTCCGGAAACCTTGGATCGTTGGCAAAGTCGAGCGAAAAATATTTTTGCCTCTGGCTGCCGCCCTCGTAACGAATTAAATGGAACGACGAAACTATCAGCTGCTCCCGATTCTTTAAAATGTACAGCTCGGAAGAAGTTCTATTCCGTAATACAGAATTCTCGAGGCCATTGCACAAGGCCAGACGAAGGGGAGAAGGAGGATTAAGCATATCGAGTGTCTCGTCCTCAGCCGGTCCTTCGACCACGATCTCCTATGGCGTTGGGCCCAAAAAAGAGCCAGTGGAAAAAAATTGGGTCTCTTGCCTCACGAAGGGAGCCCTGCGCCATTTTTTAAAATTATTTTTCTCATGACGTGGCTGCGCAGTCTCCTTAATGTTAACGCGAGACGGATCTCATTCAATTGCTCGACCACCAAAAAAGATCGAATCGAGTTTTCTTTTTAGGTACGGTTCGTAATAATCGACGACGCACAACATTTTCCTCAAACGCGATTCGTAGTCTGGGAGTTTTGACACATTCGAATTACTGCATGGAATCGCGTGTCTGTGATTTGTAATGAGTTCAAAAAAAATGAGATTAAATTTACGACTGCTTCGACTCCCAGGATCCCAGGGCAGTGAATACAATTTTCCCGACTAGTAATGACCGCTCGTACTCATTGCAATAGTACATTTTTCTTTGCTAGTTGGATGGTGTGTAACGAGACCGATTTGTTGGCCCGAATGCATGCAGACGCGTACTTCCTACTTTTATTCACAAAAGACCCCGATAACGAACTCGCAATTGTCCTCGTATACGTCACCGACAATGGCGTGTCACCAAGTACGCTTCAAAAGCTCCGAACAAAAAATATTACAATGGTAAACAGAGGCTGTGAATTTCATTTGCATACGTGCATTTTCTCGGTTGGAAGGAACGTCGAAACACACGAATGTCGAGTCCTGAACTCGGCTCCGGTAAAAAGTAAGAATTGGCTGAGTTTCCCTGAATTCACGATCGATGGAAAGTTCGACGAAAAAGATCGCGGGGAACGTCGAGAATTCGGCGATTAGTCCTCGACGATCGAAATCTTTTTTCCTTTCAATTGGCAATTTTTAATTGCAATAGATTCATCGGGTCGCGGAATTAACGAGCGAATATAAATCAAGAAAAAACATCAAATCGTCATCAATATATATAACTCACGTGTTTTGATGAATCAACGCGATCGCTTCCGGCATCCAGAGTTTTTTTTCTCGTCCGTATATACACTAAACTCGTACGCACTGACGAACGTTTTCGAAACAAACTTCCACTATATTGCGAGAAATATTCAAAGACAATCCCAAAAGCTCATGGAACACTCTCGGAGTTCGAAACACATAAGTGACTTTGTCGCGCGACAGCAGAGGTTAAACTTTAGAGGTTAAACCCGGTAAGCTCGCTCAGCCGACTACGCGAGTCGTAACAGTCTTTTGTTTTGATTGGCTCGATACGAAACGAACCTTGTCCGTTCGAAGTGTACAGTCCGAATATTCGTAAAGCCTACTATCACAGCTCGTCTATTTTTACTCAACGTTTCTAGTTCCTACGACGAAAACGCGTTTTTTGAAATGAACAAGAGTGTTTTTTTCAGTATTCGAAACAAATTTAAAAACAATAAAGTATTTCCGAGAATTCCATGTCTGTGTGAGCCCTCAATAGTAAAAATTTGTAGGAATGAAAAAACCAATATCCATTTTCATAATTAGTCTCAAAATTCGGTTCGCATATTATTTCAAAACATCGATAACCCTGAGAGCTGTCACGAAGTACGCAACGATTCATGTGGAAAAAATGCGAACGAGGATTCTAGGAAAGAACGCTCAGAGCTCACACAGAGGGAGCGAGCTGACTGGAATCTGCTCGCGATCGCATTTAGCGGCGATAAACAAACGTGCAAACATATAAACATGTACAGCAAAATAGCGAGTAGGTTAGGTTAGTTCTCCACAACACACACCGGAGAGTTCTGATTTACAATCCAAATTAACGAAATATGCTAATTGTCAGGATTAGACCGCGAGAAAAGTTATATCTACACCGACCGTTAATTTATCTTTCCTCGATCGTACGATAACACCGAGAGTGCTCGCCCATTTACATAGTAGGAGAAATACCTTTGAAAATCCTTTTAGCAATCTTTCGGGAACACGTTAAACCGATTTTGGTGGAGCTTCACGATCAAAATGTTTTCAAGATCTGGCCCAGTAAAAACAGCTGATAAATCAATCAAGTCCATACACGAAACTCTCGAGAGTAAATGTACGTTCGGCGAATGTTTGTTGTTCCGCCTTTTAGAAAAAATCGTCATAAACAACTGAATTTTCGTAGCGCGATATTCTCCTAAACAGAAATCCGGTAAGCTACGGGCTTTTCATTTGAATCGATGTGTACGAAACTCAGAGTTTTGTTTTACTTGGATTATCGATACAATCCCACAAATTTTAATAAACCGTAATAGTTTATTTTTTGCTTGACACAACGAGTACATTTTGCTATTGAGAATTTTTTTTTATCGAGTTGAAGAATACAGAACACGAAGTCGTTGAATTGACACGCGTAGTAATTTTGAGAAACAAAAGGTTTCACTGTCGCACGTGTTTATGTTAGTTGAAATGCTCGTGTGGTGGTGCTCGTGTGCGACAAAGCGCCGTAACTGCCGTGAGCTGCGAGAGACAAAGCGCTCGCGTCGCGTCTGCGCGATTGTCGAATCTCGGGCGGTTTTTCGTGAAATAAAAGCAAAGCGTCGAGCATACCGGCAACGCTACCACGTGCGCGTTCGAAAATAAAAAGAGCATTGTCGTTTTCCCGGCAGATTCTGTTCTGAATTCTTATTAGCAACGTTCAATCGAGGATTATCATCTGTTCGTGTTTTTTTTTTGTTTCATCGTGACATAAAGTGAAACACTGGCGTGAAGAAAAAAATGAATCGACAAGAGTTCGACAATGGAGACGAGTGCGCGGTCCCTACGTAAGTACCCACAAAAAACGTCGCGATGACCTTGAGCCGCTCTTTCGCTCGATTTTCTTCGTCCAATGTAATCGCATGCATTGTCTTTGGTTTTTTCATATTACCAACAGATTCGGATGTCCTATGGCTAATAACGGATGGGTACAGTGTCGATCAAAGACTTTTCCTGGCAAATATTATTATTTCAACGTCGATTCGCGATGCAGAACATGGGGACGCCCGGTTTCGTCACGCGTTACAGTGCCAATTGTGAACTCGGTAAGCGCGAATAATTCATTCATAAAATCTCCACGAATGATATTTCTATGACGTAAACAAATGAGGCAGAAATAATATATCGACGAGTAGAATAATCCGAAACAAAAGAAAGAAAAAATTTTCTTTCCAAATGAAAACATTCTCGATGCCAGTGATCGTTGTAGGCTCAACGCAATCTTTTGTTTTCGTTTCGAAATACGTGTACGTAGACCGGATTTATATGCATTCATGATCATAAAAAAATAATTGATTCCTACGAGTTGAAAAGTGTTGCATTTTCGAAATACTGACACGTGAAGTTCAATACGAAACTGAGTTTTTTAACCTACAAAAATATCAACAACGATAAATTCGCTGAAGCGTCAGGCGATAAACGGAAAATTTCACGACCTCGTGTTTTCACCGACATTTTTAGAAGTTCAGTCCGTAATTTTCAAGCGCATTAGACTCTCGACCGTTTATTTCGATCGTCAAAAGATTCTCAACAAATTCACCACGTCAATCGTCGTGGTTTAATCGACAAATGAAAATTTTTCCGGAGAAGTCACTGTTATCGAGGAATAAACGAGTTAAAGGAAAAATCGACGTGTTGAATTTATCGAGAATCTCTCCCGGAAACAAAATAAGTGATGGCACAACAAAGCTGCTTGAAAATTACGAATAAAGCTTCGAAAAATGTCGATAAAAATATGACTTTGTGGAATTTTGCATTCATTGCTTAAGGGTATTGCAAATTAATCGTTGTTAATATTTTTCTTACGTTATTTTATTATTAATTATTAATTAATTTGAAATCATCACTAATTATTAATTAATCCTAAATTAATAATACGAGTTTACCGTCCAATTATTTAATAACAATTGAATTAAGCTTGACATTCGAATATTGTGGAAATTCAACATCCGATTGGCCAGTGCGAAGCAGCTTTTTCCCTGATTTGCACGAGGGCATCTTTGCATAGCAATAATAATAATACAAATAATGATAATAATCATACGAGCTACTCGGAATTTAAATATAAATAGAAAAACAAGTTTTATGGGTTCCCGTGCCCTTATTACTGGGATTAAAAAATATGAAATAACAGCGTTGGTAATCAAGATCGCGTTATCGTGAGCAGATCTCGTTACGGTCTCGCAATTTTCTCAATTCGATGCATCCGCCTCAATACACACTAGAAATATGTATTTTTGTTCTATTTTATGTTTTTTTTTTTTTGCAAATATTCAACCGGCGTCGATCAAAGACAAAACTGAATCTCGAAAGAGAGGATTTTTCCGACGACGAGATCAAAGTTTCCGACATCGAGGAAGACGATTCGTCTTTGGTTTTCGCCAAGAGAAGAAAAATGTTTGAAGATATTTTTTTCAAACTTTATCACTGCGAGCCTGAGGATGAGATCGCCAATGTGATGCCCGTCGCCGATCCATCGTTCGCTTGTAAAAGGGAATTTCTTGAGGAAGAAGACGACACGAAAAACGATTTCTCATCGTTTTCGCCTGAAATCTGTTATTCCAGCTCCTCCGATGGCGAGTCCGTCGATGGTAGATTCAGAAGAAATCGGCGACGATCTGGCGCCGTCGACCCGATGCGTGCGAGAGCTCTGAAGCTATCGAAACGTTCCAAGATCGTAAAAAATTATTACTCGCGCTTGAGAGCTCGCGAGAATCGGTCGAAAGAATCTAAAGATGATTACGATCGGTTCGACGGCCGGTTCGATTTATTCGGGTCAAGAGACCCGATCGATCGGCAATCTCGTCATCGCGAGCCACTCGCTGATTTCGCATTTTTACGTTATGGCTACGGTCCTTTCCCGTTTCTTCGGGAAAACGATCAGGAAGCGGACGACGGAGATTTCGAGGAAAACATCGAAACTGAAAACGAGGGGATCGATGAATTTAAAATCAAACAAGAGCAGACTACGTTTTCTCTGCCGCAATTAAAAATTATACAACTTTCTGACCTAATTACCGAATCCCCGAAACTAGAAAAGCCAATACCGAAGAAAAAACCAAAATGCCGAGTTCGAAAAGTCGTCGAAACCCCGGAAATATCGATCGAACCACCGCGAAATAAAAATAGAAGAATCATCGCCGAGATCAACGGCATAAAAACTATCAGTTACGATCTCGAAGACGAAGAACTTCCCCCTGGAGTCAGAGCCTCGAATCTCAGTGATTCCGGAAGCAGCACCTTCCAAACGACTTATTTCGATCGAGTAAGAGACGAAGCTACGAAAAATGATGTCAAAATGATCGAAACCCAAGGTCCACAGAAAGTCAAACACCAGGACGAGCTTTTCGACATCAAGAATCCTCGTTTGAGCGATTCTTCGTCTTCGGACTCTTCGTCCTCGAGCTCCACTGACCAAAGCAGCACCGATTCTTCGAGCGACTCTGACTCGAGCTCCACCAGCGAGGATACTTTTTCTAAATCGTCGAGTCAATCGAGTTCGACAGATTTTTCATGCTCGACCTGCACAAGTTCGTCGAGCAGCTCGACATCGAGCCAATCATTTTCACACGCAGTGAAAAAAGAAAAATCAGACTCGAGCGAAAGCGAAAGAATCTCTCGGAAGATTTCAAACATTTTTTCAAGTTCCGATAGAACTATTAAAGTCGAGGCGTTCGTATCGCCGTCTTCGTCATTCGATGGCGACAGAACTTGGAGACCCATTGACAATGTCTCGGACGAGGATGATTGACAATTTTTTTTTACTTTTCCCCAACTGACCAAACTTTTATAAAACGTTTTTTGACTTCGCAATTTTTTATTGACATAGCTTTTCTTTTTCTTTTTGACTGCAGCAAAAAATCTTGCATTTTTATATTTTTTAAGAAAAAACAAATATACCTCGATTTCAGCATAAATGTCTATCGGAGATTCACTCCATTCGTCATACCCGAGAACGATGCATCGTGAACTAACATAATTTTGAAGAGAGCAAAAAAAAATTAGATTCCCATAAAAATTAACGTTCAACTTAGCGTCGTTGCAAACTTTCATCGTCGACACAATTTTTTACTGTTTTTCTAACTGCTCAAGCTTTCCTGAAACATTTTTGGACTTCCCAATTTTCGTTGCTACTGTTTTTCTTTTTATTTTCGACTGCTGCGAAAATTTTTGTATTTTTATATTTTTTGAGAGAAAAAAATGTGCCTCGTTGTGAGAATAAATCTTTATCGAAGATTCACTCGATTCGTTACACCCGAGAACGATGCGTCATGAACGAACGTAATTTTGAGAAAAACGAAAAAATTCGATTATCATAAAAATTAACGTTCAAGTTTGCATCCTTCGAACGTATAGAAATTCCTAATTTTTTTATTTGTCACTGTCATAAATTTAAACGTAGCGTAAAAAAGTAGATGCACTTTTTTAAACCCCAAACACGTTTAATATTTCGAGGAAAATGAGAGTCAAGCATTGTTTTCTGTCCACGACGAAAGGACGTGCAACGCCTTTTTTCCTCAAATATTAAGGCCGTTCGAAAAGACGTGTACCTACGTTTTTATCGATCACGAGACTCACATCACCTTAAGACTCAGGGTGACAAGTGCTTTCTCAAGTTTTCGCACTTACCTGTGCAGATAGTGTTATAGAATAGCTTTGCTGTGAAGAGGAGATTGCGAATGACTTCTTGGCTCAGCAATTGAACGAGATTTTTATCAAATTTCGGTTTTTCATCCGGAGATCATGAATCTCTTATTTTTTTTTCAACTCGATCGAACGCAACGATGAACAAGGAAAAAATGAACGTGTAGGTTGATGCAGTCAGGGTTCAGTTTCGTGCCTGGAATTCGCTTGATTCTTCTTTCTCTCTCTCGTGGTGTTCGATGTCTGGGCTCCAGGTTGGTGTGTCGTTCCGGTGGTGTGTAGAGTTGGTTGGGAGTAAAAGATCAGTGAGGTAGGAGTGGCATAGTGGCCAGAGATATACAGGTGCAACGGTGCGGTCTGGGAGCTCGCGAAGTTCGCAGTAAACGCCAGAGTGCGCTTTTTACTGTTTCCAGTACAGTGAGACCCGGTGAGTCTATTAAATGGCGTATAGAGGGCGCATCGAGAGTAAAGCATCGGAGAAAAGAGAGCGGGCAAAGAGTATATATAAGGCACGTATTACGCTAGCTTTTGTACCGCTTTACCAACACTGTTACGTTACGGTGGAAGTGGTGGAGGTTCCTTCCACGATATATACATGTATTGACGTCCATGGGGGTTTATGTACAATTTATAAAACGCTGTATGGCCTCGGGCGGAATCGCGGTTCAAGGGAATGCGTACTTCGAGGATCGTGCCTCGCATGAGTTCTTACAGCCTTCTTTTACGTTATTATACACGTGTGTCTGCTATATCTGTACGATTAGCTCAGACTTCGAGGAGCGAGTTAACTCAAATGCCTTTGGCCATTTCCATTTGATTCAGTCTGCGGGATCTTGTCCTTCAATTTTTCATCCAGGCATCCTCGAGCTCGAAGTTTCTGGCCTTTCATGACAAAATCTGACAAACTGAAGCATCGTTCGTGGAGGAATTAAATTTTCATGCTTCCTCGATCAGTTTATCGAAATCTGTTGCGGCTCGTAGTCGCTTTTAGTTTTTAGATCGACCGCAATGACATCGGGATTTCTTGCAGTAAAGCATGGCCCAGAGACTGCGATTCATTGTTTCGTTTTGCTTGGAAGTTATTAAGGGAGCCAAACAAATTTGTCGGGTTAACAATTCGATGATAAACATTTTTTCAAAATCTTGAAGAAATTTCGTCAAGTTTTTTTTTTCATTTTTTCTCAGCCTGTACGGAAAAACCTGTCGACACATGGACATGTCATCTCGGTGTCTCTTTATCATTCTCCCCGTCATAATATCCCGTACTTTACATCTGGTCGATCAACGAACAACGTTTCCTCTATTTTCTCGCGTCCTCTTGCAAGGTTTCCTCTACAAAAATCGCGCAAAAGTTTTGCAAAAGCTCTGTGGCATCTGGCAGACGTTACCTCTCGCGTTACAGCAGGCAAAGTACGATGTTTATCGCGGCTGCACGCTTGCGAATCTTGCAAATCGTAGCTCATAGATTTTACAACTGTTGTATATGAATATCGCGCGGCTGTGGATTCGAGTGTTGAGAAGAGCGGGGGTTCGGACTCTGAGCAGGGGCACGTGCAAGGACGCGTCGTAATATAGCGTTGTGAATATGTTACGAAAGATCAATAAATTTCTGTGCCATGGAGACTAAACGCTTGGGAGAAAGGGGTTAGAAATTTAATTGGATCGAGATGAATGATCGAATCGCGGAGAAATTTTTGCTGTAAGTTTTGCTGTAATCGTTGCAACGGGAAGAAGAAAAAAAAAAGTGAAAATGGGAGACCGACCATTAGCGGAGACTGGTCACGATGTTTTTGTATATTTTTCTTGTGATTTTGACCTTGTCCTGAGAGAGTCGAGCGTTTGTTGTCTTCGTGAGCTCACCGGAAATGCTACCGCTTCGCAGTAAGGTTTTTCTTCACCAAGTTTTTTTTGTCCTCTCCAGAGTCTCGTTCCTTCTTTTGCTCGGGATTCAAAAGGCATATCGTGTTGTTATTAGAGGAGCAATTTCAGCGTACAAGCAGGCACATAGGGCTCACTCACCGACGAGAAAAGATGGAAGGCTCTAACACTGATAAGCATCTTTTTCTTTCAACTTTTTCCTCTTCCATTCTTTCTCCTTTTTTCTTTCTTTCTCGCGCTCTCTCGTCCTCGTGCCTTCTGCTTTTTTCTTCTTGCACTTTGTCAGAAAGACCGTGAACTCTGCACCGTGAGACAGGATTTTTCTCTCGTTGAGCTAACGAGTCGGTCTGCTGATTCTTTGCTGGTGTTTTTCGCGGATCGCGATTCATTCTACGAAACAACACAATAGTCTGAGCTTCAAGCGATTATTCGTAGGTCTCGACTTTCCTGTTCTTCCGGATGAATAATTGGCGGCAATATAATTTGCTTTTCTTCTTTTTTCAACGATTTTTTTCTACGAAAAGTTTTTTATCTGCCAATAAGTTGACAGTGATAAAAAAATGGTAAACTTTCATAATTTATTGAGCAACCAGGCTGCTAGTTTATTTCGAGGAATCTTATTACGAAGAAAACATCAAGAATTACGTGCAATTGCGAAAAACGATTCCACGTGGAATTCGAAATTCCATTAAGGGAGTTTGTCTCAAATGAATTTATATATTTAGTGGTTGCTATGGAATGGATAGATATGCAAGACGTTGAAAGAATTTGTGGTTGAAAAATTTCTACATTTATTACGAGAGTGATGGAGGCCGGTCTACGATTACCTGACGTGACGTTCACGGTATGAGGAGTTCATTGACCTTGAGAAAAATCCTTGGTAGAAAGCACAGGGTGTCATCTATTTCCCATAGTTCAAGACTCGTTCCTTTCTATCTCCATCCATTACCGCAGCGGGCGATGGATTATCAGGAACGGATAAGAACAACCGTAGACTTTTCGATCGTCGGTAAGAAAAAAAAGAAGTATTTACCGATCGAGGTCGAGCAGGCTCGACGAGCAGGTTTCCCCGAAGCGCGGTAGCGAAACTCTGTACGCTCAGCACCTCCACTGAGTTAGCCCCCTCAAGTTGACAATATTAATTTTTTTTTTTTTATAAATCTCTTGGGGGTCGTTCAGCGGTTTATGGTGGCCCAAATCACGATTGAAAGAGAAAAAAAATAAAAACTTCAACCCCGTGATGCTGAGTTCTCATGACGCGTTTTCGTAGATCTGGCGATTCTGGGTGATGAAGAATATCTCCCTGCGTGTCCTCGTGAAGAGTTCTAGTCGATTGCGTTTCTGGAAAAATTTTGACCGACCATTTTCGGTAAAAAATGAATAAAAAGTTTCAACCCCGAAGCTGAGGCTCCATAAGGCGTTTTCTTAAATCTGGCGATTCTAGGTGATGGAGAAAGTCTCCCTGCGTGTCCTCGTGAAGAGTTCTAGTCGATTGCGTTTCTGGAAAAATTTTGACCGACCATTTTCGGTAAAAAATGAATAAAAAGTTTCAACCCCGAAGCTGAGGCTCCATAAGGCGTTTTCTTAAATCTGGCGATTCTAGGTGATGGAGAAAGTCTCCCTGCGTGTCCTCGTGAAGAGTTCTAGTCGTTTGCGTTTCTGGAAAAATTTTGACTCACTATTTTCGGAAAAATAAAAATAATAAGTTTCAACCCCGAAGCTGAGGCTCCATGACGCGTTTTCGTAGGTCTGGCGGTTCCGGGTGATGGAGAACGTCTCCCTGCAAGTCCTCGTGAAGAGTTCTAGTTGTTTGCGTTTCTGGAAAAAATTTGACTCGCCATTTTCGGTAAAAAATGAATAAAAAGTTTCAACCCCGAAGCTGAGGCTCCATAAGGCGTTTTCTTAAATCTGGCGATTCTAGGTGATGGAGAAAGTCTCCCTGCGTGTCCTCGTGAAGAGTTCTAGTCGTTTGCGTTTCTCGAAATAATGTTGACCCTTCTTTTTCGAAAAATAATAAATATTAAATTTCAACCCCATGATGCCGAGGCTCCATGGCGCGTTTTCGTAACAATTTTTTTACGCACAAACGATTCGTTTTTGAAAAAATAAGAAAAATCAAAAATGGTGGTCTAATTTTCGGTAGGTGCGCTGAGCACAGCGCAGACAGGAAGTCCTCGGAAACCAGGGGAAGTCACGCAAAGTAATCGGTTTTAGAATTGATTTTTTCGGAAAAATCGTTGACCGCTGAACGATTTAATTGCGCCACCATAAACCACTGAACGACCCCCAAGAAATTTGTAAAAAAAAAATAAATATTATCGACTTGAGGGGTCTATCTCAGTGGAGGTGCTCGACGAGCAGGTTACCCCGGATTGGTAACGAAACTCTGTAAACTCAGCTGTGCAGTGGGAAAACATCAGGGTCTAGATTCAGTTACCGGCCAATGGTAACCTACCGACTGTGTTCACAAGGCAACTCCATCGACGCGAATCAACGGATCAAGCGCTGGGCGTTCAGCAAAACGAATTTCCGTTTATTTTCGTAAAAGAATCTTCGAAAAGTAATTGCAATCGCTGAGCAATTTGTTGTCAATGTTTGCTATAGCGTAATCACATTCATCGGAGACTCTGTGTTCCCGAAAATCGTAACTTTCACCCGTCTCATAGCGGTACCAAACGATCTGTTTGGCCTTACGCGATATCTGTCGTTGTTGCGCCACGATAACACGCATGTGCGACTTCCCACCAAGGCGGCCTAGGTCCTCAAACCCGTAACGCGTTCGGCTCAGAAAACGGTGCTCGTTCGCGAGACTGATTCGATGTCCAACTGACGTTTCCCACGGGATTTACGTCTCTTTCTTTTGCATCGAGGATCTGACCATCAAAATCCCTTGGAGAAAAATATGAATCTTTTTTTTTCTTCCAAAATTCCCTACGGTATATACGAAAGTTGTTTGATTCGAAATATAAACCGAATAACTGTGTTTTGCAAAAATCAAATGGTTCACTGGAAAACAATGAAAAATATAGTGAAGCTGTATCAATGTTTTTTTGTTGTTGGCAATTCAATGGAGCTCCGGTTGATTCAATTTCGTTTTCCGGGTTATCGTCTGATTTGGTTCCACCTGTTAACCATTCGTCGAGTACATCAATGAGCCGCGACGAGGGGCTTTTAACGAATGTTTACGTCCCTGGTTCGCCTCGAAAAGAGTAGGAGTTGGAACGGCGGGATGTTATGGCGGCGAGTAAGATGGTTACAGCATGCGGAGATGAGGAGAAAGCGAGAGAGTGATAGGGTGGGCAGAGTGGGGGCGGCGAGAGAGAAAGAGGGGCAGAAGGTTGTGAGATGGTGGAGAGAAAGAGGGAGACGCGAAGGTCGGGGTACATCGGGGGAGCGAGAGAGATGAGTTGCGAGCCAACTGGTGGAGGACGTCGAGGCGGGGGCGAGTGTACACGTTGAGGTGTATACCCGGGTTTTAAACGAGCAAGGTAGAGCGAGGAGGGAGGGGATGAAATGGTATGGAGAAGCGTTTGGCTGTGTGGAGGCAATAGCCGGGGCTTCGGATCTGCCACAACGCAGGGAATGGAATGGAAAGGAAAGGCAAAGCGGTTTAGCTTGGCCTGGCTTGTAGCTAAAGCGGCAGCAGAAGCAGGAGAGTCGCCGGAGTCGATGAGGGCCTCGTTGGCACACGGCAAACGCGCGCGCGTCATGAAAGTCCGCCAGACAGAAAGAGCCACTAGTACAGTAGTATGTAAGAGCAAGTTCGGGACTGTTTTAATGCTGGATAGTGCTGACGTGCCACGAAACAAAAGCGTGTTGTTATAAAAATAAACGATCGAGTTTTCATCGATCTAGCGCACGGTCAAGTTCTTTTTTACTCTCGCGTTTCCTCCGAGTTCTCACCTGACACGAAAAGAACATTTGACACGCGTGCCTTCGAAAGTCACGATGAAACGAGTGGAGTAACGTGTCAAACTACCCCCGGGCGCGATAATGAACAAATTGTCGAAGCGAATGAGTACGAAACAATGGGATACAGAGAGGAGAGAATACGAGTCAACGAGTGAAAAGTCCGAACCAGGTGTATGTGGCTTGACATAAGGAATTATTCCTGCTACGTGGATTTTGTTACGAAACTTATTGCCCCACGCAGCCACTCGGAGATTCTGATTTTAAATGAGCGACTGATGGTTCTCTCTTTTAGTACTTCGTATAATTGGAATCGTTCCAACAAAACTTTTGATCGATCAACCGATCCCCTCGAAAACTAGAAAGTATAGTATCCGTTCACGGGAGTCCTCTCGTGGATCATCGTACGACGTATCGTCTGGGGAGTCTCGAAAGATCACAAGAAGAATCTCATCCGAACTTGTGTTGCTCGTCTCATTTACCGGCCAGTTGGTCAGCCGTTTGCCACTGGATATGGCTGCTGCGTGTTGTCGAACGAGTCGATCGGGTGCACAGGTGTCGATCGCAAGTCGTGAGATTATCGGAAGCAGTGAACAACCAAACAAGATGAAACAGCATCAACGGAGCTGGGCCTCTGTTGATCTTTCGTGATACAGTTGCAGCAATTGATCGCGAAAGGAAGGGGCAACAGAACGTAAACAAAAGAGAAGAAATTGCCAGATCGATTGACAAACGAGCCTTATTCTCTTGGTTCAGCTCGTTTCGCTTCCATATCATTGGATTCTTGCTTTCGTGCGTCCCTTTTTCTCACCCTTGTTCGAGCTTCTCTCACGTCGCGTTATCTCATTATCCCTGCGATTCGCACTTGGCTTCCCTCCCTCGTCCACTATCTTTCAATCATTTTCCTCTCCTCTCGCCCGCATTGCCGCAAAGATCTTTTGATCGTTGCCACGAGGGTCATCCAGACCATTCATCAACACCTTATCGGCTGCGTGGGATTTCAACCCTAATAAGCATCTGATGCACCGAAGAATCCTCCGTTTATTGACCTCCGCTCGATCCAGCAAACGCTTGCCAATCTTAGACAATCCGCTGGATCGATATCTTAATCTTCTTCGTAGACTTTGAACGATACATCGAGAAAAGTAATACCCTCGGAACGGCTTGGCCGAGAACTATCTCCGAACTATCATTGCTTCGCCATATTTTCCACCCACGCACTGATCCTCCGCTCCAAAGGTTTAATCTTTCTTTTATTCCTGTGCCGACGCATCCTCGGTTGTCGGTGTCTCATTTCTCACACTCCTGAGGCTGTTTTTTCCTTTTGTTTTTAGAGAAAGAAAGGAAAAAAGGAATCTTAAATCGCGTTGGCAAGAGGCGAGTAATGTGACCTTTGCACACTTCAACTCACGCGTCTGCGTCGTCTCGTTGGAGAGTCCACCGAGCGTGCAGCTTCTCGCACGCGCTTTTCCGGGTTTCCTTCTCACGCACTCTCATCCTTATTTTCCTCCTTCTCTTTCTCATTTATTCCTAGTCGGTCCATGCGCGCCTGGACCGAGATCTCTCTACTCTTTCCTCCGGGCTACGCTCGTCTTCCTCCTTCGCCGTTACCCTCGTCGTCAACGAGGGTTCACAGAGTAGCTGACGCGCCTCGCGTTCTCCTCCTCTCGTCTCCACGCAACTCCAGACCTTCTCTCTCGAAAACAACGACCTACGCCCCGTTGTACTTTGCCACCCTCGAGCGTGGGCGTTGCAATCTCTGACCACGACTTGGTTTACAGTGCGCGTGTGACTTTGTGTCGGTGCGCGTCTGTGTCAGTGCCCTTGTAGCCACCGGTGCAACAAACACCACCAAGGCTCACTGTCAAAGGGTTGAAAGATGAGCTCATCGACGTGGAATAGCCGAAGCATCACTCATACGGCACAACGTCAGCCAATTTTACAGCTTTCCGGACAACTTGCTATTATTCTCGTTATACTCGCCAAGGTGAGTGTCATTCTGTTCAGCCAGAATTTCTTTAGGCCAAATTACGCACGAACCAGCTGGTCCCCATCGCTAAAAATCGTGTCATCGATATTTTTTTTCACCTCCTTGAATCCTTTGCCCACGCGGACGTTCCGGAACTTGTCGCTTTCCTTTCCTCAAAATATCCGGTTCACCTTTCGGCAACGTTTCCGAAAACTCTGACGAATATCACCGATCGACTGACTTTCATCATAAACAATTCATTTTTGTTCTGAAGTTTCTTTTGGCTCAAAAACAAAACAAAAATCTACGTTTCTCGACCATCGAATCTTTTACCAAAAAATATAAAAAATTATTAACAGACTCCTTTGTCTCGGCGGACCGGAAACTCTCTAATAAACTTTGACTCGTTGGGTCAGCTCGCGAAACTAATAATGAAATTATTCATTCGCATGATCGCGGTACCGAACGAATCTCGATCGGAATATAAACGAATATTATCGTTACGTACCGCTTATCGAAATAGATAACGTCGCTTGTGAATAAGAGCCCGCGCATATATCAATTTCAGGCGTGCACATAAATTATGCTGTATCGATAGCTGCATCGATCAGAGCAGAGCAGACCGCAATACATTTTCCTTCAGTTTGTCTCTGCACGGGAAAAATCAAAATCAGGAACGACCTTTAATTCTCATGTCATGAGAAATGCAGACAATCTGAAGTAGTCCCTCGATTCTGTTCCGTAACAGTAATTTCTCGATTTCGATTTTCTCCGTTCGGAGTCACACATTTTTCCTTTCGTGCCACTGACTTGGACTTTCATTTTATTTTCTTCCAACAAAAATGCTATATGGAGAATATAGAGTTTGTTACCAAATTGCGTGATTACCCAGTTGTGAGGATTTATCTTTTCCCATTTATATCCATGTCTCAAGAATCGCGTGAAACCAAAAAATCTGGTATTTGTTGTCAAAATCGTAGTTTTGAAAAAGTTTTTTTTTTACACTCCGGATTTGTTGGATTTAATTTTGAATTTTATGAATATTTCCATTCATCGAGGCTCGAGCTTTGTATTGAAGAAAATATCCTGCTGACAGTCCAAACGTAAAACAAAATTTTATTTCTTTTTGAATAATACAAAAAATTGTGTTATTGCAGCAAGAAATCTTGTAGAAAGTGTCTCTGAAAGAAAATTTTAGTCGAGTCAATCGTACATTTCGCTGAAAATTCGGTTAGAAATCAAATATACTGCCAAAATAACGAATATTTTGAAAACATCCAAAAATATTTAGTTTACCGTGTTCAACAAAATATCGACGATTTTTAACAAAATTTCATTTCCAGTGTAAAAGAGAAATAGCTTCGATGATATTTCGCTACAAATGGAATATTCGTTTCGAAGTTGGCTGGAAACTGAACTAGTTTCTAGCAGACAATATTATATTCGGTGAAGGGAAACCGCTCTGGACTCACAGGCGGCATGATAAAATTGTACAATATACACGAATGCTATATGGCTGCCGGCTTTTAAATCTTGAGCAGTGGACTTCTCGATTCTCGACTTGTCTGCATTGTGAAATCTCTCAACCGTTCGCTCTCGGAGTTCATTGAGCACTTTCCAGGACGGAGAAACGAGTCGAGTTTTGGCGGAGTCTTTTAATTTCTTTTCTCAACTCTTTATCGTTCAGAGTGAGAGTACGATCTCCGTATACATAGATTTAAAGGAAAGTATAGACAAATCCCCGTCACATTTGTCGGTCTTCCTGGTTCAACATTTTTATTCTCTCGAGTTTCTTAGCAGCAAGTTTTTTTTCTTTGTAATTGATATTGCTTTTCGTTAAATAGAACTTTCTCGAATTAGACTTCCGGCCTGAAGACACGAGGGAATAATCACGACTCTGAAGTTTGCAACGTTGATATTCAACGAAAAATATTTTATCTGTTAATTATTTATTGAATTTTGAAAATTGTGGCAATTTTTTGTGTTAATTGAGTTTTTGGGCGGCAAGAGCGGATCGTTTTATTGTCCAGACCAAATATATAATAATAATTACTAGTTCTGCTCAAGAAAAAACAGAATTTCGTTGCATTCCAACGATGCAAACTTCAGCATCATGAATGATTGAGTGTTTAATTCCATGAAACAACACTCGAGTTACAAACCAAAATGTTTGCAATTTAATGACCGATTCGACATGTTTACACACTCAGTTTATTATCGTGACCCACGTACGTTTTCCAAGTTTTTCAATCTTTTTCCAAATTCATTTTAATTGTTAAACGAGAAAAGCAAAAACGTGTATACGTGTGAAATTTTCCAGTCTGTATTTCATCGAAACCTATGCGATAATTATAAAATTCACGATTTTTCGTTCCAAGACTGGAAATTTGATGGGCACGCGTAAAATATTGAAGGAACGTTCATAAATTTGTCGTTTAGTAAAAATGTGAGAACGCTAATGGGCTCGGCTCAGATTTAAACCGCCAGGCGGTCCTTGCGGGCGAGATAGAAAAAAAAAATCATAACAGGCCGAACAAACAGGGGCGACACAATCATTAAAGATCCGTCCAGTAGGATGACTCGGTGATATAGAGAGAAAAAATATAATTCGAAGAAAAAAGTAGGCGAGTCGCGCGGTGTCGGTGTGAAAACCAGAGCACGACGGGCGGGCCCCGTATCTGTGTGTATAAATATATATTCTTTATCCATGAATAATCGTTTCATTTTCCTATATAGTTTCGACAAATGGTCGAGCTTCACGCAGATTGCAGTGCCACGAGACGGCTTTTACATTTGTGAATTAAAACTAAAAGCTCGATCGCGTGACCGCACGAACACACGTGCTGACTCACACACCCACCGACAACCATACACATGTGAATGCATCTGTATGCCCACGTTGGATGACCAACCCCATCTTTTCGCGAGTAAACATCGTAAGATCGTGAAAAATGAGTCACTGATTGCGAGAGTGCTCAGTCGCGAAAATTCTGATGAATTAACGTCACAGACTTTTAAGACACGCAACTACGACCGCGAAACGTTTTGTTATAACCAACAGACGTGTAATAAAAATGGAACACAATGACCAATTCATTAGTGAAGGTGCGGGAAAAATTGTCACTTGTGACCAACTCGAATAATTTGCATAAAACGAAATTAAAACAAAAAGAAATCTCATCGGCATACAGCAATGCCAAAGAATAACGTGGATCATCCATCGGGTCCATCGTAATTACAATTTTTTTTAATTTCTCTAGTTGTTCTCGTCGTTGAGTCAAAATTCAGGGTCCACGCTCGTCTCATCAATGAATTTAACGGTAGATTTATACAACTTATCAACGACTTACCAACCCAGAAGAATTCCAACAACGACAGATCCGCAGAGCCTTTAACTGACGATTGCAAAATATGTAATTCCCGGGCAATGTTGTGTGACTGCTCGTTTTGTTCGTCGAGACACTCCCAACAAATTCGAACCGTCAATTGTTTCTTTCAGTTGTTAATTTTGAAATAAGAGGAATAATTATCCAAAAATCGATCACACAGCGATTCCAGTTTTCATTTCGTATCGGAATGACACAATGGAACATTTCACCTGTTATTAGGAATATGTCCGCGATTTTACTCCGAGGAAAACGCGTGGAATAATTTTATTAAAAGAGCAGACTGCTCGACGCTATCTCGCCGATCCTACGTTCATAAATTTGTACGTCGGTGTAGTCCTGTTCGTCTGCACACTAATTATCTTTGTTGGAAGCGTATTCAGAAAAAAATTGAGCGTTTGAGGTAAACAGACGGCAGCGAAAAAGAGAGAGAGAGAGAGAGAGAGGGAGAAAAAACTGGTCCTTCACGTACAGACGATGGTGTTTAGCACCTCCGAGTTCTCGAGCGTTGACGAAGCGTTATACGTTGACTATATATACCGATAAAGTTTATCTGGTCGCGAGTCGAACAGGTGTCTTGTCGCGAGTCGCTGAGACATGAACCGTAAACAATCATTTGATTTCACCCACACACACACTCGATTTAAGTGCAGCCCGAAGAAATGAATTTTCGTTACGAAAGGCGCTGCAGTTTTTTTTTCAAGTGTTTGTTGTTTTGCACTGACCTCGAAAGCTTTCTCGCTATTTTCCCTGCGCGACATGCTTTTGATATTTCAACGGGAAGCTAACGGCATTTGAAACTCCTTTTTTTACTACAAGCGAGATTGTTCGGTAGCTCAATGAAAATTTGACAGACGTTTCAATTTTACTGGCATCGAAAATATTTCAAATAATCCCATTCGTCTTCCTATCAATTTTCGTTCAGATATTATACTACAAAAATATCTTTCTGTGGTGGTATCAAACTTCAGCTTTCAAGAGAATTAATCATCCAAACACACATGCGGATCCTATACGCTTCTGGATTGTCGCGAATTATCTGAAAAACGTGCAGTAACTGACATTTTTTTCTCCAGCGAGTTAAAACTCCTGTTTATTAAACAAACACAGAAGGACTGCTTGACAGCATACAATTTTGTATAACGTATAACCAACGACACGGAACTGAATGATTTACACATATTTCAATAATCACTTTGAACGAATGGAACGTGGAAGTCGAGTATTCATTATTGACGCTGTTTTCGTTCGAGCATATACGTCAATGGAATTATTCTTTTTTCCAGGACCATGAAGGTTCCTGTTATTTACAAACAATTTATTGGGAGATAAAATGACAAACTTCTTGGATGTTCAGGCTAATGGGATTTGCTTTGTGGGTGACAGGGCCGATCTCTTTGCTTCTCAACCTCGCGAAACGAACGATATCTGCGGAGCGATCGAGGATCGAATGTAAAAATCGCATGCAATTTTCACAAGGACTTTCGTTGACGGAAATAAATATTTCAGTGCTATTGGGAAGGAACAGAGAAATGATGAAAGTGAGAGAAAAATAGGGAGACTGCGAGAATCTGAGATTGCATCTCGTAGGCCAGTTGAAAGGAAAACGTGTAAGGAAACTTCAAAGTGTCGAGACGTCTCCTTCCGGCCATCCGGTGTCTTGGGCGACGAAACAAAATAAACGAGGGTCCCTCAGTCGACGAGTAGTTTGGGTTTTCTGGGCTCTAGGCGAGAGATGAAGAAAGGGAGCGTGAAAAGAGCGAGAGAGAGAGAGAGAGAGAGAGAGAGAGAGAGAGAGAGAGAGAGAGATGGAGTTTTGACTCCTGTACGAGATGTCGAAACCCTCGAGAGCGAGAGACACCGTGGCGCGAGGGTTCGTACGCGGGGTCGTGCGGAAGCTCCATGTCGAATTTAACTGGCATCTTGCCAAATGAAAAAAAAAAAGAAAAACATATAGTAGGCGCGAGACGAGACACCCCCTTAATTCGCCATCTCCCCTTGTCAGTCGCGCGGAGTGGAAAAAAGTCTTTGGAGATTTTTCATTCTTTTATGCCCGCCACTGAGACTTTTCAATGTCCCCTTCACACAGGAGCCTGCGGTAGTCGCATAGACGATTCTTCTTCAAGAAATCAACTGTCATTTGTAAAATTGGCTCTTTCTTAATAAAATACGAGGCGTGATCCGGTCAAGGTTAAAAAAAAACTGCTCTCCTCTAGCCAAATGCGAGCGTTTGAATGTCCACAATTTTTTTTTCCAACAAAACAATATCTACAATGGGAAATTTCCTTTGGTCAGAAATAACCCGTTATAGCAATGTTCGAACCATCCGACTGAATGCTCGAGATCGCTGGGAAAACGTCCAGCATAAATAATCATGGGAATATGCTCGGTTGGAACAAATATTTAGTCGATAATTATTTCTCGTCGTAATCAATGGAAAATGTTTCGATTCCAAATAATATTCATGCGTAAGTATATTCTCTAAGCGTGTACCATCACTCAATGAAAAAATATTTATATTTATGACAATCATAGTGGAACATGTTGCGTTTATTATAATTGTCATCGTTATGATTATTCGTATGAATATTTAATATGACAGCATTAATTGCGATTACGTCATCATTCGTTGCTAGTGCAATTTCATTACTGACCATCAGTAAGTGAGATATCCCGTTTCCTCGATACGCTCTCCTCCACCTCCCCAACCGTTTTCAGGTAATTTGAATATTCCGAACTAACACAGACGCTTGCAAAGTGTCCGAACGTTACGTGTGCCGTTCTGTGCTCACTTCATACACTGTGTATATTTCAATGTTGGTTGCTGTCCCTCCTCTCTCAGCCTCTTACCCCAGGGGGTAGTTGCGTAACCGCGTAACACAGACTCGCGCACTCTCATCGTTGTTTTATTCTCCTCTCACTCTCATCTTCCGTCTGCCTCACCGCCCGCGCGGAAAGAGCGTTTTTAGGATCGCTTTTTTTGTTCGTTGTATATATTCAACGAAACTAACGGAAAGTTTGCTACTTTTACATCCTTGCTCGCTCCGTACTTTTCTTTTTGGAAAATCCGTTACTTTTACCGATCTACAGGACGATCGTGAGACTGTATTCTACGCTGAGAAACAGCCCTCGATGCTGCAAACACTCTCAACGTTTTGTTTCAATTGTTGGACAAAAAAATTGCTAGAGTTGCCGATTTTTCTATACAAATCAATGAATTTTGGTAATTAGTTCGCTCTTCGAATATTCTCCCAGGAGGTTTGCTGCTTTAAAAAAGTTTATCGTCGAAATCGATCGGGGCTTTCAACTCTGGAAGCTTTTTCGTGCTTCTCGTAGTTTTATCATTTTCATTTGGCGAACATGCACGAAATTCCCCAGTGAAAATATAGGACTGAGTAAGAGCGAAAAACAAAAGCTATACGATGATGAACCGAGACGGAAGTCCCGCGCGGACGAAAGATGAATAAGAGGAGGCTGAACACGAGCTCGAGTTTTTCATTCGTTAAGCGCGACGGAGTACTATTGGAAAACTTTTTCATCTTCATGCTCCTTTTTTCGCTATAGGAGCTTTTTATTTTTCCGTACCACTGCTGACTGTTTACCTCGTCGTCGTTCGAGGATCCCGGAGAATGAAACGGGGAATCTCGGTTAATGAAAATGGACGAAAATGCCGCCGGCCAGACTAATGTAGCCTTTCGCGTACAAATACCACGCTCAAATCTCTTTCCTTTTTTGTCCTCTTTTCGACTAATTTCTACGTAATTCGAGCTGCGGGCGAATGAAACTCAGGCCAATTCGTGCGCTGTTGTTGATGAACGTTTCTTCCTTTTATTTCACTCCCGTATTAAACTCTTTGCACCAACCAAACAATATAAAGAAAATATATTAGACAGCAATATTCACACCAGAGCACGGTCGTTTTATCGAAATATTATTTTCTCTTTTATGAAAGCAAGACCCATGAAAAAAGCACTAAAAAATATTAGCTCCTCGTAATTTTAAAATCGTTTTTTTGGCAAGTTATTGCATGAAAAACCGAATTACGTTTTTGCAAAAACTCACGAAGACGCTCGAATTATACAGTTTTGAGATTTGGTGAAAAAAGTCTAAAGAGTCCAGGTCTCCAGTCACTGCATTGACTCCGAGCAAGAAAAATCGTTTGGGAAACCAAATTAAAAAACAAAATTCCTGACCAACGTTTTTTCGACCATTGAGAGCATTTTTGCGATTTTTGAAAAGTCTACATTTTCGAAATAATCATAATTTCGTTGGTATTCAAGAAAAAATTGAACAGTTTTAACAAAATTGGGTCTTCGGTGTCGTTCGCTGCGTTGACGTATTTGTAGTCAGAATAGTCAGCACGCACACACGCATATCTACATATACATAAAACACTGTCATTGTACAGTGTTGAAACGAGGATTCGCAGTCCTCGGATGGCACTGAATGCTCAATGCCGTGAGCATATAACCCACCACGTTCAATGGAACGAGTTTGCATCGTCGTTGATTACATGTATATATTTATTTCATGGACATCACGAATTGCCGTGAATTGCTAAAAAGACAATCGGGAATTCACGAGTCGTTTGGAGAGCTGCGTATGCGTATGCGTCTCTTTGTATGCGTAAATAAATAAATATATTGCATATGTGTATGTGCATATATTTAATATGTGATGCGAATGAGAAACCAGCTCTTTTCCCATGCAGCATCATAGCTGCATGAGTGCACCTGCGGACTCTCACAAATCCCCATAGTTATTTTTGTGTCCTGTTTCAAGAGAGCAGGCTGAGTGAAAATTGCGTTGGACGTAATCACGAGAACTCGTTATCACTGTCGTGCTGTTTTTGAATCGCTCGTTTCGTTTATTTATTTTCATTTGAAAATCTCGTGTTTTTATTTCCAACATTTCATACTAAATCTGACAGTCGATAAATTATGCTCGAGAATGATGGATTAACGAAACAAATGATTACCAGCTTGCAACAACTTTATATGACGGGCCAGTCACGCTCAGAATTTTCCAATTATCATTCCCGATGAAGCAATCACACGCGTATAACGTTGAATTATTCCAGATTATTTACAGCGATATGCCAATCTTTTCATTAAGTGCTTTTTTATTATTATGCAAAAATGGTGTTTTATCCTCTGAATCTCGAAGATGTTATTAACGCTGGTTAGATCATTTACGATCTGTGGTTAACGCCATTTTTTTTAAGTTTGTCTGTTTACGCTTTCCCCCTTTTTCTCTCTCTCTCTCTCTCTCTCTCTCACTCTCTGTCGAAGATTGTGTAAGCGATGATTGCGCGTGAATCGCCTTGCTCTCTTCGCGTTTATATGCGATGACTCTGAGTAATCAGCTGCTTCGTACTAGTCAAATGAATTTTCAATTATCATAACAGTTTTATGCAGAGTTTCATATAAAAATTAAATAAATCGACGATTGGGATTGCACCATAGCTCATCGGCCTGAAAAAATGTAACTAAACGATATTTTTATCCAGATTTTTATTGGCGATTCGTCTAGAAATGCTAATACGATTAGTTTTTTTTTAACACATTTTTTCTCTAAATTTCGGCGACTTCGGAATAGAATTTTCTGGCTTCGCCGGGCACCGGTTTGTTTCGGAAGTTTTAACGTTTCATCAGGCTCCGGGAGAGCTTTACTCTCATTCATTTCGCGATGTCTAGCGAATGTATGCACCGTGGGCTGGTTTACACGAATGCACAAATGTACACGGTCCTGTACGCACGGTGTACGGACCACAATGAATATCTACGACTGTGCGATAAACCACGTGCATATATAGCCAAAGTGTATTGTTCTTGGTACGCGAATCGTGAACGAGGACCCATAGAAATAGCGATAAACCGTGACGTTTCTGTTCCGCAAATGGTGGCAGAAATGGCGATTGCAAATCCGAGAAATTCGGAGCTTCGCAGTCAACGAAAACATGAGGGAGGCTGCGAATTTCCATCCATTGTGAAAACGCGTTCTGATAGTCGTGCGTGACAGTTTCGTAATTTGAAGGGTTGTCGATAACCGTCAACCAGTGATGAATATTCCGAACGAAACTACTTTGCCTAATTTCCACTCTCGGCTGTGCATTTTTTCCGGAAGAGAACGTGTCGTCTCTTATTGATCGATTCACGGCCTAATTTCTCATATATGACCCAAGCATAATTTCTCCGCCATTAAAATACATTATTCCGTGGATTGAGGCAGGAAAAAAAGACAAAAATACGTTGAAGCTTTGTTGCTGCAAGTGTTGTTTTGGTAAGACATTCGCCAAAGTGAGCCTAATTAGGTTTTGCGTAATTAATGTTTCGCGTATCGATCATCCCGATTGTCAGGAGAACCACGACTACTTGCTTGCATCCTTTCGTATATACCGCGTGTGCAATTCACCTTTCCTAACCACATAGACACGTATCGAGCAGAGTCAAAAGCGCGAAGGCCACATCCTCGATCAGATGAGCGGTTTCATGTGCTTGGAGGATGTGCACGATAAAATACTAGGATAAAAACGCGTATTCAAATGCCCACAATAAATAACATGTCGTAACGATAAGCGAGTGCGTTCGAACACACGGTATAAACATTAATCATTCAAGGTAATTCGTGCTTATTGTTCGATCGTATTGTAATTATTGTTCCATGCCACACGACATTATTGCATATTTCTGTTTCAGTTTGGTTCTCATACTGTTTATTATTCCTTTCCGCACATTTCACCGCGACGATAATTCTGACGTTATTCTTTGAACTTACATAATTCCCATATTTTATTGATAATTCTTTATTTTTATGTTACTCGCTTCCTCGCAGCGCAATATTACGAAGTTCCATGTTTTTTCTACAGTTTTTGTTCCTAAGATTTAATGCAATTATTCATACGGATCATCATAAAAATAATACGATTCGTTTGTCTCTCACGAAAACGGGACTCGCGTTCCCCGGAAGTTGAGGCAGTTAAAGCCACATGGCTACTCTGCCTCGATCCTTCTCTCTCTCTCTCTCTCTTTCTCTGGAGTTTCGAGTATTTATACTTGATAACATCCGGACGGGGACGTCCCTCACGAGACAGCTACCCAGCATAGAATGGATGTGTGTGAGTGTCAGAGCGAGAGAGAGAGAGAGAGAGAGAGAGAGACTCTGACAGACGGAGGAAGGAGAAAAGTTTCAGACTGCAAATTCGGGTTGAAAAAGCGACAAGGTTCGGAGTTGACGGACCATATGTTAGTATCGATATGTCTTTACATATATACGAGCCGAGTTGTACGGTAGATCCGAGAGAGTAGTTCCTTGAGGATGAAACGTAATGTTGGCCCAGAATTTGAGGCTCATGACCGACGGGTCTAAATTAAGCTCTTACTACGAAGACACGCTGCTCGTAAACGCGCAACCAGATAGTAATGTGACTTTATAGTATGTTTTGCTCAAGTACACTATTCCTACATACGTACCAAAATATAAACTGTTTGTTAAAAACTCAAGTTTCCATATTTTTCGTAATTAAACAGAATTAAAAAATTGTTACTCCAAAGTGCGTGCAGTTCGGTGTCCTCCCAGCGATGGACCTTCCCAGACAATATTTTCGTTTTTTTTTTAAATCCTCTTGATGCATTTGTTATATAATGACGGATCATTTATTGTTTGAATAGTTTGTTCAGACAATTGAAATGCATGTGAGAAATACTTGGCGCTCGATGTCGTAAATCACAAAGGGCGTGTACGCGTCGTATACATATACGAGCGGGGAGCTCACTTCTTACATCGTGAGATTTCAACCGGATTGCGGCGATTAATTTAAATTGCCGCGATTAATCGCTTCAACTGGTGTGCGTACGTGTTGGGGCAATTTTGTCGAGTACTACAGAAAACGCTTTCGTATGCGTATGTGTCATCTTTGAGTATAAAACCGAGAGTAGACAAACACCCGGGTACGAATGTACGAATATGCATATATAGCAAAATGGATGTGCACAAGGATTTATGCAAGCATGTATGTATAACTGAAGTTTACAGCACACATATGCTGTATGTCCACGTTTTCGATGTACGCGAAAGGTAAATCGACAAGTATTATCGCGCGGATTTAGTTTTTTCATTTATCGCAATTTCTCACTTTCACATCGCTGCTGTAATTTTCTGCTGATAATTATAATCAATGAGTTTTCTTTATTGGGAAGTGACAATTGTTTATAAGCTTTTTGACATTGACAAATTATTAATGCGAGAAAACGAATTACCAATTATTTGGGAGAAGCTCGATAATTTGCACGTCGTGACGACAATTCCATTTTCCTAGGAACTGCTGGCAATTACGAGCGAGGATAATTCGATTTTATTAGAAAAAATATCGATCTTTTTCAACAGGATTTGGCTTTCTGTGTGACAATCTAGTTTCGTATGATTGTGCTCGATTTTATTATTATTTGCAAGTTTTGTCTGTGCGCTGAAAACTTGAAAATCGTCATGCTCTAAATTCCGCTGGCGTACAGTCTCATAAAATGTCTGAGAGACAGATTGGCTGGGTCGACGTTTCGTATTCCGTAAAGTGTCGAGTGAAGCCATCATCTTCTGCTCTTCTGTATTTCTCTCTCGCATACTGACGTCATCTCGCCGGACTAAATAATAAAAAGTATTGAAAAAATGAACCTCGCAGCGCCATCGGTGTGTTAGTGGCCGCGGTCGTCTTGTGCGCTCACATCTATATAGTTGCGCGATGCTAAATATAAGTAACGCGCCGAAGATCCTGTACTCATAACACGCACATGTTTCAGACCGAAAAAAAAAAACACTTAATTTCACAAAAGCCTCAACGAAAATTCTCCTACTTGAAAATCATAAGCGGGCGATGCCTCGAGAGATACGGACGATTCGAGACTCGGCCATTCTCGAGAGCGTTCGAAAAATCATTTATTGTTCTGATTGATTTCAAAAATAATTCACGCTTATCTCGTCAGTTGTTTGCAACATAAGTGCGTAGTGATATCGACGATTGCACTCGTGGAAAAATGCATTCTTCTCAAGGTCATGACTGCGAACATATCGAGCAAAAAATCGACGATGAGTGAATTGCGAATAAAAAGGTTTTGACGTCCGAAATTGTCGACGATTTGACTTTTTTTTTCGAAAATGCATCCGTCCGTGTTATTAACCACATGTTGAAATTTGACGTCATCGACTCGTCTCATTCATGCAAATGCATTTGCTCTTTTCGTTACTCCTTTTGGAGATGACAGAGCCAACAAGAAAGGGTAATGCGAGACAGAAATCTCCCATCAGCTCTTATGGTTACCGATGCGAGTTTTCTTTCTCAGCATTAAGAACACAAACAGCTTTTGCCACTTACGACGACTGGTGCGGCCACACAGAGCTGTCGCTGGTCTTCGTTGCATGTGCATCCAGCAGTTGCACTTTTACTCTCGTTTCATTGCTGTCATTCCTCGACTTACAGGATGACTTTTTTTTTGTGGCTCTGACGTTTTTTGTCACCAGTATATCCGCTTTGAGAAATGGTCTCCGCAACGTTGCACCATTTCAAATAAAGATGGTAATACAAAAATGCAGCGATTTATCAGCAAAATTCAGAGAAATGCATTATCTAAATTGAAATTTTTATATTTTCAAGCACACGCACGCGTTCTAGAAGTAATTGGAACGTTGAGTCATCTTTGACAATGATTGTCTTATTGCTTCACTGCAATTCTCGGACTGTCATTCGTTTTATATTATCTTCTCGTGCACCATCTGGTCTTTGCTTCCGTTCGAATCGTTTTTTTTCTGCATTCCAATGTTCACAATGTTTCTTCAACTGCAGGACATACTATTCATTGAATCTTGGCGTTGCGCGCTCAGGTATTTTTCAGCTGTCTCGCGTAGATTCCACGAGACGTACCGCCAAACAATAAAAATAGTTCGAGAGTAATCCTTTTCGAGACAGTCCTTCGACAATCTCTTGAGCTTTACCGCTTGTCTAATTCTCGACTATACGATCTACAACGATATTACGAAGATTTCGTTGTCACCGATGAACCAATGTCCAAATTTTTGAAAACCAGGTGACTGTGAAGTAAAACAACAATTGCTCGTCTCGATTTGGGACACGAGAGTGCGTCAATTCGGCGAAATCGTGGATTACGCTTCGTCACGTACATCTCGGTTAACCTGATTTTCATTCGTAGAAGTAAATGGTGCCGCTGCCAAGTTCATCAATTTTCGAACGACTCGCGTGTCGCACATTCACATTCAGCGTTTGGTGGGAACTCTCATAATTGGAATCTATTTTAATTAGTGATTATACGTGATTTCTCTGATAATTCGCTTTATATTTGCATGACCCAGACTTATTCGTGGACACGAATGTACGATCGTCTATTTCCGATGAACACATTTTATAAAAGCAGCAATGCAAATAATTTGCAAGCTCACTGAAAAGTTTTTTTCAGTTAATTTGAAAATGATCATCCTTTGGGAAAATGATTTTTCATTATTTCGTAACGGAATCGCGATCGCTTGCAGAAATTGTGAGCGATAAACGTGCGAATATCTGTTCGGTAAGATTTTCGATTTGTATATGGTTACGTGACTATAAAATCGATGTACCGTAAAATCAAGTTTTCATCGACGAGTTCGCAAAGATTTATAATATTCTATAATTACAGGGAATATTTTTTTTTTTTTTGTAACAATACAATTGGCAAGTTTGCGAGCATGTCGGAGGCCAGTGTGCTTTCTAATTCTCAGAGAGGTAGGTCGATGCTCATATTACGTCTACGACTGCCCATACGCTCCTGCTGTCTTAGTTTCCTAACTGTGTGAGATCGCGTACATGCTCACTCGTAACGAAACACTTCGACGCCGACCTCAACCGCAATGACGAGAGTCTGCTGATCGCAAGCGTGGGCGGATTTCTCTCTCTGTCTTTTTCTTTAATTTTTCTTTGTTCCCAACGACGACTCGTTATATTGTGCGTTAACCTGGGTAAAAGGAAACGTGATTCGTTGGCTCACGCAACTCGATTTTAACGGCTGAATGTGAGTTATTCATTCTGGCAACACGACAAAACTCATAGAACTCTTGAGCACCATTTTCTTTGTCGCTATGTCTTAATAATTTCCAGCAGCTCAAAATTCAAAAATAAAAACGTCGACGGCAGTAATTACGTCGTGGAAAAAGTAACGATACTTTTCGATATCGTTTCGCAACGAATTATAACCAGCAAAAAAATTTTACACGTACCAATGCTTCGTAAGCTACTTTGGAACGTTCGGCATTTAATTGCTGATGAGGTTTCGACATTCCTGATTATAGAACTTTACCCGAGCATTGTCCGGTCCCATCCAGGTTGACGTGAGCTAAGTCTAAAGCCTGAGAAGACAATCCTCATATCCTCATAAAATATAATCAAGTCTGCGACAAAGCTTACTTAATGAGGACCGCAGCGGCTGCTGGTACGAAAATATTAAAGGAAAATCGATAATGAGGTTATGAAATCATTTCCCTGACCTGTAGAGATTGCGGGTCGTGTGCATACAAACAGATTTTGCATACATTTCATTGGATTCCTACAGTCTTATTCGATCGAGATTCATTCGAAGTTTCTAAAAATAAACCGAGTGGCATTGAGCAAACAACGGGATGCATTTTTTGTAATAATTGTATAATGTGGTTTTTGTTATTGTTATAAGAAAAAAAGAAACGGAGTATATTGAGCGTAATATAAAAATTGCACGAGCGAGACTGAATGTTTTTGTGCAACATTAATCAAATATTATTCACTCATTATTCATAGCTCTGGCATTTTCAGACGAAGACGTATACATATGCATGCACGTTTTTTTGAACTTGTTCTTTTGAGAATTTTTTTTTACTCGCGCATCGGGAGCTGACGCGCCAATGTAAAGACGTACACGTTGGTGTGCACTCTCTCGCTTTGTAATGTTCTTGAGTCAGTACGATATACGTTCACACTTTTTTCGTCGGGGCAAAGTATCGACGAGCAGAGGTGTCGAGCATGAAATACACCGGAGAGTCGTGGATTCGCGTTTGTCGAAGTGCTCGACTCGAAACTCTATCGTTGGAAAAACGGCGGGTGTGAGAGAAAACCAAGAGGGAGTCAGGTTGAGGGATAGAGGGAAAGGAGGATCGATAAAAACGAGACGTGGGTAAATTGTCCAGAACAGACTCTCTGCCTGCTCGGCAAAGTCCGGGTACGGAAAACGAGAGCAAATGTGCTGCTGCGATATCACGAAGGGTGGAGGCCACACAGTCCCTCGACAATTATAAAACCCGCGCACAGGGTGAACGGTGCAGCAGTTGTCCCTTTAACCCATGGCCAAATAATCAACGCTTGGCACAGCCTCGTTTTTCTTTAACAAATATTTTCCACTGGCTTATACCTCCGCGGATCGCAATTTCTAATAAATATCATCCGTCACCATTTGTGTAGCTCGTTCGTATTCCCGTGGGTGGCGTTTTGTTGAGATTTACTCATGCGTCGATTCAGCTGAGGCTGTAAAAAGGCCCCAATTGGATTTCCCATTTTCCATGCAAGTTTTCGATGGAAACCTGTTCGGAAGTTTGAAAAATTCGGAAAAACAATCATTATGTAATTTTGAATGATCCAGAAGGTACAATTCTTCAAAATTAATCAAGACACTTCTCCGGATTTATTGAGCGAGCTGAAAATACGAACTCTCGCGAGAAAGTTTATTTAGTTGTGAAATATTTTGATCGGTGAAGCAAGTTTTTAAAAGAAGCGACGCGCGGTTGGTAGGTAATGATTTAGTTTTTTCGTAACTTCATACTTTTTTCTTCGGTAGGAAAACGTTAATTGCCGAAAGTCTGTTACGCGTGGCTTGGAACATTAGATTTTTATAAATTTCTACCTTGAAAAGCGTGGTTTTTTAAATTGGGAGTAAATTAAGCTGTTGAAAGGAAAATTTGAAAGGCCAGCTGCGGCGAATTGCAAAATACGGAAGTCTCGAGTTTCTTTCGTGCGGGCTCAGGAGTAAAACATAAATATGTCGACTTTCACTTATATATACTTCGAAGCGAATTATGCGATTAGCCCAAGTCTTGCCAAAGTATCATAACCGTTCGCCGAACGTTGGCACGTTACATGGGGCGGCGAGGATTATCGATGTCCGATAACGGTGTCCTGTTTATCGCATTGCCCAAGCGGAAATGAGCTAAATTTCGAGTTCCACTGATTTTTATTGCTTCGTGAACGGAGTCAGTCGCTTTAACAAACAAAACGTGACAAAGTAGAGTCGACGAATTATCATATATGTGGTAAAGCAGACGTTCAGCATACGCGTTTGCAGAGAAAAGAGTGCAAGCGGATTATTCAAGGTTTTGGAATAACCAAACGCTCCAAAACTTGACAACACCGTTGCATCATGAGAGGTCATTTTGACACGCGGTTCCTGAGGGTGTACATGAATAAAGTTCATCACGAGGGAATTATAGTTCGCGAATTATCAGGCGTATCAAGTTCCTTACGATTAAACTGCATCCGGTTATGATTAGTGATTCGAACTAAAAAATCACAAAAATTACACTAGAAACTCTGTTTTCGTAACGCCAGCGGAACGAGATCGTTGCGCACGCTGGGTCTTTCTGTCTCTGCGTATTTTTCGAGCAGTCGGATTCGGTTGCAGGTTTTCTTGACCCAGCACAGGCCATATTGCGTTAATAGAGGATACGGAAATCCTAGTGCATGCGGATTGATGGGTTCCGTGATATGGCAAAAAAGTTTGGTCGCTATATAGCTGCTTGGCGTTGAGCAACGTTGAGCAGAGTTTAGCCTCGATGTGACATTCCAGAATATTACGAAATCAATTCGTTACGATTTGGACACGCATACGACATCTTGAGTACGATCATTAATGCCTGATTCGGCGTAGAATGCCTCATGTTGACGAGGTACAAGTACGAGAGTGTGTTTCAGCAGCAGTTGGCGTTGAATGCCGTCGCGAGAGTTGCGCGAGACTCCTAAATGGTATATGCACCCGAAGGGGAATGTTTGCCTTGAAAACGTGGTCGCATGCGAGTGGAAAGAAAGAAAAAAAATGGGAAAAGGTTTACTAAGATGGAGAAAGAGCGTTTTCGCCATAAACAACGCGACTCGACGCCGTAGACATCGTCAGCGCACCAGTGACAAAGACGGCGTCGTCAACAACGAGCGTGATGATGGTGGTTACGATGATGATAATGATACTGACGAAGAAACCAAGAACTACCTTGAAAACTCAATTTCACACGAGCGAGTTTACTCTCCGGTGCGCCCCCGCGACGTGAAATAATTATTTTTAAATTATCTTTGTGCCTCAGCCGCATCTACGAACTCTGACTTCTCGCGATCGCTATCTACACGATTGTTCTCAATCCCTTCCGATGTTTATATATCCATGATATATTGTACATTATGCTAAATGATGAAGGAGTGGCCGTGCTCTCTTTTTGTCATGGTAATTCCGTGATTCATCTCGTTTCTTCGACCAAAGAGAGTCGAGTCGAGTCGCGCAAATCAACGACTCGCGACTTTCGAAAGCGATTGAGAAAAAAATAATTTCCATTGAGAGATAATCGTAGACAAATTAATCAACTGATAGGCTCATATGCGGCACGCCTTCGGCTTTTATTTTGTCATGGTATGAATAAACTCATGCGTTAGATTATGATGGTACACAAGGAATTCAAGGTACACCTTCGATTATGAGTTATACCCACGGATCTTGTAGGTTAACGACATACGTAAGTGTGGCCGCCTGGATTGCAACACCTTTCCAACTCTTTTAGAGATATTGACAAAACGAGTAACTCGTAAAATGATCCTGTTCCTGTCGAACAATGACCATCTGCCACGTTCGTTACAATTTCTCAATGCTCTTTGTACTGAACTCAAACGGCCGACTATTAGAGACAAATAATAATATAAAGCGGAATGAATAATCGGACTAACGCGAGTTCTCTTAACTGTAAAGTTCTAAATTGCACACTCGTCTGGCATTGCCTCTCTACTTCACACCAACTCGATGAAGACTTTCACTCCTGTTCTGAGTTCAACAAGAATGTCGTTGCTCGACAGCCCTCCCAACTTTTCAGCATTTACATGCACACTCACTCATGTACACTCAAATACAATGTGAAATTCATAATTTCTACTTCAGTTAATTGCTCCCTAATGGGACTATTTCTGCATTAATTGGCCCATCACAATTCAACACTCGGCCTTGAAGAGGACTGGTCTTTTATGGAAACAAAGCCAAGTCAGACAATGTAGTGTCGAAATTATAAAAAAATACTTACTGTGAATAATTGTTGTAATCAAGGTTGCAAAGAGTTTGTGAAAGTGCAATAAAGTGGATTATAATGATAGGTGATGATCACAATCTTTAATTACGAACCATTTAAAATGAAAACATCAACGATATATTTTCTAGAAATTCAGAACCTCAATGTCAAATACTGCCTGCGCGTGCGACGAGTTGCAATTTCTTGCATGTATTTTGTGTTTATTTCACGGTCGCTTGTTTCGTTAGGATCTCCACGATCCTTTTGCTTTGTGGACTCTTTGGAGTAATACACGATTCTCTGGATGCGCCTCGATCTCTCGGCCTGGCTCAGCTCCAAACCGTAATACCCACATGTTTCATGCACTTCAGGCACATTCGATACTCTGATATACTCTCTGGCACACGTACGTGTGTTTTTCGCCCACACGTACATCATGAATTTCCTTTATAATACACCCTCGGAATACTTCTTGTGGCTTCTTCCCCGAGATATCGATTCGCGAAGCCGAAGGGTTGTTTTTCCATGATCTCTATCGCGCTGCTCTATCGCTTTATCCTTATGGGAATACCACGTAAAAGGACTTTGATATAAATCGAGGAAATATTAACCTCGTAAATAATCTTGCTATTTCTACTCACCCTTTTCTTTACTGACAAAGATTCATCTGGTCATGTACCTTGATGCAATTTCTTAATATCAGAGCGAGCGTCAAATCTCACGATTTTTAATGCAAATTATTCAGTTTTTTTTTTTTTACTGAATATGCTTTTAAGTTTTTGAGTTTTATTTTTCATAAAAATTTGACGATTTCTAAAGCTGTATTTCTTTGATAAAAATTCGTTTACTGCACTTAATGTTTTTTCAATAAAATCAGATTAACTTTTTACTTTGCTGTCCAAAAAACTGTTGGACCTGAATACCTGGCATTTGTGGGAAGGATTTCCTGCAGTAAAATTCAATAATTCATCAGTATTCCTAAGACATATGATTGTGAAAATGATTTTTCGTGTAATTTTGGAAGATTCCGGAAATGCGATAATACCGCGGTTTTATGATCATGATTCTCAGCTCAGCGTGTTCTTATCTCCCGGTATTCTCGGCGCCGTTTTCGACTTACCGCATCCCGTAGAATTCAACTAATATCAAGATCCCCGATAATACGTACATCTATATAGGGACTTGAATGTTGTGGCCGATTGCGTAAACGAACAGAGCGGATTATTACTTCAGTCGTTCGACTACCACGTCCTTATCTGGACTGGCTTAAACCACACCGTGAGGTTTACGAGAGTGAGAACAAACGTAGGAAACTCGAGTAGCCGTATAGAGTAGCCGAACCAACAATCTGCTCGAGTACTTTAAAATAGATTGGATCTCGGATTAGCTTCTATGAATGTAAACATTCTCTATTAATTTTTTATTTCATCAGACACTTTATTTTCGCAAGTTTTCACATTATATATTTCCTCGAACTCCAAAACGATAAATTTGTCAAATTGATTTGTTTGAGTTTTGAGTGAATTTGCAATTGAAACGAGTTGACGACATTAGGCAGCTAGTCAATCAAGTCGCAATAGTACGCGTAAGAATAAAAAAAAAATCTTAGGATATCAAAGTTTGCAGTTGCGACTACATTTTCCTTTTTTTAAATCGTCCTAATTTTTTTTTGTCGTATTAGTTTTAAGGTCCCTAATCGAAATGGTCATACTACGTTAGCCAGAAATTGCGTTGGATCTCGGGACTGAAAGGTTTCTTCGACGGATGTGCCCATGGGTTTTTGCCGCCGTTTCTAGAACCCGCAACATATGAGCATGCATATTTAGAAAAGGCGTTACGACACAGAGCTGAATTGAATTAGCACAAAAATAGCTGTGACCAGGAGAATCAATAGGGACGAGAAAAAAATAATACTTTTTCATAAGAATTACGTGAGTTTTGGAAATTGCATCGGGCTAATGTGGAGTATAAATTTCAGCTGTTATGGGGAGTTCTTTGGTTCGAAGTTTTGTACCTGATGATCGGGAGGAACAATGGGCAACGTTTCCACGAAACCGATCGTAGAACCGGTCTCACGAGGTGTATAGGAATAGCACAAATGTATATATACATAAAAGGACGTATATATTGTATGGGATATATTATGTGGTACATGTATTAGAAGGATACGGCGAAGCGTCGGCGTGAATTCATGCGAATATGCAAGCGAAAGGAAAATGGATTCTGCTTGGCTGGTTGCTCGTTAATACGAAAGCTTGGCTGATCGAGATGAGAATCTTTAGATTTCCTATCTCTTTCCCCTCGAGCATAAAAGTGAGCACACGCGCGAATGTGAATATGTGCGCACAAGTCTGTGCGATACCTCTGTAATTAATGAAAGCGAAATTTTCGCAGCAGAATGTCTCGAACTTTCGTCGAGTTACGTTCAATAGTAGAGTCGCGTGATTCGTCGGTCCTGCGGAGTAGCGAGTGGAAGCGCTCTCGACGTCAACTTTCGTCTCGATCGACCGAGAAAGGGAACAAAACGTTTTGCACTAATCTTGTGAGAAATAAAAGGACGTCGCAAAAAATGAGTTTATCGTCGGCTCGTTTTAACCACGAGCTGAACGATTTGTAGAGATTTTAATATTTTCTTTAATTACAACTAAAACGTACTCGATTTTATTTTTCATCTCTTCCTCTTTCTATGACGCTTTTCCTCGATTAACGAGCTTATCGCACTCCAAGTCGGAAACGAGAGCAAGACGAGTACGTTGTATGAGAAGTGAGCGAGCAACAGGTTTTTTCAGGTGTGTGTGCTAACACGCTGAGGGCTTCATCTACAGGAGATACGATGAAGCGCGAATGAGGGACTGAGAAGGAGAGCGAGGGCGAGAGAAGGAGAGCGAGGCTATATGTGCACCTTTTACTCACCTCCGTGAAAACTTGAGAACTCACCTGTGGCTATGACCGAGCACGAGCATAAATTTTATTCCCACAAAAATTTGCTTGAGCAGCGAATCGCTTTTATATATACGAATGTATATTCATGCGTGAGTATAAATGTGTATATGCGCTTGGTCTGGCCGTTTTGCCAAATAAAACTCACGACGAATGCGTTTCATGTCCTCATGAATATTTCAAGGAAAAACGTTTGCCGCGCGCTGTAAGAATCAAGAAGATTCTATCAAGAGAGAAGACTTTAAATTCTTATCGTCTGAGATATTCGCATCATAACGATTTCGGAACAACCAAACCCGCGACATTCAAGCCGGCGTTTTTATACTCTTCGTTCGCGTCCAAAAAACCGCATTTTTCACCAATTTCTATTCAAGAGTTTAATCTGTGCGCACCAACGAGCTCGAAACTTGTTAATGAAATGAGAGAATAAACGAGAAGAATAAGAACGAACAAGCGCGAATAATAAAGGAATCTCTATATCTGCGCATCGCCCCACAATGAATGGTCATTCGATTTTTACCAGAGATTTTCAACTTTGCCAAGTCTCACGCTCTCATCGTCTGTGTGTCTCCGTTCCGAAGAACGACCAGGATTTCGTGTTATCTAATGCCTTGACGACTATAGTTATGCAGCGAGATCGGAGATAGCGTCAGAGGACCCTCCGGGATTTGTATTCAGGTATTAAGAACACACGCAGAACCTGTCCCAATCGTCAACAATTAGGGATGAGCGTTAATGAAGTTCTCCATGAAATTTAAAACCATTCTCCAAGAAATTTCTCACGAACGAATTCATTTTTTTTTAGCACACGAAGCGGACACCGCGGGCATAATTTTCTTTTCCAGCTTCGTTGATTGTGACACACATGAATAAACAATTTCAATTTGTTTTATTCTTTCTGGTGGACACTTCACAACATTTCTAGAAAGATCTCAAACAGCCTCGCGCTCGTATATACGCAGTTGTTGTTAGAATACATAATCGCTATCCATTTTACAAGCACGTCCGCAGCAGTGTCCGCACCCGTTTCGTTCGCGGATTCGTAACTCGTCCGTGAACCAGAATGCAGGGTTCGTCCTGTGAATGCATATAAATATATTATGCCCGTACACACTTTTTCCTACATCTGGAGTACACACTCCCACTCCGCTATTACGTTAATAGAGGTTACGGAAATATATATTCCAGTGCAATCGAGTATTCGTGGACAAAGTTCCGGGGGAGAAAATAATTTGCAATTAATTTTTGTGAAGCAAGTTCCTTACAATTTTTAGTATATATATCGCTGTCGTTGGTTCTTCTTATGTTTGATTTTTATATTTCATAATTATGCCCAATTAGGACCGAGAATTAACAACGATATTGCTGGATAGTGATTTGTTTGAGTTTGCGAAGCTGTAAAAGTGAAAATTGATCATTCGTCTATCGTCGTATCTATCGCGACTCATCGACAATTCTAAATTTTAATTTGTCAATAAAGACACACGATCGTGAAATTCCTTACGATAATAGACGATCATCGCGGTCGGAAATATTTGAACCTTCACGTGCTCAATTTCATATGTATACACAGTCAGACGAGAGAGTACACCTGTGCGGAGTGCTTGGTCGTCTTCTCTGGCTTTTCAAGAATTTTTCTCGAGGCTCCGCGTCTCGTTTCACGAGAACATATATATAACGGAGGTCGGTGTTCGAATGAAGTTGCGCGTCCTCTGCGTCGCTTTCCTCTCTCATACGTCAGTTCACGCGACGAGTTTTCTCTTCCCTTGACTTTGCTTTGCGGTTCCGCAAACAACGACCTACCGCGAGTATGGTCAAGAAAATCCGTTCGTTTTTTCCATTTACTTTTCATCGAGAATTCGATTGAAAACGCTCTGAGTCTTGATTCCGCATAGAAAATGTAACGTGGGTCGTTGGTCAGAAAACGCGGTCTGGGGGACATGCGGTGGAGGTGACAACAAGAAAGAGAGCGAGAGAGAGAGAGTGAGTGAGTGAGTGTACACTATAGGAAAGAAAAGCGGGGTCGCGATTCTCGCATTCTGTCTCGTCATTGACCGCGAGTGGACCGAGCTGCTCGGCATTCCCTGGACACTCGGGAACTTCCTGTTGCTCTTCACGCCCAGTGGAAATCTAACCATGTGTCTGTAAATATGTACACATACAATGCCGACTATTCGTGTGAGTTTCGCAGACATTGCGACTGTGATTTGTGACGGGATTTGACGCCGTTATACTATATGCGCGACATTTCCGGTCTCTGGTAATAAGAGAGCGAAACTGCGCATCATTATCGTCATCATCATCATCATCATTATCATTGATCGGGAGCGAAGACCAATCATCCTCGTATTATTTCGTCTCGGAAGCTCATCCGGAGCAAATTCAAATTTCTCTCAACTTTCAAACGTCGTGCAAAATTCTTTTTCATAAGTCTTCGACATAATGCAGCACTTCCGACTTTCTCCGTTCTTCCGAAAGTCTCGATGGAAATTTTCCATTTTGGAATTCGTCAAGATTTTTGAAGAATATGGTAAACTTTTCTCAACCGACTTCCTGCGCCGTTGAAATATTTACCGAATTCCTGTCTCTAAACTCGTGTCAAAAAAATACTCACGCTTTTTTTTACGGGCTCTGGGACGAGGGGCCGTAAATACTTTAGTCGGATAGCTCAAGTGCATTAAAAGCGTTGAAAATGAGGGAAAAAGGACTGTAGGGCTTTCGGAGCTGGGCCGCGAGGGTAGAGAACATCGCGGATGGAAATTTAAACGGTCAGGGTTATACGAAGATCGATTCGGTGTGAAATTTCTTTTACATATGTTGATTATGCGGCTCTCTAGATACTCAATGGTGGATTTTTCTACATAACGGTCACCGTGCTAGGCGGTATATAAAAGTATTGCCCGCATTGGGAGCCGACTAATAGCTACAGTAAGTGGAACGCAGCTGGTGGAAACGGGACGTACGTGGTCTGACGAACTCGGCCACGCTGTGAGTGAAATGAAAAAAAAAAAGAAAAAGAGGTACACTGACCCATCACACTCGCTTTTTTCACTCTTTCATCTTTTCCATTCGCGTCTCTCCATCGATTTAACATGAACCTATATATTCATGATCTTCCTTCCCCACGAAAATACATTAATGAATTTTCAAGATGTCTGTGCAAAGGGTTTCTAAACCTCTGGGAGTCGTTAATGATCGTGCGTAAGCCTCGTTAGTGATAATCAATTTTTTTTCATCAATCGGAAATGTTCGTAACGCGAGAAGATTAAACATTCAATGTTTATTCGAGACTTCTCAAGATAAAACCAAACGGAGAAGGGATCCGATCACGTAACCGATGAAAGATTACGCTCGTCCTCCGTGTAATTTATGCGAAATTTCATCCGACCTTCGAATTTTCAAACGGCATTATATGCGTTGAGTAATTGCTCGTATTATTCATTAGACGCGGAGATTGGTAGCGATTGATTATTCAATATTTAAATCCATTCCTTGGTGCGCGAAACTATTGATTCTTGTTTTCGTTTCGAATTCCGTTTGAAAATGTTTATACATTTTTTAAAACTTTACGTCCCGGTCCAATAATGGTGACTCTATTTATTTTCGTTCTTCATTAATTTCACAAGTTTCTCGTAATTGAAGAAATACGAAAATTTTGTTCAATCTCTGAAAATTTGCTCTGAAGTATTATTGAATTTTCGCACGTTGAGCATATCTCGAGTCTCTATTCTGTCCCGGTATTCAGACCGCAAGGATCTCGTTCGATTTGTTGCCTGGGAAAGCACCCACCGAAGGCCCACGAAGGCTAAGGGCTGAGACGAAAATATGTGGGTGCTGGAAGGAAGTGAGATCCGGTCCTGAGCGTGTGTCGGAGAGCGAGAAAGGAAAAGAGTGCGGCAAAGGGGGGACCGAGCGTAGCGGAGAAGGATCAATATGCACCCTCCCCGCTAGGGCAAAAGCCCTGTAGAGTGAAACGGCGCCGGAGACCCGGATGTTGGACTACCAAGATTCAGCATTGAAGCTATTCAATCCACCCTCCGGCACTGGATTTCTTACGCATAGAGCTTCGCAATTTCCCATTTTAATCCAATAAACTCTGAATAGATATTGAGCAAAATATAACTTGATATACGATATTGAATTTTACGGAGGAATAAATTCGCCGTTCCAACCAAATATGCGGCTTTTAATATACCTGCACTTTTTTCCAAAGTAAACATTTCTTCGTCGAAAAAAATAGTCGAACGTTCTGAAAATCTGGAAATTAACAGAACCTCGAATCACAGCGATCTTATAAAATCAGCATCCCTGCGGACAGTTTGCAAACTCGAAAGTCCTGCTTGAAATGGGATTTTTTACGACATTAAAAAAAAAAAATCGTACAACTTGATTATTTTTTCGCTGCTGTTGAAATGTGGAAAAATAAGGCAATTTGATTTTCGTATCAACGGTTCTCTCAGCATGGGTCAAACTGACCCCGAGTGGGAACCTAAGGTTCGTGTACAATCAGCTCCTTCTCGATTGACCCATCAAGCAGCACTCTCCTCTAGCTAAAAATATATAAATGTAAAACACGTGGCAGTGGAGAACGTTGAGAATTCCAGAGTTTGTAATATAACGGTACCTTCACTGTGAATTAAACGTTCGAGAGTTTTCGAATGACCTTCGAGTATCGTACGACTCGACACATGTGAGGTGCGAGGATCCAACAACGATTATTAATAAATAGGATAACGTAACGCGAGTCATGAGCCGTTATGAATTATCAACGCAAAATTCAGTATTCACACTGATCGCGTCCTTGCTCCGATTTCATCGTGCATACCTTATTCGATCTAATATACACAAATATATAACGTGAGTAACGTCCAATGTGAAAGGAATGGAGATCGTTTCAACAGTCGTCAATTGGCCCGAGTGTAATGGCTGCGAGACGCACATCACGAGAGTGTGAAATATTCATTCGCCCAGATGAACGAGTTTCGTGAGAGAATGGATCGTCGTTTAAATTATTTCGGTGCAATTAAAAGGTTAACGTTCGAGCTCGAGTAGACAAGGTCGCAATTCTCATTGGAACTGTCTCCACTTCGGCGGAGACGTAGGAATCTGAGACAACGGATATCGTTTCAAAGAAATTAGTTATTTTTAATTAAGCTTTTTCGGAGTAATGCTGAAACGCAATTTCCTTATTCGGTTTTACAGGAAAAATATCACGGGCGGAAATCCATGAATAGCGAAAAGTTACGGCGTCCTGAATCGACTTTCCGGAAATTGCATTAATCGATAATTATTCGGATTAATTAATTATTGCTATGAAGCATAAATGTTGCTTCGCTAAAAATTGCCAAACGAAATTTTTTTCCCATTCGCAATCCTCGTTCCCGACTATTGATTTATCGGAAGGTCCTCAATTCATCGGATCAATTTTTCAAAATATGTTTCAGGTCACGTACTCGGCTGACCTGGCAATTGAGATCCCAGGGAATTTGAACCAAGGAGGTTCCCGTTACCGCCTAGTCTACAGCCCTGGTGTTGGCTTTCCACATCCCAACACAACGATAGCCGCGACTGATATCGACGAAGACGTTATAAAGTTTCGCGACGGACTCGCCGGTACGAAGTACGAGTTCTGGCTCTACTACAGCAACGACACGCTCCAGGATTGGCTAACATGGACCGCCTCGATCACGACAGGTACAACAAAACACGATATCCAACGATATGGACGTAGACACGTTTCCACCGAATAAATTAGTCAAATAGATACAAAAACTATCGAGCGATCTACTTGTGCAAACACAATCACGTACCAGCTGGTGCACTTTTTCCCGTAACTCGATCAGGGGGTCATTTCTGATTCGAAATTAAAAAAGTTCTTTTTCTAGATTTTTTTCATTATGAAAACTGTGAATTTTCATTCAGCATATGATATCGCACTTTATTGAGCCCCGTAGACCCATAGCTACACAAAATCAATTGGCAAGTAATGGCAATTTTGTTTGAGATTCGCAACGTGTGTGAGTTTTTTGAATGAAATTTTGAATGATTAATGGAAGAAAAAAAAAATCTTGATCCCTTCGCGGAGATTAAGATTTTTTCCTCGATGCCTACACCATTTTGGATTTCCTCGGCGAAATCCGACGCACACCCTGTCGCCACTGACAAATGGTAAAATATTAAAAACTCAACAGCTCCGGATCCACCGTCGAATCTCACGGTCACCGTACGCAATGGGAAAAGTGCTATCGTGTCTTGGGCACCACCGGCTCAGGGAAACTACACTGGTTTCCGGTTGAGGGTGCAGAGTTTCAGCGATGCCGGAAGTCCGAGAACGAGCGTTATTCCAGCGGATGCTGTACCTTACACCCTGAGAGATCTCACTCCTGGAGCAACATATTCGTTACAACTTTTTACAGTTCTCCATGCCAAAGAAAGCGTTGCTTACACGAGCAGAAACTTCACGACAAGTAATTATGTTCATTTTTTCTAAATTATCACTGAATTCTGTCAATCAATGATGACAAACATATCCACGTGGTTTTCCAATCGAGTCTTCATTTACAACCGGAACCATTGATTTCATTTGCTCAAATAGAAACTAATGACCTTAATTCCAAGTGTCGATAATATCGATTTTTTTGTAACGAGAATTCTTAGAGTCCTTAATTATTCACTATTCCCAATCACAACCAAAGATCCAGGTCGTAAGTTCAAACGAGGATTCTATCAATTTTTCATTGACGAGCCATTTTGACTTTTTTTATTCATAGAACCGAATACTCCTGGAAAATTCATCGTTTGGTTTCGTAACGAGACAACACTGTTGGTGCTTTGGCAACCGCCTTATCCAGCAGGCATTTATACTCATTACAAAGTTAGCATAGATCCTCCAGATGCTATCGAATCTGTGTTTTACGTGGAGAAGGAAGGCGAACCTCCTGGACCAGCGCAAGCTGCTTTCAAGGGTCTCGTACCAGGTAAATAACTATTCAACATTTCTTTCAATTACGAATTCAATTTTCGTCAAATTGACGAAAAATTCTGTCAAAGTATAAAATTTCGATGAGCAGCAATAAGAAATTTCTGTCCAGCTTCTCAAAAACTCGAGTCTATTCAAAAATAAAACTTTTTTTCTCAAATTCAGAGATACCCGTCGCAGTCTACGCGCTTAAAAAAAAAAAATTGCAATCAAAATGTCACGAAATAAACACTCGACTCGAAAGTTTTCATGAAAACTTGTTGTTCGTACACATTTATCGTTACAACGTCAGTTTTTGGATGAAAATTTGACGAAATTCTGGTTCTCCTACTTTTAGAGGCTCAAAAAACAATGAGCGAACGAAAAAAAAAAGATTTTTTTTGTTTTGAGAATTCTTGATGCATCTAATCCCTTAAGACTCCCGTATCGAGGGGATTATAAGGGAATGTAAAAATAAAATACTGCGTTTTTGGTACTCCACGAATGAGTGAACTCGCGAATGAAATTATTTCAATTCCACAGGCAGGGCTTACAACATATCAGTACAAACTGTGTCCGAAGACGAAACATCGGCACCGACAACGGCCCAGTACAGAACAGTTCCCCTCCGACCGTTGAACGTGACATTCGACAGGGCCTCAGTGACGTCAAGCTCGTTTATAGTATTTTGGAATTCACCGAATGGAACATCCGAGTTTGACAAATATCAGGTGTCCTTAGGAGGGAATCGTAGGCTGGCGCCTGTAACGAGAAATCGGGATGACGAGAGCCAGTGGGAGTTTAGAGATCTCGAGCCAGGAAAAACTTATCAGGTTGTGGTGAAAACGGTTTCTGGAAAGGTAACCAGTTGGCCGGCAAGTGGGGACATAACTTTGAGTAAGTAAACAATTGAATTGGGAATCTCATTTCCAAAAATTCGATAATTTAATTGGTGATTTATTGAATCATAATCACGTTTTCATTTTTATTTTCTTTGCGATTTTCAGAACCGTTGGCTGTCCGAGATCTCCGGGCGGATATTGACGAAAAGACAGGAATGCTCGAAGTCTCCTGGAGGCCGGATAATGGCAGTACTCAGGACAGTTACAAACTGCAGTACCACGAAGTTGAGTCCAGCATCGGCGGTGATAGCAATTCTCTTATGAGCAATAAAACGAGGGTAATTATTGAACAGAATGCCCAAAGATCTGGGAGAAATTCTTCTCCAACGAGGTCAACATGTTCCTGCAGTGAATTTAATAAAACTGATGGAACTTGCGGATTTTCGTAACTCATGATCGACCATTTTGTACGAATACTTTTTGACGAGACTAAAAATATTTTCAGGTCAAGCTGGAAGCTCTTCTTCCTGGACGGAATTATTCGATAATCGTTCAAGCGTTGAGTAACAAAGTCGAATCGAACGAAACCGTTCTGTTCCAAGTGACAAGACCCTCGAGCCCCATAATCGAGGATCTCAAATCGATCGAGAGAGGATTGAATATCTCGTGGAAGAGTGACGTCAATTCGCGACAGGAAAAATTCGAAGTAATGCACAACAGGAGCGACACTGGAGAGAGCGCAACATTATTGACTACTGAATCGCATATCGTACTCGAGGATCTTTATCCCGGTGCTGGTTACGAGGTCAAAGTATTTGCCATAAGCCATGGTCTCAGGAGCGAGCCCCATGATTATTTCCAAGCAGTTCGTGAGTGAATCAAATTCTACAAACTTGACATAAATTTACATCAAAATTACTCTAAAAACCCAACAATTAAGCTTCACAAATACTTTCGTTTATTCGTCATAAAAAAAAACCCACAACACCGGATAAGTTTTTATTGAAAAAACAAAAATGACGACTTTTCAAGTCCAAATGACATTTTGTCTCCTCTTTGCAGTCCCACATCCACCGCAACACTTGAGAATTGAAAAGGTAACGAGCAACACGGTGTTGGTCCATTGGGCAGCACCCCTCGATTCAATATTCTCGGAATACTCGATCAGATATCGTACCGAGGATGATCCTAGATGGGTCAAGTTGCCCAGTGTCAAGGTGACTGAAGCCGAGGTTGCTGACATGACCCCAGGCGAAAAATATACCATTCAAGTTAACACAGTCAGCTACGGTGTTGAAAGCCCGTATCCTCTTCAAGTTAATCACATCGTTCGTAAGTTCATTTCATTCATAAATGCATTACTGTAATGCATGGACTGTAATTTTTTGGTTCACTGAATTCTATGAATTTAATGCTTTTTTTTTACAATCACAAGATTATTTTTAAGTTCAGTGTCGATTTTTGGCTTTGGGATCGAAATTCACAAGAATCATAATAATGAGAGTTCGAGTACGCAATAATTGAGTAAACGGACGTGCGATTCGTTTGAATGAAGAAAAATATTGATGACGATGAATTTTCGAGAAAAAAAAGATAATATTTTATACTAATCAGAAGTAAATTTTGAAACAGGTCCGAATCCCGTGTTGAACGTAACGCCCATCGTCGATTCGACCAATGTAACTCTCGAGTATCCACGTCCGGAAGGTCGTATCGAGACTTACGTAATAAATTGGTGGCCAGTTGACAATTACGATGATGCACGAACGAAAAATGTGACGGAAAGCAACGACCTCTCGGACACGATTTACGAAGAGAGTTCAATTCGTGTCGAGAGGATTCTCGTTGGTGATTTGATGCCAGGTGTCGAATATGCTTTTACCATTTACACCGTGTCGTACGATCTCGTGAGCGATACGATCAATCTCACTACGAGGACAAGTGAGTACTTAGGCTTTTTCTTTTATGTACAAATTCCCGAGATTTTCACTTTTTTTCGAGAGTGCAACTTTTGAATGTTTTTTTTTTGTCGATTTATTTGTAATTTTTTAACTGTTTGGATTTTTTCTGAACCAACTTGTAGAATGAATTAGTCGACAGTATTTTTTTTTCTCGATAGATTCGTTTTTGTTGCATGAATTTATTTTGCACTGTATTTTGATAAGTATAAAAGTCTCACGTTCTTGGAGCCGGTACCCTCGACCAAAAGTGTCTGATATTCTCATCGGGAAGGATAAGGTAGTGTCTGAAATATTTACGAGAAAAAACAACAACTTCGCTTGAATTTAGTGCCTCTCATTCAATCGGAAGTGGTTGTCGTTGTGGATCGCGATCTTCCGGATTCTCTGACCCTGAGATACACCCCGACACCAATATTGTCCTCGAAATTCGATCTTTATCGTTTTCGTATAAGCGACCAATCGAACACGACCAAGGAACGGTTGGTTCAAGACAACGACACCAAAGTTACGTTTATCGGTCTCAAACCTGGCAGACTTTACAATGTTACCATGTGGACTGTTAGTAAGAACGTGGAGAGTCGGCCCCTCGTCAGGCAGGACAGGCTTTGTGAGTTTTTTTATTTATGTGCGTGAAGTGCATGGAATTCTTATTTTTTTTTTGCATTTCTCAAGTTTTTGCATTTCTTCAAACTAATAAATCACTCGCATCCCTCGTTCCTCACGAAACAACCAGCAGGATCTCTCGTCCGTATTCTGGAGATTACACCATTTCAATCGTTCGATCAAATTTTTCCTGATATTCGATTTTTTCAGAGAGATTTTTGAAATCGTCTTCTCCTCATAATCCATAAAAATTCGTGCTGCAGATTCTCTCTAGCGTGAAGGCGAAGAGTTGATCGTAAAAAAATTGGAAATTAATAACTTTACACCATGACCTTTTGTTATTTAAACAATACTGTTCCATTGGACTGTTAAAAACGAAGAAAAGAAATCGAATCAACGGACGAGAATGTAAAAAAAAAAAACATGAAAAATACAGACTTTGTTCAAAAATACAGTTTTTGGTCGTAAATTCACGATTATTTTGTGAGAAGTTCCCTATTATTAACTCTCGAATCTCACGACGAGAGAAATCGAAAAATTTCAACGATTTTTCGACCCCGTAGGTTTTGGAGTAACAGTTTTTTCATGGTCTTCTTTTTTTTTTAGATCCAGAGCCGATAACCGCAATTCATGCGATTGACGTTAACGACACGAGAATAACCTTAACGTGGGACGTTCCAAGGGGCGAGTACGATGCCTTCGAAGTTCAATACATCAATAGCGAGGGTGGTTACGTTCAAAATATAACTTCCCTGAACGCCATAACCATATCGGATTTAAAACCTCACCGGAATTATACGTTCACGTTGGTCGTGAGATCAGGCTCGGAATCGAATTATCTCAGACGATCGAATCCACTCAGTGCCAGTTTTACCACAAGCGAATCTTATCCCGGTCGTGTCGAGAAATTCCATCCTACGGATATTCAACCCAGTGATATCAGCTTCGAATGGTCGTTACCGAGTCAAGAACAAAACGGTGTGATCCGGAGATTCAGCATCACGTATGGGTTAGAGGTAAATTAAAAAAAAAGAGGATTCTTTCCTAAACATACAATTTTCGTGCTTCGAAAATCCAGGAATTTGACATAATGATGGCTGTACTCTTTATTGACAAAAACGTGTGAATTACCAGAACTTTTTAATTCAATAGATATTTGTTTCTCCGGCGTGCGTTCCAAGGCGAAAAAAATGGAGTAACACTTGGCAGTTCATTAAAATCGAGAATTCATCCACCCGCGATCAAATAATCCGAAAGGAATATCGTGGCATGAAAGAACTTGACCGAATGTAATTTTTGCAGGGTTCGACGCACACGCAAGTGCGAAATTTCACGCCCAACGAGTTCCGAGGAGTGATAAAATCTCTGATACCCGGCAAGACCTACGTCTTCCGAATTCAGGCAGAAACAAAAATCGGTTTTGGTCCGGAGGCATCGTGGAAGCAAAAAATGCCAATTCTTGCGCCACCGAAACCAGCGACGCAGGTTGTACCGACCGAGGTTTGCAGAAGCAGCACAACCATACAAATACGATTCCGAAGGAATTATTTCAGCGAACAGAACGGCGCTGTGACCTCGTACACGATCATCGTCGCCGAGGATGACAGCAAAAACGCATCGGGTCTCGAGATGCCAAGTTGGCGCGACGTTCAAGCTTACAGTCTTTGGCCACCGTATCAGGTAAGATAAAAAAGAAAAAGAAAACTTCTCTGGATTCCTCAGAGAAAACCATCTTATCAGGATTTTTATTTTAATCGCATCGGGCGATTAGCGAGGGAAAAAAATTTGCATTAAAAATGTCAATACGATTGAAAAATTTCCCATTTTTTCGAACTCTGCACGAGGTGCAAAAATAAATTACGAATCAATAAAACGTCTCGTATGATATGGATCGAACAATGCGATACTTGGAATCGATACAATATTCATCGCCGCGCGACCATAAATCTGCACGATGTTTGTGTCTCCACGTAAAAAAAAAAAAAAAAAAAAACGTACATACTCGGAGTCTCGAGCAAGACGAGAAAATCGTTGTATATCTCGATCAAGACGGCCACACGACGTTCGAATCGCGCGTAAACAGAATTGAGCACGTGGGCAAAATCACGTATTGATCTTGAACCGAAGGAAAAAAAAAAAAAATAATAGTCTATCTAATTAACGCAACGAATTATTCTCGAGCAACTCGTTCAGATGCATGATCACGCCTTGTCTGTTGCGCACTCGATGCATTAATGTTGAAAAACGTCGTCGCTGTTTGTCTCTATGTATTTCCATTCTCGTTCGCTCAATTCAGTGTTGGCTCAAAGTCGCGAGCTCATTTTCGCAATCGTCCCAAAACGATCCAGTCGCTTGCTCTTGTTTTTTCCATTTTTTTTATCATCGAATATTCTCCATTCTACTAATTTATTCGTCATGGATAAACTTACCGAGATTATTTCTAAAACTGGACATTTGATACGAAGGGTAATTACCTGGGACATTCATGTCACAAACTTATCGAAAATCGAATAACATTTTGCGGCATTTCGATTGATTTGTAGAAAAAAAAAAAAGATTTATTAATTACTAGAGAAGAATAATTGACAAACAGCTTTTTCTGTTAATGGTAATAATTTCCTCCTATTTTTTCATCGCAGGAAATTGAGAGAGTCGATTCGCAATCACGTTCTTGTTGGAATCGTTTTTGTATTCCTCGAGAATGAAATTAATGAAAATATTCCGTTTTTTTTTCGGTGACGAAGGTGATGGAACCTTATTATCCTTTCAAAAATGGTTCGGTTGAGAATTTCACCATCGGCTCGGAAAATTGCGACAACAAAATTGGATACTGCAACGGACCGTTGAAATCCGGTTCAACTTATCGTGTAAAAGTCCGCGCATTCACAGCTCCCGATAAATTCACGGATACCAGTTACAGCTTCCCCATTCAAACAGGTGAGCGAAAATCGTCTGGGCAATTGAGTCTTCTTCGTTCTTAAAATTTCGTCACAACTTCTTATCGAGATATTTTTTAATTCAAATTTCTGATCGAATCAAACATCTCATTGTTTTTATTAATGCCTTGTTTCGTGTACATGCCTGGCCCAAGGATTGCTGCTGGCAGGTGAGAATATTCGTGTCGATATCATCGACATTGTGAAAATGAAAAACTTTTCATTGCCTTGAAACTTTTGAGTTTTTCACGATGAAATCATCTCAAATTACAAAGTTCCCTAGGATTCATTTTGTCCTCGATTAACGACGATTTCGATTGTGCTTCCAAAAACATGATTCTAAAGTTTCAAACTCTCTCTAAATGTTTTGCAGAATCTATAGAGTTGAGAACAAGCGGATGTACAAACGGACTTTGAATTGCGTTTTTGTGAAATTTGTAATTTTTCCAATTTCTTGGAAAGAATTTTGCACGTAAGATGATTGAAATTGAGTCATTTGTATCGTCATGTTTCTTGCAAAATTCATTTAATTGGTCGCTTAGTGAAATTTACGACGGGCAAAGCATTTTTTTTTCTGGATAAAAATTAAGGACTCAATTTTCCAATAACCCGAAGTGTGAATTTGCTTTTCTAATATTGTCCAATTTTTTATCATCGTATAATCCAATATGACAATGTCTACAATTTCAGAAAGATTAATCTTTCCTTTGCTGGAAAGAATGCAGAGGCTGCGATAAGAATTATTTCTACTTCGAATGATATAAAATTTGATCAGACGAAGATTTCGAATGCTCCGATATTCAGGAAAGTTCGATGATAATTTTCATGGATTTCTTTGCATCCCTGCAGATAAGGACAACACCGCAATAATCGTCGGAGTTACCGTACCATTGGTTTTGCTTCTCACTTTGCTGGGAATTGGTTTGTTAATAAGACGCAAAAGAAGTCAGGGAAGAAAAACTACAGAGACTCGAGCGACGGATAATTTGTCGTTGCCCGATAGCGTCATCGAAACTAGGTGAGTCAGTCAGAATATACTTTCGAACGTCATTTGGATGCATACCTGAAAGAGGAAATAGTCAAAAATAATGAAAAAATTGTCTCAATTTTTTTTTTATATTTCTATTTTTTTTTTGTTTCCATCGGTTTTATCAAAGAGTGAACCCTCGTAAAATTATCCCAAGCGTTTTGCCTTGAGCTCGTGTTAAAAAATGTTCTCGTTTTTACCAGCCGACCAATCAGAGTGGACACGTTCGCAGAGCACTACAGAATAATGTCTGCCGATTCGGATTTCCGTTTCTCTGAAGAATTCGAGGAGTTGAAGCACGTCGGTAGAGATCAAGCATGCACAGCTGCCGATTTACCGTGCAATCGTCCGAAAAATCGTTTCACAAATATTTTGCCATACGACCACAGCAGATTCAAGCTGCAGCCGGTCGACGACGAAGAAGGCTCCGACTACATAAATGCGAATTACGTTCCTGTGAGTTTCTTTCGTCACTTTTGCGCAAGGCAAGATTTTCAAAATTCACATCGTTTCGAGAAATCAACGTCTTACAATTTTATCAGGGTCACAATTCGCCGAGAGAATTCATCGTCACTCAAGGTCCTTTACACTCAACCCGAGATGACTTTTGGCGAATGGTCTGGGAGAGCAACAGTCGAGCCATTGTTATGCTCACAAGATGTTTCGAAAAGGGTCGTGACAAGTGCGATCATTATTGGCCCGAATCCACTTTACCTGTTTATTACGGCGATATCAGCGTCACGATACTCAACGAGGCACGATATCCGGATTGGAGCATTACGGAATTTATGCTCTGTCGGGTAAGCGACAAAAACATTAATTAAATTCAAGGCAAAACAGGCACGACAGACCCATTTTGAAGTAAAGCGACTTATAGATTCTTCACTCGATAATAATTTCGAAAAATTCATTTATTAACTTATTCTCGAATCGTACAATAAAATATTTTGCTGCTGGAAAGTCCAAATTTGACACAGAAATGAATTGACATTATTTTTTCGACTAATCCTGTTTCTGCGATCGTTAAATTTTCGCAATATCTGTCTCACTTGTGCCAACTTACCTAACCGAATAAATTAAATCACTCGTAGCTGTTTTCATGATTAAAAAAAAAAATGATTTTTTAAAAACGTAACATTTTAATTGCCAATTATAATTTTCATCAAGCCATACATTGCTCGTTTTACAAAAACTATTTTTTATCTATCCAGGGTGACACCAAACGAGTAATTCAACATTTCCATTTCACAACGTGGCCGGACTTTGGTGTACCGAGTCCTCCACAAACGCTGGCGCGTTTCGTAAGAGCATTTAGAGAACGAGTGAGACCTGATCAAAGGCCGATTGTCGTTCACTGTAGCGCAGGAGTCGGTCGTAGTGGAACGTTTATTACGCTCGACAGGATACTGCAGCAAATACTCGTTTCGGATTACGTTGACATATTTGGTATTGTATGGGCAATGAGGAAAGAGCGTGTCTGGATGGTTCAAACCGAGCAGCAGTACATTTGTATCCATCAATGTCTGTTGGCTGTTCTCGAAGGCCAAGACACGACAGGGCCACCCCGAGAGATTCATGACAATCAAGGTTTCGAAGGTACGAAGTAAAAACGGCAAAAACGCTCATGTTCAATCCATTTATCGATAAATTTCAATCCATTTTTACTTTCTTTTATTTCACAAAAATTGTACGAGTCTGGTACTTTTTTTTCTCAAGATTTGATAATTGCGGAACTATCGACCGTTGGTAACAGAAGTCTACCGATTAATTTCTGCCGTTCGCTCTCGGAAAATTCTCTCAACGTTTCTGTTATCGATCATCGGTATTCCATTTTATTTTCGGAGCACAATGTGCCTCCTTCATCATGCCATTCTACTGAGATTGAGTTTTGAATTTTTTTGGAGAAAAAAAAAACTATTCAATTATTTTACATCGAAATCCAAGGGTACAGAGTAATTTGAAAAATTCATCATCGTTGATTGATGAATTTTCTTCACCTAGAGTTTTCATTTTTCTTTCAATTCATCATTCGGATTTGCCAAAAGATTTTTTCCTCCAAATCCTCAAATGAGATTCCAAAAAAGGATTTTTTTATAATTTGAAAAAAAATCGATACAATGAATTCACAATTTCTGCAGCTGCATGACAATCTTCACATTTTGTTTACTCTGCAACAGAGATTACTTAGATTATTCAAAAGGAACTCGATTATTGTTGTTCTCAATAATTATCAAAAAAATCCTCTTTTCAGTTTCATTAATTCCGGAGATGAATATTTTATCTCCCTGTTGATATCTCCAGACCGTAGCGATGTCTTTGACCGAAAATATTAAAAATCTCACGTAGCTTAATATTCCTCGGGATGGTGATGAAGGCTGGTGCTGAAAAGATGGTGTTGGTTAACAGTAGATTCAAAATATAAACAACCATCCGACATAATAATGTCCCACGACAAGTTGAAAGATTCAGAAATAATTTTAATCAATTTGATTAAAAAAAGCAATCACTGTATCAATTTTTCAAAAGAAAAATAATTTTATGGGAATCTTGACAGTTTCCAATCGTTATTTGTCCGAGATTGCAAATAAATTTCGTGAAACGAAATTAAAAAATGTTTACTATCGAGCAAACGATGAAAAATTTCGAACTGAATCTTTCGACTGAGGAAAATCGAATGTCCCAATAATTTGAAACCCTAATCCCGTCACTGCCAACACACGTTGAACCTCTGAATCCAGGCAAAAATCGAAGCTCGGTCGAAAGCGCTAAAAGCCCAGCTGAGGATGAGAAGGAGAGGTGACCTTCGAACTCTGATGGCTCCGACGACGGTAATTTCGATCGTTGCCTCCGTTCCGTTGCACGTTGTTTATGTCGAATGTGCACCCCGGCGGAACAGAGATGTTATTGCCATGCATGTGCATCAATAATTAATAACGATGATTCACTATCATCGACAATGATAATCACAATTTCTCGATCTGCGTCAGTGTTTGTCCATTTGCGCCAAGTTGTTGTTTTGAAAAATTTCATTAATTTGACACAAAAGCCCAAAAAAAAGCTTTTGCTCCCAAGAAGTCTCGTCAATGTGTTTCTAAATAATTTCTGACTCCGATAATGTTTTATATCGTGTCTTCGTACCTTACAAAACAAGCTGAACTCACATTCAGAAACGACAAACACAATTTACCAGATCGTCATGTGCTGCGTGTATTAACGACAATTTTTTTATTTTCGTAAATTAGAAAGTATATTTTGACTTATGCCCGTAACATCTGCCACCGAAGAATCTGATTGTTGCTTGTCGAAAATGAATTTGCTAGAATTTTTGGAAAAGCTAATAGAAGCGAGAAATTTGTTGCAAAGTATTGAATTAAAAAAATACGAGCAGCATGTGAATTGAACGGCTGACAAGCGCCCACTCGTTTATCGTGGAATGAAAAAAATATATAGAAATATTTTTTTGCAGATGACGAAGGAATAGCTGAGTCGGGAATGTGAATTACTTCGTCGAGGCAAAGAATCTCAACGAAAACACGTGAGCAGCGAGCGTGACATATCTCCATTCGAGATAAATCCCATGGCGAATGATCTCGTGAGCGAGAAAAGCTTCTCAGGAGTAAAAGTTGTCAGGAACGACGAAAAAACATTTCCTGGAGCAATAAAACTCGAGATGAACACGACGCCTTCAATACTCAACGGATCGAAGATATCGCAATGTCTACGACCGACAACACGTCAATTTCCATTCGCGGTATTCGAATCAAGAAGAAAAAGGAGAAGAAGGAAAGAATACTTTTTCAAATTTGCTGAAAATAATTCGCAAATTAAAAAGAAACACATCGAAGTGTTTCGAAACTTCGATAAGTGACAGCAAAACGAAAAAAAAAAACACGTGTCCGTCCAAGAGCCGTTCTAGACGTGCCAAGCGTTGTTTCATTCATAGCGTAAAACACCACGAACCCACTCGAATGAAAAAAAAAAACATTTACTATCCTAAAAAAGTATAATTACGCTTCGTCAAATATGTATATAAACAATCACGTATATTATCAACAAACAAACAAGAAACTCGAGCTAAAAAGTGGGAACAAAAAACTCGCACAAAGCGTAAAAAAAAAAAGATAAAAATACAGCCATATCACGTCATTAGAAGAAAAAATTCGTTTCTAATAAGGTTTATAAATGTTCGTTCGTACAAATGATACAATCGAGCGAGTGTACTTAATTATTATTTTTTAACGTTATCGCGAACAAAGATGTAGAACACAAGGACGAGCTCACCTCGTCAAGATTCGTGTGTGTATAAGAAACGTATCGTTACAGCCATTCCAGGAGACTCGTGAACTGAGGAAATCTCACGAGATTCAAAAAGAAACTTTTAACTCTCAAAGCTATTTGTTTCTTCTTGCGTCATCATTGTTTTCGGTCCGACATAAAAACTTGATTGAACATTTCGCGCTTCCGAATCTTCTGTTCGAATGGACCTCTTTGTACATATACCTTTTGACTTGCAATTTAAGAGCCCTCGGATTACGAGACGAAAGAAAGATACGCAAATGTATTTTAGCGGAGATTTATTATTGTTATTGTTACCGTATTATTATTAATGATGATTAACGTTTATATACATACGTACGACACCAATGTATTGGTTCATGTCGCCATTCTAGTTTTCCTTGTTCACCGTCCTCCTCGTAACATCCAACTCGTTGTAAATTATTAATACGATTGAATGACGTTTTGGAGTAACTCTTCGTTCGAGTGAGCGTGAAAAAACGTACCATTCAATTTTATTGCCGGATTCGGAACGTATTCCATATTACCATTAAGAAAAATATCGTTAATTTTAGCCTGTAAGATCGAAAAGGAAAGATAAGTTAAAAGGAGTTTGCGTGGCCGGTGGCGTAAGTGCAACAAGTCAGAGATTAAGCAGCAGGTTCGAGGGGATCGAGAGAACACGGAAAAGAAATTCACATATCATAGAAACCCCCAACTTTCCCTCGCGTCTGCTCTACTTTTTTTTTCTGTCAAACAAAATAGATGTTAATCTCGATTTTCACGATACCATTTAGATTACGAGGTAATGAACAAATTTCCAACATTTATTCTCGATCCACGACTTTTCGTTAATTCTGTGATAAAACAATTACTACGATCGATTGCACGAGCTTCGTAGATACTCAGCGAACAAACATTGAGAAAACGTTTAACGACTCAATTACCTACATAACAAAATCATTCGTTGTTACGTTTTTCTTTTATTTTTTATCATTTTTTACCATGTCGTGAAAGTCTTCCTCAATCTTTTCGTCAGCTTGTGCCAACAAAATTTCTAAGCGACTATGTAAAGAGAAGATAAAGAGAAGGAGAACAAATTAATCCGATTGTTCTTTCGAACAGTCGTGCTTTGTCACAAAACAAAATACAAAATTCATATTTATATATTTATATATATATTATGAATATATATATATATCTGTTTAATTCAAGCTTTCTGTAATAACGCTGATGGCATGAAGAATCGACGAAATTTACGATCGCGATTTATTGCCGCAGGAAAAATTTTCTCGTAGCAGGATTTCGCGTCAAAAAGAGAATTTTTTAAAAAAACAAATAATCGATTTTAATTCTGTACAAATTGAAAGAAATTATCAATCAATGTGAAGGAAACTGGAGGTTTTTGGAATTTTCCAATTCAGCATATCATGTGGTTCTTCACGAGAATCAATATCAAATCACATAACCATCAAAATCAGGTGGGAAATGATTGCACGAAAGAAACGAGTAAAATTCTAATTGTTCAATTTTTTTTTTTTTGTAATTACGTCGAATAGTTTTCAATTTCTGAAGAAAAAAAATTAACAAAATGCATCACAGTAACTGCAGGAATTATCGGCTGAATAATTTGCGAACAGAAATTCTAGTTTTGCAGCGTCGCGAATGAGAACGTAATCTCGTTTAGTCTTGTATGTAAATTGTGAAAAATGTGGTGGGTTTATCTCGCTCAAGCGTCAATAATAAAAGAATAAAAAAAGCTTCAAGTTTTCTGTGGAAAGACTAGTCTTGATCCATCACGTATGCGTGTGAGAAAAAGGAGAGAACGAGAGAGGCAGGAGAAAGATTGAGGAAAAGAAACAAGCTTGAGAAGCTCAAAAATTAATGCAAAAATAAACGACACGAAGTTTAAACACTTGGTGTTGAGAATTTGCAGCTAAAAAGCTATGACTTCTGTGCGGGGCAATTAATAAAAAATACCCACACAAAGACACACGAAAAGAATAATAAACGTGATTCTTTGATAGAAAAAAAGCGACGAGGATTCTCGTAATTTATTGCTCCAGATCCGTTCCCTTTCTGCCCTTATCTCACGTTTTTTTCTGCAGGCTCGAACACAAAACGACTGTTATCGTATATTCTTTTTATTCTTTCTGCTTTTTTTTCTTTTTTAATTTTTTTTTTTTTTTTTTATCGAATCGTCGCGACTACGTCGAGGACGCGCATTTACTTGGATAATTTCCAGACAAAGAGTCCGGGCTCACGAATTTCATCGATATTTGTTTTTTTTTTCGGTTCGATTGTATTTTTTTTCATGCCGGGTATTCACTATCCACAGTTTTTACGACCGATGATGTGATTCCAGGATGAACAGGCGTGGGGAATGTACAGGTAGACGATACATTCGGCTTCGGAGACGAGGGTGGCTTTGGGGATGAAGATTTATTATTTTCTTCCGGAAACGAGGCGCTCAAATTCGGCTCGCCAGTCGCGTTTCCACTTCCCGAACGATCTGGGGATAAACGTCGCTTTATAGCCCAATATTATCACGTTGCTTTTTTTTTTATATTCTCTATTCATTTCATGCTAAATTGACTCGGCTTGGACGACGAAAAAGAAAATGAAAATTGTAACGAAACTGGAATCATTCCGAAAAAGAAATCATTAAAATTCTTTATCTCACTCGAGTTGTTTTTTTTATTTGACATTTCAATAATTATTTAGAACACGACTCTGTTTCGGTGGAAAAATGCTCAGAAGTCTGTGACTTTTTCATCCCCTCGTAATTTCTACTCCAATTTCCAATAATGCTGCGGGAGAAATTCCCATAAATATCTTTGCAGATGAAATTTTCGTTTCTATTTTTTTTTCTTTCTGTGCAGTTCGCTTGGTTTTTCGTTATATTTCAGGACTGAATGCAATCGAGCGATTTTATTTTTAGTAGAGGCCTTTAAATCGATAATTTATTCTCTTACTTTTCCACTGTTTGAATATTCGAGCAAAAACTCCAACGCTGTTAGAATTTTGACCAGAATTTTCGTGCTCCTGAGTCCCTGTCGATTTTCTACGGAACATATGACTCAGGGATCCAGATCGAGAGTTGTTGAAGAGCTTTCTGGGCTCTCCGTTCTTGTCGACGAGCTTTAACATCCTTCCGAGAGAATTTGTTTTTTCTTTCCTCGATTGTTGATCCTCGTGAGACTCGTTCCCCATGCCCGATGTCTTGTTATACGAGATACAAACGTAAATGAGGTATTTTCTGACAATCCTACCTACGTCTACGCCCTACGCCTCTCAGATTCCATTCACGATTATTTTATGCAAAAGTATTTGTAGAACACAACAATGAAGCGGTTTGATATTTATCGTTTTTTAAACTCATTTTATTTGATTTTATATTTTCAACGTTGTTTAGTTTATTTTTTTAAAAAAGCAGCGAGGCAGCAACAGTCGTTGATAAATAACTGTCGATTCCGAGAGTGTTTGAAAAATGAGAAAAGAAATAATCAAGTACGAAAATCAATCGAAGGAGAATCTCGTCGATAGGACTGGAATTGCTGTTGACTAACTTCGAGGGTTAAAACGATACGATGATGACTTAAATCGATACAAAAAAGAAAAGGATGGAGAGCACATTGAGAAAAAGGAAAAAACAAGAGGGAATTACTGGTTCGTTCGAAATGTTTGTCGCACGATTGGAGTTGATCTTGAACAGTTTTCCCATCCGATCGAGGGTCGCTGTTTTCAATTTCCTGGCATCCTCGCGAGCAGCTATAGTTCTCGATAATTTTCTTCCCAATTCCGGTGATCCCGGGGCCTCGGGAACAACCTTTTTTTTTTCATTCTCTCCGCCTATGTCTGTGTGTGTGCGTGAACATTTATTTTATTTGTTTTTACGTTCAATTTTCGTCACTAGAATAGATTGGGAATTAAAGCTGAATCGGAGTATTTCACCTGAGGGTCACAGGCACACGATAGACAACGCAATATGTTTTTTCCGCGAAATTCAATTTTCGCTTCGTATCGGGTTCAATGAAAAAATGAATCAAATAAATTCAACACGACACTCAAAATACGATCGAGCATGATTTCAATTGAGCGTTCAATGAAAATGACTGAACTATCGTCTGGCGAAAAGTTCAAATGTATAAAAAAGCGTCAGCCAACTAGCGGATATTAAGAAAATTGTTCATTTCCCACTAACCGTTATTAAGTGGTTCGTCTTGACACTTGTCCATCGAGAGGTTCGACGGTGATGGATGAAAAAATAAAATAAAATAAATGAGAGGAGGAAGGGCCAACGGAAAATGAGATCAGAGTCGATACGACTTTTCTTTTATTTTATCTTTCTTCTGTTTTTCTTTCCACCACTCACTACACATTGCGACGACTATCTGGACCCTGTTGACGTTCATCCATCGACAGATTCGACAGCCCGTTGCCCGGTATACGCGAAAACTTCGTTCGTTAATCTGGGACAATAAATCAAGACTTTGATCGTCCGGAAGCCTAAAAAATAATGTTGCGATTAAAGATCCGGACGGATATTGCATCAGTGCGGGAGAACATTAAGGACAAAAAGCAGCAGATCAATTTATCAAACACCTTTGTGAGTAAATACATATTCCGGGATTTATTGAACGAAGCGGGAACGGGGGAAGAAACGAAAATACGAAGCATGTCGTAAATGATAAATAAAAATGTACTGATGGAAGTGAAAATCAGCGGCTGACTTTGGGGATTTGTCCATCGATACATCACTGGAATGAGAGTGATTCGAGTCTTACGTTGTCGTATTCTACCTTTCGTTGCAACCCTTTCTCGCACTTTATGACCTGATTCTCGTATCTTGGTCGACCTCGGCCGGGATGAATTTATCGTCCCTCTTTTCTGTCTGCCGCAATTCGGAGTAGCCTCTCTCGTGATATATCGACTCTCTCGACCAAGTCTCAACTACTTCGTGCTCTCTTGGATCCCTTCCTACCCTTTTAAGCTATCTTTTCTTCCTCTTCCTTTGCTTTCGCAGTCCTCACGTTCACGGGAAACCTTTTTTCATTCCCATTTTCATCCTCTTTTCCGTTTTTTATTTACCCCGTGAAATTTCTCGTCCGGACGATCGACCTACGCGCTCTTTCGCACACACTTTCTTGTATCTTCGGACAAAAACGTGCCACTTTTTTTCACTCGACTTCAAAACCCGGCCATGTTATTTGAGGCTTTTTACTATTTCTAAGGAAATCGAGTCTTTTTTTTTTTTCCTCGGGATCGTACGACATGGATTTGGACGATCCCACGTTTTTTTTATCAACTACTTCGGATAAAACACCCAGCATCGTGAAGCGGAAAATCTAAACGAGATACACCGACAGAAATGGCCCGTTGTGCGGTTCTGGCGGTTTCTTTCAAGCCGAGCAGCCTCGGGTGAACTCAACTCTCGGTTGGGTGACCGCTCAGCCATGCACAGGCTCGAGCGTCGTTTTTCGAGCAGGACACAGTTGTCTGAATAGCTGATGTTGGAAACTAACTTAAAGTATGTAAAAGTCCAGTTGCCTGTATCAGCCGGAATTCACAAAGTTTCATTTGCTCCTCTTGCAAATGTCATACATGAGAACTCGAAGAAAAAGTCGCTGTGGACAACACTTTCAGAGTGTTTCACATGAAAGATACTGAAGTGGGGTTAAAGTGATGGGATGGAATCGTAAAAACCAGCAATACGAAGGAACATGAAAAAAAAGACAGGCGTGTCCGTGTTCATTGGATTTAGTGCTTTTCGATTAGTACACTGGACTCGATGTACTTCGACTCTGTTTAACGACCGTTCGATATAATCGGATAACCTGTATGTTCCATCGATCCGATTCCTGATACGAAAAATTAGTTGAGGTCGAACTTTTTGGTATCAACGATACGTTCAGGATAAATTTCATGGATTTTGCATGAAAATTTTATTCGCTTTGTTTGTGCAGTATGCATACAACAATGCGTTTTCTTTCGTAGCATTCGAAAGAATACAAAGTACAACGCATGAATGCAACAAAAATTAAATGGCTTATGGAATTCCAATGGAAATGGTACTCGCTAATGGGAAACCGGAGTTCCAAAACGATGGAATTGTTGCGGATGGGAACTTGGAGGGCGGTTTTGTTTTACGGAAGTCTTACAGAGTCAGATGAACACTGTTGGATTGAGCGGTGGTTCATTATTTGACGTTAGTAATTTAGGAATAATTAAAAGTTTCACATTGAGCGGAATGTCAATGATTCTAATTGAAAGGCAAATGTTGAGATAAGTTTCCTCGTTGGAGGTTAGAACATGCTATGTGTATGCACACGAGAACCGTCTGGATGACTCACTTCCAGGCGATCCACTTTCCAGACAGTTGAGATCCGAAGAAAAAAGAATATTTATAATCGCGTCCAGTATTTATAGGCGTGTGACCGAGACATAAAGTATTAGCAAAGTTCGAAACAGCTCTGGTATGAAGACAGACGATTTGAGAATTCGTTTTAACACCGTGACCGGAGAAAAGGGTCTCGACAACTTTTCTCGAGTTTAATCGTAACCACGAACGTTTGGAAAGTTATAACATCGAGGCTATTGCAAAAAAAAGTGGATATTTAAATGATTAATATTTTGATGATTGTTCAGTTGCCATGTGAGTCACAGTGGCGCTACATTAATTAGAGCAAGAAAACAGAATTTTGGGTTCGTCGTGAGTGCTCGAGATTTGATTCGTTTTTCAGGGACTCTATTAAAAAAGTTGGGAAAATAAATGGTTAAGAATTACCAGCTTCGGAAGCGTGTGGCTTTGAGTTTCAGTGTATTTGTCCTGTGTAAAAAAAAAACCAGGAAAACAGCGCTTCACACGATTCAAAGCTTCAGGAAAATAAGTGTCCTGTGTCTCGTTACTCCTTCGGAACGTTATACGGCTTCGTTTTAAACGTGCTAGTCCCAGGCTCGAGCTGGTATCAACCCCGTGCCTCCGAGCCACTTTTCTTTCTTTCTTTCTGCCTCTCTCCTTCAACTTTCCACTATGTAAACTGAATTTTATCGTGCACACGTATGCCATAGCTAGTTTCCCTGAATTGTTAAAACGCCTTCTGTTACCACAATTCTTTCAAGCTCTGCGACCTCTTTTTTGCTTTAAATAAGGGCCAATTATTTCGTCCAGAGTGGATAAAAAAATATACGACGGTGTTATATTTTTTGGTTGTATTTTGAAAAGTCGTGAAAATTTGAATTACGAAAAAAATGCATAAAATGTGGTTGCGACATTTTGAAATAACCTGATGTAATAGTAATCTAAAGTGTTAGATTTATTCTGGAAATTAGCAGCATTATAAATATTGCCTGGACAGCGATGTGTAGCAGGACGTCAAATAAAAATTGGGCACACTTCTTTGATATCTAATGCGTAATTTTTTCATTTTTTTTTCAATGAAAATAAAAAAGTGCTATACATTTGCATGACACTTTTTGCTGCTTTTTTTGGTCGTATCACGATTCGCATAATTGGGAGCACTTTGTCTTAAGCAAAAAGCGTAAGGACAAAGTGTTGCAGGAGAGACCAGACTCAAGAGCAATTATCTTTTTCATTTGAAAAGTGAGCGATGCCACATTGGCGTAGTTAGGGTATTTGTGGAAAAGTGGGAGAATAAAAAAGGAAGAGGAGGAGAAGGAGTAGGAGGAGAAGGAGGAGGAGGACGAGGAGGGAAGCTTTCCGTCAAGAGCATCGAAACCTGTGCGAGTATAATCTCGTTATTCCAAGGTCGTCTCGGTCCGTTCGAGAAACTCTGTCTTCGGGTCGTTATCTCCTTGAGAAACGGCATGTGAACTACCATGAAGGGCTAATGCGGAGGGCTCCATGGGCTGCGGTCTTAGTTAGAAACTTCGTGCCAAAGTCCAGCGTATTTACGCCCTTCATTGAGTCCGCGTGCCGTTTAACGGCTGCTAAGTCTTCGCAGAGTTACTCTGATAGATTTTCTCTTCAATAACTAAATACCAGCATCCTTGTAATTCTTCTAATTATCCGACCAATTGCAACGCACGCACTGCCTTCGTTTTTGAAACGTCAATTTCTAGACACTGTATTTTAAACTAAAGGGAAATTCTTAGGTTCGAATTTCCGACAATCTTTCAAAATTAAAAGTGCGATAACGAGGTCGAAATGAGGATGAAATCCAATACACTTGCCGATCCGACGTGTATTCCGACCGGTTAGCCTAACAGTATAAATATAAAAAAAAAAAACAGAGCTCGTCAACTGGTGAAAAATAATGACGAAATATTTAAGTGCCGATTTCTACTCAAGCGTCCGGAATATATTCGTATGTGGGATTTTCAAAATATTTTATTAAGTCCAGGAAACGGTAATGAGAATCAGGTTGGCGGAAGAAGATTGGATTTTTTTTTTACCGTAATAGAAATGTAATTGAAGCTCACACGAGAATCACATTTAAGCTGTTAGGAGAATGGAGCTGAACATTGGGAGACATGTCGTATGCTACGGTGAATCTAACCTGGAAAAAGTCCGGAAATTTAGGACCGAATTTTGGTTAAATTGCAAGTACGATGTGGGTTAACGAGGAGATCAAAATGTAGGTCGACAAATGAGAATAAAATGAACTATTTGAAAAATAATTATAAAATTCGATTGCCCATTTATTTATGAAAATATAAGCTTTTGCGAATTTATTTTCTGCTTGAAATTTGTAGTATCTTTTGATTTTTTTGTCCGGTTGCTTCATATCGATTCCACCTATGTTCGAGAGGACAATATTCTTCTGTTCACGTTTTCACCTAAAGCTGAGTCGTTGTCTAAATTTTTGAGAGCTTCGAATCCAACCAGACATGCTCGTAAATTCATATTTCGCTGCGCAATGTATGCCTGTAGTCAGTGTGTGTGTGAGTGTTATGGGAGTTAAATTTTTATTCTCCAGATGTTACAGCCCCTGAGGGTTTTACACAAGATATCGATAACTCGTACACACGAAAATTCTAGCTGCCAGCAAATCTCTTGGTTTTTCTCTTTATGCCATGAATAAATGGAAATAAAAAAATAAAAATAAAAAAAATTCTCTGTCTTTTTATGTGCCGGCTCCTGGGTCGTTGAGTTTCTTTCTCATTTTTTGTTTTTATCGCCGCTTAACGATTTACTCGCATTGCGATAATTATCGCAATCTCTCACTTTCGCTCATCCTAATAATTCGAACAATAAATATAAATCTGTACATAAAATCCACCCAAGCTTGGCCCCAAGTTTTCCAGCTTCGACAAAAAAAGCTTCACTTCGTTTTATACCCATATTAATTTTTTTTTTTTTTTCACAGATGCTTCCGGTCGGCGCTGAAGCTTCTTCTAATTGAACTACGTCGTTCGTGGTTTTTTATGGGCATCAACATTAATTTATGTCCATGGAAAAAAAGTCGATTGCTAGTGGTTATGACAGAAAGGGCCTTATAGGTTCTTAACTCTCTTTTATTTTTTTTTTCAGTAATATTTTTTTGGATTCTTGCCACTCGTAAATAAAGTTTTTCACTCGGTGAAGCAAGAGCGGAGAAGCTCTTCTCATTACGGTTTACGAGTTATGGCTCACATCTCAGGATGCAACGCGGCTTATAGGAGACGTTATCGTACAGAGTCTGCATCTCATAAAAAATTTCGCACGTCTCGGTGGACCTGCAGGCTCTCATTGTAATAAAAGCACTCCGCGTCTATGAATTATGCTACATCGATCAATTTTATAGAAAAGTAGCGCCATCATCTTCATACGTATAATAATAATGGAAATGTAATTTTTTCCGAATAAATAATTCAATGTCAGGTTTTTTATGGTGATGAAAAATTCACTCGGCTTTGATAGATTTTTTGAATATCCAACGTCAACTTTGCAGCTCGAATACGCGAAATTTTGACGTTAAATTGTTCTTAGCCTTTTCTTAATTCTCGCAATGGCAATTTATATATACAATGCTGCTGAGGCAATTGAAGAAAATTAATAATCTTCGGCTCTAGTCGATATCTCATTTCCTTCAAACGCGAGAAAGATTACGAGAGGAAAAACGATGTCCTTTCATTCCTCTTTCAGCCAGGTTTCGCGAAATTTTCGAGTCGTCTGGATTTATATATTTCTCCATTCAACCGTATCATTGAACCACTTCTCAGGTTTATTGGTAGCCTTTCAATAATCGCAAAAATTCGCCGTACCCGAGGGTTAATCTTCCGTCAGGTTCGTTACGATTTTCATAGACACTTCAAAGGGATACCGCGTATTCAGGTTGTAATACCCGGTATTATGAGGTTAAATCCCGTTGAGAACGTGAGGATGACGATGAAAAGGATCAATGGATTTACACAAGATTCCACCGTTTCGCAAACCCCCAAAAGGGACCTCGTGGGTTCGGGGTTCATTGAAAATGAAAACGATCACGTGCCAGGAGAATTGGCCTGTCAAAGAGATTTATCCACCGTTTCAACGTGTACACTTTTCTTAGTTAACAAACGTAATTCAATACATTCTTTTATCAATCTTGCGAGACAACTGATGAATTTTTTCCTGGTGAACACGCTCGGAGAACTCGATGCAGATAAGGAAAAAGTGACAACACCTAAAAGTTGCAACTAGCGTGGCTAGTTGGGTGACTTCACACTGTTTAACCTCACAAGTGTAACCTCTGCTCTCCGAAAACTTCATCAGCCTTGGAATGTCTTCTGAAAAGATTTGTCAATATGCAAATTTGCGTATACAGACGAAAAGATACAAAAATCCATAAAAGATCGCGTTATTTGAGAAAAATTATTTTTATTCATTTCTTACGAATAACGAGATATTTTTAGGGCCTACATTTCTGAGAGGTGACTATGTAGGATTTCTCAACTTATGACATTTTGAAAAATAAGCATTTGTTTGATAATTCGTGAAGCAGATGAACCTCCTTAAAAAAAAAACATCAGAATTACAAATTGAAATGATCTAAGGGCAAAGTTACCAGAGCGTGGGCATTTTTTCGGGGTCCATTCCAGATTTATACTAAATGTGACAGTCCAAGCCGCAAATCACTGCTAAAGGAGGACGAGAAAAAATGCATAAATTATACACGCTGTAAAAAGTACTAAGTTATCCTGCTTGCTGTAGAACAACAAAGTTTTTTCCGTTTCGCCGGGGACGAGTTCCATCCCTAGAGTCGGTGCTGGCTGAACGTGGGTTTAGCTTTTTGCATTGAGCACGTGATTCCGTAAATTGTTCAGGACTGGTCAGCCATTCCCCGATTTTTAATTATCAAATACGACAAAATTACTTTTCCAACATGCATGATCCATTGGACAACTGTAAAGAAAGCGAAATGATTAAAAAAGAGCTTCGAACACACAAAATTAAAAAAGTAACCGCAGCGATGAGTTGACAATATTTCTGTAAATCTGGCGAACTCTCTGGTCAGGCAGGCTTCGCTAAAATCGGTACTTGGCTGGGTGACGGCTTCACAGTGAGGAGGCTCTTTCTGGGTTTCTCGCAGTTGAACCAATTAAAACTTGGTAAAAATGTAGCTGCCTGTATCAGCGCAGATTATCAAGGAGTGGCTGTAGGTCACGGTCTCGAGGGTTCTCATAGAAACATGAAAGTTAGTAACTTCGAAAAAAATGTGGTTGTCATGATAGGATGGGTTGGTAAAGCGCGACGAGGCATGGGCATTGACGTTGAAAGGATAAAAATATAATTTTTTAGGTTGTTCGCATTAATCATTGAGATTCCAAGCGTTCCATTTTTTAATTGGCCTTCTCGAGATTGTTCGAGACAATTGAAATGAACGACGAAATGAAAATCCCACAAGCCACGAAACAAGCCACGTATCAACAGTATTATCGATTATGTCGCTTGATGAGACAAAATAAACAGGAAAGCGTTTCCGGATGTTTGTTTCATATAATTTATCGATAAAAACTTTCGAGAAATCCTATCGCTGCGAGAGCCGTAGTTTTCGTATACACAAGCAGGTCTCGCTGCAAAATGGTTCACTATTTTTATGGAATTGACAATCAATGGGATAATTTTCAAAGTTCTATTTAAAAGAATAAAAGTTCCATAGGCTGACTTGCAATTTTCTCAGTAAAATTAATTCCCAAAAAACTAAGTTGCTGGTAAATGAGGATTTGAGTTCACGCGAAGGGAATGCCTTAATGCACGGTTTACCGGGACATCAGGGATTTGTCGATCGGGAGAATTTGTCACATTCCGTAAGTGATCGTCGTTCCTATTGATGTTACCAAATTTAGTTTGTATATCGTGAGGAGACCCAAATGAATTAATGCAAAAAATAAAGATACGTCGATCGTAGATCCAATGGTACATAGATTTCGAAAAGGCTATCATGAGATGTGTTTCATCGGGTGGAACGGGAAACGCTATTACGACCCGACAGCGTCGAAAGTGGGGAGTGAGGAAAGAGCAGACGATACTCACGCGACGGCACAGTTCGGTACGCGCGCGCGTCAAGAACGGCCGACCAAACGTCGACTGTAATCACTAGAATATAGTGAAAAACGGACTAGCGTCTATAGCAGTTAAGAAATTATGAAAACTTTCAATGGTTCTTAAAATTTTGGCAAATCCAACGAACATTTCTCTCCTCACCGAAGCCTTTTTTTCCATCACGAGATCGAGTGTATAATTTTTAAACAAACAAAAACAATGCGATAAAACTTCAAAAAATGAAACAAAACACAAATGTTTCAATTAAAACCTGAAATACTGCAGAGTTATTGTGATAATTTAGAGTTTGTGAACTGCTTTGAAAATTTCTTAAACTAGTGCATAATTGTTGCAATCAGTCATAGTTTAATGTCAATCTGAACGAATTAAGATTTATTCAAAACTGTCTTCATCCATCGAGAGTGAAATTGAGGAATGTTTCTGTTCAAAGAGAACCGTCGAGATCGTGATCCAAGAACATTGGTCACCGATTGGATCATAATGTTATAACAGCAACGAAACTGTTCAGTTATAACAGCCGGCGCAACGATAACAATAAAAATGATAAAACATTCGTTTTCAAATTATCGAGATGAAAATTAAACACAATTAAAATTAAGTAAAAGCAGTAGTTTGAACGATAATAATGTCAAAATTAGAATAATAACAACAATAAAATATTGATAATAAAATAAATAATAATAATGGTCGTTTTAATCCAATCGGTGAATGTGAAAAACCTTTTACTTTTCAAAAAGGATTTTCATTCTCAGCTTTAATTATTAATGTATTCGGTGAGTACAAAATGAAAGAATTCTCAGAATAAAGATTGTTGATTACAAGGAATAGTTGCCTGTTTTTATTAATAAATAAATTCTCTTCCGTATTCTCGGGCAGAGTAATGAAATTGGAAATTCCGTGAAAATGGATTTCTTTACAGTGAAAATGAACTTGGAAAATTCACAATCTCTGCGGTGGTTTTGTGTGTTCGAATTTTTTGCATTCGTGTTATAAATCTATCGGAGTACAAATTTATTTTTCTCCGAACTTATCCTTCAGTTATCCAGTTTCAAATCGTATTTATACTTGAAACTTGTCACCAGAATCCCATTTGTTTTTATCACTGCCCGGAGACGTTATTTAGTTGTACAGAAAGCTGCAGCAATTCCTTATGAATGTGCACCGACGTGGGTTTCTATTTGGCATCGTACGGCCGCGATTAATTGGGTTTCAGATCGATACTTCATTGGCCGTCGCCTTTACTAATCCAATAATGTCGAAGTGTGCACTCTAAAATCTAGAAAATTCAGTTCCATATTTTGCGATATTTCCACAAAACATGGTCAACGAATTCACAAAGTGATTAACAAATGTGGCCGTTATCTCAACGTTATTCTCTCACGGGTGATATATTTTTTGCATTATTTACGTTTAGAACGGTGAAGTTCTTTTTGATGAGAAATATCGATCGTTCGATTTCGTTGATTTGAAAAATCAGTTTTGTTAAAAAAAATTAATATTCTGTTGGTGATCTAAATATTTGGTAACAAAATTTTTCTAACCTTGACAGTATATTTCGTTCCTCCAGAAACTCTCAGAAAAATATACAAAGACATTACGAAAATTCGGGTTTTTTTTTGGAGACCGTTAGTCAGATTTACTATCAAAAGCACAAAAATGTTGGTCTCATTGGAAAATATTACAGTTCGACGTATTCACCGCAAAATATCGTGTTTTTCCTAATGAATTTAATTCATCAATTACCCCAGTTTCAAGAATGATGATCGATGTTAAGTTATCGTTATACCGTTACTATTCATTCAGTAATTCCGAAAATTTCCTTGGTGTAACGCGAAGCATCTATTCTAGTCTTAACGAAGCGAGTTCGATCGCCCATGCTCTATATTTTTTAACATAATACAAACAAGCCACAGTAAGATCAGCCTGAGGGTGAAAACATCGAATAATTAATTATCTGATTACTTGATGAGTGATTACATTTTCATCTCAAATTTGTCGATTTCACATTCATTCGATGTTTCATGAGAATCCCAATAAGGAAAATGCACTTGGAAATATTGTGTGAATCAAATAAAAATGTTTCGGTGATTCTGCGTTAATTTAATTTATAAGTTTATCTTATTTATCAATTCTCCATGGCTACGAGAAGTCTAATTTAAATTACAAAAGGAGTCTTTAAATAAAACGATAACTTTTTTCACACAGAAACAATTTTAAATCAACTTTAACCGACGATACTTCGTTATGTTCGAATTCCTCTAAAAAAATCTTCTTTCAACGTTTACTCTTAGCATATAAAAAAATGTCTTTGGTTATTCTCCATTTCATAGGAATGCGGTACGCAAAGATCGCTTATTAAATTTACAATGAATGCAGTCTCGAAGCGAAAGTGGCATTTCGTGAAAAGGTTCAACGGTGTTCGGTGAATTGTAAAATTGGGGAAAACTGCGCCGAGAGCGACTCGAAGATTTTCAGTATACGTGTGGTGCCGTAGCAAAGAGAAGATCCCGGAGAATTACGTGAAGACAAAAAAAAATCACGAAAGTAGTAAATCCAAAACGAAGAGCATAGCTCTTCCGGAAAAAGGTTTTCGACGTTGATGCTCCGCTGGGGCTTGCCAGGGTGACAACTGTTTGAATCGTAGTAAAATTTTATCTCGGAAAAAAATCATGTGTGCCGTTCACTGCGAAAAATTTACCATGTTTCTTTTCTTCAAGCCGAAAGAAAAACACTATTCAAAAGAAAACGGTAAAGAATTTTTATGAAAAAGATCGAGAAATTTCACTACACAGTAATTTTTATTTTACAAGCTCTACCATTTTAACTTATTTGCTTTCTGGCGACGTTTATACGTGTTGCACACATTTTTTATGACGTCTGGAGATGGTCGCTACATTATTGAAAAAATACTGTGATCTTTATGAGAAATTGGAGTGTTTTTAAAACCATTTGTCTTCGTGTAGAAAAGATGACAATATGGGTCACCACTAGAATGTTGCATAATATCGAAATTCCTATTTCACGATTTATGAGCTATTTATTGGTGGTACGTGGCATCTGACAAAGCTCGAGTGAACGACGAATATGAAAGAAAAACGTGAAATTCAGACGCGAGAGAGAAAAAAATATAGTCGTGTCGTGTATATCGGTTTATTTTATCGGGGGTGAAAATTTTAGACATGAATGAATGTTTTTAAATTCTTTGAAATTCAATCTGTTGAAAAGTACATACAACGTACACATAACTTGAAGTTTCTCAGTAATTGGATGGGTGCGAAAAATAATCTATTTATTCAAATATTATCATTAAGTATTCACGCGCTAAATTTTTTCTACAACGAATTCAAATAGAGTAGCATGAAATATGTGACGAGCGATATTCGATGGTAGCGTGTGACTTTAATCGATTAAAGAATACTTAGGTTACGTAACATGCAAAGGCGTCCATCGGAATAATTGAAGATGTAATTAATAGGGATTTGTTATTCTGGATAAAACATTGTGCCGTGTTTCGTAATCGATTGTCGTTTTGGTACATCCTACCAAATATTGACCTGGGTTGGGGGCTGCTTAACTTCTGAGGTCGCTGTAGTCACACAAAAATTGCGCAATCATCGCAGTCAGTTTTAAATCTATAATTTTGTTACTAATAATTGATGAATGTTGATTCGGGAGGTGGAAGTTTTTTTTGGATGTCAAATCCAATCATGGGGATGAGGTTATCGCGCAAAAAGTTAGCAGGAGTCGTTTTAATTCGTTTATCTGAAATTTTATTCAATGAGAAGTTTAGTTGGTGATTTTTTCATTTGACAGTTTTATTTTTTCGGTCGTAATTGAATTCGCAATCGTTTCACTATCGATAATTAACGATTCTCTGTTTACAGCCTATCAGACAATTCCGAAAACACCCGTCATCGTTGAACTATAAAGAAGAGAAGTCTTGATAAAAATACGGAGTCCTAAGACCAAACATGGGAGAGGAAAGAATGGGAAGGAAAGTCAACTTCACCCAGAGCGATGTAATTGCGATAGATAATTGGGAGCGACGTGACGTGAGAATAATAGGCGATGGGAGATTTCCGATTGTGGCTAATAACGTGGCATTTGAATTGATGAATACAAGCGTTGCTACTTCGACAACGTCAACCACTACTTCAACCACCACAACAATAGCGAACACTTCAAGCTCCAGTACAACGGACAATAGTAGCATTCTCGAGGGCCTAATTGTACCTCTCTATGCAATTATATTTCTTCTATCTGTGATCGGGAATTGTCTCGTACTGGTTACTCTCGCCAGGAACAAAAGGATGAGGACCGTCACGAACGTTTACCTGTTGAACCTCGTACGTATGCCTGCTCGATAAATTCAATATATATACAGCTTGACTAACGCCACGGTGTGGAGCTTGGAACTTGATATTAACGAAGTTTCCATAAGCGTAATTAGTAGCGTTGATTTGGGGCATAAATATAAAGTGAACTGACGTGTCTCTGGGTATCAAAGTGTTCGGAAAATTCATCAATCAACGATGAATGAATAAAATATTTATAGATCATTGCCTGCACTCTCGGGGCAAACTGATGATTAGCACCGAATGATGAATTCAGAGCTGCATATCGGTTTTTCTTGATCGCGATCATTCATCAGTTCACGTTCATATTTATCGAAAAATCCTCGACTAGTATTTTTTGGAAATCATGACGACATACTAATTTGATGACGTGTCATACGTTTTGGAGAATTGAGACAAAGTCTCCTCCAGGAAAATATACTATTTTATCATTATAGGGAAAAAGTACAGTTGTTGATTGCTCATATTCGTTTTTTAAATGTGACGAAATTATAATTATTGCAAACAAGGGATCTCCATAGTCGTACCCGCAGAGTCTGTTGTCTTTCCATGTGAATAGCTGCATGCCTGCAAATCTGAGGTCAGGGTCGATTTCCGAGTCCAAAAAGCTGGCGATGTTTTACATTCATTTTGAATTGAAATTTATGACACAAGTGATATGTACGAAGGTGCACTACGTAAAATAAAAACATGTTAGAATCGAACAATTTCACGTTCATTCGACAATCGAATTTTTATTGTTTCAAAGGTCATTGAAAAAGCAAAAATGCTGAAAAACTTGCTACTCATGAGACTGACTGCGAATCCACATATTCCGTTCTCGTTGTTATTGTTTCTATTGTAAATGAACCCACACGCGCGCATGAATCCACCGAAAAGGTTAATTAAATATCGTGCGTGTGGGGATTTGACTGGCGTGGGTCGGAGTTCATTTTTCGTGAGTGGATACGAGAAGATGAGAGCAGCGAGGTCGACGATAACTCAGATTTTCCCCTGCAATCATCGTTAACAGTATGGAAACATTTGTAAAAAATAATTTTGCTCATCAACTTCTCTGACAGCGGTAAGTGTGCGATCGGTGGAACGTTCCAACGAGCTGCAGAGCAAACAGCTTCGAGCCAGGTCAATACTTGGTTGGGTGACCATTAGCCATGCACCGGCTCGCCTATTAATCGCTCTCGGTCCTTGTGCACATGGGATACCGCGGTGCATTAGCCAACACTCCGGGTCGTCCCACGGGAAACCGTCACATCGTGTAAACCTGATGCGATGGCTTCATAAAAATCCGAAAGGATTTTAATACGCAAGAATAACAATGATAAAAATAGGTGTGAAGACTTTTCTCAAGACTTTCTGTAGGTCACGCCAACCGAAGTTCATTTGATATTCAGAAAATGCAAAAAATGCGAATCTCCCATTTCTGAAAGGTCGAAGTTTTTCAAGACTGTGTGATCTACCCTTTTGCGGCTATAGAGAAACTCCTTACGAAGAATTTTTTTGTCTCCGCATCCCCGTTAAGTACCTAACCATAAGCTGAAAAAGAATAGTGTCGCGAAAATCGTTTTTTTTTTTTCAAATATATACTCTACACCTATATAATTCAGAATTGGAAAAAAAATTGGAATATCTCCGTTGTCAACAGCGACGCGAACTGAGTGTCGCCAAACGTGACTAAGAATACAGAGGCGGTAAATAACGTCTTGTGACGTGTCTTTTCTACTCGGTGTCTTCACATATCTTTCGACGTCCTAGAAAATGAGTCTCCCAAAGAAAGGAGTGAAAACGAAGCCAGAAGTTTCAACAAGGGGAAAAGAATTCCAGGAAGAATGGGGTTTACAATTTACGCTCGTTCGTGAGACACCAGCTTCGTGAACAATCTTCGGGATTGATTAACTCCGGCGACTGTGAACTTGGAAGTAAGAGAAAAGATTTTGTTTCGTGAGAGATTCTTGATCGAAATGGGATATTTGTAAAAACCAAGTAAATAAATATTTGCATGAAGTGGAAGTGGTGGAAGGCGATTAGTATCGGAATCACTCGGCTCTGACGAGTCTGGGAATTTCCAATCGTCACTCAATAGTGCACTTCAAGCTGTTTTTTGCGAGCGTTTTTTGTTTTCGTTACAAATTTTGTTCCATGTTCCTTAGTTAATCAAATAACTCCATAGAAAAACTTGACTTTAAAAGTGTCATTAATTAAGGCTCAAAAGTAATTTTGCTTTTTACAAGTCTGCGAGTAATTAGAACTAGGCACGAAGAAAGGAGAAGAAAATAAGAAGTATAGTTACTTCTCAAGAGTTTTCGGAATAAAGAAGGTTTCCGATAATATCCTTTGGGATTGTCGTCAACTTATGTTCTCACTGCCACCCCATTCTTCCAATTTCTTGACAAAATCCCTCGTATATTTCCGATATCGTGAAAAGCTCAAGTGTGAAAAATATCCTCCGAGACTAGCCCAAAAGTTTGACCAATAATTTTTTTTGTACGTGATTATTTCATTACCTCGGGTTTCACCTTATTATTTATTTAAGGTTGTATTTGCTTTATACCCCTTATCGAGCCCGAGTATACTGGCATATTTTTTTTTCTATTTCACGAGAGAAGACAAAAAAATTGCCGTATCGAAAACTTTTGTTACCATAAGGATGTACACCAGGCTGGAGAGTAAGTTCGGCAAAACTTTTCGATGAAAAAAAGAGGCACGTGCGTAGGATAGATAACACGTGTTTTTAGTCGCGAGAAACTCTTTTTTCTATTTATTTTGAACTTCACAGCTCATGTTGGTCTTATTCATTCAGGGATAAATATCAATGAAAAAAGGCAATATCACAAATAATTTTTTTTAACCACTGCTTGACCACTTAAAAATTTCTGGATTCTAATTTTTTTCACAGTCAACAAAATTTTTTTCGAATTTCGATAGACTCGCCAAAATTAAAAATCATGCTTTTCATAGTGATAAATGACTGTTTCATTTCCCCTACAAAACCCTGGAGAGTTATAAAGCTTGAAGCAAAATAAATTTTGGAGTTAATGCGCAGATTTGTGGCTTGCAATTTTCTCTCCTTTCCTCTCAAAGAGGACACTGCGAATAAATTCTTAGAGGAAGTCGTATGGCGCTCCATATTTGAATTCAGCTTGGTGGCATCATATATTATCTCAAAAGTGGTAGTATATTTAATTGCCCTTTATGCATAATGGGATTTGAGGTTATAACGTTTCTGAAGGCTGAGCAAGAAGTTCATTTTAAACTCGATGGGAATAAGCGTTTCACAAGCTTTTTCGATTAATCAACGTGATAAATTCACGGAAATAGCCTAATGATGCGAGTGGACTGCTTAAAGGGCTCGTGGCAGGAACGCAGAGCTATTAACTTGAGTGGTTCATAATTTTGTAGAAGGTCTTATCTCACTCCTTTCAGCAAATGTGCGAAACTCATCAAAGTAACTAAAGTAATAGATTCGCTACATTAGCGTGGGATTACCTGCTGACTAATAGATGTAAACAAACCGAGTGATCGAATTCTTCTTTAATCCTTAATGGACACGTTTACGGGCTGGTAGTCCAGTCTAAACGGTAGTAAAAAAAAGGTTTCCTCAACAACGGAGTTGTGTTTTATTTATTGTTGGTTATATCGTAATTTTTTACTCAACTCCTCTAATAAAAAGTTCATAGGCTTAAATGCATCGAATATACCGAAATATCGGATTTTTGAAGCCTCTTTATTCGTGCTGTGGTTGGTTGCTTGGAAATCTCGAATTTGGAGTCCCCTGGATCATATGTTACTCATTATAAACGTTTCTATTTCTCACCTATTCTTATAACTCATGTTTATTCTTATCGAACTGCTTCAACATATAGGTTGGCTTCAAAACGCTGTCGCATATCTCGATAGGTTATTTCGCGCGCTTCAGCGCGCGTGATGGATCCTAGTCTTGTAAAACGAGCATGAAAATATTTTTATATGCGATACGATTGAAATATCATTAGATTTTTTAATTCTCTTTCCACAAGTGGTAGAGTGAAAGTTTTATCATTTACGCAATTCAAAAGTCTCGATGTTTATTTTTTCTGGAAAAGTAATTTCTCAGGACTGTCGTTAGGTCCACATGACGCTGAAAAACTAAATAAGTTCGATCAACAAAACTTTTTTTAAACAAAAAAAAAAAACCCGGGCACCAAATCATCCCGTTTACTCCAACCAATTTTATCGCTTTTTTGTATTCACATGAAAAGTGATTAAAAAGTATTGCATTGCTGGAATAGTTTCACATTTTTGGTTCTGGGAAACATTTGAACCATTCGCTTTGTTGATTCGGAATATTGACTATGATCCAGATGGGCTGACGCGTGGGATAGCGGAAAAATGTTAGCAAACGTTTTGAAATAGAAAAAAAAAGATTACTTTTACCCATTCGTGCGGTGCAGTTGCTCGTCAAACTTCTGCAACTTCCGTGATCGTATATATATATATTTTTCATGTACATGTGCAAAACGAACTATCCGTGATGCGATCCCCCAAGCGTCACAGCCACGGATCGTGGATTCATTTTTTCCACTGAAATAAATCGAGGAAGTTTTGAGGAAGCAATACAATGGTACATCACTGGGGCATTTAATGGTTTTCATTTTCAACATTTCTTTATGGAACGGGAATTGTTCAATGAATCACCACGCTTGTTCCTTTGGAATGTGAATTCCGAGAATATTTCATATTCTTGACTGCTGGAAAAACACGTGGAAAGATGAATTTCGTTGACACTTTTGTAATAAACGTGTATTCCAGCGTTGGTACAGCCTCCGAGTAATATACATCTCATTATTTTTCATCTCACGAAGCTCAAACTGTATATAGAAAAAAAAATAATAGATTGAAAGGTTCATCAGCTGGAGTAAATACAATTTGTTTTATCCAAGCAGCAATTCTGACGCGCAAATTCAACAAACGCACTACCAATCACTATGAAAATTCAAAAATAATTGGAAAAAACTCTTTTCTCCCGAATAGTCGAATCCCCCATTTCGTTCAGCATCGAATCGACAGCAGACAGACTTTTTTTTCAGTCCTTCGATCTCTTGCTTGTTTGTCTTTCCATTCTATTCCAACTCCATATTTTATACTCAATCACGAGACACATACTCGGTTAAAAATCGTTCCACCGTTCTTATTCAGAAGATAAGTAGACGGGGCGATATAAATTCGAAGGATAATATGAAGAAACGAAGATTTGAGGTTGTGCGTTGGGCGAAAAGTTTTCTCATTATGATAAAAGGCAGTGTCACGTGTGGAATGAATTGAACATCTTCGCTCGACGTATAGACAATTTTCAAACGTCATTCGTGTATGAAGATTCAATTTTTCTTCGTCGATCGATATTTAAGAACATTTCGCATCCATAGAGCGCTTCATGTTCGTTATCAAATCTTTGCATCTGGAAACCTGAATATTCTCTCTCGATGAAAGAATTCTAGGAAGCATTAAAAATTGCATGTACCAGTTCTGTTCATTCATAAACTCCGGAGCTTTGAATATTTCTTATGATTTATTGATTCAACCGCAGACTTCCATGCCGTGCAATTTTTCGCGCAAGAAGAATCAAAGCAGAAGAATCATGAAGCCAAACTGATCGCTTCGTTGCATATGAAAAGTTCGCTATTCAAAGTCAAAAGTCTCGTTTAGATGTTCACTTCAACCTTCAATATTTTTCAGAAGTTTTACTGCTCTTTCAATCCTCGAGAAAACCTTTTATAACATTCATCCCGCTTTTTATTATTGTTGAATTTGTCGAAGATGCAAAGAAATCATTTCGAGTTTCTGAGTCTAAAAATATATATTTTTATATTTCCATTTTAATTTTTCCATGTCTGGATATTTTGCCTGTTCTCGATTTTTATGTTACTTTTTTTTTCACTCTTGAGAAATTAATTCAAACTTGTACCGAATTATAATAATTTATAGTATCACATGATGCAATTTTCGGAGGACACAAAAATAAGAAATATAATAAAGCAGAACTAGAGGAAATTGCCAAGTAACGTTGAGAGTGAGAGAGGAGCGACAGAAGAGAAGAATTTCGTACTCCTGGGTGCATTCCTTTCATAATTAGAAAGTCAAGAACTCTTGGATTCCCTTCCCCGTGAGAAAAGAGCTTTTGCTGGTATAAAGCTCATGCCTTCGAAAAATATACATAGCTCTTTAGTTTAACTCAGAAGTGGTGAATGGAATGAACTTCAGGCGCTTCCTCTGATTCTCTTGTCGACGCTGCGGGTGAAATAAAGGAACGATGTTACTATTAGGAAGAAATAAAACTTGGAAATAACTACCGAGTTAGCGCAAATGTGCTGGAAGCGATTTCTTGCCAGAATGAATAGAGAGCAATTGGGAACCGGAAGTGAGGCGTGCGGCCACGTTACTCTCGCTTATTATTCTCTCCCTGTTTATTATTCTGCTATTTGCTTCATCCTCGTTACTTTCCTATTTGGCCACATTTGTAATCATCCCTTCGAAATAATAGCCAACGACTAATCTTTTCCGGCCCCTTATTCTCTTGAGGCTATTCTTTTTGTAACCCAATTCGCGTCGAACGTACAAACTCTCTTACTCAGTAGAAATTTATATCGATCGCAATATTATTCCGTTTATTCATAACAATTAAGCCTAGTAGGTTCGATTTTCCAAAGAAATACTCAGAATGTCTCGACGCATATGTAAACACATCGATACGAGTTTATCGAATTTAACGAGCAAAAACTTAAATTTCCATTCACAAATTTGTCGTCGTTCTGTACTCTACGTTCGGATGTGCTGAATCAGGTTTAGCTGTTAGTTTTCGCTACTAAACTGTTGTAATAAAAGAGAAAAAAAATAGGAATGACCATCAGGATAACACGTGACACTTTTGACGCGCTGAGCACGTCATTTATTCACTAATTGCGACCTTTGCAGAGAGCATCAGGAACATTAACGAGCGTGGTATTTACGCTCGTTGCTCTTTATACGTTGCAACCTAAAAGTCGGTGGGCCACAAATTTGCACTGAATATTACCGCCAGGACGTTGATTTTCACATCGCCCTCGCGAGTGTCAGGGCGTAATGTTGAAATAGTTTTGTCCTCGTGCATTTTCTACACAATGCCATTATCCCCGGGAGATAAAAGTTATTTTCATAAAATCCATTTGTCCAGTCGTTCCTCCTTTTCAGCTATCACCATCGCATTTTGTCTCAATGAAAAGTGAGTGTTGTAAATTTTGAAATAATGAAAAAGTCAACTCGCTATTCGTTTATTTAGTTTCGTTCGTTCACCTCACCTCGTGCCAATGGAAAAACATTGAAAGGATAACTGCGCTTTGGGTTCATGTAAAAAAGTTGCCATGCAAATGGTGAAAAATTTACATTGCGAACCATGAAATGGAGGTTGTGCATGCCGTTTTGCGAAAAAAAATGTATTGTTCTTCGCTACGTTGAAATTCGGTGGAATTACAAGTTGGAGGAAATTATACGTACGTCTGAGATTTTAATGAAAACAGCTCAACAGGTTCGGTAAGTTGAAATTCCGTGACGTAGCACTGTGTACCCTCGGAGCTCCGTCTGATGTAATTAATTAAGCATAATTGAATGGAGGAAAATTCCATTACTTGACGAGACCACGTGGTTATTGTAGCACAACGTGTAGAGAACAACTAACGAGAACTAAGCTGTGTAAGCTTCGGGTTTTATGGCTTTTTTGTACGTCGAGCATTTCGTCGTTCTCCCAATCTGTCGCGGACAGTTCTCAGGAGAAAGAACGAGATACAGCTTGCTCTTTTCCCATGTCGGCATAATACAGCTTTTCACGTTTTCACTGCTATGGAAAGTCAGTAGAAGAAAGTCGTGCAAGCACAAACTTGGTCAACTTTTTCCTTTTTAATACTTCACTCTCCACTTCGTCGAGTCACGTAAGGAAAAAAAAGCATCAGTCCTTCTCCCACCCTTTGCTTCTTTCTCTCTTTTTGTCGTTGTTCTTACTTCACCCTGTTTTGAACGATAATAGCGTACATATTTCCTCAAGAGCCCGTGTTGGATATCCTCTCGGTGTGTTGTCTACGACCGTGGAGAATTTTAAGCTTTATACCCTGTTGACTCCCCTTGCGGCGAAAGGCTACCAGACTGAGTTGAAAAATCCATATCTCATACACTTCTTGACGATATGATGCTGGAACTGAGAGAACGTTCCTCTCGAGGAGTTGATAAAAGGTTAAACAAAAGGTAGAATCGACACAACAAGGAAGTACAACATCTTGATGTCTGCGAATATAGTCATTAGCACATTTTTATGAATCGAGAAATTATAAAAAGAGCGAAGATTCGACACTAAGAAACAAATTGCTGAGTTCAATGAATAAAAGAGGCAGATGCCAAACCGTTCTGTTTATTTCAACAAAGATTTTTTATTGCATAAACTCATATTTTTATTGACAAACAAATTCCATTTCGTTTGCCACAATTTGTCGTCTCTGGAAATTTGATTTCTGAGTGGATTTTTTTACAACTCAACTGGTTTCATTCGTTTCTCTATAATTTACTTTGTAGAAAAATTGTTTATTGCATCAATATATCGTATTATCAAAATATATAACTGGCCATCGATTACTCCTTGAATTTGTGAGTTTAAGAACTTTGCTGACCACAAAATTTCATTCTCTTACATCCACCCTCCCACATCTTCATATCGATCATCGAGGAAACTTTCTTCTCGAACAACTAAAGGGGTTTGAGACATTGCGGTGGTCCAGAAACTTTCTTTCTGTCAGATTCTCATCTACATGGACATATTAATACTCGATGTACAGTCTGAACTTATGATTGTACGAATTCATGTACGTATTGCCGATGTCATGACATAGTTTTCTTTTATGTTTTGTGATGTTTGATCGCAGTAGTTGACATCGACAGTTTTCCATGTCTGGTATATTTGGGATTATGTTTTTGCTATTCTAGTTGACATATAAAAATTTGTAGCATTATAAAACGCGATTGAGTAAAAAAAAAAACGATAAATATATATAATTTATCGCGGTCTAGACTTCTCATTGATTATTCACATGTTTTCAATCACAATTAAAAGATTCAATCAAAAATGGGATTCCATTTTTGTCATAATTGAAGTTTTATATAAGCATCAAGACTACCAAGTGCTAAAAAAAATATTGCAATCGATGAAATGTGTTTATCTGCTAATTGAAAAAAAAAAAAAAAAAAAATGTTTCGTCTGGTCGATTGTATCTGGAACATCCCACGCAAGTGTTTATACAGTATATGTTCGAGAGCAGCGAAATTCACTTTCCTTCCACGTTCGGTACACTCTTCAGTCGAGGACGGCCAAAATAAAAACGTTCTCGTGAGTTTTTTTTTCTCACCAATTTCCAAATACCTGACGTTTTTGTTTTGGCGTATTTCCGATTTCAAGAGACACTTACTTTTTTCTTTACATAGCTTTCTTTGCGTTCCGCCTAAATGAATATTTTAAGATCGCTTAAGCATGTTCTCGGTAACCATTATTTGCTTGATATTATCGGCAATGCCTTCATGATCATGGACGTCACGTACGGAGATAGAAATACTCGCGTTCGCGTGCAGTTTACAAATTTTTCCACCGTTCAATCGAGGTCAATACATTTGGTGATACACTTTCTTTCTTGTAGTTGAATTCAAAACTTAAAATCATTCACAATAATCGTTTTAAATAATCTTAGAAACGCCATTGCAACGAAATTTCATTCTGTATTTTCAGCGATTTTATTCCATTTTGAAAAATTTGAGTAGGAAATCTTTCGCGATCCATACAGAGATTCCTTGTGTTTCAGCTTCTAGAAAAATATGATTATCTGTGCATATCTAATGCGATATATTTCCATGTGAAATTATTGTCTTCGGTTAGGTCGATTTGGCATTAATCACTGCAGATACACGATGAAAAGTGTTGAGAAATTAGGGTGTCGACATCGACTCATGTTTTTTTTTTCAATTCCCGATTCCATTGGACTAATAATGTTTGTTTTTGTATCGCAGGCTGTCTCGGATCTGCTGCTGGGTGTGTTTTGTATGCCGTTCACACTGCTGGGCCAGATACTTAAGAATTTCGTATTCGGATTGGCCATGTGTAAGCTCATACCCTACTTTCAAGGTGAGTTGTATGGAGATAGCTGTGTTCGGATTATACGCTCGTTCGACAAGGCTCACGGGGACTTTATACGGACTGTCAGGTACAGCCGAGCTTCAGCATTAATAGCTTAGTAAAGTTTACCTCATGGGTTAACAATACTCCAGGAAATGACTTGCTTGGGATGAATAATTGGTGGGACGATTACGTAGTAACGACGATGTATTTCGTCAACAAGAGATATTCCGAGATAATTTGAAGCTTGAAACTCCTAGCACTTCTAAATCATACGAGGACGGAGTGCATCACGGGATGCCCAGCAACTCGCACGAATCTCTACAACTTTGTGTTGGCTTTGTTAGGAAATTTGGCCTGTGACTTTCGGTCGAGGAGGTTCTACCAGATTTTCAAGTAATCCTTGAATTCATCATCAAATTGTTTTGTTACGGTTTGCACAAAGTTATAGCAAGTGGGAATATGGTGAAATAATCGAAATCCGTTGTGCTCGAGAATGCATTCCGATGCGTCGATTCGACGAGCTTCAATGGGCAAATTGCATTCGATTATTCCTAGTGTTTCGGTACAACGACCACACTGGTATTCTCCATTGCAGGAAAGTATTTCATCAACAGAGATTTCAGATTATAATCTTTTTCTGAAGATTTCATTCTCTTTCGTAAGATTCCATTTTCTCTTTCTTATTCTTTGTACACATTTGCTTAATAATGGATTCTGAACTCAAAGAAAACTTCTTCATCAACTCCCTATGGGACGGATCCTTCGAGACGTAGCGGCCCACAAACATTCATCCCACGGTCTAACCTTATTAAGAATCGTAACTTTGAGAACTCACAGTTTAACGTAAACATCTGTTACGGAAGAATCAGAATCAGTGGTTACGAAGTTCCGTGTTCTCAGTTATCTTTTTGTGTATTCGGAGGTTGTCTTGCCGTCCCGGGTTATTATCCAAGTTTCTGCTTTTCTTTGAATGACGATTTCGTGACTAATTTCATTGAATCTTCCCAAAAGTGGCGAAGAAATAAGGAAAAATTGTATCGGCATCGCAAGACTTTATATTTTTCTTGAAGTGGTTTTTTTTTCTCGTATTAGAGATGAAAACAGAAGACCCCTCGTCTGTCGAAAGTTCTGCCTCGCCAGGTACTAATGCCAATATTATGAAACACACCACGTTCAGTTTCATTCGTTCTTTTTCTCTCTGTCTCGCGTTCTAGTTTGTCCGTGCCAGTAGATCTTTCAACAGGACCCTTTAATCACGAAATACTCTCAGCTCAGGTGAATAAAGGTAGAGAGTAGGAAGCGAGAATAAAAGAACGTGAGGCACCACTCGACTGAGCGAACTCCATAGCCAAGTGGTTTGGAACACGGGCTCCGATGTATCGAAAATACAGTGTCTTTGTGCGAGAACGAACCGCAATGTTATATCCAATCTAATGTCTGTACGCTTTTCCGGATTTTGCTTGATTAAGAGGAACCGGTTCCAATTTCATCAATAGAAACCTGGATGTACGAACACGACGTTGATCAACAGAAATAAATCGATTCAGATCGTTAACAAAATGCTCGTCGATCTCGTAATTGAGGATCTCTCGTTGTTCCAAAACATATGGTGAAAAATGCAGAGCATTTTGGTTTTTTCATCATGGGAACGGGCATGAGTGGGAAATACCAGGGAAAGCTAACCAAGGGGAGTCTTAAGGAGAAGGTTTGCGACACATGTACAAACGATTTCTGTTTTAATTGCTCTCGTAACGCATGAATTAGGGTTATCGTCGAGACGAAAGGTGAAACGAAGATTTAGGCTTCGGCAACTTCGCAGTACACATAGACCAACCACTTCAATCCTTCTGTCACGAAAATTACGACGCATTAATCCCTCTACGGCCCTTGTAATAGTGCTTCGTCATCATTTTGCAATTTCACCAGAAATCTCAACCCATGGGTTACGATTTCCACATGCATGTATGCAGACGTTGGAATGATTCAAATATTTCAGCTGCAGTACTTCGGCCTTGCAAATATAGAGATTCCACATTGTTCCTGTGGAAGAAATAACAGAGAAAAATTCAGTGGGCGAATAATCGTCGATCCTTCCCCTTAGAAAAAAAAAATAAAAAAATAGTAGTCTCAAATTATGGTTATTTTTATTCTGCCTCACCATATTACCATGAAGATAATTCCATCATCCTCGTTGAGCTTGAACAGTATACAAATCTTCGGGATCAGTTTTCCCATACCCTCGAAAGTTCACATCGCGAATTCGATGTAATGAGAGACTGGTGGCTGATATTTCCATATTACACTACACGCTTCTCATTATTTTGAAATAACATGATAAAGTAACAAATAAGAACAAAATCAGTGGGAGGGCAAAAACCAAAATAAAAAATGGCTGACGTGTTCGTGAAAATAAACATTCCGAATAATTTTTTTGTAGGTTTAGTTTGGTAGGTGAGTAGGTCAAACTTTGGTTGTCATAATGGTCAGTCAGATTCAATTAATGTTGGTGGAAATAGCCAGAGACAGAAATGGTTGCGATTGCTATTGCATCGGATGTGTAACTAAACACAACGAACAATCGTTGCAGTTCGTATCGACTTGAATCCCTCCCTCCCTCTCTCACGAACTTTTGCCAAATATCCTGCCAGCTTCATCACGCAGAATAATGTCACGCACCTTTTCCGCGTCAGTCTCTAACGTTCGTGTTCGTTCCCTGGTGGAAAAGAGACGTAGATAGACGCCAATCTTGTTTAGCTGGTCTCGCCCTGTTTGAAGAGGTGTCTATTAATTTAAAGCTCCTACCTGTCGGGCGTCTAATAAATTTTCAACGACTCTTCGTGTTTGTCACGTCCGGTCCAGAGTTCATTCGCGTCATGCCTAGTCTCTCTCGAGTGTACCACAAACGACAGGTCGACGAAAAGCCAGAATAGTGAACGAAATGCATTCATATTGTAAATTGCAACAAACGCTACATTTTGTTTCAAAATAAAATCATTGAGTATGCCTGATTGTTAGTTTTTTCAAAACATGCGTTAAAAAATAAAAACAAAACGATTTCTGGAATTTCAAGTTTCATTCAAAATATTCGTAAAATTTGACGAATCGTTTAAAACTGTATTCAGAAATGAAAAAAATCTATACGAGTCTGAAATTTAGGCACGGAACGTTTTCATTTTGTGGCCTGGACCTTTATTTACGTTCCAGAACTCCCATTGACAGGACAATGGGAGTTGAGCGTGTTGAAAAGCTGACGCACACTTCACGTTTTGTAAAGATGTTCATCGCTGTAATTAATAGTACGAGACTCGATTATTAATTTTTGATTTTGGTTTCTACATATTTTCTCATGAACGATTATAAATATGAAAAAAAAAATGGAACCGTTTTAGCATTTATTAATTTGCCGCCAAGTGCCACTCGACTAAACGTTAACTGTCTGAGACTTGGAACTCGCGATTACTAATTCTTTAGTTAATTGCACGTAAGGAAAAATGTACGACTCCAAGGGTTAAATTCTCATACCTGTGTGAATGGTGAAAATGTGCTCGTATGCTTTTCAAGTTTCTCCCCTTTAAAGCAGGGCTCCTCAGGCTTAAATGAAACGAAAATTACGCGTTCGCGATATGTGTATACATCTTATGGGGCTATTACCACGGTATAGTTTGATGAATAGCTCCTACTCTACGTGGTGTGTAGCACTCAGAGGTCAGAAGAGCGAGAAACTATGGAGCGAATCGTTTTATCGTTCGAAGCTTCTAGCTCGAGCCGTATTTTGAAGCACTCAAGAAGCAGAATCAAAAATTTGAAAGCATTCGTGGTTCATGGGTTCGGAGCCGTTTCAAGGAGAATGGGTTTGATGATATAAATTTCCGCTTTGGCCTTAAATGATTTTAGATGACTTTTCACAGTGATCGGAACTAGGGGCTTAGGACGATTCATCCGAGAATCACACATGACTCGACACTCGTAAATCTGTTACCCGACGACGTGGAAATTCCTCTGGATTTTTTACTCTTTCAACGCTTGAAGATTTTACCTTCTCGCACTCCCATTTCTTCTTATTCTCGCATTGACTGTATTCGCTCAGATTCACCGGCTAATGTTCGGTGGTCGGAAGGTAGCCTTGCTCGGCTTCCCCACTGACGGTAACAAAAAAAAATTTACTATGTTTTTCCGGGATCCAGGTCAGCATGATGAATTAGCTGAAAAGTTCTGATACGCTGGAAATTGCAAAACTACCTTAAAACCATTTAATCATAGATATCGTTTGTATCAACTATTCTCATAAGATTTAAACGAAGTCGTTGTCTCGACGATTGAATTAATCAATGATTCCAACGACTTCGCACGCTGACGGGGAGACTCAAGAGTCTACCCAATTTTTTCCATTCTGTATACGACTCTGGCCCTTTATCCCTTTAGTTTCATCCGTCAAGCCTGATCTCATTAGCATGAAGTAACTAGAGAGGGACGGATGGATTGATGTAGAAATAAGGGCGTCATATTTCTTTGCAAAAATTCTCATAATGAGACTTTCGGTTGAAAATTGGTCTGGCTTTTTTAACCGTCTCAAAAGTTCACTCATGTGAATGATGATGTTGATCGGTTCGCAGGCATCCCATTAAACGCTGGAATAATATTTCAAAATTTCGTCACATAGTACTCGTCAATTTTCTCATTTCCAAGATGTTTGTCGACTGTTTGACAATCATGAAAAAACATAGAAATCGTTCCTTGTGTCGACACCGATAAATTTTATAAAATTCAATCGATCCAACCGGCAAACGGCGATGACTTTTTTCAATTTTGTTTTTACCAAGCATATGCGTCTGATCGTGACTGTTGATTTGGCCAAGAGTCAGAATGATCGGAGTTAAAGGTCAATATTCCTTTACAAAACAGTTAAAAATCACTCCCTCTCGTAAATTTCGCAGCGGTATCAGTTTCTGTCGGAGTTTGGACACTTGTTGCGATATCGTTAGAACGGTACTTTGCGATATGCCGTCCACTGAAATCGAGACGATGGCAAACCCAATTTCACGCTTACAAGATGATTGCGCTGGTTTGGGCTGCAAGTCTCACTTGGAATTCACCCATTCTCGTGGTCTCGACACTTCGAGCTCTCCGGGGAGGTGAATATGTGCATCGTTTATTTATAAATATTCAAAATATAATTATCAATAATAACAATGAGAATCCCAATGACAATTCGATGAAAATCCATTTTATTTTACAAAAAATCTTTTTTTGTTTAAACATCTTGCTATTCATCAAACTATTCGAAAGAAAAGCCGTGAAAAGTGTGCTGTAAATTTTCAGGAAGGCAAAAATGCAGAGAAGATTGGCCAAACGTCGAAGCCGAGAGAATCTATAATATTTTCCTCGATGGTACGCTCTTGCTCGTGCCTCTAGTCGTTATGAGCTTGGCTTACTCCCTAATAGCTACGAAACTCTGGCGAGGTATGAAACGTGAAATTCGCCAAAGTTCATCATGCAAATTACGACGTGAGTAATAGTTTATTATATAAAAAAAAAAACGTGGTAAGAACTTTTTTTTATTGAATTATGAAAAACGGGATTACAGAACTTTGGATTATAAAATCAAATCTTGTTGCATTTGATATAATTTCTTGGATATGAAATTTAGACAAAGAGTATAAATTCGAAGGACGAATATTTTTAAAAATTGTTGAGATGGAATATTCCTTTAAGAAAAGAGCTCGAGACCTGGATTTTTGCATTCTGCACTATTTTCCCTACCGTCGAATTCCCTCATTCGAAGCTTACTCGCAATCTCATCCTCTTGGTTGGCCATTCTATCTCGAGCGCTGCTTTGAAAAATGAAGGCCAATTTGCTCAAGGATACGAGCAAACGGTGTGCAGGGCTTTTTTCATTTTGTTGAAATACCTCGTTCACTTCCGAGGAAAGAAGAAAAGTTTCGAAAAGCACTTGAACTGCACACAAAAGTTCAGATTGTTTCATGAGATCAATGCCACCGTAGTATTTTTTGAAGTAATCGCTTCGACGATGGAAAAGCTGACCTTTCAGAGAGATAGTTTTTGTTTATCGACAGTTAAAGTTCAAAGATGACACGACAGTGTCATCCAACAGTGTAACCGCTCGGGGAATAATTTTTCTCAACTCCTAATACCAATGAATAACAAGCATAATTTCCCTTGAGGTTTTTACAATTTGTATTGATATTCTCGGGTCATAGTTCATTGCGAGAAAATGAAAATTATTTTTTGTTACGTAACGTACTGGCATTTTTTTATTTCTGGACGTCAAAAATCGCACGGAAATGTTTACCAAGTGAGAATTCCTTAGAAAAAAAAAATCATTGCTGCTTTGAGAACGTTTTCGCACTCGAAGTTCGATAGTAAAATTGATCGGAACGAATATCTCGCGACAGTGGAGCGAGTCGAATCATCGGCGGCTGCCGCCCTTAATCCATACACCCACGTCGAAAAGGATAATTCTCCATTAGACGTGGTAACCGGAAACGGAATGGTATCGAAGCAAACGAGCGGCGTGTTGTCGTCTACCACTTGTCATCAGGCTTCTTCTCTTCCTTCGACACCCACGCAGCCTGCGACAATAACTTCGAAAGGGAAAAAGCCTCGTTCGAATACTTCGAGACCCGGTACAGAGTTCGTCAAGCTGTTGTTGACGAAACGATCGGTGAGAACCCTTTGTTACGTCGTTACGAAAAGAAAATCAGAACCGAAAATGTCTTCGCAAAGTATTTGGACATTTACCACTTTCCCATAGCAACTGAATGAATCAACGTTTTTTTCGAGATTTTTTTTTTAAAAAAACGACAAGAATGCTAACGTCTTTACTATGTGAAGATGATTACGAAAGATATTCTGGATCCTTTGCGTGCTATGAACGAACAAAATCGTACAAGTCGATGAAATTTTGCGAAGAAATAGAAAATTTGTGGTCGAAGGGTCCACGTACACGGAAAACTTTCCTCATTTTTTTCTTTTCACACATCGGTAAAAAAGGTCTGTCAGCCACGATCCGGAACGTCGAGAGTCTCATCGGGAAGCAAAAGTTTCAAATTTGCACGCCCCGGTATGCTTGGCAGTTCGCGTCCGAGGGGTGATATGCGAAAGTCGGAAGGAACCAGCGCGAATATCCCCATCGATGATCACAGTGGTGACGCTAATTATGCGTTCGGAAGACAACACGCCATCAGAAGTAATTACATGGGGAAGAGCATCGAAGCAAAGAAAAAGGTAATTCCAATGGCCATGAGAATCTAATCCTCAACAATTTGCACGCATTTTCTCAGTGCATATTGCATTGAATGAAAAATTTAGAAAAAGTCGAACGTGCACGATATCTCCGGAATCTTTCCTCCATCATGAAAGATTCTTCTTGCGCGATAATGACGTTCAATTATACGTCTTTCTCTTCGTTTTTCAAGGACAAACAAATTGACATATGACAAAGTTGCATTCGGAGAATATTTAATCATGAAAACAGCCAAAAACCAAAATAATTAATATGAACAACTTTTTGACAGCAACAGAATTTGAAATTCTCGTCAAGCAACTCAATCAGCACGTATTGGGGTTTAAGGGTCTTTGTTAATATCATTGCGCATATCGCAGAAAGATTTCACTCTTCCCAGTGTAACTTACGTCAAGATATTTTTGTTTCTATGTCAGGTAATCAGAATGCTGTTTGTGGTGGTCCTCGAATTTTTTTTCTGCTGGGCTCCTCTGTACGTGGTGAATACCTGGTACCTCTATGATCCGGAATTCATTTATCATTACGTCGGAAGTACTGGAATCAGCTTAGTACAGCTATTAGCATACGTGTCGAGTTGTTGCAATCCGATAACGTATTGCTTCATGAATCGCAAGTTTCGACAATCCTTTTTGAGCCTCTTCGATTGTTATGGCTGTTGGCGGTGAGTGCATCGGCTAGAATTTCCGATTAGACGAAATTTGTATCCCCGTCGGGATGGAATGTTTCTCCCAATGTTACATTTTCAAGCTCGACGGTAATGTGAGAAAAAAATGGCACGTTTTTTAATTCTTGGAGACTTTCTCGTTGCAGATTAAAGTGTGTGGACGCAGACGCATCGTTGGGAGTTACGAGGAATGCAACCCAGCCAGGAAACAGCGAGCTAAGCGGAAACGAGTCGACTATTTATCTTGGCAGAACTTCCGTCGTTGCTAGATCCGGTAAGCTAAAAATACATTTATGCTGTCACAGAGAAATCTAATAAACCGACTCAATAACGCTTGCATGGGACGAACAAATCCTGAAATATTTCGCTGTTCCGTCATCCAAGATATTTCCCTTTGTTTATCTCGTTGAGCTCATTTATAAATCTACGCAATTGCGTAAACGCTCATTCCTCTTGTTCATTCCGTAAAACGAACAACTGTTAGAAACAAATGAATCTAACGAACTGGAATGACGAAAGCTTAGCTCACTTAGTTAGATATTCATGCACATTCTTTCTTGTTTCTCTTCGGAATATACGGCCAGAGGTGGTGAGGCTCTTGGAAGAGGAAGATCGAGTTTAGCATCGACTTTCCTCCACGAATTCAAGTGGAACAACGAGAGTTATGGAAATGCCGAGTTCTGGTACGACAGCGACCTTGTCGATTGCGATGTCATCAGCGTCAACGACCAAGGTCTCTACGATCTCAACGCAGACACCGCGGCCTTCTTCAAGCAATTCACCTGGACTTTACTGCCTCGATCTTGAGCCCGAGGAAGACACTTTTTTCTTACGTATATCGTGGCGACCACCACCAGCTGTTCTCGTAAGCAACGTATCAAATGTTTCCTCTACTCAAAGAATCAATGCTCCTTCCAGTACGACAAATCAGTCGCGTCTTCCAACATCCGGTCCCTCGTGCTTCGACGATCTTAGACTTTTGTACGACTGACGAACAGTGAGAAAGGAAACACGAGTGTAAATTCTCAGTGCTTACAAAGCTCGAATTAACAAAATAAAACTTTGCCAGGTTAAGACAACGAGACGTTCCTTGAGAGACGATAAAACAATTTTTACACAACCCTTCGAATTCCTCGTGTGCAAAGTGGTCTCGATTATGGTTCTTCAACGCTTTCGTAAATTAAGTGATACGAAGTGGACGCTTGAGCCCAAAACTACACGTCGTTATTACAACGAAAACCTTCCCATGTGGAGTTTGTGTAAAAAAATCACGTAATCGAAAAATAAACGATTAAACTACCAAAAACAAAATTGATTAATTCAAGAAAAGTGTGCTTGATAATGATAGGCGTGTTCTTCGGTTGTCCACGGCGAATACTGCAGTAAAACAAATTTATTTCGTGCTAACCACTCGAGCCCAAAGATCGTATCTCATAAGAGAATCTCTACGATAATTGCTGATTACTTACCGTTGACAATTCTGGTCCATCTCCAACGCCAAAATTCATAGAAGAGGTCGATTGCTGGGACGGGAAATGTTACGAAACAAAACTCAGAAAAACAAATCGCATAATCAATAAATACGAATATATTCATTCAACAACGAGTTCCTTAATTATTACCAAGATCCTTGTACAAGTTTATCAATAATAGCAAATACTATACAATCGACACTGATTATCTCATTGCAATTGTTTTCAGCACCAGAGCAACGACATCGTACTCGTTCAACTCAACTTTTTCTTTTTCTCTCATTCAAACTCGAGATTCTTCGGACCTAACGAAATCGCTATTTTCCAACTATTTTTACATCGAAACGCAATTTTTCAAATCGTTGTCTCATCAGTGGATTTGGAGAGGCATTCACTGTTTATTTCTGATTTTTTCTCTGCAAAATAGTCGATTCTTCGACAGAAATTATTTCGGACAGGGAAATCGTTACGGAAATATTCACAACTTTTGGATAAACTCTGTACGATGATAATGTTTCGTTTGGAGGAATGGAAGATTAATATAAATATATAATTAGTTTCCTCATATCTTCTCTGTTCTCGTACATTTTTCGAAAATTTTTAAACACCGCGAGTCACTGGAATCATTTGAAAAGACTCTCTTAAGTTCTGGACTCGACGAACGTGTCGTTGAGACGATTCTAAATGTCTCGGAAGTTGTTACTAAAAGTTAAGATTCTGTAAAATTAACAAAGATGCTGCATTGATTTTGGGATCCGTCTCATTGTTGTTAAACGTTTTTTAAAATAATTTTTAACGCTAAAAATCATGTCGTTTATCAGGCAAAGAATCAATGAGGCGAATACCAAAAAAATGGGGATTTTTCCTTTAGAATAAGACTTCCGGCAAGAGTTGCTACAAGTTTTACGTTACCACGAATCTGTTCTGTCATACGAGCGATCGTATTTGCCGAACTTGTAAAGATTTGATAAATAATTCAGATTCGACCGACAGCTGGGCAGCCGGTGCAGTTGCAACGTTTGAAAAGACCGAGAAAACTTTTTCTAAAGCCGTCGTTCATGAAGCAATAAGTGATGGGATTGCAGCAGGAGCTCGTGTAAGCCAAGAGTTGAAGGAAACTTATGCCGGTAGATCCGAGGCCGTCGTAAACGGCCATAGGGCTGAACAGCGCTAGAGTATTGATGACATAGAGAGGTGTCCAACATACGAAAAATTCGAGAACAACGACAAGTAACATTTTGACGATACGTTTTTTACGAAGCAATGCTTTGCCAGGATTCGTTCGTCTGAGTGTTCTTCTTCCGATGGAATCGTGCCAAGATCTCGATGTTGAGAGTCCGGTGCTCTTTGTACCCGACAACACATCTTTATCTTCGTTGGGGTCGATCGTCACGTAGCTCGATGAAACGGGTGTAACGGGAATGTGTGTGGCCTCGTTGTCCGCTACATTTTGACGTATCGTGCCGCTTGATGGCTGACAATCAACGCTACAGCCAGTTATGAGAAGTCGATTATGCTCTCGGGTGCTGGACGTCAGGCTCGTCGAAGAACATCGCGTGACGGGTTTCCGTCCCTTCGAGGTCACATACACTACCGAGGGCATGGAACAGCTGGCTAGAGAAATGAGAAAACTCAGTATGTTTTTTTGTTTCTACCACACACGTATATTCGCGATAGGAAGCAGAGAATATTGGATGAATCGTGACATATGGAATCGACTGATTTAGTATATACGGACTACGAATGAATTGAGATTCGAGAATGAATATTGATTGGGGAATAATATGATCGCTACGAATAGATTGACATTGCATTTTTCTGTTTCATTTTCAAACTAATTTCTATTCCTTAATCGTTTGGATGGTTCTGGTGGATTTGGTATAAAATATCGACATCGGGCTAGCTTTTAAGCACATGTGCCAACGTCGTTCGCAGTGTGTGGACATGGACGGTGCGAGGCTGTACATCGAAATTGAATGTGTCAACCCGATCTAAAAGTGTATAGCTATATATATTTGCGATGCAGGATACATGGGAGGTTACTTGACGCCGATAGGTCTTATATGGAACGTAGGAAATGAGAAAAGCGTCAATATTGTCCAGATATGGAAAATTTATCCTGAAAACTTCTTATACTTCATTTTCTAGTCAATGGATTCTTGGCTGCTGTCTTTGGTGTTTTTTCTCTTCCTTTCTGCCTCCATCGCCCTTTCACACCTTTTTCATTCTCCTCGATACGACATAACGGGAATTGTGTATTCAAGAACCTTGACTACTGGCAACCTTTTCTATCGACAAGTTCGCGACTACTTTGCGAGCGAAAAAACTCGATGATACCGAGTAAAAGCATCGTGAGGTAGGAACTTCTTCTAGGACTACAAGAATTTCGATTCGCCCGGCGAACGGAGGACCAATAAAACGAGAAGGAGGTTCGATAAAGAGAATACATAGTTGTACATGAGCTTCCCCTATAGCAGTATACACTTGTATACATTGCTTGCAAACAAGGGGACTTAACATATATTACTCTTTGTGTAAAAACATTTCGGTAAAGCCTTTTTGCTTGTTAACCCGTTAATATATGTTAAGTCGACACATACACAGCGTTTCACATAAAACTTTCTTTCTCAATCTCCGAAAATGTTTTATTCCTACAGATTTTCGATAAGATTTTATTATTAAAAAAAAAAAATCATTTTCTTAGTGAGGACTACACAAATGGAGGAACACTATCGACGTAATTTGGGCTGATATCGATGATATTCTTAGAATTTCTAGTGCGTCTATGGGCGATTTAGTGGAGTTCGTTAGTGAATTTTTTTGCAATCTAATTTACTGAATTACTGACCTTGTCTCTACTGTGTAACAAATTATTGGACCAAACTGATAGAATGATGAAAAACAAAAATTGTGGTGAGAAAAAATTCTCATTAATTTTGACAAGTAACAAATCATTAGAAAAAACGATTAGTGCTCGTGGGGTTTTTTTTTTTTTTTTTTTTTTTTTTTACGAGTGAAACGAAATTCCCAACTCCTTTCCTTGGGTTTAAATCCACAAAGGATCAGAAGGTCGGAGACCAAATTCCGAAAATCAATTGGTTGTAGAACGTAATGCAAAAATACGTATCTGCTGTTTTCTTTCTCAAGAAGCTTTGTATTCGTATCAATCAACAGTTATCGTAGTTGCAGAATGAAACTTTGGCACGAAATGTCTCCGATATATTCGCATATGTACATAGAGCTAGTCGTTCGTCGGTACGACGAGAAAAAAACTGGAAAGACGAAAAAGATAATGGGGTTGGATTCCTTCGGCGTCTCGTCTCGTAAAGGCACCTTCTTTTCTCTTCTCATTCGAGATCGAAGTGAATTGTAATACGGTGGAAAAAATTTGCATTTCAGTTCTTTTGTTCACGTTTCTCATTCCGTCACCTCTTTTACAAAATTCCATCTCCATACTGCACAACCTGAAAGTGCTGTTTCCTTCGGGTGATAATAAAATCGTCTTATCATGGCAGCCAAAACCGGAGGAGAATCTAAATTCATTGTACGAGTGAATTCTGTTGCTCGGAAATACTCTGACACCCAAACCCCAAAACTCCGGAACTTTCTCGTGCATAACAACGGAATTCGTTATCGGAAATTACGTCAAATCAAATTTTACCTTTCGGATTGACGGAACTTTATTTTTTTGTGGACTTTCATGTTGTTTTTGAAAAAAAAACTTGAACCAGACTTTAAAATAAATATATGTTGGCGAAATTGAATGGTCGGAGCTTCGTCATTTCAGTCAAAGACTAAAGTGTTTATTAAATGGAATCTTTGGAAAAGACAGAGGACCGTGATTAATATGATAAAAAAATTCAGTAATCAACTTCAATGAATATATAAGGACTGGATTTTTTTTTTTTTTAGAGATTTCTCATGTTTTTGAATCTTTATTTATGGAGGGCTCACGTTGGAATTCATTGCTCGCATCTCGATTGAGGGTCTCCCGACAATGGAGAATTTTACGAACGAGGGAAAGTCTGACATTTCTGAATATTTATTCGCATAATCAGACGACAAAATGGTTGTTGTTGTTGAAGTTGTTTCATTTTAATAGTCGAAGAATTTGAGGAGCGTGGCTGGGGTGGAAGGGTTGTTGCAGCAATATCGCGCGACCTTGCCAGGCCAAATATCCAACTCATTAACCTTGCTGGTTACCCATTCAAACAGAAAGCACGTCAGTTGTTTGGGGAGCGGCTTTGGAGTATGTAGGTGAGTGTATTTTCCTTGAAACCCAAAAATGTCAAACACTGTTTTATTTTAAAACGATTTTACGAATAGACGACAGATAAATATTCAAATGAATAAAAAAAACAGGCGATGACAAAATCGGCCTCGTCACTCCAACATTCGATTATTCCATCCATTTGAGCTACTCGCTAAAATGAATATCGCTCAGCACGACAATTACGCCATCCAACTAACAAAGGTCATTTTGTTGGCCAAATTTCATTGATCCTGTAAATTTGGTTTCTCAGTGTCGAGGTGAAGGATTGCGGCTGCACGAAGAATCTCGCGGGGTTCGGTCTCTCGAGATATCATCTTTAATTCGACGCTCCGCAATCTCACATAGTTGTCAATTATTTCTACGCTATCAGCCTATACCCTCAATTACGGTGTTGCTGGATTCAAGTCGTAAGGAATTCTCGCACTACAATTTAATTATTTAATGTTGGAGTTTGGCATTTCCGTATTATTATTATCACTGCCATATTGAGAGCGTTTTGGAATGCCGAGAACTTATTCGTAGTTATAATTAATTGATGGTTATTGTTCTGCTAGTCGGGCTCGCGATCTGAGAGTTCCTGCGTGGGAAGACGAGTGTATATATCGTATTTGGTCGGTCGTGAATGAATGGAAGCTGTCGTAATTAGTGTTGTTCTGCAGTTAAAAAGGTGAATACCATGCACATGAAAAAGTTTCCGAAACAGAGAATCATCCCAAATAACAAACATTCGTACTTGCCTGAAGATTGTGTGCTGTTACGCTCGAAAGTCGACATCGTTAGTGGATCTGATTTGCACAAGGTTCTAGTTACGAGCGTGTATGTCACTGCGAGTACCAACAATGGTACGATTAAGAGAACGGCATCCAATATGAGATTGTAGCCTCTTTCGTATTCCCCGTCACCTGGCCACGTTTCACGACATTTCCTGTGGCCTGGAAACAATAAATCGACACTTGGTTATGTGACGAAGGGATTAGTTCAATTCATGGGCATCGTATCGAACGATGCACACGATTCACAGTCTCCGAACAATGACTTTTCCAGGGAATCTTTTATGCTGGAAAATACTTTCCTCTTGAAACAATCGTCGATGTGAAGAAACAAAGTTTTTAATGACAATGTGTGCGAGTCAATTCGTTGTAAAGTAAATATGGATTATGCGCTGCAGCGGAAACGCGAGTAGGACAGAAAAAACCTAGCGGCCAAGTGGAATGTCCGTGAAATCGTCCCGAGTGCTTTCCTTTTTATCGCCTCGTAAAAAATTCACGAAACAGGTTATATAACACTAAACCACAAAATAGCATGAACTGAAATTAAATTAAATTTATCCTCGTGAGGCCGACGAGCAACAACACGTACGTGTGTGAAAAACCGCAGACAAAGCGTTACGTCGAGATATCAAAATGAAACCGTTTGTGAAACGTCTTTTATGTCCTTGGTTTTATAGGCGAAAAAATGTCCCGTAAAACCCGAAGATTCTCGGTTATCGCATGATGGTGTATAATGGCTACTCTGGTCTGTGAACGGCGCTATAAGGGTCAGTTAAAAGGCACCAAAGGATACGCGATTCTACGAGGTTTCATTCGTGCTTCCACGAAATTAATTTACGAGATTGCCAAGCAAGTTGACAAGTAGAACGTATTAATATGAATACATTGAATGAGTAATTACTCGAAACAATTCGGTAACGTCGACCATGCCTTAAAACCTCACATGGCACGCACCCGGAAGCATTGGCAATTCATTTGAACTGTTTTTAAATGTTTTGGATTTCCATGAAATGCTACCGGCCTTGAGCATTCCAATTTTTCTTAAAAATATTTGTGTACTTGTGTAGAGTAGAAAAAGTTCATTAAATCAAGAGATTTATTCAAATCCGGATGCACATGCATTAATGAAAGCGCATAATTCAAGTTGGTAACGCCCAAATCATGTTCGCAAGAGGAGCTTCCGAATAATACTGCAGCAAAAGAGATCACGGAAGCTGCGTGTCCGTGAATGACCCGAGAAACCAGAAATGAATATTTTTCTGCATGTCACAAAACACGATTTTCTTCTCTTTTCGAAAAATGTGTCACAATCACGATTTTTCGACCTGGATTTGACTTTGAACACTGAGGGTGCGCAGGCTTTTTTTTCCTTTGATATGCTCCTGTCGGAGAGCCGGATCGAGTCAGGGGTTTTCTCCGCATCAAGGATAGACCGATCGATGAGGGCCGCATTGTGAGGATTCTGAAACGAATTGCGGTTTCAGTGTATCCAGAGAATGAGTGACTACCAGGAAACGCGATGGTTGACTGGGATTTTCAACTTCCCGTATTTCAAGACGCAAAAAGCTGCAATATTTTACTTGCGTTTATTTTTTGGTCATTCTTTCACATCTCCGCATACGCGAAACTATTTTTATAACCAAAATATATTTTATAATTTTTTATTTTTTTGAACGAGTTGCATAAAAAGAAATGCGCCGAGTGGCCGGTAAATTATTCAAATTCAGAATTTCCTCTCAACCTGATTCAGCGATTTTTATGGTTAATGAAAGATCAACAACGAAGTAGAGTGTTGCTGTCGTCGCGAATGGAACTTCCATCGCGATTCAAAACCCAGATCGAGAGACGTCGGTATAACGTAAAAGTCAGCTGAATTCAATGGATTATAATTTTTGAAAAAACCATGTTTTTCATTTGCATTGCCGAAAAACATTTTAAAGGAATAGTTTTATAACGAAATACACGATGAAAATATTTTTTAGCCGTCTGCATTTAAAATTATTCATACACGAAGTGGATATATGATAAAAAAAACTGTAATTAATATTCGCGTGGGGCCACCGGTGGCTAATTGGTTTTATACGTGGTGTTGTCTCTATAAAGAGACACCGCAACCGCGTTGTTCGCACACGGGACGGTTTTTGTTGCAAGGATAACCTTCACCTCTGTCCGAATCAATTAACTCCCGTAGATTTGTAATTTGGAAATATTTAAACAAAAACGATTGCTCCTCGTTTGTCGGAGCGTTTCGTTTGAAAAGCTTCTCACGTTCTTCCGATCGTAGTGGCTTTCAGAAATGTTATTAGCGCGAGCGCAATGAACAGCAGTGGCTGCGCGAGAATAAGATGAAATTGCAATGAAATCACGTTTTACGTGGGTCGATTGACGCAAGTTTCCAAATGTGAATTGATATTGGGATTGAAGGAACAAGAGTCGTTATCGAGTCACGCTTATCGAAACGATTTTCAAATATTGCTTATAGAATCCGTCACTTGAAAAGAAAGGATCACGTCCCACCTACGGACATTCACCGCGTGAATGAATTTCATGGAAAATGTATAAACATAGCAAAACTGTATACCGTGAGATATGTCGGAAAATGCTGGAAATTCTTCTTTTTGAAACGAGAAATAAAGGAACGACAAGAAGATTTCAGAGAAGAAAGTTTTTGCATGCAATTCTCGTGAGAATTTGTTACCATGGCACAGAGCGATCGACACAGACGATGCCGGCGAAATTTGAGATGCAGCGAAACCTCAGACTCTTTTTATTTCGTCAACATTGCTGCAGGCGTTTGCCTTGATCTTTTGATATCACGAACTACGTGTCTAGTGGCGTTTGATATCCATATCGATATCATCGATCCGAAAAAATTGAATATTCTCTCAACAGTTGATAGAAGAATGTTCTTCATGAGTTTATTCAATGAATTCAAAATAAGAATCGGCGCAAAACAGAATCTTCTTCATCCTTTCCTTTCTTATTCCTTTCACAAAAAGATTCATCCGAAAGATCAAGGCATAAAGCTTTGGAAGATGCAAAATCTTTTGCACTTCCATTAAAGTGGAAAATGTTGAACAAACATTCATTAACACCCGAGTGCATTATAGTTATTTCCTCCAATTTGTACCTCCACAAATCCAACCCTTTTATGCTATAATCATGATTGAATGGAACTTGCGAATGACTCGCGAGCCTGTACGTGAAATATTTGTAAGCAGCCTACGCTAAATCGGAGTTGGTATATACGCTATTATTTTCTACGATCAGTCGCTCAAACGGCCCGGGGCTGGTTTCAAATTGATTTTTGTCAAGGCCAAAGTACCAGGATCGTTCATTTGTCTCGTCGCATTTACCAGAAATTGTTCCACGAGTGTCACTATCGGTCGGGAGCCCATTACTTCCGAAGCAAAAGTTTCGGATGAATAATGCAGAGACTCTGGCACCGATATGAGAAATTATTCTAGGCTTACACACTCGCGCACACAGTTGTGTATCGATCAGAGCTTATGCTGACTCGGACTTGTTTCATTTCGTGTATATTTCGTTATTACAGTTAACTTATATGTGCAAATGCATATACTCACCGGTGCTCGTTGGTATAAGCCCGCTGAGGCCAGCTATCGGTGACATGACGAGAAAACTGCACGACCATATTGCAACGATGAGCCGATAAGAATGTGACAAGGTTTGCCATCGACGGGATCTCAACGGATGACATATGGCGTAGTATCTCTCAACGGATATGGCAACTAACGTCCAAACGGAAACCGAGACCGAGCAAGCTGTAATGTTATAAAGAGAAGAATTTCACATTCATACATTTTCATGAGCTATTATTCAAATTTGATTACTGAATATTAAGCGAAAAATGAGTCATTCATGGAAAACGCTTGAAAGATTTTCCGTGAGGCTAATAAGACGTGTTGAAAAACTTGGGACAAAATTCAAAACGAATTGAATTTTTTCAAAAATGACTTAAAACACCAAAAAGAGCACGGTTCTCTTCTCACAAAAAGTTGATAACTCCAATCCTCGCACAATTTGGGACTTCATCCAATGTTATTGAAGGACATCTCAACAAAAGTTGTTCAAAACCCTCCATATTTTATAGGAGCCCAAAAAATAATGTCTATTTAACGTTTTACAACAAACTATTCCATGACTTCAAAGGAGAATTTTTAAGTATCGTGAAGGATTGATTGAAAACAATTTGATAAAAGTTCAGCGTTGTATATCTTGAGCGGATACGTACAGAGTACTGTTCGAAACAACAGACGTAAATGTACTTGTCTCGAGTCTCTACCGAGACTGTAAGATTAGTATTCGTATGAAGATTCCAAAGGAATTTCTCCACTTCTATTGAAATGATCTTGCTAATGACAGTTGCAATAAGCGAATCATGAAATTATTGATATAATTAGAATGCTCCGTTGCGATATTTCAATCCAAACCATTCAACTTTGTAACTTGCGTCGAGGCGTGTTTGCCACGGTCGAAATTATTTTTTTTATGGAAGTCTCGTGCAGTCGAGGAGACGATTTTTCATATGAAAGTTGTAAAAGTTATATAAATACGAGGTACTGTGGTATATTAAAAAAAAAAGAGAAGGAAATCATTCGAAAAAGGTTAGATTTCTTCAATTTTAATTTTAAGGATTTACCAGAAGCCCTTCATGGAATCTTTCCTCCAAAAAGAAGAGAACAGTTCAGCATAAAGTCTCCCGTCATATCGCAATTTCAGAGCGAGATGATTTATTCATGACTATTTGGAAGAACGAACCTCTGGAGCTATTACGTAAGCTCAGGATATAATATATTTGCTCTGCCGCGTAACTTCACGGTTTTTCCGCCGCAATTGTAAAGAGCTGAGGCGGAAATTTCACCATTGGAATCCAGAGCATGCATCATGGGTTTTGAAAATTAATTAGCAAATAACAAAACGTGTCACTTGCGAGGATGCTCCAAGAACTGTACAGAGGACACTGGCAATGGTTGTTGTTTTTCTCTTTTGTGCTGTCGCATAAGTCTGAGGAATAAGCAACCTCAATGGAGCGACTCAAATAAGAAGCAGCTTTTATACAAGAGTGTGTGATACACCAGCGACATAGTCTTCAAGGGCCGAGGTATCAATTTACTTTCTGTATAGTAACACCGCAAGGATCTACATTGTATTATGTAATTTCGTGGACATGGTGTCGTTAGCCTATCGTTTTACCAAAGGATTCACTCGCATGACACGCATGAGGACAGGGCACTCAATCTGATACGATGGGATGCTTTTTATTCAGCGTAGTTTGAGTCAATATTAATATAACAAACCCTGAGAAAATCGGTCTTGGAAATCCTTCGTTGATAATTCAATTTCACGTTAGTTTATAATTCCCATTCGCCTCTAAGAGCGTCACTTTGTGCATGTTTTTTTTCGTCCATTTGGAGTTTCTTGGTGTTGAGACACAAGTTGTCTAAAGCTCGTGTCAGAGAGCAATGCGAAAGAAAAAAAGGTTCCCCAGCCCAGGAGAGAAGCAGAAGTAACACTTGTTAAAGACTCTTCTTGGTCGTCCTGCTGTTTTTTTTCTCTCCGCACGGTGCTGCTTTAATTTCATCATCACGAAGAGTGAAAGAAAAGGGAAGAAAAAAAAGATTACTCAGCCGCTTCGAGAACAACCAACTATAACACGAAACGGATAAGAAAGCTCGAAGCTGAAGAAAGGCACCGAAAACTTTTACCATGTAACGAGACATTTCGAATTTAATGAGAACCGCACAATTTTAAAGCTCCATAAATGGGCACGAGATGCCTGAGGGTGTTTTGATAAACGAAGTGTTTTGAGAAAACATACTTTCATCTAAAAAAAAAAACACCGAAGATTCATTATTTTTAATCCCGAAAAGTAGACGCTTCTTAAAATTTGATAAATCTCAGTAGAAACTCAACGAATTTAGTTCCATTCCAGATTCACTTTTTTAATGATTGAGTGAAATTTCTCTTCAATCTAATAATTTATAATTTTTATTTCATTCCTACGGAATAACAAATTTATGACATGCATCGTAAAAAATGATATCAACTTTCCTTATCGTCGATTCGAATGAAAATAAACATTCCGTGACAGTGGTAAGTTGATCCGGAGGATCGACTGAAACATTATGTTGAAAGCAGTGAATAAATATCGTATGAAAAATCGATCAGATATTGCAAACTTATTTCCCGCACCTTCTTTTACATCGGAAGGCATGGTTTTCGTGTCAAGGATAATAAAGAAAAAACAGCCATCAACGGCGATCCATCAACGTTTCCTTCTATCAATTCTTTTTTTTTCGAACTGTAACATCGGATTTTTCAATCTCATGCGATACTGAGATCACGCAATGAATAAATTCGTTAGAAATGATGACCACGCGAGGAAATAAAATAAGAAATAGTTCATAGGGAAAAATGAAGAATAAAAAATTCACTGCAATTCAAAACGGTTATTGGAATGAAATACGAATATATATTGTAAATCAATATTTGAAATCACATTTTTCGATATTTGCTTCGACTTTTCAACCATGCAAAATTCAATAATATAATCACACACACAAAACTTCAATTTTTCAGTGAATTACTTTCGGTAAACATTTCGAAATTTACGGCCTAAAGCCATTATTGATTTTTCCCTTTTTCTTTTATTTTTCGAGCATTGAGTTTAATTAGAAAATGGAAAACAAAACTGGTCTCGGTAAGACCTATGTTCCAATTTTAATAAATATTCTCGACCGAAGGTCCAGCAGTATTTGTTCAGAAAATTAAGGAAAAAAAAAAAACGACGAGCGTATTACATGGTAACGTTATGAGCGTGTAACAAAGATTCAATATCATATCCTATTATTTTCAATCCCGACTCTTCTATGGGTCTTTACGGCCTTTTCTTCGTATAGAAATTGGAGTTTAAAGAAAGGAAGGCACCGTATTATCGGTCCATGATTTCACTTCGATCCAATTTCCGAAAATAGGATTAAGACGAAAAAACCCCATTTCACTTGTGTCTTTTTCGCTGTGTCCACTGAGACTGTCTCTAATTTTTTTGCTCCACGAATTGAGCAGAAATGGCACACGGCTCACTGTCGATCTGTGTACTCTTGAAATGTCAGAGCAATTTAGATTGAACAGCAACTCGAAATTGGAGATATTTCTAATCTCATTCCGATTGGTGCATCATTAGCGTGAACGATGACGGAGCGTCAACTCGGATGCGCTTATTGTTGGTCATCGGACGTGAGAGAATCCTATCGCCCACGGTTTCCCAATATCCCTCGTATTATCTAGAGTACGCGTCAATGGTCCTCGCAATCGAGATTGCATTTCTCGCTGGGAGAGTAACGTCGAAATTTAGGACCGCGGACGATCTGGGTCTAAAAATACCATATTGCGCCATGTGGAAAGGGTTTTCCAGACAGGAGTCGATTGTATTGTTATTTGTTACTTAATTCTCTTGCAGATGAAGTTTTTTCATTACTGATGAAGTAAAAAAAAAAAAAAAAAATCCAATGACCGAAGCTGAACGGGTATAAATGAATTAGGTCAGAATGAGTGGAAAGTGAAAATGTAACAGTTTGATGTTCCAAACAATATGAGCATTTTTAAATGGAACAAGGAATCGTGAATCAGTTGATTTTCAAGATTTTTTTTTATGAATACGGCATCAGGATCTCTTTGCAGAGAAGTGAACTATTTCCAAGGGTATTTGGAAATTCTTGTTTGAATTTTTTTTTGGGAACGTTAGAAACAATCGTTGGTTGAGCAGAAAAAAAAATGCAATATCGCAGTCTTCGGGACACACGTCACGCCATGTACCGCAGAAACCAATTTAGACCGGAAGTGCGAGAAAAAAAGAGTCGGCTGCAATGTACGACCAAGTATTATAAGAATGATTGAAGAGCTCGAATGTAACGGTGGATGCGCGTTAGTGACACGTGCGGTTTCTTGAAAGCAGACACTGGCAAAGATTTTAACAATCGAGGCGTTGCACTAACGCAATGTTCGGTTTCAAAGTAGCGTGAGAGGGAAAATGTTCCCGGGGTTGGATTAATTTCTCGAGGAAATATGAAGAACTCAACAAAGTTATGTTTAGTGATTCGATATTAATGAGAGTTAGCTCTACGTAAGCGAAGGCAATATTGATTTCCAACCAAAAAAGTATAGACGCGCAGATGGTATTCTCATCTCGATTCGCTGGAGGGTCATAAGCTTCGGCACCGCGATCGGAGCGCTTGTTCCCGCGACGAAGCTATTAAAAAATCATTCCCTTAGATTATCTCTCTGGTTATCAAGAGAAAGATAGAAAATCACTGTTAACGGCTACGTTATAAAAATAAACGCCGATCCAGCTTATCCGCTTTTTCAGGAATTCCTGATTCACGAAGTGTTATTGATCGCATTCTGTTGCCTAATCGCTTCACGCCATTACGCACGGAGATTCCGACTGCGGAGCATGATTGAATTGGCGTACAATAGTCGTTTAAATCACCTGACTAGAAGACGAGAATCAGAGAACTTTTAGTAAAGGAGGGACGAATTTGTTTTTGCAAAATCAAGTTCCACAGAATGGATTGTTCATTTTCAACTAAAATATCAGTTACAAATTAGCGAAAAAAATCTGGAGCTCTGAATATTTTATTAATTTTCATCGTAACTACGAACTATTCAAGATTTTTTTCCCTGGCGGCCCTTAAAGGTGAAATTTGAATATATTCGGATGAATAATATTAAGAAAAACATTAAAATGTCGCATATGAATTACTCAAATACGCAAATTGCCCAAAAATCATGGTGCGATGTTCCTCCAATTTCGTAACATCTGGTAGAATCGTCAGAAATAAATTGCATGATTATGCGTACGCACGTATTCATTGAACTAACGATGAGTACCAAAATTAGGAACACACGGCGTTCAAACGTATTTCGTAATGCCTGAGGCAAAACATGTCAAATGATATTAATCGAGGAAAAAAATGCGAACAGAGTAGGATCGAGCGGTATAGAAGACGCTGGAGAAGGGATTACCTGAACAGCGAATTCGCATGGGAATCGAATTACATTCGGAATTAACGATTGCTCGTATTTGTGCAAAATATTTGTCAAGCTCGAAGTTTCGTAATTCGTTAAAATCGACGGTATTTCCAACCTTTTGCCCAATTATGATATCGAAGGTTCAGAGATTCCTGGTGGAGATAAATCAACAATATCAACTAATTTCGTTTTTTTGTTGTTGTTGAATTAAGGTAAATTCAATGCATGCTTGAAATGAAAATCCACGTGAATGTGTTTCTACGAAATTGAAATTGATAGAAAAAAGTCTGGCAAAAGCTTTGTACAGCCAGGATAAGTAGTCAATGCCCGATCGAGTGTTAAAGTCGAATGAAGTAGTTCAGAATGAGTGGGAAGCGAAAATGTAGCAGATTGATGTTTCATAGAGTGTCAGTGTTTCAAAGTGGAATGAAAAATTGTAAATAGGTTGATTTTGAAGGTATTTTTTACACGAATACGTAGAACTTGGCAGGCAAAGAAAAAGCAGGATCTCTTTGCAGAGAATTTCGGGGTGAATGTCCTTCGACGTTATTTGAAAGTTTTTGGTTGAACTTTCCTTATGTGAGCGTTAGAAACAATCGTTGGTTGAGCAGAAAAAAATGCAATATCGTAGCTTTAGGACTCACGTCACGTCATGCATCGCAGAAAGCTACACATACCGGAAGTGGGAGAAAAAAGGAGTCGGCTACACTGTACGAGGTAGTATTATCAGAATGATTGAGGAGCTTGAAAGTAGTGAAGGACGCGTTAGTGACGCGTGCGGTTTTATAAAAGCAGCGTCGACACTGGCGACGATTTTCACAGTCGAGGCGTCGCACAGACGCAATGTTCGATTTCAAAGTAGCGTAAGAGGGAAAGTGTCCCCGGGGTATAGAGCAGACACGAGACACGACACACCGGAGAAGTCTTTTCTCATCAGAACATTCCCGCGCAGTGATATATTTGAGAAGTGAAATAACATCCCTTAACCCATTTGCCCTGGATGTCTCGTTCTCGCCTGCTGCTTCGTGTACAAACCCTTGGCAAAGATACGCCTTATTCTTGTTAGCATATTTTTTTTCTTTGGCGTTCGATTTTACCCATCTCGTTTTGACAGTGTCGAGTTTCATTTTTCCTCGACCAATCGCGCGCGATACTTCGAAAGTAACATCGACAGGATTCAAGCAACTTTTTGTACACCACCAAGTGCTTTTTCATCGACCGGCTGTTCGCAACGTCCTAGATTTATATTTTAAAAGCACATTTCGAGGGCTGAGCCTCCGAGACCGTGTACCTTTAGAAATTCACTCCAAATTTTTCACCTCCCATTCGCAATGCGTCTTCGTGATCTGCATGCATAAATATTTAGCTTGAAAAATAATTATTTGTTGAGCCGTTGGCAAAGATTCTAGTATCAGTCGGCGCGGTTATCGCTATGAGAGCTACCCCAGCAACCATCGCGTAGATGTGCACTCTCGCGCGAAACGATGCGGCATACTGTGGGAAATTGTTTCGAAACGATTTATAATCATTGCAGAATATTATTTTTAATTTCCGCTATACACGAGGAATATCGTATTTTCTTTGAAGTAACTTCGTTCGCTCGACCGTATTCCTGTTCTCAATTTGAGAGAATAGTTGCCACTTAATTCGCGAAGTTGTTGCTTCAAACTCTTCTGAACTTGTTCATTCCAGAGAGTCTCCTGACTTTGCTTCGCATGTCCAAACAAACGGGAAATTATTCTGTAAATTCAACCGTAAGAAATAACAATCATTTCCATTTTTAATTAAAATAATTTCTATTGCGACATACTCATCAGATCGCTAAACTTTCCGCGATGGCTCTGGGTGCTTATCGAAAATGTCCGTATAACAAGCAGTCTCTCTTTCTCCATTGACTTTTGGGACCCGCGCCAGGGCCTTGTGGACGTGAGCACTGGCTCAGGGACCATGATCCTTTGCTCCACGTACTTTGCTCCAGGCTTGATGGTCGAACAGCAATATATGTTGGTATCACGCATTCACGAGAATATGAAGCTCTATGTGACGTTTCGGAACTCATTCGGATCCAGAGGAACTGCATGTCTAATAGTAAAACTGGCCTTTGGTCATGCGAGTGTACAGTTTCACGTCCTACAAAAGGGTATGTAGCAGTTCTGTCAAACGATATATTGCTCGTTATATAAACCCGAGGAATCCACGTTGGTGGGTATTGAGGAAATAAAAGCTGGATTTTAGTGGTTTGGAAAGCTTTGCACTTCGCAGAAATGTCTGTTAATTACATGCCGTTTTGGAATAATTTCACCGCCGTCTCTTTCATTAGTTTCATGTATTATATGTGCTGAACTCATTAAAATTGCTTGGGACACGCCCTGAAGCTCATCATTCGACGTCAAAGGGTTTTAGTCTCGGAACTATTGCAACAGCTTTAATTGTGCTTTCGAAAATCTCGTCGACATTCTTTCAGACTCATGATTATTAAACAAATTCTCCATCTACTCTTTTTTTGTATCGCGGACAATGCATATGGTATTCCGATCGATGTTTTTTACATACGGCCGTTCCTTTGTCGATATCAGAGCCTGGAAAACTTGGATTATTCGAATCGATAGAGTTTGCTCGGTCCTCGATCGACGTTCTCCATGTACTATATCTTGCTCGAATCCTCGGTTTGCGGGATGACTGCTGATTTATGCGACAATCTCGTATTTTAAAACGATTGCAGGCTGCGGGTATATTTATAGGAATAGAGCCAGGATTGCTCCTCGTGCCGGTACGCAATCGTTGAGATTATATCTTCAGGAGTATTTCTGTGGTTCGATCGGTCTTGCTTGACAAAGGTAAATACGGGGAAACTGCTAGTTTTGCCGGTGCATAGTTTTTATATCTCTATATCGTTGAGGGTGATGGAAGCTTTTTCATAGAGAGTTATCTCCGCATCCCACTCTTTCTTTTCTTTGCTTTTTCTCACTTTGTATCAAAGCTTCCAGTCTATCGGGAGGTGTATATGGAACCCGTCACAGGCACAATATTTCAAACAAGGGAGAAGATCGATCGTCTGCGGTGTCCCGAGACGAAAGTTAATCCCACTACGTTCACTCGTAAAAGGCTCCCTCGAGCCACGGACTAAGAGTAATCTCCTAATTATTCTGGGCAATGCGCGAGACGCCTCCGAATACACAGCCTAACCCGTCTCTACCCTCTTGCAAACCCTCTCGTGATCTTCCGTCGCCTGAAACATGGTAGATTGTTTCACTGACGTGAATAAGGCAAGTACTAGAAACGCGAATAACCATTTTGATGCTTTCAGAAGTAGTTTTGGTACTTCAAACGTATTAGCCCGCTCGCATCAACGGTACGTCAAGCTCTTGAGGAATCCTCGGGCTATTCGTAGTTTATTCACGCAGAAGGAGTCTTGAAAGAGGAAAATTGAAGTTAACCAACGTACGAGTCAAGGTCAACGAAGTATTGAACCTAAAACTCGCTTTGATTCTGATTACGACCCTCTTTTGTTTCTAACGTTTATGAATCTTTGCATCGGCGGCTTCACAAGCTCACAAGAAAAAAAAAAGAAACCAAAGAACCTACAACTAAACGTGACAATGATGAGTGTCGGGCATGGAGGGTTTCACGATTACGCTTTTTTAGGCTCGTAAAGATGCCCATACACTCATTACTCAATTGGCATCCTTTTCACAGGCTATAACGATCTTTCTCATAGTTATTACCGTTCCTCGCTAATACGTTGCCAATGAACATCAGAAACAAACGACAATCGGTTTTCATCCAATTATCCCTTCAATTCAACTCTTCATTTTCCCAAAATGAATTCTCCCGTTTTTCTTAATTTCTTCTACTCTGTAATTCCGTAAAGAGCATCTGCCTTTATCCTGTTTTTTTTTTGTTTTATTATTTCTTTACTTTCTTTAATATCCGCTCCCATGTGGATTCCTTGAGCGGTTGGAGAAATTTATGACGCTTGCCGTTAAAATAATGTATAGACGAGGGAGTGGAGCAGGTTATTGCGCCGGGCATGTGAAGATTAAGTTCACTATTTTAGCTCGGTTAAGTTTCCAAACGTTAAGCCGACCGTACGGTGTATCGATTTGTTTAGTTATGAGACCTAGAACGAAAAAACTGAACGCTCATTTAAATTAAAAAATATTCCCACCGTGGAAAGCTGTGACATTAAAAATGGAAATCGATTGTACCTTGTGCGCCGAATTCCACGTTGCATGTCTCTGCAGTGGAAAAAGCAAATCCACACCAACAGGACAAAAGTTGTGGGTCGATGGTTATGGGATTTTAAAACGGTCGGCATTTCATTCATTCAAATAAATATCGCTGGCGCAAGAGCATTTTGCCAGATTGGAAAACATTTCCATTGCAATCATTTAAATATTTAATATCAATTGTTCGGAATGTTCCTCCTATTCCCCCAATTTTTCGATACCAACAAAAAAAAACTGACAATCTTTTATTACGCGTCCTGCGATTGGTGCCGAAGACAATTGATTTTTTTTTATTCGTGCAAACTCACTCGAACGTTTTTGGCCTTAAGGAACATTTACCTACCAAGGATACAGAATGTAAATGAACGACCGAGCTATGGAAAAAATATTACTATTCTTTGTGGAACTTCGTGTCTCTGCAGCAAGGTAAACATCTTCGGGCAACGTTGATTTATCCCGCTGCTATCAAACTTAAGAGATTCGCTTTCCACGATAAAAAACAGATTTCACCAAGTCTTCTGAGAGATTGTTTAGGATGCGATGTCATAAGGTGTGCGGGTTATGCATGATACAATTTTTTTGACGGAGCAGAAATACTGAAGCACACTTGACAAACTGCGCTCGAGAGAAATCATGTCTGGGGCGCTGGTAAGCTAGGAGAAGAAATGCAATAAGCTGTTTTTCAAACTTGGTTTAAAAATGGGATCAATATGCACTTCATCCAGCTATGGAACAAATTTTTTAGGTCAAGCATACGAAAATTGTTTGATCTTGAAATTCGAAGCTGCATCACCTAATGAAACAATTCTTCAAACACGTAATTGGCCCGTTCGCAATCATCGGTTCAAAAGGAGACAGGACGCGTTTATCCGTTGTGAAAGCTGTGGGAATCGTCAATGAAATCTCGAGGGGATATCTCTTTCGCAAATTGTCAGATTCGATTGCATCAACGAGAAATCTTTGGTCCATCGTGAATTCATTCTCATCAGTCTGATGCTCCGTCCAAGATGCCAACACGCAAGCAGCTTGGAAGAAAAAAATAGAAAAAAAAAAACGTCTGAATTCCCATGTGCGTTTCGTTGAGACTCTGCAAAAGAGCGAGTTGAAAAAAAGTCACCGCGATGATCGAAAAAGGAGAAGATGAAAAGAAAAGCAAAGGATCAGCATCATGCCAAATATATCTCTGGTATTACACGCTCCTCCTTCAAATTGGATCGCTTCTATGGCTATCGATTCGTTATCGGGATTTCGGGCTATCTGATATATACTCTTGGTGGTGAAACCTTCTCGAATTCTCAAAGTACCACCCTTAGTCGGATGTGGTCAATGAATACGCACACAGTGCTGTTAGGACCTTTCTCCTCGAAGGGCCAGCCACCTTTCGTAACGTGGATGATCGTCTATCGTAATTTAGATGTCGCATCTAGTTTTCACAAATTAGTCATTTTTCCTGGTTGTTCTTTCGTCTCTCCTCCGTCTGTCCGAGTGTTTTTTTTTATCGTAACTTTCGGCTGACTAAAAATTTGTTCATTCATGGTTCAATCGGTTTTCAAGGTTTCACATAATTTATTTGCGAGAAACTGGTTCCCAGGGCGCTATTCGCAATTCGTGGAGACTTTGCCAAAACAGAATGGAATTCCATGAACGCACTGGGTCTCTGCGATCTCCGAGCAACGGAGAACTGTCAGAGAAAATGTGAAGCCAACCACTACTAATAAGCGTGCACGCCTGCATGCTCATTCCCTAGCTATTGTCGATATGTACTCGCGTTCGATTCTCGAGACCGAAATATTTTTAAAGGGATTCTTCATCCGCTTCACGGATTTGGATTTACGAGTTTAGTCAATAAATTCTAGCAATTTTAGAGCTCAGTTGATCTGAAAGGGTTAAAATCGCTGCAGCCCTGCATCACTGTGAAAAACACGCCTGAACTTTGTACCGATTATACATTTGTTCGCAGTAGAAAGAGCGAACGTCCGGTTGGGCACACATTCAAGAGTTTTACTCCGGGGTCTGTAGCTCAAACAAAACTACCGGAGAGAGATTAACGGAGCCGTGTGGAATCATGGATTCGTTGATATTTGTGAGATTCTACGTGCTTCTGATTTTATGTAAAGAAAACAGAGATAAATAAAGGTTTCGCAATCCTACGAAGCTCGTAAATCTTGCGAAAAGGACTGCAACCTCCAGACCCTGAATTTCCAATTATTTCTTAGCAAATATTTCATGATGATTCTTTGAAATCTACAAGCTTGTCATTTTCTAATGAATGAGTAATTGAAATTAATATCGAATGTCTCATTGGGGACGTAAAGTTTTCAAAAATGCTTTGCATACTCGTAAATTGTTTGTGCCTCGTCTAAAATTAATCTTTCGCTTCGTAAAGAAAACTCTGTGAGGTCGCGAAGCGAAGGCGACGTAAGATTGAATTTTCCGAAATAATTCAAATCAACTCTTCCATTTTTTATCTGAGGAAAAAACCGAATATTGTAATGCAGAATATTTACATGAAGCGGGTTCGCGAGCCACAATATTTTACGAAATATTTTTTCGAGGATGTGAGCTTAAAGAGGACAGACAAACATTTTTTTCTTAAGGCACATTCATCACCACTCTAGCCATCGATCAAATTTCACTGGGAGACATTTTTTATTTGAAACTTTGGCCGTGTATACGAATCTGCAAGAACTCTGTAATTGTATTTTTCATTTATCTTCGTAAAGCGAGTTCGAAACTTTGAGTGTTGAATCAACTAGACGAGTATCATTAAAAAAAAAATATATATATATATACACGAAAAGGATTGAAACCGAAATATTCGTCGCTGCCGAATAGCATCGAGGTACGATCTCTAATCTTGGCTAATTTTTACTGTGCAGAATGTAAATTTTCATGGAATTGATATTTCGAGTACATACAAAATGTTTATTCAATTTCTATAAAAATTTTAATTTTACACATTCAGTGACAATCGCCCACAATTGAAGGCGGTCGCTCGATTCTATTCTGGAACCGTTATTTTCCGATTTTATTCCCTCAGTGTACCGTTTCACTTAATTGCACTATATGGTGACCGAATTCATGACGTAAGCTCTGATCGCCCATCTCCCTGTACACACATGAGTTGCTGCCGAGGCGACGCGATACAGAATAACCAATCACTGTTTGGTAGATTTAAAATTTCTTTTGAAAATTTTTGATGTGATCGTTTTGACAGTAGAGTACACTTCAATTTCCGGAGATCAAACATAACCCGAATTGATATCACTGGGAAGCTATACCATCTCAAACAAGAAAAAAATGTCGCTATATATTTTATGGTCGTATTTCCGTAAATAACTTTTGCTCGAGGAAACTCGGAGGGTATTAAGGACGGTTTGAAAAGATTGGAGTCCTGAGCTATAGGATATATATTAGGGTAAAGGGTAGTTTGTGCAACTTTCATAGATGTCCTCTCTCTCTCTCTCTCTCCCTCTCCCTCTCTATCCGGACGTGCGGAAAAAGGAGAAGAAGACATTGGGGCGTCGCTGTTCGTGAAGCGTAGGATGCACGAGGGGGTAATCGTTGGTCGGACGACAATTTTTCTTCTGGAAATCTTGATCTCAAGTTGGTTGTGAGCTCTAGAATGCATATCTAGAAGTAACATACGGGCACCGTACATCTTTTCCTAGGCTTTTGTTACGTATATGGTCGTTTGCTGTGGAAAGGTCGGACTGTGGGGGATCGGCGGAAGTGGAAGTGACGTGTGCATATCGTATACGTATTTTCAGCGAATATTTATGCATCTACATATAGGAAGAGTGAGAAAGAGAGAGAGAGAGAGAGAGAAGTAGAGAGTGGCCTTTCAACAAGGAATATTCCTTAAAGTGGTAAGTGTGCACGGAATAATTCGTGGATTTAGTCGTGCTGAAAAAAATTCTAGGACACCGAGCTCCTGAGATTTCCGTTGGGAGATGGAAAGACTTTCCGCCTCTTTGCTCTCTGTCCATTGCTCTGCTTGGCATTGCCTGCTCGTTTTGGATCGTTTCGTGACGATAATCATTTCTGCTCGTGACTCCTGACCCGATAAGGAGTGTGCCTATTTCATTTCACAGTTAATCAATTTTTTTTTTTTTCCTTTCACTCTGTTGGATCTCGTGCGTTCGCGTGCGCCTCTGTTTCGCGTGGTTGATCAATATTTGTCACTTCCACCGTACCAGCGAGCTTGCATTACTCGAGATCGATACAGCATGATAAATGAACTCCCATATCAATTTTTTCAGTCTTTTCTTTAAGCCGAGCATCAAAGCACAGTCCTCCCTCCATATTTTCATCGTGCGAGTCTCAGAGTTCTCCAAAGTTGATTGAAAAAAAGTGTTCTACTCAACGAACCCCTCATTCGTATTTATCACGAAACTTTCATTTTTCGAAACCTGAGCCGGCGTATATTCATCTCGAAGCTTTGGTAAAAAGATTCCAACTATTATTGCGCCTCGTTATAACACAAATGAATGGAATCAATAGACGATACCAGTGGCTAATTAATTACCCTCTGACCAACCTTTCGGGAACGTCTTATGAAATTTATGCTTGACTTTGATTGCAAACGCTGTTCCAATCAAAGTACCTGTAGGGGAGCATTACTTCGGAAACTTTTAGTCTTTTTTGCCTTTTTTCATTGAATCAGTTTCATCTTTTTCCATAAATTTTTTCATATACTTTTAACGAATTTTTCAATGGGCATTGATGCGTGCTTGCGATATTACTAATTAGCCAATTCATTGATCATTCTGCCAATTCTCGACTGTAAAAAAGATAATTACTGTCTCTAGTTTATGATTCGCCGATTTTCAATCATTTGGTTTGGAAATTTCTCAATGGAAAAATTTTTGAAAACAACATCAAAAGCCGTAAACACATTTTTGTGTTAAAAAATATAGAAAAGAACTCTTTGTAACATTTTAATTCATCAATTTTCAATATATCAGAAGAAATTCCAATAGCTACGTTGTGCGGTCTTTGCAACAAATTTATAATTAATTTTTCTACTCAAAAAGAGAAGCCGATTATCTGCATTTTCCGCGTATCAAAATGCGAAACTCTGTAATATCGTATTCCATATAATTTCCGATATTTGCTTAATCAAGCCTTCCAATCGTTGATGCGACCAAGAATGCGAGTGCATATGAAGTTGTGGCATGATTCAGACGTTCCTGAAGCAAATGTGAACAAAAACGTCCCTCGACGCCGTTCCGTACAGTCGTAATTGTCGGCGCTGAGAATTAATTAACAAAAAGTCAGAAACAGGACGAACGTAGATTCAACGAATGCTATTTCAACGGTTTTGTATACTTGCTCATCAATCTGACATCAAACTAACTAACATTTACGATCAACGTGAAAAGAAAATTTGTTTCATTATGAAACAATTAACGCGGTACGATCGACACTGCCAGTTTTCACTCACATTCAGAAAACTTATTTCTGTCGTTACGTTCCCTCAGATAATTTGAATTCCCACATTTCTCTCGTTTATTTAAATTCCCAACAGCATTGAAAGCCTCGGTTCTTATGTTTGAATTATACATTTTTCGAATCAGAAACTGCAACGATTCTACGAATTGAAACACATGTTGACAGTTGAGATATTTGTTCCTAAATTTGTATGCAAATTCGTGGAATACTTTGGAAGAATATGTTAACGTATATGCTTGTTCCTTTATTGTGTTCCCTCGCGACCCCTCGGGCTTTTTGCTCCGCAAAGAAACGTGTTGCGAGCTGCCGAGAACTTGATACGTATTGCTTCTTTGTTGGACGATACAATGCGAGGGAAATGGAGTGCCTGTTTTTCAACGAGTATGAAAAATCTTCAAAAGTATCCGCATCGATTGAATCGAAGAAAAAAAATCATATTTTTTCTTCTTCAATAAAGTGTCACTCGTTCGAAAATCGCATTAATAAACAAGCTGCACATTGTCCAATTAAAAAAATACTTAATAGCTTCGTACGATGGTTGTCCACAGTAAAATCCAAACCTGCTTACTCATCGTTAAGTAATTACTCATCTGCAGTTGATGGAAAAATATAAAGACGTGCAAAGAAATAGACTATTAGATATTAATCTGGACGTGCGTTTTGTTACTCTCGTTTTTTTCATTATGAAAAACGAAGCAGTAGAGCAGGCTGTTGTAGCGATAAAAATAATGCTGCCCTGACACACGCGGTGAGTGTGCAATTCGTCATTTCACGAAGCTCAGAGTACCGTAACACGATCTACGAGATACAGCCGGTGTTGTAACTCTATTCATGAAAATGTTTCTCTTTCGAGGTATAACGACATAAATATTGCAATTGCCTTGCGAGCAGAAAAACGAATAAGAAAGAAGCGCAAGAGGCGAACATCGCGACACATTGCTTTTATATTTTTTCTCTCGGCGAAAAAAAATTCAATTTGCAGATAATTGGGAATTAACAGCAGGTGAATGGCTCATGATCGATTACTTTTACAGTGCGACTCACACGATTCAATAAACTTTCATGAAACATATTTTTTTTACAAAATTATTGACGTATTCGTATTGATAAGCATACGTTGATATTTGGCTGCGTTAGATACCTGAGTAGATGAATATTGAACACACATTTCTGTGCTTGAAACTGAAATGTTCTGTAATTCTGAATCTTCACGATTTTTTCAATTTGCTTCAATCTGAACATTGGGACATTGAAAACTGCTACTGAGATTGTTGAATTTTCGTACGAGCCACAAATACACATTATCTTGGATCTTTTGCAGTGAATATTATGAGACATTTAGCTTATCATTTCATTTTACATCCCTTAATAGTCAAAGTCGTACTCACCTTGTAGATATGGTAAGAGCTTGCACATAACCTCGCCGAACACAAAGTCTCGAAGTATCGTGCCGATAAGAGTAAATGGCATGCACAGAACGCCGAGCATAAGGTCCGCGACCGCAAGATTAAGTAGAAAGACGTTGGTAATAGTTCGCATACGTTGATGTTGCACGAGTGTCAATATGACTAACGAATTACCAATGACGGCCAACAAAAAAATAATAGTGTAAAGTGGAATCTGTACACGACCATTTTCCCACCAAAATTTTTTACTGTGTTTCATCAAAAAAGTAGAATTAAACGTCGCTAATCCAGTGAATTCTTCGGTGCTCACGTTTGACATGATGTCCTTGAGAGACTTTCATATATAACTCATCTCTTTCCACTACCACGATCCTGTCCCGACACTTTATTATTTATTCGAGGAACACTGACACTCAATTTATTTTAAGAGATCATAAAAACTCTTACCCAACATCCATCAAATGTTTTTCACAGGATTTTTGAATTTAGTGCTATTTTGCCTTAATCTGATTGCTGCAACATATATTTTTCTTGCTTTTTGCTATAACTTGTTTTTTTTTTCGCTACGAAAGACTGCGACAAACATATTCTCAAAGTCTTTGAATTAGTGCTCTTTGAAAAAAGTGGTAAGTAGCTCGTTCGTTTGACGTCATTAAATCATTCATCTTATGATTGAAACTCCGTGAAGCTAAACGAAAAAGTGGCAATGGCGTTTTGATTCAATGAGGAAAGTTGTGAAAACCTCGTTCATTAGAAATCTCGGAGTTTTACCACAACGGACTCGATGAGCGATGGAAATCTCTTTAGCCTTGAACCTCCTTCTCCAGTTCTCTCTGCTCTATAGGCGTATATGCATATCGGGAGATCCAGATAAATAAATATACGTCGAAAAATCTATTGTCAGAATGAAGAGAGAGGCGCGTTCTGCGTGACAATTTGTTAAATCGAGCGAAACTTTTCGCGTAGAAAAATGAAGACACGGGAGTAAAAGGAATGTATGGAAAAACTTGTTTGAAATAGTGTATACAGATCTGCCACGACGTTTTGTCGTGTGTCGTTTCTTCGTCATTCCTGGTTCACGATAACTGAAAGAAGAAAATGTATACAGTGCTTTGCAACTTTGGACATCGGACCACGCTGAGAAAGAGAAGAAGAAGAAAAAGAAAAAGGAGAAGTTGGCGGAACGTATGAGCACCCAAACTCGGCCAAACTCCTCGCACGTCCACGACTTATAAATTGCGTCATCAACGGGGACCCAGGACTATTGACACAAAAAATAACAAATTTATTTTCAGCCTCATTCATCGAGGATTATTTCAGCAGGAAGACACTTCAATTTCATCATCCAGTTCCCTTTATGATCAATTCACTAATCGCCTATTCAGTGTCGATGTAAAGATATTGTTTTTTCTATGGTATGACTTCTAGCAGTCTACAGATCATCAGACGAATCAAGGATTATGTAACTCTGTTTTAGCGATAATCGACGATCGGGTCCTTCGTCGCACGTTCAATGCTCCGGAGTTCAGATCGTGACTTTTGTTGATCTCTGCTGTAATACTATTCGATAGACACTTTATGTGGAGATACTTGAACACGCAGAAAAGTAATCTAGAGAGCGAGCATGCGTGTGTGTTCCATTCACACGCTCGAGACAATCGATAAAGTCGTCAATACCCTTTGGCATTAATGAATTCACAAAATCATGGAAGTGTTTTATTGCAGTCGACTTTGCACGAACCTCTACCGGAGCAAGAAGCATGGGACGGAGTTCAAAGTGACTACGAAGGCTTCAAATTATTGAACTTCCACAGGTGATTTTAGTTTAGGAAACAATTTATAGTTGAAAAGAAAATTATTCGGGGTATTGAGTTAATTTCTCCGTTGATAATCGCTATTAACAGGTCGAGAGTTGATTACACTAAGATAATCTTCGCACTCAAAGCACTTCAAGTTCTTCCCTTTGATCGAAGGTACACCAAGCTTCGTAAGGAGCAATCGACCTCGTCGGTTTGGTGAATTTGTCGCGACATGAAAGCTCGGCAGTTTATAATTTAAATAGATACACTATGTTTTCGTCGTAGACGTTGTAACAGAAAACTTCGAGAATACGTTGACCATCTTTTCTATAAACATCTCTTCTCTTGATACTCTTCGTTCTTTGAAATATTTTTTGACACTTGGCAACCCAGTTGGCAACTTTCGATTTGATCATTAAGGGTTCCCTGTATCTTTGTAAAATGTTTCAAGGACTTGAGGACACGAGGCTGTAGGGTTCAAGACTCGAATGTTAATTGAATTAGGACTCCCTCCGATGAATGAAGTTTCAAACTTTTAAACTTTTCCAAGTGCACATACACTTTGGCGAGCGACTATTATATTTTCTTCTGAGACTCTCTGTTCATTGGCCTATCGAATTCCATTGAATTTCCCTTTCCCCAGCCCTTGGCGACCAAAGAATCGGAGCAAAAATATACACACACTGAGACACACACACGAATCTCGCGGTTTTTCAAACACTTGATCGAATCACTTGCTGTACTAAATATCGTTCGTTGATATGATTGCAACTGGACCACCAGTGACCGCATCACAAACACGCTCACTTCCTGTCGACGACGACCTCATTCGTTTGGCCGCTCGCGGCAGCAATCCTCCCGTGATGCTTGCGGGGGCTGCCACTTGCCAGCATCGCCAGCGCCGCAACAAACCCTCCTCCCTCGTTTTCCATCCCTTCACCCTTCTCTAGTTCCCGCCGCCACTCTGTTAGCCGTCTGGCTCTACGAATAAGGGTTTAGTGCGTTCATCCCTCGGGCTTGTGCGCCAACGGACGTCCGCCACCCACGAGTTTCCGCTCCCGGCACGTACTTCCTTTTTCTACTGCTCCGCTCACTGCATCTTTCGTCCATTCTCTCTGGAGTTCTTTCCACCTTCTACCTCGATAATCTCTTCAATCTTCGCGTGCTGCGACACTCGAATTTCATACGCACTGAATCGTTTAAGGGAAATTCTCAAATGGATCAACTCAGTATTGACTAAACAATTGTCAGATTTTTGTAGAGAAATTCTAGATTAACTTCCGCTAAAAAAAATCAAATCACTTTCTAACATGACGTTCTTTCGGGTCAGCGGGACGTGATTGTTCAAAGTTTCAAATGCACTTAAAAATTGCATGCCATTTTTGCGAATGACAGATCCATCGATCAACTATTGAAAATGGAGGACAACTTGGAAAAAGCTTCGAGCGTTCTCTCGCGAGAGTCATCACCATTCTTCATGAAAACGCCTGTCTGTCGATTTCAATATCCGTTGCAACCGTAGGTGGCTGAGTCTTAACTCCTTTGGACCTTGTGTTCCATCTTTTTCAGCGTCACCTTGAGCGATCCACGAGGCAGATTTGATGGACGGGTAATGACAACTCGCATTCAATCAAGTTTACGAGATCAACTATGCTCGCTTTCGCGGACTTTCCAACGCTTTCAACATTCGACGATATTTGCAATCGAGCTTGTCATCATCACCGCTACGTACTAGTTTACTCATGATTCGTTGCGTTATATTTCCGAGGTATTCGATTACAATGAGCGAATTCGAGCGCGATATCCGATCACGATACGAAGCGGAAGAAGTGAAAAACACAATCCTGCCATTTTTCAATGTACGGATGCAATTTTTGAACAATGTAGTTATCTGCGAACGAACAGAGATTCTGAGGTAAATAAATTGTCAAATTAGCAAAGTAATGGGAGAAATAAAAATCCAATAAATCCAGCGAACTCGATCGATTTCGAAAACAAATCCAAATTCTTCGTTTCCGCTTCAATTACAAATCTGCGTAGAGATTGAATCATTAGGGACGACCTTCTCTTCCGTTTTCATTCTTTTTAACCAGAGACATTTTCCGGGATAATGGCACGTTAAAAACAATTACAATGGAAAACGCGGAGCTGCGTGGCACAAATCGAAAGAGCTGAGAGAATTCTTTTATTCAGGTTTTCTCTTAACCTCGAGGAATCGATGACACGTCCTTAATCAGCTTCAGAACGGAGTTATGAATGGAAGGACATTATAGATTCTGCCGTTGAAGAAGAATAAGTTAGGCAGCGATGATGCAAGTTGGTTCCTCTTAAAGTCGTAACGAGATGAACCAGAAATTCTTTTACGACAGAACAGTAACAAATGACCAACTGTAACTCTAGAATTTTCATATTCCAGTGACCACACACAGACACACAGAAAAGACAGTAATGGCGTAGGCAGCTGGTCCACCTAACTATAATCGAATTCCAGTCACGTTTACCCGATCACTTATATCCTTCCGTGCGAGAGAAATTCTCTATATAGCACGAGAAACCTCTGTTCTGTTCTCTTGTGAATACGTACCTATGTGCATCACAGATTTAAGCTCCGCTTCCTCGTTTTCACGTGGCAGGAGATAGAGGAAGAAAACGAGGGTATGAGCAGGTTCACGATGCGTTGTTGCGAGCAGCTCAAATACTTTTTGTTTGCTCATGTTGAACACATAGTCAGGAAGATCCAATCGTAGTCGAATTATTAATCGACCCAAATGGAATAATACACATTTCTCTATGCACGTATATGGAAGGACATTCGGATGGTATTCACGATTCTCGTGTGTGACCTTGTGAGATCAACGTTTCAGGATGGTCATTTCCGTTTGGTAATTAAGCACAACGATATCTACGTCTTTGGAGTTTGGATGAGGTAGGATTCCGTATTCGGGATTAGTATATTCGTCTGGTTTCTATATATGTGCATGTGGACATTCCTGACATCAAATGCCTGAAGGATACCCGCATATTCGTCTTTTTTATCTCGTTCCTGGATCCGATCCCATTATTTGTTAGAAGTTTCCGCTAGGCGAGGAAAACGTTATCCAAACGACTTTGAGTCAGAGCGAAAAAGGATCCAACAGTGCGGGAACAATCTTGGTGAACATCTCGTCGTTGTCGACCCAACTTTATCGACAAATCACATGACTCGAGTAAACGAATTTCTTTTCTCACATGAACGGGCTATGGTGCTAAAGCTCGTTGTTATAAAATGCCCTGTATTTACATTCTTGAGCGACGTGACCTCGCGGCTTTGATTATTCGCGAAGAAGCGACCAGTTTCCCTACAGGCTCCTCTGTGATCTATATGTACACGTCTCTACGTGACTACGGGAAGTACCGGGATCATCATCTTCACTGCTCGCTCCATGATCAACATTCCGGTGGTAACGTCGCGGAATAATCAACAGCTCCAATTTTTAAAAGGCTTTTGATGGCAGAGAAAAGTAAACTTTCTCCACTCAGTCCCACTCAGGACAGGTTTTATCAATTAGTTTTTGGAGTTTCCCTTGGACGGCGGACTCTATGCAGATCTTTTACCGCAACGCCTTTGTTTTCGATTCGTTCAGAGTTACCTTCCGCTTGAAAAAGCTGGTGAGTGTCCTCAGGCTTAGAACCCGAAGGCGTCCGCGTTCCTGCGGTCCAGGGGCTCTTCGTTTTCATATTTGAACTCGTGATTTTCTTTATTATCCACAAAAGAAGTGGGTGTTGTAACGATCGTCGTTCGCAGGTTGCTCGGCAAATTCCTGCATTTTTCTTTCTGACAAAACTACTTACCGCCACTCTCTCTCTTTCTCTCATCTTTCGTGCTCTCTTCATTGTAATCACGATTCAAAGACGATGCCATTATTTCCCCAGCCATGCTATCATCGTTAAGAACTCGTTTTTTCAATTAGATTGTGAGAATGGAATCTCATCGTGGAGCGCCGTGAACAAACCCTGATATTCACGTTTATTGGAGTGCCTCTCTATCTCTCAATTTTCCCGGTTGTTGCAAAGAGGGTGAAGATTCAGACACGGGGGTTTCAAATATGAATGTGATATAAATTGAGGGGGGACATTCCATATACTTTCTCCGGGTTAATATCATCCACGATATGTCTTGAGGACTTTATACCCCGGAGAATATAGCAGGGCAATGATAATACTCGAATTCTGCTACGAAAAGAAAAAAAATGATGTACAGAGGTAAAAAGTAATAATATATCACGAAGTTTCACATAAACCTTTTGTTTTTTTTTTCTGTTATCGGAAAGCTCTCGTATGAACTTTACTTAACATCGACATACATGGCGTATTTTTCTTGCTATAGAGAAATTGCCCAGATACTATGAGTGTTCGAATGTTGAATAAGGAACACGAGGAGAGATCAAATCTTCCCGATAGTCCGAAGTAGCCAATAAAAATTCTTATGGCTCTGTAAAAATGGATGATAAACATGTTCGTGTCGCAAGACTTTCTTGTCTGGATATTATTTCTGTTGGATTAATCTAAGTAAAGCGCTGATCCAACGCACATGGTGATCGACGAGCAAGTCCGTAACCGTAATTTCAAGAAATTCCCTTGGATTTTTAGGAATTTTCAATTTTGAAAACAAATTATCGCGATGTAGGGATTTTTTTCATTGCGGAATGAACAACTCGCAGGTCATTTTTCACACTCTTCCGCTTGTTTTGTCGATTCTGTTAAAAACGAACCGTGGATCGATAAAAAAAAAAAAAAATCGAGTTCGTTGCGTTTAATTTTCCTCGCATACAGAATTTTTCCCGCTTTTGTATGCACAATGCGGCATATACCTATATGTTCGCTTCAAAGGTATCCACGCTTTTGGTCCATGCAATAAATCAAGCTGTTTGCCACACTCGATTCCCCAGGATGCGATCCACCAGAAAGAACTTTGACGAAAGATCGAAATAAAAAAGTGCCAACGTTACGGATAATTGCGCGTTGTAAAAAGCACCTAAAAATCCAAGTGGCAAACAGTTCCATTGAAAAACTTTCGAAAAAAGTTACTCAGAGTATTGAATTGAGTATCGAGATAGATTAAAATAGTTCGAACCAATTCTGCTTCAACGAAACCACGTTCTCCCTATATCCTGTCCGATTGCCGAGAACTATTCTGTAACCGTTCATGTGTCTTTACACGCTGAATGAAACAAACAATAAATACACATATAACGATTTTCAAAGGTAAATAGTGTATCGATTCCTGTGTGGAGAACATCTCCACAATGTCATCAATAGACAAGCTCACAACATACGCTGCACATGGAAACGAAATGTTTCCTAGTTGATTGGCTTTGTCTGTTATACGTAAAATTTCGTTTAAACGAAATTCCGCCCTTGCGCGATGAGGATTTGCTCTCTAATGAAAACCAATTAAGGTGGCAGAAAAACAGATACTGAACAAACAGAACATTGCCAATTATGGATGATAAATCGAACGACCCGTCCATTCTGCATTCCATTTGATGACCTAATCCGAAATTTCAATGATTCTAGAACAGCAGTCCTTCCCTTCAATGCCAGATACATAAAAAATACGTAGGTGTTTGGTATTGAGCGAAGAAAACATAAAAAAAAAGACCATTTTTCTGCTTATCCGTTATACCAGAATAAATCGGCTCTGGATGAAAAGGACGGGTCATTGGGTAATATGAGAAAGGTATAAAAAGATACGAGGTAAAATAGCAAAAACAACGCCTGCACCAGTCGTAAATCCCATCGGTTTATTCTATCGGTGTACTACGCCATGCTTCTTGATTCTTATTCGTCTTCTGCTCGAAATAACCTCTCAAAACCCTTATCCCTTCGTCAAAGATACAATCTTATGGTGTACGATAAATTGCACGGTTTAAGCGCAGACTTTTAAAAGGTTAATCACAAACGCTCTTCTGGTTTTCGCTTTATCGTATAGGGCGATAGAGAGATTGGATTCGACTGCGGGGCTTCCCACGAATTTGCACACAAATAAAACATCCTTGCCAGGTCATAGCCTCCTGAGGATTATTCACCCAACTTTTACTATCAACGAGACTTTAGAATGCATTCAGACTGATCATTTGATTGCATCGCACGAAATACCATTACTCGAGTATCTTCCTCTTTCATGCTTCCTAAACGACGTAGAATCTTGCGTAGATTCTCGAAACTTTGCGTTTCCATCATAGAATCTTGTCCCAAGATATAAATTAATTTAGTACTTTTTTCCAACGAAGTTCATTAAATTCTTCCAATTCTTAAAAGCAAGAAAAAAGATCTGAAATGTCTTTTATGTCGAACAGCCAACATCTGCATGTATGGGTCCATTTTCGTGATTATTTTCTTTTTAAAGCCAAGTTTTTGTGCATGATCTACAATTACGAAACAGAAAAATATATACATTTATTTTGTGGGTTCTCATAAAGACATACATTACCATTTTCGATGAATATTTTCGAGGTAAATTTTTTTTTTTCATAGCCACTATGACAATCCCTGCGAATCACCGGATTCTTATTTCGGGGAATGTCCTCGATGGTATCATGATTTTGGGCAAGAAAAAGATTCGAGAAAATTACAAAGAAAATTGTCATTTCTCGCTTCGCTGGAAATTGCCAAACATCTTTATTCGAATTTAATTTCTTGTCTTCCAGAGAAATGAAATGCTGTCATTTTTGTAGAAATGATTCAGTCGACTAATTCATTCGATAATATTCCAACTAATTTCATTCTCATATAATTGCCTGAGTACAGAAATATGGCAATTGCAAAATCTGTAGCTTGAGAATGTTCCCAAGCGTTGGTTTTCACATTGACTCGGATTCAATCTTATCACATTCTCATTACGGTAGTAATTACTTCAGGGACCATGTCGAATCAACATCGAGGTGTAATTTCACTGATTAGGATTGCGGTCTGGGAAGGCTAGTTAACTTCGCAAAGTGTACCTTCGAGAGCTTGTGGATATTTGATTGTCGATATTCTGAAGTTGATATCCGTGTCATTGAGCAACGAGGCGGCAAAAAATGGCAAGCGATTCGAGAGAATCCAAGCGAAACCATTGCCAATCTGAAGCATAAGATATCGAGACGGCATTGAATATAAAAAGTTGCGGGAGATTCTGAATATGTGGAGATCAAACATGAAATCCTGTGGAACTTACGACAATGTCATCGGGATAAATCAAGGCTTCGTCGTCTTTAGCGATGATGGTATGATTCTCCGAGGGATGGGGAAGTGCAGTATTCCAGCAGCCGATAGCGTTGTCGTCATTCATCGTGAACAGCATGACACCGTTGTCATCGATGACCTCGGACGTTGCTTGTCCAGGGAAGGCCGTAAGAGGAGTCTATAAAAATTCGTCCTTTTGACTTCTCCAGTAATGGAATAATCACTTTATCTCAAAAAGCAGTTCAGAAGATCACCTGTCTCAAGTCCAAATAGCTATCCATGCGCTTTTCGTCTTTCAAGATGCTGGTTGAAATGCCAAATTCTTGGTCGGCATTGAATCGATGGAAATGCAAAACTTTATGCCCGTCTTTGTTAACCGGTGAAAGGGCCATGCCATAAACCCCCAGCGTACTTGCTTGGTAGTCCATCTCTCGAGTATAAATGAAATCACGATGCCACGAAGTATTTTTGGCCCAGTCGTAAACTGTCAAACCAACTCCTTGCTCATCCGATATGTAAGTAAAAGCGTTGTCACAGTCATCGGACTCTGTGTCCACCACGATGTTTGCCCTGAATGCGAACTGGATACAAAATTAGGAAAGTTCGAATATTTTTTTAAATATTGCGAATATATACTCGCTATTTATTTTGGTCATTCAAATACCTGTGGTAAGATGTTCTGTGGTAATATATGCTGGCGTATGAATTGATTTTTGTTTAAATCGATAACGTGGAGAACAGGTGGACAAACTCGATACACCGAATCATCGCGAACCTGGCTACCGAAGTCCAGAACCCACAAACGATCGCACTTATCCACCCGAATCCTTAGAGATGAATGAGCAATGATTACAGATTTGAGAAACAGTTGAAAATCGATAAATTTCGAATGAGCATTTTAAAAAGTTGAAATCGTTACCGGTGCGCAGTAACGATGTTTTCTCCGCAGGTTCCGGCTGCATTTTTATCCCAGCTAGGATAAGGGATCAATGGAGGTGACGGTTCCTCTGCGGTCTCCAGATCGATGTAATTAAGAGTGGCTGGAATCCCTGGGAAATGACGACAGTCTTATACCATTTATGCTTACAAATGCTAAGGAACCCATTCGACGAAACATCAAATTGAACATAATTATGAAAATCCTTTTCCAATGATTTCTTCATACCAGATTTCCATCTGGGTACAGTGATGAATAGCTTGTTTCTCCATATTGCTATGCCTGTGGGAACGCCACTGAAAGGCTCATAATCGTCACTCAATATCGCTTGGATTCGTCTCCATTCCCCGGCGTATGCCCAATCCAAAAAAGACCAAGAATATTTTTCCTGAATTTTCGCTGAATCCGTTTGTTCACTATCTCTGGTATCTAAACAAATAATTGTGCAAGAACGCATAAAATCTTTATCCTGACACACTTTAAACTTATCATTATGTATACGTGGAAAATCCTTTTGATGGCAGTAAAAAAATGTGATCGGTACGAATCATCAGTCACATAAATTCTCATAGAAAAACTTACCGTTAGCAGCTCGAGTGAATGAAACATGGAGACCAACAATGGTCAATATTACGAGTCCCAAAGCACCTGGAAAGACACACTTTCCCATGTTTCAACTAAAGTGATTCGTTTTTCGATTCACGTTCGACTGATGATTTCGTTGTTGATTTATTGAATTAAATGGCAAAAAGAACTTGACTGCTGCATAAGTCAATTCCAAATGCAGTTCGATAATTATACTGGTGAACACGAATGGAATTTAATTATGTGAATGGCAACTATGGCGACTGAACATTTGCTAAATCTCGTGCAAGTATTTGTACTGAACTGATGTTGTTGTTAGTCATTTGTAAATTTATCACAGCGCTATCATTCTTCCTTCATTGATACAGTTATTTATTCTTTGTCACGTTTTCCCGATGGGGCTTAATGATTGCTTGTTTACATTCATTATCTCTGGCCATTTATTGAATATACTCGAACGTCTGCGTGACTGATTGCCACCATTCAAATGTCAACTTCAATATTCTATTACAACAATCAGACCATGCCAGGGATAGCGAAAAAGAATTTTATTCAAAGCTTCGATTTTTATGTTCGCATTGTAACGTTAACGACCGCACTCCAAATTCAAGAGTTGCTGTACTAGCAATCTTTGAATTAATTAAATCGTCACGTGTCGTTTGTATTTTCTCTTTATTCGTACAAGTTTATGATATTCCTCACGTATAAGATTTGTTTACAAACAAAAAAACAGATGAAGATACGAATTCTGATTGAATTATCAGGCGATCAAGATCTGAAGAGGAAGACTGATTATTTTGTAAGTTTTTCAAATTTGTTCTGCTCTGCGAGGAATGTTTTGTACTTGCTGGAGAAAAGTACAAAGTTTGAAGGTGGAAGCACTGATCAGGCGATTGGAATGTGCGAACAAAAATGTCAGCAGCTGATAAAGATCGAAAGGTTGAGATTTTTGTGCAACCGAGATGAGTTCCAACTTATCGACGGTTGAACCAGTCTTCTCGGTGAATGTGCTTATTTTCTTGTCTGCCGCACCTCCTCGCGTTATTTGAGTATGCGCGAGTTTGTTGATAGATCAAAAAAAAAAAACACACGGTGCCAAGCATGTCGATGACGAGGCACGCTTTGGACAGCTCGTAATTGCAAAATGAATTTTGTAAATGTGTTTCGCAGCGGTTTTCTGGGCTGTGGGGATCAATAAGTAGATGATGGATAGGATATTGATGACCGGATCCAGAGCGTAATTGAATATGAAAAACGAGAGGAATAGCTTCCATGCTTCAAGCTTTTACGAGATAAATTTTGCAGCTTTCTCTCATACCTGGTAAATTACTTTTGCAGCTGTACGAGTTACAGCTACCGAGGAATTACGAATGGCATGTAATATTCTCACGATTTTCTTGAATGCGAAAAAAAAACTATCATAGTTGAATAAAAAATATTTTTACAGATATTATCCGATTGTCTTTGCTCTCGGCGTTTCATTGCCGGGAATTCTTCAAGGTTTGAGAATTGATGCCTTTTTAGTTCTTCTGCGAGTTGCAAACAGTACCAGCAATTGCTTCTTGCATGCAGAACCCATAGTCGATTGCATCGGTTCGCGTGGAAATCAAAACTATATAATCGATTATTTTATTAAGTGAACGTTCCATCCCAGTTATCCAGTTTTTGTATGCAATCGATAATGACAATTATTTAGTAATCAAAGTATTTTCTGCTTCTAGAAAAAAACAGTAAGTGGAGAATCAGAGTCTCGGAGCGAATTAATTTTTTTTTCAATACTTTTTCGACTGGTTCTCGTACCTTTCTTCCATCTGGGTGCAATTACGAAGAGCTTATTTTTCTATATTTCAATGCCTACCGGGAGGCAGTTTTTTGGCGAAAATTGTCCGGTCAAAATTGCAAAATCCCGAACCGATTTATCCGGATAAGCCCAATCCATCATGTTCCAAGCGAACTTCTGCGTCATCACTGTTCACATACAACCAAAAATTTCAGACAGAAGGGTTAACATCGTAGTGCAAACTTATGTAGGTCAATTTTAAAAATCATCAATCGACATTTTGACTTAATCATTATTGGGTCAGGTTGACTTTTGAATCATTCATGTGAACACTAAAATATTATCGTTCGATAATTTGCATAAAAGCCTTGCTACTCAAAAGCGCGTTGAACACTTTATGCAATCGGTGTATAATTTTTATTAGCAGACATAATAAGAACGTACAAAAACAAGCTTCGTTCGAGGCTGATGAAGTATGCGAAATGATATTCTCAGTAAACAAACAATTAAATAAATCTCAGAGTGTATAAAAAAAGTATGCCAAATAAAGTTCAATGAAAATTTCACACAACACGATCTTCTGGTCGAATACATTGGATTGGAATTGTTTAATATGGAGGTTCGTAAGATCATGGAAATGCGGTGGGCACAGTGTATTGTGATGACAGTTGAAAAAAATTTTGCGACGCGTCTCAGTGAAGTGAAAATGCTTATAATTTTGTTGGAATTATTTGTGCAGTGGATAATTGTTTCAAGGGCTTGAATTTTATGAAATTTCATGCTGAGCTCATCAAAATTTTGTTTATTTCGATAGGGAAGGACATGCTCGTAAATGCTTTTTTTTTCAGCCTTACACTGCGAGGTGGAATAAAAATTGAATGGAATTCTCAACTGTTGGTAAAGTAACTTTTACGAGGTTCCATGCACCATCTGATTTATTGACAGTCCACTTTCTATCTCGGTTGCTGGAAGTACTCTTTTCATCCGCTACAGCGCGCCTTGTCGTTAGTTAAGTTTTTATCCGGATATAAAAAATCAAATTTCTTTCTCCGTAATTGCAAATGATTTCTTGCAAATCGATCCCACGACGCTGTTGCTACGAGTAACCGATTTCAAAGGACTATTTTCCATTTCCGTCCAAACTGAACTGGCTATTGCGATCAAGACGCTTCAAGAAAAATGTTCAATGTGACGATTTTTTTTTTAAACATCCGATCGAGTCACTATGCCCCGTCGCTCAGAACTCAGTCTTGGACCGTTCTCGAAGCTCGTTCACATAGAGAATGGAAAGTATTTATACCATGGCTGCGGCGTGTTTACGAAACCCTGTAATTACTCACGAGATGAATTTTGCGAAAGGGACCGAGGATGGGTTAGAGGGCTGTGAGAATTTTCAAGGAGCATAAGTTTGGCGGGCAATTGATCGTATTGGAGAACGGCAGCACATGGAAGAGGAACAAAAAAAGGGGCGGAGTCTTGAAAAAGGTGTTAAAGCGTGCGGTGAACAGGCACGTTCGCGAACGGGGCATTACACAGAGAGGTGTTAATTGGAAATAAAACCGCGAGTGTGAATCTTGCGCTCGAAGGTGTTGATGCCCGTAGTTTGCTTTGCTTTCAGGTTGGGACGAATATTGGCGGGCTCAAGGTGAATTTGCTCTTCCCTTCCCCTTCCCTCGCCCCTTAAATCTTTACGCCGCCACACAAGCGCGTGTATAACTGCAGGATCAGGCCAGCTCGTCTTTCTTGCCTTTTCTTCCCATTTCGTACCGTGCAATCAGCACCGGTGATTTCAATTTTTTTATTCTTTTCAAATATAATGACCTTCCGGAAGACCGAGAGGCATCAACCATTTTTTCGCACCGTCGGCTTATTTTTGCTACTATATTTAATGGGCACGTGCGTCACCGTATAGAAGCTCTCGTAATCGAGAGAAGCAAAAAAGAGTTCCAGAAAGACATAACAGACAGACGGAAAGCGAACTCGAGACGTTCTTCCAACTTTAAAAGCCCAAGGCAATATTACGCGAGTCAAGTACCTGCCGCATCATCAATTCCATTGTTTGCCTTCGGGGTTTATCATTTTCGTGAACGCCATGCGTAATAACAAAATCGAAAATATCACAGGAGAAACAAAAAACAATCACTCAGCGTGCGTTTCTCCGGAATGAGTAATGCGGGGCTCCGAAAACGAACGTACTCCGAAAACCTGTTGGCAAGATCCTAAGATAAATCAAAGGCGGGCTCTGGCCAATGAGCAGCAAAAATCTGAGATGGTGCATTTCAAGTAAGCCAAAGATCAGCCACTGATCAACCCAGTTTCATCAATGTTATTCTCACCTCGGTGGCAAAAACGTCAGGATATCTTCACGAGGATATCCAGCAGAACCGCGCGAGGCCTACAATTTTGAACGATCAGTTGCAGGGATAAAGAACATGCGCAGCTACTAATCGCTCTATAGAAGACTCACCGATACGGGGGCGTCGGTCGATTCACCAAATTTGCATTTTAGGCGTGAAACTTTTAGCCCTCGATTGCATCACTGATCTTTGAATGAATCTCGTGTTACGTGGGCTCCGGAATATCGCCACACATACATATTTATTCCAGAGTCCTCACCGTTCAACGATCTAGGTGGAAAGTGTTTTCCGAAAACAGGCAAAAAACAGTTGAGGATACTTGTCAGCCTGGAAGACTCTAAATACTCTTGCCTAGTCCCTGGAACTTTTATCTAGTCGAGATCATCATTCTCTGTATATTTTTCCGCGTGGGACCCGTTCTTTCCAAACGTGGCGAAAAGCATCTACGCCCAAAATTGTAAACGGCACGTGAGATAGCTTTCAAAATTCATATTTCGGTCATTGGCGGTACGAAAGGCACCAAAAGTAAACAAGATTACGAGAACAGATTATCCACATGCAGCATCTCAACAGCAGAAACTAAAATCCATGTAAAACTCTTGGAATTAGCTTCCCCAGGACCACTGATCGCGTAGTCCTCAGGATTAATGTGTATAGAAGTCCTTGCACATTCTCCACATTCTCGTGAAGAGCTACAGGTAAATATTACTCAATGTGCAGTCGGTAACTCAGGCCAGGCACGTTTTCGAGTAGCAACGTTCACTTTTTTTTTTATCTCAGAAGCAAGAATCCAAAGTTGTGCGATCGAAGGGAATGAACGAACAACAGCAACAAGAACACGTTGCCATATTTTATGAAATACGTTGCGCATCATGCGGGGGTGAAACGAATAATTTTTGCAGGTGCGAGAGTGGAAGCGATTTGTCGGTGCGTTGGTTCTTGTTCGATCGTATATCAGAGACCGATTATCGGTGCTACCTTCGAATTATCAGAAACGAGGGCTCGAATAAGGGCCCCATTGAAGGGAACACACTCTCCAGGCTGACTCAGAATGATCGTCGAAAATTTAGCTGCTATTGGCGCTCTCACCAAGAATCTGGCATCCGACCATCTGGCTCGCGCGCGAGCTTGATTTACCCATCACTAATATTACCCCTGCGTCTATACGTGTGTACACGAGCTCCTATACTTTCTCAGTACGTCTTCCTATACTTTCGTTTTGTGTGCTATGATCGGCCTCGTTTGAACGTCGTAAACGGTGAAAATTACGACCTTTGTGTGGTGTTTATGAGTATAAGTTTCAGTCGACTCTGTTCACCACTGAAGCCACACGTCCAAACCGGAATGAAAACTCCAAGTCTGCTCCCTGGGTACAACCCGCCATGTAACATCACGAGTTTTGTCTGCAGAAACATGATTGAGTTGCCACTTGAACTCGTTTGTCCGACGTTAATGAGACTTTCATACTTTTACCTCACCCGACTAATTGCCGGTTCTTATGAAATCAGAAATCATCGAGGTGGCCTCGTTTAGACTCTTAAGTTCGTCGTTAATGCTTAGATCAACATTTTCTGCAAACAACAGAGTGAATAATGGAATTCACATGATGTAATTCGTTCTCGTTGTCGAGCGGCACTGATTTTGTTTGACCTATAGTTGTTTTTTTTCTGAATCGTGTTAAAGTCCAGGCAAACTTTAGATTTCATGAACTTTACATTTTTTACCACAATTCCGTCATAACTTTGACTTTGACGAGGAGGAGCATCGAACTTCCTAAGAAGATGTCATGACAAATGGAAAAATCTCAATAATTGTGTCTCAAATGTATTATTTCTCACCGATGCTAATAAACTAATGTGGAAAATGCAGCTTTGTAGGAAAAGTGTGAGAAACAATGAATTCTATGTTCCTGCTCATGCGAATGCATCGTAAACTTCCGGTGCGATCAGTAAAGTCATTGTTCTTTGCACGAGCAGTATGAAATACCATTTTTTATAGTATTTTTGCGACTCAGATGCCATCAATCTATACTTTTTTTTGGGTTTAACGCAGAATAATAAACGTGGCGTGCTCCCTGTGGCTCCGCACGGGAAGCGTGGATAAGAATCAGATTCTAGAACGTTGTCTCGACCGCGTCGAGGCTTATTCCTCTACCGAGGTGTCTGTGTTATTATTTCTAGGGGGCACTCCGCCCTCGTCAATTATAAATTATTCATGAACCAATGTCCCCACTTTTTTCTTGGAGTGGTTTTTGTTTTTTATTTTATTTTTTCTTACCTAAGCTTCGCTTTCGAGACTCGATGAAAAATGAAGAAAAAGTTCAGAATAGATGTTGCCGAAGTTAATCTTTCTAACAATGTATCGCTTGCGAATTTATCTGATCGGTGTGGCCATTCGATTTTCGAGGCACAATCAAATTATTCAATTATCGAATTTATTTCTTTGTAGCTATGGAGAGTATTTTTGGTTCTTTTTTTTTCGCTGAATTTTGAGCCCAAAGGGAACATTCAGATTTGTCCATTTATCGATGAAAAACATTTGATGCATTTTGCATTTTGTTTTATTTAACAACGCAGTTGAGTCAAGCGGCACTTTAGCTGATTATAGGGAAATATAATATGTTTCGATCACACGATGTATTTGGTGAAGGCAGACGAGAGGTGAGGGGAATCGGCAAGGAGCATGGTACAGAGAAAAATGAAGAAAAACAGCGACTAACAGTTTTGTAGCAAAAAAAGAATTGCTTAACCATATATTTTCGCATTCCCAGGAGGCTACATCGACGAGCAATCGAAGTGAATCTTTGGATCTGCATAAAACTGCATGAAAATTGCAAATGAACGGAAACTGGCTGAGAAAAGATTATTGACCGTACGTCAAAAGCATTCCTTCGAGATAGAAATCTAACAATTCTTTTTTTTCGATTAACAATTAACTAGTAACGGTAATAATGCATTCCGATGAGATAAGTCTCATCACCGGTTCCAGAAAAGAGCATTGTTTGAGGATCCATATTTCCATTGGGTGTTTTGGCAGACTGTGCCAGCAACCGCGTCCTGCAAAGGTACCGTCATGATCCTGAAGTTCACGTCTGTAAAGTCCATTTTGTCGAGAAGGAAACTGTGCATACGATCCGACATCATCCATACCGTTCCACGATTAATCTTGAAAATAACATGACGATCGACGGATTAGAATATGATCAGGAAAGAGGTAGAGAGGAAGAAAGTTTGCATTAGAAATGTACCTTAACGTCACACGGGAAGAGCAAAGCTTCATCGTGTCTGGCGATTATTCCGTGATTAATAGGACTATAAGGCAATAAAGAGTTCCAACAACCAACAGCATTCTGGTCTACCAAATTGAACAACATAAGACCATTGTCGTCCATGACCTCCGACGTCGAGTGACCCATGTAACGTTCAGCGAGTGCCTGCAAAAACAAAATTAATATCAAGGACTTTTTTCAATGGAAGCCAGATTCGTAAATTTTTTTCAATACAAAGATGCATCCTTCACCTGGAATTCGTGATAACTGTCTGCTGAAAGAGCCTCGTCCCTGAGGATTCTCGTTGAGACAGCGAACTCTCTGTTACTACTGAGAGGATGGAAGAACAAAGTTCTAAATCCATCATTAGCGATTGGCGAAAGAGCCATACCGAAAATTCCTTCATCGTGCCATTGATAATTCAATCCACCGATGTTGTAATCACCGAGCAATGGATCCGGGAAAAAGAAGCCATGGGTCAATCGCCATGATTTGTCTTGTTTCCAGTCATACACTATCAGACCGTAACCAAGCTCGTCAGACATATAAGCGAAAACGTCGTCGCAACCACCGTTCCCCATGTCAACGGCGATGTTAGCGATGAACGTGGTCTGCAATCGTCAATTAAGAAGATGCTCGTTACTTTTTCATGGAATCCCATATAAATACAACTTTTTAAGGTGGCGTGCTACGGAAATCCCTCATTGCAGAATCTCATTTGTATGAAATTTTTCGTAGTCGTTTGAATGATAACATCCGTCAAAGAGAACAATTTGAATCTCTTCGCAAAATCAACTACGTGATCGCTAATTTGTCCATTATAACGATACCCTTGGAATTTCTTCGTGTGAAGTGAAAGTGTCACAGGAAATTCCTGTTCCGTAGCACGTGTTCACCTGACTGTCACGATGCAACTTGGCTCGTTTGTGTTTCGCGCATTAAAAGACTTTACACGACAATGAAAATGGCGAAGAAAATTAATTACCGAAACAAGATCCTCTGCTCGTAGTTGGTACTTCCGCAAAATTTTGTCGGTCGTCAAATCGAATACGTTAAGGGTGTACGGACATGCTTGGACAGTTGTGTTTCCAATACCGATTGTACCAGTGTCAAGGATCCAAAGACGGTTGCACTTGTCGACATGCATTCTATAAATATTTCGATTAAACAAACAGTTCTTTGGGGATGACGTTAAATCGTGGTTTTCACTTTTCACCTGTATACTGTGGTGAGTGCGGAATCACAAGCTCCGGCAACATTTTGACTCCAATTTGGATACGGGGTCAATTTCGGTGATCCCCCGCGGTTTGTATCTAGCGATATGTAATTCAGAGTGGCTGGAACTCCTGCAAAACAATATAAATTTTTCTGTAATTCGTTGAATATTCTCAAGATTCCGACTATGATGCATATTCGCTTTTACAGAAAAATAACATAACATTCTTTTAGCCTCACGTTTCACCAACAGAATCTTGAACGTCACGGAATACCTTCTCCGGTGTATGTTCGCATATAAACATCATATTTACACTCATTACCATCATCGTAATTACGTGAAGAATTGCACGAACTACAAATGGTTCACCATGGAATAGAAGGGGCGAGGAAGCCATGCAATGATATTTTCGACGTACACGAATGTACTTATATGAGTTACAATTATTTTTTGTTGCCTACTTTGTGTATGTGCTGATATAGCGCGAGATATTTGCTACCTCTCGAGCGGAAGTTTGTGGCAAAGAAGAAAAGAAGCATACATACTTTTCGCTTTCACTTACACGCTCACCTGACGAAAATGGCTTTGGAGCTATTAGACCGGAAATAAATACTTATTTCGAATATAGTTTCGAATGAAACAACCATTCCTTGCTCTTAATGCCCCGAATTCGGAAGATGCAGGAAGAGCAAAAAACCAGCAGTTTTTTTAAATCTCTTTACAAGGACAAGTTTTTTAGCTGCGAATTTTCAATTGAACTCATACGAATTCATCAAACCTTAATCAGAATAGCTCGTCTTTTAGGACACCAGGCCTGAGACCAAAAATTTACAGAAGATCGAAAAGATTGTGCTGATAAAATTTAGAAAAATATGAGAGCGGACCATGTTCCAGGGAATAAGGATGGAAATTTATAAAAATAAAAAACAAGTCTCCTGGAAATAAAAAGCTGATGGTTATTCGGTATGTAGTGTTAAAGCAGTTTTTAATTAATGAGTCCGTCACTTAAGGGTGGATAAAAAAAGCTTCATTGGTGCACGAACTAGTGTATAATCAATTTCAAATTACGTAATCAACATACACGTTTTTTAGATCGGGGCGTCGTGATGATGAAGCAAAAAATCTTTTGATACAAATCACCAGGGCAGTAATAAGGAACGACTAAATATTTATTTATCTAATCAAGCCCACGTCAAAAGTCTGTGGGCGGGGCACGTTGAATATCACTATCACATCAATTTATTACCCGATATATTTATGCACGTATCGGTAAAAGAGAAATTACAGGAGTCTTAATGGTCGTTACATCTGGCAACATTTTATTCATATGTTTTTCTCGCTTCTCGAGTTTTCTGATACGAGCTGTTATCGCTTCTTTATCACTTACGCACGACCGTGCATATTTTAAAGCAAATAATCGTTGTATAATCGGCAACGGTTGATCTTCCTTCGGTTCTTGGACCGTGTGGCATATTACGATTACAAAACAAGTGGAAACATTTTTGCTTTGCCATTTCGCTGGGGAGGAATTTCCCAAAAACGTTGATTGCAAGAAATAATTGCAATGTCTTTTTTGGACGACGAGAGAAAATACCAGTGAGAGACAAATTGTGAATTTCACGGCGACATGAAATATAGAACGTTTCTGAGAATTATTCCTCAGCGTATAAAGAATTATTAACAAGATTTAAAAAAAAAAATCAACGGTGAGAGACGTGCACTGCCAAGTTAATTAGATCTGGCATGCCACCTTATATGTGTTTAGAGATCTATTCCCTCTCGTTTACCGTTCGTAACTATCCGTTCTAAGATTTCCTCAGGGTGATGCAGTCCCGTCGTAATTATCAACGTAACGTGACGCCCTACGGCCCATTCACCATCTACCTTCGCGATTCTGACGAGCACTTCTAGCACTAGTTTTGTTCCTATCTTTCTCTTTTAACCCCTCTCACTCTTCGTCTCTTTCTCACACTCTTAACGTTCGAGCCGTCATCCTAATCCTGAAGCCTTCCTCATTCCCTCGGATCGAACGATCATTTCTAGGAATTTCCTCGCTCTGTCGGCGACACATTTTTGGTATTCGCTGCACAACAAACCAAATCCGTGCACTACATCTCAAGAGGCACGGTTGCACAACTACCTCCGCTCTAATCAAGTCGACAATAGTTCCTAATGCCATATTTCGTGGGCTATTGTTTGCCGATGTATTTTGAGCTTGCTACGTGAGTCATTGCGTTGCGTTTGTTCGTTCGACACCCTCCGTTACTCTCAATCTGCTAATTTCCATGTCTCTTGCACCTTTTTTCATCAATTTTTCAATTTCGTCACACAAAAGTTCACAAAATCTGTGAATCCGGTAGAAATATTGTCAGGCATAAATAAACCAATCGTCGAATCAATCCCTTTTGCTTTCTCTTTTCTTTATTCACTTTTTTAGATTCGATTCGCTTCTGGTTCTGAATCTCCTACGCATATTTAACTGTTGCCACATTTCGTTGTCGAGTCAGTGAATACGAGACCGGTTCCGGAAAGGACGTTATTTTTTAAGCTCGATGTTTATCGCGATCCGAATAACCGTATTAAGAATGAAAATCTGTACGAAATCGAAAAAGTAAAGTACATTATCGGTTGTTGATACTAAAACTCTAGAGAAAGCTTGAATTTCAAAATTCGTGAACGCGGTCGTAATAGAAATTCAGAAATGAAGAATAAGAGGCGACAAAAAATATTTTACTGTAGCTCTTGCGAGATTTATTGAGTTCTGAAGAGACAAGAACTAAAAACTTCAGGCTGGAAATTTCCCGATACAGACCCAGACAACGACCATGCAACATTTGGAACTCATCCGTGATCAGTTTCGTTTCTGTTAATCGTAACATCAGTTTTAATGTTGCCAAGATGTATTTTAAATATGCGCATATATTTGGCTCATTAAAAATAACCTGGATGGCCTATAAACGGTCTGGAGAAACCGGTTCTCTCTAGATTTTCGCACTTTCTCTTTTATCCTCTGCAACTCAAATGGAATAGACGAAAAAATTTTGGAACGGGATTGATTCTGGTCCTATGCTGGAGCGTATGAATTTTTACATCAAATTTTGCACCATTCGACATGAGTATTCGAATGAGGAAACCGTTCCACTGTTTGCACTTGCACGTTTCGTATGTTGAGGACATATCTGGAATAAGTCTGTTGACGTTTACGCATCGATGCACTTTGCCTCGTGAACTTTTGCAAATAAAAAACGTTCCTCGGCGCAACGAGAGAATCAAGAGACAGCTCTTTCGCCCGGTTGTTTGTCCAATAAAAATATTTCGACCTCGTATTAAGTTCGCAACGATCAATTAAAATTAATCGGACCAACGATAGCAGTGGAAATTCTTATCCTTCCATAAAATTACCCGGGGAAAATATAAAGTTGCTTCGGATGTACCGGTCGACGAGCAGTTACCTCTGGAAAATGATGTTTATCGGATAATCGACGCGTAACATCGATGCACGAGTGGCCTGAGAGTTTGTCGTAATAAACGCGAAAGAAATTTATACATTCTGACAGATTATGTTATTTACAATCGCACACATGATTATTACGCTGCCTTCGGAAGATCGCGTTTTATTTGCGCCCACGCAGTGCCCTCACCTCACAGCTCGTAACCGCGAAGCTTCAGTGATAGGAGTAAAAAAAAATTGGGCTTATTTCTCTCTTTTCTGCTGGAGTATCTTGAAAAAAGTCCGCGAGGTCCCATCATTTTTATGGATGTCATTATTGTTATTATTTTTATCAGTATCTTCTTCAAATCGTTCTGGCAATTTTTGCGAATCGTAAAGATGATCGAGACGACTATACCCTGTGCGGGAGTGCTTCTTTCGGGATACAGGTGCAAAAACTACTTCCAGTCCGGCCAACACGTATAAACATGCAACAACGGATGCATCCGTTTAATCTTGACAAGCTCTCTTTCTCTTTCTCTCTCTCTCTCTCTCTCGCTCACGCATTCTCTTCTATGTGGTGATGCGCCAAACTCGTTTCCGTATTTACGCGAACAGGTTGAATCGTTTGAAATGTATATATGCCGGTCTCGATTCTCTGGGTTTTCTTATCGCCCGAAAAGACCATCTCTTGCTAAGGTGACGCGTCCAAAACGTGCTCGAAAGTAGCAAAGTCTTTCTGCCTAAAATGTATGCGAAGAGACACGCTTTTCTTTGGACTTACTTCATTCTCCAAGTATTTGCATCACAACGCCAAAGGGATACGGGAGAAAGAACACTCGATTTCCAAAGGGCCGAGTCCTCGCCTTATAGCGAGGGTGAGGCCAGGTGCCTCCACCCTTTCTCATTTTAAACCCCGCATATCGACGCTCTCTCGCCTGCAGTTGTTTTTTCTCGCTTCTCTTTACACTCAGATTCTCCCTCGTTCAAAAATCAAGATTACTCCATCAGAGGATGTGACCACGTAGGTGTAGCTTAAAGGATGATTTTACGATGAAATTCTCGAAGATCTACTCGAAGATCAATCGCAATTGCCGTGGGTCGCCACTTTTGAGCAACGGCATTTCGATGTAACGGCAGATACGTTTTCCATGCTACAAGATATTTTTTCGATTTCTATCTTCACCGTTCAAATTGATTGTTTGATTCGTACAGAAACAACCGAGAGACCCGATATGGCAGAATCTCTTAAAATTCGAAATACTCAGGCCGCAGTTCATTGCTCATCCCCCGCCGCTCCAGGAACTTTGGAATAAAAAGGGCGACGAACCATGGGCCGGTGCTCGCTCAATCGCAGGTACAACAATGATCATGAGGATATAATACGAAAGTAATACAAAACGCGAAGAGGTGAAAGAAGAATGGGAGAGAATATTCCAAAGAGAGCGCGGGCTAGCTGGTTAGCTGCCCCGGCGACCCTTTATGGTTATAAACGAATGGTCCAACTCGTCGTGGAGCGAATGAACTCCTCCATTGAGAGATTATTCTCCGCCTCAGGAGCTCAAAGAAGCACGGAATCGGGATATGTGAAGTGAGATTTCATTCAACGGAAACGTATGTACCCGCAAATATTCGTGACATTGTGCTGTTTGTTTTTTGTTTTTATGCTTTCTGAATTCTAATTTAATTGTGGGTATTATTCGGTAACGACACAGGAAGTTATCCAGACGTGATTCCAAAGATTCGGAAGCCGAGAAAAAAGATGAGCAGATCGGGCTAAGAACACTAGTTTATCCAATCTTAATCATGGGCTTTTAAGTTTTTTTTTTCCATCATATGCGGTCATTGGCTTCGGCCAATGGTTTGTTATAAATGATTCCACTCACCGTTCTTCCATCTTGGTACACTAACGAAAAGTTTGTTTCTCCAAACTTCAAGACCAACCGGAATAGAATTCTCGGGTACGTAATCACCACTGGCCATGGCATTTTGTCTGCTGCCTTCGTCCGGGTAAGCCCAATCAAGGACCTTCCATGAGAATCTTTCGAGAATTGGTGCTCTTCCGAATTGTGCGGCCCATGATCTTTCACCAAAGCTGCAGTTAACCGTCGACACTCCGAGGATAACGGTGACGATAAGAACGATTGAATTCATCCTCGCCTCGAGCTTGCTAATCGATCCTTTATTTAGAGTTATTTATTTTTTATTTACTCGGGGGGTATTAATCATACAGCGTATGACGACCCCGTGAGTAAGTTTAAACTGAAACTGATCGTTCCCGCGATATTGCTCTGGTATATATGCTGCCGAAGTTGTTATTACTTCGCAGGTCGGTTCCGTTCGACCCCCGTCTCCCTCTGCATGTGCCCAAGCAAACGGAAAAGAAATGTATCAAGGCATATCTACTCCCCTTGCGTTGCACCGAACCACACATCATGCAGGGAGGTGGTAAATCGCAACCTTTCACCGGCTTGTCCATACAGACACCTTGATGAACGTCCCGACGCTCAAAACATACTTACTACACATCTACTTCTTACGTGCATTCTTCATAGCTCCACACGAGTATGTGTGAGATCATCCACGCGTGCCTGAAGAAGTGAACCAACTATACTTTGTGTATAAAATACCACACAACTCAGAAACGTTTTGAACGCAGCGAAATGAAACATGATTCGTGAATTCAGATATAAGAATACAAACGTTTTCATATTAACTGTCAAGTCTTAATCTACAAATTCATCATCGTATGACCAGATAACCATTTCGGGAAGGAATTAATTATGGGAACGGGGATACTCGCGCCTTGGCTGAAAAAATTAGGGACGCTGTTTATCAAGAGACTCGACGGCAGAGTCTCGTATATTTGTCCGGACGAAAAATCGAAAATCTCGGCTTGAGAAAGTCGTTTTAGAATTCGGCAAAAGGGGCTTCAAAACGGACGAACCGATCTGCCTTTTACTTTCTTTTGCATTTATGCTATCGATTTAGCAGACGAAACGTAATTTTGGGAATTTTTCGGAATCCGGCTCTGCGTCAATGGTCGGGCGCTGGGGCTTTGAGAAATTCTTAACTTACGTACTCTTGTTGAGTGGAACTCGAAACAGGACATCGTCAGCTCCGATTCCATTGAGGGAAAAAAAGTCGCGATTAGTTTCGTAAAGTCATTTGGTTTTTTTTTTTTTTTTTTCGAACAAACGTCAAATTCTGAAAAGATGGCAAATTTTTTTGTCGATCGTAATTTCGTAAACTGTTGATTGTCGGCCATAAAGAAAAATAGGAAAAAATACATCGTCAATCCTTATAACAACGCATTCTTGAAATCCCCGCATTTTCGAAAAACAAAAGAGATAATACAGGGATAAAAATAAAACAACAAATACTGTTAAAGAGCCCAGGATTGCCTTTTCAAGGATTTTCTTACAGCAAGTAAGATCATTCTGTAAAAGACGTGAGTATATATATATATATATAAAATATGTGACGATTGAAAACATTAAAATAATATTCCCAAGGCTCATCAGACGTGTGAGAATCTCCAAGAGATAAATCTCCTTGATGACAACAGTATTGCAGTTCGATCGTGGTTGCTTTACGTGGTCTGTCAACATGGTCTCCAATGATGATTGTTTGTACACGCAACTTCAAACTTTACTGATAAGTGATCATTTTCCTTATGTTTTCAAATGGCTAATGAGATGTTTTAAGTTCACTTTAGTACTTGGTAATTGATAAGCTGCTTCACAACAGTGCGTCACTGTTTATTTTTTCGAATAAGCAATGGCTTGTTCGGTTATTTTGCGGAACGATAAAAATAATAATTAAAAACGATAAAAAAATCATTCAATCTTGTCATCTACATTATCATATTCTTGTGAATGCATTGCAAGAAAGGGAAATAAACATAATTATTTAATTTGAATGGATCCATCGACACCGACACGTGTTTAATTAATTATGATTACTGATAACATTTGAATTCGAAATACTAACGCACAGCAAAAAGTACGCTTACAGAAGAAAAAACTGTAATAGCAATGTCATATCTGTCAGATTCTGATTGGGATTCTGTGTAAATATTTATCAATGCCATTGATTTGAAACGGGAAATAATATTCATTTTATCTCGTTAAAACAATCGAAGAGAAAATTCATTCACCTGCCTTCACATGTACTCTATTGTACCAGGTGTTTCCAATGTCTATTGGAACGATCTCGACCACTGTCCAGTTTCCTGCAAAATTTATCTCACGACAGATGAACGAGAGAAGCGTTTCAGACTCTGTCCACCAAGTATTGGCGAATAATGTTTATGGTATCGTTTAAATGCGCGTTTATTTGTGAGAGAAAAGTCACACGATAACGTGGAGACTAGACAAAGATTTGATATGATTCGAGCTCAAATATTGCACCAATCCATTGGATTACATATACACGTGGGTTAATTATCTAACGATGTAGAAATTTGCAACAATGTCATAAAACTCGAATTATTATCGATTACATGATCAATACGGAGAGTGAACCTACAAAATAATTTTCATGTATTGCCTAAGAACTATGTAGCTTAGTCCATAATTAGAAAATGAAATCTGAGTATCCTGTAAACAAGAATGCGGCAAGTCATGAAATCAATCAATTTTCTTCAATCCACTCAGCGTTCGGACTCTGTCGTGTTTCTTTGAATCTGTAAGTAACTTCGTAGTTGACGAGTTTTTCTTTATTTATTTTCGAATATTAAATCCGTATTTCCAATAATTTGACCGTTAATTCAATTGAATTAAATAAAAACTATTTATTATGAACGAAAAGAAAATTTGCTCATTCTTTTCCAATCCCAGCCTCGTCTTTCTCTTCAGAAATTTCTTACATATACTTTTGTAGTAATTATCTTTAATGCTGATATTGATCTCATTTGCATATTTAGTGTCAAGACTACTGGTAGAAAATTACTAGTGTACTGCGATCATTGCATTATTTATCCACGCAATTGAGAGTTGGGCTCGTTATAGCACAAGATTCTCGACACATAACGCTCATAATAAAATCGGTACAACATTCTACTTCTGTTTGACTCCTTTCTCTTCCAATTAAACACATCCTTCTTGTATAGATGACACGCTTCAACTCCAATACGCATTTCGTGGTACTATATAAAGTCTACATCTCATTGCAATACAATACTTTTTTTATTCCCTCGTCACTTTCGTTTTCCGTTATTCGTCGCGTTGGAGTTCGAACGAATTAGATATATGGACAATTAAGTGGGCGGTGATATTGTTAGAGACACGTAGTGACAAGTTCTTAAATGGATGTCATTAACAGGCCAGACTGCAATACTCATTCTCGCAACAAATCGTTCTTGATGTGAAGTTGAAGAATCCAGATCCCATTTTTTTCCATTTTTTCCGAGAGCCCATTTTTTCCTGCCGATTTGAAATACATTCCATGTAAGAAAACGAGGCAACAAATAATTCTTGACCGGATTTAGAAAAGAAATGCAAATGGAGTGTTCTCATTCGAGATCGTTGATGCATTAATGACAAGCTCATAGAATTTATAAACTTACAGAAAAGTCAAACGACTTTCCAAGAATGAAAAATGCACCGATTGGTCTTTCCAATAATTAAAATGCATCACATGATAAAATTTATGGTTTATTCGACAAGATCGAGTTAAAATACCTTGGAATGTCTAAAGATCGAAATGGGCCTGGAAAATGGAAGCAAGTGTAAGTAGAAAGTACTTTTCGTACAGTAAAAAGTGAAAAATAATTGGATCGGTTGTCGATCGTGACCGATTTCCGACGCAAAACTATCAAACGGTAAACATGTGTTACGAAATTGCTAAGAAACCTTTTAAAGAGTGTTTTTTTATTATTTTAAAATATTTATTTATTTATTTTAACAACGTAAAAACCCAATTTCCGAACGATCAATCAGAACTAGTATTCGCACGCACATACATAACGGCGACCGCATAGGTAAAACCGCACAGATCCAGGTGAGATGCAATTACTGTCTAACACGAAATCGCGATGCCTCGTAGAACTTCAGAACGTGTAAACAGTCCATTTTCCATGTCAAGAGAAATGTATACGGGGCAATTTCCATAAAGAGATCCAACTGTCTACTCCACAAATTTCACATGATTGAATCTCCAGTGTCGGAAATTGTAAATGTAAATTTTCAAACTCTACCAGAAGTCAACATACGGGGCATTTTATGCAAAATGTGACATTTTGAAACAATAAAAAGTGTTGATTTCTTTATTGCCGATATATGATTCTAGTTCTGGAGTTTTTTATGATTTTCCTTCCACATGGCACGAACTGTCCGAAAACTAGACACCGAACAGTTTCTTCGGTATTGGCTTACTATCCAATGCGTTTACACGAAATTAACGACGTAATGATCAATAATTGTCTTCTCTATTGATCAAATAAAAACATTGAATTGCTGTTCGTCGATTTTGTTGAAAACTATGTGTGAACTGGGTTGATTAGCCAAAAAACCAATGCAGTGTGATGAAGGGTGACATAGCAACGTTTTGGTGGTGATGTAAGATTTCTGGAAACCTGTGGTATTTGGTACAAGTCAACGACGCGACCCTCTCAATCCCGGTGGGTCCCCAGCGACCCACGTGAGTCTTCTCAGTTGTGCATTCTTGAACCAAGTTTCAAATCACTCGCAATCGGGTTTTTCCATGTGTTAAGGTTTAATACTACTCCACCTTTGGTTGAACAATTCCTTTTTAAGTTCACAGTTTTATTTGCTTTACTTTTCGTAAGTGAAATATCTGAAATGGCTGAGAGACTGAACGGTACACTTAAAACAGCGTTGTCGCATCACCCAAAGCACCAGATCGAGGCAATATAACGTTGAGAACCATGGAGAGGCTTACCAACAAATAGTAAAGAGAGGCGTGCGTAAAGCGTTCAAGAATCTGGTGAAGCGAGTGTAATTTTCTGGAAATGTCGTCCCGTTATCGCGAAAACATGGAGAGAACCTTGGCCCAGGTAGCACAGAAAAATCTTTCTCTTTCCTGCTTGTGTGTAAACACACGTAAATCATTTAGGGGCTTGTGATAGTTTGGTGCACTCATTCCGCAGATAGAGAGTCTCAAGAGGTTTTGAAGCGCCCGTTTTAGGACCGTAAAATTATTCCGCGTTCTACAAGCGCTAGAACGAACTTGTTACAGGGTGAGCGTGGAAAGTGGAACGATCAAATCTTGTTGGAAAAATGGATATCATAATCGCGTCCACATGCTACCACTTCATTGACGAATTCTGTACGCACTGTGCTCCTTTCGTTCATTTCTGCTAAGTGATTACTTGCGGCCGTTCATTTAGCCACTAATTGGCTTCAATAAACCGTTGAACCCAGTTCAACGGCATTCACATCACGCAGTTACGACTGTTACTGAAAGATCGCGCTTTTTGATATTTGTACCGTGTGACACAAATGGTCTTAATGAAATTATGGTCGCATGACGAGAATTACGATCGGAAAATTATGATTGCAGGAAACGACCTTGAATTTTAGACAATTTTCCTTTCTTGCAGTTTTTAAAGTTTTATGAAAATTTACGCGCAGTAAAAATGGCCTGGCCTTCAAGTTTGTCTGACGATTTTATTTTTTAATCGTAATTTTGCGACTCTTCCTGAATGAGGTTTAAATATTGCCATTTGATAACGTTAGTGATAGTCATATATGACTCGATTTATTTATCACAAATTTAACCTGCTCTTCCGTAACGAATGTGTGAATAATTGTCGATTTTTCGCTCACAAGTCGTACCCGAAGATTCCCTTTAATTCTGAGAATGAAAATCTTTTGGATTCGGATTGTAATTTACGAGCTTGATATCACTGTTCCGAAATCAATGGCTTATCAGGAAATGACGCATTTATGCGTGAAAATAAAACTGTTTCCTCCAAGTGTTCAAGGCAAATAATCGTGTTTTGACAAACAAAAGCGATATGCAACGAAATTAATTGGTGCATGGAATTGCTGAATTACTTTCGGATCTCTCCACATAATTATCGACCGATTGGCACGACATGCAAGACGAATACTTTCAAATTTGATGATCAAGGACACAATGGATATACAGAGGCAGTTCGACCGAGCACTGTCGCTGCGGATTTCCGCAAAACCAAGAATCCTGTCACCGGCTGATCCAATACATACAATTACGTTTAATGATTTCTGCAATTAAAAAAAAGTATATCGATCTCGGTACATCAATGATCAAGTGGTCATCAGGAAACGAGACTCCGCTCGAAGCATCGCAGCCAGCAATAAAACGATCTAACTCGTTCGGAACGTCCAGAAAATACAGACTGTACGAAGTGTGCGTGCATCAACGCAATGCAGGTCGTACGCCGGCCGCAATTCTCCGAGTCATCAAAGACCTGTTCCTCACATTTCACAAACGTCGCGCGTACGTCTTGTGACGGACGAACGAGTTCTCTCGTTTTCTTGCTCGATGTGATTTTATCACTTTATCTTCACCGGTTTCAAATTACCTTGTACTATCAGGAGCTATGTAATCGTAGTAAAAAAAATTGCTCATGAAAAATGAAAGGGTAGCCGATTAGGCGGCCAAAAAAATGAGTGAATGACAAAAAGAAATATAAAACTATCGACGTTTTCAATAATACGAAAATTTGTAGGAACGCTCGGTTACCGTAAATACGTGCGAGTATCTCTCACTTCCAGCTTCTCTCGTAAAATTGAACTATTTTGTGTGGAAGAGGTTTGCTTCATTGAAGCCTCATTTTTTCTCGTTTCTACTTTTCGTAATCTCGTTCAACACCCACTTACCGATTGGCACTAAAATATCGACCTTAAAACAGAGAAAAAGAAACATAAACTTATGAATAAATGGATTCTTTCCTCATAAAGATCGGAAAGAACGGACTACGATCCTTCAGAACTGAACAATTTTCCTGATTCGAGAATATAATCATTCCTCGCCGCAGCAACCCAAATATTTAAATCTCTTTCCTCTATCTCTCTCCCCCTCACTGACTGAGTAACTCGAGATTAGTAAACCTTTCGTAACCGACTAGTGATTGCCAACAAGTTTTTCGATGGATTGGACGATTTTTCTTCCATTGCTCGTCTTTCATCAGTCTAAGGAATATCAGTAAAAACTTATTGCAAAAAATCATATGCATTCTTCATTGCGTGTCGAGAATTGAACTCCCATGGTATGTTTTTTTTTAGTTCTTTATATTTGAGATGTTCCGTAATATTACATTTGTTAACGTGTGTAGATACAAACAATAAACACGAACTTTTGGCACGCTGCTTGATTTTGATGTGCAGCGCAAACATTTCAAAAGTCGTCCTGGATTTAACATCACCGACCTTTTACAACTGCTTTTTTCTTCGCGTTCACTTATCCATCCCAAGACGTAACTCTCGTCGATCGAGGTATTGTGTGTTGATTGATATTCTTTTAAGCATGTTTTAATGCCAATTACTTGGGAAAATGTTTTATTCCATATTACCTAATTTATGGGTCTGGTTTTTCATGCTTTTTTTCTTCGAAATTTCTTCGGACTGGTTTCCCATATTCCCTTGGGCGTAACGAGAGTGCACGAGACGTCGAGGCATCACTAGGGACTCGTATTCCACAGCAACGAGATTATATACAGTTTTCCGGCATATTTCCACCGCCGACTCTCGTAGGTAAGAACTAATAATTAATCTAAAGTTTGAACGACTTGAGGAAATGCATAACCAACAGAATGATTTTTAAGCTGTTTTGTGCTCAGGTTAGAATGTGACTGCTTGACTAAAATTTTTCTAAAAGCTCAAGAAAATGGACGTTCTGACTGGTCACGTATCGCTGCCCTATTCCGTGCAAACGGAAATAATTATATGAACTAAAACGTGTCACCTAACGACCGTTTTTCCAAAATCTATATTTATATGGATGAACGTGGAAAAAGAATATGAGCTGTGGAATGTTGTGATTCTTTGGCGACGTGACCGACAGCCAGACTCAGTAACAACCTTACTCAATTGCTTGGATATGCAGACTGAAATGGTAGAATGTAGCAGAATCCAATAACGCCGGTTAGTTTTCGTATTGGCAGAAAGAAGAGAAACGAAATAATTAATCGATTGATTGTAATTGAATTTCCGATAAATTGTTGATTTTTTATGGCATTTTTGCGGAAAATTCAATTATTCTTCTGTATTATTTATTACCACTCTCTGTATATGAATCGTAGCTCAACGCTGCATGATACGAAGCACGTTGTATATCATTTCTCTTCCGGTAAGATGTTGCGTGCGTTATCTACCGAGCTAGCCGCTCCAGTGAACGTGAAATGCCAATCAACAAGGTGATTCGTATATATCTTCATAAAGTTACACCGCAGCTCATTAAGTTGCAGCTAGAATCATATCAAATCCCGATAAAATCTTACCCTTTCGTGTTTATTTGTTTTTCTTTTTACAGGAGTTGGCTAAGAGCAGAAGGCGAGGTTCGCAAATACTGAAGGGTAAAACGGTTGAATATTCTCGGCAAGCATGTACGCACCGAATGTACAACGTCAAAGTTGAGCGAGGTTATTGATGCAGCGAAAGCGATACGATGACACGAAAAGGTCACTGAACAGCAATGCAATTGACACAAAAGTCCAAGTGATCGTAAGTCCCATAGACATTGTCACAACCCGCGAGTTGTATGACTATGCACATCAGCTTTCACGCTTGTTTGATCAATGACGCGTGTTTTATCCTATGCTATTATAAATTACGAGCTGCTTGATAAAAACGGACAATTCATACACGTGTACGTGTTGCGCCTAGCCTTATGCATACACAGGATATGTAAAGCACTTTCAAGACGTATGAAGTGCATACTCGAGTGTCTGGTAAAGTGGGTTCTCGAGCAACGACACAGATAGTCAACGGTGCGACACGAGTTCAGTCGTCCTGCTGCTCGACGAGCCCCCAACTCTGTCGAATTATTGATTTATGACAACCAGTCAGAGGAAATAGAAGACCATGCGAAGTGATTGTTCCATAAACGTAATTGAAAGTGCATACACTTTCCTGGAAGCAAAACATTGATATCCTGGTGACCTTGAACTTTGATGCTGCTCGGAGCTCGGATTCGGAAGAACAGTTTTCAGGACATTCCACTGCAATGTCGTTAAGCTGAGCATTAATTATTTGTTCTCGTAAGAGCTGCGTTTTTTTTTAAATTTGCATCGATGTTTTTTCGATTCATAAAAAAGTACGGATTTGCACATTTTGTTATCAAAACCGATCGAACAATGTTGAAGAAATTCTTATGCCATCATGCAATCCAAGTTCCACGGGTTTGAGTCCCGTTGACGAAACGAATTGTATTTGGACAACCAGTAATGGACATAAAAAGAAATTGCAGCGTGCGAAATTGGTGGATACAACGGAGTGTTTATCGCACCATGATTATACGTCATGCGGGTGTAGTCTATTAATATCAGGTTTAAAAGCTGAGAGAAACGGCTGCCGAACACGACCAAACTCAATCACTATAATTATATCTCGTGACATATCGTTTTATAAACTGATTATCGCTTTCTCACTTTCGCTTTTCGCTATAACATCGTACGACCACTTTCAGTCAAGGACGAAATTTCAACGTGTACGTAGGATGTATGAAGTTTTACTGGGAATACCTGATATCTACAATGTCAAATTTGAAAATCCATACTTTCAGCAACAACTCCAACTGCATCTTCGTAGATTCTTACAATTTCGAGTCTTTTTCTATGAGCAAGCGAACTAACGGTTCCGGAAGCTTTTTCACTCCAATTTATTAAAATTGATCTTCATTTTCGCTTTGCTTCCTTCCTCTTCTTTTTCTTTTGACTGTTTCAATCGATCCAGTTGTATTTTATGAATTCAGTTTCATTTTCGGTAAATGAAGTTCATGTTTTCTATCGATTCCTGTTTTTGCATTACGTTAAAATTATCATCGTTTTTGTTTTGCCAAAACTCTACGAAAGCAACCAATATTGCATCGCTGGTACAACTCTCATTATGTAACACACGAATATAGTATGGAAAACAATTGAGAAATCATCGCGTTCTAATGGTTTCTCAATTTTTTCACTCGCTTTGTGCTTGCATAATCAACGAGATACTTAATTAACTGCAATGTGCGTTATACTGTAACAAAGTTAGCAAAACAATGAGGAATATTCTTTTTTTGCAAGTCTTTCGATGGGACTCTGTAGTTTGTAAAAAATATTTTTTTATTTCATGCTCGAATAAAATGGAAATTTATGCTACGATGAATTATCGATATCGAGTGGCGATCGTGTCAAAACAATTCCATCTCCAGTTGACAGGATGTGCAGTGGATGAATAATAGAAATCACATCGAACTGAGAAACCGGAGGTTGTTCGGGCGTCGTGCAATCAATAACAACACGATGTAACACTTGAATAAGGCATGTCTGGTTTTCTTTTTCTGTCAATGACCGCTGGTCAGGTGTTTTAATGCAGCAAAATGTGTGTTCATTTTGAGGTGTCATGCGTAAGAAAAATATTCGGTGGGGTTGGTTTGACGTAAACGGCGAAACGAACTGCGCGGAGAAAGCCGAAGGAAAAAAATCTGGAGAAGTGGCGCTTCTTCAGTTGCCTCCGAGGCACTTCACGAGCACGAGTCTTCTGCTCTCTTGGAAGTTAGCAGTCCAATGTCTCTTCCCAACTCAGCTTGTTTATCAAAAGTGTGTCTACACTTTGAAAACACGATAAAGACACATGGACACTTTCACACATAGTTTTTGTTTTTATTGAAATGTTAGAAATCCTGTTGGACTTGGCTTTCGCTTTGAACAAAAATTTGGCTCGGAATTACTCTTTTCTTATCTTTCCTCCTAACTCACAGCTCCTGCATGGTTTTCTGTTCGAATATGCTCTTTGTCCATTTAGGCCATAACCAAGAATGATTGAAATCTGTACGTTCGAACAGAGCAGCTTAGAATACTCTGAAGCGTAGAGATAAGTTTCCATTTGGTTCCGAAAAAATGTGACAATTCTAATAACGATAAACGATAGATTAGATATTTGTGATCATTTCTTAATGGAAAAGCTAATTGACACATTTCATCGCAATGAAAAATAATTTCTAGGAAATATAGAAGAAAATGTATTTTCTGTGGAATGGTCTCGTTAAATGAATGGGCGTATGAGTATGTAGCGAATAAATTACCCCATGACCACGAGAATGCAGTGTCGCTTACATTTAACTGAATCACATGATTTACAAGCAAAAATTCAACCTCCATTACATCCCTAAGCATCGTGCTCGATCACGTACTGTTGATAAGATTTGGATATCAGATTCATCAGCCTTGAGGCTGATTCTTATAGGAGCTGTACGTTTTTTTCCTTGATATGAATTCATTCGATAATTTTGATTATGGATTCTAATATTTCTGGAAGCCTTAATAAATTTTTTTTCAGGAAATAGGCACAGTATACAAATCAAACTAGAATTTTTATTTTATCTCAACTTCCATTCGCATTTTCATCGACTTCGGATTTCCATCGAAGTTGCGGGAAGTAGAAGGGACAGAAAAATCAACTTCTGCTATCGATATGATCGCGATACGAAATATAAGCTCGTCGTTTCGTTTAATTCGTTTAATAAAATAATGGATGTGGAATATGTTTATTTCCATAGATATGTGTAGATCAAACCTTTTAGATTACAAAGTTCGTATGTTCAGCAACTCGTCATTATCGACTTACTATCCAGTCTTTTTCTATCTAGAACACACAGCCGAAGAAATAACTGAAAATTGAGCTGCCTGAAGTACCATTGGAGTGCAAAAAAGTTCGTCTCGTGAAATGCTGAGCAAAATCACTGGGTATGAAACCTCCGCAATAATCTATTGGCTTTCTCATAACATGGCCCTCACTATTTTGGCTTGCGAATATTTGGGCGTGAGGTAACTACATACTTTCTGGATTGTCATAAAAGAACAAATCCGTAGGAATAGAGCGTAAAGGAAAGAAGATCCCGGTTCTGGTTGCCACGATCTTTATCATTTTCGCTATTCACTTCAATTTTTATGCACTCGTTATTTTTCAAGATCCTGAGGACAGGATCGTAACAGAATTTATGTGACACTTTTATTTTCATTAATATGGGAACTTTATGACGCGCTTATAGTTCGTTATTGTCTCAATAAAAACTTTAATATACCGCTGTAACGAAATGTATACAACTACCGGATTCCCGGATACCACTGTTGACTCCATAACGAAACACACGTTTATCATTCGACGCTAATGAAGTCATAGAAACCTAGACGTTATGTTCTAATCAGGTCTTAATAATATTCCATCCATTGCGAATCTTAAGTAGCTGTTGCAACGTCAGTGATGCTCGAAAGAAATTATCATGTATGTGCAGTATACCGAACGAGTGGAAAGTCAATAATATTTGTCATTTGCTGCTACGCGTGAAAAATTGAGGTATTTCTCCAAACGGGGATAAAAATTATTCATTAATTAGTATGGAAAGGTTTTATAAGCCCAAAATTGATATTTTCCATGAAGCGTCCTGAAGCAATTATGAAAAATCATAATCCGTAATTATATGGGAAGCAAAAATAACTAAGACTTCGAGAAGGTTCGATGCTGGTTAAAAAATTCTGATTAAACTTTTATTGCATTCTCAATCATGAATCCCAACCACATGCAATGAACATATAAATTGCTACTCAGCTAATTTGTGAAAAATTAACTTTCTCCACTCTGGGGAGTTTTGCCAATGAATCGAGTGCAAACAGAGAAAGCCGTTGGACCCGAATTTCCTTGTTCTTTATTTTTATTCGTCCTAACGTTTCTAACTCGAGCAATCCGAGCTGTGAGTAGTCAATGATTGAAAATGCATCATCGAGTCGTCCGCGATGGAAGAAGAGGAAGAAAACAAAAACTGCAAAAGAAAGAAAGCAATCTGTCGGCATGTCTGAGCGAGACTGGTGCTACGAGAGGCGCTACACATTGAGGAATGGGTGGTGGCTTCTCAGAAATGACGACGACAACGCGGAGACTATTTCGAAAGTTGCGTAAACTGCTTCGGTAATATGTGCCTTCTAGAATTACATTCACCGTAGAAAGTTTCCTCTGAATCGTCCTGCAACGAACACCATTGAGCAGGAAAGTGGCTCCTCCCGGATTAACGGAACACGATCATATTTTTTTCTCCGCAAGCAACAAAAGTCTATCAGAGTCGAATGAATGATCGATTCCGCTTATTGAAAGAATCCAATGGAACGATGGAAGCACGACGATAGAATGAGCCTGAAACGAGTTCCGCTTTATGGTGATTAGAAATTTAATTACGAAAGTTCGCCCGATCATTTGATCACAACGAATCATCGATCGCAATATGATTGATCCGAACGTTCTATGGCTCAAGTTGCAGAACCCTGCTCACGATGAACGCTAGGAAATTCTTAGATTAGCCTCCGAAAGGAATGGTAGAAAACGATCTGTGTGCATCGTGCCAAACCTTGAAACCGGTAATTCCTGCGATTACGCAGTCGCGGTAATGGACTCATGATTTTTTTCGTTCGCACGGAAACGCCACTCTCGCTAACTCGAAACACACAGTTCCAAATTAATTCACAAATTACATGGACGAGCAGGTGGAGTCGGACGAAGAAACGAGGATGAGAAAAAGGACACAGCAGGGCTGTATACTTTATTCGAGAACTTGTAGTGGCAAATTCTATGTCATTTTGACGAAAAACCTATTCAGTATCGGACACGCTGGAATGGTTTTCCTACAACGGCTTCCACAATGACGGTCAGAGGGCCCGAGTAATTTCGACGAGCCTTTCTCGCACGCTCTGGCATTGCCTCTACTTCAAATATGAGGCGGTTCCCTATGCAGAGGTCCATGGGCCAGGTCGAAGGCATCGAAAATTGAAACACACGTATACACCAAATTGGAGTCTCTAAAATGGCAGGGAACGCGTGCTCGTTGCCCTAGTTCTCCGATGTGTTTTACACAAAAGCAATTTCTAGTCCCTGCGACCGTGTCTTTAAATATCGTAATACGAATAATTATTTTTGAACGGATTCTTTAGACTCTGTTCCAAGAATGGTTGACGGAACGTTGAATATTGAAAAATTTATTTGCGGATAACCTTTTTTTTTATGGCTAGAATGAAAATATTATCCAGAGTCCATTCCATTCTCAAACTATACTTCACTATACTCGAAAATTCTCTTTTGAAGTCATGGAGTAGTTCGTTGTAAGACGTTAAATAGACAGTTGAAATATAATTCAACGTTTTTTTGAGCTCCTATAAAATATGGAGAGTCTTGAACAATTTTTGTTGAGATATCCCTCAATAACATTTGGTGAAGTCCCGAATTTTAAGAGGATTCTAGGTGTCAACTTTTTCGAGTAAAATATTACAAAGCTCTACGTACTTGACCATGTATGTTTCAGTAGATGTTAGTTTATTTGATAATTTTTTGTGAAGTCGCTCTTTAACTTTTTGTGAGAAGAGATCCATGTCTAGTTTTGGAGTGTTAATTTAACTCGTTTTGAATTTTTCTGCGAGTTTTTTAAACAGGAATAACCATTTGGGTGGGAATGAATTTTTCAACAGAGACAACTATTTGGCGGGAGTAAATGTACCTGTCTCAGTTTTTTCACAGCATCTATGTTGTTTTTGGCTGGTTTATTTAACGCAATTGTGTCAATTTGGAAATTCCAGATTCCAAGATTTCCAAACATTGACGGGCAGTCCGCCAATGACGCACTTACAATCATTATTAACTCTTTTATGCAGCGATGGAGCGTCGTTCAAAGTTTTACCAGAGCACGAATTATTGGCTAATATTCCGAGGCATGAAGTTATGCTCGCAAGGACACCGACCACGCCTGTTCAATATGGCAATGTGCCAAGCTTGAACGAGACACGAGTGGATTGATCAGAAAAATTGCGTGTGACCTCGTGATCACTGATCGAATCAGGAAAAGAACAATAACATTTTTATTATCTGCCAAAATGCATGGTCGCGGGTATCAATTCGTATTTGAATGTTTACAGTGTTATAATAATCATGATAATAAAGGTACATTACGTATGTAAAAGGAGCAAATGATAAATCGACTGCACGCAGATTTGAGATCCAATGTCCGATTAAAAAATCGGTTTGCCAGTGAGCACCTTGTAGCACTTCAAACCAACGCATAAAGTTAGGAAACCCAACGTTTACGAGAGCAAATGAACCACGTGCAGTAGTTCCGAGAAAGTTGTGCTAAGAATTTGCAGAACGCTTTTTTATTTCTTTCATGTCACTTTGATATGAGCTCAGGATCTTGTACACCCAGTCCGTAACCAACATTCGGATACATTCGTGTCATTTTCATATATGCGTGAGCATGGCACAACCATTTCGCGGTTCACTTAGTCTCGTTGCACATTGCGATATGCCAGAGTGGCTCGAGGGTGGCGGTGGTGGTGAAATTTGTAGATATAACGATTCAAATAATTAACATATAGCACAGTGTAAACCCATGCATCAGATGCTTTGATATAGAGATATTCATGATCGATAATAAAACGACGTTATCTGCGAAAGAAGTTCAATTCTAATAGCACAATTGTAGCGTCCGGAAGAATGCACCGGAAGAGCTAACGAATGAACTGAGCGGAGGCGTGCTTGTCGCGTGTAAATTGTTCTGGGTCGATTGTCTTTCTTCCTGAGAGCGTTGACTCCAAGAAATCTCATTGCGTCCACGTAGAATTGACATTGCCATGAAAATATTTCTGAAACATTGGGCGTCAAAACGACAAGAATCTTCAATGGGAAAATATGTTCAAAAATTACATGTCTTCGATTAGTCAATCGACCTACTCGTCGTCAGAGTTTTTCTTTTGGAAAAAGGGAAGGGAAAGAGAGGAACAAGAAAATAAAATATTGTGAAAAAAAATCAAAGAACTGGATGGCGCAGCCCACTATACTGTTGCATATCTCCCAGTCTGCAACCCTCGGATTTGTTAAGGGAATAAAGGCGCGTGCCTGTCACACGTTCCTACTGAACCCGCCTCTCCCGCTCTCTTCTTCATTCCCATGCAGATGATACTCGTTGTATCTCTGTATCCACGGAATGGCAAGTTTTCCATTTCATCCCGCAATGTCTTTTACTCTTGCTGATGCGTCGCGAGAGTTTCGAGCATCCGTATGACGTTTACGGAGTGAAAATTTGGAGAGTCTAATGTCCCATTGCAATGGAACGTAGAAAAATAATTTTTTGGAATCGTCGATACTTTTTTGTTTTTCAGATCGAAAGAATGTTTTTGTTCGCAGAACAAAAACTTTCCCCTGGATCCAATCACAGCATTTTAACCCGAAGTTGAATGAGCGCACAGATCCGGGATCGTGGCATTTAGGAAAAAATAATTAAATCATGTATAGAACCAGTTAATGTTGAAACTTCAATTCAAATGAATATTTTTGTGGATACATATTCATATCGCAATCGCACGAGCATTCAGTGGCCAAAATGGACCAAATCAACTGAGCAAAGCGAGCACAGAGTTGCAGAACTTGAAATGGAACCGGTAATCTGGATCTGTGGAGGGCGGAAAATGATATCCGTACAGCGGCCTCTTCGGAGACCGGTCACAAAGCCGAGGACGATTTGAACAAAGAAAAAAAAAAAGCGGAAGAGTGAAACGAGTTCATGGCAGTGGACAGTCCAGCAGAAACGTTCTGCGACGTTCAAAAGCTCTGCAATGAATCAGGCTGGGGCTGCTTTTGTGATTATATTGCGGAACGGCGGTGGCATGTCGATTCAGAGTCGACGTTGATTAATTTTTCATGGTGACGAAGAGCTATAGATTCGAGCTGCTTTACGAATTCTGCAATTGGTTAGTAATTCACGGGATGATCCAGCAGCCGAAAATATAAAAGTTTGGCTCAAGGAGAATTCTGAAAGGTAATTGCATCGGTAGATTCTTCAGATGATAGGCAGAACCAGCACATAAGACGACGGTAGTAAATCGTTTTGGCAGGCTATAGTGAATCGACTGAAATTCGTTTTACAATGTTGCGTACTTCGAGGTCGCATTCCAATCATAAATCATTGGTGATTTGGTGGAGTGTGAACGACAATTTTGCTTTTGCATGCAAATCAAGCACGCTGATCAACTCGAGCTTGTTGGATCCTTCGCGGAGCTCAATTCAGAAAGGAGATAAAATTATAACACACATGCTTGCCACTTGTTAGCGAGGCCTGTAATTACGCGTCGCAGATGATTTTTGCGGAAGAGATTCAGGAAGGGTTACTGAATTTGGTGAATTTTTGAGGAGCATAAATGCGGTAGGCAATTGATAGCATTGGAAAACGACGGTACATGGAAGATGACAAAAAAAGGGGCAGGGACTTGAAAAGGTGTTTAAGCGTGCGGTGAGCAGACACGCGTTTGCAAAAGAGGTTTTATACCGGGAGGTGTTAATTTAAAACAAAACTTAAGTATAGGTGACTGTGAATCGAGGAGCTTGAAACTGTTGATGCTCGTGGTTTTCTTCAGTCCCAGAGTTCCAGCGCAACGGGAATTCACTCTTCCCCTATCCTCCCAATTCGGGCTGACTCAGGTTTCCTTTCCTCCCTTCCGTACCTTGTAATCAGCATCGACGCTTCGAATTTTTTTTCTTGAATATAACAACCTCGAGTACGACCAGAAGGTTTCGACTATTTTTTCGCACCTTCGGCTTCATTTTTACTGCTATATTTTTAACAGGCGCGCGCGCTACCGTAGCGGTTCTTCCAACGAACAGAAACAAATTAAAAGGGAAAAAGGGGAAGTCAAAGAAGAACAGGATAACGACGACGAATGCAGGAGAATTCCAGATCCTTTTCTAACTTCGAAAGCCTCGGGCATATTTTAGGCACTTTATAAGTCGAAGGGTCAGCGAATCTGCAATAATTGGGCTAACCCAGTCTATGAGAAGAAACTGTCAATAACATTTGTAGTAAAACAGCAGACTTTTCATATAAATATTTTTCGAAATAACGGCGATCGTTAAAACGTCGAAGCTGCGAAGGGATAATTGAGCCTGCTGCCATCTTCTAGTGTGAGCAATCGTTTTCGCCAGATACTTGAAGAATCGGATAGGAACTTTGGCGAGAAAAAATGTGTCTCTGTTGCCACCAACAGTCTTGCCATCAATTCTGCAAAAAAAAATCAATAATTCAAATAAGCGGCTGCGATCTAATCGGCTGCAGTTGGACCAGCGGTCGGTAAGAACTAGCAAGACCAGCAAGTAACTTACCGATAGCAGAATAATTCATCGGTTCCCTCGGCAGTCGAAAAGGCAGGAAATTTGAAAGTCTCTGAGAGGGAATTTTCAACAGCAGAACCTCATCAGTAGGATGACAAACCTGGTTGATTCGTGGTCGATCTACCGGAAGCACATTTGATTGAATATGAAAATCTTGGAGGTTTCAAACGGTCGGTCAACAGTAATGCTGCAGGGACGTAAGGTTTGTGGCTACTCGTGAAAAACTAAACCACCACAAACATGCTTTTGGACTTGCAGTGACGTATGACACTTTGTTCTCGCTCTCGTTGCCCACCAGGACATTCAGCTGATCTATTTTAGAGTGGAAACTGTTTTTTCTAAAAGAGGCAACGATAACGTTGCTGTCGTTTTTTTTCGCGAAATCCTGTAATTACTCGCTCGAGCAATTTTGCGAAAAAAGTTTCAGGCTGGTTTACAAAATTGTGTAAGGACGAGTGTGGTGGACAATTGATATCTTTGGTTAACAGCAACGCATGGAAGGCAAACAAACAAAAGGGCCTTAAAAAGGTGTGAAAGCGTGCGGTGAGCAGGGACGTTCGCAAAAGAGTATGCGGAGAGGTGTTAATTCAAAACAAAACCAAAGTATAGGAGACCGTGAATCTTATGCTCGAAGCTGGTGATGCTCGTGGTTTGCTTTACTCTCAGGTTTGGACAAACATCGAAGAAGGATGAGAATTCTCTCTCCCCCTTCCCTCCCAATTCAGGCTGGCTCTTCTTTCTTTACTTCTCTCCATTTCGTACCTTATAATCAGCACCGCTGTTTCAAACATTTTTCTCCAAGTATAATAACCTCCCGGACGACCAAGAGGTATCAACCATTTCTTCGCACCTTTGCTTCATATTTACTACACTCTGTTTAACCGGTGCGCGCGTCACCGCGGTAGTTCTTCTAATAAAGAGTAGCGAAAGGGGAAAGCACAAGGACGAAAGAGAATAACGGAGGGACTGAACTCGAGATGTTCTGCTAACTTCGAAACCCTAAGGCATCGGACACATTTCGCATGGCAGCCACGTCCACGTTTTTTGCTTTTCCTAAATTTGACTATTTTGAAGAAGTAAATTTTTTTTTTTAAATGGCAGCCATTAAAATCTTTTGAAAAAATTTTCTTCCAATTACAAAGTTGAAGAAACTATTTTTTTTTTAAATTTTGATCGTAACCTGTAAAATATAAGCATTAAAAATCAGTGCAGATAATTTCGCCATGACAGACCACACCAGGCTATGTGCACGATATCCATGAAATCGCGCGAGACCCACAATTTGGACCAGTTAGGAGTGTTCGATACGGGGGCGTCGGTCGATTCACTGAATTTGCATTCGAGGCGTGAATCTTTTAGCTCGCTTGCATCACTGATCTGAAGATAGATCTTGCGTTCACGCAGGCTGCCAAAAATCGATATGCATACATATTTATTCCGGAGTGCCCACGGTTCAACGATCTAGGAAGAAAGCGTTCTTCGAAAATAAAAAAAAAAAACAGGATTCTCGCGAGCCAGGAAGATTCTAACACCCCTGCTAAGTTTCAATACATTTATCTAGCTGTGAAGATCGTTCGCTGTATATTTTAACACGCGTCTTTCCAAAACGTGGCGAAAAGCATCTTCACATAGAATTTTAAACGGCACATGGGAATGCTTAGAAAATGCATGAAGTGGTTATTAGCGACGTCCACGTAGCAAACAGCGACCAAGATCAGAACAAAGAGATAAGTCACATAGAGCATTCCAAAAGTAAAAAAAAAAAACTATTTGCAGCACTCGAAAGCTGCTTGAGATCCTCGGGTCGTATAACTGCGGTCCTCACAAGATTGGTATACAGGATAAAAAATTGCTGACCAGCAATTACTCAGCGTAGGCATCTTTTCAAAATCAGAACGTGCATTTTATTCATTGTGATGGGATAGAGAGTTCCGCAATTCAGGAGCATGGACGAAAGTAGCAACACTTAACGAGAATTACTGCATAGCGCGGGCATAAAAGAAATAGTTATAAAGTCTCAATTAAAGATTTTCAATTAAAATCTCGGCTGCTCTTAGTGTCGGAATTCAGCAGGAGGCCTCATCCCTGATTAAAGTGAAGTGCATTATTTAAGAATCCGTATTTCCGCTGGTAGTCTTGGCAAACTGTACCAGCGACCGCGACTTCCAGAGGTATCGTCAGAATCCTGAAGTTCACGTCTGTAGAATCTTGCTTCCCGTACACGAAAGTGTGCAAACGATTCGACATGACCCAAATCACTCCCTGAACAATCTTGAATATGAAAAAAAAAAACTATAGAGTGCCATCGAAGGAAGCAGAGTTTGGAGAACGTTCGGATGGAGATCATACCTTAATATCGACTGGGAATATCAATGCATCGTTGTGTCTAGCTATCACTGCGTGATTGACTGGGCTGTAGGGCAGTGACGAGTTCCAACAGCCGATGGCATTTTGGTCAATCAGATTGAACAGCATGAGACCATTCTCATCCATGACCTCCGATGTTGAATGACCCATGAAGCGCTTAGGAAGTGCCTGCGAAAAAAGGTCAACATCAATAATTGTTTCGGGGGAAACAAGGACCCATATACTTTCTCTCTGGAATAAATTGCATTTTTGCACCTGGAATTTGTGATAGCTGGTATTCGAAAGAGCCTGGTCCCTTAGATATTCCGTTGAAACACTGAACTCTCTGTTACTACTGAGTGGATGGAAGAACAAAGTTCTGTATCCATCGTCGTTGATCGGCGAGAGAGCCATACCGAAAACTCCTTCGCCAGGCCATTGGAAATTAAAACCAGCGATTGTGTAATCGCCAGCTAAGGGATCCGGGTAAAAGAAACTGTGTTCCAGGCGCCAAGATTTGTTTGCTTTCCAATCGTATACTATCAGACCGAAGCCAATCTCGTCAGGCATGTAGGCGAACGCGTCCTCGCAATCCGTGTTTCCTATCTCTACCGCGATGTTACTAATGAAAGTGTTCTGAGGATGAAAATTGAAGAGTTGGACTTCGAAAAACACAAACGACTTGTGAAAAAATCCATGGACGAGGTTCCTGCGTTTCAGCTAAAATACGTTCATAAACTACTTGCTACTTTTTTGTCCATTTCTCGAATAACAATTAGTCGATTGAGTGAGATTGTTGGACTAATTCTCATGCACTGCAGCATTTGTTTGCCTGATTATCTCGAAGTCTGGCAAGTGTCTACAAAGGTTTTCAGTTCAGTGGCAAACTTTGAACTTCATTAAAACTGGCAAAGGAGATTAATTACCGATTTGAGATCCGCTTTTCGTAATTGGTACTGTCGCAAAATTTTGTCGGTCGTTAAATCGAAGATGTTGAGGGTGAATGGACAGAGTCGAACGGCTCCGTCTCCAAATCCTATCGTTCCAGTGTCAAGAATCCAAAGACGGTTGCACTTGTCAGCATGCATTCTGTAAACATTTCGTTCATATGGAAAGTCTTTTGGAAAAAAATCTTATTATGGTGGTTTAAAAATCTCACCTGTGCACCGTGGTAAGCGCAGTGCCACAAGCTCCGGCAATATTTTGGCTCCAATTCGGATAAGGGATCAACTTCGGGGATCCCCCGTGATGCGCGTTGAGAGAAATGTAATTCAGAGTCGCTGGTACTCCTGCAAAACGATATGAAGTTTTCTGCACTTTTATCACTGCATTTTGTGTGATTCCACTCACCCGACCTCCATCTTGGTACACCCAGGAAAAGCTTGTTCCGCCAAACTTCAAAGCCAATGGGCAGTGCGTTCCCGAGTATGAGATCGCCGCGTCTTATAGCAGCTCGTCTGCTCGCTTCATCTGGATAAGCCCAATCGAGAATTTTCCACGTAAATTTCTCGAGAAGTGGTGCTTTTCCAAGGTGCGAGATCCATGATCGTTGACCAAAACTGCAATTAATCGTTGATTCTCCGATAATAATGGAAAACATAAGAACGATCCATTTTGGACGAAACAGGAAATAGGATTTCATTCTCGCGTCAGAAATATTAATTAAACAATTCCTTCAATTATTTATCTCGGTTAATTCCCCATCAGTAGGTCACAAAATACGAGCCAAACACAAACTGCGCGAGCCAAGTTTGATCGAAACTGAATGTTCAGGTAAAATACAACTCGTATAATTGTGGAGTATAATTGCTACATAATTTTCTGATAACGTGCTACGTCGTACTTGGCAACACTGAAAACGACGCAAGACCGTGGAGGGCATACTCAACGCAGGATGAATAACTCGGAGACGCACATCAACAGAACGAATATCGTTATTAAAAAAAAAGAAAAAACAATCAACAGTTTTCTTGAAAAATAGGGACGAGGAGCGTCTCGGCCCAGGAAGGAAGAAAAATCTCGCTCGTTTCCGGTCTTTTGGAAATAAACGTGTTTCCGTGAAAGGACGAATATTACGAAATAAAAATACCAATTATCATTGAAGATTTGTTTTCGGGAAGGAACTTTTGTTATTGATGTTGGCAATCAAAATCTTTCGGATTAAGTGGGCAATTTACAAGTCAAAAGTCATCGTTACATATAAAACTGAGTTTATAAAATAAAAAAGTATCACCAAGGCTGGCCCATAGCTGATGGAGTCGTTAATTGGATGGAAGGAGCTCATAATATTTAACAAGAAATATAAAGTTCCATACATACCAAGAAAAACTGTGTAATGAAGAAGAACCCGACGATTCGTTGACGCCAATAAAATTGGCCAACGTTCAAAGAGCCGCAATGAAAAATATTTTCTGGATATAAATTAACAAGGTGGTTAACAGTTTGATAGTGACTCCCGTGTTGTTGACATCATCAAACGTGAATACCTATTAGTTATACATAGTAGACTTTAGGTATCAATAAATGAAACGCAAATCCTGACACTGAGATATTTTACGAATTAAACAAAATGAATAAAAATTCGAAAAAATAATGAGAGCCAAAGGTGGAAGGAACAAATGATAGTCATCATTTGGTCAAAGAAAAGGTCGACGTGAAATTGTATTCGTCAATCGCGTCGAGGAGAAACTTGTAAAAGCAAGCACATACGTCAGTTACCCTCCAGGTGCATGGATATTCTCCCTATAGATGATTTTTTTCATATTTTTTAAGCAACACGATCAAGGACGAGTGAAAGAACAAATACGTCCGTTTGTATGTTTCAATCAAAGAGAGAAAAAATGCTTTTTACAGCAGCACGAACGACAATGTTGAAAAATACATGAATGAACGATTTGTCCGTTGTATTAAGAATTATTTGACGTTTTCCTTTGGCTGCTGTGTCTTGATATGTTACGAATATTTTACGTATTGATGCACATACATTTATATGTAATGATTTATGCAAAAAAAAAGCGGATACCGATCGCAGTAGATCGATAATCAACTTGTCGAGAAATGAGACTCGACATGAACCACTTTGGCCTGCAATAAATTGTTTTTTTTTAACGAATCTACAGTGATATTTAACTTGTATAGAAGAGACAGAGTCTGTTGAGTGTGCGTGCAATAACGCAATTCAGATCGTACTCAGTTAGCTCCGAGTCATCAAAGACCTGTTCCGAATATTTTCACGAATGTGGTTCGTCGTACGGCGAGCCAGAAACAGCCGAGTTCTTTCGTCTCTCCAGCGATTTTTATGGCCTTATTTCCACCTTCCACCAGGCTTCGTATCGCCTTGAATGAAAAGCTAGTCGAAGAATGAATCATGAGAATCAACGAGGTGCCGATTGAGATGATGAAAAATATCTCGAGATTTAAAAAAAAAAGAATGAGTTGTTTTATTTTTAAATAAATCTTGAGAGTGCAAGAACGTTCGAATGCCGCAAATAAAAGTATCTCTCACCTTCAGCTTCCCTCGTAACGTGGAATTATTTCGAGTGGAAGCGGTGTATTTCATTAAAGCGCGGCTTCCCTCGCTTCCATCTTTAGTGATCTATTTGATCTCGCACGAAAAACACCCACTTAAAGAGAGGCTGGAAAATACCGACCCCAAAGAAACGAAAAAAAAGAAAAAAAAAAACAGAAACGTATAAATGAATAAATTTCTTTTTTTTTATGAATGGCGGAAAAAACGACCTCGTTGATCTTTCAAAGTGGAAAGTTTCCCTGATTCGGGGATATAATAATTCCCCGCCAGAAGCCAGAATGCCGGACTCTCTCTCTCTCTCTCTCTCGCTCGGAGTGTCCCGAGATCAGTACCTGTTTCGTAACCGACGAGTTATTGCCAACAAGTTTTTTTTTTGGTATTTTGGATGATTTTTTTTCATTAATTCAGCATCCATGGCGAGACTGGTAAAAAAATTTGCAAAAAATTCTGCACTTTTTCCTGCTTGTCACGAATTTGAACTCGCAGCAGCTGTTACAGTTAAAACTTTTGTGTGGCCTTTGATTTTTAATGCTTTCCGTATAATTGAATGATTCTGAATTATTATGATTTTGTATTTTTTGTTATTTTTATCATCGATAAAAGAATAAGCAGTGACCCCTAACAGTATGCAACAAGCTGAGTTGCCGACAATTCTCCATAGGTTCCTTCGTCCATATAGATTCAGGTCACACAATGCTCGGACTGTCCTCTTCCGCATTTTTTGGTCAGCAGAGCAAGAAAACCTGATTCTCTGTTATTTACTTTTTTAACTTTCTATGTTTTTTCCTTCCGTCCAATTGGCAGGTGAATAGGTCGTGCAAACCGTAATTCATGCATCGACAACTATATACGTACTGTACTTAATAAACAAGTGTATGTTCTGCGCATAGGATCACGTTTTATGCATGACTGGATAAATTTATGCTGGTTATGATCGATACTCGCCAGCAGCGCAAGCCAATGAACACGCGATGGTACATAATTGTTTTTTGGAATTAAGTCATTGAATAAAAAGAATCGTATATTCGACGAGTCCCTGATTCGCCTCGTGCATTTCAAGCGTGAAAAAAATTCGTAACGACATGTGAGCATTTTTAAAAATTGAGACATTGAATCGAGAATCGAACTCCCTCTGCTATTTGGCTCCTCAATTACAAGCTTGAATAAAGTCCGAACTTCCTTATTATAATGACTATTTGGACATGCATCAACTTCTCGTTTCGATTGATCGTAAAATAAGTATATGTATACAGCTGCCGTGGACACGATCCGAGGAACATTAGAGAAATCTCTGTACTGCCTACGGAAGTTTCACAATTTTCACAGGGTTGAACCATTGAGTATATTTAGACAACAATCAACGCACATAAAAAGAAATTGCAACCTGTGTAACTGGTGGATACAACGCAGTGTGCAATGTATCACGATTATATGTGACGCTAGTGTGTTCTTTTAATAGTAGTACCGAAAGCTGAGAAAAACAGGTGCCAAACGCGACGAGACCCGATCACTATAATTATACATCGCAGGACATATCGCTTTATAAGCCGATTATCGCTTTCTCACTCTTGCTCTTAGCTATCATTTCTTACGACCACTTTCTGTCAAGGACAAATGTCGAATGTATCGATGTGTGCATATGATGCATGCAGTTCTTTTATGAGGAGCAGCTGGTATCGATAATCCGCCATGTATTATTTAAATAACCGACTGACAAAAAAATTTTTTAAGTCAACGAAACATGATGAACACAATATAATTTGTCGATTCGGAAAAAACGTTCTCGTGTAGTACGTGACATTCAATTAGCCAGCAAATCAAATGAATGGAACGATCGAATCGTCGTTGGAATGAATAGAACGAAATTAGTTCTTCAATGCACGAAAATCAACTAGATTGCATGAAACTGTCCGTTGGGGCTGGTTAGACACGAGCAGCGAAGACAAACAACAAGAGGAGGCAGAAAAAAAAGGACCAAACACTTTTAGCCCTCTCGGTTGCCTTCGGAAGAGACTCACGAGTCGAAATCTCTTGCTCTTTCAAGAAGCAAGACTCTCAATGTCTCCCCTCATAGCCGAGCTTGCGACAATCGCGTGCGGGTAGTTTGGATGCTATGCCAGCCAAGTATACACTTGACCGCACCAGAAATCACGTGTGTGTTCCTTGCAATATCTCCATGAGTTTGCCAACTGCCTATGGACGTTGATGGGGTATGGAATTTCAACCAATTTTGAACACGGCTCGCTTACGAATATTACAAAAACGTGGTTGCCATTCCTGAGCTACTCGGTGTGCTTGTCCTTCACGTGTTGGTAAAGTTTAATCCGGTATCATTGAGCATTTGAGTGACGATGTAGACGAAATTCTGCAAAAGCTTGAAAACGCAAAGAGTCGGTGAGTTAAGTCAACTTAGCACAATTTCGCTAGAGTGTAGACGATAGTGCGGGCACGTGGAATAAGAAATGAAAAATCGAGCGAAAGCAAAAAGAGGAGAGTAAGAGTTAGCAAAAATATATGACGGGAGGGCGCACGCGTATGAGAGTGAGAGAAGAAAAACGAAAGGGACGGAAATAATATAAAGAGGAAATAATAAAGAGAGAAAGAGAAACGGTGATGCCGGTTTGGTGAGGAAGATACGAGAGTGTGGTTCGGCTTGGAGAACGGCGCGGGGCAGGTGCACGAGTTTCATTTTCGTGTAGCGCGGCGCGAGTGGCCCGCTTCAAAAGTCTCGGGGCTCTCTCGCACCTCGTGCAGTCTCGGATCTGCCGCTTTGCAAGAAATAAAACTGTGGCACGAGGCTCCCGCAAAAAAATGTCTATGATTCTGCGCATATCCCTCGACCGTAAACAGCAATAAGTCCATCTCTCTCTATCATCTCTTCCGAATCTTCTTATTTTGTCGCCACCCTTTCGCTTCACGGAGATTTGGCTCTGCATCCGCCATTCTCTCATTCTTCTCGCCTAGCTCAAAGCTCCCGGTTTCGGCCAACACACTCCTCTTTATCTTCTCACGATCTCTATACGAATCATTCGATCTCCCGAGTCCTATATACGCGAAGGGACAAAATTATACCGAGTCGAGATTCTAGCAGCACAACTTTTGCAAAGACACTATTATTCGATCCTTTTTACCTTCCCGATTTATTTTCTCACTCGTTTTTTTCCTTCATATATCGCAGCGAAGAAAAAATCGGCGATGCACGCGAGATCGGTTCGACTAAATAACGCAGAAAATAAAAGACGGCAAGACTGCAAATTCTTTCACGCGTGGTATCTCTTCCGATACGTATCCTTCTTCATGTGTCCATGGAAAGCGATGACGCCGACGTTCAGTCCTCTTTCTCTTTCCCTCTATCGGTTAAAGACGCGTGGAACCAGCCGACAGGTGTGGCACGGGTTTTACTTTGCTCGGAACGTGTCCTGCTCGCTCCAAGCACACCACCAACACATGCTTGTTACTCATACATTCGTCTGCTGTACGATTCAATACAAGTTTTGCGAAAAATCGAAAGCAAATGGATTGATTGAATTTCAACAATTTATCGGTAGCCATTCCTTGCAAGCTCAGTATGTCAAACAAATAACAAAGACGGTGCACCCTCGTCACCATAATCGTGATGATGACGGAAAGGTGAGAACGAAAGTGTCTATGAGAAAAGCAAAAGCTCAGATTTCTTTGAAATGTTGACTTTCATAGCGAGTGCGATCACGTGATCTATTTTACTAATGATCGCTGTAGATTGATGCCCCGCCATTAAAAAGAAAAAATAAGTTCTATTTTGGGCAACTGGAAGGATCACAAATTGAAAAAAAAGAAAATCGCGTTTATGAATAACTGATTAAAAGCCACGATTCCGACGGCTCCCTCATCGAGCAGCGAACCATCTCATCCTTGAAAACAAACAAACGCGAACGTTCACCACACGAGCAAGCCGCAAGAACCCTTCGCGTTATATTCTGGTGGAAGGGCGTGTACGCGTGTCAGAAGAAATCCAAAAGAGGAAAGGAGTGGCTCGGTAGATTTTGACAATCCAAGGAACGTCAACAATCACGAGTGCTGGCTACTCTACGGAGGAATCTCTCGGGAGGCGGATAGGCTGAGGGAAAAAAAGGGAGGAAAAAAAGGAGGTATCGAAGAGAAAGAATGAAAAATTTGAGATGGTCAAGGCATCTACGATTGTGGACGCACAGGTGCACGGACTAACGAGCGTTCGAGGCACTCAATTTCGTATTTACCTTTTCGGCCTTTCCATACAACGAACTCTTCGCAGAAGAGGTGAAACCGACGCCTCTGATCTATGCGATAATATTGCTCTGTAGATAGGAACTTGGGAAAAAATAAAAATTCAATAGAATCAAGAAAGTCGATACAAAAGAAACTTTTGTAGAATTGCTTTTGTTTTTTTTAAGTCAACTAGAGAATTTGGAACAACAAAACGATTTACGACTCGTGAAAGAGTTTCTGCCGTCCTGTTTGTCCGTCAAGGTTAAACAATGAGGAACTAAATGAAAACGATGTCAGATTAACATGTCAATTTTAATTTGTCGCATACAGGGTGTATGTTCACGTTGACGATGTTGCATGCGCGTCATTCCTCTGTGAAATCGAAGGACAAAGAATGCGAACGGACAAGTGCCAAAGCTTCAGAAAAAAATGGGAAATCACATGAAATTATAAATAACGAAAATCTTTTTTTTTCAATGTTCCCTCGGCATTGTTGCGAAGAACTTGGATTTATGCCAAGTTTAGTTTTAAGGAAGTTGTTTGGTTATTCGAAATGCCTATTCAGAAGTTGAATAATTTAAATCGAATATGTACTATGTCTATATTAATACCAAAACCACCATATAAAATTTGCGGTCTTCTCCACTTCCAATTAAGACCCGATAAGATCGCGTTTGGCCTCACTCGGGTGGCGCGAGAGTTTCCGAAACGACTTCATTAGACTAGTCATAAAATTCGTCGTTCAGTTTCGAGAACGGTCGGTCAAAGGAACGAGCCCTGTAGTGCGATCCGAAATGCCATAACGTGCGTACAACGAAGGGACAGGTGCCTCGGACCCATGGCAAATGTCGTGGATCAAAGTGCAGGCATCTACCTCCCAGAAAAAAACGGCACAGGGAACCTTAATCCTCCACCCAATTACATAGTTCGCGTATGTAAAAATACCTCCTTATTTTTTTTTTACTATTAAAAAACGACTAAATCCTGACTTTTAATGAAACGCGGATATGCCGGCGAGAGTAAAAAATAAAAAGTAATAAGAAGTATTACGAGAATGAGTAAATATCGATAAATTGTTTGATGATCAGGATTTCGTGGAGGGGAAATGCATGCGTGTATGTTGAAGCAATGAACGGAACGTAGCAGTACGAGAGGGAATCGCGAGCAACTGTAAGATCTGGGTAACAAATGGAAGGATGTGTGAAGAAACGAAACGTGAAGGAGATATAAAAAAAATTAAAGTTTGCGAGAAGATTGAGCGAAATGAGGGAGACAGAGAGTGAAGGGAGCGATGACCATGGGTCTACACCGATGTCCATGACATCCGTCTCGCTCGATCTCTCTCTTTCTCTTTCGTACAGCAGAAGATTCAGGAGAATCCGATGAAGAAGACAGAGCGAAATATGTATACAGAAGCGAAAAAACGTGGAAGAGGAACACAAGAGGAAGGCACACGAGATGAGCGAAAAAGGATGCGCGGGAAGAGGGGATGCCGATGGCCATTAGGCGTCCTGGTAAACCGTTTTCTCTCTTATCCTTCACTTTCCATCTTTCTCCTTTTCTCTCTTTTTCCGACTTTCACTATCTCACTTACTCGGACTAAAACTTGAGAGAGTCTAACCGCAAGCGGACCCCTCACTTACCTTAATTATTTCCACGTGACTCGTCGGAAATCTCACGTGGACCCTCTAATGAATACTAATTTCGTACTCGGGTTCGCTCGAATTTTCAACACGACCATGTATCCTCGTGTGTATAGATACGGTATATATATTATCGGCAAGTATTTTTATATAGATATACATTAGTTCGCATAACCCGAAGAGGGCAATAAACCGAAAGATGCTGAAAAATTGCATCTGATGACCACAAAACCGCCGCAAAACACGGAATACCCGGCTATTATCGCTCTACAAGGTACAAGTGATATGAGAATCTCAAGGCACTATGTCATCATTCATCTTTTTAAGTATTCATGGCCTGGCAATCGTGGATTCCTATCCCATGCATAATCTCAAACAAAAATGATGAATAAACAAAAAAAAAAAAATACCAACAGCTTCTTAATCGGGAGCAAAAATATTTTCACGTACCGGACGTTGTGCTGTCGAATCTCATATACTAAATAATATCATGTCTGTGCGTTTGCATATTCAATGTTGGTCAGCACCCGCTTATTTGTGAGATTCAATCATATAAACACTTAGTCGAATCTCTGCATCGATGAGTACGATTTTTATCTGCTCGGTGTTGTGTAATTTTGAAGGATCTTCGAGCTATGAGGTTTCACACTTATGGGAGGAGCATTGAGATGATCGAGCGATTTCTATGATTAAGCAATGACGAGCGGTACGAATTTAAAGAATAAATTGAGCGCGTGAAAAATCTGCATTTTAAAATTCGTACCCGGTCAATGTTCGATGACACTTGTTCAGAACGATCGTATTCTTTTGAGTCTGCCCTGCAGACACGAAATTCTCGTATATATTTATGTTCGTGCCCGAAGACACATAAGCATATGCAACAAAACTCGTGTTCAGTTAAGCACGAGAGTAAGCGACGAATGAGAAGATGAAGAAGACAAAGAAAAAGAATGATGGGATTTTTAACCAGAGGCTGTCTTTTAGCTCCCGGCCTCCTGAGGAGAGACTCGCGGAGCTTGCTCTGCGGTGCAATGTCGGATAATTATGCAAAATAAATAAAGGCACGCGCACATTCTTACACCCTCGGTCTTTCTTGACGGGAAGACAAGGATGGATAAGTGTATGGAGCCAGTGAAGAACAAGCCTTGCTTTCTGGGCCCACTAGTGTTTCTCGTTCCTCTGCACGAGATCTTTCTCCTTCTCGTCTGCGTCGTCGTCGTCGTCGTCGTCCTCTTCGACGCTCGCACGCGATTTCAGCGACCCGCAATTACCGATCTCCCGGCGGTAGGTAAAGGTACCCCACAAAATTCGCGTTACTTTTTATACATGCAAATAGTATATATAGTATGCACGTGGATGCTTCTACCAAATCGTCTGTTTTTATCCGGGCTTCGTGTATGAATATACAACCGGAAATTTCGTTGCCTGAAGTGCCTCCAGAGTGCCGAAAAGTTACTTCCAAGCAGTCTCCAGCAGATCCACTGGATATATGACACGTGTGTGCTTTCTAGCTTCCAATTTTATTCAAATATTTCCTTCGAAACGTCGTAGATCAGAAACGTTTTTTGGTGTTAAATGCTGACATTTTTGTGTACGTACTGAAGAGAAAATGTAAAGTGTTATTTATCGTTTACATGTGTCAAAAATGACAAAGTCAACGGTCCACTGGTGAATGTTTATTTCTCAATAATTCCTAATATTTTTTTTTTAATCTTCCCCGATTTTCATCACTCATTGAAAATCCAAATCCAATCCTCATTTGCATTTTCATTCATAGCCCTATTAAGAGTAAACCGAGAACGTTGCCTTCAATCGAATCGACAAGGAGGCTTCCTTTTTTCCATAAGCAATTGGACAAAAAGGTGAAAGCAGTACAAGGAAATAACACACGTTACAAATTTAATAACAAATGTCTATCCACTCATTCATCCTCTCGCAATCATCTACAGGAATGTGATTGATCGTAAGGTTCTTCCGATCCTTTCACAAGAGCCTGACCAGGAGGATCAATAGTAAATTCTAATACTCGGTGAAAATTGACCTCCCAAGCGAATGGTAGAAACGATCTCTGCACGCCGTACTGAACCTTGAGATCGGTGTCTCCTTCGATCACAGAGCCAAGGTAATAGGCCTATGATATTTCCGATTCGGCAGAAAACGCCACTCCTGCTAACCCGAAACTCACAGTTTCAAATTGATTCACCAATTATGTGAAAGAGCAGGCAGGGACGGAAAGAAAGCGAAGAAGAAAAAAAGGCGCGAGACTATATACTCAATCTAAAAATATACTAGCAAATTCTATGTCATTTCGACCCAAAAACCCATTCAACGCCATATAATGGTTTTTCTACGACCACCTCTACAATGCTGGTCAAACAGAGGGTCCGAATGGTCTGTGTTTTTTTTCCATCTTCTAGTAATTTTGACGAGCCCTTCTCGCACACTTCGACATTACGTCTTCCAGATTACCTGCACTCCAAATATCCTCTACGGTTCCCTCTATATTTTCGGAATCAATTCGAAACCATTGGGAGCTAATACCTACGTATACAACGAATTCCAGTGTTTCCAAAGTAAGAATAATTCGAGTTTATAAAGAGCAGCCGCTTAATTATTATTGTAAAATGAATTTTAACGAGAAAAAAAAAACACTTTTTAGATTTTGCAAAAACGATGCTGAATATTATTTTACGATTAATTTGTTGGACCTTGTTCTAAGAAAAAAATCATTTGCGTTCGATGGCTCATTAAAAACGATAGAAAAGCGGATATGCAAGCGATAACTCACTGGAGTTTTAATTCTATTGATTATTCTTCAGCAAACACATTTTCTTCGAAAATACGAAGAGAACATGATATTAATGGAAGTAGTATCGCATTAAACGTGAAATTATCGAGTTTAATATTCCGGATTTCAAGATTTCCATATGTTGCTGGGCAGTCCCCTCGGTGATATTACTATCATTACGATCATTATTTCGATGAACCGATGGAGCACCATACGTCGTTTCACCAGTGCTAAAATTATCGAGATGAAAAGATATGCTCGCAAGGACACTGACCACGCCCGTTGATCGTAGAAACGCGTATAGCTCCAACGAGACGTAAATAAATTGATGAGGAAAGTCGCGGGTGCTCTTGTGATTGCTGATCGAATCGCGAAAAGAACGATGAGATTTTTGTACACTGCTGAGTGCATGTGTCAGTGTAAATTAGAATTTCAGTGTCCACAGTGTAACGATAATAATAATAACAAAAGTGCATTACATATGCAAGAGGAACAAAAATGATGAATTGACTGCACGCAAGTTTAAGGGCGCAGTACATCGAGCCAAGGCATTTCTACGATCCAACGAATTTATACCCGCCAGGGAACTTCGTTCTGATTGCATGAGTATTTCATCTGGAAGAGAAATTCTCTCAGAGAATTGAGAAAAACATAGAAATTGTACGTGTAATGCTATCCACAAAAGCAGGAAGGATAGCAGAGCAGATTGGACGGTCCAGGCCTGGCCGCTGTACTCGAAGGAGGGACAGGAAAAAATCGTGTAATATGTAAATAACCGTGGGATAGCATTAGCGTTACCTATTTAATTTGATTTTGCCTCCCTTTTCCTCGTTCTCTCTCATTTTATCACTATCTGTGCGTTATTTTAGAATTCCGAAAGAATAAAACGAAGTTTCTGGGTGAAGCTAAATTCTCTTGCACCTGTATGCTTGTTGGAATTTTTGTGATGTTCCCTCTTGGTCTTCGGGTCTCTGTTCGGCCACAACGTTCAAAGGCGGAGTGCACCTTTCGGAGTGAAGGGACGCGTGCCTGTCACGTGGATATTGCCTTCAGTGTTGATTGTTTTTCTTTTTAAGAGCATTTCCATTATCTGGGTTTCATCGTTCTTTTGAAAATTCAAGCGACAATTGCGTAATTATGGCTTTAAGGATACGAAAAGTAATTTGTGAAATTATAAAGAATCCGGGAACGAAGGAGAAGCGAGGGATTAACGATGAAGTATATTGTGTAACAAAGCGGTAGAATGCGACGTGAAAAAAGGCGATGCACTTGCTGAGGGGGTGTGGATCCTCCTGAGAGTCCACATGCACGAATGCAACAGGTCTTTAAATATACAAGACGATGTTGCACCTGTAACCCACCGTCCGGTTCTTCGAATGTTTTTATATTCTCTATCTTCCTCTGTTTCTCCCTTTTTCTCCCTTCCTCTTATCCTTTCTACTCTCCACTCTTCCAGAAATGGTATTCGTGCACCTCTTTTTAATTTTTATTCCATCTCTCTTTCTTGCACTCTCGTAAACTCGTGGCTTCGCGAAGGCGCGTGCCTGTCGCGCGCTCTCGCACCGTTATCCACCGTAGCGCTGTCCTTCCTTTCCCCCCTCGTTTCTCCTCAATCCCTCTCTCTCTCTCTCTCTCTCTCTCTCTCTCTCTCTCTCTCTTTCTCTCTCTCCCACTCCCTCGCAGATTGCCTTGCACTCATCCTATCTCCACACCCACGTGATGTCAAGATTTCCTTCAACCGTATATATATCCTCCAACGAACATTATTATACCAAGTTGCACCTCCACGTCGTATTCTTTACATTCTCACATTTCTCAGATTAACTACTTAACGGGTTGAATATCGCTACTATTTCCTGCAACTGCAACTAGCTCTCTCATAGTCTTATCTGATAAGAAATTAACTCTCGCCATCATTCACTATCGATAACTGATCAGCACGATCTTCATGACAAAGATTTTGTAATTACAATTTTATCATATTTTCGTGACAAGTAGTTAGGATCGTCATCGTTCCGAGGGCGATGAATTTTGTTGCCTTTTCAACGACTTATACTCATAAACAGCAAACCGAAGATTGAGGTAAATTGTAGATGAGCTGCGAGTTCGAACAAAAAAAGAATAATGAATCACAGAAAAGCGTTTCCGAGGTTTTTAGAAATGCAAAAAGCTTATTGGTCAGGCTTCGTTTTTGGAAAGCTTTGATCCGCGGTCTGTCTGATGGGAAAAAGGTTTTGGTTTTCTGTATTTAAATATTTTTCTTTGTTGATTCCTTTCCTTCGTTTCTCTGTATTTTTCTATGGAAAGAGAAAGACAAGTATGTGAGAGGGCGAGCAGAAAAAAAGGATGAAAATGAAGCGCAGGAGCGTCAGATGAAACCGGGTGAGCGAGATGGGCAGACACTGCGACGGCGAGGAGCTTCAGGGTAAGAAGAAAATAAACGGCATTGAAAAAAGTCGAGTACGACGTCGAAGAAGGAAGAGTGGAGAAAAAAATGTGTGTTGCAGGAAGCTGAGACTGAAACGAAAACTGCACGAGCAACCGTGAGCAAAAGAGAGGAAAAGATTGAGAGTAAACGAGAAAGAGAGACTACATCGTTGGATAGAGGAAAGAGCAACGAAAGGAATACGCAGCATCAATTCGGTATCCTCCGCAAGGGGCCGCTTGCGGCAGCTTGGCAGCGACTAAATGATTTACCAAACAATAAATCCTTGCGAAGATACGATCGGACTCTCGTCGGGAACGGTTCAGAGCCTGGGAACGCACTCCCCGCGAGTCCGCTTCAACTCCCGCGCCCGCTGGACCTCCTATTTCTTCCTTTCTTATATTCTTTCGCTCTGCGATATCTTTTACTCTTTCGCTACCTCCATACAACGGATCCATGTATACAAGATCAGTGAAATACGAGAGATTTAACTTTTGTGCGTCTTAACTCGCCACATGTCACAATTTTGCGAGCAGCCATATGACGTCAGTGGATCCTCTCGTAATACGAGAATCGAGAGCATCGCGTATTCGATTTGAAGAGGCTCCTTTGCCCCATACAATTTTATTCAGTTTTAGGGTCAAATCGAACCAACGAATTGAAACGTTGATCTAGACATGAGAACGCGAAAGAGTTTAAGAAATAAAATGAAATCACGAGAAAACCTGGTCGTGGTCGTATTCTAACGATAAAATGAAGCATTGACCATCATGCACGTTTCCAATGGGCGATGGGTGATTCTTCTCTAGATTTTTGCACTGAAGATGAACCAGTGATCAGTTTTCGGTCGGTCGTCGAGTCATTTTGACTCAAGTTTAAATCACCACCGTCCATTTACGTTCTCCGAGGCTGCAGAATCGTAAATGCTTTTTCATTACAAAGTGTCGGGCAAGGGAACTAAAGTTGCATTAATATTTTTGTACCGATATTTTTCCGTAATGATCGGACAACTTTGTGGACGAAAAAAAGCTACAGAGTTTGACGACCACAAAGTTGCAGAGCTTGAAATGTAACTGGCAATCTAAATTCGTGTTGTGAGGGTAAAACGGTGACCGTGCGAGAGTTGCGGTGAGTCGTACTCGCCTCTCTTCGAAGACGACGATAGAGGCTCGAGCGGAATGAATGAGCGTCCCGAGTTAGTATATTTTCACCGGTCACAAAGACGAAGAAGATGTAGAAGAAGAAAAGAGGAGGAGGAGGAGGAGGAGTCGAACGAGGAGAGAGTGAACAGTCGAGCCCAGTGCTCCAAACTCCGGAGGCACTAAATCAAGTTCAGTTTGTTCGTATATTTATCCAGCGTAAAGAGAGTACAGACTCATTCAGAATCAATACTTTTACCATCCCGTTAACATTGCTTGCAAAAATGTTTGCTACTTACTATAGTGAGCGATTGATTGTGCAATTTTTGTAACGATTACCAAAAAAACGTAAAAATTGAGCTCTAGTTGCTCGCTGAATGTTGCACGCGTGGTGAAAATCGATGTACGAAAATGGCTTGAATATGGATCATCCTGTATGAATACAACAGAATGGTCGGTGTTTCAAGAGTTTGTATTCACTTCTGCTCCCGCATTTCCTCATCTCTTTCTTTTGCCCTCTTCGGTGCTTCTATTCTACTGCGGCTTTCCGCTCTCGTTCAATTCGAGTTCTGCCCCGTTTTGTTCTTCTTATCGTTCCAGTTGTTTCAACTCTCCTCGTACCGCGGTACCAAAGTTTTATTCTCGTTCAATCTCTTCTCTCGTTCAATTCAGATCCCTTACAGTCTTCCCTTCGGTATTATGGTGTATGTACTACATATTCATACAAATACAGATACAGAAATGTATTCGATCTCGTTCGTCCTCTTCCACGCAAATCGACTCTAGAAGGCTCTCGCGTGTGTCCTCACCCTCCAAATCTTCTTCCTGATCTTTCTCCGTTGCCCCGCCGTTCCCTCTTTCTCGGGCATCCCATTCTATCTGCCGTTTTCTCCTTTTGGATTAACGCTTCCTCCTCCTCCTTCCTCCTCTTTTATCCATTCATACTATTCGGTGTATATACGTCTATACACATATATTAAAGTCGCTGTCGGATATCTCGCTCCCATTTCGCTTTACGTCTTTGTACATAATGCGCTTTGTACGAGTGCCTCTCTCGTTGCTTGGTCCTGCCCTCGTCTGCGTGAACGAAGAGCCAGCCATGGCAGTGTTCCTTCGAACCTCCTCCCATCCTTTTTCCTTTATTCATTTTTTATTTTTCTCTTTTACTTTCGTTTCTTTTTTCTCTTTACCGCTTGTGGGAGCGAGAAAGGAATCGAGAAAGAAACGAGTCAAATGTGTACTGTGCCGAATGTTTCTTTATACATGCAGGCCGAGGCAGTAACTATTAAGATTGGAATATCTCGAAGTCTGCAGACTGTAGAAAAACATGAAAATTTGTGCGAAAGGTTCACCCTTGGAGAAGGCTATGGAGTGTCGGCGTTTCGAACACTTCATGAGAGTTCGACTTCCTAGATATCGGAATCTTAAACGTGCAAGCTCGTGTCATTTGAAATGGAAAACATCTTTCCTGCAGCGAGCCGTTTATACCAAGTCCGTAACGGTTCAAAAAATATCGAAGAATAGGTGTGCTCATGATAAGTGAAAGGTGCTTTGGTGCGTGGGTGTGGATATGCTCGTAAGTGCAAACGAGCAGTAGATAAAACAGCTCGTAGAACCTATAATTGGGCCACTTTTTCGTGCTTATCTTGATCTGTGTTCACATTCCGTTCGACAAAATTCTATTCGGAGTGAATCAAAGTGGCAAAAATAATTGCTGAGGTAAAAACAGTGTATTTTGCATAAACTCAATGACGTCACAATTATTACTGCTCGATCACATTGCACGAACAGAATGAGCCACGAATTCGCATCGAGATTCCAAAATGTAGTTGCGACTGGACAAACGAAATTTTTGAGTTTTGGGAAAGTGTCCAAACAGTTTCCGCCAGATGCGCGGCTGAGAGATTTAATCGACTCTATCAGAAATGCACTGACAAATCTGGACACGATCGGATTTGTGTTTGAAATAAAGAAACCACAAATTATCACGATGTCGGTGGATTCTATCGGCTGATCGATTGTCGAAGGACACACTTTGTGCCAATCGAAAAAATGCAAACAGATATAATGACGAATGATGATTTTCTGCTTGTCACGAGCACGTGCGTTTCATTGACGAACATAAATGTATACAAATGATGAATAAATTCCTTTGCTCAATGTTTCCTATTCTTAGACCAAATACATTGAGCGAGTGAGAAAATTCCTCGACACAGAAATGGCCAGAGGCTGTGAGAATAACACGCATAAACACGTGGTTAAAAGCTTGTGGTCGGGGACCCAAACTCTCATCCTTTCCTGAGATAGTATTTAGCGATCCTGCACGTTTTTCATGGATACACGTCAGTGCTGTACGAAAACGTCAAATTAACTCGAGTATGCTTGGCGGTGCACTTTAATTCGGGATTAAAGTTCGTTAGGCAGTGTAGCGCCAGGGTTGAACCGGACCCCTGCGATTTTTCGAACCCGGTTAAATAGTGGATTAAGCGTTTATTCGGCTGGGGACACGCGTTCGTGAAAAACCTCTTGAATTTCTTTCTCGTAATCTAGTTTTAATAGTGGTTAATCCCAAAGGAGTGAAAAAGCTTCTTTATTCGTTGTATATATGTGCAGTATATGTTTGCGAAGGTATACACGCACACTTACAGTTGCTGGCTTCTCCGGATCTGCGGAAATTCGACCATGGTCATTCGGGAGGTATCCAAGCCCGGGGCGTAGTCTTTGAGGGTGACGGAAAGAAGAACGAGCTGAAAACACTTTCATTTCATGCTACATGAACTTTCTAACGTCCAACAACTGCGGAAGCAGTCTAAATGCCATTCCTACAAGCGCGTTCATTGTCACCTCACAAAGAATGACCAGTTTAGCTGCTAGTTTCGCGGATGGATGACTAAAAGTCTCGCGTACCATTCTCAAAAGTCCTTTGACTCGATCGCTGACCGACGCGTGCGGCTGGACCTTTATACAAGTTTCTTTTTTTATATTTGTACAATTTAGACGACAGCTATGTACATGCGGACGTTAAATTCGTTCGATTGATCGCAAAGAATGGGCTACACATTGCAGCGTCTTTTCCTGCCCTCCCAATTTGGCATGGTCGAGCGAAATTAAAGAGATCTCGGACTTGTATATTCCGCACAGCGAAGCATCGCCAGAGATATTGTAAAAATTTATTGGGAGTAAAAAATCATGATGAGTAGAAAGATTCATTGAGTCTAATTTTTCACTCGGCTGCCTTGATATGAAAGATGAAAGAGAACCTCGTGTCGTTCAAAAGACAGCCTGTTTGTTTGATCTACGGTCACCGGATCTAATCGTCTGAGTAAATTCTTCGTGTTTTCAACAACGCTAGGCAGCAACTACCCATTTATTTTATCGCCGTCACGCACACATGAAAAAGTTGGCTGTTGTTTAGGCCACATCGGTCCTATAAAAAAGGCTGCGTCGGCTACTGGTATTATGAACGGTATGAGAAAAAATATGGGGAAGCAAAAAGGAGAGCCGCGAAGATCCCCACTTGTTAATTCTACGCACGTTGCTCCTGGGCCTTTCTATCTAAGATTTGTCACGCGTCCGCACACGCGAGTCTCGAATTCTCTTCAATGAGGTTCACGGCTAGTTCTCACTTTTCCCTATTCAATGCGTCCACCGCAAGAACGTGCTGGATCAACTAATATACTCCAAACACCAAACATATATAGTCATAATAAATTCAATGCCTTCGATTAATTCAAATATTCGCGTAAATGCACGATATGCTGAGGCTCACGGGTCTTTTTACTTGATACAGTTATCTTAAAAATAAAGAAAAACATTCGATCAGCTAGGAAGTCTCCAGCATCGCTCAAATGGTCGGAAATAACAGAAAGTTTCTTACCACGGAATTAATCATTTCTCTTCTCGCCTTAATAAACCATGATGATGATCTTATGGCATGTGGTTTAACTTGATGAACTAAAGAACCGTTGCCATTGAGGTGGGTGCGAAATGAAGAGCGGGACTATTCCTCATCCGGAGAATCGCGCAACACAGGGTACTGAAAAGATGGCAGCCTCGCATGATGGCCTAGCTGTGAGGAAGATCAGACTAGCCACACCTTTCTTCCGGCAACTCTGACATCCATGAAGCATTCGACCGGTGAATGTTTCTGGTAGCAGTTTCCAAAGAGAATCCTTAACATCCCACAGCGTGGCTGCCGATTTTTGTTCGTGCGGAGTCGCAGCAGTTTCAAAATGAGAAAAAAGTTCCAAGACCCGTAGCAATACTCGAGGGTTGAGCCAGAGCCCCAAGACGATAGAATTCGACCCTAAACCCTAACGATCTCTCGCGCCACACCCTCTCCAATTTCACCCCATACGCTTTTTTGCAGGGTTTCATATTTTACGTACTTTTTTTGTTACAAGCCGATGCAACGATCTACAACGATTCGGAGGCTGACGAATGTTTCACGCTTTAGATTTTGATTGGTGTGTTTCATTGAACCCAAGTTATTGCATCGTTTTTCTTGACATCGTGTTTCGCGGGAATCTTATAGACCTCCGGAGTAGCGATCGAAAACGTTGCAGTGTGAGACCAGAATCCTGCAAAACTTCTTTCTCGCAGGTCTCGAGCGTGTCCGATGAATAGCATATGAGTGAACTCGGTGGGAAGAAAAAACGTCAATGAACAGGTTTGTTTATACCTTGTGAATCGCAATCGAGTCTCTAATCACCGCAGAGATACTAGGAAAAATATAGTAACGTCTAATTCGAAGTTGAAAAAGTGGAAAGATTGAGCGCCTGGGAATGCTAACCCGGACGACAGCCTTGCATACGACTGCAGCCTAGTGCAGTGCACGAGGAAATGTGTCGCGATTTATGCATCCGGCATAGACTTTGGATCCACATAAGAAAATATCGAATTGGACAAAACGCGCGGTTCTGGACGAAAATGTATTGGACTTGAAGCTTCCAGCATCGACACTCCTTTTTCCACGAGAGTTTTTTTCAAACATCAGAAAAAGATACGTTGCGATCGAGTGTACGAACTTTGCCGATCTTGCTCCGCTGCAAGGAGACGAAGAAAAAGAAGAAGAGAGCGCGATCTCCGACGCAGGCACTTATTCTCTCCTCTCGCATGTCTCGTATTTGCTCAATGGAGAAGAAGACAGTGAAACCAGGATCGGGCATTGGAGTTTACGCCAGCGATCCGTTCATCTTTTTCTCTCTCTTTCTCGAAGAACCACTGCTCCGTATTCCTGCATCTCGGTTTCTCTTTTTATTCTGTCTCGGTCTCCCAGTATTTATCAACGTCCGGATACGAATCAGCGAAGCTTCATTTACAAGACAAAGCTGATGCCGTGTGGCCTGTTGCATCAGGCAAAAGAGAGAGAGACCGCTCACGATGAGGTTCCTCAGTGGTAGACGCAAAACTGCTGGAGTTGCTTCCCAACCACGAAGCAGCCACAACAGAAACAGTAGCACGAGTAACAGAAGCGAATACAGCAAATATATCGCTATATATATATTTGATATTCGAGACGAGACGTGAACTCTCACGACGCCATAGTAGCCGTAGAACCACGATGAGATGGACATGTCCAAAGGATTTACGCGATACACCGCCACGGATCCACCCACGTACGATCCACAGAAGACTTAATTCGTTCGCCCGCCATGGCAATCGGAAGGTAGATCTGATCGAGCGGGCATGAGCGCGAGCACGCCTCCTCCGCGAATCGTGCTCGGAAACACTCGACAACCACAAAGAGATATTCGGTTTCGGAGACAATCGCCCATCCGATGGCGTCTTAATTAGTAAACCAGGGAATCAAGAGAAGGGCGAGGAAGCGTATAGCCAAGTCGTCGGGAGTGTTTCTTCTTATTTTTCTTCTTCTTCTCGGTTTAAAAGGGTCCAACGAGAGACGTAAAAGAACTCCCAGAAGCCTGATTCTCTTTTCGACAGGTTGATTTTTCATTGTGACTCCGTTCGTATCACATCCATGACGCACCAGTGACCGAATCGAGCTAATATATAACTTATACTTTTTTTCTTAACACTCATCCCACCGTATTCATGTTTCATATAGGAAATATTTTTTGCAGAAGAAAGCATCATGAAAATCTGTAATAAATTGGTTAATAAAATGTTGGCTTGGAGGAATTTTAATTAGCAGTTGAAATGGTTTGTACAGCTTTTCTTTTGAATCCTCTTTTTATTACCTTTTCGCCCTTGATTTCTCTTATCGTAGTTGACGCTGTCGCGGTTGATATTCGAGATCTTCTTCTTGTTGTTATGTATCAGAGATACTGGTTTTTTAAGGTCCACCAGCAGTATAACGACGTCTCTCTCCTTTCCAGAATTTTAGAGGACAAAACACCGGCAATACTTTAGAAAAAATGTTCGACCTGAGTGGTTGAGGCTTCAACGGCTTTTCTCATTTCTTTCTTCATTTTATTCCGTCTTATCTCTGGGACGTTGGCCTTAGTCTGAAAGAGATGAAGAGCGAGTACGAGAGAGAGAGAGACCGCGGATAACTTCGAGAGCTACGCTCGTCCAAGGTGGCAAGAGTTGGATACACACCGGAATGCGTGCAACAGCATCAAAGTTGGCTTCTCAGACTCATCCTTCCTTCCTTGGCTGCATATTCTCATACTCTCCCAAAATGCATAAGAGCCAAGACTTGTAAGGCGTGGGCTGCGTGAGAGAGCAGAAAGAGCTGCTGCTGCTAATGTCGAGAAAGGAGCGGGAGCTGCGGCTGCTGTTGCTGGTGCATCGGTCGGCTTACCAATATCTCAGGATAAGATCAGCGAGAAGAACCCCCTGCAAAAGGGGTTCATCCTTTTCCTCTCACTTTGCTCTTTCTTCTTCTTCTTCTTCTTCTTCTTCTGCTTCCTGTTCTCCATTCTCCTCGGGCTAATCTAGTACCTAGCACCTCTCGTATTCACGCGCTTACTCACTAACAAGGTAGATGCTCGCTGATAATCGCTCGTAACCGGAGTGCTTAATGAGAGTTCTGGTACAGTTTAGGATATTCGTTGAAGAAGACGAAAAAAATGGAGGACAAGGATCCTCAAGGGAATCGAGTTAAGAAGTCTTGACTCTTCGACGGAGCTTCGGCAGCTACACAGCATTGCAGGCAGCGTTGCCTCGGGCTCTTATTCAATCTGTGATTTCGTTCAAAGCTGTCGATCACCGCTTAGATAATGCCCGATTCAGGATCGACGAGGATGGACAGAAAAGAAAGATCCCCACATGTCCAGGAAGCCGTCGATTCTGACTTTTACGAACTATCTCCTTCGTGTTTTTTTCTTCACTGGCGAACCGCCTGGTTAACGAGAGATCCTCCTCAACGAGAGATGAATCTCCCCTATATCGGAACCCTTTGGACAAATTATCGATGTATCTTTGATTAGGGCCCGGACCTGTTCGATAAGACTATTTACAAGCTTGCCGAAAGTGTTGATGAAATCTTGAAGGAGATGAACCGAAAGCGAAGTCGAGAAGAGGTGTGACAAAACCTGAAACCAACAAAGTTTCTCATTTACACGCGGCCACGTAGTTGCACGGGACGTGAAATCCAAGCGGGCATTCGTTTTAGTTTCCGTGTTTTTAAATTAATTGGACACTCGGTCTGTTGATTTACGTTTTCTTTAACGACCGGAACACGCTCGATCCGATCATTAAGTTATTTTACGAGTGTATTCAGAAACAACTTCAAAGTGGACGCAACATTTTTTCGTAATTTTTCTGTTTTGGGATAAATAAAAAAAAACATAAAAATAAAAACAGGAATTTTCCAAAATACCTCGAAAAAATCACTCAATTTTTTTACTAATACAAAATTCATATTCCATGGGTGTGGGAGAGCTAGTCCCGGGACCATTGACCGCAGGAATGACGACGACTGTGGCAGAGGAGAGACAAACCGCAAAGGTTTTAAAATCGAAGCCGGAAGTTGTGCCCACGATAATATCGACAATGCTGGACAATCGTGTGAGCAACGAAATTATGGTTCCGAGTCTTTTACACGAAAGATCTTGAGCTGACACCGTCAATTTGGAAAGTGCCACCTTCACGTTCTCTCGAGTCTTCATGGTCGTGGCATATCACGGTCGCACGGTCAGCTTCGTCACCGAACAACTTTTAAGCTAGCTGCCCTTTTTAAAGACCTTTTTCGTCTAATTGGCAGCTTGCGCGAAAATTCTCGCTTATTTCGAGGACCTTCTTGGTTTTCGTGTAACTCAAATAAAAAGGCACGACGCGTTTTCAGTGCGAAAGACAGCGAGCGAGCGAGTGTGAGTAGGAGAAAAAGAATATGAGTCTGTCTATTGGCTGAAGTTGCAACCGCTGCTGACACGCGCATTTCCGCGGCTCGCGCGTCCGTCCACAAAAGTATTGCCGGCACGCGATCCTCGTAAATACCGGGATTACTTCTTGCGACGGGGTAATGGGATTTTTTCTCCCGGGTGCAAGCATTTTTTCTTCTTTCTTTCGTTTCGTTCTTTCTCGGGGTACTTTCGCGTACGTAAAGAACATATAGTTGGATACGTGCGCGCCCGGGGCGTGTCCCGTGATTTCTTCCTCGAAGAGAAAGAAGATTCCGTTTTTCGCGCGTTCAAAACACACACACGGCCAATAATAAAGAAAATACCATGGATGTTAATGTGTGAGTAACACGTACGCACGTTCGAGAAGGATATTTGACTGATCGTCCAAATAACACATAACTCATCCCCGAGCGAAAATTGTACGGACATATTACGAGAGAAACAAAATTTGCGCGGTTCTTCAAAAAGTTTTTAACAATGTATGGAATTCATTATACCACCACAAAATTTCCTCGAACATCGTAATTCGTGCATCTTTCCAATCAGCTGCACCAGAATTCTCAGCAGCTTAACGAACTATACTCGATGCAGAGCAGCATAGCAAATTTTTCGATCGTTCTTGCCGCTCCTGCGTGCTGCATCGTATTTCATTTTTCTCAGCCCTCGAGCCCCGGTATAATAATTTTTTGGGCGGAAGTTTGAAGGGCCTTGCAGTTCGATGAAGAGATGGAGCATGAGGAAGAGAGAGATGAGATAAAACAAGACAAAGAGAGGCTGGATCTCCAGATTAATTGGGAATTAATTATCGAATGGGACGAGATACCAAGCAGATACTTGGCTAATGGAAAATATCATCACTTTTTTTTTCATTCTCCTTTCATTATTATTGCATAATTAGAGCTTAAATTCGCCGAGCGTTGGAGGTTCGAAACGCCGCGAAACATGATGTATTTAAGATTCCGCGGTGATCGAATGCTATCAAGTTGGACCTACGGACCGGAAATCTATACTGCGTTTGGTTGTCCATAATTTTTGAATGTAATTATATGGAAATTTCTATCATCCACTAATTTCCTACCGAATTTTAATGAATTAGATATTTTTTCGAACCGTTTGAATTTAATTACTTTTATGACAGTTGCCTCATCGTTTGGAGGGTCGAATCAAAATGAAAGAAAAAAGAAAATTCGAAAGAGATAATTCGGGCCGATCGGTGGGGCCACCGGGCACGCGCACGTTCTTAGGTGACTGATACGCATAAACCGGAGAGAGAGAGAGAGAGAGAGAGAGAGAGAGAGAGAGAGAGAGAGAGAGAGAGAGAGAGAGAGAGAGAGAGAGAGAGCGAGGAGCCGAGCCCTCCGAGAGATCGAGAGTCTTCTCGCGAGCACACACACGGAAGGAGATATATCTAAATATAATATACATATAGCAGACGTCCACGTAGAAGAGTATCGGCAGACATTACTGTCTTGTACAAGAGGAGAGCAGGTGAATATGAAAAAAACACAGGTGCCTCGAACACACGGGCACGCGAACGAGAGACGCTGCACCAGGAGCAACGGCAGTCAGAGAAAGAGAGAGAGTCGAAGCCGCGAAGGAAGGAACGAACGGCCAACGATAAAGAAGGAAGATGCATGAATAAAAAATCGCTTACATAAATACGAACTGTCTGAAACTCTCCATCTTCTTGGCGTTGGCGGAACATCTTCGTTTCTTTTCTTCGTCTTATACGTAGAAGGAATATACGTCGGTATACATTTCCTAGAACGAGAAAGAGAGTGTTTTGGCTATATGGGTTAAATGTTTTTATGACGACGCTAATTTGCGGAAGGCTTGTTAAGCTCCGCGTGTCTTTCTAGGCTGATTTGTTTCGATTTTTTGTTTCGCTTCCTATAAATAAATATGCCTCTGTGTGGGTCAAGTTTTCTGTGTGCACGTAAAACTTTTTTCCATACAATGTCGTTTGAGCTTCTCACGAATCGACCGGAATAAAAATAAGCCTGAGGATCAAGAAGACGTTGGTTCGTTTTAACGAGGTAGCACCCACCGGACGGACAGGTCGGAGTACACAGGCTGCTGAAAATGAAAATACCCTGCTCGATTTATTCTTCATGTTTCCTGTCGATCTTCTAATTTTGTTTTGCGGATTGAAAACGATTTTCGAAAAATTTTCTACGAAGCTGATCGATGATCGATCGGTTCTCGTGGGAAAATTTCCACCCGGTACCTTCTGAACCGTATTCGTCAAAAGTCTCGAATCCAAAGCATTCGATCTGTCTTCTGCTCTCTCTCTCTCTCTCTCTCTGCTCCCGCCGAACAGAATTTTTTCTTCATTTTTTCCAAGTGTGCTTAGTAATAAGTTCGTTAAGTGCTTCGTGCCGGCGATGATTCTTTTCCAATATAATTTGCTTTTTTTCATGGTTCTTCCGATACAGAGTAGGCGTTTTTCTACCTTTTACGATTTCCGATAAGTTCGACTCTGCGCCTCGCACTATACGATGTGGATATATCTGTACTAAATAGGAATACTCTTTTACCTACAAGATCTCCGCACTTACTCGGTAATTTTTTAATTACCCTCCACTCCTCCCAATCGCTTTACCGTTCGATAAAGTACGCCGGCCCTTTTGGTTCGTCTGTTTTCTTTTCTCGGCGCAGGTCCTGGCGTCAAAGGATATGCGATTAGTCGATACCAATCTCAGATCGATATGACTGGAGCGAAGAAATCTCCGAAAGATCTTAAGAACGGCAGAAAGGCCAGAGAGGGAAGGGAAACGTCTTTGCTCGATGGAATTTGGGATTTTTTCCGATAGCAGGATGTAGAGTGAATTATTATATTCGGACACAGAAAATGATGGATACATCGAGGATTTCAGATTTTTCTTTTTGCTTTGTAAAATTCGTCGAACGAATGCTCCGACAGTTTTCTTGATAGAATGAATATAAAAGCACAACGACGATATGCTGTTTTGTACAGTGAGAGGAGTGGGTGATTTTCGCCAAGGATTACGAACCTTCGTCCTGGTGCAGCTCCTGTTTGACCCTCCAAAATGCTCCGTGCCATCTTAGTCGCAGCAATGTTTTTTTCTCTGCCACATCAATCCGTCGAGGCGTGAATTTTTCATTGCAACTCGCGCGTCCCCCGTCACGAAACACAATGCACCGCGCTATATGGTTCCAGCGAGATGGGGATGGAAAATCAAAAATCTTCGTGCATCGAATAGGCAGTCTTCTCATAGGTGCATATGTGCAGGTTAAGGATGAACGGAATGCTGAATAGCGAAAAGTCGTGATTCACTTCACGTTGCACTTGCAATAATGCAAGTTACGTCCTTTAACTTACAAGCACATAAAACTGGTATATACATCGACGAGGATGAAGAGAAGAATGATGAACATGTGAAAAGGGTTGAGAGGTGAATTTCAATGGGTTGGAAATACCCGAAGGTTCTGTGTGTGCTCTAACTGACGAGGCGCATTCATTGATGTGTATTGAGTGTACCATATTGCTATATTCCTACCGAGAGTTTCGCTTATTTACGATTCGAGTACCTGCCTATATGGGCGTCCCGAACAAACGTTTACCTCTCGATTCTCAATAGTTTGGTTGATGTGGGAGAAGAAAGCGAGGAAAGCGAGACCATAGAAAATAGGAAAAGAGCGGGTCGTCCGAGGGTGAGAAAAGGGTTGAAGAGCGATACTCTCTAACCTCATTCGTTTCGTGTGGGACGAAATGATCGTATTGACGGAAAATGGCGAATGAGGGCTCCGTTTTCGATCCACGGCATGTAAGGCATTTTTTTTACTCGATGCCCGGACTGTCTGTGGAATCTCTTCGTTATCGTTGGGGTTGAAGAATGGTAATGGCAAAATGGCTTCAGGGCGACGGGAAAATAGTTCGTTCGAAATCTTTTGAATATTCATCACGTTGGTGGCCTTTCGGTTTTTTATTATCATAAAAAAACTTTCCTTTCATGTCTCGTGCCAAACAATTTTTCAGCACTTTATGTTTCGCCAAATTTTTCATCGTAGCATCGAGTCTAGAATATTTATTTCGCTTGTACACTGCAAGGATCTTTTGACAACATCGGAAGAAAAACAACAGTGATTCGTTGCGGGGGTGCCTCAACCTTTACACGCTTCATTGTACGAAAAACTATACGAGAGGATGCGAGAGACTCCCGCTGGTGTGTTGTTACGAGCAGCTGTTTCTTTTTCTTGCGCATATACTAAAAAAATTAAAATAAAAGTATCTACACACAAGCAGATACAACTGATCGTTGTAAAATCTTCTCACTCATCAGATAGCGCTCGTCTACGAGTCCTCTCAGTCAGTGCACAAAAGCATACAAATTGCCACCTCGAAATCGGGACAATACCGTCTCGAGTACGAATATAATCGCTTTCCCGCGGCCTCTCGCTCTTTTTTGAACTCTCGACTGCCCGCAGTGGCAAAAACCTGAAGCTATACGTTTTTCTGCGGATCACCTGACCGGGAACTTTTTTTGTTCATTTGTTTTTTGGGGGTTGGTCAATGCATTCTGGTATGGAATTTTAATTCTTGTCAAAAAAATTCCAGGCATTCGATAATTATTCTGAAGGTCACTTACGAGTCCCTGGATCTGCAGTTTAAAAAACTTTCAGTATATAAAAAATAATCATTCGAACGTTTGACAGTTCGTACGACAAAGTGCACGCAGTACGAAAAGAATCGATACTCCAAAAATAACTTGACATGACAAGATCCTCGGTGAACAAATGGACAAACGAGTATACAAAGTTTTTTTCCTTCTGCGAAGAAACCTTCGGTCAGAGACCGCAAAGGAGAAGAAATTGGCTAGTCATCCCCGAGAACTCGAATCAAGGATGCGGCTGGTCAGGAAAGAAAAGAATCTTTCCAAAGAGTTGTGCTTACTGGAGTGTCGAATATATATATTTTTTTTTTTTTTTCAAGAGCACAAGAGACTCATGCAAAGGGTTCGTCTTTTTCGCAAAGGATCGTTTTTCAGGTTCGAGCAAATGATCGAGAGCACACTCGATTGCCCAAAACTCGAGATGACATAGAGTCTGGAAAAGTCGGAAAAGTTTAAAAGAAAATTTATGCAATACGATCCAATGGGACAGAGAGACTTTCACCGAAGAACTTTGCTTCCGTTTCGAGGGTCCTAGACGCACGTTTGGAAATGAATCGTCGGAAAGAGTTGCATGCGTGTTTGAATAGAGCGATGAGTCGATTCTTGAGAATAATTCTTAAGGCATTCCGCCGTACACGTTAAGGGAAAACCCTGAGCTAAGGAAATCTCGGCTGACAAATTATCATGATCATGAAAACGGGAAATTTTCTCAATAGAAAAACATCCTCGTGCAGTTTATGTAACGAACGTTCGACCGTTGAGCGGTTAATGGTCGGAATGTTCTGCTGGTTACGTCACATTATACGAAGGGTCAAGAATGCTTTCGCAGGACATTTCGGCGACTATACTATTGAGTGCACGCATATGTGTGTATCTACATGCACAAGTAATTTTAATAGGACGATGATCTTGATGCTCTTCCAGGACGTTCGTTGATGTTAAAACCAGTCTTTGAAAAGTTGTGGAATCTCTAGTGGTTGTGTATGAAAGAATTGGTTCAGCGAGCTTCGCCATTGCTGCTCGACGACTCGCAATAAGTTGCGTGAGCAAAAACGTCCACTATAAGACGAACGCGCGACCAGCGCGCGATTGATCGTTGGAGCGAGGAAAAAAGCGGCAAAGTGGAAACTCGAGGAGCCATGAAATCGATTTTTGCGCGCTCGCCCTGATCGGATTTGTGGCGTACCCCAAGATCGCACGAGCTGCGATCTCGGCTCGATCCTCGTTGCGTCAAACATCCAAAAACTTCCTTACACACATACAGATACACTTGAAAATCTCTCTGTGTATATAAGAAAGTGTTTATACATGTCCATGGTTCGTTTGGTCACCATGAACGGTGACATCTGTGCCCATACGTCCGATCTCGCATTTCGCGCTCACATAGCCCCTCACGCTTGCCGGACATCGCTACGAATCCTTGAGGATTTAATGGGATTTGGAAAACGAAGATCAGGAACGAAACGCAGCTGCATTTGGACCACACGAGTTCCTTCACTTCAACTCTCTCTCTCTCTCTCTCTCTCTCTCTCTCTCTTCCTCTTTCTCATCTCTTCTTCGCTTTATTTTCCTTTTTACCTCAAAAGCCCTCGATAATCTTTGAAAAATCTAGATTTATAGCGGATTCTTGTTGTCACTGATCACAAGAACGATTGCATTTCTTTTCCGCGTGTTCGATTCCAAACTAATGAATTTTAAAAATCACAAAGCTGTTGCATGCGTTCGAGCCGCAAGATACGATGGAAATTAAAAAAAATTTTGATGTGGATGTTGAAAATTTTCATAGAACGACTGACGAAGGCGTAAATCACAAGCGCAAGAGCATTGTGAAAAGTCGAATGGAAATAAATTATTTATTGCTTAAGAAGAAAGAATGAAATTTACGACGAATTCAAAGGAAACCGAGAATGTGTGTTTTTTCATGAATTCAAGACCGGCCGCGGTATAGTATGAAAACATTTACTTACTTGCTCTGAGTGTAGATCGATATCGATATGTTCAGGGGAAAAAATGTATTATTTTGGCAGCAAATCTCTCGGGCTCCAAACATTGAATTCAGCTAGTTATATCGTCCTATGGATCACACTCGGTTTCAGGAGCTTGACTATAGGCGATAGTTACGAGAGGGGAGATCGACTCTGACGATATCCACCGAGGTGTGGATCTCGTGTATAAATACAACGAAACCAAGAGAGAAATAATGGCTCAAACATTTTGTAGAATCGATGGAGAGATGAGCTTTCCACTTAAGGTGGATTGGGTGCAAAATAAAAAAGATTGTATACATCGTAGAAGTGAAAGAGGGGGTAGGCAGATGCGCCCCCACATCACGAACAGCTGTACTCGATTGGTAAGTTGCAATATTCTCGCCCTGTGTATGTTTTTGTTGATGATAGTTTGTACTTTTTGTTTATTTCCTAGCAAGTGATGCCTGAGCTTTGAAAAATGGAGAAGTATCGGGAAAAGATGTAAACTTTCTTTTATGGGGGTTCTTCATAGCTCGGAAGAACGTCCGTAACAATCGATCGTGTATGACGCGCGAATGGTTACCCGCCACGCGACCATTCAAACGTTTAACTGTGGCCTTTTCTTTTTCTTTTCAGAAGACTCTCGATATTCAAAACGGCGATTATGAAAGCTTGATCTTCGTTCAAAAGTCCATGAGTGGTCGAAAGTTGAGAATTTTAATAGTGAATCATCGTCCCCACTTTAGAGCCAATGTCTTTTCTTCTCTGTTATTTCCCCGCAGTCTTTATCTCGAATACTCTGTCGATTCGGTTAACGCTGAAACATCTGGCCCTTTTAACGCCCAGACAGACGCTAATCACGCGCCAAACTACAAAGAAAACCTCTCTCTCTCTCTCTCTCTCCCTCTCCGATCGACCCTATTGATTTATGTATTCATCGAACTTGTGGCACGAACGAGCGCGCTCCTTCTTTCAACGTCAAACTCTCTTTGTAGACTTTACACCACCTTATTATGTGTAGGCTTTCGAAAGAGATAACTAGCATGCGAGGCTGATTAACGCCCCAAAGGATGATACTTAATCCCCGCAGAGTTCGATCCTATTGAATCATTCTCATGATATTTCGTAAGTGTACGTATATGTGTTGGATAATCGAAGCTAGAAGGGTTAATTATAGGCAGAAAATTATGATTGATTGCTCTTGCTACCAGGAAACCTCTGACTCTTTTTCTTACCGATGCTTTCTTTGAATTCTTCGGAATCATTCACAGTTATTTTTCCTAATTTATTGGCATAATTGTAACTGTGAGTAACTTTATTGCAAAATTATATTTTTTCATTCCTAACGTTGTTTAACAATCCTCACGGTTCCGAGATTGCAAAAGTGGTATCAATTTTTGATTTAACACAAGCGCAAAGATTTTACATTCCGGGGTAACCCAGACTGATTCTGAATCCGTAAACACCTTCAAAATGATCAGGAAAGCACGCGAGGAGTGTGTTTTTTTAAGGGATCTATTTGATTATTAACTGAATTTTGACTAGTGCACTTTTCAAGCTCTTCTGACTTCCAAATTTCATTTGAGGAGACAGGCATACCGCTGCGTGAACAAGAGAAGAATAGAAAAAAGTACAACGGCGCTATTTACAGTTACCCGATCCTTTCGGGTCGGAGTTGCTCAGCTACCAAAATATTCATGAAGTGTGTGTTGCGTAACCCATTCGCGAGTAGTTTCAACAAGGGAAAGGACAAGGGGAGAAGCTTGCCAACCCTGAAGAACGGTGGTTCGGTCTTGATCTAGGCATGAGGAAAAACAAGTTTTCTTTTCTTGGAATGAAATTCCCATCCACCCGGAGTCCAAAAGAAAAAAGATCCGCACGTGCTCGAGAATAAGGCTTGAAAGAATTTTTCCTCACAAATATTCGATTATACATTTTGCGGCTTGTTGACATTGGGAAATCATGATATCTCCAAAATACGAAGAAAAATCAAACGTTTCAGTGCAAGATTTTGTGATCCAAAGATCGCAATAATTTTCTGCTGAATTTCTTCCCTTACAAATGTCCCATCAGTTGATGTAACAGCTTAAAGGATTCCTGCATCTCAGGTATGGAAACAAGCCCCCGTAAGCCTTTAAATCTCTGACATTCCTAAGGATAAGACAATGTTCCAGAATTGCAAGAAAAATCTAATGATTCGGTTTTGGACGGAAATTTATTTTGTTGCCTCTTAAAATAATTGAAATAAAAAACGATTTGAAAATATCCAGTAACTCCTTGTATTTTTATAAACGAGCATGCATGACTATAATTGTGATTGTTGAAATATCGAAATGTTCGTTCTCTAATTCGTGAATTCTGGCTGGATAAAAAAACTTTAACCTGAGAACCCACCAATCAACTGAATCCAACGACCTCGAACTGTATTGATCAAACCGCTTCAAGATTCATATTTATATCGAGAGGAGACATCCGTCGTGTGTCCACAACGGTTGGACGAGAAACCGGAAATTCCGGAAAAGAGAGAGAGAGGAAAGGAAGACAGGCAAGAGCTCCTGTCAACGATTTTAACATAAGTTCAAATTACATTATGAAAGAAGCGGAGTAGTCGTTGTTGAGCAACCACTGTAAAACGAGAATTAGAGAGTATGTACCTAAACGAAGAACAAAGCTGGTTGTAGGTACACTTAGGACAGGCGTAAAGCAACTGAGAGAGGAAGAAAGAGAGAAATCACGGGTTGGTGAGAGGAACGGAGAAGAAGCACGCCGGACTGCCGAAACGGTAGAGCCACAACGAAAGATTGTCAAAGCAAAAGAGCTTCCAGTCCTAAATAAATCGATCCGGTAGACCGAACGACTTTTAGTCGGTACAAATATTGTCGGATCAATTAAACTCACGTTGATGTTCGCTTTGAGCTCATGCAAAACAAGGAGAACGTCTTTGGGTTGACACATTTCAGAGCAGTACCAGGATTTCCTTACGAAAAAAAACCCGCAGGAAACTCTACCGTTTTTCCCCGGTGGGAATTCTGCCACTCGGACGATCCTCGCACTTAAATTTTCACTGTCGCTTCGGTGTTCTTTTTTGTTCTCTCTGTTGGCCTACTGTCCGTTTAGCCGTGGCGCCATTTGCTGTTGTATACCGAGGGTAATATGTACACATAGTACAGTATGTACACTACCCCTCGATAGAAAATCTGTTTTTCGTCGTTCGAATACATTTCGGTGTCTCGAGTTTCGTCTTCCTTGGATATTGGCGTCGCAAGGGCGACCACTCTGCTCTTCTGACTCTGTGATGGCTTTTCTGTTTTTTCTCGTATGCTCTGTCTATATAGCTCTTTCGCCTGTTGATGCTGTTTTTACGACTGTCACAGAGAAAAATTCGGTACGTGCGTTCATGTGCGGGTGTACATGCCCGTTCGTTCAAACGGAACGTGTCCCCATACCCGAGCGCCTTTCTCGACGACTTCCGACGGAAGGGACACTTTACATACGCGTTAATGGCCCCCTTGAGTCTTCAAAGAACATCTCGAAGACGGTCAAAGGCCAACTGCGAGATCGCGGTCCGTGTAAAGTCGGAAAAAGAAATATTTTATGAAGCTGATTAGTCAACATTCTCACAGCAATTTCTAAAATGCTCCCAGCTATTCTTTGTGAGAAAATTTTATTTTGTTTTCATTTCGAGCGAAAAAAAAGGTTTGTAACGCGAATCCTTAGCAATTGCAGTCACGGGAGCTCATAACGACGACTATTCCGAAAGTTCCCCAATGCACCGTTCGAAAAACTGTAATAACGATTCTCCGGAAAAATTGAATCGTCCATTCTTCTAAAACATATCAAGAGCTTCACATCTTCCTGGAAAGATTTACAGAACAACTTTTGTTTGTGTACCAACGGCACGCTTTAAAAAAAAGGTCAGGAACGTCGAGAGATTTATAGATTTTGAGGCGATACATTGTTTTCTACCCTCATGACCGAAGAACGATGCTTTTGTTTTCATGAGGGTAGTCCGCGTGCAATGATGCGCTGCGGCTTAATTGAAATCCTTTTTTTTTTTTGCTCTCGTTCAGTTCTGCCTTTTTTTCCTGACTCGCCTCTTTTCGTTCAAGAAGTTGGGCTGGTACTTTCGTATTTTTTTTCTCGTCGTTTCGGTAGAGAACCTTTTGCTGGTAACTATGTGAAAATATAGGTTGCCGACAAACGGGACGTCTGAGCATCCGAAAATTAACATGTCGTTCGAACATTACGTTTTGGCTTTCTGTTCCTTTCTCTCTTTTTACCGTAGGCGTGATCGCTCCCGAAGGATCAGTTCCGGGTATATATATATCTAAGAAAAGCTGAAAAGGAATATATTCGTGCGAGTGAGAACGAGTGTCACCGCGAGAGACCGAGAAAACCAAAAGTCCTGCAAACGAGAGCGCCACGCGACTCCGCTCTCGACTTACGACCTCGTAAATCCAGAGCTCAGAGTCACGCCCGGGATTTCTGTATGCTCCTCTTTTCATATATATAGCGATACACGTGGATTTCTCTATGGCATTCCGCAATCGTGAGCGTCCGCATAATCAAAATGTTACGATTTCAGGCCCCAGGTTAAAAGGAAGGGCTCTGGGGTACGGGCCCGAAAAATATGCGCTATAATATCCCTAAGCATCTCTCGTAAACTATCGGCTAAACTCTCTCGGCGAGAAATGACATTTAAACCCGCAGGGGGCCGAAACATGCAACGTTCATTCCAGTGCGGTAGCATTCGCGCTGCTCGCCACCGATCTCACGATACCTGAGACCGCGAATTGTTTCCGGATCATCCAGCTCTTCTCGTGTTCCCAAACTTTTGACAATAAAAATCCTCGAAGCCGCCTCCGGGATATTTCTTTTCAAGAAAATCTCGGACTTTACTCTCTCCGGAATACAATTTAACGCGCCGCGTTCACACGGAATAACAAGCGAAATACGAAATAATATTTTTCCTCTTGTTACAACAATATTTTTTTCGTCGAACGATCAAATATTTTGTTTCGGGATTTGTTTTTTCAATATAAGAAAAAAAGTGTGACAAAGACAGCTCCGAGAATCCGGCAACAATTGTTGTTTGAAGGAAAAATATTTGTACGTAAAAATTTCAATTCCACAAATGAATCAATCGATCGTATCGATTTATCTGTAAATTTCGGACAATGAAGTCAATCTTGCATGAAGCAATTTCACGATTACTGCACGCTTTGACGTGCGATCCAATATTCCGAGCTCCATAACTTCCGCTTAACAAGTTTTTATCGATCACGGAAAGATCGTAGAGCTACCGAATGGTTTTGGACGAGCTTAGCCTTCGAAATGCGCGGATTTAAATGCCTGGATAATCAGACTTATTCGAAGATGGTAAAAGGAGTATTAATTTAAACGGAAAAACTTGTATGAACGTGGAGCGTATAGGTGCGAGAGCTTGACGAGTATAGAGAGGAGTGATTGAAATTTATAACGTTTATAAAAAGTGCCATATACCTACGGAATGGGGCGAGTTCAACGACACGTGACTTTGTTGAATGCACTGGCTCGATGGCTCGTAAATTCTTGGCTCGTATAAGAGATTGTTTCGATGGACAATAGAGAAGGAAAAAAAGTGAGTCGCAGAACATTCGCACGAGCATGTATCCCAGTGCGTAAGAAAGTGTTGGATCGAGAACCACCCCAAAGACCCAAGAGGGTTGGTAGAGCGTCAAAAGCTACGCCCAAAAAAAAAAGAAAGAAGTTTCGTAAAGAATTACGCGAATTGTGAGCGACACGAATTTTGGACTGGGTTTCGTTTCATTTCTTAGGACGTGTGCCTAACGGTTCTACCTGCGACCTGTATTTCATTTTCAGCAGTAGATTTTTCTATATCTTTTTATACGCCCTTCCTTTCCGCCTCTTTATTTCTCGCCTCCTTGTCGTTCTAGAGCGGTTCTCGATCACGGATATTATTTGAGACACGAACGTAGCACTCTTGCTTTTATTTTCCTTGGCTCGCGCCCGGACGATATCATTCAACGACTTTTCTACCTGCTCACTACCACTGCCACCCTCTGCGTACGCAATTCCCTGCTTAGGCGTACAGTACAAACTACAAGAAAGAAGCGAACGAAAACTCGTAAAAACCGGTGGTAAAAGAATTTCCTTCGAAGCCTCTAGCAGCAAAAAAAAAAAAACTCTGTGTAAATGAAGTTTGACGGAAATAAAAATTCAGATAATTATTCTTAATCCTCTGACGAAAAATCCGACGAAATTTTTTACTGTTTATGCAAAAAATCTTTATTTTCCACGTAAATTATCACTAAATATTGACAATCGTATGGAATCCCCAAAGAAAATAAACCGGTTCGCCGCAAATTTTTCCACCGAAATTGACAGTCCATATATTTGCTTATTCTTCAATTGTTGATTTGATATTTTGTTCTACATTTTATGGAGACATTTTATTACGTGGACGAATTTCGGAGACCTGCATTTTTGCCCGAACGTCAACAATTCCTCCTTTTTAATCAATTCAGAATACCTTTTTATCATATTTCTCTAAGAGAGAGAATAATTTGGAATTTCGTATATATAGCTACAGATTCAACAAAGGGCAAACTACGGTCTCGTAGTATCTAACCTACATTCGTATGTATGTCGATTTCTGTACTACATAGGCACGATCGTCAGGTAAGTCGAGAGGGATATTTTGGGCTCCACTCTCTGGAAACTTAACGACGGGGTAGGGTCTAAGAAAACGAGTAAGAAAGAATAGAAAGAAAGAGAGAGAGAGAGAGAGTGCGATGATCACGTATATCGAGATTTGCTGTGCCCTCGTCTCTTTTTACCCAATGCTTTTGGTATATCGTTGATGCTTATTCTTTTCTTCTCTTGTGCCTCAGCCTCAACCCCTCTGCCCTTCTGTTTATCTGCCTCTCTAAGGCTCACTCGCTCCGTCTTGGTTGCTTGGCCCCAAAATCATTTCGAAGTTAAAATCAGTTCCTAATGCCATTCTACGCGGAGACCGAAGGCTCGAAGACGTGCGAGACCCTCGAACAATGCGAAAGTACAATACCACCTCCCTTACGGTCGCCCTCGACATCACTCACGACCTGAATATTATTCCCTCGACGGATTTTCCGCTACCTGCTCGATCCTCTCGTGGACCTCGTCGATCTTTTAATTCGTGCCCTTTATTTATTTTTTTTTTCGTCAGGGCAAAAGGAGAGCATGGTAATGATGCGGGGAAGGGAGAAAGAGAAATGAAGAGAATGGAGGGTGAGAGTAAAAGAAAAATACCGTCCTCGCGCCTCTCGATCGTGGAATGCATAATTAGCCTGTGGTAATAAGATTTTTTTTATTTACCCTTTGCCTCTCTCGTCTCTCTCGTTTTTTAACTAACCCTCGTCGATGCAGTCTCGATCTGTATTCAAGCATCCAGATATTTTAATATTAGCATATACTTTAATCGTATGTAAAGTTAGCGTGAAGAGGAACACGAATGAAAAAAATGAAGAGAAGGGATCAGAGCCAAAAGGGATATATCCACATTGATGGATCGAGATCCATTTCTCCGGCGCGAAGATAATGCGAGAAAAAATGTTTGACTCGTTGTACCGGAACGAAAAAAATGTTATCGCGGTTCGATGAGTAGATATATTTTGCCAAGTAATTTGTGAGTCATTAATTATTCAGAGGGAATGATTTTTGGTTACGAGTGTTGGCCGTGCCGAAAATATTTTTTTGCGTATCATTGGACGTCGTGAGAATAACGAACGAATCTTTTTGACGTTGAAGAATAATATTTGGGGGGCTGGATATTTTTCTGATATTTCCCAGCTACCGTATGAAAAATCGTGTTCCTACCTGGTGTTCACGATTGATCGTGATATTGCCCGAGTGTCCCACTTCTTGAAGGATACGCACCCTTCGTCCTTTTTTCTGCTCCAATATAGGTCGATGCTATTGAGAATCGTCGAAAACGATCAAAACGCTTCCGGACCACCCTCGATTTTCTTCTACGCTTTTTCAAGCTTCCCCAGAATCAGAATTCTCCGGAAAAATCACGTTTCTCTGATGTACGTGGCGCCTCGGCGCTATGAAAAAAAAAATTAAAACGCACAAAACCGCCGGAGTTTTTTCGTCGGGTTTGAGAGCTTGTAGCTAAATAGAATTAGATGGATAATTTTCAAAGGCACCGACAGGCCCTGGCGTCTCATAGGGCGCTAGCGAGATGAGCCACAGTCCACTGCTGAACTCCCTACCGCCGCGGGTATCGATTTCGCACAAGGTTTCGTGAACAGCTCGTACCGCAAACACACCATTGTCTATCGTCTTCTTTATCTTCAAACTTCTCGCTAGGGCCATTTTTTTCTACCACTCGTGGTCTCGCCCCTCTCTTTATCTACATTGTCTTATACGCACGTGGTTGCTTCTCAAAAGGAGAAAAAAAATCACGCAGAGATCTGGGACAAGCTGTATCCGTTACTAATATCCCATAGAATTTCTCAAGTCCGGTAATTCGTGCTCTTTTCGATTTCGCTAATCCTTGAAGTGCTCAACGAGCGCATAAGCACAGCTGGTCTCGCCTTCAATCTTTTTCTCGTAATGTGATACCTCCCACGCGAAACGAAGCCAAAAAACAGACTCGAAAATACGGATTTATTGTTGTTTGCAAGTGAATTTGCTTTTATGTTATTCCAGGCAGCTGTGATCTGCAAATTTCTTCGAAAACGAATAAGACAATAGAGCTGCATATGAGTACGTGTTTTTTTATTTTTTTTAAATTTTGGCGTAAGAAAAATTATCATAGAGCAAAAAAATGTTGTGGCGGCGCCAACTTTGAAAAATTTGAGGTTGCTATGATTTCTATTAAAAAGGAGTGGCACTCCGAATTCTTTTTTTGCGCACTTAATCAGCCTAACTTCATACCTAGATTCTTCTATCCACTGAAAGAAACTTTTTGGTTTTTCTCATTTTCGACAATTCCAACCGGGAATTTCGAGCTCTCCGCCAGACATCTTTTTTTGAGGATCTCGTGGAGATCATCTACGGGAGCAGTGTCAATCGATATTTTTGAAAAAGAAAACGCCAATGTTCAAAAGCTACGACTACATTTACTTTCCACTACATATCATGGTCGAATGAATCGTCTTTTCAGAAAAAAATCGTAAAGGAAACCACTCTTTTTGGCCTTGCAACTGGGTATAACCCTTTAAAATAATGTCGTCTTCATAAAAATCAAAAAATACTTGTGTGCACTTAATACGAAAAACCGGTAAATCCGTAGAACGATCCGATAACGGACAAAGTATTAGCAATCTCTCTCTCCGGATCCCTTGTTACTTATTATAAACGTTCCTATTTGCCTAAACTCGTGTTTGTTCTTATCGAACTGTTCCAAAATAGGTTGGCTGCAAGATATGCTGTCGCATATCTCGATAAGTTATTATACATCAAAGGAGCGCTGCAGCGCTACCATCAAACCGTTTGCGCGCGTGATGGACCCTAGTAAACTTAAAATACTCGTTTCAACGCAATAAATGGAACATCGTAAGTTCGATCGTAGCAGAAAGCATCAATAAGGCGTTTTGTTTACGTCAAACATTTGTTCAGAAATCCTATGGAACGTGAATACGTATGGAATCCAACAAAATATGCCTTACACTTATGTACCGAAATGGTGACAAAATCGAGGCAGACAAAACTTGTAAAACCCCTGCTGAGCGACATTTTGTTCAATTTCTAGTTTCCTTTTTTTTCAGCTTTATAAAGTGCGTATATATTAAGGTCTGGTGGACTTATAAGGCGTGCATAAAGGCAGAAGGGTTTGATGAGTATCGAGTGCCCGATTTGCGGGTACACGAAGGTACGTTGAACGAAAAGTCGTCCTGTCCGGTAATATGCAGGGTTAAGGGCATGCAGAGAATTTTTGCCCATATACACTCATACACATTAAGTGCGAGGTCCAAAATTCACGAGATAAAAAAAAAGCCAATAACCGAAGACTGAACGACGAGCTGTGAAGCCCCGCGAGGACGTTTCTCGCCCGTAACATCGTTGTTGTCGCGTCGACGGAGCAAGAAAAAAGCAAAGACAGCAACCTCGTGTCTTCGCACATACTACACGATCTTCTCATTCTCGTTGTGGCTAAAATAATGAAAGGGACAGGTAACCGAACGCACTTCAAGAGCTTATAAGCGTTGTTACACTATACTCATTCGGCACGAGGGAGCCAATGAAAAAAGACTGTGAAGGCGAGTGCGAAAAATTCGCGTGCGAAAAAACTCGATGTTTTCTTCGTGGTATGAATGCCATAGTATAAGCACTCAGTAACCTTGAAATAAATTGATGAAAGGGGAAGAACGAACAAATATAATGAGAACCCTTGATTCGATCGATTAGTCTTACCCGGAAATACTGTCACTCGCAACGGAAATGCACAACGGAATCGAATTGTTGCGAGGATATTAAATTCCATCCGTTTAATTCTAATCAATATTTTTTCTTTATTTCAAATAGAATTTGAATCAATGCTTTGGAAAATTGTTTTTCACACAGCAATTGATGATTTTATTAATGTCAGAGTAATGTCCAGTCTCCACATCCGCGATGATGCAATTTCCAACTCAGAATAAAAAAAGTCAATTACTCCATCATTTCTCTCGTGCTCTCGCAAGATCGATGATTGGCACCGTACATATTCAAGATTCGAGCGACAGAGAATGCGAAGGAACGAAGTAAAAGAGAGGAACGAAGAAAGGAGCGAAGGTGCGCACGCGCGGGAGCACTCGAGGCAAGTCGCCCGGATAATTTGAAAGCTATCCGATCTCCCCAGGCAGCTGCCTGCCTTACGCGTAAAATATTCAAGAACACTCGTTGTGCGGCTATATATGATGGTCCCCCTCATCTACACCCCTCATCTTTAGTCGGCTCGTTGAACAAGACGCCGATGAAGCTTGATGACGAAGACGAGAACTCACGATACTGCTGCGATCGGTTCATTTTAGTTTTCAATTAAATTCGATTTCTTTCTCTTTTTCCTTTTAAAAAATTTTGCAATTCCGTCTAGCACGACGGAGTTTCCGAAGTTCTATAGCTAATTGCAGAATTTCCAAACATTCGGTAACTTCACTGAACCAAATCGTTAACAACTCGATAGCAATCAATTTGCAGTGACGGTTTTCCTCACAATTTTCATTCGAAAATTCGTTTTTCGTAAAAACGTAAACCAAGCTGCAAATAAGTTATGAAATAGTGGATTCCATCAAAAAGCTCGATCAATTGAGAACTTTTGTTTGTAAACGCGAATCCGCTCATTTGAGCTGCCGACTAATAAGTCGAACGTGAATTATTTATTATCTGCGTTGCAAAATCATGAATATATTATCCAAAATGAAGATCTCTCATCAAGGGAACAGTTTCCATAAGAGAAAAGCACGATCGGCGTGTACGAGATCCGCATTTTATCAGAAAGGAGACGAAGGAGTTGTGAGAGCCTCCTCCCGTCTCGTCTCGTTTTCTTGATGTCTCCGTCGATTTCTCGCTTCGGGCGATCGCGACTCGTCGATAGGCCACAGGCGTTGAAAGAATTTCGCAGAACCCACTCATCGACAGTTTGTCTCGTATGTATTTATATAAGGACAGAATAAAACACACTCAACTACATGGAAAGACGTTGAAAAATACATATGCAACGTGAGCGAGTAAATTAAACAGGTAAATGAAAAACGTGTTCATCGTTCGGTGCTTGATATCTTTGCAAATCTGCTTATAATTTCGTATACTTTCCCGCTTATGGGAAATAATAAGAGTAACGAGCTGCTACGAAATATTGCATTTAGATACGTAAATACTTGGATGTGCATACGCGATATATTCAATGATCAAATTGTTATCAGACCAATCGATCAATAATTAAATAGTTTCACCTGCTGTTTCCTCGGGTTTACAGACACTGTTTGCTAGACTTTTTTTTAAAGCTCTATGGTATTGAATTATTATTTTTCAAGGGTAAGTACCTCTCTGTAAAGAATTAAACAAATTTCTGGCGAATTGATTAAAAAAAAAAAAACGACTTGGTAAACCAAAGGAAGTTCCTATATAAGCTCCTTGTTTTCTCACTTCTCCTGTCTGATTCTTGGGTATTCGAAAAAACAGAAAAAACATCGTTTGGGAACGAGTGTAAGCTCGATCCAGGAGGAATCGACAAATTCTGCCTGCCAATGGTATACGACGTGAAGAAAAGGTGCACAGCGACGGCGTGAGTTGGTAAAAAAAAAAAAAATAATATAATTGATCGAAGGCTTGAGGCGCTTGGAAAAGTGTCACTTCGTCAAACAACTCCATTTGTCCTCGAGGCAGGAAGGAGTTTTGCGCTCCCACACCTGGTATGAGCTCGTCTCGTCGTCAACTCAATTCTCGTCAGTAGAGGGACAACCCTTTCTTCTCAGTCCTTGCTATTCTTTAATCCTCTGTTGTTAGCCTCATGCATGTTGGTCCGGACAAGCGGAGTCCCTCCGTAAAGAATCGCGAAAGAATCGAAAGAGGAAGATGGAGAGTTTCTCAGAGATGTGCGCGATCAATGGGCCTTACTTCGACCTCACAGATTGTCCTTGAACGTATATATCTATACAAACATCTACATTACAATCTCATTCGAACCTCATCCGATCTGCCAAACTTCCGGACGTAGCGAATTCGAATTGCATGCTTCGTATGATTTAAAACGCTTGGCATCGCGCTATACAAAATTCTTAAAGTTCCTTCACCATGAAATGTGCCTGGGAATAAATGTTGAAAGGAAAAAAAAACGAGAAAGAGGTGAACGGTCGACCTCAAAATGATGGCACGTCTCGACAGTCATTCTCAATATTTGTCGATTGCTAAATTAATCTTGATTCCATAACTGAAAAAAAAAGATTTATTATCTTTTCGGGATCTCGGAAAACGGCCACAAAAGTCAAAAATGGAATGTCGACTAGGCGCCCTTTTTTATTTGAATAAAAATTTGCATAAAAACGTAGAAAATTTATGGCGAGCGTTTGTGGCGCACGTGGAAAAGGATTATTGAAAGTTTATTCAAATATTGCGGCAGAGCGACCTTTGCTGTCGACTAGATTCCCGTAGAGAGTCTATGTCATCCGAATTTTCCGACCGCGGGACGTCATCGAGCTTTTCTTCGTGAACTCGTTCCTCGTCTTATATTTCCCTACGTTCGTGTTTCCTGGCGGGAGATACGTTCTTGTTTACCGAGGGTTTTCTAACACCCGTGGCGAAAGCCCGCTAATTATTTCTCTGACGTACAGATCCGACGAAAATATATAGATTAATCAAGAGGTTCAAGTCCAGTTGAGTTTCACGTGGAGACAAGACTCGGAGGTTTTACATACGAAAGATTTTGAAGAACACGAACGATGAAAAAAAAAAAAAGAGAAAATGAAAGTCGTGTCTAGACCTCGGGCTGTTCTTTCGAATTATAGTGTCTATTACATGATGCTCCCGAGGTGTGTTTGCATTTATAGATGTGCGATCGCACGGCGCGATATAGTCCGGGAACACACGAGCTCACTCATTAATTATCGATGTAGTATTCTCTTCGTCGACTTCTTTATATACTAATTTTTTTTGTGTCCAGAAATTCTTTCCGTTTGATCGTAAACGAGCTAACCATCAGAGGCCACCCCCTGGTGACCTTGTTTACCTCGTTTCGTTATGCATAATTTGCTTCTTTGATCTCTAACGCGTTTTCGTGAAATCTTGGTCGCGAGCCCGCCGTTCATATGCCATTCGACAGTCGTTAGAATTATTTCTTTTTCGCTTTTTTTTTTTACTTTGGGATTTAATGGTGAAACGATGATCAAAAGGTTTGCTTGCAACAAATTCTATCGTTACAGAATGTTCGTTTATTTTATTGAGAAAATAATGTATACTTGACCTTCGGTTGCCATTTTTGCACATCTCATTTAACTCTCGTAAAACGTAGCCGGGAGTGACTCCTTTCGTAGTCCCACAAACTTGATTTTTTCTTATTTTAAAATCAGTTGTTTATTTTGTTTTCAACTAATGAGAAAATAATGAAGGTCAGAAAGATAGAAATCGTACTTGTGCGGAAGTTTCTAGATTGTGACATCCCCATGACAGAAACAAACCGAACGGGATGATGCGGAGATGGTTACGAATAGAATTTTCACCGGAAGACCGTTTGCCCGTTATAAGGGCGTCGAGGAAAAAAAATCGAATAAGCTGCAAGACGTTTTTATAAAAGATCTCGACGGATTCCACTTTTCCTCTGAATTAGGTAAAGAAAGGACTGCAGGAGGATTAAAAAAAAAGAGGGTTGGATGGAGATGGTGTTAAGATGTTGGTCGTCGAGCTGCACGAGCGCAACGCTAATGAAAAAAAAATCCAGCCCGTAAAAAGATGAGTGGGAAAAAAACAGAAGAGACGTAGAACAAAAAGCATCGAAACTCTAATGCCTTCTTCCGTTTTCCCCGAAGGTTATGCTCACGCGGAAGAGGGCGAACAGCTGAATCTCTGATCTAGCGAAGATCTCGTGTTTTTTTTTTTTCTTTAACCTCTTTTGACAGATCTCGGCGCGGTTTTTCCGATAGTCAGTTCGATGTGTGTCTCGCACTTGGGCCAGCAGAATAACTGCCACAGTTGAGAGCTCGATGATATGATGTCAATCTACGAATAACACGCGATCTTATCGCCAACACTTATAAAGAAAATTGACACATCTATGTATAAATTCATCGGATACAGTGTGGGCGAAAGAGTTTCCTCGAAAAGTTTTCTCGGACCCCTCCATCCAACTTTTTCTCGATTGCGGTCTTCCGGTTGTCATTCGACGAGGCTTCGGGTAAATCCACCTGCGTAAAAAAAACCCAACAGTTACGCGTAAACTTTGTTATTCACAAACTACGATCAATTTTCCTCTCACGCTTACCAAGAGCTAAAAAAAGAGAAAAAAAGATGGCAGACACCTCCGAACAATGCAATTCCTCGAAAATTTGCGTCACAAATGGTTTCGCGTGTATGGTGTCATCGCTCCATAGCAATAGGCTCTAATCTAATATCTCCGGAAGGAAAACGACGCCTGGGAGCAATAGAAAATGCAGAGGCGACAAAATATAAACATTGATTTCCTCGACTGATAAAATCGTAATAGTTTGCAGGAAACGTAAATTTCAACGAGTCTTCAAATTCATCCCCGAAAAAAAAGAAAAGGACGTGAAGGTTGATTTTTTCCACACCCTTCATCGGATCGCGACATTATGCGACGAAGATCTTAGCGTTTTTCCGGAGATATACCGTTCGATGCTGTTGTTCCCTCTTTGTGGCGATTCTTTTCTCATATTCCTGATGCACAACGACCCGGTCGTGGCAACCAGTCATTGGTTCAAGGCGAGAAGACCATCGGGACTACGATCAAGCATTTCACATACGCCTTTTCGTTTTGGGACTATTGGTGTCTGAGGAAAGTAGAGAAGGAAAAAGGCCACGTAATAAATCGCACTTCTCAACACACAGTAGCTGAGACGACTCCTCGATTCTCCTTCTTTCTCGCGTCTTGCGTTTCTCGTCTGCGTGTAAGATTTACTAATTTCTGGAAGGTCTTCCAGCACCACTCTTCGTTTTGTATACAAGATTGCCCGCAGGCTAGAACTGACTGCTGTTGCAGTTTTGCAACGAAACAAGCATCGATGCACGAGACTCTATCGACGTCTCTGGGGACGCGCCTCAGGAATACCGAGTGAATTCAAGGCCCGTGCCAGAACGAGTAATATGCTACGAGACAGAATCTCATACGAAATAACTCCACGCGCCTTTTCCCAGTAGCCGAGACATAAGGATATATGAAGACCTATCCCATTCCCCCCATTCCATTGAGGGTGTCGCTCCAGTGAGATCCACGTCCCTCCCGACCTTCGCGTTTATCTCGTTCCTACATGAATTCAATTATTACTTTCAAGCGTGATGATGCTTTTCTATATATAAATAAACGTTAATGTTCCGAAGTATCAAAATCATTAGTCAACGTAGTCGACGGAACCGTAGAACTTGGGTTTGCGCACGTTACGCATTCGACAATACATGAAAATTATAATTATACATTCGATGGAAGGTCTCTACATAGGAAAATTAATTAAACAACCACGAGAGACCGTGGATAAGTGAATTCGAGAGGTTCGTCTGAAACAATCGATTGAAAAAAGATTTAAGGAAAGTATCTCGAGCCTTCATGCCGCTAGAATCCGTTGCTGATGAGCAATGAAAAGACTGAAATCTGCTAAATATTTATGAGGTTTAAAACGAAAAAATATATTGCGAATACTCTGATTATTCCGAGACTAACTATTGGAAATATTCACAGGTTATTCGAAGATGGTTCTGCTCAAGAAAAAACATGTGGAATTTGGCACAAATAGATGCAGGTTAAGATTAGCAGTACGTAGCAAGAGAAAAGGCTCCAGCAACAACGTCACCTCTTTCTTCTTGGATATCCTCCTCTGCTTATTCCTTTCGTGTAACTCTTCTTCGATTCGGCGGTCGTGACTTCTCCAGAAGTAACAACAACCTCCGTATCAGTTCAAACTCCAGTTACATATGTTCGCAATATACATATGGAAGCATATATAACTATAAAGAGGATGTGTCTGATGCTATACTCGTTGTAAGAGAGAATTATATACCACCAACTGCATAATATGCTGGTTAGGCAAGTCGTACGTCAGGTTCGTATCTCTCCTTCATGGTGAATATAAGGTGGACTCATGCAAACCAGAGGGTGCTCTTACACATACCAAAGTTCGTTCGGACTCCACCAGCTGCCATTGGTATGCAAGCAGGAATCTGATTTACGTAGTTTTCAGAGTTTCGTTTCTATTACTGCTCATCTAAGCTTTGGGTGTCGGAGACCCGTACGCAGCTCTTTGTTGCATCCATTTCTTCCTTCGTTCCTGCCTAGGACAATGCTTTTAATAATAAAAAAATAGCTCTGGTGGATGCTTGGGCGTTCGATGAAGACACTAAAGTCCGGGTGATCGTTTCACGTGTTTAAAGGAGAATGTTTTCACAACGATAATAAATGTTCATCAGTGTTGTTAATTTTAGGAAGGCGGAATGAAAGATAACGAGATACGCGATCGTGTTGCAATCACGTTTCTTTAATCGACAATCTTGTCGCTTTGATCTTCGGTGTATCGCGTGTTTCACCTACCCCTGCAAACTTTAGCGAAGCCAATGTTAAAGATCGCGTGACGCCTCGTTATGAATACGTTTTTTCCTTGTATTTATACGTATATAACTTATGTGGAAATAAATTTATTTAAATCTGGGCACGAGTCTTGGGGCAAACGAGCGTATACCTTTTTATATAGCATTGGACCAGCAGGAGACGACCTTATTTCCATTGCTCGAGTGGCTCCTTTTTCCGTTATGCTAATTCGTCCATCCCCGTTCGTGCTGTGTGTATTACGAACCCCGAAACGCTTGTGAACCAGCGACGCTCAATGGACCAATTTACCAATTTAACCTGGAGCATTCGAGTCACAAAAAAACAGACAGTTTTCAAAATTCGAATCATGGAATAAAAAAGAAATGTGCTTTTGAAATCGTGAGGGAACAATTGGCAACAGCGATTTGGAAACGACTGCTGATTTTTTTTAACGACGATTTCTCGACATCCGGAATATACTTCCATTTTTCCTAGATGAATAAATATATTGCTGTCAAATTTAAGTTGGGTCTGTGTAGATTGCCGTGCATTCTATTAACACAAAATCGTCAAATATTTGAATATGCGGATGATAATAGTCAGAACTCGGCGAAAACTTTCCGAGTCAAGTTTATTTTCCTAAGCAACTATAACTATAATCTTATTACACGAGATTCCGGATGGCACGAGCCGCTCGTTCATTCAGAACTTATCGTGAAAGCGTCGAGGAGTCTTCGTGTCAAGATAATGTGTAAATAAGCGGACGATCGATCGATCGAATGCGAAAGAAAAAGAAAGAGAGTTCACGATGGTAATCGTGAGTGAAATCGACGTGGAGCGCCTCTGCGTGTCGTTTCACCGATAAGAAACGACGACGACGTATCCTAGGATGTTCGAACCAAGCGCGGGCGGCTTATTTGTACAGAATAAAAAAATAAAAATATAAAGAGAGAGAGAGAGAGAGAGAGAGAGAGAGAGAGAGAGAGAGAGAGAGAGAGAGAGGGAGGGAGAGAGAGAAAAGCGATAACGAGGAGTGTGCCGATAGGAGAGAGAACGTTTCGATATATACGATGCTGCGAAGCGATAGCGTTTCCTGTGTATTCTATGATGTTTTTTTTTCCTCAATGTTACAAGGGAGTTTCCGAGAGCGGAAGGTAAAGAGAAGGAGAAAAAAGAGAAAGACAGACAATGTTGGAAGGCCAACACACAACGAGGCGATTCAGCGGTTTCTCGTAGTATCCTCCTTAAGACGCGAGCATATATATATTTTTTTTTATTTATCTCTTCTTCTCTTTCTTCCTCTGCTCCTTAAAGGCGTGAATAAACACGTATAACGTTCTCGATATCAACTCACGCCACCCACGCGACTCGCGAGCGTCAAGTTGTGAGGGAGAGCGCCGGAATAGCGATTAAAAAAGAGGAGAGAGTGAGAGATTGGAAAAGAAAAAAGAAAGGAGTGTTGAAAGGGGCGCGAAGAAGAGGGCGCGTGCCACGAAGTGTTCCGTTATGAAGTATACACAGTTTTACTATCTCTCACCACGGTGGCGCGGTACACGCCATATACCATCAGGAGCAGCGGGAGCATAACGTTTGTATATTTATATCACTTCTTCTCTCCGGAATCGTCGTCGACTACGTCGAGAGGCTACGATCCTCAGTGTTGAACGACATCGCTTATAGTTCCTCGTAACCAAACTCACTCTATCATCGCCTGTGTGCGTGTCTGTTACGACTTATGTATTCGGGGAGCTTACACGATTAGAGAAAGGACACGCGATGTCACGATCGTACGTGAGGATAGAACGAAATTTGTTTGCATTTTGTTTGCACTTTGCACTGTCGATCAGTTATGTTTCGATATTTGGGATTCACTGCAAAACAGCAGGATCCAGGATAGCCTTCAGATTGAAGCAGAATCAACGTAAATCGTCCAGAAAATGGACAAATGACAGCAAAGCTAAACATGAATAGCTAATCCAAATGAATCATTCAGGACGTTGTATGCAAACTTTTCTATCGACAGAATTCGTTTAAATTTGCACCACACAAAGAGAATAGTGATGTCTAATTACTCGAACAATTTTAAGAGGTTTCACCATGTAGCAGTCGAGATATTTATTGATAAAAATTGCAATTTTCTGCAGTTTCTCATAAGAGCATGTGTTAAAAGTTGCAATTTTCAACATTAAATATTTCGATTTCTAAATGGTGAAGCCTCTTAAAACTTTGCATACGCTTTTATGTAACATCGAAGAAGCTTTATTTAGTTTCTCAAAAAAATCGGTCGGCAATTTTTTTCGAAAATTTGTTTATTATATAATAAATACAGATTACCTCGGACAATCTTGGATTTAAAGAATGTTGTTCTTTAGTCAATTTGTAACAAACTTTGTTAATGAATTTAGGCTCGCAGACCATTTTGTATGTAAGAAAAACTCAAAACAAAAATTGATATTTGACCGTCGCCATACAACGTCTTTAATCATCGGAATAATGATAAATTTTTTAGTTCGAATCAAAATTTTATTCCTCAGCAAGTTTGTATGCCCCAAAAATTTAGCCCAGGGTTATTAAGGAATACAGCAGGATTTATATAGTTATTCTCGGTCAGCTTCATCTTCACTGCAGTGAATCACAGAAACGACAGCGGTTATTTGATTTTATACTGTAATAATGATAATTACAATAATTATAATTTAACGAATTAATGAGGCGCGATGGGAGCTCTCGAGGTTCTGATCACCAAGGCGTTTCATTCGGTCAATGGTGAAAAGTAAGATGATTTTTTTTTCTCGATGTTTCGTTTTATTTTTTAACAAAAATAAATTCCAATGGCTCTCGTGCGGTCGAGAATCCCCGTCGGTCGAGCGCACACGCTCGCATCCTTTGATATTCGGTTCTTTTTTTCGGTATCTCCAGCAGCCCAAGACGCTTTTTTCCCACAGTGAATCTCAACGATACGTCCGACTGATTCTCCGGCGACGGAGCCAACTTTTAGTCGATGCACCAGAATCCTCGGTGAGGCCCTGCGGGGCTCATGGACAGGGACCCCCGCAGACGATCGCATTACGCACGAACGCACCCCCCTTCCCTCTCGCCACTCTCTCATGTTCATCTTTCTCGCCATATTTTCTCCAGACGCCGCGCGTGGATCAGGCCAGAAAAAAACAACGAAAAAGTAAATGGACCAGTCACCCTCGACTAACCAGAAGTACGTATATTTTCGTTTACGAAGACCTCATCATCTTCGGCGATGTAGACTCGCCGTCTCTTCTTCCTTTTTTTATTCCAAATCCCGATCATCGTCTCGTTCTCTTTTACCTCCCGCAGCTTTCGAACAAGGAAAAACGAAGAGTCCCTTGTTTCTCGGCGTCAAAATTGGGTTAAAGCTACCGGTGTGAGGCTCCGAGCCTCACTGGAAAAATGGAGGACCTCACACGGTTCTCTACTCACGTTATACGCATCCCGTGCCTTCAACATGAGCAAAAAAATATTCTCAATATCACAACGATGATTCGACACGTTTTCGTTTACTCGTGATAAATGTTCACCAATTCGGAGAGGCCTGTTTTCTCTCCAATCTAAATTCATGAATTCACAACACAAAATCGATTAGACAAGAAAACGAACGCGAAACTTCCGGTCATCAGCCCAGCATTTTAAGCGGCCAAATTATCTACGAGCAAAAGCAAAAAAATTTTGTAGCTCCACGCATTGTCATATACATCTCAACGGAATTTTTATTCTTCAAAATTTGAAACCTATAGAGAAAAATTCAAATCTCTATCACTGTATAAAATCTGAATGAATAGTCAAACTTAAGAAATTTGCATGTATGTCGTTCATCCTCATTCAGAGAAATAATGAATTTATTGCCGAGCACGATATAAACGTTGGGCAATCTCTTCATATAGCATAGCGAACAATTGACGCCCATCACTTGTATTCAATGTTATTATAAATAAGTTTGCAACTAATTTAGCCATTGCATGGATTAATATACAGATTCACTTGCTACGCAAATTATAGTAATACGACTAATGTGATTTATTTGTATAAGTACACGTAGCCCATACAGTAGTAATACAACTAAACTGTGCTGTCGATGAAGCACGACGTTCACCTGCCTTTACGCTAGAGTGGCGACTTGTAAATCACTCCACCGAAACTGGGCTATACGTGTCAGGGTACAAGATCAAGTACTCTGTGTTGCGAACGCGACGTTTTCTTCTACACTCAAGGTATAAGGAAAAAAACTTGAAAATCAACGAAAACGTTTCGCAAAGTTCAACTACTTCGTGGCCAAAACGTGTAGGAGGCAAAATTTTCCACGCGCCCGAAAATTTCAACGATAATTTTTGTACTGAGCTTCAACGTTGAGGCTGATTGTCATATGGACCAGGTGGCTGTGAGTGGCTCGGGTAAATCTCGATAGATCGATTGAAATTCGTCTAGGGGAGGAAACGAAGGGTTTTGTGGTTACGGGTCAATGAAACGGACGATATTCAGAGGCTTTTTTTTATTCCTGAGAAGACTTGATTGCCCAACAACAATTTAAATGCAACAAGGTTAAGTACGACGGTTGGTAAATCTTGAAAGTTGGCCTTGACATCGCTCTCAACAGATTGTGTATTTTCGTAACGCGGGCGCGCGTGTTTCTTTCGCATCGCGAGTGCCCCATAACCCGGAGCTTCGCATGGCGTGCGCGCTCTTTATTTTTGAAATCGCATATCTATAGGGTGTCCGGACTGCAAGTTCAGTGACCTTGACCTTACGATTCATTTTAGAAAGAAAATTTCCAAAAAACGATGAAATGATTATTTTCACAGTTTTTAAAGTTCAAAGGATTTGGAAAGAACGCATGAGCACGGAACTAGAAATATTCAAAGAAAAATGTATCTTTTTTTTATCAGCGGGATAAACGCATTCATCCTTTTGCTGCATTGAGAAAAATGATAATGAAAAGACCATCGCATTCCAAGGTCTCAGCCCTGCATCAATTACTGCAGATTTTTATGTCGCAATACACACAGTTCAAACATAACGTGCATTTAAGCACTTGCTTATATTCGTAGGTGCTCGTGTGTACGATGAAAGAGTGTACGAACGCCCTCGTGAATTTCTTTTGGCGGTGTTTGGGCATAGCACGCGTGCTGCACGTGCCAAATCGAGCATCTAGACGTGACTCGTGCGCTCGAAAAATAAATTGCAAAAGCAAAACGTAAGTCCGGCTGCAGTTCGACAGTTTAGCACCACGACATTCGTTTTTTCTTCAGCAGCTAGGGTCCTGCAGACTTTTGTAATATATACAGGCGATTTCGCGCAATGTGCATGAAAAAATATAAAATTTAATTGATAATTATAATCTCAATTATAATTGAATCACTTTGTGAGTAAATAGAGAAATTTCAATGAGGGTTTTTTGGACGACTAGTCCATCGAGGTGTGACGTAAAATTTTGCACACGTGACTTGATCGTTGTCATAAACGATCACCACAAATTTATTCCATTTTTTAATATTTTTCATAATTTATCAATTTGAATAAAATGTGCGAATTCTGACGTTGGCGATTGTGACCGAAATGCCTCACACATTAAACCTGAAGGCAGTTTGTAACTCGGTCTTCAAACCACACAAGAGTATATTTGTATACATAAGAAAGAAACGAGTGACTCGAGCTTGAAATTAAAGGCGAGACCCAAGACCCTAGCGATGGCGTTCACTCCCTTCAAACGCAATCTGCGAAACCTAAATAAGCGTATGAGCTACACTTGACCATGTACGCATAATCATATACGTGGATAGAGAAGAGAAACGCGATTGTGAGCGTGGTCAAAGTTTTTCGACATGTGTCGTAAGGCCTTGCTCACACTTCTCGCAAATATAATATCCGCGAAGATGTTCATTTTAAAAAAGTAACATATTCGAAATATTATTTTATTTTCATGAAAATCCATATTCTGTACCATTTTTTGATTCGAATGTTCGAAGATTCCAATCGAAATGGATAAACAAACTTCTCTATTGCAGGATGCACATGAGATAAGAAAATTCACGAGCGTTCTTTATCGATAGTGATTCGTGCTGGGAACGTGTGCATGCGGCAGAATATTTTGGTATTTTAACAAAAATTATTATACCTTTGGAAAAATTGTCATTCGACAACGTGTATATTCACAATGGCCATAAAATATTTCATATCGGCATATATGCTCATTGTCTTTTCGAACAATTCCTCCCTTAAAAGTATGCATAAGAAATGAATGCGCAGATTATGTATTTGCAGCTATTATAGAGACGAGGATGTTTTTTTTACAAGTCTTAAAGGTTTTCGAGAAGACGATAAACAATGCGTGGTTCCCTCTCGTCTTGTTCATTCGAATTCATCGGTGTTCTTATCTCGACGTCATGTAAAATTCTCCAAGTTTTTTTCTTACCCACATTGTCCCTTTCTTTTCTCTTACCCACATCCCTTTTCTTTTCCTTTTCTCGTTCTCTTCGCCTTTCTCATACCCGATGATCGAAAAAGGCTTATTGAGCATTTTTTCAGGAGGGAACGAGAGGATAGAATCGCTACGCGTATCGTGTATCACGTTTTTAAGATCGAATCGAAATTCACTTTCGTATCTTGCACGTTCGTGAAATTCATTCACCATAATCGATACACGCGCATAGCTAGTGGCTTTGAATGTATCGTGTGCTTAAACTAATAACAGTCAGGAAAACGAATATCGAGTTGTTCGACGTATAAGAAATAATGAAACACGCCTTTTTGGTATTAAGCAGCCAATATGTCGCTTCGTGGTGAAGGCCCTTAAGAATCCGAGCGGACCAACGCTCCGCGTATACTGCATATGTATTCACGCACCTACATATACGCAGTTATTTATTTTGGGGATCACCATATGGTCCACCAGCAGCCAGATCCTCTTCGATCTTTTTAGCCGGCCATTCGATCCTCATCGCCATCCAACAAAAGGTTTAGCATTGTTTTTCGTACAGCGTCTGTTCGACAACCTGGAATTTGGCTGGATTGCAATGGCTTCGACGAATCGAAGCAACTGCATAAAAAAGCAACAGCAAAATACGCACAGCGTGTATATGGGAATGGAAGAGCAAAAACAAAGATTCGAGTAACGTAAACACACTGGTCTGCAAATATTTTTATTTCCACAACAATCGCCTTAATATTGTAACAAAAACGAAAAAAACGAAATTTACGCGTTCAACGTTCTCATTCAAAATTCAAGCTTCAATTTCCATTGCTCAAGTTGCCGTAAATCCAAAAACGTTTAAATATTATGTAATCTCCAGGAAACTGCGTCATATTCTACCAAGGAAGAAAGCTTTTCGCAAAAGATGTAATGAAGGCGAGTCGAGTATGAAAAAACGTTGCCGATTTCATCGTTCCTCCTTAATAGTCTTATATTTAGTACGAGGCTTGTGAGGTAATCGCGAATAATTGCAATATCGCGAGTCTTCGAGGGCAAACATGAACGAGCGTCCGTTATAATGTAGTGCCAGAAAAGGATAGAGAATATCGGAGGGAATGCACATGATCAGAGGGCAGCCCAGTAATACGAAAGAGGCAACGAAGGAGTAATGCGTGCGATGCACACGTTGAAGAGCAGTTAAAAGAAGATTCCCCACCCATTCAAAATAATTATCGTTGGCGCGAGCCTTCGAAGAAAACGATAAAGGCACAAGATTAACCCACGATCCTCTTGTGCAGTACAATTCTCGCTCTCACGCCAGTTAATGAGGACGATGCGCTACGGTGATGACCTTAAAGATTCTAGACTCGTTCGCTTCATCCCGCAGTGTTATGTTATGACTTTCATATGGATCAAAAGTGCCCAGTAGTCGTTTCTTCGGACGATTAACGCCATACCCAACAGGATTTATACTGAACAATTCAAACTTGGTAGCATTCGAAAAATCCTTTTACAAACCGTATCATCGATCTCTGGATCTCTCCACTTTACTAAGTTACGAATACTAGCATTTTCCCTCACTTTGCGTAGTTTTTCCAGAAAAAAAAAACTGCAGAATCCATATAATAGGAAAACGTTTTTTGACCACCCCATAAAAATAACTGTAACGCCGTCTCCATTAATTGCGATCACCTGCAAATTCTATCGATTCCTTAGACATAATCAATCGGTATATTAATTTTGAATCTCCCTGTATATTCATTTGCAATTGATGCAAAAGTGAAGTTCTCTCCTTGAAGTTCACGCGAGTCTAGTCTAAAGTGAGTCAGTAATTTTGTGTTGCAGTAAGAAATTCGTTCGAAGTGTACAAGATACGTGTACAAAGGTATCGGCGTTCGCTGTGCTCATCTTCGCATTATCTCGTATTATCGAGCCCAGTTTTAAAAGCACTCATCTATACAGGTGTATAATAAATGCGAACTGAGTCTTTGACTACCATTACTCGCCATTAAACGTTGCGTACAACACCGATCTCTCTGCTGTAACGTTTTCTTATTATACATGAGCAGAAATGAATAATTTGCCACCTCGAATAAACAATAGTAAGAAGAAGCCACAAGAGCTGAAAGAATAGAAAAAAATGTGAACTTCAGTTTTCTTCGCGGTGGTTATAAACGTTTACCGATCGCACGAGTATGCTTTGTTTCATTTTTCAAACTATCAGCACCCACTTCAGGTTCCAACCTTCTCCGCATCCGGACCACAAGAGGGAGAACTTTATAGTTTGTCGCTGTTATTTATTCCCAACTTCGTTCTTGCCCCGAGTTATATATGTCGCTGCGAAAAACGTGACGATGTATAGAATTTAAAAAATGTTGAAAGAGACAACTCACGGTCTTTATAAATGAGCAGGAATTAATTAGTCAGCCTCGATTGATTTTTTGTCGATTTCTTTTACTATTTATTTCATTAGCTTCTGAAACATTCGCCTGAGGCAAATAATAACAATTACCTTTTTTCACCTCACCAGTCTCATGTACTCCGCGGTACATTCATGTACGAAATATAAAATTTGTCGCACATCGTTCAGTCTGGTTCCTCTTGATACCATTACACTGCACGAGAGAGAACTTGAGGACATGTGGTCGGCGGTCTCCGTAGACACACCATACTCCGTCCCGAAGATCCAGACGCTTACCCATCGTTTCGACTTGACACGATAGAATTTGCAGAGTGGCGCTCTCGGTGCGTTCCATCACAATAAAGCCCTCGAAGTACCACGTACGGTACGTTCCTAACCCACGTTCGAGTATCGGAAATACGTTTGACGGACTCGGATGCGTTGAGAATAATGGTACAACGAACCTCTCAAGAGTAACACACAGTGCACGAACAAATTCGAACCACAAGAATGGTACAGAGGAAAACTAATATTCATTTGTTCGGTGGCTGAAATAAAATGTTTGGAAATGAAGGTTCAGTTGTTTCGCAGAGGATCTCTAAACACAATAAATGTTAAGCATTGCTTTTGAAAGTTTAAAGTTTATAAAATAATGTATGTTCCCGTTCAATCGCGAGTTAAACTATTGATCGAAGGAACCAATGAATAAATTGAGTTGGATCACAAAACAAAAGTTCCAAGTTCACCAACAATCAGCTTGTAACGTTTTGTGGGTTCATAAAAGTTGGTGGAGGGAATTTGAGAAAAAACTGACCAAGAAACCGTGAAAACTGGGGTGCGAGAAGTACCTGAATAGTTTTGAGTAGATAAGTCTGCGTGAGAAAAACGTATTGTTTTCCCACCATGCATGCGAAAAACTGAAACACGAGGGGGTCGTTAGAGAGCGAAGGAGATATATCGAACGAGAGCAGGAACAGGTAACAGAGAGTTCGAAAAACCGTTGATATGGGTTCGAGCGCGATATGTAGACCGAGAAAAAATGGCCATATGGCGTGGGCGGAGGTGAGTTTCGATTCTCGAGTATGTGTGACCTGGGGCGAGAGGGGAGGGGGTAGTTCGAGTTCGGTGGGCTCGTACGTACAGTACACAGTAAATAGTGAGTATGTGTATGATATATAGCAGCTCACTCACACGAGTATAATTAGTAGGCATGCCCTGCAGACAGTACACCAAGAGACTGTAAGTTTTGTATCGAATGCGTGCTGGGCTTTGGAAAGAAATACTGTGAGAACGTTCCACGCAATATTTCCTACCATACGTTTCGAAAGGTAACTCTGAAAAATTTCGTGTGCCGTCCGGTACCAGCTTTCGAAACGACTAGCAAACTAATGATGGCGTGGGAATATTCGTTTTTCAGGAGCATGTTGACACTCTATCACGAAATTTAATCTGCCATTACATCGCTGAGCATTGTCACACCCCCTGCAAATATAAATAAAAGCTCGTCCCTTTAGAACAGTGAATAAGTTTATCAATGAAAATTACACCAATTATAAAAATTGCCCCAATTCGGTGAGCAACCACTTTCTATTGAAAGGCCACTGGGATCCGTCGAACAAAAGACAGCAGCGTGTGAATGCACGCACATTCGATGCACAAAATCGACGAAAAGCAAAAAGAGAGCAGTCTGGATTCTCGTAGAACACGATACATCCATAGGGAGGTGCATATAGTAGTTTGAAAAATCTACGAGAGACGAGATAATCGTGTTTTGACACGAGCCCAGTTGGTGGTCCAGGCTCAGTGTAAGGGATGCTCGCAGAAAAGTGGTGGTCCCTGAACGCATCTGGCGTTCGTTCCTTACCTTACATGATTCTTTTCTCTCTCTCCCATTCACCCTTCGGCTCTCTCTACCTTTTTACATTTTCCACATTCCCCCATAACTGTCGGAGGGTCGCATCGAGATTTTCATAATTCAAGCTCCAGGGAAAGCAAGGAAAAAGGGTTCTACACCCGCGTATCCAGTGAGATCAATGAAAAACGATACCATGGATTCTCGGAATGGAAAAAAGGGAAAGAAAAACAGATAAATGTGTATTAAGCAGAGAGGGAGAGCAGAAAGAGTAACAGCGAGAAAAGGTTGAAGAGGGAGGACGATGAGAGGCTTTTAGCTCAGGTAAAGGGGTGAGAAAGGTCGCGTGCCCGCATCACCTGCTCGCTCTCCATACACTCATCTCGCGTGCGAGGAGTGCAAAAATCTTCAACCCTCCGGCAGCAGAAGCGCATATATCCGCGTACACAGAGAAAACCAACTAGAAAAACTGACGAAAAACCTGCATGGCTTTGCCACAGTCGTCGCCGGTTGCAGCTGTCCCCCCGTGTGTCCTTTTGATCAGTCAGCTCTACGTCTTATTCAGCAATATTCAAATGAACGGAGATGGCAAGCGATCGGAAGAAAGATGGGGGTGGAGGCGAGTGTGCGAGCTTCCCTTCTCCTCTCTTTGCACATCGCATTCAGGGATGATCTTGCATTTGGACCGTAAAAAAGACTGTTGCACGCGTAAAAAGGGTTTATTCGAGTTTGGTACCATCGATCGGGTTTGTATGGACGCACATGCATATAAGGACAACTCAACGTCCGTAGGGATCCTTGCGAAAGATTCAAGGCAACCGGAACCTCGCATTATTCCACTCTCGCGGGCATTTACTGTAAAATGAAAAATTCAACGTAGATCGATCGTCAAGATACAGCATCTGCACAACCCAGCGCATGTTTATCGTTACCCTTTTTTATATTCCCACCACTTTTCCCCTTATTCCCTGTATTTTTCTCATTCAACGGACTTCCCGCACTTTTGTACGCACTGCTCGTGCCGAATAGATTTCCATGTTCATGCACACATAACCACGTCAATGTTGCAACTGATTTCAACACAGCTACACACACATTCGTGTATTTCGACTCATAGATATGCAACGCACCTCGGGGCAAAGTGGTCAAAGGGGTAGATCACTGAGTACAGGAACGCGTGCGGCGGGGGTGGCCAGGTGTTAGGCTTCGTTGCGCTCTCTCTCTCTCTCTCTCTCTTTCTCTTTCGCCTCTGGAAATACATAGTCACGGGACATTTGGTTACCGGTGATACAGAATTTATACGTATGGGTTATTCGATACAAATTCTAGCCACCATTGAAAAAAAAAACAATTAATTTTTTCACCCCATTTTCGATTCATTTGAAATCTATCAAACTTTTTGAACTTTTTTTACTGAACTGAATTTTGTTCAATAATTAACAGATTTTAGTTGCAAATTAATATGTTGCGAATGTGTGTGTGTTTTTTTTTTTTTTTAATAAGTCGGCAGGCATTACGATCTACTGATTAAAATGTTTAGTTTTACGATTTTTAAATAACTTTCGCTTTTGGGAAAAATGTTGTAGATTCGAATGATTCTTGCTTCCTATGGAATACCCCATACTTCTTTGTTTGACGATAAAGTTGACGGGAACGTAGAGTTATGTGCCCGTTGGGCGAGGGTAGCTGGAGAGGAAAATAAATGTGTTTGGCGGGGAGGCGATTGTACAAATCTGTGTGCACAGGAATACCGATGGCACGAGCGGGCAACGTGACGTGTATGCCATATTATACGGACTCCATAACGGTGCGGTCAGTGATAACAAAAAGACACACGCAGATCAAACAAAAATTTACTGGTTGTGTCGAGCAAACGATACAGCATAAGGCACGTGCCCGTTTCTCTGAATGTAATTTCTTGGAAAACAGAGGCACATAGACACGCTCTTAACAAAATCTTCCAATGTGTCTATCTTTTTCAACATCTTGGCATTTTATCATTTCGCTATTAAGTATTCTTCATTTAAAAAAACCGAAAGATTTTCCAGTATACTTTATGTTAATTTTATTTTTATTTTTTTCATTTTTTTTCCATTAGCTCGGAATTTATGCTCCGGAAACATTATCTCGAATTTGGCTTGTCAAAGGATTTGAAGGAAACATCGATCAGGATTCTGAGTGAAGTCAAAATTTGGAAATAATTCATTTTCCCCGGTGCTGGGTGATCCGAATGTTCGTGCATAAACGAGTGGCGAGTAGATTTATGTAGCGATGAATTTCGAGCTTAGCCTTGCGAGGATATGGAATGGTCATGGGGGGTGATCTCGCTACACGTAAATTACCGATAGACCAATCACTTGCGAGGGTGCACACGACAAAGAAAACATTTTTTTCCGCGTTGTTTACTGTGTAGCCGTTGCTTCGACGTTGGGCAGGGTTGGCGGTTTTGCGCTATCGATCGAGCTGGGGATAAAATAGTGATGCGTGCGTGCGTTCAAAATATATTTTTTACACGCACAAGACTCGACAAGCTATGTGTATATATACACGCACAGCGAATGTATGCACCCACCTGCAGGGGGCAGGTGATGCCGAGTGTAATCAGGACGGAGCACCAACCTCTGACTACACCCCCCCCCCCTTCCCTCATAACGCTTAGTGCGCCCCCACAAAAGTCTCGTGCGTAAAATTTTGAGCACGCGGGTGGTGTTTGTACATACAGGACTAACACCATGGTGTCCGAGGCATTTTTTCAAGCCAACTGTTCGTAAATCTCACCAGCAGCCTGGGACAGATTTGAGCATGGTTTTCCATATCGTTTGTTTTTTCGAACATATGGTTTAAACAAATTATTTCAGATTCAATTTTACAGAGATAAACACACGGATTTGGGTCACGAGCTGAATGTTTTGAGCTCATGTGACTCTGCTGCATTTTTTGTTTGTTTGCGGTACAATGTCTTAAGGAAATATATTGTTTCTGTCGATATTGCATTTTCGCACGTTATCATTCATGAGTTCGGACGGACCACCGTGCAGGGTTTGCTAAATTTTCTTCACCGAGAGCGTAGTCTGGCAATGCGTAGTCCATGAAAACGTGTGTCGATAATTTAGCTTTATACCGGTTTACATGTCAGTATTGATTTTTAACAATATTTCTAGTGAACGTGAAGCCCTCACGTAGCAAGAAATACGATATGTCCTCGGAAGCACCAACATAAACCATTTAATTACACACATTCAAGATTGAACGAGGTGTCGTTCTTGTGGCAACGATCAGTGGTCCATACGAGAAAGTGTGAAAGAAGATGAAAAACAGGAAAAAGAAAAGAGCAACAAAATAAAAGGGAAAAAAGAAGGGGAAAGATACGTGAGGAAGATGAAGAAAGAGGCAGTAAAACGGATTGCTAGGCCAGTGAGTATGTGCGCAACGTGCGAGAAAGGCATATGCCTTTTAACGACTGATGGACCCGCATCGTCAAAACGTATAAATATCGTCAAGAAAATGAACGAAAGGATAGAGGTTTGCCTCGATTCGAAGGCAGCACTAACCCAGTCCGAGATGAGGCTTCGTGGAGAGGAGAATAAGGAGGCAAAGAGAAAGAAAGGGTAGAAGGACGAATGAATGAGAGAAGCGGAATAAGGAAAGAGGAGAAAAGAGAATTGCAAAAGAAAGATATAAAGCGTGCGTTGGATTGACCAAGCAAGATAGCGCACGCACAAGAAGAAGAAGAAGAAGGAGCAGACGAAGATAATACAAAAAAGAGGAGCACGTCGCAGCAGCCTCAGCAGGAGTACTCTTTTTTTATTATTTTATTCTTGAGGCCGGTCTAGCGTTCCGTCTAGCCAAAGTCTGGTGGCACACGAGATCTCGCCCAGCTCGTTGTACGTGCTAAGTGCAAAGCTGTGCCCTCACTTCAAGGATTCCCCCTTTTTTCACCAAGCTTATACGTACTATAGAGCTCGTGAAAGACTTCGATGCCGCCACGATATAACAAGACATCCACGCGCCAGTTGCTCCAGGGCGGCACCCTTTCTCTTTTCCTTCTCCTCATCCCCGTGCATTTCATACACATACACTCGCACAATTCTCAATCTCTGCAGTACCGGACCAAATAGCTGCAACCTCATGCCACCTTGCACCATCAAGTGATCCACATTAATGATTCTGTATTCCACGAGACTGCCAATATAATGGCGAGACGCATGTGATTTGTGAGAAATTTTTGCAAATAATTCACATACGAATTCATTGACTTCATTTAGCTTTGTTCAAGGCTCGAAATACCGCAAAAAAAATCCTATAGGTTCAACGATACTTATTGTTTTGAACGTATGAACCAGAGATAAAAAATAAACTTGATCTCATTTTCACTTGCACTCGCAAAAAGATTAGACTCTTCTGAGAAATTGCTCATTGATTCGTTCTTAGTCCACGCGATTGTTTTGTGTTCCAAATGGAAAAATAAGCACTTGAGCGCAATTACTGCAAATTTCGACACAAAATTGATGTTCCGTGTACTAATTCCTGAAACGACGAGCTTTCTCGAACGAATAATTCAATTACGAAGCAAATGCATGCAAGCAAGCCGTAATGGTATTTCTCCGTCTGGATCTAGCGAATCCAATGTGCAGCGTAGTCACGAAGAAGGAAAAGTCAATGGAGATTTTTCTACTTGGTTGACGGTCATTCTGTGCTGTGGGCATAGGGGCGCCCCGTGGGCCATCTACGTTCGACCATCGTCAACGCCGTCAGCTAAAACACACATACGTTTATTTATACGTTACATACACATATATTTATATTATAGAGTCCTATCTGCTGGTTGATGGCAGGAGTCGGCAGGTGCTCAAGTCTCACGGTTCCTTCTCGGCTAACTTTTTCTCCCTCAAACTCCTTCGATCTTTTGGTCCTCTCGTTATTCTCCTCTCTCACTTTCTGTCTCACTCTCTTCACTCCCGGGCGGCACGGTTCGCGCGAGCGATGCGACGCGCGCGCGTGAACATATATATATACATATATATAAATACATGGATAATATATATGTTTGCATGAATATATGTATATGTTCAGCTACATCTGCTCTCGAGCGGCGGCTCGACAACGAGACGTTCCGTCTTCTCTTCGTCTCTCGCACCTTATTTCTCATTTGATCTCTGTCCCTCTTTCTTCCAGAGTTCCCAAGGGTCCGTTCGTTTGTAAGTCGTGCGAGCTGCCGCAGCGAACGTGCCGCGAAGTGAACGTGAACCATCACGCGACGAGAGAGAGGGAGAGGGGGGAGAGAGGGCAAAGAGTCCTCTTCAGCCACGCGCCAAAGATCCCCACTTTTCCCAAGACACTACCAACACTTCCCTTCCGTTAACTTTGAGCCATTTTGCCTTTGGTTTCTTGGAGCTTGACATACATCATCTAGGACTCTTCTAATCGTGGGTTTTTCCTTCTAGGATACCGTCACGCCAGACGATACGTGATATCGCCAATTGGCCGCTGTGTTTTAAGAACCATGCAAATAATCGGATTATAAATATCTCAGGACCCCGGCGTTTTATTCTTTTTTTTTCGAAGGAGGATGCCAGTCACGAAAAGATGAGACTCCTAAGTCTCTTCCTGAGTTTACACATACATACACGTCTTCACTGCAGCTTCTCGTATCGTATTCCTGGCGGTAATTACCGTTGATCCGGACCTGAATTATTGGGCTCGAATTTTGCGCAAAGCTCCTCTCACGTGCTTTACCTTCTTATAGTTTTTACGGTTTTGTTTTGTTTTTTTTTTTCAATTTTGACTGATGATTACATGGTTTTGAATTGCTGCCGCTGATTGGTGCTTTCTTTTCTATATTTTTGGCCACCGCATTTTTTATGTCGAACTATTTTTCACATTCATATTTGAGTACGTTAGTTCCTTTTGTACGATATGTGCGTATTTCCTTATAATACCTTTACATACCGGTGGATTACAATAAATAATAAAATTCCAACGTATATAAAAATGTTTTTTTTTTTATCCACCCACTATAAATCGCGATCATTCGGAACCCCTACAATCTTTCATGGCCTCGTGGTTTTCAATTTGACCATTCTTCTTGAATTTCTTTCTCTATACTCACAGATCTGCGTCATTGTGTATGAACCATGTATTTATAGCATATGAGAGCAAGAGAGAGAGAGAGAGAGGGAGTGAATTCGTTTTACTGAATTGCCTCTATGAGAATTCTGTCAGTTCTTTATTATGGGTATCCGTGTACATAGTGTGTAAAGCCTATCGCGTTCTCATGGTTTTATTATTCGCGTTGACGAACGATCACTCTCTCGCGTCATTGTGAACAATCGCTCGCATCCTTCTTCCACGGGAAGGAGGGCCCTCGTGAGCCAAGAGTCTTAAGAAAAACCGCACCGATCATGGTTTTAGATCCTCCCTGTCCCTCTCTCTCTCTCTCTCTCTCTCTCTGTCTTGATCCCACAACGGGATTTTTTCTGTTTATGTCTTTCGAGCCCACTGGGCTTGCAATTTGTAAACCGGACATCTAAATGGTGCGTGGTATGTGCCAGTAGCAATATCTTCTCGTCAAGAAATTGACGCATGACGTATATCACGGAATGCTCGACTCCTCTTCCTCAATGTTTTCTAATTCAAATTAAAAACAAGCACAACTGTCACTATTTCCACTTTTATAACATCGTTTTTTTCCGATACGCAGTCAGCCAGGTTATAAAACCTCGGGGCCATTTTGTTATCTTATTTCCTTTGACTGCTTTACCGACTCAACTAAATCGCGAATCATAAGAAACACTTTCCGCGAAAAGGTTTTTGAACTCTATTCCGTTACGTAGTAAATATAGTAAAGGAGCGTTTGAAATGATCGGATGAAAAAAAACATATAAATCCGTGATTGTTATAATTTTGTCGAGTTTTGTAAAATGAGGACATAATCACCATAATTGAAAGTAATCGAAGAGACAAGGAGAATCTGGCACAATTGCATACGAATATATTCCAAGATAAGTGAAGCTGGTAAACCAGTTGCTCCGCCGACTGAAAAAGAGTATAAAAAGATGTGATGTCTCGGGAAAGTGTTTTATTTTTGGCAAAGAAAAAAGTTGGAGGAACCTGGGTTAATGAATGTTGGCGCGCGCCACTGCGACGTCCTGGAGAGATTGGGCTGATGTTCCTGGATCGGTGAATGCTGGATGTATGCAACGTCGTTGATAAACGCACCTCTCGTGTGTACTGGCCCAGCATATTTCGAGGATACAAAAATGTACGAGAAACTTCTTCTTTTATTTTCAATACGGTAGGTGATTTTTGTAGGTAGGTGAATTATTCGAATGTGTAGGTTATGGAGTAATATATATGGGCGTCAAGAGCGCCAAACGAAACGGCAGCTGCAGCTGCGAGTTCGGTGTGCCACGCGCCCTCCACCATCACACACTAACACATCATCGTTTATGACCACACACACTTAGCATCTTCGTATAAACGATATTATACAAATACTGAAGCATCGTGTACACCATCCCGAACTATACTTCTCTCTCTCTCTCTCTCTCTCTCTCTCATTCTCGCTCTTTCTCTCTTCCTCTCGGTCGAACATCATTTAACAGGTCCGGAGTCCCTGGAGCCCTCGAATACTCGCGTGGCCCCAACTTCTTCTCTGTCCTTTTTTGTATATACTAAAAAAAAGAGGGAGATCAGGAGATGGAGTAAGACGGAGAGACAAAGAGGGAGAGTACCTGTAGAAAAGTGTAACGATATTTCGACTTGCGTTTGGTGAAGTGACATTACGTATATTCACATGTATACGTATGTATTATATATGCGAGGGGGTACAAGAAAGTGCTCGAGAGAAAGAGAGAAAGTCGAAGGGATAGAATCGATGGAAAGACCCAAGTATTTATATACATCGTGAATGGACCACCGGACTCGTCACCTGTACACCTTCTACCAAACACGTGGCTTGTTCTCTTTTATTTCTTTTTTTCTCCCGGTTTTTTTAATTCATTTCCCTCATTCCTTTTATTTCGAAAACCTAAAAAGGTGATTTCTGGTATCGACAGTTAAAAATTCTTCGATGGACCAGATGTATTCATCTGTACCAGATACATTTTCGAAAGAAACGAAATGAGATTCTCTCGAATGGGAAATGGATAATCTTGCTCGTACGAGCATCCCGGGCGATTAAGAAATCTGGTCGTAGTTGGGCAATCAGCTGCTCTTAATTAGTGTCGAATCTTCTTTGCAATTGCTGCAGATAATCCGTAACATAATTGACAATAAAATGCTCGTATTTTGTACTTTTCCAATCTTTGTACTGATCTCCGGGGTCTGAGTGACCCTGATGAACAATCTCCAATACCGGGAAGCAGGGAATATAAAGAACTCTATGAAAATTAGTATAGTTTGTTGGACGGTAGCGAAATACACTTGAAAACGAAATATCGAAGAGGAGTTCATTATTGAGAGAAAAAAAGGTGGCCGTTCTGTCTTGTCCCGATTGATATTTTCTGGCCAAACCCAAAAAAGCACCTGTCATCAAAGTTTCTCGAGCAGCTACCCGGGCCGCCCCGTGCATGCGTAAAAGGTGATCTTTCTTTTCATCTCTTTTTTTAATCTTCTTTCGTTGAGCGCCATGTATTACATCATCGCGCGTACTGCACATCCGCGAGATATTTCGTGGAGAGATCTGTACGTAATAAGGCGTACAGTTTTACATGCAGGGTGATTACTACATTTTTATTGATGTAAATAGAACGTACTGTCTTTAACGTCTCATCACGACTGCAACGAATATGTTTGTAGAACCACCAAATATCGTGCATCTCCAAATTTTTGTAATTTCGCCACTGCCACGCGCTGGTTTATGGTCGATATTCGGATCCATATCACGAATTTTTAATGATTTTTCTTCTCAATCGTAACGGTCTAGCTTCATGATGGAAAAATTGTTCAGAAAAAAAACGCAGTTGATGGTTTTACGGATTCGTGTGATTGTTCATGCACTCGGCGGTTCCCTTTGATTAGAAAATTGTGTTCATAGGGAAATTGATTAAAATTTAACGACGAGCATTCATTGATGCGATCAACATTGAGAATTTAAGCGAGTGAAAAAGGGGCAGAATCCAAAAAGAAAAATCCCTCTGAGGATGAGCGAATTTGAGCATCATTCGATAGCTCTTTATCGATAGCCATCGGAAGCTCCTTGAGAAATGGTTTGCGAATGTCATCTACGTATAGACATATATACATATCGTGGTAAGTATATATACGATTTGTTTTCGTCGTCTTGTGATAATCGCCGGCACACGCACAGAAAGAAAAAAAGAGAGAGAGAGGAGGAGGATGAGGAAAAAATGAGGAAGAAAGAGGGAGGACGTTCTCTGTGTGTCACGAGTTTCGCGAGAGGCCAGAGCAGCTGCGATCTGGTAATTGGTAGCCTCGGAGGCCCGCATCTCTTCGACATCGTCGTAGTCGTCGTCGTCGTCTTCTTCTTTGCGCGAGGTGTCCTCGCGATGATGTATCGAAAAACGATGAACCCGCCACATACATTTATGTTCAAAATGAAAAAAAGAGAGGAAGGGGAACGTTTGGATGTATTTAATAATTTTGACGTTCAGGACACACCCGGACGGTCTATCGCGAGTTCACATCGTGGTATCCCTGCCGTTTTCTCCCTCCACTTAAACTCCCTTCCCGATAAAAACTCCAAAATTTGTCCTTTTCAAAAAAATGTGCATGAAATCAAAACCAACAATGTACTTGTCTGGGACGAAACCAAAAAAAATTCTGTTCAACATATGGCATTGTGAATTAATGAGTGCAAATTCGTTGCTCTCGTTCTCCAAATGCTCTCAATCTTTCTTACGCAGCATTCGTACTGTGCCAGATATTTATCAAACATTCCGCGCTAATTTGACCATCTTCAGATATTCTTCCATCTTCGATCCCTTCCCTCGTTAAGGTAGGAGTTTCAAACCGTGCACAAGCATTCATCATAGTTTTTTCCGGTATTTTTATGCAGCTCCACGATCGATAACCAACGAGTCATTCTTTCGCTATTTATTCATCCTAACATTTTGAGGAAAATATTGCAAAACATAACTCGTGATATGAATTACCACACGAGCTTTCGTAAATTTAGGAATCGCGTCGGGATAAAATTGACACTCCCACGATATTTCCTACTGCAATTTTTTCCCTGAACGTGTTGTTGGCGTGGAGAGAGCCTTGTGTAAAGGACCGAAGCATTTTTTTATATCTGCATAATTAACTCATGTACGCGCGCGAATGTAAATGGCAAGTATTGCGCTCCGGATTTGGGATATCGCATATCGATCGATTTTCTCTTTCACATATATCTCGGATGATTGCCACTCGCTGGTTCGTGGCTCCAAACATTGGCTTATTTGTCTTTTTTATTCGCGGAAAGTGAACGTCTTCTGTAAGTTGCACGCGTCTTATTCTGGGGCTCTTTATTCACGACGACAACGATGAGGAAGAGAGCGAGAGGAATACTTCTTCACTAATGCATATCTATACACAATCACATTTACACACAGAGCCTCGCACGCACGCGTGCGTATATATATGTATATACATTCAGTGACGGCCCCGACAGAAGCACGAGTAAATTTCGAGCAAGTTCCACCTGTCGTTCGCGCGCCATCGAGGCCGGCTCTCTCTTTATCTCTACTTTTATCTTCCTCACGGTCTCCTTCGACGGTTATCTCGCGCATTCTCCCTCTCTCCCAGACTTTCTATCAAATTTACACTATTTTTCAGTTTTCAAAATTAAATTTATGAAGAAAAAGTGAAGAGGAAAACTCTGGGAGTTCATTTTTAGAACTGGTGGGAATAATTGCAGAAAATTGGGGGAATCACGACTCGAAGGAAAAACTCCAACTTTCCACAATTTGAGAGTCAGAGTTTTCGAAATTACACACGGAGACATTTCTCAGGAAGTTAAATTAACAAATATGGCACTCAAAAAATATTTTTCTGTTTTTTTTTTTGTTTTACTTTGAACCGATTAAAAAAAAAGGGAATTATGAATATGCATGCCTTTTCAGACGAAAACTGACCATAAAAATCTTGTTTATTACGTGAACCTGTCAGCTATAAAGCGTGGATCGCTATTCACTGGGACAAAAGTTGGAAAACAATTAAGTTGATGTGTATAGAGATGTTGGAATGACAGGGACTCGCAGGACATTATCCCGGTGCTCCCGTTCTCTATATTAGACAGCGAAGAAGTCTTTAAGATCTCTCCGGTCACGAGAGAAGGCGGAGAAGGTGCGAGAGCCACGAAGAGGAATGCAAGTCAAAGTCGGAAGGAGGAGACATAGAAAGAGAGAGATTTTCGCGAGATAGCCTTCACAAGTATAATGCATTTTGTTTCTTCGTCCCTCCTCTTGCCTGATGCATGCTCGTCCTCTCCTGCACTTTCAATTTTTTTTCTACGCTATGTTCCTCCTTGTACTCTTCAGACGTTACATCTCTCGCTTAGGGACACGTTAATTAGCCGATGACCAATCATAATTAACCCCCTTTTGGAACTAATAAGTCAAGCTGCGATTACGAAATTGTGCCGATCAAGATCATGTCGGCGTCGGCAGAGCGATTTCAAAGACGAACCTCACAAGGCAACGAGGCGCTGTCTTCAGAGGACCTATACAGGTCTTCCTTTTACAAATGTAACATCTATATGTATATATGGACATCGGGTGTAAAGAGAAGACGGGACACCAAAAGGAATGGTCCACTCTTATTAGCTTCATTGAACCTTATCAATTGATTTTTACTAGTAATTGAAAAATTTGTTTCGTAAAATGTTTTGAGAAATTTTTCATGCTCTGATTGAAAATAAACAAAAAAATAATTATCAGCAGCTTCATGAGGCGATGATAAGTAGCAATATTCTTGAATTTCAAATCGTTCAGATAATTATTATATGTGCATATACGGAATACATTTTGGTTGGATAGGGATTTTTTGAGGAAGAGTGAGCCACACGAAACCTCAAACGAGAGGGAAAGTTCGATCAGTAAACTTCATGAGAGTAAAATTCACACGGTTTTGGTTGCGCATCTAGCGTGAAATCGCCGAGCTATTCGGTCTAAAAGCATCGAAAAATCGCAGAGCCGTCGGCGTCCCTTTGTCGATTGTGCTCGAAGGGACTGCGAGCGCGCGCGAGAAAGAGAGCAGGAGAGAGAGATGGGGAGAAAAATCTTACGTCCAGCACCCGAACAGCCACAAGAGGGAAAAAAACTGGTTTGATGACGCCCCCGTGTGACACGCAGCCCCCGGAATAAGCGGAAGGGATTTTTCGTCGTATGGAATAAAGGGCTAACGGGTAAGAGTGTGTCCAACCAAGAATGTCGCGCTATCCGCAAACATGGAAAGCGTTCTTCCTTGGCCGGACCTCTCAACCGCAATTAATCGGTGAATTCAGGTCGCAGAATGGAAAGCCCTGTTTCGAGTTCAACAACTCGGCAAGCCAGGAGGATTCTTCACTCGGAAAAACGTTTAGCACGTTCAGCAGCCATAGATAATAGAATCGTTTCATTCATTAGTGTATCTCAATTATTTTGTAACGACAGGACCACCTTCTATGGCAACACGACCACAAATATCGCTGCGCATAAGAGCAGCGACTTCCGAACCGTTCGTTTCCTTCCTCCAAGCTGATTTCGATCAATATTGAATCGAACACAATGTGACTTATCGCATTGGCGTACGAGCACAGACGCATTTGAGAGCGTATAATTGGTTGAAATTCTATTCCGACCGTGAAGCGGATGTCATCCGAATTTCCTACCTTTCTTGCGCCACCGAAAATCAGACTGAAATGTTCCAATGTCTCGAGGATTAAATGGCAAAGAAACTGAAGCGATACGAGAATCGGAGAGAACGAGAGGAAAGAAAGGGAGAAAAAGAAACGACAAAACGATAGATTAACCTCGTAGCCCGGATTGATAACTCTGTTCGCCGGTGGTCCACGGACCGTCTTCATCAGTAAAAGCTATAGCATCGTCCGTGCATATACAGATGTGAAGAAACCGGATTCGCGATGCATTCGGACGCGCACGTACAACAGGACGCACACACAAACGTATACGAATGTAGAAATGTCTCCAAAAGAGAATTTAAAGACAGCCAGAACAGAGCGAGAACCTCCGATTTATTATAGCCTTACGGAGTCAGCCTTACCAAATGCTTGACTCGATGCAAAATTATCATAGCCCGTGTCAACAGCATTTTTCCAACCAAGTATCGAATAAAGAGATCAAGAGTCAGATCTATATTTATCAATAGTTACGTCGATCTGCATATGGAGTATTTACATCACGATTAACTTCATTCTGTTGATAAAAAGTTTGGTAATCGTTAAAAATGGACAATATACAGACAGAATGGATAAATGAATAACTCCCTTCGAGAGTGAAAGTGCAAGAAGAGAGACTAATTTGTAGACAGCAGCTTGAAAATGAATGTTACCAATTACCACGTCTGCGGACACACCGTCATCCTCTTTGTATGACCTTGACACTTGACCCCGATCTCCCGTGTTAAAGCGAAACAACATGACGATGAGATTTTTTCTTATAATTGCAGCCCGGTGACTATGATTACATTCACGCCATATTGCCATTAAACAACGATTCTCTCTATACTCCTTAAAATACCCGATGCAAATGTCTTCTTCGCAACTCAGAAAAATTCTTCGAAAAACGCGGTATATATCAGTCGCGCAGAACACTACAAATAACACGATTAATAGGAGGCTAGTATTCTAATTAAGATGTTGCCAAAAGTTTTATGTATCGTGCATATTTAATCGAATCGAAACGACCGAACATTTATACTCATGTCGAACGTATTATTATAATAGCCTCGTAAAAGCGCTTCTGTTCACCCTAATGTGAAATATCAATAAATTAAGGAAAGATCCTCTTTCAGACCCAAAACTACGAAGTGATTAACGTGCTTTTGTTCGTTAGTGACGGTGATATTCAGACGGCTATCGCGATGCATCTGAAACGGTCAGCTTGATATCCTGATCTCTGTTTTTTTTTTCATTTCTTTTTTTAATTTTCATTTTCGGTTCTTTTTTTTATACGATGACCGCTACTTAATTAATAATAGTTAATTTCAAAAGTAGAAAGGCGGCGTACATATTTTGCGAAAAAAAGTCTCCGCTTCACGGTCTACGATTAATATGACGGGATGAGGAGATTAATCGCAGCAGCTCTGTTGATCAGAGTCTCATCTTGTCGTCTACAGATGCAGCGCTTTGGTTCCGAATGGAAATAAAGTGCGAACGGCATTCCATCGACTGTAAGGACTTGGAATAGTGGCCAATCCTTCGTGGATGATGAGAAAGAGCTACGCGAGGACGAGGATGAAAGAGAAGCGAGATTCGCGCGTGCCCGGCAAACGCGACGAGGCAAATGCGAGTGTGAATCGAACGAAACAAAATGAAGAAGAGAGTCTCATCCTCAAGTATGTTTGTGTATATGTATATATATATGAATGGACATATAATTAAGGATGCGATCGGACAGGCACGAGACTTCGATATATATAAGATTCGCAAAACGAGCGCGAGAGGCGCAAAAAGGATAGAGAAAAGCGAGAGCTCGCGCGTGCTCTGTCTGAGGTACCAGTCCTGGTAATTCTCGCATCCTTTCAACTACCATAACATCTTGAAGGATTTTTCGCCAAGCCTTATCGTATATATTTTATTGCCGGTGATCTTTCCAATCTCTCGCACGGCAGATGGACCGTGCAAGGTGGAGAGAGATACAAAAGTGGAAAAAAAGTGTAGGCGCACAGCGGGCATGTATTTCGGTAAAATAATGCACCGAGATAAAAGTGCGTGCGCCTGGTTTGATGATTACCCGCAGACTCCTGGCGATCATTTGCGCGGGCCATCGAGAGAAAGAGAGAAGAAACACAAAGACCGACCAGGTCGAACGTATATTGCGTACACACAGGGTCTTGGGGTCAGCTTCGGGTGTCGAGGTCGCGTATATACTCGTTGCACGTCCTTAACCCCTCCGACCTCAACATATCTCATCCGTGATCTCTCTCGGCAAATCTCCAGATCGCACACGTTTAAAGTACGCAAATGCGAACGCACAGAGACATAATGACCCAAACTCACCATATCTGGACTCGGTCATCAGGATCTGATGGAATCGTAGCTTTGAAGGCTTATCGGGACTCAACATTTTTTATTCTCATATATTAACAAAAATTCATCGAAAGTAATATTCATTTTTTTATTACGCCAAAGTTATCCGACTATCGAGTGCAAAATTGAGTGTCACAGAATTCTTTAAAGAGGTCAAATGCAAATAATTTTTTTTTTAATTCATCGCCGAAAGAATTTATTCCACTCGTAACAAAAATGAGCGCCGTTTGCAACTTTCATGATAACCAAAAACCAAATGCCTAATGAACATATAAAACAGCATTGGAGTGTGATTTTCCCTCTGACGTACGAAGTGCAACTTCTTTCCACTAAATCAACACACGGAAGGGTTCCCTATTCGTAGCAAATACGAAACTTTGAGAAATTAGAGAACGAAATGCGAGGACTCTAACCTTTGACGTCAACTCTAGAGAATTCAGGGCAAGGCCGTTGCCACGTCGAGGATGAAAATGGAGACGAAAAAATGGGAAATCGACCTATCGTGGATTCAGGACTTCAAGAGAGTGTGCAGGTCTCGGAAAGATCCGAAGGAGAACCAGAGACGGTACATCGTCTACCTTTGGGAGCTTAAGATGGAAGACTTTTCGCTTTTTTTCTCCTTCGATGATGTTTCATCCACCACCGCAAAGCCCCTTTACAGTATGCCGGCGGGTAATTAAACTTATCTCGGATGTATCCGAGATTTCTTTAGCCGACCGTCAAACGTATGCTAACACTCATACATATATATATTTATTCATACATATAAATGTGTCTGCTGAATGCGTGAATGGCTTTTCTTCAAGTTTCCGTCTGCGTATAGATAACGAAGAAATTCGAATGGTGCTCTCGACTACCAGAACCAAAATCATCAACCACTTGTGAATTATCTTTCGTCTTGATGCGATTTTTCAAACTGATAAGAGCAGGTCTGACCCAATGAAATAGAATCCGGAAGGATTTTTCTTTCTGTAAATAACTTTTTCCTTTCTTTAGTTGTATTTTTACCTTTTTGTGTACAGGTGCGAATATAGCCAAAAAAAAATACAAACTTGCGAGTTTTATTTCCTAAGGGAACATTTTAGTTCACTGTGCGATTCTTCATTATTTTCGGTTGTGGGATCATAATCATATATTACTCGATCCAAAATTAAACAAGATTAGTGTGAGCCCAAAGCTATCGGATATTTTGAAAAGTTGGAAAGTTCGTTGGCTTCACGATGTGATTCCTTATTTATTTCATTAGAATAACGAATTTCGAAATGATGTTCGTTAATGTGACTGGAAGCTCGAGAATGTTATGGAAAAAAATGATTCTTCCTCGCATTCGAATGCGGTTAGTTTAGTCGTCTCTACACCGATCGATAATTTAATCTTTTCTTGCGAGTTTGTCGGCTCTGATAAGGTGTTTTACATCACATAGGCGTATAGATACAGAGAATAGTACAATAATGCTGTATTCCATGACGTTTATGAATGGGAGCATTGTCGATGAGTGTGAAGGGATTCGAAATGAAAAAGACGGAAGTATCGTTGGTAAGAACAGTCGCTCGAGTCCTTCTGTCGGCAAATTTCCATGATATTCGCACAGAGACTCTCTGTGTGCGACGAAGCCGAAATACAAGGTTCGTAACGAGCTGGAGCGAAGAAAAAATCTCCGCAGTCTCGAGAAAGTTCACGTTGAGAACAAGTTTAAAAAAGTCAATGACGAAAAAGATGTAGAGAGGATTTTTGATATCCCGCTGTTATGGAGCTTTTGTTCGCAACTTTAAGGATTATTCCGACAGGAGGACGCGAGCACCGAGCGTATTTTAACGATGCAGTACAAGCGCAATAGTCATAATATCCTCACATACGAATTTTTTCTCCGTTTTAATGGCTTTCACGATACGCAGGATCATCGTATACCTCATCTATTCCTTTAATCCCATCCGCGAGCAAACGATCGTTCACGCCTTTTAAGAATTGACAAATGATTCTGTAATTCGTATAGTTGTCCATGAAAAAAAAAAAAGAATAAAGGACAACAATGAGCCTCGATTACACGGCCAATCGCCGCTCATTTCAAAGTCTCTATCTTCAAATAACTTGTTCACGACGTAAATTAAAACGTTATAAAGAATCATTCATCATTCTCTTGAATTCTAACTCGTGATCGAAAATCCCATATGATGTTTTCTACTTCTTCGACGTTACGTATAGCGGAGAAACTCGTAACTTTAAACTGAATTGGAAGTTGCATTGATTGAAATGGGTCTCTTTAAATATCCTTCGCGTATTTTATTCAATGATACTGATCGAAATACAGATTTTCATTAAAGTTGGTGCAGAGTATTTCGATCTTTTGTAACAGATTTCAAGAGAAACTTCGACGAATTGGTTGGAGCTGTTTTTGGTTTCTCGAAGAAAAAAAATGTAAAAATGTAAAAAAAAACATCTTCTGATGTTTGATGCTAAAAATAGGGAAGAAAGAATATTTACACAATACGGAATAACCGCAATGGAATCGCTGTTCGAGGAAACAGGGTAAGAATACTGACATTTTACGAGAATGAGACAAGGTCGTAGTGAGAGACAAACTCGTGGACAGCCGGCGCGTGGTTGAGTCCGCGCGTGGGAGCACACGTTTTATTCTACGTGTCGAGGATCATTAATCAGAGGGACGCACGAGGGTGCAATGAAGTCTTGTTGATTCGTGTTCCATCGTCAAACAGATACTCAAGGAACACGGTCGAGAGATTTGGATAAATAATATTTTAATCACGAGAGGTTAATTGTAATTTTATTTGATGAAAAATCTAATGCCACACCTTCAGCCTCATTTAAACGATAAAACAGGCCGAACAATAAACTTATTTTAACGAAGTAATTATTGATTTTTCAATTGATAGCCTTCGCTTTTTTCCAGTGCAATTTGAATTACATTGCTATTTATTATAATTGCACATTCCAAGACTATTGGAAGCCAAGATTTCAAGATAACTTAATTAAACGAATCACTTTTTCGCACCGCACTGTATAAAAGAAAAAGGAGTTGTTTTAATGTGAATTAATAGCTGGTTCTAGGGATTGGCGTTCCCGAAAGCATGGCAATAGTAATGCGAGCCATGAGAAGGTGTTCAATTTCCAACGCTCTCTAAGTTCAAGCGACAACTTACGATCACTTGTTTACAAACGTTCTTAATTAATGTTAATTTGACATTAAGGAACAGTCGAGCGCAGGTCTTAAAATAATAAAACGGATAATTAGGGATGGGGGAAGAAAAGTTATTAATAACGTAAAGCCATTGCAGTGCACATGGGAAAAAAAAACTCCGATTCAATAAACAGTGCGTCCGTGTATCTGGACCAAACTGGGTTCATATTTTACCATACGCTCTACGTTTATTTCGCTGGTGCACGCTTCGAGGCCAGCAGCTCGACTTTTGTGGTCTCTTATATCGGTTTGTTCGTGTATGTATTTTTTTTTGCGTTCGACTGTATTTGAATCTCAATCGGCTATTATTTATTTTTGATCGGCTGGTTGAATGGGAAAGATTTCCAATGGGTTGACAAGACAATCGAGTGAATATTGACACGTTAAAAAATACTTTTGCAAGTTAAACCTTCAGCGATGAAGAGGGAAAAAATTAATGACGATCCGCCCAGACTTGACCTAGTTTTTTGCTCGTTTTGTTTCCTTTGCTAAGATTAGTCATCACGCATGCATTTTTATTCTTTGACAATTCCTGTTTCCCTCGATTTTCATTGAAACGATTGCCTAAAAAGTTCCACCCGAAGATTTATCCGCTGGTTTGAAACATATTGAGGGAAATTCGAAGCCACATAAGGCACGAGCTCCCCTACGGAGAGTGTCGAGCAATTCCGACCAAAAATCCAGTGCACTGTGTCGTTATGCACTGACATATGTGAGGTTCGTTATTCAGGGGGAGCTTGACGAAACACTCTCCCCACTCGTGAGAGCTACCCTAATTCCACATGACTCTTGATAGAGCACGAATCTTATCCTCCGTTCGAAACCCACGTAAGCGAGGGAAACGACACATGGCTGTTTTCATATAACAACAATTATAAAATATTCTCACAGTATTTAGGGGCCCAACGAGAAATTCGTTAACGGGCAATGCCTTGCGTTTTTTGTGATAAAATAATTATCCAGCAATCTGACGTGTAAGATTTTTTAAAAAGAATTTATTAATTACGAAAAAAAAATCATACAAACTTCATCCAGAGAGAAACAGTCTGTACAATGACATCAAACACAAAACAAGAAAAATAATTAAACACTAATTTTCTCTTCGGTCTAGTTCTTTACATTCCGTTCGAGAAATTATCAACCCTTTTGCAGAATCGAAGGCTATAGGGTCTCGAAGCGTACATACGTACATATGGTACGTGTCTCGGTTGGTCCCCCTCGGTACAGGAGAACGAGCGAGTAACCTGTGCCCTGTTGAGTCGCACTGTGCATTGGGACAGATGCTAGAGCCTGCTGGTATGTTTTGCCATCTACTTTTGCTCCCGTTGACTGACGACACCGAAGTGTATTCTACATGCCGAAACGCACATGCAAGTTTTGTGAAGGGAGAGAAAAAAAATCGATATTTCGGCGTTAACGTGAACTCACGACGTGACTCTCAAAAGTAACAGGTAGAAGTCCCCTCGTCCATATATGTACATGAGTAAGCCACCTGATTCAGCTTCAGGTGAACGACAAATTACGTTACATTACGAGTTTAAGGTGCTGAATAATTTTATATTTTTTGTTGTTACCGTTCTTGTAAATATTATTAACACGATAATATTTTGACCATTTTTATGAGAGATCGAGAGATTTTTCGTCTTTTTATTTCTCCAGAAATAATAAAAATGGCTTTGAGGATTTACCGTTGTATACATCGATGAATTCGTATTGGATATAGCCGATACCTCGGGGCCACGATATTTCTATACATGAAAGTGCATATCGAACACATCAGCATATCGAAGATTTGCAAGCCAACGAATCGATAAGAGAGCGCTGACTTTCGGCACTTTCTCCAAACGAGATCGAGAGGACATTTCCTTGGGTAGAGATGAGAATATTCAACGGCGCCAAATTTATTCATGTACCAGTGAACGTGTATGTCAAATTTACTGTCTCGACGCATCCTCAGCGTATATACAGACATAATTAAACGGCTCGAAAAAGCGAGAAGAATGAGAGACCAAATACCGTACAGTCGGAGTTTGCCGAGAGAATAATAAATCGAGCCAAGAGAGACGAAAGAACGAAATAAATGGAGAGAAAGAGATAATGACGAACAGGAATTCTTCTCTGGCAATTCGCGCCATTGTACTTCACATTTTACAAGCGTGTGCTCCGGTTTAGGGTGGAAAACCCACTAACAATTTTACTAAATGACTATCGGGAAATACACATCCGGAAAATCCTCATAAATTAAATTCTTGGATCGTTAAGAGCCTAGAATTTCTTTTTTTGGTTCAACCATTAAAATCCCTTGATAAAACCCAAACGATTTGTCTCTGTGAATTCATCGAAAACTCTAACGCCGAACTCGTTGAAAATTTCGTCGAAGTTTACTGACTTTTGAGATTAATTACCCGATTAATCTTCCAGGAATTAAGAGCTTAAGCGTCGCGACAAAGGGTTCACGGACCAATTGTCGACTTGGTAGAATATTCAACACCACGTAAGCCTCAAGGTTTCACTTTACTTGTCGTTACTCGAAGCAATTTGCCCGTTTCGTGACCGAAATTGCGTCAAGTTTATTGAATTTCTCGAAGGCAAAATGAAAATTTCAAATACAAAGATTATTCGAGTGCCCATTTTCCGTTGTGTTTTTTTTTCTGCCTGTGTAGAGCGCGACCCATGTATCCGGAGGATCGCAAATGCATCGTTCATCTCTCCGCACTCGGTCAGCGATTAATTTCACGATAATTGCCATCGCAGAGTTCGCGATGTGTTTGTACCTTTTATAAGCTCTTTTTCGTTCGTGGCCACTCTCCCCTTCCTCCCCGTTTCCGAATCTTCCTCTCGAACGCAAAAGAGTTAATCCTTCCGCTCGTACGTTTCGCAAGAAGCAAATTATAATTGCGGTATAAATTCTAGACTTCGAAGTCGTATATTGCCTGTAATACCCCCATTGCTGTTCGAGAGCTGGAGCAATAAGGGAAAAAAGCTTTTGTTCGCGTTGTATAATATACATCAACCGATATTTTTCTCCGGTATTCGTTGATCTCGTAATTTTCAGCGTTTATATATAATTCTTCCATTCTTCGTTAATTCTGAACGCGTCAGTTCTAACTTCACAATCTGGTTCACACACGTCGCTAGGGAAAAAAAAGTTGTTTCGTTTGTCGTGAGAATATAGCACACAGTTGCGTCCTAAATTCCTTAAGACTCCACTCATTAATATCCTAATTAACGTTTACTGAAACTGTTCCAATAGTAGCCTACCCCCTTAATAAATAAATTTGCAATCATGCTCGATAATTTTATACTGATTGTGAGAGGAGTAGAATACAAAAGGGATAATTTTGACCGCTGTCTGAAAGGTCGGTAGAAGTAATTAGCAAAAGGTCGCTCGTCTGGATTTTTCTGACCTTATTTCTGGGGAAATATGGCCATAAGCGTTTATTCGTACCCGTAAATCTGGCGATTTTTATATTTTTGGAGTGAGGTGCACGAAGCTTGGAAGTAGCTCGGAAATGTTCGATGCCGAAACAACGAGACAATACGTGCGATTAACGGGTTTGCTCAGTTCTCATAACTCTCTTTCTCTCTCTATCTCTCTCTCTGTTCTTGATCTGTTGTTTCGAAAAGTTTCGCGACGAAACTACGCTGCTCACAAACCGCCTCCCGCAGCGACAAGTCTCGTAAAGTCTCACTCTCTCCCTCTCGTGAGCAAATCTGTTTAAAACCGTAAAATGCTTGGAACAACCTCCCCCGGGGCGATCGACGACAAGTGCAAGCCAAAAGGTCCGGGACATGGAACATTATATGGTTGTGTGTTTGCGGTGAAAAACTTTGTACCAACCCGGTTAAGACTATCAGATGCAAATATAATGAAATATTCAACCGAAAAGAGAACCTTAAAAACCTTCCAGAGGCGTATTTGTTATCCTCTTTCCAATTGTTCTTGAAATTTCAACTTAATTAATCGGAAAAACAAAATTAACATTCATCCAGACACCTGAATGTGTGTGAGCAAGAAAGTAATTGAAAAAAATATCGGTATAGTCGTTGGAAATGGCTTTCAATTTGTTTGAATTCGTTTCTATCAGGTATCGAGAAGCGTTGGTACAAGTTTTTAGTCTGTGGCAATGGCATATCGGAGATATGCGGTGCGTAAAGATTTTTACTTTGTACCTCTCGGTCGGGAAGGGTCCATAAGATTTACGAGTATACTCTCGGTCGTCTTGCTTAGCTCGCAAAAGCAGAGGAGAAGAATACTTTCGCTGGGGAGAAGAAAAATTTCCTCCGCAGCGCGACAAATTTTCAACCGCAAAAGCAGGTACCGCCATTGTACTTCTTCGGTACTTTGTGTGTATGTGTACGTTCATATATATGTGTAAAGAAGAGCCTACGACCCCATCGATGTACAAATGCATGGGTATGCGAGTTCCCCTATCTCCGGCGTGCACCTCGGTGGCTTTTCCATTCGTAGAACTCCAATGCTGTTCGAGTCAAATCCAATTCAATTGTATGAGACACGCAACCGAGCCCCCTTATTATCCGTGTCGTACGAAATTACCGAAGTTAATGAAAATCATAAATTAAAACCCCAAAGACACATTTCCGACGTCTTTTGTAAGCCAGCGATATTCCCGTCCCTTTCGAGCGATTCCCGTCACTTTAAACTCGTTATCTCGGCAAAAGGGATTAATTTATTACGTCGCTATAAGATTCCTGTTCATAAAAAAACGAGAAATTGATTATAATTTATGAATCATGAACTCATTTCTCTTTCAAATAAAATCTAATCAGTTTCGTATAAAACTGTCGAATAAATACTTTTTCGAAAACCTTTGATATTTTATCTTCGCAAGAATTTCGAACAACGCTGTAAAAAAAAAAAAAAAACAACCGACTTAGAAAAACTGAATTGCTGCACTGGAAGTGTGACGTCGTTGAAAAATAAAATTTAGCAGGGAAATTGTTGGTCCTACCCCGGAATCTGTAAATTTACGAGAAATACTAAATGCCTCGAATATAATCGATATTTAAACAATAACTTGTGGTATTTTTTTATTGTACAATGCGTGAGAAAATTCTGCCTAGTTCTCACGAGGCTCGCGACTCGTAAAAATCGTTTCATTCTTGCACGAAACGTTGTAGTGTCTCTCGTAAGAAAACTGTGCTCAAAGGAGAAGAGAGAAGAGAAGGATGTAATGCTTAAAGGAAAAGAAGAGAGAATGGAAAGAAGATCCAGAAGCGGATCGCCCCCGTGAGAGACTACTTGATGCTTCGCGGCTTCTCTCGCGCGATTCTCTTTCGCTTCGCTTTTGCTCGTGGTTCGCTTTTGTCTCCGAGTGCCATCCGATTTATTGCTCTTACTGGTAGGCTCGCGGTATCTCTTTGCCAATGTCGTACCGTACCATATAAAGCGACGGAGTGTCTCAGCGTACACACATACACATGTGCTTCTCGTATTATCGATAATACATACAGAGACCGAGTGAGTGTTGATCGAGCAAAAAAGAAGTTGTCTCGATTCGGAACAACGAATTCGCGGCGTCGATTGTTACGTTTGCACCCTTTTTCTTCCCTCCAATCCACCGGCATCGCGAGAAGCTCTTTCAATATCTTTTTATACGTCCCTCGGGTTACTCTTGCCATTGTTCGAAAACATGTCGCGATTAGTTCGGTATTTTTCTCTTTACTCTTTTATACAATACGTGGCAAACAATCTGACACGAGACTGGTTATACGCGAATGGAAAGAGACACCATAAAATTGTGCTTCTGTATAAGATGCCAAGGGTGGAGAGCGAACGACATAATCATCCTGAACATTGTACTGGCGAGGTAACGTGACGAAGGATTTTACCAACATTTTTTAAACATGCCTTCAATTTGTAGCGTCATAATCGCTGTGCATTCTGTATCAACGGTTTCTTTCCTGCAGCAACACGTTGATCCTCTCCATTCCTATCATTTGAATAGGGAAAGAACGAAGACGATACGAACTATTTTTGAAGGCCTCTCCGATTATTTATTGAGAAATATTGACCGAATAAAACTTGTGGAAAGTTACGTACGACGAAATAAAATGCAATAGAATAATATACAAAGGAGAACTACGAGAGAAAGCGAAATGAAAAAGAGTGAGAATGAGAAATCGAAAAGAAATAAAAAAAAAAGACACGTCCGCATCCGCAGATACAGAAAGAAACGGGGTGTATATTCAAGTCAGCCCGCAAGCCAGAAGCTCACGCATTCGCGTATGCTACGAATTCATATACATATATCTATATATTCTGAGTCTTAAGCGCACGCTCTGGCTCTTGGTTTCTCTCTCACTCTCTCCCTCTCTTGTTCATGTAGAAAAAAGAGGCAGAGAAAGAGAGAGTAAGATCGAGAGAGTTGGAGAGCGCGCGCGCGCCAAGAGAGTAAAGTATATATATCGGGAGAAGAGATGCTCGGACGGACGCACGCTGTAAGGCCCGAGGCTATATGATGAAAAAGTGGGGATTTTGTGGCTGGTGGTACGGCGCGCGCCACGGTCCAGGAGAAGGGAGAACGGCTCGCGTCTCTTGCAGCATCCTCCCCTCGCTCGCGTTCCATCGTTCTCTCATCCATTCTCTTTCTCTCTCCTTCTTTCTCTCTTTTATATTACAGACACATGGATAAATAATCCGTATGTGAGACTCGCGGAGCCAGCAAAGATCTCTGTGAGCCTCGTCGGCGGTCCCCTCCGGGCCCTCCCTCCTCCCCTTCCCCGCCCTTGCTCACTCGGCGAGATCGAGCTCGCCCGGGCCAAGCTTTTTTTTACTTTTTCTCCCGCGCGGTAACTGTTCAAATTTCGTTGCCTCTCGGCACGCCGGGTTGCTGCTGTTGCTGCCCCCGGTGGGGATGCCGAAGACCCTCTGTACGCACGGCGAAACTGGCAAGTCCCAGTGTTTCTCAAACGCAGTGTATCGCTCTCCCAACGATCTTTCTTTTTCGATTTCTTCATTTTCACACATTTCCCAACGAAATGGTATTCAAAATTGATCTGATTCGAAATTTCATTGCAGTTCCTATACTTTTTTCCGAGGCTACATCGAACTTTGGAGGTTTTTTCGGAAGTAATGTGGAATCAAGGAAATTAGAACATTTATTGCGGACGTAGAAATCATCACGTTGAACGGAATGATAAACATTTAGCACAAACTGTATCGTAGAGAATGATTCGATGATGAAAGAAGTTTCAGACGGTACTGATGAGGATTAGTAGCTAATCGATAAATATCTTTGAAGATAAACCGTTTTGTCGGGTGTAACTCAAAGACTGGGAGAAACGCTGAAATAAACTAATCGATGTGGCTAAGCTATTTTAGATTTTTGTTCGGTGAAAATCGTACGAGATATGCATAGATTTCATGTAAATTAGGTAAGATTCATTTGAATGGAAGAAATGTTGATTGACTCATTAAGTCGATAATAGATATGGAAATGACAGAGAACCGGTTTTGATGAGAGTAAAACCTAATCGTCGGCGATTCAATGATGAAAGAATCGATTATTGGCATTGACAATTAATGATGATTCTTAATAAATTTGGTGTTTAAGATAAGCCGCTTCGTTGGGGGCAGCTTCACATTTGAGAAATAAATAAATAAAGGTGATCCTGGTTTTCGGCGAGAATTTTGATATCTTATGGGACATTATTAATTCAATTAGAATTACATTGATTAGATTGGAAATGGGGCGATCGGACCACCCTGAAACCGCAGTGATTTTATTGCGAAAAAGCATTGCCGAGGCAAAAATGAATGTTGATTGGAAAGGGGTAAGCTAATGATTGAAATTAATCGTCAAAAGTTTTAATCAATCCCTTAACTGCGAGAGACTAAATATATTCATAAAGCGAAAATTGCGCAAGTGATTTTTCTTCACAACCCTCATTAGGACGACGTGACCCATCAACCACAACAGAAAAGATGATACGTGTCGGAGTTTCGTCCAAAAATTCGTAAAAAAAATGAGAATCTCGGTCGTCTTGTAGGGCCTTTGGGGCAGTGAATGAGGTGGGGATGACGAGAGGGGTCCGAGCAGCGAGTCCGGGTAGAGAGGAGGGTGCGAGAGAGCCAGGAGGACGAGAGGCAGAAGCGGTGTTGGCGAGGAGAGTCGAAGAGAAAGAGAGACGGAAAGAGAGAGAGAAAGAAAGAAAGAAAGAGAGAAAGAGGGGAGCACGGGGGTTTAGGGCCCGATCGAGTATACAGGACCCCATGGTGGGGAGCGGCGCGTGCCCGTCCGGCTATATAAGGCCCAGAACCCTCCACAGCAAGGCATTTCGGGAGCCACTTCCGTACCATAAGCATCGAGGGTGCTAAATCGGGCAGTTTTTCTTTATTTGGTTTTCAACGTTGAGCGCATACGCGATATTTACATATTCTTTTCCGTTGTTTTTATGTAAAATAATACGACCGAGGAGATCTCGGAGGATCGTTAAAAACAACAGCAACTAAAGTTATTGGTGTTTTGATTCACCGACTAAACGGACCAATTGTGACGATAAACAATCTTCAAAAAAATCATTCCAGCGCTTGATAGCGTGCCAATAAAATACGAGAGACATAGCAACTACATATATAGTAAGGATCGATCGCGTGCCAATCGCGTCAAGGTCCTCGTGAACGCGTGGCCATCAACTCGTCGTTCGCGGTTTGTGCCACGAGAAGAGAAAAATATATACCCGGAGAAAGAGAGAGGGAGGAAGCGAGACAACAGAATCCGGCAAGATCTCTTATCCCGTGAATCGTGGGGTGGGGGGAAGCAAATTACAGCCGGGAGAAAGGGTTGTGTGAATAAATTGATTGTGACATGACCTTGGTGAGAACGTTGACGAGAAACGACGAGAACGCATTACCCAAAATGTTGAGCGTACAGCATCAGAATCATCATCACCATCACCATCATCATCATAATCATCACGCGAGTGGTGGTTTGCACGGTAATGTGGGTGTGATAAGTCCATTGACCGGCAACAACGGTCAGAGCAATCGCAGCAACGTGATCGTGTCGACTGGTGGCCTCATATCCACCAATGACATCAAAGCAACGTTACACCAACAACAACAACAACAGCAACAACAACAAAATCAGCAACAGCATCATCAACAAAATAATAATTGCAAGAGGACAAAGATGTACCAGTCGACACCTTACGGTACTGTACCGCATCAACCGGCCTCAGTCGCCCGAAGAAACGCTCGTGAAAGAAACCGTGTCAAGCAAGTAAACAATGGTTTCGCTACTTTGAGACAACACATACCACAGAGCGTTGCTCAAGCATTGGGTGGTAATACAGCGGGTACACACGGTGGTTCCAGAGCTGGTAGCAAGAAGTTATCGAAAGTTGAGACCTTAAGAATGGCAGTGGAATACATAAGGAGTCTTCAACGTTTGATCGACGATCACGATGGGACGGAAACATCGAGTATGATCTCATCATCCTCACCGGCACTTTCGACTTGTGGTTCCGGTAGTATTGCCTCTTCAAGAACTTCAGATCTCCTTCACGGTGATACGTTACATCACGAAGATCTTCGAAACAACAGTTCGGACGATTTACATCACGGTATGACGGGCACGAACGTCAGGCATTTGAGACAAAACGACAGCAGTCCAACGTCTTTCGTGCCACCACCGTGCTCCGAAGCATCGAGCTCGCCAACCCCGAGCTTCGTATCTGAGGCTTCGTCAGCTGGTAGCCAGGGATACGGCAGTACCTCGACAAACGGTCCACTCTATACGACACACGGCGATAGTTACGATAATTACGAACCCATGAGTCCCGAGGACGAGGAACTTCTGGATGTTATCTCGTGGTGGCAACAGAGCCAATGATAATTCGACCGGAAACACCACGACAAACCGGTCGACGGTGCCAACCGTCCAAAACTTGGGTCCTTCGCTATCCTTGAGGTTCGTATTTTCATTATATCTCTCCTCCCATTATCGATATTGTTCTATCTCTTCCGCACTCAATAGATTTCATTTCATTTTTTTTTTTTGTTTTTCGCACATCGGGTTCCGCTAAATTTCACACGAATCATCCATTTTCCTCATTTTTCTACCTGTCACCGCGATCGTGTTATTTTTTTTTCCTTTTTTTTCATCACAATGATTTTCTTTCTTCACTGTGTTTTCCCGAGTCTCGTGTGTCCCAACTTTCTGACGATTCATCCTTCATTTATCATCATTTTTCTCACCACCATTCTGGACACTTTATCCATTCTTACGTTGACGACGACAAACCCAGAGAGCCGTAAATTTCGTCACCGATTTCCCCTCCCAACGAATACGACCGTATAGCTCTGCGCCGCGAATCTAGTAAGAGTGAAAGAGAGAGAGAAGTACGATACGAGCACACAACCATCACCGTAGGAAGTTCCAAAGAAAATTCTCTTGGCTAGATTTGTGACCTTGGCACGACAATGGGGAGACCCCTCGGCGAAACCCCGGCAGCACACCATTCAAATCGCAGACTCCATTCAGCTCTCATCTCTCTCTCTCTCTTTCACTCTTCTCTCGTGTTTTTCTATATATATATATATAGCTATACGTACTCCCTGTACCTCTTGATAGCACTCGCGAGAGACTCGCGTTTATACATCCCGTGAAGAGAACTCTTTTGTTCACGATTTCTTTCACGATCGGTCGGTCCTTTTCTTCACGATCGTCGTCCTTCTCCTCCTCCTCCACCTCCACCTCCTCCTCTTATTTCTTCTACTACTTCTTCTCCTCCTCCTCTTCCTCTCTCAATTTTACTACGTCGAGGCAGAGTAGAGCCTTCGACTTTTTCGTATCGAGACTAGAAATTTTATTTCAAATCCATTTTTTTTTTTTGTAATTGAATTTGAACATTAATGACAATAAAGTTTTTCACATTATAAGACTGAACTTTGCACCAATCGGTAAAAAACTTCGTAAAACTTTAAAGAGTTAATTTTGCAAAATCGATTTGTATAAATTTCTTGAACAAATTTCATTTCCAACGAAAAGACTTACGGTCGAAAATCCTTATAATCACTTGAGAATTTGAATCGGACGTGAATAAATCTCGAAACGACTTTGGTCGATAATCCGGCAAGGTTATAATTTGACAATGAGGAGAATGAGTTTCCCGTCGAGCCGACATGTAATCTTTCGAGTTTCCAGTGGAGCTACGGATGGGGATCTCCGAGGTATTTTCCACCTCGTCTCGAATCTTTTTTCCCCAATGATTTAAAAAGATTCTCAGCTCCTTTGCGATCTATCTTTTTCTCGGTTTATTTAATTTTTTTTTTTTTTTTGACGTCAGTCTATATGCCAAGATACAACGCACACATATACGCATATCCATGATCCCGATTCACTCTTGTCTTTTTTCAACTTTTTTCTTCTCTCTCAGTTGGCTCGACGAGGACAATTTCGTCTCGCGCGCTGCGTTTAACCTGAATGCATCTTTCAGGATATACCAGTCGTTGTGTCCCCTTCTGTACCTCATTTTTCTCTCGCTCTCTACTCTCTGTCTCCGCCGTACGCACACACACTTTAGCGCGATCTCCTCCCTTCTTTGTCGGTTTTTGAACCGGTACCCAGTTCTTTCTGCTTTTTCTTGAACGTCTCCGCCCGAGGGATCGCCTCTCTCCCCTCGACCCCTCCCGCAGTTGTGTCCCTTCGTAAAATCCGCCCTTACCTGAAATCATCCCCGTCTATCGCTCTCTCGCTTTAAGCTGAGCCTCTACAACTCGCACTTGTGTTGTGCCTATGTATTATAATGCACATATACCTGCAGCATGATTCCCTCGACCCTAAAAGTCTGGATGATCGTAACGCTTTTGCGACACGATCAATCCAGCCAACGTGAATTTTTCTTCTGATTGGCTCCACAAGAATAAAACTTTACAACGGACATTTATTTTCTTCACGACCGAATAAAAATTGGAACAATATTTTTCATCGCCAAAGTAGAATCAAATAATTTTTTAAAATTCTGTTTTTTTTTTCTGTCGTCGAATCCCAAGTTCTTTCTATACCGAATGAAAATTGTTAATCAACCGAGCAACCATACTGATGTCCATCTTTTTTTTCTAATTACAGAAATGACCACAATCGTCGAATTAACGAAATTTTGACGATCAGCAAACGAAACGAGGAGACCAGCGCCAAGAAATATTCCATTTGACGACGAAAGAGAAAAGATAACCGGCGGCTGTTCCATCTACTGTGATCTAGTCATAAACACTATCTCTTTCTGTACGAAAAGGCACGATCCGATTTCACGAGGTATTGATGAAAAATATATACAAAAAAAATATCACGTTTTGACAGTGAACTTCGAATAAGTATAAGAAAAAAATCAGGGTCCGAATGACTGAATTCGATACGACTATTTCTTGTTTCGAACGAATCACTGCTGAAAAATACATTCGACCTGCGTTTCCAACAGAAAGAGAATAGACGAAAAAATGTAAATACTTTTTTATATATTGTATATTAATGTTAGTCGCATTTAAGATGTTTTACGATGTTAAGATTCGAACGAGAAAATAGAAGAAAGTGGGAGAGAGAGAGAGAAAGAGAGAGAGAGAAAGATCGAGTGAAAGAAATTAAAAACTCCGCGAGATTCAGTGTCTCATGCATGCGAGAAATGCAACGATTTTCTCGATGCCACAAAATTTACTGTGTTTTTGACAAGGAACGAAAAAACATTTTTTTAAATGCTCAAATATAAGGCAGGAAATGCCTTAGGCATTTCCTTGTTTTCTTTCACACCTTCTAATCACTCATTAAGTTATTTATATATATACATATGTGTGTACATATAGAAAACATGTTCACGAAGGAATTTTATTTTCTCTAGTCCTCCATTCAAATGGTGAGACTTAGGGAGGGAAAGAAAATTAATTGAAACGAAACGCATCTTAATACGCTCGATCAATTTTTTCTTGTCCGAAATCTCATATGCCAGTGCCTTAGAAGAAACAGAAATCGTGTAAAATATTATATCGGGCAGATAAACTCGTTAAATATATGAAACAAATATTCTACAAACTACAAATCAACCTTTTTGACTTTTTATTCAACAACCTTCTCATTCCTTTTTACCATTTCTCCTCTGTGCACTATTCCCTCGATTTACGATAGAAAAAATAATAAAATATTTGGAAGATACAGCGTCATTTACTGCATTAAAAAATAATCTCTATGGGGATTAATTTTGACACAGAAAAAAAATGATTTCGTCAAATCTTCATAAACTTTGAAAATCGGAAAAAAATAGTTTCCTGCTACGCATGAAGGCCGAATTCTGAGAAATTTAAAGTTCGCACTTTCCTGACTCCGAACATCCCATTATCCTTTCAAACGTTGACTCTTGGCCCATTGACGAAAGCGTTGGAAAAGTGTTTGGCGCGGATCCGAGAAACGAGAAGGTGGAACTCGGGACAAATTTTAAAGCACGGGTGATTTCGTTCGGTCCCTTGACGGTTAAGCGATTCCTAGGCGGAGCACTTGACTTTTGGACGCTCCGACACAAACCGAAAATTTGTAAATCTTTGAAGTTTTTCACTCGTCCGACACTATTATGTGTTTGCCGTCATTGCGATTTTTCAGACCCCCGTGAACTTGAATTCTGGCCCAAATCACAGTCGAAAAATTTCTATCGTCGAGCATTAAAATTTTTGGACTTACGCATTTTTTCCTATTTACAAAAAAATCTCGGAAGCCCTGCCTTTTAGAGTGAGAACCCGAAACTGCACGGGTCTATAATAAAAATTAAATTAAAAGTGTAGAATCGTTTGGGATTCACTCCGTACGATTCCATTCACAAAAAAAAATTGAGGCAGAAATCTTTCAAGAAGAAAATCACGCCTGCCAACAATCGGAGATTATCTTACGAACGCCAAAAGGAAGGAAAGCGAGAAACAAATGGAGAGAAAATTTCATGGAGGACCAGCAAGTGCACAAGTTTTATTGTCGGCCATTCATAAGCGACGGAGACATAGTAAGAGAAAAAGAGAGACAGAGAGATGGGTCGTAAGAAAAGTAAAATGACCGTAAGGAAAGAAAGACTACGGCTCATTGAACGAGGTGGCATTGCACTTTGTTTAATTGCACGGTGTATATACAGTAATTCCGTTGCCCATTGTACAGCGTTACGTACGAAAATTTTTGTGTTCCAATATATCGAAGGCGTAGCTGAGAAAGAGACACAGGAGAAACGTAGGAGAAGAGGACACGTAAAGAAAAAAGGAAAAAGAGAGAAGCAATTTCGCTGCGGTGGTCTCTGCAGCTATAAGGATAAGGTAAAGCACGAGTAAGAAATTTTATTTATGTATCGGTGGAAATGCAAAAGAGGCATCTCTAGGGCTTAACCATGTCGGAAATACTTGGTATACACCTGACTCGTATAAGAACGAAAGTCAGGTAGAGTAAGAGTACCGAGACCCTACATACCTGTTGATGTATATACATAGATATATACATATACATTCGCACAAAAAAGATATGGTCAATCTAAATGTACAAGTACATCGGTCCTTTTTCCTGAAACCCATGGTACGAGAGATCGTCACGTACAAAATCCTCGAATCCTCATTGTAATATTATATTAGTATACGATTTCTGGGCAATTTTAACGGTACATTTACCGAATAAGGCGGTCCAACTCCAAAGGGGGCGCACGTAGTCCGTGCCGAGCGTTAATTTTTCCCTTTCTTTATCCCATCGATACGGACTCAAAACTCATGCAAATCGTTTCGAATGAAAATACGAATTTATTGAAATCGATGCTGATACATTCGTGCCTGTATGTCTATATATTTTTGTACGCTTTAAAGTTTACTCGAATTTTGATCGACTTGGTTAAGAAAATTGCTCGACTGCTGGAAAAATTAAAATACGAATTAATGCTCGAAACGAAAGGAGTGAAATCGTGTGGAAACTCCACAATTGTGTGTTCCCGAGCAGTCTGACTATCGAGAAAAAATCAATGATTGAAGGGAAAACAAATTCTGTGAGAAATATTTTTATGGCAACATTTATTGTTTCAGAGTAATTGAAAAGAGTGGAAGTAAGTCATCGAATTCGGAGTGATTCAAAATTCTGATAAGAATCGTCATTCATTTCCCAATGACGCCAAATTTTCAATGCTTCATGGAAAATTCAGCAGTTTCCAAACTCAAAGTACTTTTGTAATTACAACGGTTCGAGGGCTGGAGCCTCAACCCTTAAGAATGTGCAGCGTTGCCACGTGACAACAGATTCCCAGGATGAAGAACATTCCGCTACCGAGCATGAAAAGTAATATGTTTTTTTTTTTTTTATCAAACGCTATAACGAACGCGAGTACGTTTAATTCGACGAATTCGTGTCTACAATTTTTAATACATTGTCTAATTCGAATGGTTTGTTTTTTTTTTTTTTTTTACTCTAAACAGTGTTTTGGACGATTAATTGAGGTCGATGAATTCAATAAACGGTGAAACGTTCATGAAGAATTCGACAAGTTCAATACAAATGTACCTGCAAGTGCAAGAATATGCAACGGTCCATCTGGTCAGGTAGTTTTCGGGTTACTAACCTGCCACGTCTACGTTATTGAAGCTTATGGACCAGTGACGGCCTGTCTTGAATGCAGAAAATGATTTATTGAAAATTTGTATCTATACCCAAGCGCTACTTAGTTCAAAACCGTGAGGTTAGTAAATGAGTAGAAACTAAAAAACATCCACTGTTGGTAGAATGTGTAATTTTATCTCGACATTCACAAAGTCGAATTATAATTGGTTTCCATTAAAGCTTCCTTTTTGTGACAAATTCGTTTTGTCCAAAAGGCCACTCAAAAAGTCCTTATAAATTTTTTTTTTTTATTGGCACGAACTGTCAAACTTCACAATTGTTTGTCCGGACGTAAACCTCATCGTTGAGTGAATAATTTCGCTAATTATTTCTTCAGGGTAAACTGTCCCTCGCATACGACAATAAAATTTTATTATCCACCGAACAAAAAGCAAATTGTCTAATGAAATTGTAGTCAGTGAACATTTGAGCATGAAAAGTCTCGAAACGAAAAACGATATAATTTTGGAAAATGTAAACAGGAAGGAACAAATTTCTTCGTTGCGAGGTCCTAGAGCCAAGTGTTCCGATTCTCCGTGTAATCATTTTTTGTTGTAGATCATTTTGTGTGGAACAAACTGAGAATGAATTTTACTCATGGGTGAGTAAATTGGTTTTCCCTGAAAGAAGTGATCGCCGAGGAATCTGAAATCGTAGAAAATGACCGTAACAGCTCTAATAATCTTTTCTGCACCTCATGAGTTTCCGTCGATTTCCGAAGTTCCGGAATGACATGTTCCGAAAAACTTCCAAATTTTTTTCGTTATTTTGTATTTTTTTTTTCTCGCTCTGGTTCTTTTCCGGCAAACTTAGACTCTAATACCGCCTTTTCTCACAGTCCGTCACCTTTTGCGGTCTCAGGAAAGTCACGCAATGACTTAAACTCTGAAATTTTGGTTATTCGACTCGCTTTTTTTTTGTTCTTTCTGCTTTCTCATAAATGGTCCGTTTTGTCGAATCTGAGCGTAATAGCCATTATCATATACAGTAGAAGAAACGAAGGTTGGAGAAGCTTGCACGAAATGGACCGGAAGGGCGACGTTTAGGATTTAGACGTCGGAAATCCTCTTTTTCTCTCTTTATTTTTTCTCCCAACTCCGTTGCCTCAGACTCCCTTTGGTTTTTTTCCTTGTTTTTCGTTCTGTCATTTCTTCATAAAGCGATTCGTTCATTCTACGGTGAGACACGTAAAATATTGGGCGTATTGGTCGTCAAGGAACGCGAAAAAGTAGCGTCTTTGTATTTTTTGGTCTTTTAGAGTTTTTCTCGGTCGCTCTCGTTGCGGCGAATCTTGCCCTCGATTATCTTGAATTTTGGTGCTTCAATTTTGTCCGACAAAACAACTATACGTGAGGGACACGACTGACAGGGATAATGATGCTAGGACGATCCAGCAAAAGGGCGCGTACGAGGATCGTTAACCGAATTCCCTTTCGCACGAGAGAGAAGAGAGGAATGACCAAGAAAAAGAAGGAAAAAAAGAAAAACAAGAAAAGAATCAGAAGAACCCGTTTCTCAAATCTCGTCACTGCGTACGTGTATCGTTAGACGAACAAACGAAGGAAAATCTTGAACCCCAAATTTGGAAAATTAGTCCCAATTATCCTGCGTTCTAACCCATTATTATCCTTCGGAATATTTGTGGAAAAATCATTTCCACGAGTTTTTTTTTTCGATGACGTACAAATTTCGAGAAAAAACTAAATCCTAAACGCGCCGCCGAAAACACAGTTGACTAAAACAAGCCCCGAAAGAGTCGTGTAGACAGGAGAAAATAATTGGCTCTATTTTTGTTATAACTATGCTCGTAAACAATTTCTATAAATTTTATTGTCGTTGTGAAGCTTTTGAGCTCGCTCCTTACAAATCTAAACTCGTAAATTTATTACATCTTCATTTATTGACAAACCTTGAACGTTTCAAGTGTCCGCAAGTGACATTTTTGGGCAAAGTGGATTCGGCACTTATAAATAAGCGCGTATGCAACGTTTGAATGAAAATTTATTCTTTCATCGAGGGTCTTTCTAACAATTTGATTAAATGATGTTAAAATCGTAGTTCCAGGTTTTTTCCACGTGATATACCGTACGATTTATCATAAATCGTTCAAACTTCCTCGATGACTAACGCGACGCAATGACGAAGTTTTTTTTATTACTGAGGGTTCCGCGAAGTAATCGTTTCATCGATATTACACAGCAGCGCCTCCGCTCGTCGCGGTAAATAATGACTAATGATATTCTCCGCTAAGGATAATTCAACGACCTTTCAAAAGGAAGCGACGCGAGGTTCGATATACATAAGGACTTTTATACCTCGTCGTTTTATCGTTACTCCGGAATTCCCAAGTATTAAGTTATAAACATCAAAATAAAGTGCACGAATATTTTTATAATTATATTTTTCAATGACTGACGGTATAGCGAAGAATATTAATGAAAAAAAGCATTTTCTCTGTGCTTCGTAAATAGTTTATTGAAAAAAATGTTACAACAAATACGGATCCAAATTGGAACACGGTAAAAAGTGCAAAAACATCGAATAAAAATAATAATAAATAATAAATCAAATAATTGGGCACGATGTAACGAATTTATTTCTTCAAATTCTCATTCCCATTTCATGTGGCGGTCGATTAAACGTTAAATCGCCCATACGATTGAAAAGAGTGCAAAACGTCGATACGCTCAACGGACTCTAGATTGCTCCCTGCACGCAGCATTATCATTTATTTCAATTACTACGATTCCTCTTCTTTCTTACTCTCTTGGTTATTTCTTATGCATCCAGTTATACGTGAGGGTTGATCGCCCTCCGGGACTGGTAAATCCGTTTTTTCCTTCACATTCGATATCTTCGACTCGCTTCCTTCCGTCCCTTCCCTCTCGTGCTCTCCCAGTTCCTTTTTCACCCTCTCGAGCGTACCGCTTCGATCTTTAATTCCCGTAACTTTCTCTTCTGGTTACAAACGCATATGCACACTGTCATCCAGCACCCGTACCTGATTCACTGTCCCCGAGATACCCCTCGTAAGCCGTGGGGTGTTTTTAACGTTTTTATGAAACACCCCTGTGAATTTGAAAGAAATAAAAAAAAGAAATGAAAAAAATACACATGCTCGAAATCCCGATGCACCTCATCGACGCTTCACACCTTGAAAAAATTCCTGCCACAAGAAGAATATATTTTTTAGACTACGCGAGAATCTTTGTGAAAAGCATGTTTTTTTTTGTTTTTTTTTTTCAATGTTCACAAATGTCGATTTCAAATTCGCCTCGAACTGTGGAAAGTAAAAAGTGAATAAGAAACTCTCCATTGTTCGAGGATTTATTGTGTGAATAAAAAAATGGGTCGAGAAAATACGGATCACGTAATCGCAAACATTATAGCTGATGAGTTTTGTGTCGGTTTGGAATTGAATGAAAAACTGCTCAATAATAATTTTGATTGGAATGGTGATAGGGTGTCTGTTACGTGGATGCACGTGCGGTCGTTTTGTTAAGCTGGTGTCCCCGCCGGGTGCTGGCAAAACAAGCGAGCTCAGTCTCTGGGTTTTATTATTTCCGTTTCCTTCAAACGCGAGAAAACACGATGAATACTGTGCAGATAGAAATTCGATTTAAAAATAGGACGCAGGCTTCATTTTTTTTTGGTCAAAGGGAATGATAAAAAAAAAGCTGAGCTTTGGAGAAAAAAATTAAGCTGAAGCCTTCTAGATTTTCGGAGCGAAGTAGCAGACACGAGCTGGAAGAATATCGAGAACAAACCCATCGAAACGAGAAGAGAAAAAGTGGGGAAAAAACGAGACGCAAGAAGAGAGAGAGAGAGGGAGAGCGAGCATCGCATGCGTCGTGTACGAGCAAACGAGAGGGAAGTTTCATCTTTTGCGATAGTCGAAGGAAGATAGAAAGCGTAAAAGAAATGAGGGAGCGATAAAAAGGCAAGAAGAGGGGGATCAAGGAACGCGCCAGCCACGCGTTGTACAACCGTTGGAGTTGCTCTCGGACTTGTATTCCCGTGTGTGTCTGCGTGTATTCCTTTATAAATCCATAAAATCCACAGACACAGGCACACACATGACCAAAATTTTTATTTCATTTTTTAACGTTCCCCTTCGCCTCTTAAAGTGAAGAGAAAACCAAAACTACCGACTCGCTGAATCCAACTAGATTTTTTTTCACGGTACAAAAGGTCTTTTCGGAGGGAGATCGCGTATAAAATCTTTCGCCGCGATCAAAGACTTTTCCTTTTACCTTTCTTGTAGACGGATTTAACCCTCGGCCGGTCGATTCGGTGTAGTCAGGTCGATTTTCACATGAAACATCCACCTCGCGTCAGCGAAAAAAAAAAATACATCGCAGTGTGCAGGAGATTCTTGAAAATTGTGTGTGGCATTGGTATTTTTTTTTTTTTTTTTTTTTTTTCACGTAAAAATGAAGGAGGTTAAAGTTAAATCTATAAAAAGCGACGGAAGGAAATATTAAACAATAAATTTTGATCGTCTTAACTCAACTATTGAGACTAAGACTGAAGACGTGAAAAGACTTTTATGCGATAAACTTTTTTCTCGACGTATACATCGTTCGCAAAACCTATGTATGTATAACAGACGCTACTCACGTACAAGTGCGTGATGCAGTTTGGCTGCTGCTAAGCCCGCGGGATAATTAGAAAGGAGTTCTTGTTTTATATATTATACGGTTGGGTTCGGGCGCGAGCTCCTGCGGCCACCGGAATAATCTCCAATCCTCGCTGCTCTCGTGTGTGTTATACACCCATGTGTTCGGGTCCGTTCGTGCTCCTGGCGTTCTCCAAACTTATCCCTCTCGAATCCACTCGGCTGCACTTCTTTGCACGTGTGGGCACTTCTGTTGTTTTAAATTCACATTTTCAACGCTATTATTATTATTATTATTATTATGGACTACCATACACGGTTTGATTTGAAAATTTGTTTAATGCCTAAAATTCTGTACGAATTTTATTTAATATTGTTAGCGAAAAACTGTACATCGACGGTCGTTACGTAATTAACGCAAAAAAAGTAGTTAATTATACGGTGAGTATGTTTTTCCTGGAAACTTTCAAACGTATAGCGTCGAGGAATAATAAATTCAGTATATTTTTTGTAAACGATGTATTTAAACTTCAAGATTTATACGTATCCGAACGTCAACGGAATTCATGCACATATGTAGAAAGATTCTGTTTTGTGGTCGATTCTTTCATCGTCATCTCTCACGCCACGGAATTGACTACGGTTCCACGTGTTATTATTCTCATCCGGGTGTCCTATGAAAAGGTTTCACGAATAAGAGGAAGAAAGAGTCCGAGGAATTCGGAGTGATCAACGGGGGGGAGGAGTCAAATCGTGCAGCGAGTTCGTGAAATGCGCGGAGAACAAGGAGAAGAGGCTATAAAGTGAGAAACAAGAATATATAAATGCGACCAACGGAAAGAAAGGAAGAGGGAGAGAGAAAGGAGGAAGGAATCTTTTCTCAATGAATAAGACGTCCGACACCTTCGGTCTTCCTGAAGTGATCCCTTCACGACTCGACTCAATGCCGTTGTACACACTCGCCTTTCCTCTTATTCTCTTCGTCGCTCTCGTTTTCACTCTCCATGTAACTTTGACCAGAAGATCTCGCGTGGCCATCGCGGGTGGTCCTCACACCGCGTGTCTCCGAGATTTTTGCTCTGGCGTACGTTTCACGCGACGCGATACAAGAGCTTCCCTTCAGTTTCATTTAGCGATTCACTCTCCCAACGATCTGTATCTGTCGTACACCAACATACACACACCTCCATATGTTTATTTGTGGCATCTATTTGGTTGTTTATTGCCGGACCTCGCTCCATGATGCCCCATTACAAAACCGATGCGGTGTGTTGTGGGTTTTTCTCATATTTTTCAACAATAGGAACTTGCATTCGATTGTGGTCGAATCTGTGCCTCTGTCTCTTACTCTCTTCTCTTCTCTCTTCATTCTCGATGAATCTAATGAAGTAGATTCGTATGTGGAACGACGCAGAGGCGAAATTTCAATGCAAACGGTGCGTGAGAAATTGTTATCGTCCATCGTTCGTGGGCCATGCTTGAGGTCATCACTGTGAAGGAAAAACGTCGGAAACACAGTACCAATCTCTCACGAACCCATCTTCGTAATATTCCTTTCTATCACCGAGTCCAACGGCAAATTTTCCGCATGGGAAATCTGAAAGTTTACCATCCTTACGGAAAAATGAACACGACGATGACATTTTTAACTCGTTCTTGCTCGCCAGTGATGTTTTGAGAGAGAAAACGAAAAAAAGGAGGAATTCCACAAGAGCGAGCAGAAGATCGAGATGTCAAGAGCTCACGCCTCTCCTTTTATACCAATTTGACACGAGAGAAGTACCCGTGGGTGGGCCCAACTCGAGGTGGACAGTTGACGGTAGCAGAAGGACAGAAAGGGGCAAGCGAAGAAGAAACCCTCACGCGATCCCTCCCTCACGTTTTCGCGTTTATTCTCTTGTTCTGTTCTTCTCTTTCTTAATCTCTTCGACTACATCCAAGTTTTCCCGCTCCCTTACACCCCTATGGCAAAAGAGATATGCCAGCATGACCCAAAAGAGATGGATCTAAGAAATAAGGAGCATACATTTCTCAACAGAACAAAAGACAGAGAGAAGCATCCGAAATGTAATGTCTGGAGAGATCTCGCTCGAAATTTTCATAGTATCCGAATTGGTTCATTTTTCTGTGCTTTCATGGATCCCTGAGCGTGCTCCAGGGATTCAATCACATTTATGATGTTTTTCCCTAGACTCATTTCACTATATGCTCGTTCTTGGCCAAAATTCGATATAATTTGAATCAACGCAGTCGAAAATTCTTGAGCAGCGATGACACTCAACGACAGGAAGATTAACGGAAGGAAATTTTTCTAAAGTTCTCAGTTAGATCGATTGTTGCTATCGATCACGAGATAAGCATCTTTCAAGATAAGAAAGCAAAAGATATTTCCACGATGAAGGGGTCCATCGATCATCCGACAGGCCTAGGGTAGCAATTTAATGCGGACAGATCTCGAGAAACAATTTTATGTGTACGACACGTCAAAACGCGATAGTGCCATAAAGCATCTTCATTTCTGTCTATCTCCCGTTTAGTTTTAGTGTTCAGAGTATCTCACTCCTGTTTTTCCGACGAACACCCTTAGGAGCATATAGAGTGAGATAGAGCGATGCAGAAAATGCATTGGTTTGAGGAAAAAGAAGGCCAAGGGAGAGATTTGATCTTTGGCATTGGCGCTAAGGGAGGTCGAAGATCCTCCGCGGGACATCGATTCCCAGGACCCAGGCAGGACGACCTTAGTTCGTTTGCTCTTTTTCTCATTCTTTTCACTTTTTTCGTCTCACCTTTTTTCCGTTTCCCTCATATTCTCTTCCCTTTTTGCGTCTTTCTTTTTCTCGCTTTTGCTCCACGCTTCAACCCTCGAGTAATTCGAAAAAGAGACTTCGTGTGGGTTAATCTGTTATCCGAGTTATTTTCTGATGCGAACGAAAGAGGGAAAGAGAGAAGAAGATCGAGATAGCAAATGAAACGACGATTTTTCTTTCGAGATGAACCATAAACGTACCACAGCCACCGCCATATAATGACGTTTTTTTTTTGTCGGGGTCGAAGATTTTTTAATCGCGATCACCATCCAGCCACCGAGAGATCCGACGAGATCGGATTCAGACATTCCTGAAATTTAGACAGCTCGGAATTCCTCCTTACTTGCCACCTACGCGGATTTCTTGAGCGAACGTATTTTAATGTTTTTAGTAATAGCTTATCAATGTGATTCTATGGAAGTGATACGATATTCGTGGGCATAAATTATGGGATTACCGTAGCTTGGAACATCATGTAAATTAACTCCAAGTCTACTTGTAATATTCGGAGAGATTGCTCGTGAGCGATCGTCTTTTAAGATGGAGAGGAATTCGGCTTCTCCCCTTGGGTCCACTTAGGAGATCTTGGTAAAGAACGTCGACGTCTTGCTTACAGCAGGGTTGAACAGATCGAGTAATTTATCCTCGAGATCGCAAAAGATGCATAATTTTAATTATTTCGTCTTAACGAAACGCCCCATGATATTTCCATCTTGATGAGACCCCAAGGAATTAGAAACGTTTCCATCGATTAATAATTTTGAATGACCAATTTTTGGATTTCCCTTCAAATTTGCATGGAAAATTCGGTCTTTTACGATTTTTTTCAGCCTACAACTCAACAGTAATTGTTGTATTTTTTTTCCCTTTTTTAGAGAAAATTTTTGCCCGTGGATTTGAATTGTACGATCACCACCCAATGGCGTTGTAAAGTTTTAAAACGCAATAGGCAGTAGCACGCGCTCGATGAAGAACGATCTTTATCGAAAGGTTGCTTAACAAACGAACTACCGAAGCAGCTTACTACCTTAATCGATTGTCGCGATCATCAAAGCTGCTAGATACAAGAACTCTCGTAGTTAATCCACCAAAGACGTTGTAAAACTACGTCGACATTTTCTCTGACGCTCTGTGAAACGGTGTAATACATCGTGAACGCATGTCGCCGATTTAACCGTGAGACGCACATTCCTTACCCCACATATCCTTCCTGCCAAAAATAAGCTAAAACACATGGCACTAGTTGAATTTTTCCAAGTTTCGGACCAGCAGAACTAATCGCGAACTTCACCAGACTCGGTGACCGACGAGCACTCGAGACAGAGATCATCCCAAGAGACAAAACTCCTCGCGATTGTCTTGCCATAGAAAACCCATTGTTTCCCAGCCGCTCGGTATAGTTGAGACTTCAAGAATTATTCCACTCTGGGTTAATAAAAGAACGAAAAAAAATTGGAAACGGACTCTGTTCTTTTTTCGGTCAGACTCCAATTACCCAAAAGATCCTCCAAAGGATCCTCGACAGCAGATCCTTACCGTCAAGCTAACGGCCAGGTATATGGCACGTGTAAATCACAGAATAATTATCAAGCTTACGTAAAGTTGCCAAGCGATATAAACTTCAGTCTATTTTTAAGTTCCTAGACCAGTTTAATACACTTCCATGTTAGAATGACCCGAAATAAATCAGCGTGTTCATAGGAACAATAAACTCTATATATTTTCCGGCCCAATTAAGGGGCTCGTACAGTAAAAAAATTGAAAAACTATCAAACTCATTAAAATTTTTGCACATGACTCGACTATATTTTTTTTTTTTTCACGCACTGACGTTTGTCTCTGGATTTTGGCGTCGAAAAAAATGAAAACGAGCGGTAGTTTAATTGGCGTGCCGACTTTGAGGCCACAATTTTCATACTCGATGTATATTGGATGCAATCTCATAGCACGTTTTTTTGCGTGGGCCGAAAGGCATCGAGAAAGTGAGAAGTGAACAGAAAATAAAATAAAAGAAGAGTGAGAGATAATGAGCATTCATTTTTCTTATTCTATAACCATCCTTCCTGCGCGTTCGTAGTATAGAAAATTCATCGGCACACAGACATGGAGAAAATAAGTGTCTATATATATATATTTATTCACGGGTGGACAAAGTCCGAGAAGGATAGTTCGAACGAAAGGGTCGAATAATAAAGTGGGACTTCTTGGAGTAGATACCTGGCTGTATATGATCTTCTCGTGGGACCTCGTTCGTGGACTCCACCAAGTGAGATAACGAAGACATCGACTCTTGGCGTACGACACGTTGAAGACAGCAACAGCAGCAACAACGCGGCATGAAACGAGCGCGAGAGCGTAGCACGTTTTATACACATATAAATAAAGAGAAAGAAAGACGAGAAGATGCTGGTGAATATCTGTTTGACCGGGAGGTGCATGAATGAGAAATATATACATACGTGTAATATATAGATACGAACATATATGTATATAAACGCGGATCTCTATGTATATATAGTAAGAAAAGCAAGAAGAAACAGCGAGACGTGTATAAACTGTAGGGAGAACGCCTACTTGTTGAATATACATCGACGCCACTTACTCAAGGGATCGTCCGACCTAACGAACCGAACGCCTTTCGAAGTTTAAAGCGTTGGTGAGAATATATTTGTCCTGTTTATACATATATACATACAGGCCGTTCCACTGTAATCATTTTACCAAAATATTTCATCAAATACGCGTCCTTCGCAACTGCAAAAGCCACTTACGCCGAATTATCGGAGCGTCTGGAATTGCGACGGGAGCTTTCGACGTTTCGAGGCGACGGTGTTAACTTTTTTTTCAATCAATTCTTGGAAAATTTTTTGAAGCTTCATTCATTGATTGCTTGTAATATTTCTTGGTAGAAAAATGTACATTCTCTTAAGGTTTTGTGCTTCGAGGTTAACAAGAGCAGCGATCAACGTGAGTTATGTTTATATTCGTGGGGCAAAATGATTGCAAGTGCGCAGAGCTGCAAGGGGCGCCTCATTTTTGGGTTTATGTGCGTGAGAAAGAGAGAGTGAGCGTAAAATGAAATAAAAGAAAAAGAGTTAGAATTCACTGGATGGTAGAAGCGCCGAGGAGCCGATCCACCGGTGATTATCCGTTCCATCGATACGTATTGTACCACCAGAGGGATAAAAAACGAAGATTACGGAGTGTGAAAGCCCGGGTATGAGAAGTAAAAAGCCTCGTCGAACGAGCCCTGGCCGAGTACGGCGCCGTATACACGTCGACGTCTCTCCGTTCGGTAGTAAATATGTTGAACCACGCCTGTGATCGGTAAGGCATCGAAAAAAAAGTGCAATAAAAAGGTAAGAAAAAGAGGAAGAAAAAATTCTATGCAGAGGCACACACAAAGGCAGTAACTCTGCGATAACAATAATTAAAGTATTTTTATTAGCACAGTTGGCAAAATTGGAGAAAAAAAAGAGCAAAGAAAAAGTGTGAGCTCGAACATTCGGGGCTGCTGCACAAAATGTGAGGTTTGTTAGTTCTCGCTCCACCTTTGTGTTTCGTTAGCGATTCCGTCATGGTTTTTAACCTCGTTACTGTCTGGAAAATGTCGGTGGTTACGCAACGGGCATATTTGTCATTGGCAACCAAGTTCGCGGGGTGCCGAACGCAAATACCAACGATGTATACTCGCTTGTGGGGGAGATTCATATCCTGCTGGAGTTGAGTTCATCGTAACGACTCCAGCAGTGCCATTGTCTGTCGCCCGAGGAACTTGCATCCGCAACGAGAGCTGAAAGCCACTATATATACTAGATATGTTACAAGAGAGGGAGTATGAGGCAAGAAAGAAAAAGAGGGGAGAGGGAGAGAGTGAGTGAAAGGAGAGGAGTACTTCATTGTCAGAGTTCCGTTCTTGTGAATGGCAAGCTATCTCGTTTAACTTCAATTACCCTGGACCTTCTTCCTTTTCACCTCGTGCACCCTCTATTTCCATCTCGCACGCCAGACACTCTTTACTCTCTATACGTATATATGTCTCTGTGTTTGTCTGTATTTGTGCATTGCACCTCTCGGCACGACGTCTACAAACGAAACTCCCCAGGGTCTGCATCGGATCGGACACACACACACATACAAATTCGTATTGGGCGTCTCTCGCAGTCTCTTTTCAACCCCCACGGGGAACATCTCATTGTTAAAGAAAAACCATCTCTTTAACCGGTGGCTTGACCAGCCTCGTTAAATTCTCTTTTCCGTTCCCCCGAAATGTATATACAATAATAGTTACGCTCCTAGCCGACTTCACGACAAGTTTTCATTTGACCTCGAGACACCAACAGACAACGCACGGACCCTGTTACGTTCGCGTCCTTCCACTTCTCCATTGATTTCATTTTCTCTGATTTTTTTTCTTTTTCATCGACGTCGTCCTGCTTTTCGTAAAACTGAACGACGCCATGCCGTCTAGGATTATTCAAAGAAATTCGATGTTTCTTCCTTGTCTTCGAATTTCATTGTCACGCGCACGAGAATGGCATTTGGTCCATTTTACTTTCAGGCCATCGAAATTACTCGCAATGTTGAATTTTCACTCTGCAATCGAATGAGAAAAAGTATCCCAGGGGATTGGCCAAGTATTTGTTCTTGTTATAACGGAATACTGTTAAATTATCAACGTTATTGGGAAGATATCAGTTTCGATTGATCATAATCATGAAGTTTTGGGCATATGATTATTTTCAATGATTTTTCGTTTCCATCTGACTGCGCGGAGTTAATTTTCATTCTACGAAACTTAATGATGAACGATGACGTCCAAAGAATTCAGAAGCCATTCATCACAGACGATCATTCATTTTATTCGAAATCATAAACGTTCAGAAGCGCATTAAATTTTCTCACCCGTAACTCGTGAGCATTGAGTCTAGTCCAGGCTCTAAGATCGAAGATCTTTAGACATCCATGTCCCAGGTGAGAAAATCATTCCCAGCGGATGAAGAGGACGTATCCGGTCAATGACGAAGTCGATTCTAGCCTCGATGAAATATGAACATAATGAGATTCTCCATAACAAGGGTCTGCGTTTTTACCTAATTCATTTCTAATCAACTAGTCCGGGCTGATCTCGGGGCGCCTGCAGATCGAAACTCTGCCTTCTCTCTGCCCATGTCTATAATTCTTCAGAGGTTTGCGTAGGATGTGACTTTGCCAAATGCAAGCGCCACAGACTTTCGAAGGGAAACAGAACGCGTTGTATAGTATGTTGCGCTGCCGCAGTTGTTGCTCAGGGCTGATCTTAATCAGAGCCAACGATATTAGCCGCGCTGGTACAACCGATGATGATGATCGTTAGACCGATTAAACGGATTCGTGCCTCACGGACCACCTGGAGAACGATGCTTGGGGGGGTCAACGAATACGGGAACAAAAATATTACGAACCGAACAGTCTCAGCCTATAAGGCCACGAATAAAAACAAGAGGGAAAAGAAGAACTAGAACCGACGAACGAAGAAAAACAAGAGGAAAAAAATAAGGAAAGCACATAAACCCTCGGCAGTAAGAGGCAGCAAAATACGTAACGTGGGACAACCGGAGGAAGAGGTTAGTTTAGCTTTTGGAGCTAATGTAAGAGATGGACAATTATTTTTTGCCTCCGGTCCACCGGGCTTCTCCAAGACTCGACGTACGATCAAATCATACGTCCCTTCAAGATGTATCCCTATACGTACAAATATTACACCCTAGGGTGCTTTATTTTTTATCAATTCTTTTTTTTCAGCTGAGCTGGGAAACGGCTCTAGATCGAGAAAAACAAACATCGGGACTTTTTTTCGTATTTCAAGTCTTCAATAATCTGCTATTTTCAAGGACGAATAAAAATTACAGGACGAAAATTCTTTTCTAATAATTCGACCTTGCGCCGAATCTTTTTGGATAGAAAATTTTTGATTACCTCGTTAACATTGCGGTTGCAATTTTGAATTGGTAAAAGTACATTTTACCGACGATGTTCGATGTTTAACGTGCAAATCTGAATTCTGTGCTGTATATTCGTGAGTTACGAAGGTTTTCAAAGTTCAGAGTCTAGCAACCAACGTTTCTATTTTGCTGGCTGTGAAAAATCGTTACTTCCCATGCCTTTGAACTTATCCTAAAGTTCTCATCAATCCAAACATTCGAGAGGCTTATTCGACAACTACTACAGCGCAGTATCGTGCCCCCACTTGATACAGGTATCCTCCTACACGTGAGAAACCTGGGACGACGAGGTTAGACAGGAAGTGACTTCAAATATTTGATGAAGAGTCCAATTTCTTAGTCTCTACTTGACGATGTAGTCTCTGCATATTAGTTTACCAGTATTTCGTTTTTTTTTCTCTACTGGTAGGTTTCCATCGATCAATTGATTGGTAGCGTCGATAACATCAAGGTCTACAGTAAATAAAAGAGAATTTCCGGTTGTGTTTCCTTTCACCGCTAGATGCAAGCAGAATTTTATTTGGAACGTCGTACGAAAATTATGCAAGAACTAAACAAATCTTTCTGTTTCTTTAATACGATTTAATCTTTTTGCGACTGACAAAATGAAGACACGACATTTGCTAATAGCTAATTTTTAAAACATCAAAATCCCCCCTCAATTTTGATAAACTCTCAATTTTTTTTCCTCTTCTAATATTTTTTATTCACAAACATCGTCTGGGGTAGATTGTGGCGAACGAACGGTAGGCAATATCGGCGAAGCCAACGCTAATAAGCAACCAGAGATCCCACTAGGGAGGGCCTAATACCAGCCTAAATATACATGACGAACGGTATATAGGGGGCGGAATTACCGCTTCTGAGAGAGAGAAATGAAAGTGGAAGAGATTGAGCGAGCGAGGAAGAGAGGACGATCGAGAGAGATCTTAAAAACGCAGGCTGAGATTAAAAAGAAAAGTAGGGTAGTAAGGAGTATGGAAGATGCCTCACAGCTGCATCTAACACGTGGTTTAGCTCTCACGAGATGCAATATCTCTATACGTACAGTTTTTTTTTCATCGCATCGCGAAATTGCTTGCAAAAACAACAAATAAATAATTGCCTCTAAACAGTCAATTATATAGTAAAATATAATTTTGTGAAATTGAGATATCCGCAGCCGCATTAGTATAACTCACTCAATATTATTAAATGTTTTTGTAAAGGTGACTGAAATATTTCAGGACTTAATATTCCGTCGAATCTTCCATAATTTATTGACAGTTCGTCCGGCAAAAGAAAAAAATTGATAAAAAACAAAAAAGTTCTTGATTGTTTGTTCAAACATAAAAAAATGTTCCACGAAGTTTCCGCACATTTAATTGGGTTGCTTAATCCGTATTTCCAGATTTGCGGATTCTTAGAATCGACAAATTACCACCCAGGCTCGCAGTCATACGGGCCAATTATCGAGGCCCCGTTAATGCGAATTAATTAACGAAAGTTTCGAGGTTTCCGTGTCAGTTTTTTTCTTGCTTGAAGAATTTCACCGAGCAAATCTTTTTCCTCCGACCTCTTTTGTTTTTCTGTGATTGACGTTGTCTCGCTGGCGACAGTCAACTTCGTGAAAGCTGGCTTAAGGTAATGTTTCGATAAAATCAGACACTGCGGATGAATGTCTGCGACGAATGAAAAGTAAAAAATGAAGCGTGAGGACGAAAAGTTGGTGGAACGGCGGTCCGCAGCCCGAAGCAAGAATATCGAAGAAAATCAATAACGATGACACTCTGTATGAATAATAAACGAAAAAAGAAAATGAAAAATGAAATAAATCGCAGCGCGAGCCTTGGCTTTTCAACGAAGTATAATTCTATACATATCGTCAGTAAATCGTGTCACTATTGTATTCAGAATTTTAGGGGTGCTCTTGCTCACTATGCCTGTGAGTTATAAGTCGAGAGGGGCGTGATTTTTCGCAAGTGTTCTCGTCCATCGATACCCCCGATGCACGTACAAGAGGCGCGAGAAGGCCTCGATGCATTTGAGAGAAAGACAGACAGAAAAAAGAGATAAATTGAAAGCGAAATTCTCTCGGCACACGCGAACCAAAATCTATACAGACGACGAAAAAAAAAATGAGAAAAATTTCGAAACGTTTGAAAGCTCACTAATGGTAAATTCTATTGAGCCAGCAAGAATTGACCACAAGTTAGATTTGTTCCACGAACAAGTTCAATATCTCCTCCATCTTTCCTCTTGGATTCGAACTTTTTGAGCCCTCCCTTCCCCCGGAACCTGCGCCTCATCACATGGGTCTGTATCGTTGCTCTGCTCGCAGTCTGGAGGGAATAGGCTCGCGCCCACCATCACACAAACGCCAAAAGCATAGAGAAAAGAGATGAAAAAGTACACCAAACCGCCCCGTGTATAGGAAGAACGGGGCAGGGTGCCAAGTACGAGAAAGTGAGAGGGAGATGGTCGAAGGACAGAGTGAGAAGGGATGTGAAGAAAAAAAACAGTGGGGGCGCAAACGCGACAATATAGAACGGGAAGTTCGACCCTGTCGAAGCGAGAGAATGGCAATGGTTTGAATGGTTCGTGTGTTCCAATGGTCAATGCCGTCAAGGCGTGAGAGGTTGAACAACTCTCGGTATATATACGAGCTCGAAACGAACACACACGCTTAGAAATGAGAGAATTGTCGTTTATACGAGTTTCTGTGTTTTTTTCTCTCTCGCTCTTGCTCGATTCTCGGTGAAAATGCGAAACTCTTGAATGGAGTGAAAGAATGGTGACCAAACGAGGCGGGCAACCGGAGAATTGTACTTGTTCTCGTTCTCTTTCTTATTCGTTCACTTCTTTCACTCACTGTGGTTTGGTGACTGCTTATGGTGTCTATCGCAAGCCTCCACAAACCAAAATTCATACAGAGGATCAGGGAGCAAAGAGAGGTACGACCGAGTCTCTCTCTCTCTCTCTTCTGCTCTCGGTTCCCTTTCTCTTTCTCTCTTTTTTCTGTATGACTGCGGTCACGATATTCCATTTCAGGACGAAATTTTGTATTATGTTTTGTCCCATGATGTCTATGCATATATATATATATATGCCGTAAGAAAGGCACAAGAAAACAGAGACCGATGACTATGAGAGTAGAGCCATGAATCGACTTTACAGTCTCCATCTATTTCCCTCCTTCGTCAGCTTCTAAAATTTCGGATCACGTGCTCTGTCTCGGATTCTGCGAGAGAGACGCATCCCATCGCGAAGGATCGCGAGGTTAACTTGCGATAATATTTTCCTAGGATTCTCTCTCCCCCAGCCGAGTTTTCTCTTCCGTTTTTAAGTCCTCGCCACAAACTCGATGCTTTTTTTTTCATCCCTCTTTTTCTCTTTGGGTTTGGAGAATCCGTAGTATCCACAGGACAATTTCCTAGCTACGCAACAGTTTCTCGTATTATTATTCGTAGCGCTGTATGGGAGAAAAAAATAGAAAATCGTCAACCGTCCCATTGGAAATTTTTAGTGCCCTTCTCACCGCAAAAGATCCTTTCTAATTCATCAAAGAACGGCACAAGCTTCGCGCACAATGTTTTTTCGGATTAGCTCGAGTAGTCGATGCCTAATACTCGACCGTGAGCCCAAAATCCCAAAGTTTTTTCTGTATCGTCAATAATATCGAGGGGTTTCGATCCCTTTTGGGATCCAGATTTCTGGATCGACAGACAGAACTGTAGAGAGTGAGGGAGAGTATATAGAGCATCAGATTATCGATTGCGAAGATCTCGAGATCGGGACCTGTGTCTCAAACCATAAAAACCATCTCTCTTTCTCTCGCTCTCAATATCTCTCCTTCCTCTTCTTCTGCTAGCTGCGTGAGAGACTATATGCGAGCAGACTGTATTCTTCTCCGTTTAGAATGAAGTTTGCATGCGTATGTGTGCGCATTTGGCGGTGGAGTTAATGTGAAATGTGAATTCGAGAAATGAGAGAACGTAAAAGAAATTGCTCCCGATTTTTTTTGTCTATTCGTATTCGAGGTGCAATGTGTGCTGTGGTTTGTTCGAAGCACGCGTGCACGTTCGTCTAAATCGCTAGGCGCACGCCACGGGAGTAAAAATGCTTCTTGATGGTGGTCGAATCGTGAAAGTTGAATGAGAGAGACGTTCGGTTGCTGCAACGACGCCTCCTGTAGAGGACGCTCAAAGCGAAATTTTCGTAGATAAAACGCTCCGATGTGTTTGTTTCTGCACGCTGATAGAAATGAATAAACTTTTCATTGAGAACTCGGAATCAACGGTATTTTTTTTGTATACGGCTCTGTCCACTCAGGACTAATCTAAAAAAAAAGCAATGTAACGACCAAGTGTCCTCGGGGGAGAAAGGAGGAACGAGATAAGAACTGAAATTGAGAAGGAATGAAAGAGAAAGAAAGGAAGAGAGATAAGAAAAGAAAAAAGGGCGAAATCACGAGAAGATTCAGCGTAGATTCCCGCTCGCGAAAGATCCACGATATCCAACGTTGAAGAGGCCTTTTGGTCCACCTGCAATTACGTGAGAGCGGCGAAGGAACGCGCGCGATCAGCGTGCCCGGTGCACTCAGAAGCGCAGCGCGCCCGAATATAAACCCGGACAGGTTTTGGCGATGCAATTATTAATATGAGAGAGATGGATATAAAGGGTATAGTCGCGGTGGGTCCTGGGCATTGGAACGCGCTCCACGAGAGATCGCTGCCAGATGAAAGTCAGTCCGCAACAAGATAAACAACGATAAAAGAGACGAAGCCGAGAGAGAGAAGGAGCGAGAAAGAAAAAGAGAGAAAAGTCGATGATCCGAGAACGCGTCGTCTCATGTTTTTTTTTTTTTTTTCTTTATTGGCGTCGAGCATGCGCCAAAAGCCATTGCATCAACATCAAAAAAGCCTCGCATAGGCAACCTAATCAGGATCCGTTTATCGAGAGGGCGTTCTGCTTCGTACCTTTAACTTTATTTATTTTTCCCGCTTTTTCCTCCCATTATCACGAGTAGAAAGAAGAGAAAGGAGCTACTGCAGTTTTTTACACGGATCCCGAAAGACTTCCACATGCGTACACACCCTTAAAAAGAACCGAACAAAATCTTCATCTTCCATAATTCAGGCTTTATTTCGTGATTACGATACAAGATCTCGTGCAAATTTTCTCCTACGTCCCTCCATAATATCGAACGTATCCATATTTTTGTGGATCAACTCGGCACTAAAAAACGCATTTGTTATGCGCGAAGCGAGAGGCAAAACACGTCTCAATCTTTTGGCGAATAATATCGCGTGTGTGAGATCGTACCTGCGGTCGTGGAACCAGAAAAAAAAATCAGATAATTTAACGAATCTTTCGGCACTCCCGAATCTTGATCGGGAGTCACAGCGAAGCTTGCGAATCTTCTCTTCCTGTTTATATACACACACAAGTCTCTATAATACTTATATATGGCAACACTTGTCTGACGTCTCTCGCACAAAGTGTCGCGAATCAGGAAACGTGCTTTCGTGCAGACGCGGAGCTCTCTTCGCAGCTCGAACGAAAGGACCGAAAAAAACGACAATACACGAGCGTACGTACCGAAGGAAGCACGTATCGCAGGAGGAGAAAAACACGAGAGAAGAGTTGCAAGCGATGGCTTTTGCGGAGCGAATGTGGACCAGTTCAAATTAAAAACGAAACGTGCTGACTATACGGATTGTGGGTACGAACTGTAACGCCGGTGTAGACCGTATATACTTGTATATATTCCGCAACGAGATGACGAGAAAGAACACGAGTATTATTGAAAGTAAAAGAAAAAAAGAAGAAAAAAAAAAGATGAACGTTTGCACTCTCGTGAAATGTACATGCATACATGTATGTTCTACCTACTGGCCCCGTGGCCCATGGACCTACAAAAACCGCGCGTGCTCTCGATCGCTTTAAAACTCGCGAATTCGAACAACGAAAACAAGCACGTACCATTTCATCTTTTTCTCTCTTATTCTCCTCATTCTCCTTCGTGTGTAGCACGGTATGATTTCTTGTTTTTTTTTTCCTCGTCTTTCTCATTTTATTTTTCGTTGGTTCCATCGCCGCGTGCACCAATTCTCCGTGCGCGGTATTACGTCGTGGAGACCAAAACCTTACCTTCGAAGGTTTACCTGCCTATACGTGTATGTATTTACGAGAATATATAGTGCAGACTCTTGCGTATATGTGTACGAACGTATATACCCGAAGCAAACAATGCCAGGGGGGAATGTAACGAGAGCTCCCAAAGGCATTTTGGGAGACGGCCTCCTGGGTATAGAACCGAAGTAATGCAATCCTCCGTAAGTGTATAGTCGACGCGGTACGGTATTTTCGTATTTTACGCCCTGTATGCACGAGATCCAGAGACATTAAACGCCGAAATTGAATCGGTTGCTGTACCCGGTCATTCGGTCTTGGTTACTCTGACCCTTTGCCCTCCATTCGTCAAAAATGAAGCCCTTTTTTTTACGATTTCTCTTAGTTTTCATAAACTCGGCCATTACCCTTGGGGTTTTTTTGTTGTTTTTTTTTTTTTTTACTGAATCAAGATTCGTGACGAAGACAACATGCCCCAAGTTCTTGACAGTTTCGGAGTTTCTATGATTCATTTTCGATTTATTGATGTTACGTAATCCACTAGAAAAATTATTCGAACAGACGTGACTGGTTTTTCCCCATAAGACGAGCAAGCAGCTAATTTATGGCTTTTACGTTCCGATTAAAATTCATTTAAATTCATCACAGACTCATTTCCATTCACGATCCAATTTAGGGCATCCGCGTTTCTTTTTTTCCGGTAAGTCGAGAGGACGACACATTTCCTCAATACTACGCGATTAATGGCCGAGCACATGCGATACTTTCTTGCGGACCAATATTTCTTTTTTATCTTAACGTTGTTTTTTACTACTTTTTCAGCAAGATACAAATTTACGAGATGGCGAGCGACGAAAGCCACGTTCGTGTTGTATGTCGCAGGCAACTGGAGGAAGTTATGATGACCCGTTTGCATATTGCGCGTAAGTTTACATTATACGCATGCGTGTATCGACAACGGTCACTCGCTTTTCTGAATATATGTATCCATGTGATACCCACATAGTAATTTATTTATAGAATATACGCAAAATGTGCCCATGTACATTGCCTTATATCCACATATGCACGAGACCAGGCCAGTTTTCTCTCGATATATAAGAAAAAAAATCTATACATATATATAAATAATACCTGACGTAGTATTTTTAATTTTAAATTATCGATTACCATATCGACGAGGAAGATCATCTTACGGTGTCTTTCCATACCGTACGAAAAGGTTTTCTCATTTGGAGAGAAGGGGCACGTGCTGCTGCGTATCACACGCGCGAATGAAAGAAAGAGCGTATACGCGGTTGTCCACGTAGTACTCTCGGTACCGTTGCAAACGATTGGGATAAGTACGAGAGAGTGAGACAACTGGGCTATATATACAGACATACTATGGCATGTACAAAAGTGATACCGAGTCTGAATCCTTTCTCATTGGCCGGTGGAACGACTCCAAGTACGGCAAAAGCTTTGCCCCAAACTCGACTCATTTTGCCTCAGTATTTTTTTTCTTTTACACCTTTATTTTTCTCTTTTAATTCGCATCGTTGCGGTCCGTGCTTAAGTACCGTTGCGGGAGGTAAAACCGTGTCGTATCGAGTAGGTTAAACGCGTCCGTAAAAGTACAAGCTACCTGCTTCGTGCACTTGAAAAGAGAAAGAGACGAGGACAAAAAGTAAAGAGGTGCCAAAAAAATATTTATTGCACGCTGGAAATAAAACTCTCTGCTGCTTAAATCGAGATAATTCAGTCGTTGTTTAGTCTCCGGCGTTTGTGGAAATTTTATTACCTTAATTGGCGCATTTGCATAAAGGAAAAAACCCAACAGACTTATAATGACGAGAAGAGAGTATAACGCGCTGAGCTGAAAACAAACGTGAACTACTTTCCTGTTTTGTCTGATGGAATTTCGTCCACGTCACTCGCTAACCTGTAAAAGAAGCGACTTTTCCTGATCCAGGTTCCCGGTGAATTCCATGTACGCCAAAGCTGCATTGATCGCAGAAAAATTCATCTTTACGGCCATCCATCATAATTATTCTGCCCGTATATGTAATTCGACGTAATCCGAATAAAAAAATGCGAAGCGTGTGGTCGTCGCTGATTAAATTTTCACAGACATTAAAGCAAATATTTGAATTCGAGTGAAAAATAATTGAACGTAATCATCGCATTCACTTCCTGTTCGACTCTCAATACTCGCGGCCGAAAATTTTTCGTCTTACCGATAAATTGTGCTGCAGAATGCGCACCGCCGAATTCGACGTTGCAAAAAATACGAGAGTGAAAAATGATACAATATAAATATATAGTTACTTTTATAAAGTCGATCACGCTGCAAAAATGTGTAACGATCCTCGTTGCGACTGGCGAAACTTTCACGCTGAGCATCGAGGTGCGTGTACATTTTCCCATCGAATGCACCGAGCGTACTACGGTAGTGCCGTCTTCAGGAACCGGTGCAGGGACTAAGAAAAGTGCAGAAACGTCCATCCCATATTTAACAAACACAGACGTACATCCGTGTGGAAGTTCGTACACGTGCGTATTTAATATACACATATGTTTTGACTCAGGAAAGTCCCGCGAGATCGTGGAGACGTCCGGAGAAACTATTAAAAATACAAACTCAGTAACCGAGCGATCGATCGGCGATCGAAACGCGCGACGTACTTGGTGCTCAAGTACAGGTACTACACATGTATGACGACAAAAAGTATAGATATATAGACGAGTGTATGGAGAGGGAGTGAGATAAGAGATACGAGAAAGAAGAGACAGCGTGGTCGCTGCGCGTGCGCCGAGGCGAGTTCGCCACGCGACCGACGTGCGCTCTCGACCTTCTCCTTGCCTTCTCTCTTTTTCTCTCTTCTTCATTCGAGCTGCTGTTGCTGCTGTTGCTGCTGCTGTATAGCGCTGGTGATCTCTCTGCTCCATGAGAAAGGCAGAAGACGAGGATGGGCTTCCTTGCCCCTCTTAGCGCCCTCGCGTCTTCGCCATTTGTATACATGTGTGTATACATATATACATCGAGTTGTCTGGACATGGAGCTTCGCTCATCTGTTCGTCCACACTATACTCAACTGTTGCATGTACTACGTATGTATGCTTATATAGATTTGATCCTCTCTTCTTACTCATCCCTCGTCTCCCATTCATCCTTCTTCATCCCCTTGAATACTTGGCTCAATTTTTGCTTTTCTCGCTCGCTCATTCTTGATGAACGGGTAAGCATTCCCGGTGCTTCTCTATACACGTGTGTGGGTCTTCCTTCTCGTGCCTATTCCTTCCATAACATCGCGAAGGGATCCAGCATCCCGTTTGCTTCGCCCTCGGGCGTATCTCGGGATACGAGCATGAACCCTCCTCCTCCTTCTCCTCCTTCGCTCCACGCGTCTTCCTCATCCTCTTGTTCAACGTCATTTTATTTTTCTTCATCTTCTTCCTCCTCCGCGATAGCCCTCTGGCACTCTAAAATGCTGGAGATGGAGCGCGTGAGCTCAAGATTCACGGAAGAGAGAATGAGAGGAAGGGAGATGGTCTTCTGTTACTTCTGTTGCTTCGCAACTGGCAGAAGCGAACAGCGGCAACGACTTCTCAGGTTCCCACCGAATCTCACATGTGTGTATATGCGAACTAGTGTGAGTTTATGTTTGTGTCTGTACAGCCCACACTGCCTCCGGTCCTACGTCGCTCATCCCTTCGAAAAGACTCGCGAGCATCTTCTCATCTCCCTCACTTGTGACGCCGAAGGGCTCACTGTTCACTCGATCGTGTGCCTCTACCATCCACGCGGTCTTAAAGCGCGCGCGGGCTCACGTGAATCGCTTTTTCGTTACTCCGTTCCAATTTTTCATACAGCCAATCAACTCCATTTGCTTTCGAATCTTCTTCTCGTTGCGCTTCACATCCATGTAATTGTGCGAGTAAAAACTCATTGAATTGGATACGTGTGAAGTACTTTTCAAGGGCCTCGATCGAAACCTCCTTCAGCTTGTTAAATTTTTTCAAAAGATTTTGAAAACTGTGGAGCCAGAATTTACTGGCTTTTCCCGCATGCTCGCTCAAATGGGAACGGCGGAGAAATTTTTTTTTTTTTGCTAAAAGCTACCCAGAAATTTTGAGTGTTATTTTCTTTCATTTCACGACGCTGCTCGAGAAAACTGGATCTTAATTCACATACGGCAACTCAAATTGCTCCGTCTTGATCGACTTTCGTTATGGATCCGCTCGCTCTCCAGTCTGTCGTCGGAAAAAACGCGAAAGAGACGCTCGAATAATAAGAACGCGATGGATTTGATTTATTCGACGGTCCTTTTAAAATTGATACCACACACAGATCAAAACTGGTTCGGCAACCCCCGTGCAGTCATTAGTGCATTCTCATACCTTGTAAAAATTATAGACAAGGCCACCGACTTATTTTCCATAAGATTGATCTTCCGAAATTTGATTTCGCTTTGGCGCGATAAATCGCTATCATATATTCCTCACTTATATATGCATTTTCGATACACAAGCTTTACTCTATCTCTCTTTGTATTTTTTTATTTCTTCTCCTTATTCTTCTTCTTCTTCCTCTTCTTTCAATCTCTCCTTTTTTACTTTTAATTTTTTTCTCTCCCGATTGCTTCTGCCTGGATGTGCCCACGTTAAAACTAAGTTGGAATACCTTCAGAATAAAAAGAAATTTTGTGCTCTCAAGCTTCGCTCGTGCACGCGTACGCGAAAGAAATACACGGCGAACCGACAAAGTAAGAATGAAAGAGCGAGATCGTTTCGTGCTCGAGATTCAACGGCGAGAGAGAGAGAGAGAGAGAGAGAGAGAGAGAGAGAGAGAGAGAGAGAGAGAGAGAGAGAGAGGAGAGAGAGAATACTCGTTCGAAAAGTTGGCTCGCTCTTTCTTCCTCATTCGCGAGTGAGATGGGCCTTTTTGGATGAGATGAGAATGACCGGGGGCAGCGCACGCGAGTCCATAATGATACACCATCCACAAGAGAGAAAGAGAGAGACAAAAGCTATGAAAGAAAAGGAAAGGGTGAGAAAAAACGAAGACAAGTTCGGAAGGGTTATGCACGAAGATAAAAATCCTGAATCCTCGAGAGTGCATGGAACCTCTCGATGCAAGTTCATTGCCGAATCTTCAAAGCATTATAAACAGCAAAATAGTGCAATTCAACACGACGCGTCAAAACAATATATTCTATTGCGAATAATTCCTACAATATCAGAAAAGCGAACAATTAAAAAAAGTAAAAAAACAAATCGAGATTTATAATAAAAATTACGGAGATCAAGAGACGAAGTAGTGGCTCGACGCCGAGCATCACGGAAAAGTTTTTCCTGCAATTCCATCAACGGATAAATGAATGAAAAGTAAAGTCTGAAAAAACGATTTTTTACAACCTTCAATGTTTGAAAAATTCCCATAATCCTGGAAACAGAGAAGAGTGCATCCTGAAAATCTCGTCCCCGATGGAGAGGCACAAAGCCTTTAGGAAGGCCCACGAAACGCGGCGTCCATGCACCCGCGTCATTTTTATTCTTTCTGCTTGTCTTTGGTTCATTCCAAGCGTGACAAAAGAGAGTTGACGTACTCTCGTGCTCCTTGCAAGGTTACGAGACACACGTCACTCCGAGAAGATGCAAGGAAGAGTCGAGAGGATTGTTAAAACATGGAGTGGGCGAACGTTCCTCTTTTTTTTTTTGCTGTAATCTCGGAGGGGGTGAGAAAACGGGAACAAAAACGAAGGTAAAAAAGCTCATACCCGTGGCGCTAGTGTGAGGGCTCTCGGTCTTCAACACACGCGGCGATAATCGAGATCATCTCCGCGCGATAAGTCCCTAGAAACGTGTAGTACTTTTCGTATACTCCCTCGAGTTACAAGCCTCGTGATCTTGCCTCGCATTTATCTATATATGTACAATCTTTTTTTTTCCAAATGGCCACCGTACAACGAACGAAAAGGGCTGAGGATGGGGTTAGCAACACAATCGTGATAATAACGCCCCGCTGCTAGACAATTTAACAACGGATTCTTCATCTTTGCCCCTTTTTCAAACCTGGACCCCTCGAGGATCCTTTTCCTTTCATCCTTTTCTAACCTCTTCACATCCTCATGTGACGGCTATGCCACATTTTAAGTAGTCATACGTGCCTAGTAATGTGGCTACCTCATCTAAGTATCTGCATTTTTATCACTTCGAGGTTTTCAATGTAATAGTTTTTTTATTTTTTTAAATGTGTTTCGTTGGCTGTGAGGAAATACATAAAAACTTTGAACCACATGGAAACAAACACATGGAGAAATAAAACTGAAAATTCACCGTTACCGCGGATGGAATCAGGCAGTGACCTTGAGTTTTCGGCAAATTCTATTATACGGAATGGAAATTTTCATGAAGAGAAATAAAAAAATGTTTACATCGTAATTATAAGTAATTGGGAAGTAAGATCATCGAAATACTTTCCAGAATTGCTTACAACGTTCACGCGGGAGGGAAATACTTTTCATTCGCATAAAATTCTTTTTTAATAAAAGGGACTGCACACGATATCTCGCCTGCTGCCCGAGCATGGGTGAAATTCGTTAATAAATAATTGAGAGGGCCATCTGAAAAATGTTCGTAACGACACGAATGATTGAAGATGGTAATTATTCAAAGTGAATCCTTAATACTGAGCAATCAATGAACATTGTAATCTCAATAAATGAGAAATTCGAAAACGTTAATAATTACAGGAATAAGGACGAAAGATCAAAGAGGAGAGGTTAACGTCTTTTTAATTCCGAATTTAATAATCGATTATGGGGGAATAATATATTAGATGGGTGATCGCGAGATCGAATCGTGGCGGCATTGGGCTGCTTTTTTTTCTGTGTAACTCAATTAGAGAGAATATAAATTCTACAACCGAATGAAGGTAAAAAAAAAGAGAAATGACAGTATTTTATAATATGCTATAGCGGCTCGAGGCGATTCCGTAATCGAGTGGAACGTTCGATAATCTCTTTCCAGTCTTTCTCTTTTCCACTCTTTCTCACCATTTCGTTGCTTCTCCATTTGATCGAGAGTCTGCTTATTCGGTGACCATAAGAGAACGAATTCCACGCGTTCTTAAATTCCGTGATTAGTAGCCTCCGATTTCTAACGAAATCTCATCTCATTCGTTGCAACTTTTTTTTCACTTCACGACAATTTTTTTTCTGTAAATCGTCCCAAAATTACTCACAAGTTGAACAAGAGCATGGGCTCTTCGACTTTTTTTTTCTGGAACGAGTCCAACAAACAAAATGTTCAAATGAAGAATGCATGGATTTTCGTTGACTTTGTGCCGTCAATTCTCTAGAAGAAATTTTTCTATAGAATTGTGCATCGCGAACAATTTTCTTCAGTTGAGAATATAATTTATTTATATGGCCATCCTGGTTAACATCAAGTCCACATTTTATGCGTATCGTCCGTGAAGGTTCTCTCTCTCTCTTTCATGTCAAAAACGTGGCGGTTCCTTATACAGTAAAACACCCAAAGCAGCAAAATTTCTCGCGACATCATCAAAGTAGAATAAAAACACTATCTGAGATGCACTTCCGAAGTATGTACATACCCGATGAGCGTCATCGCCGGCAGCTTTGTAAATATTCTTGCATATATCGTGCGAATTTCGAATGCTTCGTCTTCTTCGTACAGATGAGCACACGCGCTCGTTTTGCTGTAAACGATACGCGGACTCGAAGCGAGCTCAGAGAAATCATAAAGCCGGAAAACGACAACGATCGCCGTCTCTTAATGACACATAAAATGAGAAAAGCATGAAAAAGAAAAGGACGCGTTCGGGGGGACGAATTAAACGTGCGTGTGCTATCGCGGGGCCTCGCGTCGAATGAGGCAACGTTTCATCGTGTGTAACACCAGAGAATTTTTATGAAATTATAATGCCGTAAAATTCGCGTAGTTTACGCTTCGGCAGAGTACGCTGCGCCGCGGGCCCTTAAACGATCGTTATGTGTTTATATTGATAAGTACGGTCTCCTGTACATACACGAATTCTATACTTGTATTTATTTTTTTATAAGACATATAAAAAGTTCGCTAGCGTCTTACCGCTGCGGAAGCGAAGATTGCCAAGGGAGTCGTGGCGAACAAGCGTAACAGTGTCAAATGGATTTTTCCCATTTATGCTTAAAATCCCGCGGGAGGACAAAAAGAAGGAGAAGCTGCCACAAAGTGCATGCGCTCTCGAACCCACAGGAGTTTAAAGTCATGAGACGAGAATTGACAATGTCTGGTTATATGGGAGGTCCTTTCGTAGTATTTGAATTTCACCCTTTCTCCATTTTCGTATCCATGAGGAAAAAAGCCACACGGACATACACAGATTTATCGATTCCTCGTTTTTTTTTCTCCGCATTTTACTGGCGCTTCCGTTCTTCTCGTGCGACTACAGCACGACGCTCAATTTCCTCGTCATTCAAAATCTATGTATTCATTTTTAGGTGTGGAGATCATTCGTTTCGCATTGAATAGAATTGTCAACGCAGAATCATGAACTTTTCTTCGTGCTTGTCGCGATGGTAATGCAATGACCATGATCGGGAAAATCGCACCCTCTGATGCACCAGAGGAGGTCGCATCCTTATTTTTACCGATTCATCTTTACTCTGAAGCAAAGTCACTGAATCTTTTCCCAACAGAATTCAAGAGAGAAAGATTCGTAATTTCTTCACTTTCGTTTTTCTTTGTTGGATTTGAAAAAAGAAATAAACGAAAAGTGTTCCAGCGACAATTTTTGAATGACGATTTTCCAACGCTTTTAATTATTATTTCATACAACGAATAATTGAACCATGTGAATATAATTATTGCGTTACGATTTTTTTTTCTTATGGAAAGTGTGAAAATAAAATAATCATAAATCTTTCCATAATGCAATTGGATATAATACAAAAGCAAAAAAAAATCGACGTCGTTAATAATTTTGTGTGGTCACTGTGCCGTATATGACTGGCGAAAATTTTTTATCGCCGCCATCGATTAACCAAGTGTGCTCCACTTTTACGCGTTCCCGATCTCTCCCGATTCTTTTTTCCGACACTATGGTTCTCCGGCGTTTGGAATATGGACATTTATCTTTTTCAACCCCATAAAGGAGTCTCTGTCTTATATTGTTTTATGAGAAAGTTAGCATTGTCACCAAATTACGAATTACATCGATCGGTAATTGGGCCTTGAAGCTCTCAAAATAATCCTGGAGTGAAGTGAAAAAAGCTCCAAACAAACGCGAACCTTTGCACTAGCAAATTTCACATTCCTCATCATGTTTACATGCATAGAGGATTCTTATTTACACATCATTTATTCGAGTGTATCCATGGTTTGCACTGCACCTTTCGTATGTGTGTTAACGAGTGCAAAAGTCTCCTCGGTCCGGCGGAGTTTCGCTCCGGAGACTGAAAATAACGTAGCGCGACATAACGTATAATCGGCTCTATATTTTCTGTCCCTCGTCGTTGAACACAAGCGGACCGATATAATATACTCTCCTTAACCGTGGAGAAGCCGAACAGTGCATAAGAGTGCGGACTATATGCATGATGAGGCATTATAAATACGTATAAATAGTATACATATATATGAAGAAGTATAGACACACAAAGAAAGGCGGCAGCTCTTGCAAAAGCTGCTAGGGCGATGCTCGCGCGAGGAACTAATTACCCGAGATTTCAATTAACCCACCTTTGGCAATTAAATTAAATTGAAATTCTTTTGCCCTTTTCTTTCACTCAATTTAACGTTAATTTTTTTAATGCCTTGTCCTTCGGTCTCACGCTTATAAATATATCCTGTTTCGGGATTTCTCGTCGCCTCATTACCTCAATTTTTTTCTTTTTCATAGCTGTAGTTGCGTTAAATTTATTTACTCGGCACGAATTTAATGATCTAACGATATCAATAACGTTTTGATCAAACTTTCTTGGGCTTTTTTCAATCTTATTTGGAAAATTTTGTCGTGACAGTTTTCCTGACTTTTATTTCGCGCGGTGTACCCGTCGGAAGAAAGTTGAGCTAACGAGAAAATAATAAACGACCCATGTGGATTAAATACTTCCTTTCGGGGGTCTCTCTCGTTCTTTTTCCTTTTTTCGGTCCGAGCAATATGATCACTACTACCTCGATAATACATTCAGACGTTGAAAATAAATCTCACAGATAAAGATCGTCGAGCAGGGCGAGGTGTATCAGACTTTTTACTTATTTTTATCTCCTTATCCGATTCCGAAATGTTTTTTTCCTGATGAAATTCGATATAAATGATAATGAGATATTTCCATCTTTCTCCTTCATTCCGTCTCGCTTTCTCGAGCGATGACGATATTATTAAGCCAAAAATATTGACGACTACGTACAGACTGCCATTAACGACTCTCTGTCGGATTTTACTCACGGGGATCGTAAGAGACAACTTTCAGAGAGTGTGTATTTGTCGTCTGAATTGGTTTGTGAGCGAACGAAGATGGACCAGATTGAAAATGATTTTTATCGAACCAGAATGGCGCAAAGACAATAATTCAAGATTTTATGACGCGGAGTATCCAAAAAATTGCCATCTGCATCCATAAAAGTCAGTTGCGAAATCACTTCGAGCAAATTCTTCATCATCGAGATGCCCCTTGGTGCTCGACCCTTCTGGCTTAGGATGCTAGGCTGGTGAGCGTTCATCAGGGGCTGGCTCTAGTTCTGGTTCTTTCGGAATACAGAAGTATATATTGAAAAGCGAAATCAGTTGATGCATCGACTCTACAATTAAACAAACGAGCCAATCAGGAGCAAAATCCCTTGGGCTGCTAATGGTAAATCCTTTCATTCCCCATATTCGATGGTCTCATTCACACACACAGGAAATCTTAATCGCTCAAAAAGTTTCCTATAATCCCAGTCATTCTATCTCCAGTTACTGGAGGGACACTAAAAATCCATTTACCAAGAAAAGCAGGCGGGGATCTTACAAGCTGGGTCTAGGCAGAAGTTAGTTTCGAGGATTCGTGACACGTGCCATCCGACTCCCTTTCACTCGTTCCCCCTTTCGTCCTCTCCCTTCTCTCTCCCTCTTTCTCAGATCTTTCACCCCATCTCTCCCTCGCTCTCACTTTTTTTCTTGGAGCACACGCTCACCAAGAAGGCGCTCTCGTTATCGAACGACGACGAGTGGACGTGGTCCGCGAACGAGCCTCGGTATATACACAGTATGTAGTGTTCGTTTCGGCGTGTGTAGGAAGCGAGACCAAGAGACAAAGACGAAGCTAGAAAACGAGAAAGGTGCAAAGGGAGTGCGATCTGTCTGAGGGAGAAAACGATATGCGAGCTGCACCTGTCTGTCGCGAGAGAGCAAGGTGTTGTCCGCGTTAGGTATAACCGTATATATACATATACACATTCATACGAAACGCACGTTACACATGTGTATATCTATATATGCATAACACTACATAATATAAATGCACGGTTGGGCTTGAGCGCGTGCGTGAGCCAAACGAATGCCGATCTTTCGTTTCGATACTGAGCTAATGAGCTACGAGCACGCCAGTATTCTGTATATCTATATATACCCATCCAAGCACACCAGTGCGCACATATAGAACGAAACTCTTTCTATATGTACTCATCCTTATAAAAGCGCGTTTGCTCGCTTGCTTGTGCGTTTCATTCGTTAAACCGACGTGTGCATGAAACGATGAGGATACGAGGCGTGGTCCTATCGGCAAACTTGCACCGATCGCATTTTTCTCGACGGTATGACATGGGCCTCGGCTCAAGTTTATACGCTGAATATCCATAAGAAATACGCAGTCACCTTACGTCGCTCGCTCATTTCCCTATCGCTCGCGTAGAATCCGTTTACACTATATATTTCTTCCCTGTCTACCGGTTCATCGTTATTCGTATTGTATAAATATCTCAACGTGTGCGAATGGACACACATTTGATGCAGTCTCAATGAGACACACCAACATCGTCGTTCTGTGTTTGCCAGAGACGCTCTGGCCAAAGTTTCATTTTTAAAGCCTATAGCCACATTTTTTTATATCAATCAATTTCATGCCACGTCCAAAATGACTGAATTTTCCATTCTAAATATATTACGCAAAATATGAAATGCTCCCAAGCCAGTCCTCATTTGGTACAAAAAGATTGTCGTATCTTGTTTCTGTGAAACGGAAATTTAACACGAAATGCCTCATACATCTATGAACCCGAGCTTATAAAATACGAAGAGAATTCTTGATGAGCTTCGTACAAGTGTATCATGAGAAAAGAACGCGAGAGTAATGGTCTCGGTGTGCATTCGGTCCGTTGACTTTCGCTCCGACGAAAAGTGCCTGTCGATCTTCGCTAAATGAGACTCGACCGATCCTCACACCCGATATCGAAACAACATCTATCTCCCGAGTGCTCTCTTGCTGTGGTACAGAGTCCCGAGGATATACTGGTCGTTTTGCATATTACAAAATGTACTTTGGTATCTCTGGATCGTTAATTGTTTCTTTGTTTATTACGAAAACAACAGGTGTTTGACGTTCGCGACTCTGGTTCTATTTTACATTTAGCCGACTTTTTATTTTTGGTCAAGGTGTCACACAGAGATTCAAAGATTCTCGTGGCATAAACTTCATGAGGAGATTATTATATAAGGACATTGGATTATCATAAAGGGATGAGTTTACTCGTTTCGCGAAAAAGTGTTTTATTTTTCTAACGATGTTACGATCGCGGCGCGACTGATCATATTCGAAGACGGAATGAGAGCTGCTACTTCTCATAGGAAGCGCGATCTTGAATCGGCTTTGCGGAGACCTCATCAGAGCGAGTGAAGAGCCCAGCAGACTTCACACGGTCGGCATGTCAATAATTTTGAACGGGTTTCGGACACCCCTCAATTAGAACGAAATTCGGAAGTGAATGAGAGTGAAGCGAGCAGGGATGGACTTGAAGCGCGAATATGCGAGTGTGTGCGTGTGGGCTTGAGAAGGGTTGGAATGATCAAAAGCCGAGGAAAAAGTGAAAGAGAAGAGGATCAAGATGATGAGCCAAAGGAGGAAGATGAGAGGAAGAGAAGGCAGAAGAAAATCAGACGAAAGTGGAAGAGTTCCCCTTCTTTGACAAGAGGTTTTTTTCAGACTCTGTTATATCAACGCGTGTATGAAGAGGTCGTGCACCTGCTGTTCGCACGCCACCCTGCAAGACACTCTGCTACATCACTAACTTCTGTCCCTTGCCCCTCGCTCGACTGGACGTAGTTTTCGTTTTCTTACTCATCCTCCCAACTTTCGTTTTATCTCTTTCATTCTTATCCACATCGTTTTTTCCTCTTTTTTTTCCTCACTCTCGGACGTCAACAAAAAAACCGGATTGATCTTCGATGTCACTCCCGGATAAGTTGCTTCTTCCTTCGGTCCACGTGCACGAGCGAGCAAGATGCAACAATGTAGAGATCCAAGAACCAGATCAAGAAGCACCGTATTTGTGTGCGTGTCTCGTGTTTCCCATCAAAACGAAAGACACGAGAGAGTGAAAGAGGAAGAGATCTAGATTGGAGTGAGCGAAGAAGGATAAACGGGAGGTGAGCAAGAGAGAGAGAGAGAGAGAGAGTAGAAAGATGGCGCAGAAGCAAGAGAGAGAAAGAGAACGAGATATCGGACGTACGAGACGAATGAGAGCACTGAGGAGTCCACGAGCGGGAAGATCGAAAGGAGAAGGTGGGTAGGGCGCGTGCCGTGCTTATTAACTTTTTTCCACTCGTCGCCCTCCTCTCGTTCCTTCCCTCCTCGCCCTCATGCCTTCCCATTCTCTCCGCAGCATTAAGCTCCCGACGTGTATCGGCAGACGTTTTTTTCTTCTCACTGCTCTCTTTATCACCGCGCTCTTCCATTAAAACGATGGAACAGAAATAACGCGAAAGCGGCCTTACCCCGGTTTGTTCCACCTTGCCGCGGCGTCTGCCAAAAGTTGCACATATACGCCGTGGTCGCGCGACCACTCGCTGCCACGAGATTCGACTTTTCGGTGCAACCCGGAAAAATGAGAAATTAACGCGCACATGCTTCGCCGACGTGCATACTTGGTTTACTTTTTCCCATCCATTAAATTGCTTTGTTGCGTGCGCGAGTATGGTAACTAAAAATCATTTCATCTTTACCGTTTTCGATCTATTTTTATTATTTTTTTATTTTCCTTCATTATTCTCAAATCTCAATTAATTGACATTCCAGAAATGGTTGCGCGCATAAAATACAAATTTTCCTATCAATATTATCGAATTATTAACCAATAAACAGAGAACCTGTTTAAATTCTCAATGTCCACCTTTCTTATAGAGTTATGAGGTTGACGAAAATTCACCATCTGCTGAAAAATCCATACACGTTTATAATTAACGCATACATCCTCGTGATCCGTATACGCATCTGTTTCGTCGATGTCGTCATAATCGTGTTGCGAAATTTGTCAGATAAATGTTGCGATACTTGGATACAAAGTAATCTCAATGTTTCGATATAATACACAAAGTAGTTGATTTATAAGTTAATATATAAATATGCGCATACGTATTTAACAAGAGAAAGCAGGTTTGAAATTCAACGAGTCAAAATATTGGTTCGAAAGACAAGTATGTATAGGAACCAATAAAACTTATTAATGGAAAAGATACAAACGGAGGCATTTAATTCCCTCGACAAAGTATTGCTATCCTCAGGTGGTTCGGATCGCTTACGTTTTTCACCGTTTTGAGCTGAAATTGGATGTTATGCCAGTTGCTTGGAAGAATCGAAATGGACGGTATCGAGAGGATCTCGTTGTGTCTCGGTGTGCGTGGACGTCGAGCGCACGTGGACGTCTCGACATCTTATTGCAATGGAATCGATGAATCTTTTGCGCGTTAAAAATACTCACAGACCTACAAACACGAATATAATTTCTGTCGGCCATTTTTTTTGTCCTATTATCCTCAAAAAACTATCAATCCATCGATCTTTTCTTTCTCACATAAAGATACTCATCTCTCCTCCCTGTTGTCTCGTCTTTCTCCCAGACTTCTTTCCGCTTCCCTAGCTCGCTTTTTTCTTTTCTCTCGTCCCACTTAACAGCCCTTTCACTTAATTTTTACTTTGTGTTGTTTTTATTCCATTCTCTGTCTTTTTATCTTTCATACACTTGGTCAATTTCCCGCTTATTCGCTTCCGTTTTTTTGTTGTTTTCGAATAAAGTGCGAGCTATAAAGTTTGTGGATACGGATTTTTAGATTCGACACATAAAATATGCTCCTTTTTGGACGAGAAGCGATGCAACACAAATCGAAAACGCCAACTGTTTGAATATATACATGCCCCGCGCATTTGCTTCCATAAATCTCGCAGAAATGGAAGAACCTGAACGCGATCTCAACTTTTATTTTCAAAATGACCCTGGATACGTATTTTGGAGTGTTATCTGTTGATATCTCTGGAATACGTACACCGGTGTATACGCACTCGCTGCCATGGAACACACTCCCTTTTCCCTGTTGGCTTTTTTCTCTCTCCTCCTCTTGCTGCGTTTACCGCTCGTTTTTTATTCTTTCGAAATATAATTGGCGGTGCGATGCACCTGTCTCCCCTCTCCTCGCCTGCCCCCGCACCCGCCAACGGGGGCTGAGGAACCCCATTGCCCCCGGATCTTGCATCCTTACACTCGCTCCTTCTCCATCTTTCCCAATTCATCAAGACACCCGGACGCCATCTATTACTAATATTTATCGATACATCGATCTCTATATAGATTCGTGCATCATTATCCAGGCGACGCGCCATATTTCCGAAATGCAACGTTCGAAACTGGCCGTCGTGGTCTTCCTGAAAAATTCACGGCCGCATTACAATATTTAAAACAATCGTTCGGTTGATACACTTTTCAAAAACTCAAAGGCACTTTTCTCAGCGAGAATTTTCAAAATTTCATTCAAAGCGAACGAATTCCCAGGATATATTAACAATCGATATCAATAAACTAACGTCTTTGGTCAATCAACTTTCGCTGCGGCTAAATTACTTCAGATCTCGAAATCAACGTTTTTCGAACCGTAAAAGCCCGCGAGGAAAAAGGCGGAAGTTGTCACAGCTATGCAAGCATCAGCAGAATAAAAAAGTAAAAACCTGAACCCGGTGTACTTGTAGCCCCATGATCGCATGTTTAGCTTCACTCAGTTGATCCAATGTTCAAACAACCGAATCTTCCGCTACGACTATGACTTCGAAGCGGAATCCGAACGTCTGTTCTTTTGAGCGATTTCCCTCCTGCATTTAGGATGCTGCTGAAGACTCGACGGCTATTTGCTTCCCTGTGTGACAAATGTGCTCTTCGATTTTTCTTGTTGACTGATGCTTCCAACCGTACAACTTGCCTCGGTTCAATATCTTTGGTCGATTTTGAGTTAAGGGCGGGATCGATGCGACATTGGGCTTAATCAAAATTCGGAATTTATGACTCGCCTCTGTAATAATTCACGTCTCGCCATACGATAATCCCGTAGCAGCAAAGTCACGAAAAAATGAGCGAATAATACGATAAATTTGAAGTTTATTTTAAAACGAAAACATTTTTTTAAATCGAATAACTTTTCTCTAAAAAAAAAAAAAAAACTTTCTTCGTTATAAGAGAAAACTGCAATTTGTTTCGACGTTTCTGAATTTTTAAATGTTTATTGATTGATTTTTTCCGACATATTATTTAAAAAACTTGTATGAAATATTTGAATTGTTCATTTTAAAAATACTCGAAACTTGTAGCATGTTTGATCAGAAGTTTCGGAATTGAAGCGACGAGCCGGCGCTCCAAGATGAAAAAAAAAAACGATATTGTGAAATATTAGATAAAAAATGATCGGCCAGTAGCCGACAAAGTCAAATACGATTTTGTCAGACGCGCGCGCCAAGGCAAACAGATAATCGAGTGTACAGTCAGCATCAATGCAACGTCATTTATTTACGAGGAAGTTTGAGAGGGGTGGAGACCGAGAGACGTTGATGTTGAGAGGAGAAGTCGAGCGTCACACAGCCACCCGGTAGAGCGTATAGACTCGATCTTCTCTTCACGATCTTTTACGGCTTCTTCCCTCCTTTTCCTCCTTCGTCGTTTTTTCTTGTATCATCCAAAGACTTCGCGGTGATTCACCGAAAAGACATGAATTCGAAACGGTCCCCGTGCCTCGATGATTCGGGAACCGTGCCAGGGTTTGCCTACGAATTTTCATCTCTTTCCCTCTCCCTTTTTTCATACACATCTATTCGTCTTGCTATAGCTCCCGTAGATCTTCTTCACATTTATATACCTCGTGGACTTTCTGTGATCCTAGAGCTAGCACGGGCCCTGCTCCTTTCATACATCTCCCGAAAGAAATCATCGAGTTTCTTTTGAGAGTAACCCTCCGTGACGCGTGGATCGTCCTCTCTTTTCTTCCGTCTCTCTTGCGCTTTCGCTTCCTTCGAGCTTCATTTTTTCTTTGATTCTTCAGCATCTTCCACCTTCATCGTCTTCTTCTTTTTCTTCTTCTATGGTCATCATAGTCCCCCACGCGCTCACTCATGCGCCATTCAATTTACACTCATACAAAAAAAAAGAATGCTCCTAGAAAACGCCAACTATTCGCCGCGTCAGATATGGAGATTTATTTCTCTCCCGTTACTGTCCAATAGATTTTACTGTGCTTCGATCGTCCACCAACACCCGATCACACAGGAACGAGATGGACAATGAAAAAAAAAATGAAAAAAAAAAAACATGAAAAGCGAGATGCTTCGATCAAACGCCACTTATTTGTCGAGAACATCGATCGCGTCATATCGATTTCCATTTTTTATATTAGTACTAGGGTCCATCACGCGCGAATGGTTTTCTGGTAGCGCTGCAGCGCTCCTTTTATGTATAATAACTTATCAAGACATGCGACAGCTTCTTGAAACCAACTTATTTTGGAGCAGAATTCGGACCTCCACTTTTTCCTAGTGAAAAACCATGGCTCAAATTTTTTAACGTTGACACCGCCACAACATTTTTTTGCTCTATAATATAATTTTTCGGACCTCCACTCTTTCTTATTGTGAGTGATGGAGGAAGTCTCTTCTAGTCATTTGCGTTCCTGGATCATATTTGATCCACAATTTTTGGAAAAAAAAATATATATATATATTTCAACCCCGAAGCTGTGGCTCCATGACGAGTTTTCGTAGATCTGGCAATTCCCAGTGATGGAGAAAGTCTCCCTGCGTGCTCTCGTGAAGAGTTCTAGTCATTCGGGCTCCCGGATAAATTTTTATCCACCATTTTTGAAAAATAAATATATATACAAATTTCAACCCCGAAGCTGTGGCTCTATGACGAGTTTTCGTAGATCTCGCAATTTCCAGTGATGGAGGAAGTCTCCCTGCGTGTCCTCGTGAAGAGTTCTCGTCGATTGCGTTTCTGGAAAAATTTTGACCAACCATTTTCTGAAAAATAAAAATATAAAATTCCATTCCCGAAGCTGTGGCTCTATGACGAGTTTTCGTAGATCTGGCAATTCCGAGTGATGGAGAAAATCTCCCTGCGTGTCCTCGTGAAGAGTTCTAGTCGTTTGCGTTTCTGGAAAAATTTTGACACACCATTTTCTGAAAAATAAAAATATAAAATTCCAATCCCGAAGCTGTGGCTCTATGACGAGTTTTCGTAGATCTGGCAATTCCGAGTGATGGAGAAAATCTCCCTGCGTGTCCTCGTGAAGAGTTCTAGTCGTTTGCGTTTCTGGAAAAATTTTGACACACCATTTTCTGAAAAATAAAAATATAAAATTCCAATCCCGAAGCTGTGGCTCTATGACGAGTTTTCGTAGATCTGGCAATTCCCAGTGATGGAGAAAGTCTCTCTGCGTGTCCTCGTGAAGAGTTCTATTCGTTTGCGTTACTGGAAAAATTTTGACACATCGTTTTCGGAAAAAATCAAATAAAAAAAATCAACCGCCGCATGACGCGTTTTCGTAGATCTAGCGATTTTCAGTGATGGAGAAAGTCTCCCTGCGTGTCCTCGTGAAGAGTTCTAGTCAATTCCACTTTCACGCATACGAAAAAAAGTTTTATTCCGATAGGAACATATAATCGCACGCGTATATACGCAACTGTCAAGCCGACAGCCTGAACTGCTGTCAGACTGATGGGATGACTTGAAGCACGCGCGCATAACCGAACCGACCAATCACAGCACGAATAAACCGGCAACAATGACAATCGAAATAAATCGTGACCCTAGGCCTTTTTATTAGGGGACATCACAGTTTTGGTGGACTCCTCAGAGTCACCGTGCAGACACCAGGCGCGTCGTTTTCCTTCGATACTGAGATATGAACAGTGATGGAAATTTTGGAATGCTTGACACACGTTCAAGAAAAATCAACGGTGAATATTTTCATGTATAAATTTCCATGTTGCACTTCAACAAGAATTTTTAATTCTCTGTTCCACATTAAATGATCAATCGGTAAATCATAAAGAAACGTGAAAAATACGTCAGCGATTTAGCTACAAATTCAAACATGCTTCCGCACAGAAAAGGTTGCCCGTCGACTGACAAAGTTTTCGGAGCATTTCGTTTTGTTTGCCCGGTGAATTCCAAAATTCAGACAAAGGCAAAAAGTCGATTGTACGTTTATTGTAATCGGTAAATAGTTTAATGAAAGCACACGACGTTCACACTAGAGTGTACACAAGCACATCGCGCACTGGATAATGTAAACATAAAGACCGAAAATGCTCTTTGCTTAACCCGCCCCAATGTTGTCGTTCAGAAATGATTCTTTGCAGGGAAATCCATGGTGCGTAAGTACGATGATTTATTCAACGTGTGCGTGATGCCACATGCATATCCAATACGTCTATACGAGCTGTAGTTCTCTATACATCGATGTATAATATACAGTGCGAGCTTTGACGATGCACATACGCGGAACGCGTAAATTCGGCGTGTGTGGAGCAATGCCGACCGAACGGGCGACCAGCTAATCTCAATTTGCATTCTGAGAGTTCGACTAGATCTAGAACCTGACTAGTCTCGTTTTCTCGCCCAGAGCCCCCGGCTTTTTTGGCATTCAGGTGGCATATGTCGAGAGTATAAGTATGAGAGAAAAGGAGATAGAGTGAAGGGCAAAGAATACGCTGAGCGTATGTCGGAATACATACGTGTTTTTTTTTATATAGATGCGAGACCGCGGAGAGCCGTGATCCGGCCTAGCTGCAGTGATCTCGTACAAAACCTTAACGTTGCAGGGGTTGTCATTTTTAGCTGCTAGGAAAATTGAAAATGATCATTAAGGAGCTCTGGTTGGAAAATATTCTAAATGACACGTTTTTGTTTCGGTGAATATACGTTGATTTCTATTTGTTTGAATAATTTTTTCCTGGAAGGTAACGATGATTCGGGGAGATGAAGAATAAGTAGCGATCTTGAAAATGCGATGCACAGAGTTTTCGGAATTTGTACTTTGTCGAAGCGCAGGATGAGAGTCATCGCATCCGTGCGAGCGAGAACACATGCGCAGGCATTTCGCCCAACGACGAGGGGTTGTTGGGGCACCCTTCGCGAGGGCACGCACCAGCGTGCGTCATGGAGGGGCGCATACAGAGAAAGAAAAATACTAGAGGTATTGAAACCCATAGAAAAAGAGAGAAGGAAAATGTAAGACAGGGTGACAGGAGTGGCGAGTAAAAAGGAAAAAAAATATAGGGGGAGATGAAAAGAGAAGAGCGCGCGAGCGCCGGTGCGTGCACGGGGTCGACGGGACAAAAGAATATCGTCGCATGCCACGGGGGCCCCTCCGGTACCCCGATTCCACCCCTAAATAAATTCACTCTTTCCCGTGTATGCGTGAATACGTGTGTCGATGTATGTGCGTTGGCTCGCTTCGATTCTCTGCAAGGTTGCCGCGTACCCCCTTTTATACCCCGTGTCTTTTATCCCCGCGTATATACCGATGGAGATTCGGGAATTAAAGTGGACGATAGTCGGGCAGCATTGCAATTTCTCATTATATTCATTATTTTCATACATTCCTACCCTTCCGAATATATTTCCACAAAAATTATAATGAACAAGAAAAATAATGAATCATGAGGCAATTGCGTGTTGTCTAGAACGTCTCACTTATGAAAATAACAACGTGAACCCACCTAGAAGTGAATTTCTTCGCTGCTCAAGTTTTCTGCCTTATTTCTCTGCAAAAATGTTTCGTTTTTCTTTGCTACAAGCTAATACGAGTTTTGGTCATTAGAGGCCAAGTAACGATTTCGGGTACACACGTGCGAGGGTCTATATGAACCACGAGTCACGTACAGACTATCTACGGCCAACCCTTTCGAACACTAGCAATCGTAAAGAAATGAATGTGGAGAAAGAACGAAGAAGTAGCTTTGAAAAGAAGTGCATTAGAGTCACGTGGTGAGAAAACTCCGGGATGTTGTAAAGCTCGGTGGTAGTTGAGCGTACAACAAGTGGTTGGAGTAGGTCGATCCTTGATGCAATACTTCGGACCCATATGAGTGTATGAAAGGACGAGAGAGGGAGAATGTCCTTTGACCCTCGAAGCAATGATTTTCTCGTCTCGAGTACATGAGCCTACGTATATACGCTAATATTTTAATCGTCGCCTCTCAACCATTCTGTAACTATTTTTTTTCAATTCTCCTTCATACCAAATTATTAAGGGTGCAGGAATTTTGATAGGACGGGCAGTTGGCGTGGTAAAACATACGGGGAACAAATCTAAATCGAAAATTTGTATCCCTCCTTTTTGTCTTTTGCTTCTTTAACTTGACTTTGACGGGAATAAAAAAAAAATTTCAATGTTCACCTTCGACTCTCCACTCAGAAGTAGAAAATCTGGAATTCAATGATTTTTCATAGAGTGTCATTGTTTGGAGTTGTAACACACGTTGTGAAAGCACAATGCAGATTTTTCGTTGAATGTCTGTCGATGACAATGTATGCACGTGGCGGTTTATGTGGAAGAAAAGAAATCCTCGGTAGCCAACAAGTGGCCGGAGCGAGACATCCGTGAATCGATTTTATCGGTCAACGTGAGCTAACGTAATACGTGTAACGTGTTAGCTGTCGTCGTACAAAATTTGTGAAATTTTGGGCCGTCTTTTTTTAAGGCATCCCGAGAAAGACTGTGCCACGTGCGAAGCGAAAGTGTGTCTGATGAAAATTTCGTAGGGATTTGAAGAGAGGAAGAAAAACACTGAAAGCAGGGGAAGAGAAATTGGCGAGAGAAATAAAATATTATGCAGTGGTTTTCGGAGCTGTTTTCAGCTATTTTTAAGGTGGTTGCACGTACGTAAGATTTTAGGTACAGTCGTTAAGATGAAAGTGAACGATTTGCTACAGACTCGCTGCTAAAAACAACGTGTCGGCAAAACGGTATAAACCGATCAGCTTCATCGCACGAAAAGGATCGTTGCGTTTGACTGACTGAGGAGGAGAACGAATTCGGATGGAGGGTGCCTCAGGGTCTTTTTTTCGATCGAGCTGCTGCAGGAACGTGAGGTACACAGTAGAGAGGGTGGAACGGTGAAGTGCTGGTGCGGGCAAAGAGCCAAGTTTCGTGGTTCTGGAGTACGAGTGATATAGACGGAACAGAGAAACAGAAGATGATGGCAAAAGGGAGAAAGAGAGAAAGCGTGAGAGCAGAGGAAGAGAGATGAATAGAATTTACGGTGAGAGGGTCAACCATCTGCCCGCATATGTTATGTCCTCCCCTCCCAAAGCTAGCAAGCGGCGTGCTGCCGCTCTCTGATGACGTGAAAAACAGGAACCGCAATATGGAGAGAAAGAGAGAAGGATTGTATGTATGTGAGGTTGTTTGGTACCTTGGATGTCCGAGGAAGTCGGAAATGGGTCTTGTGGGCGGGCAAGTTGGTCTACAGCGACCATCATATACCATACACGTTCGAAGCAAGCTCTGCACCCATCGAGTGACCAAGTGAGTGATCCAGAGCCGAGAAAACTACTGTTTTCGTAATTAGCCAAGGGCATGTGCGAGAAAGTATAATGGAGGGTCCAAATTTCAAGGAAAAAGAGAAAAAAAATGTGAAGCGAACAAAATTAATGAATTTCGAGGATTACGGTCGCAACACCATCAGTCTGTGATTTCCGACACCGATTTCTTCGTCGAAATATACACTCAACGACGTTCGTTGATGATGACACATTCCCGCAGTTTCCACGATTGTGATAAAAAAGACTTTCAAAGTCAATAGCCAATAAATTGGGCGAAATATCTTTTGACACAAAGTTGGCCATTACTTGATTTACCGTAACTTTGCCTAATTTCATTTTCAAGAGCACTGAAGATCCCTCCTTTACCCGTAGATTCGTGGAGCCTCGATTCACGTAGCCAGTAACAGAAAGCCATTTAAAGGCCGTTCCCTTTAAAGATTACTCTCTGTCCATCATGACATTGAAGGACGAGGCATCGACAATTACCGTATTGTCAAACGTGATTCGCCGTTTGGTCCAAACACTTCTTCAACTAAATAGGAGTACGCCAAAAAGAACCGAAAAGGGGCAGCTGGGCGAGAGCGTCAGATGCTTCGAGCGCACACTTCGTTCTCGCAACTCGATGAATCTTTCTTCTCTTTCCAGAGCAATCGGGAGCACCAAATTATATCCTCCTCTCTCTCTCTTTTTCTCCGTCTCTCTCTCTCTCTCTCTCTCTCTCGAGATCTCGTTCTCTCTTACACTTTTACCGTGCGATGCTGCGATTGCTGAGAAAGAGCATAGAACCTTTTGTCGTTCTCGAGTTTACTTCGTACGAGCGAGGGAGGGAGAGAACCGAACTCCATCACCTGTTTACGTTCTTCACGTACGTACGGGTGCACCCAAAATCCTGGACGAAATGAACCACGCTTCGGCCACGCGACTCCAATACCCCACCCGAAGAATCTCGAATAACAAGCGAGATGCACGAGCCAACAGAATCGTCATCAGTGAGAATTCATCGCTTCCTCTCTTTTTCTCTCTTGAGATTCGCTCAAACTGTCGATCTCTAATAAAACAGAGAAATCTTGATTTCCACTGGTGGACCGTCGAAACTGCGTACCAATTCTAAAAGATAAAACTTATCATGGATCAAGAACGACAAAAATCAAGCTACCGAATAGTCCCGAATCATTTGACTAACGAACATTCGATTATTCGTCAACGACGATATTAATTTCTCAATTTCAGACGCTGATTAAAAGTCAAATTTTTTTATAACATGTAATTATCGGATGGACCATACGTCCTTTTACAGCTATCCGGAATAGTTGGTCGGGTGGTCCTCGAATTGTTCGAGCATCGCCAGTTTAATGCAAAAAAAAACGTATTTAATTATGTAGTGTTTCCGAAATGCCTGTTAAATGTTTTCGAGTCGGAGATGCGAATCGAGATTAGAGATGTACATCTCTGATATATCTGTATAATTATCGTGCGAAGCTTCCATATATTTCGAGAAAGAGAAGCGAAAGAGAGCGGGGAGATGAGGACGTTGGTAAATGAAGAATTTACGATTACTGTCGCTGGCTATTAGTCAGATGACCATTCCGGGAATACTTCAAGTTCTGGCTCCTCTTTTCAGACTTTATTTTTCTTCCTTCTTGTTTTAATGCCCTCGGTATATTGCTCAGCGTAAGTCCACAGCATCCGGAGCGGTCGTTTTCGAAAAATTTTAACGGCAAGCAAAAAAAGGAAGACCCGCGACGAGCGAATCAGGTCACAGTTTCTTGGATCTGATGTGGTGATGTATGCTCGCGTATACAAGTGGATTCCGCCTGGTCCTAAAGATAGCCCAGTGGATCATAAAAAAATTGGAGCATCCTTGTTCGGAAAGAATTCCTGATGTTCCGGCGCCGCGGAAATCTATTTGTCACTCGTTGCTCGCAACAATCAGGGAGACTTGAATGATATGAGAACTTTACAGCAGATCGAAATGATCAACAGCGGAATAATTTTGCGAATTTTCATAAAAAAATATAATTTGCAATTCTCTAAAGATCATTTTTTAACTTGACGTTTATTATTGTTTCGAAAACTATTGCAAATTAAGGTGAAAGGATTTTTTTAGTTAAGTATTTAATGTTCTGTTTGAAAGTTTCGTTATGGGGTTTTTTTTTTTCATTATATTTCCCCAACAAAAGGAGAACAAACAAAATGTATTTCCTCAATATAAAAACTCGACACAATCGACTTCCGGTTATTTTTAATCCATCTTCGATGCTGATTGAGATAACGGGCGTTAAGTTACACCTCTCGTACACTCATCCACGCACATCCAATGACAGGAACCTAACAATGACGAAACTCTCATTCGCATGCATACTCCTTAAAGGGCACGAACTACTCCTATACTCGTGCAACAGATCTATACTGTGACGTAACATTCTGCCACGTCACTCGTACGAATGCCTGTCGACCAGTGGACCGGGTTTTCGGTCCAATTTTCGGTCGCCACTCGTCGAGACAACGGACAGGGCATTTGCGGAGACTCAAAGCGTCGTAATTATTACCATTTTTATTGTCATTTTATTTCATACGACGTTATTTTATTGAAGTGTAAACGAGCCCCGCCGATCATCGAAGTACCTTCGCAAGCTTAAAGAAATTAACGCGAACTACCGAGATCGATCATTTAGTTTATTTGGTTATTTGTAATTGTTCGAGATTTCCTTAGTTGGCTGGAGAATACCGAGAAACCTGAGACGCGATATTACCTTTCTAACCATTGCCTTTTGTGTTGTTGCGTTTCTCGTGCGCTCACTCCGACGCGGGTTTCTCGCGAGGGAAAACATTTTGCCTTGTGCCTTGCTTTGCCGCCCCGTTTCTCTCAAGGCTTTCGCCCCCGTTAGGCGTCCCAGTCGCAATCATCGTGGCTGCTGGTGGACGTTAGGAGGCACACGCTGGTTCCGTGGCCATTCGTTGATGCCCCCCGTGGCCTCCTCGCCGAAGCAACCGAGTAGTTGCACCGTCCACAGCCGTACCCTCGGGTGCCACGGTCCGCTAACCCCGGCGCCTCGTCTTAGCGGGATTCGGGAAAAGTCTTGGGGCGGAGGTGCTGTTTTGCCTATGTTGGCGTGTGGGTCCACCGCGACTCGCTTGGTCGGTGAGTCGCGAGGGAGGCCTCCCCTCCTCCCCGTCAGGGACGTCGCCCGGATCCCCAGAGGAAGCGTACCCGAGGCACGGCTCAGCAGAACGTGAGGGGACGATTTCCGAAGGAGAGACGGTCAGCGGTAAGGTAGAGGCGAGTTCGTAATTTTCGAGTCGCGTATCGTCGATTCTGCAACCGGCGGTACGCGCCATTCAGTTTGCCGCGGAATATCACGTGGCCCGGCAACAGCCTAGTTCGCGCCTAGAGCGTGCTAGCGCTGCCTCGCGTGAGACTTGTTGCGGTGGTGGGGACAGCGCGAGAATCGGGAACAACGAGATTTGCGAATTCCCTTTGCAAATCAGTCTTCGACAAGTGCCTGTCCGGAGTGGTGACATCTTCCTCGACCGACTTCCGTTGCCTTGCTGCCTTTGTTGCCTTGCTGCCTTTTGCCTTTTGCTTTCGCTGCCTTGGTTGCTGTCGTCACCTGGACCACGAGTTTCTCGGTAAGCCCGTTCCGTTCTCTCCCTTTACCCGATTGTTTTATTCGGCGTTTATATTGTGTTGCAGTCCCCGGAATGGCGAAATTTGTCGGCTATTCCGGGAGATTATTTCGTTAGGGTTTTTTTGCGTTCGCGGGGAAAGCAGGTTGACATTTTCGGGCTTGACCAGCTATCCGTCCCTGGGCTTTTCCCCCGTTCATTCGAGTCATTTCGTGGCCGAGTAAAACAAGGCGGGTTCTTAAGTGATGGCGTCTCGAATAATTTCATTTCGTTTTGTCGCGTCTCGTATATTTTTCGAGAGCATTGTCGCATTATTTTAGAGTCATTTATCGCGTCAATTTATTTCGATCTCGGTATTCCTGCTGTCGTAGAATTCTTCGAGCGACGAGAACATATATTTTCTTTCGTTGTGCTAGAGTCGCCGCTCGGAGAATTCCCTTTGTCGCGCGTGGCCTCGAGCCGGCCAGCGCGCAAGCGTTTGTATTCGTGTCATCTCTCTCGCTCTCGCGTCGTGGCTACGAACGCTACGGCGAGGCGTAGAGCCTATTGTTTGCGAACGTATCTGTCGATATTTCGGTGATTCGAGCTCGGGTTCGTATTTATTTTATCTCTGCACGTGTCGTGCCTTTTCGAGTATTATTTTGAGCGTTAGTAATTATTTCGAGCCAATTATTGCGTTGCCTTTTCTTGCGTCCTACCAGGAGCATTTGCCTTCACGTCCCGACTGACGATGTGTAATTTTGCCTTATCGCGACCCAACTCTCGTTGTGTTTCTGTTGCCTTACGAGATCCTGCGTCATCTCAGCATTGCCTTGTGTTTAGGCCCGATTACCTTTTGCCTGTCGTCGTTGTTCTGAGCTGCTACCTTAGCCATGGCGATCTGTGAGTTTGATGACGTCTTACCTTGCTTTACCTTGCGCGCCTTTTGGCACGGCGTCACAAACACAGCAGTCGCCTGGCCACAGTCAGAATAGCGCTCGACATTAGCTACCTTCATTACCACTGGGCAATGCGTGAGACATTTCGCTTTCGTTTCGATCTTGCGCTCGTGTTTCGTATCGTCCGGAGCTGCCTGCCTTTGCTCTTGGTCGATCGGTGGTTTGGTGGCGGTTACCTTGCCGTATCTTTTTGGGCGTTGCGCCGCCGACCTTCCGACCGCCATGCTGCAGTTCCGACGTTACCTTTTGTCTTTGCTTCATTCCGTCCATCGTCAGACGGAGATCTCACACCCTGGTAGTGCTCGCGCAATTTTATTATTTCTTTTGTAACGGGCCGGCGTTCCGCCGCCCCGATTTTCTGTTCCCCCTTCTCTTGTAACATTGCCGATAAATTATATTAAAATAAATGCACTTGTTAACCTTTCATTTTGCCGTCTAGAGTCAATTATTTCGTTTTGTTTCGCTTTATCCCGCTGTCGCTCTTTCCCCAAAAGAATCACCCCCTCTACCCTTTAGTATCTCAGTTTGGAGCTGAGTGGCCGGACCGCCTCGGTCACGATCGTCTTTCGTGCATCCCGGCCAAATTCGATGCGCGAGGGTGGGCGAATCAGAAGTCGGCCTTGGCCGGCGGTACGTTGTACCTGGCGCCCTGTCCACTCTCGCGGCCAAGGGATTGCACGAGGGGCGATGTGAGCCGAGAAGGGACGAGATGGACCCCCTCCGGGAAAATCTGCGTTACAATACATATAAGCCCTTGAACCTGGATCCAGAATGGAAAAACTGTGGAGAATAATAATTTTGTGTAAAATATCTACACTGTCATTTGATTTTTTCTTAGAAATATGGATCATTTACTGGCATTTCTCCAACAAAACTTGACAAAGGTTTCCTCCAAAATATGATTGAAAAAAAAGATCCGTGTTCAGATGATCAAAAAACAAACTGCTGTTTCGATCTTGACCGCAAACTATTTTTATGAATAGTTTGCGGTCAAGATTGAAAGTCGCTGAATTTATTCGTGCTTAATTTATTTTAGTAGCTGCATAATTAGCAATTCGTCGGAATGCTGACTCCCATAGAGTCGTCGATGAACTTTTTATGAATGAAAAATCTGCCGAAATCCTCACTGGGGTTTCGGATTCATAAAAATAGTAAAATATACCGAAAGCGAAAGTTTTTTTTTTATTATAGATTCTTGCATATTGCAGTATCGAAATTCATATCGTTTGCAGGGTGTTTCGTTGAGAAGCGATGTCGCACACCGAGTATCGGAACGTGTGAGCCACACCATAGAAAAAACAGTAGAAACATGCAGGGTGGAGAAAGAGGGACCGGATTTTGTATGCGTTCGCATATAATTCAGCATATATAGATCGTGTATAATTTGGCACATTGTATATGCTATTGAGGCCACCCCCAAGGGTCTCAAATTAGATCGAATTGAAAAAAGAGAAAGAGAGAAGGAAAAGCTCGAGGCAAAACACGATTTCAAAAGCGAGTATCGTTCTCTCGTTCTGTCTCGCTTCATCTTGTTCTCTTATTCCATCGATCGCGTTCTGTATAGACATGCAAGTACAGAGAAAATGAGAGAGAGCAAAGGAGACAGAATGATAAAGGGGAGTAGAATTACCTTTCGAAATTCTATGGATAGAGAAGCACCTACGTGCTGAGCACGTTATGGGGTATTGCTACTGGCTATATTGAGGGTGCTTCGTGCTATATACATGGATATATATAAATATATAGCAGTGTAGAGACTTCGGGCCTTATCCCTCCATCCTCGTCAGACCCTTTTCTATTCTGTGCCCAACTATATTCTTTATTCACTTGGAAGAGTGAAAGCGAGAGAGAAAGAGAAAAAACGTGGATAGTGCGTAACAGAAGTGCGTAGGCATTGGTCGTGCACACGTGCACGGGCACGCGCCCTGACAAAGGGCCCGCACCGACCCACTCCCTCCCTCCCGCGATCCCATGCTCACTATTGCCCCGCGCCTTTCTTTTCTTACCCATAAACTCACATACATCGTACGCATGTGTGCACATCCATATATATGTGCGTATTTACAGACGTATGTATGCCAAAATGTGCCAAAGTTGCACATATACCTTCCCCTCCTTTCAGCAATAACACCACAGGTTTTCCCCATCACCCTTTGACGTTCACCTCGTCACCCTTCGATGCTCCGCACCACCGGACCACCGTCATCAACTATATCACTATGTGTGTTTATGCACATACATTCAAATGGACTGACAGTCAAAACGGCATAATTTTCACAGCTCCTTGGCCAGTGATCCGCCCGATTTACACACTTTTCTCGATAGCCCCATATAGCAATCGTTATTACGTTTCACAAAGACCAGGTATACGCTTCGCAAATGTACGTTTATTATCCTCACACTCCACGTGCATTTTGCTCCTCGTATCGACCGATTAACGCTTTTATTGTTATGCGCTCAAACTCCCACCGACATGATTTCACTGACGATTCGTACACGGACGATTGCTCTCTATGTCATTCCCATCTTCCCTATTCTTTTCCCTATTCCCCCAACTTTGTACGTTCAAGAACTCGCGATGTGCACTATACAACCAAACTAAAAATCAAATTCACGTGGTCCTGCGTCGATCCTGGTAAACAGGATTATCAGCTCACTTTCACGACAAGAGTTTTGGTTTTGCTTTCATGGCAAGAGGAATTATGCAATTTATGATTCTTCGTCGTTTTGTGACACGAGCGGTGGACAAAGAATTGATAAGTGCCATTTTGCAATATTTTTTTTCTTCCGTTTACGGAGAAAAAAAACTCAGAACATTTTTTTGTAAACGTATCCAATTGCCGTTGACAAAAATTCTTAAAGTGCCTACTTATTCGCTCATTTTCAATTTCATTTCATCACGAAAATGGAACACAAGATATTTGCATTTGGTCAAATAAAATCTTGTCGCTTGCGTACAGTCGTTTGGATGTTTATCATTTCGTTTGAATCTTCACGCGGCAGGAGAATAAATATGAAACGAGAGCATATATGGAAAAGATGAAATCTGCAGTGAATGAAAAATGATGGATATGAAAAAGTCGTGGCGACGGAGATCATTAGAAGAGGAAATATTAATTACGTATGTTTGAGCTTTTTTTGAATTTTTCTTGAACTATTTCGTATATGGAGATCCATTAAGGATGTAGACTGTTAGGGATCCTCGTGTTTTACTCTAACGGGAAGAATATTATTGTGGGATTCTTCATTACGGCGGGAACCACATGAGGTCCAGCAAGATTGTTCCCTGGAGGATTTTCGATATACGCGCCTGTGTACATACGGAATCGTGAGACAGAAAAAAAAATAAAAGTTTGCGTCAGAATCGTGTATACAGAAAACATGACTATCGCGTATTTTTCTTTCGACTCTTCTCTCGATGAGGTTCCGGCGCGGCGGATGGTTAGCACGTGGCATTGGTTAAGATGAGATATTAACGGTCTCTCTCTCTCTCTCTCTCTTGCTTCGAGTTCCTGGGAGGAGAAGAAATAGAGAGAGGGAGGGAGGGAACTTGGTACATGCACGTCGTGATTTATGAAATCTTCGTCAACATCACACGTGTTGCTTTTCTGTCCCTATAGAAACGTTTTTTTTCTATATGCCACTTCTCCCTTTTCCTCTTTCCCTTCTTTTCTCTCTTCTTCTGCCTCATTCCGTTTTCTGCGTCTCACGCACTCTCGAATCGTCTTCAACTGGTATCCATTACTCGCACATTGGTTTCCGTGTTACTTTTCCTTTTTTTCCAAGCATCAAACTGTCAAAAAGTTAAATACGTGAATGGTGGGCTCTGAGAGCAAAAAATACGACGAGATGGCTTTCTTTTCGTCAATAAGTATTCAAGTTTAATTAGCCTTTCAGAATATTTCCTATTTCCGGGAAAACCATTCTTCCATGGAGCCTGAAACGGTTGATCCATTTTTTTTTCAAATCCTGCGATGAATTTTCGTGCAAGAGAATGAGAAGATAGAATTGAATTTCTAAAATTTTCAGTCCGTAACGGAGTCACGGAATATAATCCTCGAAAAAACGCACCGTTGGTGTTTCCGATTATCCCTTGGGGTAAAAAATAGAACGAGAGCGAAATCTCGTAGCGTAAAGCAGTGCATCCGGGGTCCGGTTGGGACCGAGAGAGATTAAGCTTCGCTTCGTGCTCTGCCACGTCGAGGGTTCCTTCATTTTCTTTCGCGTGTGTGTACACGTATGCCATCGTTTCAGCCCACATTTATAACCATATATATAAGTATAAACCAACCCCCGTGAGCTCACTCCATATATTTTGTATTATAAATTCGCTCGAGCCCCGAAATATTCGTGGGCCAGCTTAGTTCACGTCCCAAATATGGCTTAGGTATAAACTGGGTCTCTTCATGAGCACGAAATCCCTCGTGGAACTTCTCTCCCTCTTTGCATTTGCTCGCTCTATTATAACAAAACAAGTAACGCGGTGGATATACGCAAAGACACCCTTCGAATTCGCGGTACTCGTTTTCATACCGCGCGATTATTTTAATATGGGGCGTTCCAGGTCAAGCGATCTTTGGACATTAAATATGACATTTTTCCTGCTTAATGTTCTTCTCTGATTTTATCCCAACGAGTATATGAATCGATGGAGTAGAACCGAATTTCTGATGGAAAGAGTGTTCGGAAATGCTTGGATACAGACAGATGAAAAAAAAATATAGACACGTGACTATTATTTGTACTCTTGCATCCACGATGTTTACGTTAATCGATAATCGACTAATTTTTACATAACTCGCTGGCAAATGACATTACGAGACGAGTTTTGTCGTAATGACCTCGTGAATTTACGTTATTGTCGTTAAGGCCATCAGTTGGAAAGCTTTTTCGTAGATTGAGCCTCGAACGACCTTTGCAATAATTTCTCTAGAGATAGGTAGACATATATAGGTGGTCATGCCATAATACAAAATAATAGATGCACGCTTTAGATTTTACATACATACCTGTATCTGGTTCCCCGAATATTAATCGCGAACTCGTATAAGGGTGGGGCTCTGATTTATGCCCCTGTACTGGCATTCGCCCCATTGTACACCTCACGTGAATCTCAGCACTCTCATGATCTAATTAAAAAAAAAAAGGATGCCAGAAAAAGCACTGAGTCCGCCATATCATTTATTGTGGTAAAAAAAAGAGCGGGTGAATAAATTTTGGCTGCTTTCTACAACCAGTTGTGTCGAGGATGCATGAATCTTTTTTTTTTTTTCGTTTACATCCATGAGAAAAAAGTCGAATTTTGGCCTTGCGATGAGCCTGGGAATTTTTTTTCCGTTTCCTTCTCCTACGAAATTCGTGTAGATATTTTCTTCGGCGGCCTCTGAGCTTTTTTCTGAAGCTGATGAAAGGGGAAACGGTTCGAGGCGTCGCTAGAATTTGTGAAACATCGCGTGAACATCGCTCGTTTGCGAGGAAGAAAACCCTAGAAAATGGTGAGGAAAATCACGACCGATGTTTCTCATTATCGATGGCCTAGTGTGGAATCAATATTTTTATTTTTTCTTCTTTCCTTTCTTCCCTTTCAACGTGCGTGCTCCGCACGCATACGACGTTGAAACTCCACGCCCACGTTTGCGCAGCCCATTAACGAGATACACTGCGAGCCAACATGCTCGACAGTTTCGCAACTGTATAAAGAAACCCCTCCTTGGAAAAGCACCGAACTTGCGAAGACACGATCCTCGGATCAATCGACGACAGAAAAATGAGTATACGTGTTGCTACCGCTGTACCCCGGAACTCGGATCTCTCACTGAGGACGTTCTTTTGCATTTCTACCCGCCCTCCCCGAAACACGAAACTTCCGCGTGGCACATACCGAAATTCATAATAACGACTTTCCAGCAACGTCCTACGTTGCATCGTCCATTTTCATGGTGAACTATGACATGGGAGTTCGGTTTGTTCGATAAAGGAAATTCACCGATGGAAAGAAAAATATAAATTCGTATTATCCGGATATATGATTATGACGAGGAAACGAGAATCTTTGAACTCTAGATCGATTGAAATATACTTCGTAGATATGGGTTTCATAAGACGCATAAAAAGAATTTATTTGAGCCTACGAAAAGTTCAATCTATGCTTTTCACCGATTCTATTGATGTCCTGAGAGGGAGGGCACGGATGGTATAAAAAAAATCCTTATTCTCCAAAACTATGACGGTTCCGGATCATTAGAAATACAATTTTCTTAAATTCCCGGCATGGCCGTTTATTTCATCTGTACCCGATGATAATGTGGTTCCTTAAAATCCTCAAGGTTCAGCGTATTTCTGACGACGTGTATGTTGGACTAATTTCTCATTGGCCTTCCCATTTCTAAGGCCATAAAAAAAACGCGATTAGAATAATGTTGGAAAAATCGTCGATAAATCACGATTATTAAACCATTCGACGTCAAACATAATTTTATTTATTCATGCGCGTAATTGCGGCGTTGTGTCTGTGACCCCTCAATGAGGAAAAAAACGTCCCTATGACCGCGAGTTCTCGTACTATTTGAAAAAAAAAGATGGGACGAACCAAAGAATAATGTCACAAGTATGCAGGGGGATCTTCAGTTCACCAAAAAATGCAAATCACCCAACGCATTGATTTGCCGTTATCCACCGTTGAATCTTCGCGCACTATCTTTGAGATCTTCGTTTTTTTTTCTTCAGGTTTTGTAGTAGATCACGATGGAGTGCGCCAGACACATGAAACATTTTTACACACATGGAAATCTATGCAAGGATTATTGTCTTTGTGTGGAGTGGCAAACAAGGGTACGCGTTATTCCGACGGTTTTTTCGAGACCGTCAACGAGAACGTTCATAAAAATGAGAGTTTTTCCGCATTCTCGTTTGTTAAACTGCTGATGGCCACGTGACGATCTTACGGTGAATAAAAAATCTAGGGCCCGAGAACAACTCAGATTTATATTAATTCACGCGTCGTCCTGACAAATTTCTTGCGGAATGCTGCAAGCATTTGAAGATCGTGCGAGGATCTAGAAAGTTGAAGAAAATTGGCTAGCTCCGTCGTAAGAAGCCAGCAACGTTTCTGCGATTGTTCATTTCCTCCAGTTGTAAAATGTTCATCTTGATTAATAATATTCAGTGCCTATACAACTTGCTCGTTCAAATCGCAGCTTGACCTTGAAATATTCAATCCCTTGATAACCAGAAACTTTATGAGCTAAGTTCCAGGTTCCCTAGTAGACGAGACGCAAATTCAACAAGTAAAATTGTGGGAATATACGAAAAGATTGCGGACCTATCTCAATTCGGTAGCAGGACTCTAAACTCAAAGAAGTATGTTCATTTTTAGTTACAACCAAGTGTAAGAAGCGTGTGATCGTTTTCCCCATCGCCATATGGCTCGCGCGCGTTTTTCAACGTCGACCCACACCACCACCTTGCCAGCCACCGGTAGTTCCGGGGATCTTGGGTTAACGTGTACAAGTATTAGTCTGTGTGCGTGTGTGAGTGAGAGTGTGCAAGGGCTGTATCGTTGTTGGGGCGAACACAACGAGGGGGCGAACGCGCGCGGCGCGTGCTAGAAATCCCCCACCACGTTGTTCGTCGGCACGCCGGCAGCATGCCCCATAATCTTTCGTCTCTGTCCTCATGTATGGTTTGCTCTTACCGTCAGCGTCGATTCACATCGCCACCACTACTGGTTCCTTTCTCTGCCTCTCTCGCTCCCTCTCACACCGTTGCAGCTCAAAGGACCGAGAACTTCCTCCCCTAAGTGCTCTCGGGGCTCGCTGCTACTGGGTGTACCGTATAAGCCCGCGAAACTCCACCAATGTGTGCTCAATGGCAAAACCCGCAGCGCCATCCCGTACCCCGAAAGTCCCATATGAGAGAGCGAGAGAAAAAAACGTTGCTTGCGTGTGTGTGTATGTGTGTATTCTCTATCGAACGTCCGTTCTTTCGTCGTCTCATTCCGAATGCGGACGCCATGCGGCGCGTTGCACGCGGCGTTTACCATTGCTAGTACGATCATTGGCAGACTCTCTCTGTCAATGACATTCACGTAGGACAATTTAAAAAGGAACAAAAAACTACGGCGCGTTACGTATCGTTTTGTCTTATGTCATTATCGAACAGTGCAAATTTGTGAATTCGTTTTAACTACTGTGGATTTGCCTCTGTGTGTGTGGGTGTGTATGTGTGTGTGTGTGTGTGTGCAAAGTTATTTCTGTTTTCAACTGGTATCGTGCAGATTGATCAGGGTCCACGGGAGACTTCACTCCAATTTAATCTTGACGTGTCTTCGAAAATACTGTTCTTTTTCCTTTTTTCTCGTGCTCACGTATCAGTTTAGTCTATGCGAGAATTTGATAAGATCGAAGGTGATTCGAACGTGACTTTTTTCGTTCGATAAGTGTCCTGTGATTCCTGAACTTGCAAGAAACATTCATGAATGAATGGTAGATAATCGAAAAGGGATCACCAAACGCGATATCAATTTTACAATCGAGCGGAACCACGGCCTTGGTACATTTTACTAAAGTCGACGACCGTTGGGAATAGACGGTGACCTCATGCTTTACTTAAGCGCGGTCTTACTGGTTGAAAGCGCGTTTAACGGCGCCAACGAGAACACCACGAGAAGAACGACGGAACATCGACGGAGACAATTGGTGTCTATTGTCAGCAGAGAGCTCTCGATTTTACCAGCAGAGAAAGTGCCTTCCCGCGCAACGAGAAGCAACTTATCGCTCTTTCTCCCTTGCTCTGGAACGTCCGATACGAAAAGAACTGATCCGTGTCGGTCTCAAACCGCCCAATGCCGAATGGAAGCTTAGCAAAAAGCAGGAATTCCGAAAATTGTAGACACTGCAAAAAAAGTTACTTCGGTGCCATTCGATCTCCTGGAACAGACATTAATCATTCAATGTTTATTAACCTCGCAGAAATCAATTTTGCATTAATCCTCAGATGAATGATCGGCTGCTCGAGGCTTTACGTTCGTACATCGACAGTTGTATACATACAAATGTAATTGACATTTATAAGTCGCAGGCATGGTCTTCGAGTAAGTGTTTTATTTATAAGACCGCGAAGTAGTAGTGCGGGAGAGCATCAATTAGATTCGTCCTCGAGAGACATTAGAGTCGATGAGCCATTTGAGAATCGAGCAAGTTAGCAACGAACGCGATAAGCTATTGGAAGAAATGTATCAGTGATACAAATCTCGAAGTTTATCAAAATCATCGATCTCATCGACGAAACTGAGAGCAGACAAAAGTCTCAATCGCAAAAGGAACACTTTTCTTTTTTTTATATTCGTTGAAAATCTCTCGTCAGTTGAAATTTGCTCGAAAATGACGACCATGGGTGTAACGGTTTACTGCAATCGCGTACAAATCACCGGCAACGATCAGGAACAGTTGATGCTGTTGCGAACGCTTCAGGATAACGAGAGCAACATATTGGGCAATCAACCGCATTTGATTGTCCCTAAAAGTGTAAACGGTAGTATCACCAGTCACGTGACCAATGCTGGAAGTGTGCTTCCACCCTATGACCCATCGAGGCTCAAGAAACATGGAAAAAATGGCCAACCACCGCCGGTAGCGGTGGCGAGAAGAAACGCTCGTGAGAGAAATCGCGTTAAGCAAGTGAACAATGGTTTTGCGACGCTGCGTCAACATATTCCCAGTCATATAGCGGCGGGCTATGGCGATCGAGGCAAAAAATTATCGAAAGTTGAAACCCTCAGGATGGCGGTAGAGTACATCAGAGGCCTTCAGAGATTGCTTGCCGAAGCGGACGGCCTCGAATACGATCCCAACATTGGTCTAGGACACAACGTACCATCGCCGACCAGCAGCATCGTATCCTCCAGCCACAATGGCTCGGGCGAAAGATTGATTCTTGAGGACGATGGTAACGTTGACGACGATGACCCTGACGGTCTCCAGGAGGAGGAAGAAGACGAGAGACTTGGCAAATCCAGAATAATACTCGCCACGAGGTACGTTCATCACTTCGTAATTTCTTTTTCAACCCCCATTTAGCCTGAAACTGTCAGCTGGATAATTAATTAGGAGAAAGACTTCTAGCCCTTGAGGATTCAATTCACGTGACACTCGATTATATTCATATTTATTCCGTTACCTGTCAAAATCCGCAGTCATTGCGCTATGTTCGTAAATATTCTCTATCCATAAAGAGCTTATGAGAACAACAGTAAAAAATGTCGAGATGATGACAGAGGGAGAGAGGAAACGAATAATGCCCCTGGGTTTACGGATCTCTCGTACATACAACGAACCAAAAGGAGTCCCCAACGATCCTTGCAACCATATTTTGTCGACCCATTAATTCTTCGGTCTCCCTGCATGCATCTTTTCTCTCTTTCCCGGTCTCTGTCTTTCTCGGCATAATGTTCCATGTGATTTATGTACCAAACGTATTCGCCAGATTCGAGTATAATCCTGCATACGCATATCTATACAAGATCGACCCCGTGTACGCTCCCCTGTTGCGCATGTACATTCCTCCCAAGCATGTAAAAGATCTCATTTCGAATAAAATCGATAGCAACATTTGTTTTTTTCCTTTTATCACTCTGCCATGGTGTAATTAATGATAATTCGATATTTAAATCGTTTTATTTTTATTTCAATTGCAGACTATCTTCACCGAATCCCATATCGACGACGACATCTTCACCACGTGATTACTACGCGCAATCAATCGGTGATGAGGAAAATCTTGAACCGTCTCGTTTACTCAGTTCTCGGGCGAATCATAATGTACAAACATTTTCACGTCTCTCACCAAATTCAGTGGCCTCCCCAACTTCCGAATATTATCAACAGAACGAGGAAAATCTTGAGCCCCGAATAAATTCACCTTATAGTGGGGCTGGTGACAGCGAAGAGAGTGGCACGATTTATGCCGCTAGTCCCGATGCAACAGCCGCTGCATTTTCCGGAGCCCTCTATTACAAACAGGAGATTACGGAATCTGGGGAGTTCATGGATGTGGTGAATTGGTGGGAACAGGAGCAGGGAAGACTCGTGCATCATACGCAACAGCATACTCAACGGTTGGCCCACGTCTGATCTCGTTTTACGATTCGTCATCTCTCATACACACATGCGCACCAACACACTTTTTGGCTCCTTTTTCATCTCGATCTCAAGGAAGCTAACACAACGTTTCAATGGCAGCTCGAGGCTCGGCGTTCACGAAAACGAAAAACCGGTAAGATACATACAAACGTACCAAGCATAACCCCAGAGCAAAACTCCTCTTTGCTTTCGTTATACACACGAACATAGTTGCATTATTGTTCTCTCGGGCTTGAGCAACGCGAACTATCGTGAAGGGCGAGGAAGAAAAAGAAGGAGGACGAGAGAGGTGACCGAAGAACATTGAACACGCTCGTCCTCATTCTTCCTTCGTGACGTTACCACGCTCCTCTTATTCTTTCTTTTTTGCACCACCCCTCACTACTCTCGTTGTTTATGAACCAAGTACTCTGGTTGAGAAAAAAAAAAATACTGCATGCATGGTACGCATACTCGTCCTTGCCAACTGGCAAAGTCTGTCGGCTGATGAATTCATATGTACACATACGTGTATCCATGCACAGAGTCTCCTTTTAAAAAGAACCAAAGCTCGGAAATATAATCGCGTAGACGCGAAACTGGCTCATCTCTTTTATTCTCAATGTTTTTTTCTCTACCTCGCGTCTTCGTGCTTTTCATTGTCGTCAACTTTTGCCAATCCCGAGTCTGTCTTGAACGAGTGTGCAGGGGCATTTTCTCACAAAGGGACCAGACGGATGAACGTTGAACTTGAGAGTGCGCCAGGTTAAACACCCTTTTTTCCTTTTCTCTATGTCCCCTTCACCTTGTTTTTATTCCTCTGCTTGTCTCGCTTTGAAATTCGATGAGTTCGGAGTCTCGAGCTTTCGACGACTCGCGTTACTATAATAATATTAATATCGCTTGCATTCTTTGGTACAACTCCGTTGATCTTGCTATTCGCGAGCAGAGATTCCAGTGACAAAAGCACACTTTTGGATTTGTGCACAGAACATTCGATTCGTTCGTCAAGTTTTCAAGAAAAACTTCTGATTTCCTTTGCTGTTGATACTCACAAAATTGATAAAAATGAGCATCGATTCATCCTCAATTTGTAGTCAAAATTCGTAAAAGAAATTTTATGATTTTAACAAAAAATGCAATAATTTTTTTCGCGGCTATATCCACGCAAAGTTTTGTTTCAAAATAGACCGAATGAGAATTTGAGGCAGTAGTGCAGCATGCGATGAATTCCGCAATGCACGTGTAACGTACTTGTTGTAGCAGGAAGAAAATTATCCGAGTTTCTTTCATGAGGAACAGAAAAACTTGTGTAAAAAGTTTGCATAAACAATTCCCACTGTTTTTATTGGTTGGGCAGTCCTCCAGGTCGTTGTCATTGCGCGTGTCTCGAGCATATCGTCGTCCCGAACACGTGATGACGAGGAGGAAACTGGCCAAGTGAAAAATCGTGTTCCCCGTAAAGAAACAAGCGCTATCCCATAATGCAGAGTCGGAGACACGTGGTCGTCGTCATGTTGCGGGTTTCATTTTCCATACTCTCCGGTGACTAAAATAAACTTGTGCAGGATGAACTTCAAACCACTTTGCGTTGGTACTCTCGTTTGTCTTCGGAGAACGCTCAACCATTTCGTATCGGTCCGGGCAAATAATACCGATAAGAAAATGTTTGGGTATAATTTTGTATCGAGAAAATAACGGTCGATACTGAAAAAGAGAAAACTAAACGTAACAAGCAGCCCCGATTTTGCAAAGTTTCGAACTCTAGCCATGTGCTCAAGTTTTTCGATGAAAATTGTGTTGTGGGAGCGAAATGGGGGAAACAATCACTCTAACCCACCAAAGGTTCGAATAAAGTTCAAATAACCTGATCACTGCCCTCAGAAAATTTCTTAATAATTGTTCAACTAGTTTCTCTAAATTCCTACACTGATCAATGTCGATTTGGATCAAAATTCATTGTCGAGTGTTTCGTACAGCGTATCGGAGGCACCAATTATTACGTATACGCAATTTTTTTTTCTTGGTTTGTTCTCGTCTTGATGAAGACTTAAGCCTTCGCCTGTACAGTTTTCAATAGAAAGGCTCAACACACCTCCATTCGTCTCGCGAGCATGGCAAGACCAAAAATGAAAAAAAAAAGAATGAACGAATATCGTTCTACTCTTCTGTGTGACCGGAAACCCTCGTCGAGATGTCTCTCGGCTGGCTGGCCGGTTCCGGCTCCCTCACGAATCATGTGGTTTTGCCTCTTCCTCCTACTTCTTCTTCTGCTTCTCTTTCCTTGCTTCCTCCCTCTACCTCTATTATTCGGCTCTTCCGTTTCTCGGTTCAAAAAACTTCCCTTTCCAAGGAGCACATAATATGAATGGTACTGAATGTACATTACGTTTCGCGAAATGCCCCTGGTAGTAATTTTCATCCGAAAGATGCACAAAAACAATATTAACATAATTTTTCATCGGTTGGTTCCTCAACTTCCCAATGGATTCTCATTTTCTTCGAGTTTGTGTGTCATTTCTGGAAAACAATTTTCGAAACAATCTATTTTCGTGACTCAGAGAAAATTGTAAAAAACATTTCGACAGTCTAGCCGATACAGACTTATTTATGGGGTGCCTTTCTACCAACCAAGATTCCGACAAATAGCTATATTTGGCTCTCCTCGGAAAACACGCGGTTCGTACGTGCCATACGTTGATATAATATCAGAGTGGTCTCGACGAGAAACGTGAACGAAATTATGAGCGAGAGCTCTTGGCGCGACAGAAGCTCTTTCGTGCCATATGGACGGCAAAATGCGATCTAGAAGTTGGGCCTCTCAAATATGGTCTTTTAACTCGCGGGAGTGCTTTGCTCGCCATATGCTCTTCTTCTTCGCTCTCGCCCACCGAATCATAGAAAATGAAGAAAACTTTCACACATTCTCTAGAATCCCGATGAAATGATGTTTTTTTATCTTCAACGTTGGCCTTCGATGACTGGATCTCCAGGCACAGATAATGGTCTCAAAAAACTTGATAGATTCATGCAATCATTTTCGATTCTGAAGATGACTAATTTTTTAGAACAAAACGTTTCGGGAATTTATGGAATCGTTCCCCATCGAAATTGGTTAAAAATTTGAGATTTTTCCGGAGCTACGGTTAACGTATTTCTTTTCCTAAAATATTTATGCCCAGAAAGACATCATCATGCTGGTAATGTTTATTGATAAGATAGAAAACGTTCGCGATCGTGGTCTCGCTCATCGTATGTGTCATTTGAAAACTCTCGCGAACTACGGCTACAACCGGTGTCGGTTAAAACGTACGACACATGCGGGTCTCCACCAGCATGATCAACGCAACTCGATTCTTTTGTTCTACGAGAATTCTCACTAATATGTATGTTCTGTCATTAGCTCGACGTTCGCTCGTATACAAAGCTTGATTATCATTTTCACTTCTTTCGAGTCAATTTGAAAAGTCTACAAATTCAGCATCAGCGTTTATTGAAAATTTATAAAGCTAATGATGCTTTAGTTCATTAGCAAAAATTGCTCCATTCCTTATGACAAAATACAGTTCTTCGTTGCGGAAGAAAAAATGGTGAATATTTTTGAATAAATTCCAAAATTTTTGCTCAATTTCAAATTCGGCGATCACAAAGTTTCGTTTGTGATTGAATTCCACGTTTTTCATGCTTTTCCTACAGATTGAGACTGTTCGAATATACATTATATAATTTTATTAGGCCGTTTGAACGGTACGTTTAATTCCCGCTGAACTAGCACGAAGATGCTGAGCACTAGGATCTGCAAACAACGATCTCTCGCACTTATAAACCATTTTTATAAAGTGTACGATATGGAATACGTTTGCTACGTGACCGGGCGGTAGACGAGTGAGGAATTTATTAAATTAATTTGCCACGACGACGCATCTCGTAAACTCCGTAGATGACCTCACTTTATAATTGTCGTGAATTGCTATAGTCTTCCCTGGGTCTCTTGCTCACGACCATAAGGAGGAACTTATATACCAAAGTTAATATATCAAGACCCTTTGCTCTATCTATCGCGTTTCTCGAGTGTGAAACTCGCTACAGTCATCCGACATTGTCCACTTGACAAAAATATTCGAGCCTCAGTGTGATGTGACGGAAGAATTCAAACAAACGAAGAATTTGAACAAATGCAAAATTTGTTCCTATCAATTGAAACTACAATCGAAATGACATGCAATTCGACGCTTCCAAATGCGGCAGCGTCATCGCTAGGAACGTAAGTTTGTCGATTCAACACCAAAAAATTCAAACGCCCGTGCGTCAATCAAATATTTCTTCGAGACCGTGACGGAACAAGATTTTTTTTCGGTGATTTGTGGACGTGAAATAAAAAACGTGTCGTACCCTTGAATCTCGAGACATCTGGCCGCACGTACGAGGGACTTGTCTCGAGGATTAGAAACTGGAATAGGGAACTCACTGGGAGAGAAAAAAAAAAGAAAGTTGATGCACGCGTTTTTCGTTCCGCTGATCGCGCGCAGTGGTAAGGGATGATAACGAAAACTCAGAGTATCAAAATTCATCCTATGATCCGTATACGCCAAGGCAGAACTTTTGAGATAAAATAAAATAAAAAAAATCAGTCATGATAAAAAATAAACTCGGGTCTTTTTGGGCGAACACTTGCGCTTCCAGATGGAAACTCGTATTCCATAAAGACACCCACTTTTCCTGGCAAAGGATCCGAGTGAGGACACTCTCGAATCCTCTCTCGGTCCGGGAAGTGACACTCGAGATTTCGAAACGAAGAGACACACATAAACGCCCGCAAGGCGTGGCTGCATCAAAGCTCCATCGTCTCTTCTATCATTCTCTCTTTTTCCACGAGACCACTGAGGATCCTCACGCACTCGAGACAACGAAAAAAAAAGGAAAAGAAGTTATGCCGACGAACGTTCTGTACGCGATGAGAGTGTCGAGCGTTTCTTTATCTTGGCTTGTCGTCCAGCTCTTTCATCGTTTCCCGCTCTCGTATATATCTCTCGCTTTTTCCCGAACCGCGAACGAGCATATCAAAAGACTTCGTTGTCACGAAACTTTTCAACACTAAAGAAATGTACTTTGAACAATTCTCGGCGGTCGCAAGTAAAAATCGTTGCCATGATTTCCGAGTCATTTCGTAGAACATTTTTATCTCGCTCAACTTTTTCGATTCGAATTCGAATTGAAAGCTCTACTAGGAATTAATCAGAAAATTCGTTCGTTTTGGAAATTCCCACAATCCATCGCGTTGCCTTTGGCGCCCCTTCGGGAGCTCACGAAAATTTCATTGGCAAAATGGGCCCTACGGCCTCTTCATTTTTCTGAGATGGGATTTAATATTTCACGTAGTCCAGGTAACGATCGTCGTTCGATCGTCGTCGAGCTCGATTTTGTATCGCACACACGTGTGTTATTCCGGAGTACACAGATACATACGGATCCGCTATGGATATGTGTGTAGTCTGTATGCTTTCCGATACAATGGGAGGGTGGACAATGGAGGTCTCGTACAACGTTACAAAAGTATCCTCCTTTGGAAAGACACGTTCGAGGCACCAATGGAGCAGAAGCTTTGCACAGAGAGCATGAAAACTCCAAGGGGGAAGATATCGTACATTTTGGGGTCAAAAAGGGCTTCTCCGATTCGGAAGTGAATATCTTCTCGGGATATTCGCCCTCCTAGATTTTTGATGGAAGACCTAACGGTTTTCCTGAAACACGTGAATCTTTGAACACTAATGCAGTGTACGATCTGTCTTTTCATCCCTTCAAACTTTCGTTCTATTTTCTTCCAATCTCACCAAAAACGAACTGGGGTGAAAGACTTTTTCCTGATCTCGTTGCTCAAATGTACGTGAATATAGGGAGCATGAGATTTCAAATGTAGAAAATTGCCAGAACAGGACATTAACGTTTTTTTTTTGTTAAGGTCATCATTGACTGGAATAGAAAAAATTCTTTTATGACATCATTAGGAACAGCTACACAATTGTATAAAGTCCTTGAGTGTTCCCCCACTTCCCAATATAGTTGGTTGTTAGAAAAGACTAGATTGTTTATTGCCCGACGATATTATTTCAATTTTTTTTCATCCATAAATAAAAATCAATTTTATCGTTAATCTGTTGCAGTTAAAACTGTTTTCTAACGAATCGTTCATTTTATCTGATTACAGATACGTGGGAGGTGCGAAGATTCGTAAAATTTCATATTTCCGGTTTGTACATATGATCTCAAAAAATATTACACAAAAATGACTCTGAAGAGGAAGGATTATGAAAGAGTGTACTTACTAAGCCGATAGTTGTATACTGTACAATGACGACTAATAAGTTTATTTATAAAAATAAAGGAAAAAAACTGCAAGGATACGCGGTTGAAAGAGATAGAGAAAAATAATGATGCGCCTTGCCTTTATGTCGTGCCCGCATTGCTGTGCACGGCTGCCTTTACGATATGTGACAATAACGATAGCGATATTTCCAACGAGAATTTATCGAGCGAACTCTTTTTCGCCGAGGAATAAGGGATTGAAAAAAATATATTTATAGGTATGTTTTTTCTCTTTTTAACCGATCGAAAACTCGATGCCCGATCGAAAATCGATAGTCCAGCGTAAGATTTTACGCAGCTCTTAATTACTTTTGTAAATTTAAAGACTTTAAGTTACGTCATTAAGAGGATTTATATATATTTATGATGTGTTAAGGGCGAAGAATACTTGTGAGAAATGTTTCGCAGAAAAGACAACATTGTGTTACGATCCACTGTTATCATAACTGCCATTCCATGCCATCGAAGTATCAGAGCCACAACAAAAAAGCCCCAACAAAAATCGTTTCTCCATGGTTCGAATAAGATAAACTAGATGGTGCCTTAAAAGTTTTGACGAGTACCACGACTCCTGATACAATTAACAATATTTTCTTACGAGTACTGACATTTGCTCAAAATGAAGGCAAATTTTAAATAAAAGAAAAAAAGAACTTCAATCTTGTAAAATTGAAAGGAAACGTTTCAACGTTACGAAATAATCACAATCAAAATTTATTACTATCGTCATTATTAATTTCACTATTTTAATGTACATATCAGTGCCTTAATCGATTAAGATGACGAATATCAATGTTAAGCTACGTCAAGACTATTTTTTCTACCTGTACTTTTTCTAGAAAATATTTAATAAAAACAACAAATACATTTTACTATTTATACTTGAAAAAGGCAACTATTTCAACAATTTATTATTCCCTGTCTTTATTCCATCTTCCCAAATTCTTTCCCATAATCGTTAAAGCACAAAATCGATCAAATGTGATATTTTAATCACAGGTGTGCGGATTAGTTGTGTTGAAAATCGTTTCTGATACAAAACAAGCGAGCATTCCAAAAGCGTGAATATTTATGTCACCTTAAATTAATTAATTACGAAATCAGACGATTTGATTTAACGTGAAGGTGGACAACGATAAGCTGAGCGTCATAGTGCGTGATTGACCAAAACATTAGCATGTTTTCAGAATATGGAAAAATATGGAAGTCAATTTCCAAATTGAAAATAAAATGCCAAAGAATAAAAATTGATTACGAGTCATCAATTTAGTGTTTTTTATCTTCGAAGCAACGAATTTATTGTCTCAATATTCGTGACTCAGGGCCATACAAATTTTCTACATAGAGCGGCGTTCGTTTTGTACTTCTAGCGATTTATAGGGAACGAAATTATAAGAATGAGTCACAACGCTGTTGCTTCGGCCCAATAAAGAGTTCTTGATGTAAAAAAAAAAAGTAATATCGTTATTTCGTTGCTTAGTCAAATTAGACTCGCTCGGTTGGTTCGTTCTTCGCATTTATTTACCCTGTCTCTGTTTCTGGTACTCCCTCGAGCTAGCACGAGAGACTGAAGGGTCGATTTCCGGACACGTTCCACGCAGGGGGTGATTGCGTTGGCCACGTCACTTCCGTTCGACCGGTCACCTTTCCGGTATACGCTCGATATGATGCACGCGGTCCGTTACATTTCAACCCTCGCCTCGATCAACCCTTCCATCCAAGAAATTTCCATTTCAACGTAATGGGATACATAAAAAAATAGTAATAGCCATGAAGTGTCAACAACGACAAAGACAACAAAAAATTGATACTTATTATCGTGATCAGGACGGTGCATCCAACAACAAACGCAAACAACGCATCGGAGCAGCTAGTGAAAACGGAAAATGACGATTACGGCAGCATCGACTAGCTTAAACGATTTTGAGGCTTATATGGAATTTTACAGAACTGCTAACTCATATTTTTTTCGGTACCACGTATCGATCGGTTTCCTATAATCAACGCTGGACATACACGACGAAGTTTCTGGTTGAAAAATATGCTTAATTGTTATATTCTCAAGCTGGTGAGCTGAAGCTTTTAGTGAGTAAATAACAAGCTCTCGTACGACGTGCTCGACACATCATCGGTTGATCCAAAAATTGTTCGAAAAAGAGACAAGTCCAAAATTACATGCCTTTTTAAACTCGAGCCACGGTAGTCCGATTTATAATTGAAGTTGCTTTTTTCTTCAAAAAATGAACATGACACGATGTCCAAAAATGAATTAAAAAAGTTATATCCAAAAATCCAGAAGAATTGTAACGACTTTTGTCAGTTCCAAATTTCTCAGTACAGTTTTTTTTTTGTACAATCCCCAAATTAGCTCCCACGTGGATTCGATGTTCTGCTCATGGAATATTAATTTTGATGGTCAAGAATAAAATAATTTAAAAATAAGTGGAACTACTCGAATGCCAAATTCATTTGATATCGAAATACAATTTTTATTGTATATAAAAATCCGGAATCTATTCGAGGAAAGATGTTTCTCGTACAAAGTTCGTCGCTAAATAGCAATTTGCGTTTCTGAAATGAACGTAATATTTGATTTATTGAGCAGTTTGTTGAGGGTGTTGACACAGGTTATTCTCTAACGTTCGTTCCCGTCGTTATCATTAAATTGTAGAATAATTACCATTTCATGTGGGTAACGACGAACTGGACTCTGAATTTCATTTATTTTTATTTTAAACAAAAACTGGCAAGGCCCAATTACGAATAAGATTATACATCGACCGACGATACAAGGAAGTAGAACAAAATAGAAGAATGAGCGAATAAAAGCATAAAAATGAAGCAAAATAGAAAAGACGAAGAACTAAGAACTAAAAGAAGAGGAAAATGGAACTGATGTTAAATGAATTTGATGGCAATTTTAGGTGAGATTTGAACAAATTAATCACACAGGAACAATTAAATGTTCAACTATGAAAATAATTAATTTTGATCCCATCCATTATGCTATCGAAGGACAATCAATTCTCAAATATCTGTGATAACTAGTTATAAAACTGTTGATCAAATTATTAATCTTGGTTCGTAACGTCGCGACCCCGAGAGTCTGCGTACCGGAAATTTATATCTACGTCATTTAACATTGAAACACGAAACATAAATGATTGATGAAGTGTATCGTATGAATAGATCGCTGACCCTGTTATGCACTGCCGGCCAATATTCAAAAATGTTAAATATTCCTCGCGACAATGTCTCCGGAATTATCGGTGAGAAACTTTTTTATTTTTAGTGAGGTTACGGATGGACGTAAAAATGTGAATAGCCTTGAGACCGGGTTGATTGTCGAATTACGTGACAGTGTAAGAGAAAAAATAGAACGCCGTGAAAACTTCGACGTATTCAACGTCCTTTTTCATATTGTATTGAAACTTTCATAATTCCCTTCGGACGGTACCATAAAGTGATTTTTCCATTTCCGTATATTATTCGAAGCGTAAAAAATGTGTGAAAATTCCATCGTGCCGCACCAATCCTGTTATCAAAATCGAACGAATAATCTGACGACAATTTGCGATGCTAAGTGTTTCTTCGGGCGCAAGCAGGTCAATGAATTTGTAAGATATGGAACTTTTCGTCTTTTCCCTTCGGCCCCTCCCCCTGTTTCTGAGTCTTTACGGTTCTTATGACGTGGTTATAAAAGTATGTGGATCTTTGCCAAAAAGCTCATTGTCCCGACAGTCATCGAGCCCGCCAAATTTTACGGGAATATCATCATTGGAGAAAAAACTCTGGACAAAGTGTTTTTGTAATTTGCTGTTCATTCGTGAAGTTTCCATCATTCGTTAATTTGGGACTTTGTATTTGAAAAGAATCTGAAATGGACGTGGTTCCTATCACAACATCTTCTTTTCCAACTGCTGTTGTTTATCCGGTTATTTTTTTCATCATGGCTCTCGTTGCCATACATTTTTATATGGAAAGCCTTAGGATCGTACAAATGGGTAAAAAGTTGCCAGGTACGTTGACATTTCTCTCACAATTATTGTTTTCTTTTCAATTATAATCTTATTTAACTGGAAATTATTTCACTGATTATCATTTTTCAATTTTTCTTGACAAATTTCATTTTATTTCGTAATATGTTTTCTATTTTTTTTTTTGTGTTTGTTTATTGTAAATTCCGGTGTCTCAGGACCCCCCACTGTACCGTTCTTTGGCAATGCTCTTATACCTCTCGGTGTCCATCCCAAAGACGCTCTGTACACGTTACTTCAGTACGAATCATACGGAAATGTGATCAGAGCCTTTCTTGGTACAAAGCTCGTAATTTTTATAATGGATCCACGCGACGTCGAAATTATACTCAGTAGCACAGTGCACATTGACAAATCCGCCGAGTACAGGTGAAAATTGAACTATAAATTATTATTTTTCAAGCCTTTTACAATCACAGAATTTCATTTGGAATTTTATTTTAAATCTAACAATTTTCGCATCTTCGTTCCATTCCGTCGATCAGGTTCTTTGCGCCCTGGCTTGGCCAAGGTTTGCTCATAAGTACTGGCGACAAATGGAGGACCCACAGGAAATTGATTGCACCAACGTTTCATTTGAACGTTTTGAAAACGTTTGTCCCACTTTTCTACGAGAACAGTCGCGAGCTTGTGCTTCGCTTGCGTCAGGAAGTTGGCAAGGAGTTCGATTGTCACGATCATTTGGCAGCTGTCACGGTTGATATTTTATTAGAAACGGCGATGGGAGTTCGCGGCCGTAAAGACAAAACGGGATTCGATTACGCAATGGCAGTCATGAAGTGAGAATACTTTTTCTTCCACCTTTCGATAAACAAAAACGACATTTTTTTCATTTTTATACATTTTTCCGCAAAGAAACTCAACGAAATGGATGTGAATTTTTTTGATCATCGATAAAAACTCACACACCAAAGATTTATTTAGATTCCCTTTCAACTTGAATCGAACGCGAATAAGAACGATCTTTCAGTTTTTTCCATTCGATATTCCCACTGTAGAATGTGTGACATCATCCATCGAAGACAGTACGACATCCGTATACGTCCTGATTCGCTATTCAAAATGTCGAAAGACTTTAAATTACAAGAAAAACTTCTGGGCGTTATCCATGGACTCACAACTTCTGTTATCCGTTCAAAAAAACGAGAGTACGATAAGAAAAACGAAGAAGACAGTCATATTCGAATTGAGGATCAAAAAAAGTTGGAGGACGAAAGAAAATCGGAGAATGCCAATGAAACGACAACCAGTAATCAGAAGATGCGATATGTCAGGGACGATTTGGACGAAATTGATGAAAATGACGTCGGTGAGTCGCGATGAGCTCCAAATATGAAAGACTGTGAATTAGCAACAATAAAATAGAGACAATTATTTTTCTACCTGATAATTATTCTATCAGCTGCGATTGTTGTAAAAAAATATGAAATGACGCTGAGATCCATCGACATTCATCTTAGGTGAAAAAAGACGTCTGGCTTTCCTCGATATGATGCTCGAAATGGCTCGCAACGGTGCAAGCCTCACGGACGAAGAAATCAAAGAGGAAGTGGACACAATTATGTTCGAGGTTTAAAAATTTGATAGTAAACACTGAGAACGAGTTTTTTTTTTTTTGAATGATTAACCCTGACAAATTTACAGGGGCACGATACAACGGCTGCGGGATCCAGTTTTGTTCTCTGCCTGTTAGGAATCCATCAAGACGTCCAAGTGAGTGGATAATCTTATGTTTATATTGCAATGACAAATGACACAGGCGCAATAAGCACATCGCGATATCCTCGAAGGAAGAATCGCAAAATCGCGTAGTAATTGGAAGTTTTCATGCGAAAGACTCGGAACAGTTTATTTCAATGTCTTTAGATAGGCGATGACGTCTTTTCGTTCTTCGGGCTTTTTCAAACCAGGAAAAACCATTTTTGTTCCTGGCACCATTTTTTTCGGTATCTCGAGATATTCGTCCAACGATTTCTCGTCCCAAACGACACCTTTTTTCTTCATCGAATCCGAGTAATTGAAACCTTCGGTAGCTAAGAAGGCCAATCGACTTTTTTAAATCTTCCCTCGACCAGACTCCCGGGGAAACTGATTAGGGATACTCACTTCCGCAAGTATGACCCATAATTCCGAAGAGGTTAGGGCCGATCTTGTGCTTTCCTCCCTTGTCAACGTTATGACAAGTTGCGCAAATTTTGACGAATAATTTTTTCCCTGCAGCTGCATCACCCATGACTGTTACCAACAGAAAGATTCCCACTCCAAATTTAATTACTTCCCCTTGATTTTTGACGAAAATTGATAGAAAAACTTTTCTCGCTATGTCTCGCTGACTGACAGGAAATTTCGATACTTTCGCACGAGCCGGTGTTATTTCGGGGTTAAGTCACGCTACCCATTGTTATTCATTATTATGAAGGCACCATCGTCTTGTTTTTCTTTCAAAGAAACGAGAAAAACTCCTTTGCTCCATAAACCGATGATCACAAAATATTTTGACAGATTCGTAAAGCATGAACATTTTTGTTCAATTTGTTATTTCTGTGGCTAATTATATATCCACAGGCGAGAGTGTATGAGGAACTTGATGAAATATTCAAGGGCACTGATCGCGAGTGTACTTTCCAAGACACTTTGGAAATGAAGTATCTCGAACGAGTCATCATGGAGACTTTAAGACTCTTCCCACCAGTGCCAGCAATCGCGAGACACCTTAACGAGGATGTGCGGCTTGGTAAGCTTATAATAACAGTCGATGAGATTTTTTTCAAACAAAAATGAAAGAAATGCTTAAATTTAGTGTTTTCCTTCTTTTTCAAAAGCTTCAGGCGATTACGTCCTCCCGAAAGACAGCACGGTCGTCATACCACCGTTCAAAATTCATCGACTTCCCGAATATTATCCAAATCCGGAAGTCTTCGACCCAGACAACTTCCTGGCGGAGAAAACGCAGAACAGGCATTACTACGCGTTCATCCCATTCAGTGCAGGATCGCGGTATGAGAAATGATAATAAAATTATCCATCGTATCAAATTCCAATCATACCTCAGCTTAATTAAAATTATATCGAGCAGATCGTGCGTTGGACGAAAATACGCTATGCTCAAACTCAAAGTTCTGCTCTCAACCATTCTCCGGAACTACAAGATTCTCTCCGACCTTACGGAAAAGGATTTCCGCCTAAAGGTTGACATAATTCTGAAGAGAGACGATGGCTTCAGAATAAAGATCGAGCCAAGGAACAACAAGGACGTCGTTACCGAAGTGCTCTAACCATAATTCGATGAGAAACTTGATCATTTATACTTTTCACTATTCACTCGAGTCCGAATAAAATCATTTACATGTTTCAATACTCATCGAAATTATTTCATTGTTTTTCTAAAAATTTTCCAATCCCACGATATACGAATGGCAAAAAAACTCAAACCTCCATCCGATCAAGAGGAAAAAATGATGAAGCGATTTATAAAAAGTAGATTTATTCATATGCTACACGAGGATCAGGATTTCCTTTGACATTTGAATCGTGTTCTAACACTTCAATCTTTTCTTTGCATCTCTTTCTTTCTGCGAGAAAATCCATGCCCCAGGGAATGATGAACACGCAGTTTAAACAGATCAAGACCAACTGACATATCGGGAAACTGTCCGTGACGTCTTTGATGAATCCTGTTGGAAAAAAAAAACAATAAAAAACGATAAAATCATAACGAAAGAAACGTGCGTTGAGAATTTATAAAGAAAGAATAACATTTCTTTTAAATCTTTGACTCACCGATTACGGGGCCGAAGAAAATGGTGATCATTCCACTAACGACTGAAAAAATTCCATAAGCAGCGGCGTACTTCTCAACGGGAAAATTTTCGACCACGACTAGGGGCTGAGGGACGAAAAGACACGATCGAACCATCCCAATGGTTGCGACTGTGATCAGAATACCGGGTAGTGTATGATCGCAGTAGAAAAAGCCAATTTTCGCAAAAGCCATGCAAATCATAGCGATAAAAAATAAGATTTTTGGTCGTGCATTGACGAACAGAGTAAAGATAGCCAAAAGTATTCGGGATACGAGTTCAGCTGCTGCTGACACGGTAATGGCAAGTGCCGCGTCTTTCGTGCCGTAACCAAGATCGGTCATCATGAGTGGCATGAGCGAACTAAAAGTGAAATCACTCATGAAGACTAAACTTATTCCCAGGCTCATAGTCATAAAAACTCGATCCTTGAAAAGCGATAGTTCGAACAAGTTGCTCATCGTGGCGCTGTGGTAAAAAGCTTCATTAATACTGGCATAGAATGGCGCAAACGAGTGTAAGACAAAAAAGAACATGATCTTACAAAAGCCCCGATTCTTCGGTTGCTTCGTTCTCATCAGTGGCTTTCTTCGCATCTTTCGTCTCGTCCTTCTTTTGCATGATTTTTCGTTTCTTTTCGATAATGCGCAATGGAACCTCGGCATAGGTTGATCCAACGCCGGCGATGTTTCCGATACTAGATGCCGATAGACCAGACATTGTGTTGGCCATGTGACGACGACATGTTACCGATGCCGAACGCAGACGTATTCCGTGTTCGACATCCGAGTTGGAGGCAACTCTGACCTGTTGCAAAAATCGCGACGTCAATGAAGAAAGCTCGTCCTTCCCCTTCCACCTTGGTCGCCCTCTTTATAATCTCATTTTACTGGTTAACAAACGAATTCCAAGTGTTTCCTGGTACAGAATAAGTTGAGAAACAAAAAAAAACAAAAATCCGCGCATTACTCTAAGAGTTTCAATGAGAAGAGGAACCTCGCGTAGTCCACCCTCTTTTAGACTTCGGAGGCTGCTCCACCTGCTCGGTTTTGCGAACACCTGGGCGGCGTGAATGGTCGAGCGACGATTTGCGAGTACGGGATGTACGAATTTGCCTACTGAAGGCTTTTCCTGCATCAGCTTCTCCGACATTAGTATCCTGCTCTCCTCGGCCAGACGAGCCCTTTCCATCCGGACCTCCTCCGGATCTCTCCTGTGCCATTCGACCGGATGCATCAGCATCATTCCGACGATGCAGTTTAGACTAAGACCAGCCGTGAGAGCGGCGGTCCCTGTTTAAATGCCGAATAAAGAAACAGAGGGCATGAGCGACCGAAAGGAATGAGAATAATGAAATTGCGAAATAAAAAAATTAATCTACCGAAACAAAGAATAAGAGGTCTAAAATGTTGAGTTCAACAAGAACGTACGATCATTGCTGTGTTTGAGAAACAGGGAACTATTTCAAGAGGAAACCACTAAAAGTTGTTTTTTTTTGTTTCTATTCAAAAGTTTTAACCATAACGGTTAGTATTTTTGACAAAATGGATTGCAAAAAAAAATGAAAAAAACATCGCAATTCGTTTCATAATCACGAAAGTTATAATTTTTCATTTCTTGATTTTGAGTGTTTCGATCGACAAAAAAATGCAGTAAGAATCAGTTTTCAAACCCACCTCGAAATCCGTAAATATTCATAAACTTTTCTATAGTTATGGGATACACGATTCCTCCCAGGCCAATAATCACGTGAGCTGCACTCATTACCTGGAACAAAATTGAGCTCAAGATAATTTCGTAGCAATAAGGAAGCATCTCTATCATTTTTGTTAATTCACACTTACCCTTGTACGTTTCTTTACCCAATACGAATTAAAATTCGCGTTGCATATGTTGTTCATTAGGCCCAGCCCTATACCTTGCACAAAACAGATCAACACGAGGTGCCAAATATGAGTTACGAAAGCTGACACAACGTTAGGAACAGAAAAAAGTAAAGCTGCTGTGACTCCCACTCGTCTCATCGCATATTTCTTCAACAATGCAGTCGTCAACAAGCCTGAAAATAAGAATTCACACCTTAACATGCCTGAGGTATTTCATGCATCTATCGAAATTTTGATACCGCAGTTAATCAATTAACAAACTAATAAAGGTGGAAGCTTGATAGTTAGGGAAAACTTACCGGATAACGAGAAAGTGATCATAAAAACGGAGTTCAAAAGAGTCATAACCGAGCTGGCTTGTCCTGTAGCCTCAAATATTTCACCGAAAACGATCACAAATGAGGAACTGGGACCAGTAGTCACGACCTTGACATTTACGTAACAAGCATTTATTTTTCATGGGATAATTAATTCGTAATTAAAATAAACATGGAAAAAACCACTTCGACGTTACGAATTTCACGATTCAATGGATTCTTATGAAAATCATGCAACGCGTGCCGTTTGCAATACAATTTGTTTATTTCGTCGATATAAAAAAATCAAAGTCTATTTAAACGTCAACGAAAAAAGTCCATTTCACATTATTTTGTGGGATTTACATAATGGCTGGTTTCATTCGAGAGACTTTAGATTACGTATTCAGTTTCTAATTATACAAGCCAATTAAACGAAACTATGATATCAATTAAAATAACAATCAATTTTTGAAGGTCAATAATCGATGCAAATATAAAATAAGTAGATCACACGATTTCTCATGTTTTTCACGATTGAATTCCTCGAATGCATGTTTTTGTAAACTGTGTTCATTTCTTATCTCAACCACTGACATTTCCTTCATTCCACAAAACGATTGTATTAAGCCGGTGACGATGCCATCACGTGTAAAGAAAAAAAATATATATCATCCGGGCGTTACGTGAACGATAATTTTTGAAAAACAATTAACGGAAAGATGAATATCAACGAGTGGAGATCAAAGTGGACTATCTCGTCAATTGTTTATTTCCAATATTTTCTGCAAAATCATGTTTATGAAGAATCGTAGCGTTTTTCGCATGTCGTGTATTTATTCTCTTTCGTTTTTTGTTCAGAATTGGTTAACAAAGTTTTCTTCTGGTTCATGCAGAAAAGTTTATAAAGAATTATTCCAGTTCCTCCGGGTTGTATAAAAGATTTATATTTTTATATTTTATGGGCTCTGACACTGTGATTTATGTTTTCATACATACCAGTCTTCTGATAACGATTATAAAAGCAAATTCCAGTAACAGATATTAAACAACCCATTTCCATGGTGAAGTGCAACTTTGAATTCCTTATGGTGACCATTTTGAATTAAAATTTGTTCAGACCTTTACACGCAATGGGGTGTATGAATACAAAATTATTTTATAATTTATTTTTTGCATTAACCAAAAACATTTGCGACACTAGTGCTCACAATTTTTTTTCACTAAGAGTAATAAAAAATTGAATCGTGTTATTTTATTATTGTTTAAAACGGGCCTCAAAAATTTTAGTATTTTTTTTTCGGATGCACTCACAAAAACAAGGACCATGGAAATGGCTATAATCCATCCAAAGCCACCGTCCGGTGCAAGGTCCTCCGATGTTATTTCTTCCTCAATCTCCTCGTTCATTTCCAACAATTGTAAACTGTTATTGCATTGATTATTATCCTTTTCAGCAAACTGTGTCTTGGCTTTCATAGTTGTGATTGATGCTGGCATATTAAAATGGTATTATTTGTGAAAAAAAAAAAAAAATAGTCCAATGTTATGACAACGAAATATCACGATTTCGATTGGTAAAACAGAACTGTGCATTGGCGATGAATCAAAACAGTAGATTTCGAGCTTTTCTTTGGTAAAATGATTTACGTATGCGTCAATACCCGGTAGACACTCTTCCTGGACTGTACGAGATGTTCGAATAAAACTCAGTGATTTTTCGGAGTTGAATAAACACGCGAACACTTATTTGAAGCAACAACCGAACATCAACCCTCATTCATTTTTGAGAATTTTTTTCATGGTTCTATTTCCATCTTTTCCTTCAACTTTTACTGCGGACAAAGACTTGATTCGTCCTCAATGATTTTGGGTAAAATGAACGTTAGGTTGTCTACAGCGAAATAATGATCGTTATTAACTCCACAGATAATTGATCGAGCGTGACTAGAATTCTCTTATCATACAGACGCTTTTTGGTTCTTGCGATCTCCCGTGGAGCCTTGGATACTGTTGAGCTTTTCACGTCTGAAGCAACCGTCGCCATTGTAATTTATTATGTTTGGGTGTGTTTTATCGTAAAACGGGAGCTCCAGATCCTCCAATGTATACACTGAATCTGCTTCCTCCTTATTTACCAATCAAATACGGAGCTTCTAAACATTCCTTATTCCAAATACGATGTATATTTCGTGTTTCCTCAATGTTTTGGAAAATTGTAGAATACAAAAAGTTGGCGTTGACATGGTCGAGACTCCTATATATACATACACACACACGCGCACGCACGCACACATGCACACATTCACACGCATACATATTGCCACAATCACATTCAAAAGTCTCCACTTCGATTAATTATTGAAAATGCGCATATAACTTGAGGAAAAATCTAATAATTTTGGTATTGTGTCTTACGAAATCAAAAAACTAATAAACGCTCGAGAAAAATGTGTAATATCGAAACTTCAGGCAAAGCTCCGCAATCTCTATATATATAAAATTCTAACTACAAAATTGTGTATGTGCCCTTTTCACGCAAAAACCACTGGGCCAATTTTGATGAATCTTTCACAGGAATGAAGCTCGTGAATCGGGATAGGTTTTAGGCTGTATTGTATGTGGATGTATGTGTTTCGGGAACCCGAACCGAAAAATCACATTTTGCATAATTTTCTCAACTTTCAAAGTTTGCAAGCAATTGGAAATTGTTAATAAATGAATAAAGCTCTATTTATCAATTCAAAGATACTTCGACAACGAAGATAATAAGCGGTAACTGGAGTGCCAGTTTGTAAAAAAAAATTATAGCGATTCTCGTAAAATCAAAGTTTGAAGATTTTGAAAAAATCTTTTCAACTTTTCATAAGATGTACCCTTTAACGCCAACTAGGTGTCCTGCGGGGTGAAGCCTGCAAGCGCGGCTAGTTAGATATAAATTCTCGATGCTTTAGCATGAACTTCGTCACAAGTTCTTATTCAATCCAGGGAAAGTGGGAAAATGTCAATTTATCAAGGGATTGATGGCAAAGCAGTAAATTTGGCGCCTGACTCGTGGCAACCCGTCTCACAACGATGTCGTACTGAAAAACAATTCACAGGCGCCTCCCTGTATTCCGCATCAGCGCTGAACAAATAGTTTAATGAATGAGTCCAACGATTGGTTGAAACTATCTTTATTGCTCTAGCATGTGCCGTTACATTTAGCCTCTGCGCATACATTGTGAGGATTAAGACTGAAAAATACCGGCGCAATGTAGTATCAGGCAACGACCTTGAATTTTGGGAAATTCTTACTTCGCAGCAGATTGTAAATTTTCATGAAAATAAGATAAAATTACGAATACATACGAAAACTTTATCTTCAATGGAAATTTACATTTCACACGGACGAATTCCTAAAAATTTAAGGTCATTGCCCGACTCAGTTTTGTAACGATAATTTTTCGATGTTAATTCTCTGTCTACGGCGTTTTATTGAAGACTCCTCATCCAAATTAACACACGTACGCTACTCAAAATCGTAGTGATGGTGAGCTATCGTCAAAGCAGGGTATCTCTACATATAAACATCGAAACCTGCTAATGACCTTGGAGACGATTTTCGGATCGGTTATCTTTCAGTTGCTACACCTGTTCTATTTCTGGTATCACAATTCGGAGTCTTCATGGCAAGTTACACTTGAGATGTTCTGCGTGTAATATGTGGAACTCCATTTTCAATTGCGTCAGCGATATTTCATAATTGCTTCAAATCTTCTGTTCACGAGCAGCGCCGACGAATATTTCGGTTCGCAGACCCCTTTCGCAATCGGTTTATGCCTGAGTTCAAACGTCCAATATCTCAGCAGGGCAAACTCATAGCGTTCCGCGTCTGAATTGTTGGAAAGTTCCGGCAGCAATGACTTCAGAAGGAAAATTTTTGAGATAGAATAATTCTAGTAGATGCTTGTTGATGGAAAATCCATGAGTGATTTCCGCCGCACATTTGACGTGCTTCGCAGCAAATTCATTCTTAGAATGTAAGAATACATTACGCGCTACCAGAAAACGATTAATCAATCGGATGCTCGAAGATCGTTGCTTGTACAGTAACCTCGCCTTATCCGCTGTGTATAGCCATCGTGCGTCCTTGTATATTTTTTCACCGATACATCGACACATTCTGGAGTGAGATCGTTCGATGACAGAAAAGTAGTCTGGCAAAGGATTGTGACTGGCAGTCCGTGACGCGACTCCCATACGAACCATTGATTCAAAGTTTACTGAAAAAGCTCACGAATAAAAATAAATAATAAATTTGCAATGTTCCGTCCATTTGGAGCCTGAATACGAAAATTCTTTGATCCACTTCGCACCACAAACTGGCGTCACGATTTTACCAAAAAACGACCTTGACTCTGATAATCGAAAGATCGTTACGATCGATAGTGAAATAAAATACGTCACGAGATCGAGATTACAGGTTAGCTGACAATTCAACCGATTCCCGGTAGTAGCTGCATCCGAGAGTCTCGTGCTGAAGTCTCAGAATTTATTCAGCTCATAATTGGAGAGTACTCGTGTTAAAAAAGTGCGCGATCATCGATATAATAATCTCGAAACTCGCATATAGTCGTAGTTATCTCGACGATGATCGTAAGCGTAAGAAGTAAAAAGAATAAAATGTGGTAGCCGTTATTGATCACAGAGTTCGGTGCGATCGAGTGTATTGATGAATAGCGTGCGGGTGGCTCCGCATGTGGTGCTTAATCATTTTTCTTACGCCTGTTTTTTTTTTCAACAGTTTTTTCGTCTGGTATCATTCAGTGCCTTAACCCCTCGTGATTTTTACCAACGGACATGAGGAAAGTTTGAATAACAAAACGAACCGTAGTATTGCGAGCGAGTATAAATTCCAATCGTATGAATATACAAGTGCAGACAATAGAGGCGGTGCGAGAGAAGGAGACCGTGAGAGAAAGGGAGCTTATTTGACCGTTGTTATAGGGTGAAGATTACTTATCTTTAGGTGTCGCACAACATCGCGAGATAAGGCGGAAAATCCATCATACGGTCAACGACAGAATCACAATTACGATATAACAAAGTGAATCCCCTTGGGGCATCATTTCAGTCTCGTGAGCATCTCGACGTGTTTGACAGCTGTTTTCAACCGGTTCTTTCTTATTTTAAATCATTCATTGATTGAAAAATCGTTAAACTCTCATTTCGAAATGAAAGCACCGAGGAAAGCTCCCGATGGAGGCTGGGGTTGGATGGTGTGTTTGGGCAGTAGTTTCATAACGGTGAGATTTTTTTTTAACAATATCCAACGCTCATAAAAATTCCTGAACACTGTATACAAACAAAAAAGCTAATAAAAATCGTGAATAAATCAGTAATTCCACAATAGTTTTCTTTGCGAGCATTGGATCCATCATTCGGCCTAGTTTTCCATGATTTCCTCATGGACCTTGACACCGATTCCACGGAAACTAGTTTTATAACCAGCGTTTTTGATGCCAACATGAATTTCTCAGGTATGAATCGTCAGACGCTACAACATATTTTTTTTTTTGTTTTTTTTTTGTTTTTAATGAAAAAAAAAATTAATTTTACAACTATCTGGAGTCTGAATAAATCCACGAACATCTCAGGCCTCTTCGTGGGACCTTTGCTGAAGAAATTTACGTTCAGAAAAGTCGCTTTTGCGGGAGCAGTAATCAGTTCAATCGGTCTCATTTTAACATCCAGAGCCCGCAGTATCACACACATAGTTTGCACTTACAGTGTTTTGGCTGGTTTTGGGACCGGTCTCGCGATAGCTGCATCATTCGTTGCCTTGAATACATATTTCGACAAAAAACGCGGCCAAGCGGTCGGATTTTCCATGGTCGGCACAGCGATAGCGATGATGCTCATGCCACAGGTAAAAATTTATGTTTTTATGAGCATCCTTTCCTATCATTTCAACCACAACGAATCACATGGTCCTGATAATGAAAATACGGTTTTGAAACAGATTAAAAAATTCAGATAAAATTTTATTCACACCAACTTTCAACACCATTTAACGGACTTGTTAACATTCGATTGCAACTTTAGTAAATCTACTACCTTAACACCGGAAAACAGTAATCTTCTTATCGATTCACAAAAAGTATCACCACGAAGGATCGGCTGCTTTATCCAATCGAGTAACGACGATTATTCGATTCGATCATATTTAGTAAATGGACAAATCACGGGGATTGCAAATCAACAAAAATCGCGTATCATAAAATCTAAAAGCACTTGTTGTATATCTGATCGAGATAACGGGATAAAATATTCCATCGTGTCATGTGTCTATACTTTGTCGTTCATTGATCGAATGTTATTTTCTTGTTTTCCAATTAGCTGGCTCACGTTCTCCTCGATGCATATGGATTCCGTGGCACGATGCTGATTATCGGTGGCTGGGCGATGCATTCTATCGTCGGTAGTTGTCTTCTTCGGCCGGTGGATTATTCGAAAACATGCCAAAAAGCTACATTGAATTGCAAAGTATTTAAAAACGTAGGAACGTCTTGGGGTGTTCCTGATGCTCAAAAGAGAAATGAAAAATAGTGAAATAACGTTGAAGGATCAAAATTTAAACCGATCGGTTTGATTGGAATGATTTCATATATTTCATTTCAATGAATAATTTAACACGCAGAAATGCCTCTCGTGCTTTTTCATTCGATCAATCAACCAAAGCAACAGTTACGACCACGAACATAAAAAATATTAGACGAAAAAAACAGCTGTCAATTTTGCAGGCAATAGAATCTGGGAAAGCCGAATGCAATGGCGAAATAGAAGAGACGAAAAAGATTCCCGAAGCTCAGGAGCTCTTGAAAATTTCCGTTAAACCTGAAGAACATGACGTTGGGAAAAGCCTGGGATTTAAAAATTCAATCGTTCGGGACGAAGGTGTCGTTGGTGTGAACAAGAAGCAACTAGGCTGGTTCAAATCACTTTTTAAAACAATATCAGATTTTCTGGATCTTGAACTTCTCAAAAATTCTGTCTATCTCAACGTCATCATTGGATTGAGCTTGTTCAATGTGGCCGAGACGAATTTTAAGCTCATGACTCCATTTTTTCTTCGAAGCGTTGGTAAGATCACGTCAAAACTTTCAGACTACAAAAATGCTTGGGGAATTATTAATTCATTCGATACGTTGATTTTCCTCAGGTATGACGAAGGGAGAAATAGCTTTTTGCCTTTCCCTCACTGCCGGTACCGATATCATGGCACGATTAATTCTGCCGATAATCTTTGACAAAATGGGCACTAAACGGAGGCGGATTTTTTGGATAAGCTCTTTGGTCGTTGGAGCTGGGCGATCCGGTAAGTAGAAGTCTAATAATATTATTTAGTTCAAGAAGCATGAGCAACAAAATATTTTTTCCTTCCATTTTGCCTGAAATTCATTAAAAAGACATTACAACGACCTCAATAAAAAAAAAAAATCATGATGGTTCGTATTCAATTGAGAATGTTATCTATGCTTGTTATTACTGAAAATTTCGACATTGGGTAAAAATACCTTTTTTATCATGAAAAGATATGACGTAAGTAAACATTTAACATAGTGTCTTTGCTTCAATATTTATAGCAATAAAATCCACTACGTTTATGTATTTTTGCTCATACATGAAGATTTAAATCTGCACGTGGTGTAAGGACCAAAAATTCAATTTAAAATGTGGAAAATGATAAGAAAACATTACTTCGTTGGAAGTTTGAACGTTTCTTTATTTTTCAAGCTCTAGCCGAGCAATCCAAAGGAATTTTGCTGATGGCTGTTCTAGTTTTTATCGGATTTATAAGAGGTGCAGTAATTCTTAACATTAATCTGTCGGTCTCGGAGTGCTGTAGCCTAAAAAAGTTGCCACATGCTTATGGACTATTCATGGTGTCGAAAGGACTATTTTCTCTTGCTCTGAGTCCCCTCGTTGGTAAGGATGACAAATATTTCGCGAAAATATTCCATGGGAAGGAAAAAATGATAAAACCGGATTAAATGATTGACTTGTTTGTCAAGGTTTCGTTAGGGACTACAGCGGCAGTTACAGGTTGTGCATTCATGCGTCGACAGCATTGATAACTCTGACTTTTATCGCGTGGTCGATCGAGTTCTCGTGGAAGGCCATACGTCAAAAGAACAACGAAGACGGCGGTGAGATCGAAAAAATGTCGGTAAACGACAAGCAATTAGCGTGAATCACGTGAACCATTTTTATTATTCTGAAAAGACAGTTTCAGTTTCTAACTTTTCGAACGTCGAACTTACTTCAGAACATTTATCGCCTAAGTCGATTGCAACAGCTTTTATGAGTGCTCACTTTATGACCTGGAAGAATTTCGATCTCTCGTTTATTTTTATTCAGGATTTATACATTTTTTACGAAAAAAATCGACGAATGCTCTGCGAAAGATATCGAATCTTACGTACATACTCGATAATATATTTTACATTTTTCGTACACCTTTTCATTCGCGTATCTTTTGCATGGCACGTGACACAAATATACTCGATCTTGATCGGAAAAAATATTAACAACACGTTCGAACTACCGAGCGAACACGCGTATTTCGAATCCGTTTGTTACGAGACAAAATATTTAATGTTCAAGTAGAATTAACAAATAATTTTCTAAGTACATAATCGAAACCGTGAAGCACACTAAAAACACCTAAATATTAGAATTTACCACTTAGGGAAACGGTCTCATTTTTTGAAGCTACACCGAGACAGTTCTCGTGCATTACAAGTGAATCAATAGGGGGCGTGAAACACGCTGTAAACGGCGAGTGCATTGGCCCCATTGTTTATGCGATAACCAACGAAGCGCTGTCGAGGAACAAAACGCAACTGTGTAATTTTACCGATGAGAATTATTCTCGATTCAAATATATTTAATTCAAAATATGTTTAATTCCGAAGACATAATACGATTGAACAAAGAAAGTAATTCTCTGCTTTTCGAATTGTCCACTCTGCTTTTGATACGAAAGAGATTGTTGTTAGTTTTAACGCAAGTCTGAGAAATAATTGTATTTATTGCATAATAAAGTAATCTATAAAATTGTAAAAATTGTAATAAAATAAATAAGCCATAAATGGGAAAAAAAATGTTTTGTAGAAAAAGATTTTCCGTTGATAATTTCATTTCGCCCATTTTCCAGAAAATTCTATACCATTTCATATTTTAGTTTATTTCGTCACCCATGTCGTTGTCAGTTCACATACAGAACCACCGAAATTTTACTTAATTACCAACAAAGTAAACTCATAACGAAACAATAAACAAAAAAGAACAGTGAAATAAAAAAGTTGGCATGCTTCGAAATCTTCAGTGAGCAATCGGTCAATCATCGGTCTCATCGGTAGAAAACTGCGGCATCGTCTGTAACGAAAATGAAGATAAGAGGTCGGTCGGTGATTAGATTGGTCAGCCCACGACGACAACTGTGAGTTGACTGACTGGATAACGCGTGCATATGTACTTCTCTCTCTCTCTCTCTCTCTCTCCTCGATCTCTCTTTTACTCTCGTTTATCTCGACAGTGTCTCATCTCGGTGTTTCGAGAGCAGTCAGATCGGAACCCTCAATTCGACGTCACGTTCTCTCCTCGCTTCCATAGTGAATTCCTGAAGCAGCGGTAGTATTTTTATTGACCGGAAGCAACGTAAAAGAGAGTGACACAAAAAAACCTATCGGTGTATGTGGATCAGCAGTAGAAGCTCAAGAATGTGTGAAATACTCAAAATAAAAAACTTCGAGTGAGAGTAATTCAATTGAAGTCATTTTTTTCTTTACTCATTGAGCGTTTGTTCGCAAGCGAACAATTTACCTGAAAAATGGTGGAGAAAAAAATGGTACCACCTGATGGAGGTTGGGGCTGGGTCATAGCCATAGCCTATGGATTGAACAACGTAAGTGAACATTGTTACACTTGACTAAATAATGACAAAGACCCACCATTTGTCTTTGTGTCAATCGAAAAAGAAACGAAAAAAATTTCCATCGTATATCGGAAGGTGTTTGTTCGAGATATTTTTGGATCTTTTCTTTGATTTTAAAAATCGGTTTACTTTCAATTATAGCGAGAACGATTCGAGCTTGTGGTGGAATTAGATAATTCTATTCTGCATTAATTGAGGTCGCGAAACCGATCACGAGGGCATATCGAGATTACAATTGTAATATTTTTTTCGAGATCTTAGACGATAACGTACCAACTATCTCTCGTGTTCACATTGATGTACCATGTGCCACTGTTTAAAACCATTTTATATGCAGAATCGATAAATAGATAACGAGAAGGTGTTTGCTCTCGCGTATTGTTTGGTCCCTCTCTACCGTGCATATGAATTTATCTCCATTTTTCCAGACTCCATTTTCCAAGCGATAAATCTCTTTGAACTTGTTCATTTTTGTCAGCATACGATAACGAAAAGTTTTTCATGAAAGCTCCTTTTTTTAGTCGCCCTTTAACTTACTGAACAATGATTAATTGTTAAATTTCAACGCAAGAAAATCACCGGCGAGGAAATGAAATTTTACGATTCAGGCCGGAATAACGAGCGTTTCGATCATCCTAATATTTTTACGCAGTACATATTCTGAAATGTACAAAGACGAATTTATCAAAAAACTACATTGCCGTCTCTTAATTAAAAAAAAAAAGTCTTTACAAAAGCTGTGTGATGATGAATGAAGAATTTTGTAAAAATTTGACCGTGCAATAATTTCCATGAATACTTTTTTCCACAGGTAATTATGATACCAATATTGCAAGGTTTTAGTCTCGTATTAAAAGATGTGTTCAAAAAGCTGAATGTACCTGCAACCGATGTGACGATAATTCTAAGTGTGAATTCAGCGTTTGGTATGGGAGTTGGATTAATCCATGGGCCATTGTTGCGTAAATTTGGGTACAGAAAAATCGCTTTGTTCGGGTCAGTCTTATTCGCGATTGGAATAACGGCGACAGCGTTTGCCACGACCTTCACCCAATTCATGATCACGTATGGGTTAATGTCTTGTGAGTAAATGCCCAACGACCTCACGCCGTACAAACCATTGGACATTCTGTTGTAAATATTAACGAGTAATGTTCTCTGCCCCATAAGCTTTCGGTGTTGCACTCACGATGTCAGCGTTTTCACTCGCAGTTAATTCCTATTTTGAGGCAAAACGTGGACGAGCCGTTGGTATGGCCATGACGTTCACAGGGCTGGGGCCGATATTAATGCCTCAATTAGTTTCGTATCTCATGTCGTCGTACGGGACTCAGGTATTGCTCACGCCATGCACAGAATTAAGAAGTCTTTTGATATCCAATTGGACTTGAATCTTTCAATCGAATAATCAATTTGGCACCGAAGTAATGATGATGGAAATTCTAATCGAAAAACTTCCATCAGGGAACTATAATCATCCTGGGAGGTATGACACTTCATTCTCTGATAGGATCGTTGTTGCTTCAACCAGTCAAATGGCACGCTACGTGGCAGGCGATAGAGCCAGAAGACAACAAATTGAATTCAATCAAAGGTGATTGGCCTAACTCATTTATTCGCCACAATTTTCACGTGGAACTAACGTAGAAATTGATGATGGATTTTCAGACGTCGAGTTAAAAGACGTGGAATCGACAATGGGCAATGGAAGGAATGTAATTACCGAGAGTGCAAATGAACCGGAAGAAGGAAAATCCCTGACAAATCTGGACCGAACTTGTCGCAAAAGAAACGGCCTGGGTCGCATTCGATCAAACACCTTTACAAATTTAGAGGATCACTTCAACTCTGGAAAACGAGCTGCACCTTACAAATGGTGGAGTTCGGGTAATCCTTTATTTTCACTAAAAGCTGTATCGATTATTAATCCAACTTGGAAAATGAATGCCGCACAATTCGCTTTAAACCTCAACAGGAAAGAGCTTGGAAATCGTTAATTTGGGCAGCTGTACGATGCTGTTTGACGAACCGGTAAATTTTGAAGCTGTGATGATCGAAGAAGATCACGAAACAGATAAGCAATCGTTGACCGAAAGGTGCGCTGCTTTATCGAAAGAAAAAAAGGCTCTACTACTCGCCGAGGAAGAGCCGCTGACGATGGGAACTCTGGCGGATTCAAACGGTCCAGAAAAACTGTCGGTAGTAGCGTTCATTCACTTGAAAAATAACGTGATACGACTTCGGTGGCTTATTCACAAATATTTATTCAATTTTATGCCAGAAGGATTTTCTACGGTACAGGCTCATTTTTAACGGCGTTGATCTAATTTACTCCGCAGGGCTGAAGGACAATCGGAGGAATCCTGGTGGACAAAAGTATTGCGAATTATAGTGAATTTTTTCGACTTGAATCTATTGCGAGATCCAATTTACGTGAACATGATGCTCGGCATGTCGATAGCCATGTTTGCCGAGATTAATTTCGCTATTCTTACTCCATTTATTCTGGCTGATATGGACTTCAGTACAGACAAAATTGCAGCAGTTATGAGCACGCTGGCTGGTGTTGATTTGGTTTCTCGTGGGTTGGTGCCATTTCTTGGTGAATGGCTGAGACTGCCAGCAAGACACATGGCTCTGATAAGCCTGTTTCTTTTGATCTGTTGCCGAACAAGTAATTCATCGTTTCCCTTCAATTAATTTTTCCGCAACCCTGTCTCCTTGAAGAAAAATGTTTTGTTTTTTTTTTTCTCGTTACGCAGTATTGATAGTGACGAGAGATTTTACAATGGTGATCCTGGTGGCAGTGGGACTGGGTTTCGCAAAAGGGATTCGCTCGGTCAACATGTCTCTAGTCATTCCGAATCACATCCCGATTGAGAGACTTGCATCAGCCACAGGAATTCAAATGGTGGTTAATGGAATAGTGCTCATGATACTTGGACCTCTTCTTGGTAAATAATGGCTTTGAAAAGAAATGCAAATACTTTCGTTCTCATTGCTAAGCTGCTCTCATCATCAAATGGCAAAATGACGAATGACAATTGAATAATAATCAATTTTTAATTGCGCAGGTCTGTCAAGGGACAAATTTGGTTCCTACGTTCCAGGTTTGATAATGATCAATTCAACAACATCATTGACAATCATAATGTGGGTCACAGAGATGTGCATCGTGCGTAAAAAAAGAAAAAAGTCCCAGCTGGCAGAAATTTCATTGGACGTGCGATAATCTAGTAGTCGATATTTTCGTCGTTTTTTATTTTATTTTAATAAAATAGTATTATGTGTCATTGTTTTTATGATCCAAAGCAGAGAAGAATATATTTTCGCGTTACCAAGATCACCAGGAACTTTCTCAAATAGTGTGTTACACGATGATTCGTTTCTTGCAGTAAATTTCTCGGTCGCATGGCCTCATGATGCACGTCACAAGCAATCCTCATTAAGGTCGTGTCCTTGTTTGATCCCATTTTGCCGTTGAAACGGATCTAATTATACGGGGAATTCTCGTGCTCGTTACAGAATCTTCGTATTAACATTTGCCAGTCTCGTAATCTCCTATGGATCGTAAAAAAATAAAATAAAAACAAGAACAATAGAATGTTTTTCCGACCTCTCTCATGGTCTCGCGTAAGCTCCCACGGATTCTCCGCCATTCTTTTCTACTTTAGCTCATCTGTACGGCGAAGCGCGCTTCATCGCCTCGGGATCCATTCATACTTCGAGAAAGCCATGACATTGAAACAGGAAGAACGCGAGAAAGATTTAAAAAAAAAAAAATAAAATAACTAAAAGAGGCCGATGAAGCGGAAAAAGGAGGTAGAGGACATGGTGAAGGATGGAAAGGAAGAGTTGACATGAGAATGCGACGTCGTCGACTTGATCATTAAGACGAAAAGGAGTGGATGAAGATATGAATGAAAGAAAAACGATAAACGACAGGAGAAAGTGCCTTTGATTTAATATCAGATCACATTATTATAAATAAAATGAGAAAGGACGAAACGATCTGTGCCATAACAAGGCAGTAACATTAATCATCTAATAAAAATTGACTCCAAAATATTAGTGAAAAATGTCAAATCTTGAACGATTTTCAAAATTTACGAAAATTGCAGCAAGCATGAGAATCTCGTCATTTGAAAAAAAAAACCAAGAAAATTCTCGAGTGATTCGAAAAGTGCAATGCGGATATCGAGTCTAGCTGCACCCTATAAATTTTGGCACCTTACTGACTCACTATTGGTCTGTTGGACCGGCAAGTATCATTGCTTCATAACATTGCAACAACCGCGTCGATTTAGGTTTAATCATAGTGAAATGGATCCGCCAGATACTCACCAATTTGGTGAGTGAACAGTAAATTCCGATAGTCACTTGCAGAAAAGCTATAACGTTTATAAAAATACTTGTTCCGGAAAAACGATTTAAAGTTCCATTCGGCCCCGTAGTGTGCACCAAACGTTTGCACAGAATTCAATCATCCAACGTCTTGACATATTTTTAATTCCCTGTCAACGTATTTTTCGTACCATGAAGACTGGAACACTTTTTTTTAAAAACAACGACAGAGAAATGAGAAAAAATGAGGAAGGAAACAAAAGGAAAAGTTGAAGTAGCCCCGCACGAAGCAAGGTCATATTTGACGAAATGAGCGATATACGGTGTGGAATAATCAATGAGCGGTCGATGCTCCGCGTCAACAAGAAAGTGATCGGCGTCGAGTCTGTTTTCACCGGTCACGCGCTCGCATATATCGCCCATAAATTTTATGGCAATGCGGTTCACGTATTTGAACCAGAACCATTCGGACGGAAAAGACGAATGGGAAAAGCTTGCACGCAGGAGTAAATGTGACAAAAAACGAACGTCTTGATATTCAATTGGCGTTAACTGGCTCGCATCCATGTTTGCGAAATCATCCTGGGGAAAGCGAAGACGAATTCGAAAATGTAGTATCGAGAAAAGCGTTTCAATACAAAACAACAAAGGAATACGAAAAAAAAAATGCAAATTGTTATTTTGGAAACACGTGCAAAGTTTATCAATCGTGCAATCCACCTCACGCGTTTCCCTCTCGATTTCTAAAAGAGTTATATGCTTTTCTGCTTTTTTTAGCACGTCAAATCTATTTCTACACATTTTCATAACTCAATTATTTTGCACAGTTACAATACTTATAAAATACACTATTAAATCGATCTATTCGTAGTTTCGAGGCTTGTAGCTTTTCGTAATTGAGCCTTCAACGAAAAAGCGAACTGGCCGTGCCGACTGACTCGAAAGAGAATGACGAGGAATCAAATGAACCGGAAATGATTTAAATCCAATTGATACAATAGCCGAGAGATGAAAATTGCGAAAAAAGCAAAAATCCACTGAGGAATCGTGACTAAATTTGGAGCCATTTGCAATTCATTCAATTTCGTCACGTCTCTCAATCGGCGTTTCCTTTTTCTTAACTCTTTCTTCCTTATAATTCGATATATCGTTACTTACGTAATCTACAGAGTCCCACTCGCGTTTACACTCGATTTCGTCGGTTTAATAACCCGCGTGGCTCTCCCACAGTCCAAACAATTGAAACACACGCACACGAAAATAAAAATCAGTCGTCGTACACCGCGCACATTCGAATTAATGGATACACGTACGTCTTAAATATTTTTTTGCAGTCTGTTGATTACACACGAAACGTGATTACGATTTTTCTGTCTCAGCATCTCGGCTCATTTCCGGGCCGAGGACAACGCCGTCACTGTCCAGCGTGCGATACCTTGACACAAAAACATCAACAATTTAACTGAAATCAGTCGAGATATTGAACCATTTTTGAATGATTTTCGTTTTTCGAATTACTGTTAAGCATTTAATAAAATTTGGCACAGTTAGAATTAAGATTATGATTAGAAAAAGATCCAGTAAAATTTTCAAGAGGCTACAGACAACCAGAAAAAAGATATTCGTATTGGTAGTTTCATACACTTAAGGAGGTTGGCTACACACATCAATGTCGAAATGTTAGAAGCACAGGAAAATTCGAAATGATTAGAATTTAATGAAATTTGGTGAGTATATTCTCTAGTTTTAAATATGAATATACAAATTTTTTAAGATTTTTCTTCTACATAGTTTTCGAGTAATTGAACACTAGAGTTTACATGCATAAGCATAGGATTCAGATGGATATCTTTTGCATATTGTAAACTCCAATTATTCAACAACTATGTAGGCGAAAAATTTAAAAAAAATTGTGTCATCGTATTTGATGCTAAAGACTGTCATCACCAAATTTTATTAGATTCTTATCATATTATCGTATGTAGCCAACCTCTTGAACATTGAGTTTTATGATGAATCTCAGTTTTCATTGTATTTTACAAGGAATTCTTATCAATTCTTAGGAGAAATCACAGTTTTCATTGTAAAATACAACGAAATGTATAAAATCAATGTTAAATTCATGAAATTACCAATGCGAATATCGTTTTTCTGGTTCTCTGTAGCCTCTTGAAAATTTAACTGGTTTTTTCTCTTATCATAATCTACTACTGTACCAAATTTTATTAAATTCTTAACGATAATTCTAAAACCGACAGTACTTCCTTAATCAAAAGTGCATGATATAGTGCAGATCTTGAGACTCTGCAGCTTTTGTGATAATCAATATGGAAACGGTGAATTCTGATGAAATGAAAAATTAATTACCTTTGAATGTCCTGCGTAGAGAATTGGAACTTCCGGCGTCGTGTTGTTAAGATCCGAAGCGTATTTTTCGTGTTCCATAATGCCCCACAGGGGGATAGTAGCTGGTCCTGTAGAGGCGACAACAAGATTGTTAACCGCTTGAGGTAAAACTTGATAGGCTCTTTCTATCGATTCAAAATGATCCAAATCTGGTTCGGCTTTTGAAAGTTTCGTCGTTTCATTTTCAGTGGGCTTGTCGTAAGTTTTGTTGCGTCTCGTTGTGGGGACGGTCGAAACTGACTGAGGCGTGACTACGTAAACGCGTTCCTTGTTCAACGTCGAAATCGAGACCGGAAGTTCTTTCCAGGTATCTCGTCCGATCGTTGACGTCTTTACACTCGTTGATGTAGTAGTCTCGACGATTTGAGGAAACACGGATGAAACCTCGTTGTCGTGAGACGAGACCTTGAATTTAATTTTGAATAATTAGAAGGAATCAAAAGAGAAAAAATTCAAATTTTCACTCCGGAATAATTAGGTGTTACTTTGAATTAGGGGAATCATTTATCAAATATGAAAAAATATGATTTTCACCTGAACGTGAGAAATGTCGACTTGATCACTGGCAGAGCCCTCGTGCTCAAGATCGTTGAAGCTAAAGCCAGAGAGTACATCCTCAATTTCTTTTTCCGTTTCCTCCAAAGAGTTCTTGGATGAAACGACCGGTTCCGTCGTCGTGAGGTACTCGTTGGGAATTTTTTTCGATGGCGACAAATACGGGCGTGAAAACTTTGGAACTTCGGTACTGGCGGTTGTGCCTCTCGAGTATTCCTGCGAGGGAAGTAAACATTGACATTCATTGCTCGTCAAGCACTTGGAAGAGGTGAGAAAACGTATGCTGTGGAAAATTTCATTTTCTCCTGTACTAATGAAACTTCGTAACGTACTGCGTGACTTCGTAAAACGTGCATTAAAAAACCAACGTTCGTCGTCCCACATGCCTCGTTTATTCACGTACGTGCCTCTTTTCCCTTTGCGTATTTCACGATGCTTCACACTCTCTCTTCTGTTTCTTTATTCAAAGTTCTCGCGATAAGTCTTTATTTTCTTTTTTTTTTCTTTTTTTTCCACCATTTCCGGTCTATTCGCACTACGATGTACTCTTATTCGTAGCACCTTCACTTATTATCATTTTCGCGTTTAACTGTTCATTAATCAGCCGGTAGACCTCAAAGAATTGACGATGTAATCCCCGCACACACGATAATTCTCTTCATTCTCTTCGTCTCCCTCTCTGCTAACTTCATTACTTTATTCTCTCTTTTAGACTCGAGTAATCCATTATTAGCCACGAACTACTTCGGCTTGCAACGAGTTTCTCATAACGCTAATTTCTGGTTATCATTATTTCATTTATTTCCTTTCTGCTAGACAGGTTTTTTCTATTCTCTAACTGGTTCGATTGTTAAAGCCGAGTTCATCGATACAATGAAGAACGATTTTTAATTTCTTTAATTGTTAGAATTTAAATAAAATCTATTCAATTGTGTTGGGAATTTATTCTCCACTAGGCGCGGCCGTAGGCTTCGCCCCACAGCACACCTGGTTGGCGCTGAAGGGTATAGCTAGCTTTATATGAAAAGTTTTTTGAGGAAATGTCCAATTCTTCAAACTTTGATTTTACGAAAATCGCTATAGTTTTTTTTTTTAACAAACTGGCACTCCAGCTACTGCTCATTATCTTCGTTTACGATTTATCTTTGAATTGGTAATTGGAGCTTTTTTTTATTGATTAACAATTGCTTGTGAACGTTGAAAGTTGAAAAAATGATGCAAAATGTGATTTTTCGGTTCGGGTTCCCGAAACGAATAAATTATCGAAATGCAATACAGCCTAAAACGTATTCTGATTCATGAGCTTCATTCCTATGAAAACCTTGTTACAATTTGGTCAATGAGTACTGCGTAAAAAAGGCACAAGCACAATTTAGTAGTAGTGTTTTAATGACGAGATTATTCTTGTAACTTTTATGTCACCTTGCGGCTTATTTATTGACTTTGGTGCATGGGGGGTTGTCAGTTGGCCAAAAGTATTTACCTGTATCGTCCAATTGTCGATGTTCTTTTGCAGTCGTAAAACGTCGATGGAAGTGTTCGCTTTTGCTCCGTTCGGTTCGTTGGTTCTTGAAGAATTTTTGAACGGCTCTAAAATCTGCGAAACTTCGTTCTCAATTTTTTGAGTCTCTTGGGCCAAATAATCACGATTGGAATCGTAAATTGGTACTTTTCGGGCCTGTGTTTGAGATGACGTCTTTGCACTCCAGTCGTTCGTCAACGGATGGAAAGGTTTCGGAGTATATTGCGACGTGTAAGGAATTATTATTTGTACCTGCAATATTTAGTTTTTCATTTTTATCCATTGCAGCATATAATTATTGAGAATCGCTTGGATGATAATTAAAAACAAAAAAACAGACCTGCTTATTTTTTTTAGCTCCTTGTTGTCGATTGCTGGATTTCAATTTTGCTTCTCCAGAACTTTGTCCACGTTGCAGTTGATCGCGAGAAGGCTTGAAACCTAATCCAGATTGAATCTGTGAGCCATCGAACCAGGTTTGTCGACTGCCCAGTTGAGTCGACACCGGCTCATTGCTCTGTCCTGCATCCTTTTTATAATTATTGTAGGACTTCATAAGAGCTTTCAGGAAAGGTTCATCACTAGTCGCTCCTTTGGGAGGATCGGGAAGTTTGAATCCGTAACTTTGAGTGTCCTCGAATCGTATTAGGCCGGGGTAGAGATTTAGTAAAGCTTGACCTTGTTTCTTTAGAGATTCCGGAACCATCGGTAGACCTTGGAACGAGTGCCGCGGTGCGTCGACGTTCTCACTTTGTTTAATATCGTAACTCGGCTCTCCGGTCAGATTTTCGTGTTGTGAATCTTGGAGTCCTGGTCCTTGATAACTGGAAGTATTGCGCAACGATTGCTCGAAATATCCGGTGAAATCTGCTTGTTGTTTCTGAGCATTTGACCCAACGTTTCCGGTTGACGGTGCAAAATTCTCGAATGTCGAACTTTGACTGCTTTCACTGGAGAATTCTTGAGGTACAGAGGACGCAGTTACCGGTGTGATATTTTTTCCATCAGCTTTGCCATCGGACCACGCAGGTTGCAACGATTCCTCGGCTGTCCATGTAGCATTTATCCCGTAGGTTCCATCCTGATTTTGAAGCACTGCGGGAGGTTCCTCTACCGCACCGGTCGATGTTGATGACGATGCACTCGAATCATTGGAGTTTTTTCGACTCTTCTCTTCACCGAGTGAGGACAAATCGATTATGGGTGACTGTTCGTAGTGAATAACGTGTTGACCATCAGAGAAAGACTGAAAGCCATGGCTCGTTGACTGATGCGGCTGGTTTCCGGAATCGGGTCCAATATTTTGGAAACTATTTGGCACCTGTGGTTCCTTATCGCTGGATGAATTCAAAGTATCGCTATAGTCAAAATTAGCAGAATCAGGAGCCTGATGGTCATGGAAAGTGTTGGGTGAAAAATGATCGTCGGAAGCAGAAGGAATAGTTTCAGCGCCTGGTGGCAATTCTTCCACATAACCTTCGTTGTTCAGCGATGCTTCGGAATGATGGGATGAACTTTGTTCGTGATCGTTAGCGGCATTGAAGGAGGTTTCGATGTTCTGAGGAGGTTGTTGTTCGAATTGATGATCAAGCGATGGATTGAATCCACCGTTATGAGGCTTGTTTGACTGATAGTCCTGTGATTCAGGCAAAGCGGCATTGAGCTCGATCGAAGGTGAAAACGAAGATTTTGCTGAGTTCGCGCCACCCGAGTGACCATCCTCAATGCCTCCTCTGGAGAAGGAAGTTTCCGGTTGATTATAATCGGCCGGACCCTTTGGAGGATCCACCGACAAATCGATATTCAATGGCTGCGAATGAAATGGTTTGGCTTTGAAAAGTGGTGGCATTGCGCCAGGATACAAATGAGGATTTGGGATAGGACCGGTGACGGGGAACCTGGTTTCAATGCGGGCGCGAAAGTCTTGGTTATAATTGTTGTTGTTCTGATTGTTATTATGATCGATGTTCAAGTGCACCGACGAAGCAGATGATTGGTGATTCGTATCAAGGGCAGGCTGCAACGATGGTGATCCGTATCCAAAATCTGGTATACGAACTTCTTGTGAAAATGATGGAACATGATGGATGTTCGTTCTTTCGTCGTCTTTCTGTGGGTTCAGAAGAGGCTCGGTGGGTTCTGGAACTGCGACATTGGTGGAAGCTGCTGCGTAGCGTGAGTCCTCCGTGTTAACGCCTTGATACAGAGGTATCCAAGGAACTTGATTGCAGGGGTTACAATTTCTTGATTTTGCAGGTGGAAGGTAAGCTTGACCCCCTTGAGGCGATGGGGGATGTGGTAGCTTTTCCGTAGGTACATGACTACAAAAATGTATAAATGATTATCCCAAGAAAATGGAACATCTGTCAGCAGTTTTGTTTATTCGAAAATTTACTAATCGGTATGATTTTTCCGAGAAACTATATTTATCGCGGTAAAACACTGTCACCGTTGTTTCTCGCATTCGAGCATTAAATGTGACCATTCGTCGATCCATTTCACGGTGAATCGAAACTGTTTCGTTTATAACTGATTCTACTACCGAACTACAAGTCTAAGCGATAAGAGTAAGCCGAGCCAGCTGATACCGTGTTATTTCACTGACGAAGCGAAAACTGTCGGCAAGCTTATAAAACCGTGTACATGGCTCAAGTGTTAGCGTTTGACGGACGCGATATCACGTTTACGAGCGGCTCTTGAGAGTTCTTGAGATTTAATCCTATTCGTGACTGACACAATTCAATGAAATGGACAAACTGGCGTCAAATCCGATCCGAAGCAAGAGAAAAAAAAACATCATGATAGATTCTCAGGGGCTTACCCATGGTGAGCATCCGTTGGTGGACCGTAGGCTAGGGCAGGTTTCCCATAAGATGCAGCGGGTGGTCCGAGTCCATTGCCGGATGATAGAGATTGTTGGTGTCCGGAATTGAATGTCTGTTGGTGAATATTATCCGAGTGTTGTTGTTGCTGTTGAAGTGGTGGGGGACGTTGCGTTGCCGGTCCTCCGAAAGGGTTGAACCACCTCATCAATCTTGCGAAATAACCAGGCGCTTCAGTCGGTAGTGGTGCCAAAATTTTGCCGTTTCTGAACGGTGACGAAGGGGGTCCAGATCCTTGAGGTATTTGTGGCGGCAGTGGACCTCCGTGATGCGGTTGATTACGTGGATGACGAGGGATCCCTGGTCCTCGAAAAGCTTGAGCATTCGGTGGTGCTGGGGGTGTCAGGTACTCGTTCAACGTTGCTCTTCGACTTTGACGACGTGACCGGACCCCATTGCTTGCTGCCGATGCTGATGGCGCTGAATAGCACCAGCAACATATTAGCAGGCCCAAGCACGCCAAGCCCTAAGGAAAACACAATTATTCCGATCATCAAAGACGGTAGCAATCACCTCGTAAAACGAACGTCGATCAAATCTCTCATTCTCGCTCTCACAATATCGAACTTTCTTCTTACGTTGCAAAATAACTACCTCAGGGTTCAATCAATATAAATTCACCAAGTTACCAACTATCACGTGACTGGAATGATAAGTCGCGATAAGTATCGCCCGGACATACAATGCGCGCGATTTCTCTTTTTCACGAATATTCTACAACCATATGAATATAGTTATATCATTAGACTGCGAAACCCATGCTTTATACGGAATCACGCATGCCGCACAGACTTCGTAACCAAAGAAAATATCTGCACTATGACGGGAAGTGTGAACGGGAAGACATTTTCTCTTATTTTATGAAATAACGAATGAATAAATACCGTAATACGTTTACTAATTCCGTGCGATGGTGGATTAATTTATACTCGCAAAGAAACGCACTTGCGAAGCCGAATAGTACAGATCCAGCCTGTTCAGACTCACTCCGAATGCGCGCTGAAAGAGACCGCGATCCGTTAAACCAGTTATGGCAAATTTTATACCGATAAACCGATGAAAGCGCCCAGGGGTCTCGCAGAAAATATACAACGAAGCAGCACTATTAGAGAGGTGTTGCAGTCAATGGCACGAAAACGCTTCACACTATATAACGTAACGAACAAACCAAAAGTGGGTCGAGTCGTGAGAATTATTTCATATCTCCTCGCCGTGTGGATTCATACGAACCCCACAACACACGACGTTTTTCCTTACTATACAAATCTCTACACACGACACTTTCGTCATTTTTATTTAATTCTACAATGAATATGGTACAAGGTTGGAAAAGGATAGAATAAAAAATATTGGTGACTGAAATTTTTAATTGTGCTTTACTTTTTCTTGTATATTTCATTAGGAAAATATTTTCCTGACCTTCCGAATTTATCAATTTGATTCAGAGTCGAAATCATGCGGGAAATGAATTTGAAAATCTTTGGAATTCGATTCGGCCCATGAAGCTTGCCAACAAAAATGATGCTCTGTCGTCGGAACGATTCAAACAAATGTTCAATATTGTACCCTACACAATGATTAACCCATTACAGGTAAAAAAAAGTCCCCGCGTAATGTTTGAGATTGAAATATTAATAATTGCACGTTGTACGAAGAAGCCTGGCGGGGAATCGTTTTCATTATTACGGGAACCGTGACATCGAGAGAGAAAGAAAGCTGATGGTGGAATATCCTTTGAATGCTCGATCGAGACAGACCGTCGTTCCAGTTCACGGGGAATGATTCAAGAGAAAGAGAAGTGCGAGTTGATCTAAAACCCTGAGAAAAAAATGATATTCAACCGGAAGAAACGGCTGGCAATCGGTATCTCTTATCTACCACGAATACGACCGGATTTTCTTTCACATATTTCATGGTGCTGAGAGTGTTTCACCACTTTATTTCCAAACACCCGGATCCACTAATTCTCTGAACCATTCGCAAAGAATTTTTGTTTAAGAAGATGAACAGAAACGGATTTAAAATCGATCGAGGAAAAAAACACCTGGCGGAGGGAAGCGGTAGCAAATCTTGAAAATTGATTTTTCTCATTAACCTTTAACCACTGCTAATGTGCATTCAGATTAGAGCCACAAAAGTTCATTGGCACAGCGAGCGATGGAAGAAGAAAAAATCGTTGAAAAAAAAAAGAGATTAAAACGAATAAGTGTCCGGAGCTAATGACACCAATTTTCACGCGTGGGCGCTTAAGACGAACGAGTTCATAAAGTTATATCCGAGAGGCGTCAAGCGAGAACTGCCGGTAGCCGGCGGTATAGGCACTCTGAGGGAATGCACGTGTGGAAGAAAAAAATGAGAGAATCTTTAAAGTTGACCATGACAATCTCGACAACTCCCACTGTGCCAATAGCGCAAGAAAATGGAGTCACGTTAAGGATATACATATACCGAAGAAGAACGCGCTAGAGAGGGAGAGCCGGAAGCGACCGTTACCTCGCGGTCGTAGGAAAGTAAAGAGACCTTTTTCTCTCTCGGCCCCTCCGTCTTTAGCTCTCGCGCAAAACGTACGAGTCCGTACTTACGAATTTAATCTACCGTACAGTTTACTACACCAGACCTTGGCTATTTGTGTAGTACAACAATTGTGGAACTCCTTAACACCTCAACTTGACCTTGTTCTCCACAGACTAATTTTCAAAGAAAAACGAAACCCGTTGCACGTTATCAACTTAGTTTCCGTAGAAAATTTGCGAAAATGTATGCTAAAAAGAATTCGCGATTCTGGAAAAAGCGTCCATGAGACTCTGAACCTATGTGAAGCTTTTGCTCGAAGTAAAATGGGTCAGGGTCGCTCGATAAATAATGTGCACGGAAACCCTTCGCAGATTTATAATGGGAAAGAACTTTCGTGACGGTTTCGCATACGATGGAAAGATGCAAGAGCGGCTTCACGCTAGGGCAATAAAAGGAAAGCCAGCACGAGCCATACCACGTGATTATATACTCGAATCTGGCGTTTTTGTGAAGCCAAAATTATTTCGAATCGCTCCCACGCCATCCGCGTTTCGAAGATAATTTTTTAACATTTTTCTCTTCGTTCAATTCGGCGTTACTATTAGATTCCTATATATTACTGGGACCAAAGTTTACTCACCCACGTGTACTTCCGTTCCCTTATACTCGTAGCGCACGATACAACTTTGAGAATGTGTATTAATACCACATTGTGTCATGTGTACAACATAGCATTCACGCGGAATTTCTCTCCCGCGCTTTCCTCTTTCACGCGTCTCGTCTATCCTAATGAATTGTGCATCTCAATTCGTTACAAAAAAGAAAATAGCATATTGCTTGCGTACTATAGCCACGTGTGTAACATTTATTAAGAGCTCCACAGATAATTTGTAGGTCTCGAGAAACAGTTACTTTTTTATTTTCCAACACATAATCCTACACTTTACAATTCATTTGTGAATCACCTATTCATTCGGAGCTTAAAGACCTTGATCTTGCGATAAGACGTTTTCTTCGCTTTATTCGTTTCCTTGCAGACAAGCTGAAACGATAATTGTCATCCGAAGAAAATTAATTTTTAGCTTCGAAGTGACAAAACAAAAATTAAGACTTTCCGACCGTTTCTGCTTCGGTGACGAAAATATGTGATGAGCTCAGGTTATGCAAAGTTCATCGTATAAAAAAAATCCTCGATTGGTCAAGTAGCACAATTACGTGCCAGGATATAATTATTACAATTATAGTATCATGATGTAATTATAATAATTTTATTTGAGTAATAGTGTGAGCCTGACGTTCAAGTCGATATTGTAGAGCTGATCTATGTCTCAAAGATTCACACGATCATCAGGAATCATTCATTTGCTAATAAAGTAATTAACTATTTTGTAAATCCCACGAGCAACTTTTGAGCAGAAAATAATTTTCTTCCATCTCATCAATACGGAACGAAGCTGTTCCTTGTGAATAAATATTGAATAAATTACACTTTATTCATTTTGATCGGAGCGCACGAAAAGTGTGAACACCTACATTTACAATATTTTCTTTTAAATCATGCAAATACAAATAAGCTTGGATCAATAGCGTTGGATTAGCCGATCTCAATTTCTCTCAGTGGATCGAAGCGCTGAACTAAATTGACCGGGTTAAGGAATAGAAAAAAAGGAGGGAATCTCCGAGTTGATAGTTTCGAAGCGGCGTTTATACGCTGCGAACATCTCAGGGAACCACATTTCGAGCTCACGGGTTTGCAGTATGGCATCGAAAGTCGCGAGGAGCGATGTAACTCGGATAATGTAGGTAAGTGGGCTGTGGGGATTACGAGAGTCGACCCGTGTGCACGAGCGACTGCTTGACGATGCATATGGTGATGCTGTGTACCCGCGCGAATACTTGTCCGCGTGCGATCGAGTATTAACATTCATATACGTATAAAGATGGCACGGGTGTGCGTCTTACCGAGTGCATCGCTTTAATGCACTTTGATGCATCGCGTCGTCGAACCGCACGTGTTGAGCGTTTCGCTTCATTGAATTAGTCGTGAAACTGTGATTTCCTGATCGACTTAGACTCGAATAATTTTAGAATCAACTCTTTCGTACAATCAATAACTAAACTCTCAGAATTTGCCCAGTCACAAAGAAGAAATTGCAGAGAAAATTAGTAGAGTTTACAGTTTTTGAAGTTTCTCGTTGAAGTTGTATTTATCCGACACGAATCTTCTTTTCAAATATAATTGTAATGCAAAAAACATGCGAACAGGAAAAGCGAATCTCCGACTGCGAATTATCAATGATCTGTGGGTAATCAATCCTGAGTTTCCATCTTTCACGACGAAGAAAGCGCCGATGCATTCATGCACACAACAAAATCGATCTGCAGACGTTTTAACGTTTTTTTTACTATTTCACGAATGAGATCACGATATTAGACACGGGTGCTTATGATCAGGGGATATACGAACGCTTATAGGAGACTCTCCAACTAAGAAAGCAGTGATTTCTTGCTGTCGCACGACGAATCATCTATTCGCTCTTATTTTTTCCAGCATTTCATTCTTGTCACGCGAATAAATCTCACAATAATAAACATGAAATCCGGAGTGACTCTATCATGGGATACGGTGAACTAGATTTTGTACATTTTGAATAATTAAATAAAAGTCACTTCTAAATCAAATATCCCTTTCAACTGACACCGGTTATCCGGTCCCTTTCTCTCCCTCTCTTTTACTTTTTCAATCTTCCGTTTTAACGCATTATCCGAGATAAGCGTCCCGTGGGAATAAAGATAATTGGGACAGAGGATGTTTCCGCATCTTCGCGTCGTTTTCGTTTTCTCTGTCGAGAGATCATCTAACGGCCCGCCCAAAACTACTATGAACAGCACGATGCCTGCTGTCGAGCCAGCAAAAGACAATGGGGGGAGAGGAAACAAGCAACGTGCGTATATACTCATGAATATGTTATTATACCGTTGGACTATATCATTTCGCGAGAGTGAGAGCGAAGTAGAGGGATGAAAGTTAAGGACGAAGAACACGTTTCGAAACAGAGAGAAAATACGGACGTTTCGTTGCTGGGAATTCTGTGATACTAAAAAATGAACACAGAATCTTGGAGCAGAACGATTAATACGAAAACAAAATTAGAATAAAGAGTGACACATTACGGTCGTTAATGTTTCTCGGAAAATATCCTCAACTACTTTCTATTTGTTCATCTCGGTAAGAAATTTTCCTCATTTTGAAAAACATTCAGATTTTTGCAGATCAAAGTAATTATCAGAAGTTCCAGAAAACTTATAAAAATTATATCGTTTCACAAATCCCGGATGAAAGGAATGTTACTTTCTGAATTCTTGGATATCGAGTTCCATTTTTTTTCTGCAGATTTGCTATTACGCGTCAACACCTCTGCAAGTTTTGAATAAAAAGAAAATGAGTCGAGTTCACCATCGAAATGATAAACTTACGAGAACTTTAGGGATTTTGGGCTCGGATAATTTTCGTAAATATTTTTTGTCGAATAATTTCTTTTGTGGATAGCGAAATAAAGTGCCACTCGAATTTTTCTAATTTATCGAAATTTCCTATTTACCAAAACTTTACTAGGTCAACAAGTTCATCGTCGGCACGGTCTGTAGCAAAATACAGCATGCACGGAGCGAGGAATTAATTCGTAGACGATACCCGATAATTAAATCGATCGCAATAAAATTTTAACAAGATTCACGCATTTTCAAACTTTGCTATACAATTCCATGCGATTATTGTTTCCCTCATAAAAAAGTTGCACGCAAAGTGTGCACTTCACGGTTGCTTTTGTTGGAGAATTGCATTTATCGTTTCAAAGTGGAAGTCTCGAGAGTTCTTCACGTAGAAGAGACGAGTGTATGAGCAGTCGAAAACGAGTTTTCACTTCGCGACTAAGTAGCTATTATTATAAAGTATTGTTAATAACTAAGCAACCGCAATATTTTTTTTTCAAGTAACAGCATTTTGGCTCCATCTTTTGCTACACATATAAATACATATACATATATATTTGATATACACGCGCTTCATTCTTAATTTCTCTACTCAACAGCGTTCGCGGTCTCAACACTATGGAGTATAAAAATAAACCACCACAATGTATACCTAGATGGCTTTTCCCACGTTTCAGTTTATACCTATGTGTATACATTAAGTACTAGACAACGAATACTGAGCTTTCATCTCGGAGAGCCATACAACTCGAGAGACTTAACATGTATTGCGAGTACTCACAGCTACGTGGGTATGCAGAAAACACTTGTAACATTACTGTTGACTCGAACAGATATATATAGCTGTATATTGAATGATGTACTAGAGTGAAGTGCTGTGTAAATTCGGGAAAGTTACGAATTAAAAAAAAAAATAACGAGGACTCGGTGGGCTGGCGAAAATGAATGTCAAGATTATCGGCTGTAGTTTCACAGGATTCTGACCCACATTTCAATAACTTGTCCTAACTGGGCTGTAGAGTATCGTGTTATTTACAATGGATGTGTGCTCCAATTATTTTGTTTATCAGTTTTGACGAAAAGCATTTGAGAAAGAGTGATCGCTCGATACCTGTGTTTTTATTTCATTTGTTACGTTTTATTTTTCGGGAACAATGAGCCTTGTCGACTGGTTTTTCTATCTGTCGTAAGATTTTTTCTACGATTGATATTATGATCTAACTGAGAAACTATAAACCAACGTTTCTTCACTACCGGTAGACAAGAGATGGAATTCTTGCACGCACGCGATAAGAGCAGCTGACCGCACCGTCTCACATGGTGTTTCCGTTAAATAATTAATCGATCGTGTACCAAGACACTCTCGCTTCTCTCGAATGAATTTCACCACGCGAGCCACACGTGCATGAGAGTAAAAACTATTTGTGCCTCGATCGACATTTGCTCTCAATTCGATTAGTTGAATTAAACGATTGCAAACTCCTGATTGCAAGGCTCATTGTAATTGGAAAATTAGTTCGAGGTAATTGTTTAATTTTACTCACGAATCGAACGTTCATGTCTCAGTCCTTTCCTCTATGTAGCATCACACTCGACGGCACACTCGACAAGGGCGAGTTGCTGTAGCACACACCCAACAAACAAAAGTAAGAAAAAAAAAACTAAAATTAACGAATAACCGGAGTATCACACCTCATCGACGACGTATTTCCAAAGTAAGACGATGGAACGATGGGAATAAACAAAAAAACTGACGCTAATCAAACTGAACGGCATCAAAACTCGTCGTAACGTTGCATCGCAATTTTTAAGGGCTGCACATGAAGATCATTTATACTTTTCTCTCGTTTATTGTTTTTATATTTACGTAACACGTGCAACAACAACGAAATTTGTTAGAACGTGTGTCGATGTGCACTTGACCAATGTCAAAGAGAGAGTCCATCGGCATACCGTGCGCCCGGGTTTCTTATATTCGAGAGGCCTTCTTCTCTACTTCGTGTAGCCTTACCACCATTCACCACCTCCAATCCTCTCGACTCCCTCGTTTCTTTCACTCTTGCACTCTCAACTCCATGAGAGGCTTCCTCCTTGTTTTTCTACTCTCTCACTCTACTGTCTTGTGTATGGGGATGACTATACTCGGCTACGATGCACCTTTTGCTCAACACGCAAGAATACAACGAATGTCTTGTAGCCAAAGTATACACATTTCGATTCATACCGAACGAAAGGGCTCAACCCGCATTACTTTTTCTGTCAAAACGTATAATTTACGATCTTAAATTCTCAAGCAGTGCATCAATACGTCACTCAAGAATCCAAGCTCTTAGACTCGGACTACCTGCTGAGGAAAATCATTTTTTGCCCTTACTCATCCTTTCCGTCCATTAGAAGTCAATCTACCTGTTTCACAGCATCCTTTATATCATATTTTTCTACCCTCGAAGGCAAATGCATCCGAGAAGCTTCTGAACCCAAAAAAGTCTACAAGCAATCACACATTTTTCTTAATAAATCGTTTTTGCAGTTTCCTTCAGCCTCAACGGTAGCAAACGGTTTTCCATTCCATTTCTGCTTTTTTCTACAAGAGAGGAATTCAATTTTTTCAAAAAGTTGAAACTGGAACGAAATTTTCTTTTCATTGCCTTTTCCAAGGCCAAGTGAGCGCAATCTTATAAACTTTGATTGAAGTCGTCTGTACTTTTCATTAGAATCGTATCACGTCAGCGAAGAATAATTAATCTCACATACCAGTTTAGGAAAAAAAAAAAAAAAAAAAAACATTTGCTGGAGTAATTTTTCTAGTTTTTTTTATTCTCCGAGATATGTAAAAAAAATTATGACGTACCTAATGATTTTCGAGGTCACTTACTGCTCTCAAACGCTATAATTAACGCTGGAAAATAAGCGTTTTTACGAACGACCAATTTCGATTCGTGGATGCAGCTTATCCAGTGCTCTTCATCACTTTTGTAGCTTCATTATCTCCAACTTTTTGTTTCTTTCATACCTGAAGTCGTTCACAGCTCCAGAGAGCTGGATCATTTGAGTTTTTCTGCGAGATTCCTTTTCTCCTTGTACGATTTTCCTCAGAGCAGCTCAGTGCTCGAGAATATCAAATTAAAAAATCCTTGGAGAGATGCTTATACATCGAAGATATTTTTTTAGGCTTCACATACGTACGTCGTTATAAATAATGATATGAAATTCTTATAAAGGGCGAGTGACTAAACACCCACGAAAGGAACGAGTCATTCATCCCGCATCGCATAGATGCGACGGCATTTTTCTATTGTAAATGAATCTAAAAAATCTTAAAGCTCGAAACTTCCGAAAAGAGAATTTTTTACATTTAATCACAATGCGTTTCTTCGGCGCGTCAAATGTCTTATGGAAAATGCAATGGTGTTGCGAGTGTACAAAAGGATTCCGATGAAATGTATGGGGGTGGAGCGAAGGCTCATCAGGATCCTTTCAAATTTTCAATCTCGTCCAACATCCATCTTCCGCGTCAGTACAATGACATGATTTCTTCTGTCATAAGGAAGACCGTTTACATCGTGATGTCAGGAAAGATTCTGCATTGGAAAAAGAAAAATCTTCAAGGATCCAAATGACAGGCATGAATAAAGAAATAGAATTGTTTATACTGCTCAACTAACAATCGTCGTTTTCACTGCTCAAGATTCTCGAATATTCGGAACTTTTGGCGCTAATCACGAATGCTTGTGATCCATAAGAATCCTGCGAAGAAATTGTACGGCAGGTCGTAAATATAAAGCCCAGTCGTTGCACATCAATCGCCAACGTCGTGAGCCTCGCAGCGAATGAGGAAAATCTTTTTATGGATCTCCTTTTAAAATAGCTGTCTTGCAAATTTCCAAGTATATTTCAAGCCGTTGGTGTATTAGTCCACGGGAGTTCGAGAGCGATAAATGCGTGTGGCTCTCATACATTAGCAATGAGAAACGTGCATACTTCGCTGGCGTTATTCACAGGGAATTCGACATTTCTACGTAGAAAAAAGAATATGAACATTTACTTACACGTATAGACAGCTATTTACTACTGTGTAGAACGTAACGCAATGTGTTCGCTCTTACAACGAGGAAATCGAGGGTGAATCTCCGGAATACAAAATGACCTTGCAGAAAGCGACGAGAAAGTCTGTATGACCGGGTTTAACGTCCGTGCGTGAGTCCCCGTCTTCATATCGTTTAAATATCCTGTATATACATATAAATGCTGAACCATGTGTATGCGTGTATAAAGAGTAGCAAAAGATCGAAGTTTCGAACGCGGAACGATCTATGTTCGCATGCTCGGTCAACAGTAATGAAAAAATATTATTTTCCTATTTACTCTCAGCGATCTGGCTCATCTTACCTTCCAATGCAGCAAAAGCCGATGAAAGCTATTCCGGAATACTTTAATGACTTCCCCTTAAAAAGCGAATCTCTAACTGAGAGCCTCAAGGTTTTTTGGTTTTCTCGTTTACAGAATAAATTATATTGTACGTGATTACGCAAAGTTGTAAATGAAATTGTGTTTTAATCCAAAGATTCTTGACGTTCTTATCAGCTGTAAGTAATCCCAGTTTTTGAGCAACGTAAAAAAAAGCATTTATTACGTGTTTGTACGCATTTCCCTACTGCAACGTATCCAATAAATTCTCCGGGACTGTGCAACTTGGACTTCAGTTGTACTCGTTCCTGGGACAGCGAATTGCTGCCATAAGTCGTTCCCTGCGTTTCGTACGGAGTTACAATACTATCTGAATAATATAAAAGTACGCACGCCATCCGAAGATTATTGACTGTATAGCCAAAAAAGCCTAGGAGAAGCTACAGCGACGAAGAAATGTCTCGCACGATCTTTTCTACCTGTTCTCATAAAAAAATGGCCAGTCATTCGGCATTTATAATTTTTGTAATATTGTCGTGTCTTTGGGCGACTGCAACTTCACAGGAGTCGACAACGTCCGCAGCCTCACCCTGCGTAACGAATGGTCGTTTTGCCGATCCCAGTGACAAAATTTGCTTACAAAAATACGTCATCTGTGTTTGGAACTCCAAGACTCAAAGTTTCAAGGAAACGTACATGAAATGTCCTGGCCAAACCATCTTCTCTCAGCCTAGTGCGAGATGTGAGAAACGTACGTGTACAACCTTTCCGCCAAATTGCTGAGCAACAGCATTCTTTTATTGGGACGGTAGTGAATTTATAAAAATCATTGTGTACTATTGATCAAGTAAAATTGTCAAATAAAAATAAGTGAAGAGCTCGTTCTTTTTGCAAACAACATCACGACAAAATCAACCAATTTTTTCACATGACAAGGTTTCATTCATTCTGCATCGATTCTTTAAGCTTAATTGTTTGTTTTTATTATAACACTTGTTGCCATTACAAGATTTATTGCATACGAGGTATAACAGTCAGAGTTCATCTACGATCCTAAATGAATCCTCCGAAGGTCATCACTCGGATCCCTCATTATTTCAAACTCTAAAAGACTTCGGACTCGACCACCATCGCCTGTCATAACGAACCTTTCGTTTGACCATCGGCCTGCGTCTTTTCCATCCACTGAATGTTTCATTTCGTCAATCGACATTCCTTTCACGTTGGTCGCCCTCTTTTGCCTGCGAGAATGGATCCTCTTATCCCCAGGATCGGCCAGAATTTCCATGATTGTAGAAGTCGATGATTCCGCAGATTTGTTAGCCACCTTCGGAGCTCCGCCATAAAGCTCGTCGGATAGTGCTCCAAGAACGTGACCAAGACCTTTTTGGAAGTCTTCGTTGACCCCTGGCAGGCTTTCCTTTATCGCTTTTGCCTTCGCTGCATCAGTGCAATTCTTTCCTTTTTCTACAGTTTTATCCGCCTTAGAAATATCACGTTTTGCGCGCGACATAGTTTTGTTCGATTCACTTTCCCTGTCGTCCTGAATCTTTAGTGTGACCATTTCTTCCAAGCCTCCTTCATTGTACTCAGTCACGTGGCTAAAAATCTCCGTCAAGTTGTCCAGATCCGAAAGATTCAAAATCGATTTGACCGTTTCAATATTCATAGAATTATTTAAAGATTTCAGATGCCATTTTAAACTATGATTGCCATGCTGCTCAAGCATTTCATCCAACAGGAGATGCTTTTCGAGCTGCACTAATTTTTCTTTCTCCTCTTTGTCGTTTATGTGTTCGAGTAGAACTTTTATTCGCAATTTTAGCTTATGTTTGCCTTCTGGTTCTTGGGACCATTCGGATGCAACTGTGGTACGACGGGTTTCCGTAGTTTCCGAAACGTTATTGATAGTGGGTGTGGGTTCTGTTGTCGTGTTATCTACTAACTCTTCTGATCCGATTTGCTCGGAGGATTCATTAGTCCCACAGTTCTCACTCGACGATCCATCGTCGCAATCGTCGCAACTAACAGTCGATGAAGCATTGACAGATGGTTCGCTGGTAGTGTTGCAATTGTTGTTCTCGCAGCTCTCGGTGCTGGTGGAAGAAATGATCGATACTGATTCAACGAGCTCGGTAGAGCTTAGCGTGCTTGTCGTGCTATCACAATTTCCCGAAGGATCGCAAGATTCCGTTGTGACTACAACATTTTCTAATGGTTCGGTGGTAGTTTCGATGGACGAATCTTCACTGGTTGACGTTTCTTCGTCCGACACCGGTAGACTGTCAGGTACTTCTGTTGAATTTCGGATCATAGAGATTTCCAACTCTTCAGTCGTCATTGGTATCGGCGTGAACGGGGAATCGCTTGGATCCGCGTTGTTCTCAAACTCGTAAGATGTTGGGTGAAATGCGTGGGCCGGTTGAGACGGTATCGTCGAAGACACCTCCACAGCCTCCGAAATAGACGGATCGCTTGATCCTGTTGTTTCACAATTCTTTCCGGTAGAATCCTGTTTGCATGGAGGTTCTTCGGCTTCGCTGGGTTTGGCTTCGCTGGATTCGGCTTCGGGTATCATAGAATTTCTTTCCGTAGTACCCAGTGGCATTGTGCTCTCGGTGGTCGGGGAATATTCTGTCGTTCCCAACGTTAATTGTTCCGTTCCCTCGAAAGGTGTTGGACCCACAGTTACACAATCTTGGGATGTTGGATCCTGACAAACTGAATCTGTTGATCCTGAAGAAATCTCTATTGATGCTGTTTCTGTTGTGGAAACAGATTCATCTTTTTCAACGTTACTCATCTCCTCAGAACTCATTCCAGGAACTACATCAGTGCTTTCTCTTGTCATTTCATTAGTGTCAATGATAGACGACGAAGCGACGGTTGTGTCTTCTCGATCTGATGAAGATGTCGGCGAAACCGATGAGCATTCCTGAGATTCGCTGTTACACGCAGTATCGTTGCGAGGCAATTCTTCGCTAGATAATGTGGCCGTTTCTTCTGTTACTTTGTCCTCAGCTGACAAGGAATTCGGTTTTTCGATAGCGTCACCCGAGCATGACGATCCAGTGCAGTCACAAGTCTCCGAGCCTTCTTGACATTCTTCGTTTTGTTCAGTTACCGCTTCAGTCACCGCCTCACCCTCCTGTGAAGTGGTCGAACCTTCTTCACTGGTACACTGACCATCTTTACACAAACTAGCAGAGTCGGTTACCACCTCACCAGGAGTCTCATCTGAAGATTCTGCAGCACAATCTTCCTGCGAGCAGTTCTTAGTGCTCTTTATATCATCGGACGATTCTGTAGTACAATCTCCCTGAGAACAATCCTCAACGCCTTCTAGGTTATCGGAATTGTCTGCAGAACAACTTCCCTCAGTGCAATTCTGACCGATCTCCTCATCAGAGTCAGGAGGTGAAGTTATTGTTGATTTTAAAAGGTTACCTAGATTTTTTGGTTCATTTGGTGCAGCTTGCTCAGATTCGAGTGAATGACTCGATGAGAGTGATTCTTCAGGTGGCGACGTAGAAGCGCACGTGCCATCTTCGCAAGAAGTTGACGTTGATGTTTCACATGACGACCCAGCAGGACATTCGGATGAAGACGTTGACGTAACCTCGCGTTCGGAGTCTGTCACGACTGCTTCTGGTCCACATAGCGAAGGTTCTCCATCCGTTGCAGCACGGACATTTTGTATCGATGGTGCCACCTTTATTTCTACTCGCTTTTTCGGATTATCAGTGCCGTCGGGCCATTCGTAAATGGTTTTTGATACCACACTGCCCGTTGCACATTTGACTTTCTTGTATTGACGAATGCTGATAGTACCGTCTTGGCTGTCTTTTGCAAATTCCACTACTCGACTCCTTTTGGTGTCATCGACGACCATCTCGTTGAGCGACGATTCGCACACGGCCTTTTCTTCACCCGGTGATATTTCTCCGCGTATCCTGGAACAGTCCATATCCTTTTCTGGTATCGTATCCGAATTTTCGAAGGAGATTGCAAATTCTCTGATGACGAGCTTTTTGGGGGGAGTAGCGGCAGTGTCTTCCCTAATCGTGATCAGTTCAATCCAGCAGACAGTTATGCCCTCTCCGGTATAAACGTTACTAGTTTTCTTGGCATCGGCCTCACCGCCTACTTCAAACGCGCCTTCGACGTTAATCGGTGATCCGTCGCGGGGAGAGTTTTGACTAGGAACTTCGCCACTTCTACGTCCGGTGACCGGGCATTCCTGAGGCACAATTTCATCTGTTGTAGTTCGCAAACCATTTTTGTGTCCTCGAAGGCAACCGGCGGTTTTATCATTGGGATTAATGGCAGAATTCTTGCTCTGAATGCATTCATTTGTGTCCGGAGTTTCTGAATGAGTCTGAATGTCTGGTAGGTTCTCGCTTGATGTTCCTGTCCTGTCCCGGCCAAATCTGCCCTCGTCACTAATATTAATGTTTATGTTGGTATTGACACCAGTCTCGTCACTCATGGATGATGCGGACGAATCCATCTCCGATGAAGTTCCATCGATTGTTTCGAACCGCTCGATGACCGACCGTGAGTTTTTGGTTGAAGCTGAACTTCGTGGTTGCCATGATGCGTTCGAATGAGCCCGCTGCAATTTCAAAAAAGTTCAAGGACTGACAACTCGCGAGAACCAAATAAAACAATGAGGACAGTATTTTCATTTACCTTTCCATCGGTGTGCACTCCATATGGAATAGCATCATTGACACCGAGCCAACAAATCTGTTGACATAAAAAAGAAAAGACGAAAGTGAATGCCGATTAATTTCAATGCAACGTTGCGAATAGCAATCACCGAATCGTTAAAATAGCAATAGAAGTTTCGGGGTGTGTGGTATCGGATACTTGCTGCATACACGTGGCGAAATTTCGGTTGCTATATACGATCGTGAAAAACTCATGGTTAGGAGCAGTATATTTTGTAGGCGCATACACGGTTGAGACATTAATACGTGGTAACGTAAACCAAAAGCGATTTCTACGAGCCAGGATAGTCGAGTAATCGTCGTAATCCTGATAACACGTTTCAATTTAATTTTACAGTGATAAGAAACACACGATGCTTAAAATGCTTCGCACGAACGACTCTCGCCCACAGCTGAAGAATCGACTCTGCCACCTATAGCGTTTATAGATTTCGCATATTTTTTTATTGGCTTTATTCAACCAGCCTGAACAAACGAATATTGTTAATTGAACTTTATCGCCTTTTTTCGAGCGCGATCATCAAACTGACGAGAATGTACCGACGATGTAATAAAAGTACATTGGTCGCAACGATTGAAAACCCATTCGAAGAAAATGAAAAAATTTAACTATCCAATTAATTTACATCTTAGAAAACAATAGTTTTACCGGAATGCTGCACGATTAGAATCGCAGTAGATGGAAGCAAAAGAAAAATTAGGAACGTTGGCTTGATTCCAAGCGTCACGGTATAACGGGCTGAATAAAATATATATTGGGAGAAGAGAGAGTTAAAACGCGATAAGAAGAACAATGGTGATCGTGTCAAGCAAGAATCCATCCGCTTTTGCATGCTCTTGGGGTTTTCTTTGCATTCAACATTTGGGTTAACGTGTACAAATGTTTATTTAATACTTTACATTCACCTGCAAATTTACTTTAGCCAAGAAAAATCATCGACATTTTGACAACTCATCGTAGCAAATAGCGTGCGTCAGAAGGATTGACAATTTTTTTCATTACTTTGCGACAAAAATACAATCACCCCGTCCCATTTTGTATCCCAAAAAAAATACATGTACGCAGATTTATTGAAAGTTTACGATCTGGAATTCTGACGCTGCTATTGTTCCGATTGAAGAGTCTTGTGTGTGTGTTTTTTTATTTTTTCTCGTATTGAGAAGAGGCCACTGAATATTATGCTCTCCATGCGCAATGTACAAGACACAATCAAGTCTCGGCGTTGACCGAGAAGAGGGCCATGTTCGATGGGCTTACACTGACGTCGCGGACAATTAATTTTTCCCTGGTACAATACCCAAGAGAGCAGAAAAATGAGCGCGGCAGCGAGGAATACAGCCTGCAAAGCGATGCGTTATTGACTTAACGACTTACGACCGATGGAATTCGTGTTTCCGACACGGTCACCGAGACTGAACAACGAAGGAAGAGAAGAACTTAACATGACGATAAACAGGCCAAAAATCTATGAACCCAGCCGCGATGGCGGTTGGAATTAATAAGATTTTATAAAATGATGATTTTTATTTGTGCATTCGATGATTATGATCCTGTATGCTCTGACCAAGATGACCTTATGTTACTCGAACTCACCAGGATGATCGAATAGTATCTCCAGAATGAGAATTTTGTTGGTAGCATCGTTATCGTTGAGTCTCAGCTAAACTTCCAATATGAACTTGTTCCGGCATTCACTGTAATCAAATTTCCCATTCACTGTAATTCGCTCTGATCCGCAGCTATTCACAGTTCTTAATACAAACCCTCTTGAAACTGGAATTTCTTGTAATCTGTATGTTCATCGAGCACTCACTGTGTTCTCGAAACAAAGACCGATGTATCGATGTACAGGAAGTCAAATACGGAGGCTCCTTCCCACCTAGTGTCGTTTCTCTGACGACGGAATCACGACGCCGTATAATTCCGATCGAATCCCTCAAGTCTATCGTTGATCCAGCGCGTCTTCTCCCACCACGTTCATCAGTTCACTAAAGTTGAAACCCCACCGCAGAAGCTGTATGGACCTCTTCTCGTTATTCGTACTTATATTGCCTCGAAACTATTCGATATAGATAAGAGTCACTGCATGTGAATGTTTTTAACTACGATTCAACCAACTCTGAACCCGGACGAACCCCTACCACGACCAAACACCTATCACAGTGAGAAACATATTTGACAATTGTTACAGAATAACAATAATCTTACAGTGAGGAAATAAATGCCAAGAAATAATGCTTCCTGCCTCATTGAATATTGTGAATATTTTAAATTTCGAGATTTTCTTCATCGTACAGTAAGGCAAAAGATCAATGATGCTTCCATGTCGAAGCTGATTCGTTCCTCCACCTGTTATCGCGTGATTTGATTACATTCATTCTGTTATTATTTCTGTTGCATCTTTCTTCTTTTCGCCCGTTAACGCATTGAAAATAATAGTACTGACACCATTTCTGTTAATCCATAAAAATAGATCGTAAAAGCGACATAAACTGAGCCAAAGTTTCTTGATCTCTTTACAAAATGACCGTTCAAATTATTCGTGAAAATTAAAAGATGAGATTCGTGTTAAATAACGATTAAACGATTGTTATTTGAAGAGCGTGATTGAAATTGTTTTTAGAGAAAATTTGGGTTAATCCTAGCCGTTTGAACGTTCGCGGAAAATATAATTTTTCAATTGCTTATAATATTTCTCGTACAGAGAAATCATGAGAAAACAACTCGAGGAAAAAACGATCGAAAAATATTGGGCAAGAAGGTAGTTTCCCGAAAAGCGCATTGCGATTCGCAATCTCGATCCTTGAATCGTCGTAATAAGTGGATGAAAACATGAATGAATTATTTGTTTGCTGTCTGTTTTTGAAATAGTGAAAAAAATTAGCGATGCGAAGAAAATTTTGCTGTACACACTGACCGTGCGCGCCACCTCAACGCGATAATTAGATTTGTCACACACGTCGCCCGCATAATGATCGATCACGTAAATCTCTCATCGATGCACCTAATGACCGACGTAACGGCTCATAGCAGTTGATAACATTGTGAAAGCCGAACTGGTTCGACGACAACATAAATTTTCAGTGTACAAATGATTAGCTAATTCTTTCGAGTCCTCCATGCGATTGGCACAGTTTAGATCCGATTACAGGTTTTAGACACGTAAGCCTTCATACCGCGCAAAAGTGATTGCGAAAGGCCAAGGACCTGCTCCGGTAAACTGACGGTTATGCCGAACATGTACTCATACTCGGGGTGAAGTAAGATGAAGGAATCTGGGATTGCGTCACGTCGTACTTCACGTGCTATTAATTGATATAAACTCAACGATCGATGGTGTATTTATCGTGTTTTTAAAAGCGTTAAAACGCTCAAATTGCACGTGCAAGAATTGCAACGCATTATCGAGACATTGATGTCCCCCTCCAAATGTACTTGAGCGTCCATGTGCAGGAAGACCATTTGCCAATGTACCGCTATCGAGAAAGGTGAAAGGCGTTTCGCTTTTCGGCTTCGAGCCATTACGATGGTCGAAAACTTCCAACAGTTTATAGCCGTCTCTTCAGACGGTAGTACTCAGTTACGCAGAAAAAATATTAATTAAATACTACGAGTGACCGATAGTAAAGTTCGGGAAATCGAACGGTTTTGGCTGCTACCGATATATCGCAATCCGGCCAATAAAAATGATGTGGTTTCTCGTTATATGTTTCATCATATTACTGACGATTAAAGTTGCGGTTGACCTCTACCGTCCGAAAAAGTTTCCCCCCGGTAAAATTTTTATTTTCCACAACGTCGAGCTTTTCGAAATTGTTTATTTAAAATTTGGAGTACTGAGGAAAAGTTTGACTGTATTAGTTATACACTTTATGGTGTATGTTGTTAAGGACCTCGAGGATTGCCATTCGTCGGCAATATATTGGATCTTAAAAGGCTCGTCAAGAAAACAGCTTCCCACGGTAGAGCTTGGTGTCTTTTGGCGGAAGAATATGGACCCGTAGTGGGTCTTCGTTTGGGACTCGCCGATCCAATGCTCATCGTTTCGGGACGCGATGCTGTTCTCGAATTGCTCGGACGCCAAGAATTCGACGGTAGACCGAACGGTTTCGTATTTACTCATCGGACTATGGGCGAAAAACGTGGCGTCATGTTTTCCGATGGTAAAGTTTGGTCGGAACAGAGAAGGTACAAAATAAACGAAGTAATGGAAAAACATGAATTCACAAATCATACTCCACTTTCCAATTCTGCATTTTTATCCATTTCGAAGATTTTCCATTCGTAATTTGAAATTCCTCGGTTGGGGTGGACAAACGATGGAAGAAATGATTCTCGAGGATGCTCTCAACTTCACGAAAATCATAGAACGGGAGTGCAAAAATGGAACCATCAAGAATATGAAAACTTTTACGTCACTCGCAGTTCTCAATAGTTTGTGGTCGATACTCAAAGGATCGAGGTAATAAATATTCATACTTATACGATGTGAAACTGTACGGAGCAACATCCGGGGTTCGTAAATTCGAGATCGAGGACGTCTCAATCGCCATTTTGGTTTTCGACTTAATTATTAACTAACGCTCACATGAAATTCACTAACGCTCAATGAAAATGTTGTAAAGTTCTCCATACTAATGAACAAATGCGCTCGTAGGTACGATTTAGAAAGCAGCGATCCAAAAGTAATGAAAACGTTGGAAATAATGAATCGAGCGGTCAAGGGCTCGAACGTGACCGGTGGAATTCTCAATCAGCTACCGTTTCTCAGACACGTAGCTCCGAAATTTTCAGGATATGCTGAATTCAACGAGAGACTTCATCAGACTTGGAAATTTTTTGATGACGAAGTAAAAAAGCACAAACAGTCTTGGCAACCAGGAATAAAGCGCGATCTCATTGACGTTTATCTGGAAGAGATCGAAGCTCGTAAAAATGATCCTGCCTCGACATTCAACGGTGAACATTTTTTTTTTGCACAGTACTTTATTTTTTGTTGATTAACCGATTCCTTCAGACATTGATATTCGTTGAAAAATGTGTGTTTTCAGACATGCAATTGGTCGCTTTGCTCAAAGATTTTTTCGCCGCTGGTGTCGACACGACCTCCAATAGCATTGAATTCACAATTGGCTATATGACAGTCCGACCGGATATTCAGGACAAAGTTCAAGCTGAATTGGACAGAGTTATAGGCCGAGATAATTTGCCTTCACTTGCGTCCAGAAATTCGTAAGTCAGCTCGATTGAAAATAGCTCTGCGGATTATCAGCGAAAACGTAACGATCTCTGAAACTTCTCGAATTCGTTTTTTTCCTCTTCATATTCCAAACGAAATTATTCAATTTTTGTCGAGTTCCAAGTTTTAAATTGTCCTTACATAAGTTTTTTTTTTTTGTAACATAAATCAGTGTCACCGTTTTCATGAATTGAAAAAAATCCCAAACTAAGGGGGCAAAATTGTTTTCGCATTCGTTTGAAAAAGAGTGAAAAAATTTGTCATCGCTTGATCAACATTTTTGATCAAGTACTAAGACTGCTGACAGGTGTACAAATTTTCAAGCAGATTACCCTATTTGAACGCGGTCCTGAAAGAAGTTTTGAGAATCAGTAACATCGGACCAACAACCATACCACACCGTGCAATGGTCGATTCGACGTTCATGGGCTATGAGATAAAAAGAAATTACACAGTTTTGCCGAATCTGATGAGCGTGCACATGGACAAAGAACATTGGGGTGATCCCGATGTATTTAGGCCCGAAAGATTTATCGATGAAAATGGGCAATTCGTCAACGACCCATGGGTCATACCATTCGGATCAGGTCACTAGAAAACCGCGATGTACTGAATCTCAAATTTCACAAAAGTATAACGATCTTTACATATTGCATTTATCTCGAACATTGCAGGTCGAAGAAAGTGTTTGGGTGAAACTCTGGCCAAAAATACTCACTTTCTCTTCGTCGTCTGTCTTCTGCAGAAATTTCGTTTCGCACTGCCGCATGGACAAGAGCCACCATCGATGTTGGGAATGGACGGTTTTACGCACTCATCGCCACAGTTCGATATTGTCGTGACGCCACGATGAATCGTTCAATTATTTTCATCCTAAAATTAAGCAACGTTTGTACAAATCATCATCGATCTCATTTATTCCCGAAAAAAATGTTTTTCGTGTAGCAATTGAGATCAAACACTTGCAAACTAAGGAGCTTAACATTTATCGAAGGCTTCCATTCATTCATTCGTTCAGGAGCGCCAACAGCGTAAAAAATGAGTAGGATGAAATTTTTTTGTAGAGAACTTTCTTCGTATTTTCAAGAATGAGTAATCGCGAAATTAATCTCAAGGAACTTTTCGAGTGCAACGGGTATGAGAACCACCGATTTTCATGATTCGTTTACTAATTAATAGAATCTGATATCCAAACGCCGTTTATTTGCGAAAGAATTACGTAGCACATGAAAAATTTCATAAATTGTTCACCTTCGCATTTTATATCGTGGCTGGAAAAAAAAAATGGGCCTGAGACCTATGGAGGGATTTTGAAAAAAAATGAACATTGACAAAATGGCAATAACTTCAAAATTACATGCCAAATTAATTTTTTTTCCAACGGTTTGTCGTTGGAAAATATTTGTTGGGATTGAGCTTTTATAACGTTTTAAGAGTTGACGAGTATTTATTGACTTTAATCGATAAAATTCTGCATAATGTAAATTTGAGTCCCTCACGTTTGACGATATTTTTATAAAAATAGTTATAGTATTTTTTGTTACGTGTCCTTTGGAGGTAAAATAAAGTTGACAGGGTAAAAGCCTCAATGGGAGTTTAGCGATTTATTCACATTAGTGTTTTGGGTCCAAGGTTGCCCTTTGGACAATTGACCCACCGGTGAATGTGTGAAAGCTCAGTAACAAAATAATAATTTGTTCTTTTCAATCCTCGAAAAATACCATATTATTAACGCCAATTGTAAATTTTTTATTTACATTAAATACGCATTACGCATATCGCTTCGTTGTAAATATATAAAAATATATTTGGAGCTATTTGTTCTCAAGCTTGAAGTTTCTCCGTCAAAAGTTTTTCAAGTTTGCGCATGTCAACGGCGAACTTGCGGATCCCGTCGCTGAGCTTGTCCGTGGCCATTTGATCCTCGTTGAGCAACCATCTGAATTGGGCTTCGTCGAGATGAACTTTTTGGAGATCGGATTTCTTGGCTGTCTCAATGTTCAGAACTTTGTGCAACGGCTCGTTACTTTTCTCGAGTTCTTCCAACAGCTTTGGAGCTATTGTCAAATAATCACAACCACCGAGCTCTCTGATTTCACCTGTGAACGTCGTATTTAAAGAGAAAAAGCCAAGTGTCAATTTTTGTTTTTTTTTTCTCTACAGTTTCAATTATATTCAGGGGTCACACGAAAAACAATTAAATTTTTCATAAATCGAACAGAACCACCGAATTTGCAAAATAAAAAGGGAACCAGCTGATTGTAAAAACAAATGAAACAAAAAAAAACACGAAATCTTGAAAAATTTATAAAATTGATTAAGTTTTCTTCGTGTCTTCCAAATTTTGAGAATAATTTTATCATTTGTCGGAATGTTTCGGTATGAAAAATGAATCTTACCAACGTTACGGAAAGATGCACCCATCACGACAGTTTTGTAGTCAAACTTTTTGTAATAATTGTAAATCTTAGTGACGGATACGACGCCAGGATCTTCCTTCGCTTCGTAACTCTTTTTATCGGTGTTGGCAACGTACCTACGTGGGAATATTATCATCGATAAATAAATTGTGCAAAGTTTATTCCACGAATTTGTTGTAAAAAGATTAAAAAGAGTTGCTACCAATCGAGAATTCTTCCGACGAATGGAGAAATGAGAGTTACACCTGCTTCAGCGCAGGCAACGGCTTGGGCGAAAGAAAACAAAAGAGTCAAATTGCAGTGGATTCCGTGCTGTTCTTCAAGTTCTCTGGAAAAATTCGATATCGTGAGATTTTTTATTTTGTTCCTTTTGCAGCCTTGACCTGGGCAATCGTGTTTCATTTATTTGTCCATTTACGCATGACCGGGGTCGTTATGGAGTCCATCATATTTTCGAGGCTCACTAGAGTATTAATCGTTTTTTAATAACGAGAGAATCATTTAGGAGAAATTTCACTTCTCGAAAGTTAGTGACGACAAACTCATTTGAAAACTGGAAAATCCAGGAAATCAACAAAATTTCATTTTTTTTTTACATTCGCCTGAGGCGAAACGAACACCGGTTACGAATTCCAAAGTTGATCATTGATTTTTTCGGAAAATGTGCATTTTTCACAATTCATACTCACTTGGCAGCCTGGATTCCCTCCCAAGTCGAAGCGAGCTTGATGAGAATACGATCTCTGCTTATTCCTGCTTCCTCGTAAAGGGTTATGAGTTTCTTTGCCTTCTCAATGCTGCCTTCCTTGTCGAACGACAACCTGGCGTCAACCTCGGTCGACACACGACCAGGAATAAGTTTTAAAATTTCCTGACCAAACAACACGCACGTCATGTCAATGGCTGCGTCCAGTTGCTCGTTGAGATTCCTGCGAGTAAAGAAAAAAAAAATCGATAAGACAAATTTCGTAGTTATCCAATTATTTCCATTTTTATCGTTTTCAAAATTAAATTTATTTTCCGACTTTGCCCATTGTTGTTTTTTTCAGGACATAATATTTTACCAGGACAGCAATTTTAAAAATCCATAACTGGTCAATAAACACTCGATGTTCTTTTAGCGTATTCGCTAAAAATAATTGAAACCAAATTTGAAAAGAAAAACGAAAAAATAATTGAAAACAAATTGAAAATAAAACGTCTTTTTCGTAAGTTTTTTCAGTTGAACATAATTTTCTCTTTGACGAAATGAATATACTCACGAGCTGACTTTTTTCGCATGATGAACAGCTTTCTCAAGCAAGTGTGCATATTTTTTCTGATTGGCAGCAGCCAAAATGAGCGATGGATTGGTCGTAGCATCGGTTGGTTTGAATTGCTCCATGGCTGAAAATGTTATTCGTTCGATTTACAGCTATTTAATGGGATTAATAATAAATTTTATGGGATAATTACGAGAAGAGAAGATGAAAAAATTGATAGATGGAAAAAAATCTACGGGACAAATAAGCCTTTCGAGAATTCATCATTCTTTCGGAACAATTATGTTTTTATCGTTATGGAAAACGAGTAAATATGATGCGTTGAAGATTTCAACACTCTAGTCATTCTCGCGAAGGCCAGACGGTTTCTTAATGTGCATTATCTCGTGTGTAGTTCAGAGCATCGTGACTAGTCACGATATAAAAGAAAGTGTATGTTGAGCGCCGTAAGCTAAAAGTGAGGAGAGGAAAATAAGATAAACGAATAAGAGATTCTCGCAACGCCAAGAACGATACGAGCAACGCTGGTACATGTTCACAAAATTTGAATTTCGCGGGTCTAACAATAAGTTGCGTCGAAATTAAAGTTTGGCTATACCCGCGCAGAAGCCGGCCGGCTTTAGGAGCATTGGCGATGCGAAACCATATGGCAATGTCTTTCTCGTCGGATTATGAACGCTATAGAGTTGAATTCTGTGAAATGGTAAGAAAAATATGGTGCGACTTTGATCGCAGTTCGAGCAACGTCGCTGAGTAAATATAAGCGGATTCTACTGTGCGTGTTCGATGTTCGATATGTACCCCCCACTCAAAATCATGCGACTCGTTGGTGAACGTTGATAAATAACCTTCGCCTCTGACCCGTTTCCCCACTATACCAGAAAACAGTATGAAACGAGAAAATGAAACTGAGGAAGTGAAAAATGAGGAATTATTGTATTTAAACTCACCGTGAAAATCGCCGGTATCAGCAACGACAGTTGTCATGGATTTCAGCTGATCGAGAGAACTCGTCATTTTAGTTTTCTTTACTTGTGGCGCACTCATTTTATGATTTTACGAGGTTCTTGACGAATCCACTACTGACGAAACGAGAAACACGACTCACGGTCCGCACGAAGTTAGCGACACGAATACTGGAGTCCAGGAGTGAGGAGCAGGAGGAACGCTGAGCGCCCCTCTTTTCTACGCATCGTCAGGTTTGCCACACTCTCCTTGATAAATACCTCGTGCCTATCTCCATGACGTCACAGCTTGCGGAGATTTAAATTTGTTTCCCGCCATTCAGAGTGTCGAAACGTTTTTCCATTATTTTCATGATACAAGAAAAGAACATGCGGAATGCGCACCTCATCAATTTCGAGCACAGAAACGACTTTTTTTCAGTTCAAAACTTTTTTTTTCGTTAATACCAACGAAAAACTTGGAATTTTACGTGAATATTTGTTTTGCGAGTTAACAATAAAATTTGCCATGAAATAAATCTTGTATTTGGGTTAATAATTATAAAAAAAAAACAATAGGTTTATTTCGAAAGTATATTTTATTAATAAAACCGAATACCACCAGGCACAGATACCAGGTACACATGGGTCTAACTTTAGTGAAATAAAAGATCGAATCCAATAGGGATTCAAATATGTAAATATCTGAAACTCCGTATCTCGATGATTTTAAAACAATCGCTGATTTCTTATCTTCCATCAGTTTTCTTTATACATTGGATATACTTTCAGATTATTATGAAGAAGACAATTTGAAAATACAAATTTTCCAAACCGTTGATGATAGCGATTTCGAAAATGATAGAGAATCATCGTTTTTTTTTCCGTCAGAATGAAGAATCGCTATCGCGAAAAAAAAAGAACTTTTCATTGCGAAAAATGTATTCGGGATAAATAAAAGTAAATTCTAGAGAATTTGCAACTCCGTATGTTCAACTGATTCTTCTGTTTTCTCCTCTTTGAACATCACGAGACGCGGCAGCGGCTTCAAAAATATAATCCAAACAACCTTTTCAATATTTTTAACAGAAAACATCGATTTTATCAAATCTGTGGTGCTTCCTGTATCCGGCTGTGAACGAGTCCAGTCTAGGAGCAAAAGAGCTCTTTCGAATAAAATGAGGAACAAAAACTTGACGCGTGCCTAAAATCTCGTAATTCAGACTTTTTCCGTTGCTGTCTTATCATGCGGGACTGCTTGTGGCTGATAACTGTACATGAATATAGAACAAATAACCAGCGCAGCACCAGACGAAAATTGAGCTGTCAGCTGGAAATCAAACAAGTAGATCGACGCTACACAAGAGATAATGATAGCGAGCGAGGTGGCAAAACCTTTGAGAATATTATCCGCGTATTTGACTACCATTGCGACAACGAGGCCTCCACCAGCTTGGAGAGCAATCAAATATAAAACAAAAGCGTCGTAGCCGATGAAGAATCCCTGACTTTTGATAACTGCGCCATCATTGAAAAGACAAGTAGCTAAACCGAAAGGCAGCGACAGCAGACTCAATTGAACGTTTCTCATCCAAATCGATATGTCAGAGCCTTTGAGGATTTTTTCAAAGTATATACCCGCGAAACCAGACAGAAAACAGGCCGTTAGAGCAGCGCCAAAACCGAGTAAATGGTTCTGCTCGATTCCTGAAGGAGCTTTCGCCGGACCTGCTTGAGCCAGCTGTACGAGTACCACACCCACCAGCAGAAAGCTCAAGGCACCCCATTGCATCGCACGAAGTTTTCTCCGGAGAATTGTGACCGCAAAAAATGCAGTCGTCAGAATTTTCAGTTGATAAGTCACCTGTAATACGAAACTTTCATAAATAAATCCAGTAGATTGAGGTGAAGTTTACATTCTTGCAGAACAATCACATTTGCACGGTTTCCGTTAAAGCGTCAGCAAAATATTTGCAATCAGCTAAACTTCCATCCAAATTTCAAAACTTTTTTTTCTAATTGAATGCACTGCTCCCGTGCATCGTACTTCAATATCGATTTCGAACGAAATTCTATTAGAAAATGAAGAAAACAATCTGGACTTTCCATCCACGATTTTCCTACAATATTGACTTTTTTTTTTTTTTGACTATTCGCATCTTTGATGTAGACTCACCTGGTACGTAGCAGCATCCAGATTCGACGCAGATACGTACAGCAAATTATTCTGTATAATATACAAAAGGGATGGTACGCAGACTTTCAGAGTATCGAACGGTTGATCAATTATAGTAGTTTTCAGAGAATTCATGAACTGACCAAAACTCTTTTCATTGTTGTATACCAGAATTAAGCAGGTCAGTAGTTTCGTTAACTCGGACATCAAAACAGCTGTAAAAATGTTAATGATTAAATATGAATGAAAAACTGACCCATATTTTATCGAGTTTGACTTGCCGATATATCAATTTAGTAAATAAACGATTATCGAGAAAAATTTTTCAAAAAGACACGTAGAGGATTTACCTGTTGACGATAGAAACATGTCTCCTGCTCTGGTGCGAGCATAACGCATGCTGAGACCAACCAAGGCATTTTGCAGCGTGAGAGTAAAGAGACTCAGGTATTTAAGTGACTGAAGATTTTCTGAAAAATGATTCCCATGTACAGATCGACTACAGACTCGATGAGAAAAATAGGTGAATACCAAAATATGCTTACGTTTCTGCTGGACTGTCATATTTGTGAGGACACTCTCACTTGGAGTTTGCACAATGGATGATGGATTCGGGGTTTTCATTTACATATTGCTAGAAAGATGAAAAAATAATGAGCTGGAGTTCAGTTCAATCAACGTGCGTATTCTTGTCACAATGTAATATTTTTTTTTAATATTCTTGAACTCACGTTTGTGGCATAGGTTCGTAATGTGGGGATATCAACAATGGACACGATACATCGTAAAACATTTATGAATATAAATCAGCGAGGAAATAAAAAAAAGGTTGGAAAAAAGGCAGACGTATAGTTTTCATTCATTTGAAAGCCGCACGCATTCCTGGGCATCTATCAACATTTTTATACAAATTTTGTTAGTGTTTATACATCGCAGGTTAAGATTAGTATTATGTACATTTAATATTACTGTTAATTTGCCGGTTTAATTTTTAAGAACCCACATACTTCCTCTGTACTTATGGAGTTACCGCAACGTACCACGTTGACACAAATATTCCGACTGTCACTTTCACGCAGGCTAGCATAGCCAACGTACACGAATGCAACGATTGCAACCGTAAATGTCACATTTTTAGGAGTTTGCGTTGGTTTTACCTGGTGAAGATGGTCCATCGGCATGAAGTTTGCTTGATCGACAGTGCTGCCGCGTATACCGATGGTATACCGTCGTTGGAGGTTACGAATTTCTCTAGAATACCCCAGAATGATTCGTGTAGTGGCCTGCCGAGTTTTTGACTTCGTTTCACCGTTCAAAATTCGAATACAAATAAAGAATGTTCCCTTTCAAGATAAATAGCAAAAATAAAAAGGCAAATGCAAGGACCATGACTCATATGAAAATGTAAACCAGAAAGAAAACTCACGAAATATTTGAATGTGGTGTGATTTATCTCCATGATTCAGCAAACTACTTGTATGCTAAAAATTGCAACAATATGAACGGACGAATGAAATAATAAAAAATTAAAAAAAAAAATGGAACCAAAATCTACTTCGCACATCCCGATTGTTGTAATGAAATTCATAATATGTCAGAATACACACGGTTTTGTATCAATTCTTTATTTTTCCATACAAATTATAAACATGTTTTTTTTTTCTTCAAATACTGTACATATACTGAATTCTATAATATTTTTAAACCTCTAATTTAATGATATATCATTTCATTTATTTCCATTTACTCGTTTTTTTAAATCAACTACTTTGATCCTCGTTTCGTTTCATTTATAATATAATATACAGGTAGGATTTTCTTGCAATTATTTCATTTTTTTCATTTTTCCGCTCTTTTTCACTCATGTTTTATGATCAAGCTCAATTCTCTGATATGGCAGTTCCAGGATATGGAAGAATACAGATCGAATTTGACCAAATCAAGTGTCTGCGTTATCAAGCATGGATAGAAAAAGTTTATTCAAAAGGGTTTCTACATTTAAGTCGGCAAAATTATATTTTTTTCATTATTTTTCATGTATCACTAACGCGAAAAAAATCTCATCGAAAATCTGAAACTTGAAATATATCGCGGTGCCTTTTTTGATGATTTAAAAAACAAACAATCATTAGTCTTCGGTCTCGAAAACATTTCTCCTCAATGAAATCATTCGAATCCCAATGTCGGTCACCACGATCCTTCAAGTAATTGCACAACCATTTTTTCAATTTGCGATTTTCGATACGATTTTGGCTCATCCCGCGTGATAATCCACTTTCCATATTTCACAAAAACGAAAAAAAAAAACAATAGCTTAAAAAGGCTGTTATTTCAAATGACGATGCACAGTCATTAAATTTGAATCAAAAATCATTATGTTCGTAATTTTGGTTTGTTTCGAAACGACATTGTGGCTACGAGGCCACACATTTCACTCTTATCGATACTTTATTAAAATTTCGAAAAAAGTGGGCTCCTTGCAAAAGAAGAACAAAGTGTGTCAGTTACAAGTACATTTTGTAGGTTGGAACAAACAAACTGACCGTCCGCGTTCTAAAGCCTACCGATCGGATGAATTTGTGACGAATTTCCGGAACTTGAACATTCTTTTTAATGGTCATTGCGTGTCAGTTATTTACAAAGATATTTAACAAATGTGAATGCGCTGTTGATTTTATCATATAATGTGTACAATTCGAGCTGCGTATATTGTTTTTTTTTTGTCGTTTTTTTAATTAATCTTTTTTTTCCCTCTTCATCTTAAACTACTCCTGCCGTTTGCATCTTTGCCGGTTTGCCGAATTTCGATATTAACAATATAGAGTGAGAGAGTACTATTTTCTATCTTCACAGAAGACATAGATAAATATATATTTTCATAATCTTTTTTCTTATAAATGTAATTCGCTTACGATAAATTTATTAATTATTACGGTTTATAATCTTAGTATCGGTGCTCCTTTTCTTTCAGTTTCATGTACTTCTTTTATATTTTGTGTTGTTGGTTGAAAAAAATTCTGTAGTTGTGTGTCGAGTTTTAATCGGCGTTTTCAGATTATTTTTTTCTTCTTTCCAAGCTGTCGAAAATTTTGTTTTATCGAATAATGCACAACCAGAGAGATGCTAATTTTTGTTTTTCTAAAAAAAAAAAATCCGAATTTCATTGGACCGTGAAACATGATTATATTTGATATTATGATCTCGATGGTTTCGATAACACTCAAAGTCAAAACGGAGAAATAAAAAAATAAAAAATTGAATTTTAAACGAGAGCTCTCGTTGAAACTGTGACAAACTTCGGCCCAACTCACTCGAAGTGAGATATAAATATATGTATTCCATTGAAAAAAAAGTGAAAACAACTACGAAGTACAAAAGCTGCCAATTTTTGTTTTTTCATCCTTCTTTCAACCGAAATTCAATTAATTATCAATCAAATAAAATTCCTTTCTTATTCAAAGCAAAACTATCTAGCAATTTCTTTTTTCTCGCCCATTGAATAAAAAAGGATATATTTCTGACTAAAGAGAGATCAAAATACATTGTCACTTGGTTTCGTAAAAGTTAGTTACAGCAACAATACGGTAATTAACTTTAATGTATTCTTAAAATAACGTGTATTTCTTCAGTTATGTTAGTGTTTACTGCTCGGTAGGCAAGTTCTGTTTGCTTTGAAGGAAAATAATAAAACAATTGTGAAAGAAGAACAGACGAAAAGAATGTTTTAAAAATTATGTAAAAAAAAAAAAAACAACCTGTACGATAACTTCGATATAAAGAAACCGGAGGATGACAGTTTTAAGAATGATTTACGAATACGTCCTTATTCCAAAGATCGATTTCAATGAAGCTGTGTGCTTCGTAGTGAAGGGTTCGAAATAAATTTTCAAAGAATGTTTTTACCAGAAATTAATCAAGTGACGAACGAACTTTGTTAATCGATGTTTTGTACATTTTTTCAATGAAATTTCAAATACTCATTGTACCAACATTTTTGCAAAATCACATAATCACATTCCCCGACCCTTCTCTAATAAAGCGTTTCCTTTTTTTCACATGGAAAAGTTACAAGAATATTTGTTGAGTATCGACTTCGGCTAGGACCGTACGCGTAAGACATGCTTAAATTTCAGATGAGAGAGTCATTTTGTAAAAATATCAATCCGAACGAATGGTCCCTCCATTTAACGTTAATAATCGTGTTTTTCGTTTCGAGGATTACTTTAAGTACAATGTTCGATCGGGTGGAGGTATACTGATTATCTCGTTCTTGATAAAAAAAAAAGACGAAAAAAGGCGTTACGAAACGGTAATGAGACCCATACGCAAGAAAAGTGTTTTTTCCTCACAAAATAGCAACAAAGACACTGCCATAACTATAATGATTACCGCTGATTTTCGTAACAATCGATCTGATTTTGAAATCGGCATTTAAACATTAAAAAAATGATAAAAAAAAAAAGAACCGCTGATCATCTTGCGCTACGTGATTGTCGAACCATCATGGTGGTGTTTATAGCATTGTAAACGATAGTAAAAAGTTAAAAACAACCTGTACGCTAAGTAAGAAATCCATTGACGTAATATAACTAGAAAAAAAGGGGGAGGGGGAAAGCTTACAGTAGAAAATAAGATTGATTATAAGAAATACAAACACATCTCACTAACCTATACTTTGCTGCTTAAAAAGATGAGAAAGCCCGAACATGGGTGCAATTATTGCGAGTTTATCATGTTTTAGCATCAATCCGGACAATCAAACAAACACAAATGAGAACTTTCGCATCGAAGAGCCCGACAAGTCTCTTGTGTCAACGGTATAAAAAAGCTTTTTTCTATAAGTGAAAACTTGCACATTTTTTTCCTTTTCTCCCCTCTCTCTCTCTCTCGCTCTCTTTCTTTCTTTCTTTCTAATAGCAAAAAACATAGTAAAATAATAAAAATTCAGGAGACTCGCGAATCGTAATGGCATCCGTTTTGCAACTTTCAATCTCTGGTTAAAAACTTAAAATCACTTTGATAGCTTTATACACGATCATTTTTAGTAACGATGTAAATCGTAATCATTGCGTTTAATATTTAACATATATACCTCTTATTTGTAATATATGTATAATCTGTTTGTGTGGATGTCTCGTCCGATCTCTATTGCCTAGTTTATTCAATAAAAACTATAATACTAATAGTATGGTGTCCGGTACTAGCGCCACTCCAAGATCACAGTATTTGCTTTCCTAATTCACCAGAAGATTATATATTTTTGAAATAAAAATCGTACATGGGGACACACGATACTTTAGGCTCCCAACGTTATTGTCGATACTTTGCGGTCCTCTGTAGAATAAATATATATACTTATAATTTACTTATACCATTTTTTTTCAACTCGGGAAGGTTGGACGATCGGTAAACATTGAATGTTTTGGATCAATTTCGTTCGAGATTTATTCGAATTTTTTTGTTTCTTTCCTTTTCAATTTGAATTGAATAAAACGATAAGTCTGCGACACATGTTCGTGAGACAAGAACGCGGATCGAGTGTGTGCAAAAAGCAAATCTGAAGCTTGGACTAGCTGGTACCCTCGTATGTGTCTTGTCTTTTTAGCGTAATCTCATCACTGGAAAGATCACGTTAACCCTCGATTCAATTATGATTTAATCCTGAATCTTATCAACGTTTGTCATGATGAATCTTTCCGCACGATATTGATAAAAACGTATTTTTGAGAGCACACCCGTGTAAGGTGAGTTTTCCGTGGTCACAATTTCTGTATACACAGATTTATACTGATGCGTTATAGGTCCGTTAGTAAGTCACGTAATCGTCCAGTTTTACTTAACTGTTAAGTGTTTTTGTGTGTGTTTTTTATGTATATATATATAATTTTTTTTGTTTATATATATATGGATGATTTTATGTGGTGGTAGGCACTGATGGGGGTGGATGGCTGCATGGCGAGCAGATTTAATGAGGCTAGTCCTTGACCAGTCTGTATATGTGATGCTGAGCACCGTGCTCGGACGTTGATACTTCAAAGACGTATGCCGTGCATAGTAACGTCTCTTCCGTATCTCTGTTCGTTACAACCTGGAGACAAATAGCAAATATAAATATTGAGCTTTTTCGCGATCGGTTAACGTAATATTTTGATTTTTTCATTCAGATTTTAAACTTGTTGACTGTAATTTTTTCGATATTGAGTTTTCATTTTTTTTCAAGTTATTTCTGGTAAATAAACTGAGAAGAAAATATTATTTTATTACTGACCTGGAGAATAGTGAAGTTCTCGAGAACGCTATTCATCATGTATTTCTCGGGCAGGTGCTTAAGTTTGTGAATAAAGTTGATCATGTACTCGCACATTGGTGAACGACTGATACGATAAACAAACCTGCCGTTCTCGAACCTGGCATACTCAGTCTCCACCTTTTCCACCACGTGTTTACCAAACGAGCATACTTTCGTCGAACACGATATCGTCATGTTCTCGTTGCTTTCATACCTGCGGGAAAGAATTTTTCACAGTTATTGGAATTTATCATGAGTTTCCTACGATTATTACTCGAGCTTTCGTGGTTTCTCAAGATTATATTGCATTTTTACGATAAGAAATATGCATGTTCCAGCTTCAATGGTTTTGTAGAAATAAACGTTTATGCAATCGTGGAAAAAGCAAAAAACGTGACTAAACACATTTCATGCTTCCGGTACGTTGAAAAAAAAAAGAATAACTTCTCAAAGAGTAAAGTTTAAAAAAAAATTCAGTCGACTTACTGGCTCGTCACGCCATAAAACGCTCCAGCTTCGTCCTGGATGTTCGTGTTGAGATCAGCCCAGAATTTAACGAGGAAGAAGGCCGCCTGTGGTCCCTTGTCATAGAGCTCTTTGAGGCCACCATTCTTTTCTGGAAATTTGTCGTATATTTGCCTCACGTCTACAGCCTCAAGGAGAGGATCAGCGTATGTCGTTGAACCTCCTATGTGGACGAATAGGTGTTTGTGGTACTGCAAAAATGAAGCAAATCGTAAATGAAAATATAAAGCGATATATAAATTAGATGGTTATTGAAAATTTACAATTTCCGTAGGTGATTTACTATTTTTATTATTGAAAAAAGTGATCGAAGTAAAAAAAGGCGCAGAACAGAAAGCTGACATTCCAGGTACTCACAATGTCCTGATCTCTGTGCTGCTCCATGTAGGCTGAGAACTCGACGAGTCTAAGTTTGTGAGTGGCGATTGCTCGTCCTTCCCAAGGTGGTGGTGGTTGTGCCTGCACCATGTCACCGCTTGAAACCGCTGTCGCTGGTTTCCCGGTGTACGCGGGTTGTGGAAAAGGTTTGACATCTTGCGACGTTCCTGGTTGCAGCCCCGGTTGCCAAAAGTTCTGAGGATCAGAAAATGAGCAGCCAAAATCAAATACTGAAATATTTTACCAATGTTGGCATCAGTTGTTAATTAAATCTCCTTACTAAGACGATTCATCTGCAATTTATTTCGATAAAGTTCAAAGAATACACACGATAGAAATGAATTCAGATGGACAAAATGTCTAGATGTCAATAAATTTTTGCAAAAATTTCATTAGAAATAACATTTTTCCAAAACACAAAATAGCGATATCGAGGTTAAGGTATGTTAATATTTTTATCACATATTTGTGTGTGTGGTGTTGTATATGCGCGTGTGTTCTTGTGTGGATAAGTGAGGACCATAGTGTATGAATTAATGGGATCTGCATCAAGTGGGCAAGGACGGTTGAGCAATACACAACAAGGTCCCCCAAATTGGGCGAGTATCAGAGGAGGGCAATAAAAATCATTTTATTAAGAGAGTTAGTTCTTTTTTCTTACGCGTAAGCCTTTCGTCTTGTAGCGAAAGAAATTGCACTCTCTTTCAGCGTCAATTACATCTTGACGCCGTGCAAAATGTAAATACGACGCAATTTTTTCAGCAATTATTTTCAATGCTCGAAAACTTGCTCAACAGCAATTTTAGAAGATCGAGGCAATTTTGCAATAGCATTACTGCTGCGGTAATGTAAAAGGCACACAGCGAAACACGAAGCTCGATTTGTTCTTTTTCATTGGCAAAGCAACAAATTCTTTTTCTGGACAATTGGGACTTACCGCTCCCGGATAGGAGACGGGGGTGGAAGCGTGAAGGGCCAGAGGCCCTACAAAGGCATGGGGCAGCTTGTTGTGTATCGAACTTCCGGTTGACACTATCTGGGCACTTGACAAGCTTGACATTGTCTGTAGTGCTTTCTCCTTGGTCGCATGATCCTATCGATTTATAACAATTTTATTCAATCACTATGTTCCACATTTCAGCTGCATCGATCAAAATGAAATATATTTGCACTCCCAAATGCTATAAGTAATCGTAATTTTTTTTTTTTTCAATTCATTCTCGTGAATGCTTGAACTTTTCAGGATGACGCTTGTTTTTTTTTCTACCGAAGACACATTTCGTAAATAAATTTAAAAAAAAACGCTTTGTACAAAAACATTTTAAAAAGGCAAAGTAAATCTGCAATAAAACTCGCGTAAGTAGATCAACGAATTTAGAGGGGAAAAAATTCATGACTGAGAGACGTCACATGGAATCTCAATTTAGCATGAAGCTTCAATATTTATTTTCAGTCAGAAGCGGTCAGTCATACAAAATAGTAAATTCTCGGTGAGCCATCAATATGTATTTGTATGTATCTCTACAGGGATTAAAATAAATGGTCTCTATGAACTCAATTGCTTTTTATCGTTTCTCGTTTATCGTTTCCGTTGCTATTTGCCCGGACACCAAACTATATGGCCAAGAGTATACTTTCATTTTCCATTTCCCAATAATTCCTCCTCACTAGGCAGTACATTTTTTTTTTTTAATATTTTGCTTCGTATGCACATCGGTATGGGTTACGGTCGAGTGATGAACAAAAGTGGTTCCAAGCAACGATTTGTAGATTCAGTGATTTAACCACGCAGTCGTATCGATTCCACACGCATGAAATACATTAGCGTCCTTTTTGCTACGCAAATAGGTGGAAAAAGATCTTGTGCCAACTTTTCGGAAATACTGAGTTCTGTGAATGAATTAACGGAAAAACGCGATGGCCCGAACAAAAACTGCCCCAGTGTATCTTTTGAAGACGAAACAAGAAAAAAATTTCCAAAAGGCACGTGGCACATGATTTTATCGTTGGAGCATGTCAATATGATGAACACTAGTAAGATCTTTTTTCTGCGTGGGCACTTCTTTAAGAATATGTATGGAAGGAGGCGCATTTTCCATCCAGCATCTTTTCATTTTCCTGGATATTCCGAAACTAAGATTCTTATCCACAAAATATATCTCCAGGGAGTCTGACTTCGAAAAATCATTAACTCTAATGTCTTTTTGAAATTCAGAACGCGTTCCAAAGATATTAATGTCAGTTTGAAAATATGAAAACTTGGGGAGATCATAAATTTGCACATTCTCCGACGTACGAAAATAAATAAATTTTTAATGAAGGCAAATTTTGGTAGTGCAGAACCTCGAAAACGCGAACATTAATGTTTTGAATCCGAGGATACATACAAAATAGCACACACGTCTATAGCCAGGGTTTTTTTTTTAATGTTTCAATAACCGCATTTGGCAGCTAGAGCAGCGAAGTTTGTTACAAACTGTCGGTAAATATACTAGAGTTTTTACAGAGTTTTTTTTTACAGGATGTTTATATAGAAATGAAAAAAAAGGCAAAGATTACGTTTTAGATTGAGCAGGAAATATTCTGTCGGTTTCAGAAGTTATGTGTGTATATTTATAGTCCTGGTTGCAGTTTGCGAATGGAACGAGAAAGGGGATGGCAGGGGTTGACGGGAGGGTGGATATGAACATGGAGTGTCCACGTGGATCTCCGTGCCCGTGGTGTCCGTGCCCGTTTGGATCGATGTATGTAAACCAAAAATTCGTGGCTATGTATGAATACTTTTATACACATACATATATGTGAATGCATACGAGCCGCATGCTTGGAGTGAAATTCCCAACTGGGGATGAAAATGCTCGTTGGGGTTTGCGCGGCCAGTAGTGAATTTCATGGCGCACCGTGCGAGAGCTGTATAACCACTGCCCATTCCCCCTTTGAGCTACGTGCAACTGAGTGGCGTCTATATTTATTGGACGTACATTGCTAGCTCGACGACCAAGTATACATAGAGCAAAATCCACAAGAGAGACGGAAAGAGAAACACAGAGAGGGGGGGGGGGGGGGGGAATATGGTATACAAAGTGCACTTGTACGTTGGGGTTTGTGCTGTTGCTGACGCTGGTATACATGCCAACCACCTTTTCCATTTCTCCCACAACCCGAAATCGATTCGTTTAATTGAGAGGGTTTCCACGCTCGTCGTACACCGCCACCCACTATACTTCCCATTCCCAGTGCGTTGTCGATTCCATTCTCTCCCTCAAACACTCTTTTTTTCGGTTTTTTTTTTAATCCACTCTTCGAGCGTTTGTTTGTTTTTTCAGTTTTGTATTTTTTTTTCTCTTCATTTTCCTCTCGTTCTTTTATTCCTTTTTCATTCCAGGGGATCTGGCCTGGTATGTCGAATTTGGTGTACACTGCCTCGCGGTGGTTATCGAGATGCCGGCTTTATTTTTCGGCCACGCGCTCTCTGTTGTTTATCGACATTCTGCCGGATGGATAGGGCGTGCAGTATGCATTGATAGGTATATATGCAAACATAGATGTTTCGAGGGGTCGTCAGAACGACTAAAAAAAAAGGACTCACTGCAGCGCCTGTTGGCGTAATTGGAAATTTTCCTTTTTTCACCGTTACATCAAAAGCCATTGATTGCTCCGGGAAAAAAAAATAGTACGATGAAATTCCAGGAGGGAAAAAAAAAGATATTAACGGAAAGTGATATTTTCTATGGGGGTATGGTGTTTTATTTTTGATTGGTCACATTCTGGATCGAGGGAAATAAATGCCAACGATTTTTTTCTGATTTCAATGATTTGCAGCATTAAATAGTTTAAGGAGTTTAAGTTTAAATTTTGGATTTTTTTTCCAACTGTGAAATTTTATAATTTTCTCGGCTTGGAGGGCAACATTTAAATAGCAACTTTAAAAAGACGTCAGATATAGGGTCTGGAAGTGGGTATACCAACGATATCGGATGATGCTCTGAACGCACAAGAGGATAAAGAGAATTCAACGCCATCTCTCGCCTCCGTTTCTCTTCTCTTTTGCCCCGGGGGCGTATATATCGCTACCGCTACTGTCGGAAGCGGAAACCAGCAAATTACGTCACACACGCGGAACCCGGGTGACCGAGGAGAAAGAGGGGCTTTTGGCCAGTTCTGGCATCGGTGAATAACGTTCGTGGCATGCGCCACTGCGGTAACAGAGGCGATTCGAACGGCGAAACACACACGGGTATAGACAAATGCCCTCTTCTCGCGGCGTGTGTGCTTTACTCTCTGATGCTTTTCTATCTTTCTCTTTTTGTCTTTACTCTCTCTGTCTCTCTCTCTCTCTCTATCTTTCGCTTTCTCTATCATACAAAATTCCTGCCCAGTTCCCTTTGGATAGATAATATATAGAGAGACGAATAGAGCTTTCCATAGTTATCTATGGCGTTTGCGGTGCCAAAAATACAAGTTCGTGTAACACGTCACCGACCCATACATTCACACATTTGCATGGAGTGATTTCTGGTACTGCATTTGTGGTGCTTTACCACATTCAACTTTTTGTCCTGAGCTTTGTGTGGAAAGAGAGTTCCCGAGTGTAATACAAGCGATAGCTGATCCAATCGAGATTGAATTTGCTCATGGGAAAACGTGTAACATTGTCAGATCGACTGAAAATCATTGGCTTTATATTCACGAGTGCAAAATTCATTATTTTGTGATCTGATCATTTTTGAGTTTACTCAATCCTTTGATTTGGTTTTCATAAATCTAATTTTTCAAATGGCACGACTGTTTCGTTTCGAAATAGTGTAGTGCATTTTCCGCGGAAGAAAAAATAGAAAGCGTAATTATGTGAGGAATTTTTGAAATAAATTTAATTTTCTCTCATTTGAACACTCGGGTCGAAATTCAATGAATAGACGATAATTTGCATGTAGGCTCGTTACAATATGGATGCAGACATTGTCGGATATCTATCGAACCGGACGAAGAATGGAGAGGGGAACGGGGTACACGGAGACTCTGATTTATTGACCACGCGTTTTCGTCCGCGCGATCCGCGTCCGCGTTCCTGCAATTGTTCGCGAAGCGTTTTAATAATTCAGCTGTTGATTAAACGGAGCGGAGTTCATTTTTACGAGTAATTTATTCGAGCTTATCGAGCACGCGAACCCAACGGTATTGCATTATTACAATCGTCAATATGTTATTATTATTTATTGGTACGTTAATAATTCGAAGATTTCGTGGTATAGATTGATCAAGCGTGACACCAACGAATTTTCCAAGCTTTCACGTGGACATGTATATTTTCTATGTACCGCAGTTTCAATAGGCCTCATACGTGTTGGATAGCGAGGATTCTCAATTTAGTATTTGCCCAAATTGTTGGTCTCAATCGTTGCAGCAATTAATCAATATTTCCAAATTCCCGTTGCGCAGTAATTAATGGGATTTAATACAGAAATTATTTCGGGAACCCAATGGATTTTCTCTGTTGCATTTTGCGTGTTTTTCAAACTTTTTTGTCGGTCAAATAATTGCGAATTTCATCGAAAAGTGCAAATCATCAATATTTTAAAAAATTGCATTGTTCAATGTGTCTTTCTACGGAGAAAAATAAAAACAATCGTATGTTTACATGCAGTATTACAGATGTAAACAAAACTTACCACTTTGAGTTTAGCCTGGATTTCCCGAAGTTTTCTCCTCGCTAGGACTTGTATGTGCGAAGAAACCTGCTTTCGCGTTCTGGTCTTACCGGTCCTCAATTTGATATAACGGGCGATCAGCTCGTTCCGACCTGTAAAACGAACGCGGAAAAAATGTAAAGCGAATTCTAAAAGTCTTGTGGCTCGAAAAATGAACGAACGAATGTCAAAAATGGTTCACAAAAGCAGAGAGAACAAGAACTTTGAAGTAATTTTTTTTCTAGTCAAACTACACAGCGGCCATTTTTTTTAACATGGCGATTCAGAAATTATCGCATAAATTCCAGAAGAATTTTTCTTTTGTTTTCCTCAACTCGTAACGTGTCACCGTATCTATGAGTTAAACTGAAGTTTCAATTATACGTTCACGTTCATTTCACGCTCGTGCGGTCGGACGATCGAGAAGATCACGTAGACGAATACATGGATATATTACAATAATCACATATCGCGACAGCTTACGACAAAGGATTAAGCTGCTGATGGTGCTGGATATAATCACAATTTTATGCGCCATATGATCGTTTATCGGTGCATAGGCGATGCCGCGATAGGGTTGTGCGAAACTGTTTCATGTTACAGTTTTACTTTGACAGTCGAAGCCGAAATCATGAGGAAATATCGGGCGTTAGTATCAGAGATTCGAGGATACCGAAATTTTTATCACGGAGGAACAACGCTCGTGATTATCGGACCTGATTAGCGTGGAAAACAAAAACACGATTCTTATGATTCGATTTTCTAAACACTCTGATCATTGCTTTATATTCGTATAAATTTATATAAGCAAACCATGGATTGCATAAAGTGTGACCGGAGCGACAATTAAATGGCAAAGTAAAAAGGTTCTTTGAAAATTTAGCTTCTTTGGACGCCAATGAATCTCGATTAAATTCGATCGGGAAACCGCATTCCGTTTGTGTAACAGTTATCGTGAAACTTACGTTTCACTGTTGTTACACGAGATTTTATGGTCGAGAGCGCAAGAATCGCTAGCCTCCAGATAGTTTCGGTTCGTGACAGAGTGTTACTACCATTACGCTATAGCAATTTCTGACATAATTGAAATAAAACGTATCCACGCCTAATCTGCTCGGTGGGACCTGAGCAGGCGAGGTAGGAGTGTGCGTTTGAACGTTTGAATTGTAGTGCTCGAGCATTTTTAACATATCACTCGTTTGTTCTCTCATAATTATGGATTAAAATATCAATGACGTTCTTTTTAAATTAATTCGTGATAATTGAAAACTCGAAATGAAAAATAAAATGTCGAATAATGAGATTAAAACCATTATAGATGATTATAAGAGTATTGAGACTCGGGAATTAGCGTTGAAATGTATAACTGTGCAATTGAATGATGAACAACACTTTTACGGAGGAGATTCGAGGGAATTTTCGTGAAAGCTACAGCCGCGAAGTCGGACGTTGAACCAAAGGTTTCGCAAATATACCGATGGCTGGAAACTGATTTTTTGTTACGGGAAATGGCTAACGCGTGTTTTAAAATTAAACAAGAGCAGCGAAGCCAAAAGGAAGAAGAATGACGAAAGGAAAGAGAGAAGTTTACGCTTTCGTGGAAATTTAATATTCATCCATGAGTTCACAAGCGAAAGAGGTAAAGAGAAAAAAGGGAAGAAAGACTTTTGCGAGAATCTCTATGTTGTTTCGTTTCTGCAGCTTTTTCTTTGACGGCGTCGCTTCTTCTCTTCCTATAACAGTCGTCAGCCTACGGTGAAGTCTTTTCTTTTTCTCTCCTTTTCTCGAGAGTGTCTTTTTCCGGTTTTTTTTGCTTTTCCGTGGTGCTTTTTCTTCGTGCATCGACATCCTTCGCTCTCCTTGTCTCTCTTTCTGTCTCTCTCTCTCTCTCATTCTCTTTTGTGCTCATCGTCTCGCGAACGTCTTGCACGTCTTGCCTCGTCTTCAAGAGGAGAAACCTCTTAATGAATTTCGAGAGGAGATTGCCCGGTTGAAGAACACCGAGAACGAGACCTCTCTCGTGCATCTCGTAAAATTCATTAAAGTCTAATCGTAGCGCGGAAACGGTTCTCCCCTTTCCTCTTTCTTGTCGTTTGCCTCACCGTCGCTTCTTCGTCGTTGCGCTTTTCGCCTTTCGGTCGATCTTCGTTCTTGATATATATCGATTTCTCAACTCTCTTCGCTTCTGCGTTTTCTCCATCGATTTAATTTCACTCGGTTGCATCGAGAGATCAGCAAAGCCATGCTGAATCGACCGTCCGATCTATCGTGAGAGAAGCACACAGAAGCGAGAGAGCAAGAGGAAAAAGTCGAGACAAAGAGGGAAAGAGAAAAAAAAACATGGATATCAAGCGCTGGAGAAGATTCACGAATGGCGCGAGATCGAGCGACCAACTCTGCGCATAAATTATTTCATCCTCACGGCTCTGAAACTTAAAATCTAAAACCTTAAGAAACTCTGAAATTCCAACCCAGACAAAGTTTAAAGACTCCCGAATAAATCCAGTTTATATATATTACCTACTGAGTCCTAAAGATTATCGAGTTGATACAAAACAAAACGTTCCGTCCATTTTCATCGAAGAACGAAGCAACTTATCAAAAGCTCGAATTGTACAATGTTTTATTTCCCTGCATCCTGAGTTAAAATGAAAATTGTCGAATCAACAATTCAGACACATGATTATCCAGGAAATTATAATAAACAAAATGATTCGGTATCGAAAACGACATTTCAAAATACAAATTGGAGATTTTTTTCAAATTAGAATTAATGACAAGTCTAAACATGCAGATTAATTTTCTATCGGCATGAATTCTATTCGGTCAAACTTTTCCATCAGCGGGTTCGTCTGTCATTGCGAAAACCTAACTAGAATTCTGGGGCCTACGATAAACATGTGCACGGTGACTGTCAATGATTCCGAGCGAATACATCGGAGCGGCTCAATTGCCTCAGAGTTAATTAGGGAATATAACTCGAGTGGCGTTTTAAACAAGAGCAAGCACTTGACCCTTCTGAAGGGCTCGTTTAAAAAAGCAAAGGGAGCGAACGACATGTGAAACACGAAAGGAAAAAAAATTGGCGGTATGAGTCACAAGAATTTAACGATGAAAAGTGGTACGTGAGAACGATTGAAAATTAAATTCTCCGTGTAGAAATCGAATTCAGATTTCGAAACGGTGTATCGGGTTCTGGGAATTGATGAAATTGTAAGCATTTGGGTATCGCGACAATGTGGCCAATGTATTAAGTCGCGTTTACAAAAAACTTGTTAGAATTTTCTCGTCGAGATATTCCGTGGTTATAGTCGAAATGCAGCGAAGTAATGGAGAAATTCAGGGGATACGAGAAAACACCGAAGGTGAATAGAAAGGGTAAGCGCTTATCGGGAGGAAAATATTCGAGATTCCGGGTGAACCGCGTGATGACTCAATTCTCCGCAAAGACCGTTAAATGGCTAGCGCCATGAACCTCGCCCGAAGCTTCCATCCCCTGTGTGCTCGTCGTTTTCTCTTGCTCGTTCGTTTCACCAACGGCAAGAGGGCTTCTCGTGTGATCGTCACTGTTTTTGAAAGCCAAACATTCTTGGGGAGATTGGTTATATAAGCTATCGATCTTCTCCATCTCGACGTATTTTTCTCGCGAGTGCAGATAAAACGGTTTGCGTCTAGACGATTCGAGGACACGCACAATTCGCGGATATTTTCTCTAGCTACCGTTCATTTGCTGCTATTGTCGACCCACGTTACTTCAGCCCTGTTTACTAAGAAAAGAACCTCCACCCGAGCGAGCCATATATTTTTCTCAAGATCCGTTTATCACAGTTGGCAAATCTTATTCAATTTGAAGTTGACGCAGAAGTGAAGTGTCTTCGAGATAAACGTTTGTTCAAAATTCAGTTCATTTATATTCAAGAGACGAAATATTTCAATTCGTGTTTCCTTTGGATGAAAGCGTAGACTACGACTTTCAAGATCGATCGTAAAACTCGGAGATGGCACATTTGCGGAGATTTTCACGAAAATTCCACATTTCAACTTAATCCGAAAATTGTTTTTTCGCTCGCGATACATCAAATGTTCCTCGGCTAATAATTTTTCGATATTTCTATATGCTAATTAGTTCGATCCTGGACGCAAGGATTCGAATCGCTTGTCAGGACTAACGATTCACTTTCGGATAATCAGTCGCATTTTATCACGAAAAATGCATAAACGCACAAGCGACAAGGAAGGAACGTTCGTTCCGTAATTTTCGAAGGTGCGGATGAATACGTGTTGCGGGATATATGCGAGACGGTCAAACGTCAAGAAATAGCCCGTCGATTGAGAAAATCAGACGGACTTTCTCTTCCCCTTCTCTTTCTCTCGTTCTTTCCATCTCCGTCAGACATGTTCAATCTCTTGAAAGAGCAGCGAAACGTCGAGGATCCGCGCAACCAAGACAAGCGTGAAGCCTATCGAGGATGCGACGCGACGGGCAATCAACGTAAATCACTTGGCTGATGCTCAATTTAACAAGAAGGGCCATTATGATCGCGGACTCAAGGAACGAGCGACGGGGAGCGCCAAGTTGTCTACCCTCTGTGTATTCCCCTCCCTTACTCTCCTTTTCCCTCGCATCGATGAGGTCTCGAGTGACAGCCACGTGAACCACCTGAACTCTCGTTTATCCGAACCTCCAACTATATACACATTAAGTTGCCAAGTCTATGGACTGTGATATTGTTGTGTCAATAAATAAAAATATTTGTAGAACTATGAATTGTTGAGAAGTTTATAGTAAAATTAGAACCTCCTGTGGCCAAAACGACATCGCCGATCGATTTCGTATCAACCGGATTCGAAGGATCGAAAGATTAAGAAAATTTCAAGGTACAAATTTAACCTGTTCGTTGTGACATCGGCTCGTCATTTTGAATTACGAAACATTAATACATTCCTGAAGAGTTATATGAAAACCTCTGGAGACGATCGAACGATTGAAAGAATTAAAAACAGAGAGTGTGCAGACCGAGGTGCAGACTGTGTCAATGAATTATCCTCACGACGAAGTACGACGTCAATTTACTTCACCAATGAATTAATAACCGACGAAAAGCAGCCATAAAGAAGGTACTGCACAATCGATGGTCTTGCTCGAATGGTTGGCGTTGTATATCGCGTAACTTCACGGCGCTAGGGCATGCACATCACAATTTGCTATTCGAACGGGGCATATAGACAGCGAGCATATGGATACTGTACACAAATGCAAGAGCGTGGGTTTTGCCCCTGTCGTGGGAAAGATTTTTCTTTGAGGATCGTCGAGACGCGTGTGGAACGCTCGATGGAGCCTGCGGAGAACGCACGGTATGGAACACGTACGTTTTTTGTGCTCGCGCGATCTTCGCGTTTTCTATATGTCTCTCTCTCTTTTTCTTCTCTCGTACTCAACAGAGATTCTTGCCGCTTGAACACGACCATACGAATAGCTAGATTCTTATCGAAACCTGCTGCTGCTGTGCGAACCAGGATAACGGTCTTTGTTAACGTTATAAGTGCAAATAATCGTGGCAGAAATATATGTTTCTTCGCCTCTTAGTTTCTCCGCTTGAATCGAAGATGTGAGAATGTCTAGTTTTCAGGATCCAAGATTATTCGATCCTTTCGCTCGGGGTTAACTATTTGGAGGTCGGTAAATGTTTTTTTTCTCTTACTTTCACAATCTTTCGAAGTAAGACTTGGCCAAGACGGATAAGAAACTTTGGACCTAAAACTCCAGACTTCTTGAGAACGTCTTGGCGAACAAAGAGTCCGGAAATTTAGTAGGAAAAGATCTGCTCATCACTCAGTCGGATGAACTCCGTCAGGATTCACTCGAAGGATCAAATCTTTCGAGAGCTCAATCGTATTTCAATCGGTTCGTGACGAACGAACGATTGAGAGGATTGACTAGAGATTTTCTGCTGGTTTCTCGATCGTCCTTTTGCCCACGTAAGCAGAGCCGACGTTTATTCCTAGGATACGGAACATACGAGCAAACTCCTTGAGGTCATACGGTTTATTCACTATCAGTGGCCCCAAGGGATATATCGAGCCTCGTAACGTTCGAAGTACCGCGTTAATCGATGGTACACAAACACAGTGGATGAGGAGCTTTTTGGATGCAGGAGGAAGGACAAGAGCCCTAGATGCTTACCCACTAGTGATTGTATTACATTCACTGGCTCTCGCTCTCGCGCTCACTAAGTCCCCGCAAGGGCGTTTGCAAGAGATGAGGTGCATTTGCTATATATACAACAGAGGGTCGTCGGACGGTGGGTTGGTCTTCTCGTTAGATCGGCAGGAACCGAAGTGCGTTCGAGCTCGTTTAGCCGATTAGTAACCACCAAGAGAGCTACAATGGGGAACATTGGTCAGAGGACGGGCGAGAAACATCAGGGAGAATGAGAGAGAGAGAGAGAGAGGGAGAGTAAGATAGACAGTCTATACAGAATCCCCTCATACCTTTCGGGTGTTATCCTCAAGCGTACATAAGCGCCACTAAGCCAAGTAGTCTCCTGGATCGTTGTTGCAAACCTGCGAGTTCACAGCCAACCATATACATCGTAGTTTTAGCTGCAGGTATCAAACTAGTAAACCCTTCGCTTTTGGAACCAAAGACGAGACGATGGAAAAATATTCACTATCGATCCTCAAAAACGCTAATGAAAAACCTTTTGATGAATAATTCAGTAGTTCTTTTATATACGCGGTCGACCAAGCTTCGAAGGATGGAATCTATACTGATGAAATGCATTTTATATACATTTTTTTTAACGAATAGACTCTGTTTAGTATTGACTTGGACGAGACAGAAGGGAAAAGGCACAAAACGCTCGTTGAAGCGGGCGAGAAAGTTTCTGATAAAATGAGCCAAGCAGGGAATGATGTAGCGAAAAAAATGAAAGGAGTTCCGAGACCCTTTTTTCCTTTCGGTTGCTCGACTCACTGCCGAGGACCGCGGAGAAGCCAGTGTTTTCTTCAACGATACACGCTTTCTGCGTGACACGGTGACCTCGGCTAGAAAAATTCAGGTCTTGTCTTTCCTGGCGAACCCTCCATCGTCTTACTTTCTCTTTGGTAGCGAAAGAACCCTTGGGTTTGGCGTTCCTATCATCGTCAAGTACGAGAAAGGGATAAAAATAAGGGCGAAAAAGGCGACAGAAAAACAGAGGACAGCGAGGGCCGCACGGCTTCACCGCATTGCCCTGTTCCATTCATCTTCCTTTCTTTTCATTTTCTTCGCCCGAGAGAGCGAGAAAGCTCTGCTACATAGAGCCGAGCGCTGTTATGGGTAAAAGGAGGATATATCCTGGAAGCAGAGCAGCAAATATGTATATAGCGAAGACGAAGCCAGAAACAGGGAGAAGAGTAGTCAATGAAAAAGGAGAAGCGCACCCTTCGCTTCGTCCTCGGTTCGAGCAAATCCCCTCACCCCCCAAATCCCGCCTCCCCTATTCGTTCTTCGTCTCTAGCAACCACCCTCATCGCGATTCTACGCCGCACCACTTCGTCCTTATTCACCTCTCACCCCGCTGCGCTGAACGATGCGGAGAGAGAGTTTGCTCGCGAGCGTCGACGACCGAACTGGCTCATCCCCCGACCCACTTATTTCATCTCTATCTTTCCCCATCTTTCCCTCCTTCTCTACCTCTCGTACGACCTCGCTCTTCCTCGCCACTCTCTACCGTTCTGTTCACTAATTGCACATTCTTCGCATAGTTTCGCCACCCTCTGTGCATGATGGGGTTGGGAGTTTGTCGGCATCGAGGGTTGGTGTTCCAGCCGAGTCAAGCATTAACTATATATATGTAATAGAGAATATATATTTCCTCTTGCTCAGTTTTCTCTCCGTCTCACTCGATTCCCATGTCCTCTATACGAACCGCCTATATCTTTTTATTTCTAGCTTCATCGTTCTCCGCTCTCTCTCTGCTTCGTGACCCTCCATCTCTCTTATTTCATCCCTCCAAAAAACTCTATGCTTTCTGTCTCACTTTAACTTTTCGTTTGCTCCACTATCCTAGACGATGGCTGTGTCTTGCGCCATCGCTTGGTGAACATGAACTTTTCCACTGCTCTCGTGTTTTTTTTTCCTTCTTTTTATTCCCGCTTCGTTCTCATTCTTAATATGCTCTCTTGTCCAAAAGCTGACGCTTTTGTACGAGACAAAGATATGATTTGTGAAATGTTCTGGCGTCATAGGACATAAGATCCGTCGAGCGGGATCTTTGCGATTTACGGGAAAGTTTTTCAAGGAAATTAGTGTCTTTATTGAATTTCCGTTTGATAGGATCAAATTTTTGGCTCTCATGATGTTTATCGTCACGATAAATTCAACATTTTTTACCGCCATCGCGATTGAACCGTCAAGAAAGTTTAAAAAGCTTCAGGGATAGTACAATCGGTTTGCGATTATCCAGCTTTCGAAAATCTACAATATCGCAATTGAAAGAGTCCCAGCGTCGTGACGTGGGACACAGAGTAGAAAATATTTCGCCGGTTGAATTCGCGGGTAAAAGAGGCCGCAGCCGCATGCTCGTTGCACCGTAAAACGCGTCGTAAAATGAAAAGGGATTAAAGCCCCCGCGAGCGATGTATAAGCGCGTGAACGCGCCTCACGGCACTGTATTCGCCAATTTACGAGAACGATAAACGGGATTATGCGTACCATAAACCCTCAAACGATCTCTCGCGTACGTAGTACATAGTCGAGATAACAGAGAGAAAGAGAGAATAAGAAAACTGGAGAACGCAACAAGACACCTCGAGATCGCGGTGTAAAAGGCTCCCGTAGCGCCGCGCGTATATGCTCTATTCCACCCGTGACTTTCGTAAAACTTCCTACTGCGGGGTTGTTTTGATACGTCCGTAACGCAAAACGTATTAAAACTAATGTATAGCGAGGAAATTTTGCGGTAACGGCTTCGCGGGAGACGCTCTCACGATAAAAATCTTCTCACGAGAATTAAAACAACAAAAAATATAGATTCTTTACGGTTAATAAATAGCAACTAAAATATAAAGTCCTGTAACGAGTCAGAGATTATGAAAGTTGATTTCTAAACAGTATGAATGTGTAGACAGTCGTTTCCTCATTGAGAAACTTGGCTCGACCACCGCATCCGTCTATCGTCCCGGGAAAAAGTGAAAATTAATTGTTGCAAAATGTCATTGAAAATTTTGACTTTCTCAAACGTTAGCACTTCAGTAAACAACAATCGAAACAATTTCTTTTCAGTTTTTCTATTGAAAAATGAGCTTGGCTTGTATTAGTGACGAACAAGCGATTCACATTTTCTTGTTTTTGGAATACGAAACGAAAACGATGAATTTGTTCTGGAATAATTGTAGTGGGCAGTCCTTAAATATATTTCAAACGTCACAGGCGTAACGCGAGTTTTCTTACTGCAGAGAACTGTTATACGTTCGAATTTAATTAAACTCTGTGAAACGTCAAAGGACCTTAAGTCGCGCTGACAAGACGGACAATGCACGGACACCAGATTATTACATCACCGAGTGTCTCTACACAGAGTTCGTATCCTCTGTTCAGCTTCGCCACAAGCATTGCGCTCTGAAGCGCAGTATACCGAGCTTGATATCCGGAGCATGATAAATAAACAAGAATATCTATATTCACATACATATTTATGTAGAATTCGCATCTGCAAAGGTCCTTGGAACTCTGAAGCTTAACTGGCACACGTTTCGAGTTTATCCTTGTATTTGTGTCGTTTGTACGAGATAAGGCGGTGCTTTCCTTGTACATGCACGGTTTAACATCGTAACGTAAGGTAAATAGGTTTTGATGTATATTATGTGCAACTAGCTTTTATTCTCTACGATAAATACGGGACATACCGAACTTTCGAAGTAACATATCCGTGCTCCAGCTGATTCACAACTGTAACTCTATCGGCATACGTAACGACCGCATATGTATTTCTGGGTAGTGTCACAACGAAAAACATTATTATGTGCAGTAAACCGTCTTATTGTGAAGATAATGTGATGGATCAGTTAACGAATTATTAATTATACTTTGCGCGTAGTTTTTGAATACTTATCGATGTCTTTTGGGGACAATGTTTCCGAATAGCAAAAAATCCAGTTGGAATAAGTCACCAAAACGTTGATCAACACTTCAGACAATTAAGGGATCTCCGAAATGGAGATTGAGCTTAATTTGAGGATTTTGAATGCCCAGTATGATAGGCGAAGGCTCAAGAACCTCCCTGTGCTACTTTGGAGCGACCTGTTTTCATCTGAACGCTACACGATGGAGAAAAAGAAAAGAATAGAGCGAGAGAAAGAGCAGAGGAAAGAGAGTCGAAAGAGCGTTGAGACGCCGGGGATCGCAGAGTCTCTTTCCGTCGGTCAATAACTGGACACTGCCGTGTTCTCATGGTACTCTGTTCCCGGACACACCGACGCGTCCACCACCTACACGATCTTCTTCCTTCCTGTTTCCCCTTGTCCACGAACATCTCCTGACCCTCGAACCAGCGCCAGCGACGTCCCCGGCATACGACCCTGTCGCCCGGAAGATTGCATTCACTGTACACTGAGCAAGAGAGAGAAAGAGAGAGAGAGAGAGAGGGAGAGGAAGAGGGAATGAAAGCAAAAGACCGAGACCCATACTGCGGCTTGACAACCCTGCGACTCTCACCCCTCGCAACCCCTTTCCAGAGCACTAACCGGACATGCAAATATTGAATTTCTCTTCTCTATTTCCTTCTCTCGCTCCCTCACACACCCACACACTCTCGAAATCTTTTCTTGCGCATCCTTATTCCGATGGTTGCTATAGACGACATTTATAAATCAAACAGACATTTCGAAAAAATGTTCAGCTCTCCATCCAGAAAGGATCGCCATAAAATAAGAAAAAAAAAGGGGGACATTGAAAAATCTATCGTGTTTTCGTAGAACGTTCGAACATTGGTCGTTATAAGTTCAGCTGTTTAATATGAAATGTGAAACTCTACGGATGGACTCGATGAAACTATTTCCGCACAAGCTGCGGAGCTTGTGGTAACGATGTCAAAAATGGCCAAATTTTTCAAGCTCCCTGCTCCGATGGTTCTTCATTCCAGAAATCTGGTGTATTCTCTTAGGGAAACTCTGTTCCTGGTTACATTAGAAATGCACGCAGGATTGTACGTCGAGTGTGCGGAAAGGAGTTTTCACAACCGACTCATAAACAGGAGATACGACCGAGACATTTCGACTTTACCTCATTGGATATAAAAAAAAAGCCTTGAATGATGAGTTTCCTTTGATGCGACTGTAAAGAGCGTCAGCACACAATTCTTGAGGCATGTTTGCTTGGTACTGCGAAAAACACTTTTACACCGCGTTTTCGTAGCTTCTGGGCTGCATTGAGTGCTGTTTGTACGTGTCTGGTTCTTCTGCTGAATGACCTATAAACCAGGATGCAAAGACACGCTCTTCTCGGTCCCCTCGTGAGTGTCGTGAAGAAGAAGAACAAAAAGAAGGAGAAAGACAGCGAGGTAGCGAGAAAGAGACGGAGTTGAGCGCTCAGGAGACACGGGACCTCGAGAATGTAGCGTCACGAACGGCTCGTAACCGAGAAAATAACAACAGCAGGGAGCTCAACGTGTAACCGCGATCGGATAAATGCCACGACGCGTTTGACTTGCTCTTTTCTCCTACACTTGAACTCGTCTACTTTGTTCCTTTTTTTTTTCCTCGATAATTATGGAAAAGTAGCGATAAGACGATTTTGTTTTCGTCAGATTCCCGTACACGGTGTTCCTCGAGCTCTGCAGAGAAACTGAGTTCGTTCTTGACTGAATATTAAATTTAATTCAACGTGATTGATCATGGAACGACATTCAAAAAATATTCTTCAAATATCTCGAATAAACTCAAGCTTCCAGGTCTGTTTTCGTTCATGCATTCTAGTGTCTTCACTTCAGATTCTGGTCATTGAAGTATTTCATTTTTGCCACTCATTCGCCGGACATTTGCACTTCATTTTATTCAGAATGGCCTCACGTTGGGCTCTCGGCTATCTCTGATTTATTCTCTTCTCTCTCTTTCTCTCTCCTTTTCTCCTCATCACGCATTTGCTCGATTTCGAGTGTCTAATGTGTTTGCATGGATGAAACGGCATACTATTTTTCGTTATTGGAGCTCGTTCAAGTGCAATCGTTAAACGACTTGAACAAGCGTATTCCAAGCTCGCTGGAGGAAGGAGAGAGTTCGAGGAAGATACGATCAGTTATTTCTGGCCGAAGATTTTCGCGCGAGGAGCTCAAGAGAAAAATACAAACAGAGGGAGAAAAAGAGAACTTCGAGAATTATTCTCGTCCTACAACATCGCAATGAAAACAAAACGCCCCAGCGATCCACAAGCAAAAAAAAACAGATATATAAGTGGATTAGGAGGATAGGGATGTGCACGTAGTGGAGCAGGTGTACGAGCAGCTATAAGATCGACGCCAATGGGCAAAGGAAGGGAGACCGTTCATTCTCACTCTCTTCCTCGTTCTGCAGACAGAAGCTCGGAGCTTATCGGCTGCAGAGAGTCGTCACGGCCGGCAGCGCTTGTGTGCACGGTCCGCATGTATATATATATACAAATAATACAAATCTTTACATCAATTTTTATGCTTCATCAGCAATGCAGTACGATAGTTTAACGGGTTGCTCGTCCCGAAGACTGAGAGGGACCAAAATTTTGTGGGAAAGTCAATGAGCTCGAACGGCGCTGTTTGAAAAAAAAAACGCGCTCTGTTGAGTTCCGCGTTTCGAGACAATCGATCGAGAGTGCATTGTGAGCTTCGAGTTCACGAAGACTCGAGCGCAACGCATAAAGTCGATTTATCGTCGAAGTCATAGTTTCGTTTATTTTGCAACAATCGTCAAGATTGAATTTTGCAAAGAGCAACGGAAAGAGGCAGCAAAGAGATGGACTGAAAAATCTTTTACATGAACTTGGATAAAAAGTGGAAGCGTCTACGAAATGAGTTTTGCCTGGTATTAGCATCAACGGCCAATAGCATTAAACGATCCTCTGCCGACTCTTTATTTTTTTGTTTCGACCGACAGAGAGATAGTGAGAAAGCTATTTCTCGAGACATACATATATACGGATTTACAGGAAGAAATACAAGTGGAAGCGGAGCGCGAAGGCGAAAAGACTCGACGTCCCGAAAACGGGACTCTCGCACTCGTTCTTTTCCGGCTTTCTCTCTATCGACGTATTAGCTCCACCAGGAGCTTTATTGCCATTTAAAGGCCGTCCTCACTCCCCAGCCATCTCGTTGAACCCCACGAAGCTCGTTGTCTATACAGTCTTATCTGTCTGCGAAGGCATTGAAGCTGACGAAATAAAGGAAACAGAGAGGATAGATACGAGTTTGGGAATTCCGTGAGACGTCGGATTCTCTTGACGGTGAAATACGGAATCGATAGCCAAGCGTTCGTAGCTTCGTTGAAAAAAAATAAAATTCAAATAAAACAATGGGTGAGAACGAGAATTAGATTTGAAGATAGTGAGTCGAAAAGTCGAGTGGAGCTGTACACAGATATAGAAAATATATTTATACGAAACGGAGTAGATTTTGGAAGTCGAAGAACATCTTGGAAGGATGTTCTCCTCAAGATGGCAAGTGGGACTTCGGAGAGACAGTGGTTACGGCGGTAGCGAGTATATAGAGGCGATGAGACTTGTGTGTCCGAGGCGTGGCGCGCCGCAGCAACGTTATTGCTTCGGTAGCAATAGAGAGCAAGAGCGAGAAAGAGAGATTGCGAGTGAGAGCGATGGAGATACGTCCACGCAGCGGTGGTTATAAGGTGGTGATGGTAAACATGCTCGTGGTATGGGAGGCAATATCGAGGCGGTCACGTAGACTGACCTCAGGACCAAGCAATAACGACGCTCGGCCTGGCCACCGCTTTGCTCCTTCCGACTGCAACACTACGTTTCAGCTGCGGTATATACTACCCCAAAGACTACTACCACAACCACCGACGAGCACTGGGACCTCTTACGAACGACTCGATCTTTTATTTCTACAATTTTACCATAAGGTCGACGCTCAATTGAAATCGGCAGGAGTTACTTGGGAAGAATGAAGAATGAGGCCCAAGAAATTTTAGTGACAGAGTCGACTGAACGTCGCAAAGGAATGCCTTAATACATGGATATCGTCGTGCGATCGTTGAAACAAATAGATTTTGTTAATTTGGTGGATATTGACTTACCATACATCTTTCCCTCGTCGGACAGAATGATTTTCCGACGCCCGCATGGTGGATATATGGTGAGAGCCTCTTGAAAGCTTTGCTCGATATCGGGCGACCAGACACCTTCCGCATCCGCCGCCGAGAGATCCTTCTCGTCCTGGCAACAAATAAAGACTCAGTGGTAACTTTGTCCCAAAAGCTTTTCTTTAAGGAACGACAGCAAGTCCGGCCCGTTTTCGCATCCTCGATTTAATCACAAGAACGACCATGGTAACTATTATTTTTAAAAGAATGGGGGTACCGTAAGGATTGCAGACTTAGCGTTTATGTATTGGATATTTATGTTGGCGAGTGCAAAACCAGCCAGACGATAGACAGCTAGTATCCTTTTGTCTCTGATTTAAAAACACTGGAACGCGCAAGGTGTGTTCCCGATGCTTGGAGAACGTACCGAGTCGCGGGTGCCTTTGCAAGGAACAAAGGAACCGGGAACATTCTTGGCACGCCATCCACTGAAGAGCGAGGAGGGTAGAACGAAAATGGCAAAGAGACGAAGCCGAAAGAGAGGAAGAGAGTGCTGGAAGTGAAACAAAACCATGCGCGCGCGCGCGCGCGCGCGCGCGTGTGTGTGTGTGTGTGTGTGTGTGTGTGTGTGTGCGTGCGGATGGAATACTAGTACTCGAACGGCATGAGAATGAAGGGCCCGGAAAAAAGGGACGAAGGAGAGAAAGTAGAGACAGCAAGAAAAAAGGGAAAGAGAGGGAGAGAGAGAGAGAAGTCTCTGGCGGTTTTTCGCAACATGTGCCAATCTCTAAGATCTCGGTGGCACCAACCACGAGGTTCCTCTTCTATATATCCTCTTACTTCTTTTTACACCGGGAGGTTATCCACGAACTCGAGACGGCAAAACCGTCTCTCGGTAGCGCGGAGGACATATCCTGGAATTCCGTGTCTTACTAAGAATGAGAAAGTGCGACACCGAGACACCAGCCATAGCCAGAGCAAGACGAAGGAGAGAGCGAGAGTTCGTGTTGCACGAAAGGCGAGAAACGAACGATCGGTCGAAACATTAGACACCCAAAGAGAAAGAGGTAGAAATAAGAGAGAGAGAGAGAGAGAGAGAGAGAGAGAGAGAGGGAGAGAGAGGGAAAGACATGGGAAATAAAAAGAGTGGCCGAGGCTTCCTGGAATTCGAGTCACGTTCGTTAGCTCGATATAATATCGTTGAGCACGCGACTTGGTCCGGGTTCCTGGGGCTGCCTGGCAAGGACATCGGCAATAAAAGCGGGAAGAGAAATCGCGAAGGATAATCATCCAGAGGATCGGACGTTGCTCGAGGAAAAGTATAAAATTTGCTGGTAGGCGACTGCAACGAAGGAAAATTCAGTGGAACGGAAATACGAGAAATGGCTTCTGCTCATTGAGTCATGGAAGGAAAGAAGGAAGGAGAAGGAAGAAAATATCGGAAGAAGCCTTAGAATCTGAAAAAGCTTCTCTGAAAAAAGACTTCCGTTTATCGTCTAGTTGCTGCTATGCTCCTCAACAACACAATAGACTTGGATGATCTTTAGAAAAATAGTAGAACAGCTTTGTATTGGGTCAGACAATAAAGCTTCACTCGTTATGCGAATGGACGAAACTAACTCGGCACAAACTCTGTATACCGTGAGTTTCGGTGATTCCAACACGTGTCGTGCGTGTTGATTTCTCCGATGACTCCCTGTGCCATCCTTACGATAGATAACGATCAGAAAAACATGTAGCTTTCCATATTTCCATGAATTCTATTAAAAATCTCGACCAAAAATGTCGCGAAATTATATTTCAGAATAATCGAATTTGAGCACAAGACAAAAAAGATTTGGACCAATGAAGAGCGAGATAAAACTGAAAAAAAAGAAACTGTGTGTGTGTGTGTGTGTTTTCCGAAATGGCTTTAATACTTACATCACTGATTTCGCCAACGTCGAGGTTTTTCGTATCCGAGCCGGAGCCGTTGGCGTCGGGCGGCGGCCCGGAACTCGCGGGGGTCCACGGCGAGGAAATGGTGTCGGCTGCAGCCACCGCACTGCCTGTGGGGATGGAGAAAAAAAGAAAGAAATTAGCTTCGTCATCAATCTCGATGAGCATAAAAAATACTATTTTGGGTAATCACGACATGTGCTTTCTCTGTATATGAAAATATCCGCATGCATATCGGAAGAAAAATGAAAATAAGTGGAAAAACGCGACTCAATCTATTTGCGTATAATTTCTAGGAATCGGATTTTCCTTTTTTCTTTCACGAGTTAGTACAACCCACAGAAGTTTCGTTCCTCCAGTCGCAAAGTCTTCTGTTCGAGAAGACTCAGACGCGAGAATTCCGCGAATATTCAGGGTCGTCGACGGCGTGGTTTTCAATGTTATTATTGAGATGGAAGGGCGGCGGCAAACGTGTTTAGGGGTGGAACTGTGGAATGAGGGAAGGAGAGGAGGTAGACAGAGAGAAAAAAGGAAAAGCTCTAGATTCTATGGACTAGAAAAGTGCAGTTGAAAAAAAAGAACAATAATAAAGGGGAGAGAGAAAGAGGAGAAAGCAAACAGGGAGAAGGAGGAGAAAAATCAGCATGAAATGTAAAAAAGGAAGAGAAGGGATCGAGGCTCAACAAGTGGTGGCTGATATCGCGTATCAGTGCTGTGCCACGAGGTAAAGGAGGCAGAGAGTCAGAGTTTGCCCCGCCTACTGAGGGTGAAGTGCATGCGCTCGGCCTCTGGAAAGCGCGCGTATTCCTCCCTTCCTGTCTCGCTGCATACATACGGATATAGATAATCTGTGAATCCACACACAGTTAACACTCGAACGTGTTTGTACTCTACACTGAAATTGCTGTATATTCCGACGTTTGTATTTGCCAAACCAACCCCTAACGCCCGTAGGATTAACCGTACGATCCAGGCGGACAAAACACCGCGAGACGCCCTGCTTCTTCTCCTCCTCTCGCTCATTCTCGTTTCAACTTTCTGCTCCCTTAATTTCTCTCTAAACGGTTCTTGAACGAAACGGTTTCTGGTCTATTTCGTGAGACTAACTTGACCTTCGACACTTCCGTGATCCGCTGTAATCTAGCCCGTACGTAATTCGACAGCTCTTTTCGAACTAACTCAACTCCTTAATACCCTTGAGCAAATGTAAATATTCTGCTTGACTCTCAGGGCAGTAACATCATTAGCTTGAATAATTATTGCACATTCCGAGCTCGATGGAATCGAATGACGATTAAAATAATCGGGCGAAGAGAAATTCGACTGGGTACTTGAATATCAAAGTTATTCGTTTTTGTATATTCATCAAATGATAATCAGCTCAATGTATACTGCTGCCACTTGATATGATGGAATTCGTGCAACGAATTTCCTGCATTATTTTCACAGATTCGGATGATAACTCTGAAAACTCTTCAATTTGGAATATTTCCAGAAGTCCCATTTCGATCGCGGATGATGCTCGCGGTGGAAAACCGCGATTAAACCTGGAAAAGCCAACGTATCGCTTTTCTGCTAATGCAATGGAAGAATACGTTTCTGTTTGCGTTTTCATCATCAGTAGGCCGTACTCTCAGGAACGCTTGCACGAATGGTGAAGCGCCCGTTTATTTGAATTATATAATGTGCGCATGCATGCGCAAGGAAAGGAGTCACACACCGTGTGAGAAAAAAGATACAGAAAGTGTGAGAGAGACAAAGACTCGCCAGAGGGGCTCGATGTTCGCCAGTGAAAACGATCGTGCGTGGCTTAATAGAGACGCGGAGTGGGCGTGATGCACACAGACACAGATGTCCAACCAGACAACGTGCAAGTGTAAATGTGTAAACGCACACATTCCCTCCACTTTTCTCTCTTCGTCTCGCTCTCCAGCTCGAAAATGAACGGGGATCGTATATATCGCGAAATTTGCGAGTTCAGAGAGACCAATTCAACCGTCAGAGGTGGTAACACGGAGGTCGCGATTGGGAGAGAAATGGTGAACGTTCGTGTGCGTGTTGCTCGCAATCCAGAGTAGCAAACGGTGAGGCGACTTGCGCGGCAGGATGCATAGATCATGGCCGACGACGCATGGTTGCATTCAACGTCGTGCGATGTCCGTCTCGATGACTGCAAGAGGGTAAGTAGTAAGCGAGAGAGAATACGAAATTCAGGGTGGGTGGAAATGCACGGATGATGGATAGGGAATGGTCGAGCGAGCGACGATAGGGAGGAAAGGGGCGTTTCGGAATGCCAGAGCAAGACCGCAACCGTCTAACTACGGGCGCACGAAGCGACCGGCTCATCATGGTGTGTACAACACTCTGCAGACTGACACACAAATCTATGTCTATATAGATTATATGAATTTATATATAAAATGAGGATGGTGTGCTGTTGCTGGTCCAGCCACAGTGACTACAAACTCGTAACTTCGTTAAATTCACCGAAACTCCACGACTGCAACACTTTCCGGAGCGCACCGAGCTGTATTGCTGTACGCGTTCAAATCTCGAGATCCGCGAGAAATCAGTGAGAGATTGTGTCTGCGAACTACATTTACGTACTTGATGCGAGCTAAGAAGAATGCGGAATAGCCCTATCCGTCTTAGCGCTGAATTATGATGCAGCTTATGCGCGTCACCTTAACCATTGACGTCCATCAAGATGTAATACTAACTCACTTCTAGGATGATTGTTCTTCCAACAAGATTTTTCCCTCAGTGCGTCGAGAAAGCGATGGAATTTTCGTAAACAGTTCAACGCCGGTTGTAATGGACGTGTACCGAAAAATCTACTTAATGAGTAACGTGTATGGACATGCGAGTTTTGAAAAAGTATTTCTATCCAGAAAATTCGAATGGAGTTTCTGCTAACGAAGGATATTTCGGGGTCGTGGTATCCAAGAATATTCACCACAGCTTTCGGAACAGATTTTGACAGTGTGAGACTTGCTCGGAGCCAAACTCACGGACACATCGATATATACATATATACATTGTTGGTGACACGGAATGGGGCGAAGTTGGTGTCAGGGTGTACAACATGGTTATAACGGCTACTATATGGGAAGGCGGATCGAAGGTAGGGGGTTGTAGTAGGTGAGCTGTAAATTTGGTGTATAACTATTGGGGTCGGAGTTGGGGTTGATCGCGACAGTATGAAACGGATAGAGAAGTAGAGCCGTTGGTAGGCAGAGAGGGAGAGAGATATGAGCGAAATGGTGAAACCGACGAGAGGTGGATGGTCGTTTAGAGTTTCCCTCTGAAGCGTTGGGATGATGCGAACAGTGTGCGGTGTCTACCGCGATACGCGGGGGTGAATTGTGGCCTTCGAGTCTTCGGCGCTTCGTCGACGAGTTGCCAGGGTATGAGGATTTGTCGAGGCCGGGGCTCGCCACGACGAAGGCGACAAGGAAAGAGAGAAGGAGAGAGAGAGAGAGAGAGAGAGAGAGAGAGAGAGAGAGAGAGAGAGAGAGAGAGAGAGAGAGAGAGAGAGAGAGAGAGAGAGAGAGAGAGAGAGAGAGAGAGAGAGAGAGAGAGAGAGAGAGAGAGAGAGAGGGAGGTCTCCTAGAACGCAGAAGCATTCATAGCAGGGATGAGAGGGTGACTTCGGTGGAATGCGTCCCGTTTAATATCGCAGAACATTATATATCGCTCTGGCTCTTGTCCCTACGTTATCCGCGCTGGTTCAACCCTACAGTCGCACACACAGTCTCTCGCCTCCTCTTCGACCACTACCGCTTCTGCTTCTCATTCTCACAATATAACCTGCTGGCCACACGCCATACGCGTGCTCTACGGAGACTCGGGATAAGCTACTTCTATATATATATCTCTATGTATACTCATTCTGGAAAGAGATATGAGACTTGTGGTACATACATGCATACATATATACATTGGTGTCTGCTCGATTGTATACGTGAATGTTCAATTTTCGAGATATTGAGTCAGGCATATTGGGAATTGCCAAGATTATTAGAGTCGATTAGAGTGACCACAATAAATGGATCTTTGATCATCAAGCTGATAATTTCGATGCATATGAATTGTATATGGTTTCTAGCCATAGAATGGTGATTGACTTCGTTTCCTACTCTTCCTCCACGTCCGGAAAATATTTTCGAAATAATGCTCGTTGATTTTATTCAATTACTCGATTTTTTTTCTCCGGATTTACGCATCGAGAAATCAGTCGATTTGACAACTACACTATTCAATCAAATGATTGCGCGATTACCAACGATCTTTGTTGTCCGTATCGGTCACAGTATCTTCAGGCTGTCAAAATCATATCCAGTGAATATAATTATCAACGAATATAGAACAACAGAGAAGGAAGTATATAATGGACGAGCCAAAGCGAAATATGACTCCGCTATGCGGCGAGTAACAAGAGACAATCATGGAGTACGAACATCTTTCGTTCCTTCTCGCTCTCTCCTCCTCGTTGGTCTCGTGACTATGAAACACGAGCATGGCGGAAAAAGACGAGCCAGAAGAGAAAGAACGTGAACGACGAAGAAATTACGTAAATTGTGCTAGCAAGTAGAAATTTTCAGTGAGTGAGGATTTCGACGATCTGTAAAAGTTCACTTGAATGGAAAATTCTCGAAAAAAAAATAAAGCGGGAAAAAGCACGTTGGAAGGAAAAAAATAAAACCAAAGAAACAAATTCGTGCAGAAAATTAAGAAGAGACGATGTGCCCTTTGGTTCTATCGCCGCTGGTACGAACACCGTGCCAGACTGACGCAATTAATCTCTATGATTCTTCGTGCTCCGGTGTAGCACGAATGGAAATGAGGATACGGTTGCAGCGGAGAGGTTGCCCGTAAAAGATTTACTCAACGCTTTTCTCTCGGAAACGTATACACACACGAGTAAATTCGTTCAGTTTCACTTCATATCCTCTTCCGCTGCTTTTCTTCTTTTTCTCTCCGTCATTTCTATAGCGATTGAAAAACTAACGGGATACACGGAGCACTGCATCGAGAATGATTCACTCATCAGAAACATACACACAAACATACGACACTCGAAAAGACCACGTTTGACTTCGTTTCGCAGTTGAAAAGAGACTAATTGTGAATGTCACTGTATAAAAAGAAAACTTGCTTGCGAATGAAGAAGCGAATAAATGAAGAGGCTCTAATATGACGATACGAAAAGCTAATGGGGGAGGGATGTGCGAAATGGGGATATAAGCGAGATTAATTGTCGTGCAAAATGTGCGCTCGAATAATTCTTTATTAACAAAAGAAGAAGAAAAATTGCACACCTCTTGATTTTCTATGCTCGCACAAAAGCTTCTTTTATCGAATAAAAATGATTTTTTCATCCGCTTACAGCCCGCTACCATTTTCCAGATTCAACTTTCGTTATACAAAATGTTTTTTTTTTCAGTCTGTACGAATGTGTCTGTACAAAGCATGGGAGCTTATCACTCATGGGCACAGCCACTGGAAAAAAAAAAGCACGAAGAAATGGAGCTCTCGTTTGTAATCCACAACGGATCTCGGAGCTTGTACTACCAGCGAATAACGCGGTAATTCACGTGAGTATACAGCTTTGCACGAGGGATTTGAACGTTTATTGAAACACTCTTCGAGTTAGAGCTAACGTAGCTACTTTTGAAGGACGAATTAAGCGTAAAAAGCAGCGAGTTATTAACGTTATTGAATTACGGGAAAGCGGAATCAGAGTGAAATGAAAAGATTATTCTCGTTGCATGGATGCGAAGCGTAACCTTTTTCAACCTTTCCTTTTCACACTTCAATTTATTCGTCATATACAGTTCAGCTCCGGTGCTCTAGTGCAGAATTAATGAAGACGCACTCAGTGAAGTAACCTCCGGTAATTGCGAGAATTGGAAAAAGAGGTTAAGCGAATAGACCGAAAGAAAATAATGTCGGAACAAAGTAACGAAAATGCATACATTTGCAAAGCAATTCACGTATGAATGAAAAAAACCTGCAATGATGAATGTGCACGACATAAAATGCTCGAAATTTTAAAGCAAAATCATTGCTCATTTTATTCAATTCCAATTTTGATGCAAGGACTTTTTTTACGTTTCTCCAGTTATTTTCCTCTGAAGTTTCATGAAACAGAATCCCGACCCGAAATCGTGAGAATTTGTCGCGAATGAAGATGCAGCAATTAAAATTCGGTTATAAAAAGCATTTTTTGATTGACTTTTGGGATACCAAAGCATTGCAATTTTTGAATCTCGGTTTTTCAAGTGTTTATCCTCATTATTGTCAATTTCTATATTTATAGAATTCTGTTCGCATCGGAACAGTGCGTTTTTGTCCGCAAATAGATCGAGATGCTGAAAATTATGCAGTGGAAAATGAATCGATTTAATTGAATTTGAAGCTTCACATCGGCTGAGTATTTCTTAAAATTTCTCACGCGATATATTGATGGCTAAGAATCGCCAAGTATGGCAAGGTGCAGAAGAGAAGAATATTCGAAGTTAGCTCAAATCATAAGAATAAGCCATAACGACAATAAAGTGGACAGATCTTTTCCACTCTGCTCTGTAAGCGTGATCCGGCTCCACGAAGTTTTGTCGCTCGCAATTAGAGGGATTAATTTACATACCACCGGATTAACCGTTGGCCGATGCATTATTCAAGGCTATGCTAATAGCAGAAGTAGCACCGCCACGAGCGTCCGCTCGCGACTGGAATTAAAGTCAATAATTGAATGCTTCTTGCGAGATTTGAAACAAAGGTAATAAATAATATATCGGTGTGCTCGGCGATGCGGTGTGGGTTTCAACGTCTGTCAGATTAAGACAGGCAGGAAAAAAGTCTGTACAAATGTGTATGCGAGAGCGGATTTCCCAGTGAATAATCGAGTCACTTTTCCACATTCGTTTTGGCCTTTCGTTTAATTGATTAATATTAGTATTCGTTAATTAATTCCAGAATTCTACTTCAATTTCAAGAGTTTGCTGCGAGACGAAACTTTTTCATCGCCTGATAAACGCTCCTCGACGATGCTTTTCTATCAACGTTGCTTCGCTATACTCGCAACACATGCAAATATATCTCTATGTATATCGAAATTTTTGTAAAGAATTATGGAGTAAATAGAGTCAAAGAACTCGGGGTAATGAGCGGTTGAACGCAGTAAACCAATAATTCGATGTTCTCCATTCCTGAGGGACTGCGTTTCGGACTTCCGAGAAGGACCAACCGTACTCTCAGTGAAATTAGAAACGACGAATCTTCGGAGGAAGCATTTGTGATATTTTCGAGACGCAATGTTGCGAAAGTATTTTCGGGATAATTGAATTTCAATTATTTCGATAATTACGAGAAATAAATCGCGATGATAGTCACAAAAAAATTTGACAGTCGTATTATTCGCAACCCTCATTTTGCCAATATTATTGCGCGTCCACGAAAAGAGCGTGAAGTAACAACTACCTCTGCAGCGAGAGGTTTCAGCAATGAGAGAATCACGAGATGAGCATTAAGAATTAGTGAGAGAGGAAAAAAACGGCGAGGGACCTCACTGAGGCGGTCGGAGATCGTCTGCCGACGCCGACACACAGCTGCCGATGCCGAAGGGCAACCGGTTTCTCTCTGGTGCGTCTTTCGCTGAGATAAGGGGCGACAAAAAGACGCCCTCGACAACGTTGCAGCTGTGGAGTTTCACATACACACACACACACACATACGCTCGTACTCGAGTCATATATATATACAAGAATACATGCACGAAGAAAGACACAGCGACTGAGGAAGAGACAAGCCAACCGAAACCACTAGCGATTCCAATCAATGTTGCTTATATACGTCCCCTCTCTGGTGATGTTACGGCGAGAGGCCGACAGAGAAACGAACTCAGTAACATCCGTTACACGACGCTTCGGCTTGGGTATAGAGGTAAACATCAAATTAAATGTGACTTGTACTGTATCATTGAGAAAGTAGTAATCGGATCACGATTCTTGCAGACAATCAAACTGCTCGTAATAACAAGCTTGAATGAGATCATAGCAACGCAAAGTTCTATAGTTGTAAAGACTCCATTAATAAAATATAATAAACAAAAGCAACAATGCGGCTCGGAAGGTTAACATCGAAAGATTCTCGGAGCAGCGTTAAAAACTGAAACATTTCTAGGATCTACAAAGAGAAACATGCATGTGTGAAGACTGTCTCCGCCTTCGACGCTTTTCCAACTCTTGTTAAATTAAACTTCTGACTTTATAGTTCCGTTGACTCTTTATCGTTAGATTCCATGCGAAGTTTTAAACTTTTGTCTGCGCAGTTGCACAGTGGCTCGTGAAATCTAGGCGGGAACAGGCACACTTCGAGGAAATAAGATGAAGAAGAAAGCTGGGAAGGAAAATTGTAGAGAGACAGGAGTGCGGAAATGGAGCGTTGCACCCCTTTACAGATGATTCAATAATGATGCATGTAAAGACATGGTATGAAAGGGCTTAACTCAATGGAGTGTACAACACATGTATTCGCACAAATACATGATGAAAGCCACCGGGTTGGCGCACAGCAGTGAAGTGTGTGCGTCACGTATCTCCCCAGGATCATTTAACCGAGATAATTACCAAACATTGTTTACCTTGTTAGTAGAGTAGCTGACTGGTAAACTTGGTTACATTTCGAGCTCGTGAAAGAGAGGGCGAGCTCTCGCTGTGTGTTGTGTACAACCAACGGAGAAAGAAGACCAGCAGGGAGGAAAGAGAGAGAATGAGAGATCGTGGAAAGGGAAGGAGGAAGAGATAGAGTCGAGTTAATAACCAGCCTCGAGTGCGAACCCGTGTGTAAATTAGCGACTTCAATTTGTAAGACCTCGCGTGACTGGCTTGGCTATATATACACGACAGGCGACGGAGTAATAGCAACGATGATTCCAGAGTACGAGAGGAGATGCCAGTTTATGGCGCATACAGTAAACATCGCTCAATGGTGTTGGCACGCGTTGATATGCACTGAGTACTCCCGAACTTTGTAAGAAAGCGATACAACCGAGTATACGCGCCGGGATATGGGGAAGCGTGGCAAAAAGTCCAGAAGTGTGTAATCTAAAACGAAAAAGATCGATACGCACGTTTCATAACTGTATGCAACGTGGGGTCCAGAGATCCCGTGTAAGCATTCCCATTTTACGAATCTTCATATACTTTTTAGATATTTTTTTCCATTCCGTTTTCGTATCATTGGATCGATTATTTATTGCGAAACTATTTATTCTCAATACGATCTCCGCCCTATCTCGAGTTAATCTTCAACGCGATTCGTGATGACGAAAAATAAACGAAGCGAGAAAGATCCGATACGAGAGGGTAAGAAAAGGGGATGATGCCGCTCGTACAGAAGAGCAGAGCAAAACTGCGTTCTTCGAATTGCGCGAACGGTTCTCTCGCGTTGTTATGCCGCAGTAAGACTCGTAAACGAGCGAGCTCGAAAAAGCTTCTGCGTGCTTGGGATCGACTATTTTCCCTTCCCTTCTCGCCAAATCGCCCTAAGTTACTTTTATCGTCCGGACTCTATATACGCCTGGGACTCTCTTGTTTCTTTTTCATCTTTAATTGGTAGACACTCGCCGACATTACCTCCAAAAGAAACAGATTCCTCATTGCTTGTATGCATCTACAGATACATCGAGACGTTATAGGCGCTCTGTACCTGGACTGAGCGCTATTTTTGGACCTCAACTCTTTGGTGAGGTATTTACTGAGGTATATCATCGTAACATGCGCTGCTCAAACCAATGCCAGAATGGCAGATGCTCCACATAATAAAAATATCGCGGTACAAATTCCTCGAGCTTGCATCATTATTATCAAAATATTAGAATTATAATCTACCGAAAAACCAGAATCAAGAGACAGCTCGAGGTAAAACATCGACCTGAGTTTTTCTTGGATTCAATCGTATAATTTATTTTTCTTATAATTCAACGATGGGTCGAGTAATGATGAGAATGATTTGAGATTGTTGATGATTGATTTTGATGATACGCTGTCATCGCTGCATGCAAACGTTGAATATTCTACAGTAGGAGTTCGCAATCAAATCAGTGATGCTTGATTTAATCGCAAAATGTAAAAAACGATATGTGAACGAGCTCTTTATAGTTCTACCGTCTGGGATCTCGAAAGGTAAAAAGAATTGTGTCGAACAAAGAGAAAGAGAGAACTATATGGAAATGGAAAATAGCGCTCAGGGTAATTAAGGCGGGTCCCGGGCGTGGAATGGATTCAAACTGCGAAGCAAAGTTAGGGGTGAGAGCAGGATGGCGATAGTCGTTTTCCTTCTCTTTTCTCATTCTGCTTCTATCTCCATTTCACTTTCTCTATCGAGGTCTCTCTCACGCACGCACATACTAAGAAGAGAAGCGTGAATTACACGAGCGGGGCAAGCGAACCGGCAGACAGGCTCATTGTCCTCCGCTAGTTTAATTAATGCAGCTCTCTCTCGTTGTGTAATCCCATCCTCTGCCTCCTCCTGACGCTTCTCTTTATCTCGCTCTCTTTCTCTCAACTGTTTTGCTATATATCTCCATAATAGCTCTCCCTCTCTTTTCCCTTCCTTTCTTCTCCATCCTCCGCGTACTTTCATTTAACGTCGCCCCCGCACTCAAAGCCTGCAGCAGCCAGGAGTTCACGGTCTCAAATTCGAGACACACGCTGTATGCGTGTCTAGTTCGTGTGTGTGTAATATTCACCACCCTCAAACCAGTTCCTCTCTCATTCTCTCTCTCTCTCTCTCTCTCTCTCTTACTCTCCTACCTATCGTTTTTTTCTTCGTTCTTTGGACACTACCCCACATTCAACTCATGACCCAGCTCACACTCCACGCAACCCCTTTCGGCCATCCATCTCGCCTGACTGAATGCGCATAATGTTCACAACGCTTTTATTGCATATCATATACGCACGTATACAAACATATATTTTTCTATACTCGTACTATTAAGCGGAGAAGAGCGCGATGATGGGACGACGAAAGGGTGGAGAAAGAGGAACTCTTCACTCGACACATCCTGTCTTTCCCCTTTTCACTCAGCCATGTACACGAACAACCCCTAAAGTTTTTTTTTATAAACTCGTTCGACGATTGTGACAAGCCTTCTCGAGCTTTTTTCAAGCCCCTCAAATAAAGTTACTGCGAATTCAACGGATTTATAAACGAGAAGCACTGCGAAGTTTTTTAATTAAATTTTCAATGGCACGTACACACAGAGAGACTCTTTGCTCTACATGTACGTTATTTATTTATTTTTTCACTCTCGAACCTCATTCGGTGTTGCCCATTCGTACGTTGTCTTGCGTCTGTACCGTGTACATAAAACGATACAGCAGTTCTATATAACGCGAGGTCAACATTTTAATGGCAGAGAATGAAATAATGTGTGCATTATTATTCAGTTTTGATATTTTGAACTTTTTTTTGTATTGCTCTGAAAACGCTGTGGAGAAAATTAATGATTGAGAGAGATAATTGATTCGTAGATCCGAAGCGAATAAGACGATTGAGAACCACGGCGAGAGATCTTTCTCTTTTTCACTCGGTCTCGAACTCTCTTCTCGGTGATGCAAAATTACGAACGATAGAAGAAAAGGGGAGATGAAAAGAGACGCCGAGATGAGAAGAAGAAGGAAAACGCGAGCTTTCGCGTTCTCGTGCTCTTTCTACTGATATCCGTCCCTTTTGCCTCCGCTCCTTAGCTTTGTTCTCCCTTACTGTGAGAAGAAGAGAGTGAGAGAGAGAAAGGGAGCGGGAGGGGGGAGGCAAAACGAGAGAGAAGGAGAAGGCGAGATCGCTAGGGGTCAAGGTGCCGCTCTGTTGCCGCTTCTCTTTTCTTGGCTCGCAAACACGAAGAGGCTGTTTCTTCTGTTGCTGTGTGCAAGGAGATGCAACAGAAATACAGAGGGGAGCAGGCGGATCAAATGGGAGACGAAACCTCGAAAGGTTGCCTAGTGCTGCCGCAACTATTTTTATCATAACCATTAAGACTAATTAAATATAATCGGACGATCATTTTTTAGGCTATCATATTCGCAGCTGGCGGCGAGGAGGTGAATCAAAAATACTGAATGCTCAATCAATAATTGTGATTAAGCAGAGCAAATTTTTTTTTTTCTTGTAAAGTATAATTTCGATTAACGATATATGATCATCAACGAACCTGCTGATATCGCAAACTGAAGGATTGCTTCGACGGTGATGAATTGCAGTGAAAAAAAAAAAAATTATTGAACGAGGATGGCGGGACGGAGTCGGAAGATATTCTACTTCAAATGCATATACATTTCACCGAGAGGAAACGGTCGTTAGCGTTCAATACACCTCTTATCTCTGGAGCTCCCACGTATTTTTTACTCTACGTATTTTTTTTTTTTTTTTTTTTATCTATCTGAAGGCTATTACGTATGCATAATGCATTCTTTTTCGTTTCGTCGCCGTTGGGGCCTACAGAACTCCGGATGCTCTCAAGACAACACAGGTGCGGTGGCCTTTCATGATGCGTGAATAACCGCGTGCACCGATGAAAAACCTCTGGCCATGTGTCTACACGTGTATATAAATATAATTACGCGCAGACACATAAACAATTAATATTTAAGAACGCAGTGGAGAAAAAAAAATTGGTCATAAAAAAAATCATGTGGGAAATGAAATTCGAAAGGATTTCGAGATCACTGTTTTTACTCTCGCATCATGCAGCAACCTGAATTTTATTTCCATATAGATTGTCAATATTCAAGCGTGCATGAATAAAGCATCACTGTGAATTGTCGATCAATTTTTTAAGGTTTCCTGGTATTGTGAATTTTAAAAAAATCGTAATGTTGGGTCGATTAATTGACGTAGAATGTGCCGTATTCGGTATTTATGTAAAGATCAACGACGAACGAAGCGAACGATCAACTCGGGTATACAGTAAGCGCGTTCGTGCTCTTTCATCTCCATACACAGTTGAACGAAACTGGTTTCAAAAGCGCCATACACAGTACATACTTTCAAGAGTAATGTAGGATATAAAAATGTGATTGAGTATAGACACACACACGCTCACCCGTACACACATGTCCACACACGTATTCATATGGGAAATGTATACGAATAACGAGTGAAACGTCCGATAGCCATAAATATTTATCCAACGAAAAGAGAAAGAAGGAAAACCTGGCTGTACATATTGCGAAGCTCTGAGCGTGGCTGTACGAATTAAATTCGTACTACTCGGAAGCAGAGGAGGAAGAGAAGGCGGGCGAGAGGAAAGGACAATTAGGGGGATGCCAAGCGTTGCAACCCACTTTTGTGAGATGGAAAAACCAAGAGGAGCAACGAGGAGAAAGGGAGAAAAGAGAACAACGCACGCGACCCTTCGTGACACGAGGTCGTACTTAAAGCCCCAGCTCACGTTTCGTCCCAGTCCCGAGAGTGCATTGTGCATGTATACCAGTCAACTTTAATATGACTTGTGTTTAAGAAGAACGAAAGGTTAGAAGACAAATCGAAAGCAGAATGAGCCGGAGCCAATCTTTAGAAATTAACGAATTAATAAGTTTTTTTCTTCTTCGATAATTACTCCTCACATCCATAAACAATTTTAACTGTTTTTTCCTCTAATTGTAGTGGTTTTTTTAATAAGCGAGATCAACATAAAATGACGAATATAGTGACGCATATATGTTGTATAAAACGAGCAAGATTGTGCCCACCACGATAGGTTGCATTATTGATTTTGGCATACCAGACACGCTTCTTCTGCTTTCTTAGTGATAACTCGCCAACTCTCATCGTCGTCGCCGACGACGACGACGACGACGACGACGACGACGACTGCGTCAAGGGTTCAGAACGACGCGGTCGTAAGAGGATTTGGTGCCTTGCGATGGTAGAACGGGCGACCGACCCTTGACTCACTAAGTTCCGTAAACTTTCCGGACTAACCCCCTTTCCAACTAATATATACATGTATCCTTGAAGCTTTTGCTCCTCTTCTTATCCGGCAACTGTAATATACATCCCATACTCGCTTCTCCACCTCCCGAGATTCGTGTTGGATTATAAAGGTATCCCCCGGACTTCCTCGATGAGAGAGCAAGTGAGAAAGGGAGAGAGAAGAAGCAGCAGCAGGAAGCAAAGGGTCCTATAAATTTGTGGGTCTGCGTCACAACTCGAAACTTCGTATCGTCCACTTGTACGATAACTTAGTGCCTCGCTTGACGAATATTATGTAAACAGTTTGAGGTTCAACCATACGTGGTTGAGTTCTGTGATCAATTAGAAGTTTGAAAAAAAAAAACCATTACGTTCGCGACTGGAGCTTCCGGAAAAACTGTTGACAATTTTATTTCGACAACTTGTAAAGTGTTCCGCACACACGCTTCATAAATCTTTTACGCACATACTTTTTGCATGAAAAGTTTCTTTGCTGTATGTAAGGGACTATAAAGTCGCTTGGAACTAACTACACCTTTCGTTCATTTTTCTTTTAGAATCAACGACTTCGTTGACACTCGGAGAACCAAAGTACAGTGAAGGCGCGTTTGTCATGGAAAGAGGAATCGCCATGGAGAGCTGTTGGTAAAAAAATTTCTATGGTACGGAAGAAAAATTGTAGACACGTGAATGCTTCCCGTCAAGAGTGGCTTTTTGCACACGCCTACACCAAGATTTCCTTCAGGCTTTGAGTGGTCACTCGCAGCTCGTTAGATATCCCATTTACTTAAAGAATTCTGAAATCTTAATATCTGCTTTTACGAAGTAAGAAAAGGTTCACCCACGTCATTTCACTCTTTCAATTCTATAGTTTGTGCCAGATTTCGTCCTAGCAAACCTTTAACACGAAATATTTCACACTCAAGCTCGCCATTCCCTGTAAACCTGACTTGACAGTCCACCTGGACTGTCAAAATTATTTCCGTCCTTTCCTCGTTCTTTAATGTCCTTCGAGTTAATTTTATCTGTTGCTCTTATTCCCTATTTATTAATTTCTAGAAGAACTTAGAAAACTTAGAGAACTTCAAAAACGGTTTTCAAGGTTCCAGCAATACTTTCCTCATGTTCTTTCTCTTCCACTTTTGAATTTGGTATTTCGAAAAAACAAGATTATTGTATGCTTTGTTGATGAAAAAAAATGTCAAAATAGTCGTCGCTACAAGATATTCATAGAGCAAAGCAAGTGCACATTTTTTTTCACCCAGGGTTGTTTTGAAACGAGTGTGCAATCTTTTGCCTCCGTTTTGGCACTCGCCACTTGCTCTCTGCACGCTCTCGAGTTCAAGAAGCACACGCAAACACACGCACACACACCCTGGGGCGCACTCAGTCGACCAGCCACTTCTTTCACGCCTTGGTCGAAGAAAAGGAGAGAAAAAAATGTCTGGCTCGTTATACCACAGCCGCACGCTCTCGAGTCTCGCACTCTCCGCACTCTGCTCCGGCTCTCTTGGCTAACGAGCGCGTAAGCGATAGAGTAGCGCATCGGCAGCACAACACGCTGTTGCGCTCACTCTTCTTCTCAATTCGGTTGATAATGTGTTCGAGACTGAAGCTCTAGCCAACCGATGCAAGAAATGCAAGAAGCTAAACTGAAAGAGCTCCAACATTTATAGAAAAAAGAGAAGGACGAACATGAATGAAAACGAGATGAAGACGATTCGCTAAAGGAAGCTGCGGATAATCGCACGCACCAGCGAACACTTATGGAAGAGATTCATTTCCCACCACACAACAGTTTTTCCGGTTGCTTACGCTCACGTGTACAAAGTGCTCAAGATCAACTTTACAAATTCTCAGCTAACAATTTCTTTTCAATGTTTTCACCGCAAATTTTACGGCAAGTTCGAGAAATTATGAGTAAATTAAACCTTCAAATGCTGACGATGAATTTATGATGCTCGTAACAATCGAAATAAATATTTCAAGTTAACTAAATGCCATTGATTCTACGATAAGGAAAAATCGAACAAATTGTTATAAAGAAAAAACCCGAGCATCCAGAGCGTCTTTGAACCGGCTCAGCGTAGAACAACCTGTGTACAAACTCAACTCAGCTCCCTGGTGCGAACAATTCGTGTACCAATAATAAATAAAAAAAAGAGTAAGAGTGCGCCGTAAACACAGACGCCATTAGACGCACCACAAAACGACAATGAAGACTCCGGACACTCGAATGGTGATGGATGCATTATTATCGAGAGGTTTTTCTCTTCACTACAATTTGCTGATGTTACGTCGAGCTTGTTACACTGAGTCTATATTTTAAAACAAGACACAGGATATGAGAGAGAGAGAGAGAGAGAGAGAGAAGAGGGGAAAGGAATAGAAGAAGAGAGCGAGAGAGACGGGCGTCAGTGGGAGAAAAAAGAAAAATCATGGCACTGCGTTGAGTACTCGCGTAGCCTAACAAGCGAAGTTTTTCTCTCAGCAACGTAATAATAACAATTTTGTACTTGCGATAAATTTTTGCAATCATCGAAACTTTGCGCATCTTTCTTAGACTAATGTAATGCTGGACAATGGAATGCGAAAAAGAATAGTAAACATGACGCAGCCGAGTCTCTACATAAACAGAAGTTCATCTTTTCCGGTAATTGGCCGTGGAGTTTCTCGTAATTTTTTTCACCAGTTACCAACTACGAAGAGTTGAATTTTTATTTAAAAAATATATTCCAAGGTGTGATTTGCCAGGTGCCAAAGAAATATCTACGCATTCATGAAATAACTCGATAAAAATCGAAATCAAGTTCATCGTAAAGACTTTCCGAAATGTGATCCCAGTTTATTCTCTTTGAGTCTTTCCATGCTAAAAAAAAAGCTTCATCTCAATTGCTGGTATTACACGAAATGGCGCAAGAAACTTTCCGGTGAATTGATGAAAATTGATTGAAAAATTGTGTGTACATTTCCGGCGATTTATCTACTCCTCCCAAGTTCAATAATCACGAAAAAATGATGAAATATTTCAAAGAAATAGGATTGAATTTTGAGGTACATTTGGCGTGTATCGAGTCTGCGGGGAGATTGCCGGCAAGACAACTGGCGCTTGTAGACTTACACGAGTGCTCGTAGCGGATCGAGGAACCGGCGCGATCTCTCGTGTCTGTATATACGCGCGCGCGGATGGAATATGGAGCAGACCTAGAAACACACACAGCTGGACTGAAAGATTTATTTGTGTGTTATCACGTCGGATCCAGAGTGAAAATGAACGAATGGTACAGGACGGATAAAATGTACCACAATATATAAATGTGTGTGCGTGTATGTGCGAATATTCGTATACAGACGAAGAAATAAGAAAGACGGTGCGAAAGGGATGGCGAGAACGGAGGTAAAATTGAATAAAAAGAATAAGAGGAAGAGAGTAAGGCAGCAGGGAGATGCCGACGGGTTGAACGTCCGCAGACTTTCGAATATAAATAGCGCATCTCGACACTCGACTGTTTCTGCCGATCTGCGAGTCCCTCGTTCTTCTACTCCGCGCCATTTCTCTTTGTTTTCTTACCGTTTTCCTCCTTTTCCGTCACTACATTTATTCCCCGGTGGATATATATCGATGTAGCAAGAAAAAAAACGAGATCAATTACTCTCACGTACTTCTTTACTTATTTTCTTCATTTCTTACTACCATGGATGATGAAGCACGTACACCAATTATATAGATGTAGAAAAAACGAAAGGGTGGAAAACTAACAATCGACGGCACACATGCTTCTCCGACGTGGGATGTCGACCAAATATTTGTTTCCTGATTTTGCGAATTTTTTCACTCTTCTCTACGACGAGATCGCGATAATTTTTCTTGTGTATTCATCCCAAACAACAACGAGGAAAAATGTTGATTTCTAATTTTTATATTTTCCCTTTTTGCCTAAGTCTGTCGTATTGGAACATCTTTTTTGGACGATCATTAGCGTCTGTCATGTTCGTACAGCGTGCATGGGAATTCCACGTATACACGGTGCATGCGTGCGATTTTTATATTTTGCGCTTAAGCTTTGCAAAAGAGCGTCCTAATAATCGAGATCCTTGTTCGTTATGTTCGCCACATCGTGCAAGGCTGAGCATGGAAGAATTGCAGGCACAGCTCGAAAAGGCAGCGAGAGTGAGAAGGAAAGGAAAAATAGAGCAAGCGAAAGTATATACGCGTCTGGGTGAGCTGCTGGCTCCAAGTGAAAGATAGAGAAGGAGCAAGAGGCCGAGACGTGAAATTAGATTTTCAGGAGAGGTCGACGCACTCGTCGGGGCGAAAAATAAAATCGACCGGAACTTAATCCCTCCACTACTGATGCACATTGCTCCCGAGAGTGATGCTGCACAGAGGCATGAGCGAGGAGGAAGGAGTGAGGACGCAAGGAAAATATAGAGGCAGGCAGAAAAGCAAAGGTAGCGAAAGAGGCGCGTGGTTGTGGGATAAAGGGAAAGAGGCAACTAGAGTGTACAGAGAAGATGAGTGAAAGCGTGAGCTGAAGACATCGCGAGAGGAGATGAGGCGATGGAACCCGAAGATGGAGCAGGGAAGAAGCAGCGACGAGAGGAAGAGTAATTAGAATATATCCAAGAAACAATTTGTTCATCCGCATTACAAAATCGCAGATTTGCAGAGAGAAAAAAATTAACGACACCGTGAGAAATAAAAAAAAACGATATTTTGCTGGTAAAATCGTATAAGATTTTCGATTAGTTAACGCATTTCCGAGTGGCTCCGAGTCCAAGTTCAAACGAAACCGAAACTTTCTCGAGTACCGATGCGCGCCGAGTCTTGACTCGTGGCTTTCAACTTTTCTTCGTAATAGTTGGTACCAAAGTCTGCCGTGTCTTCGGATCTACTTCGTGGAAAAAACTCCGTGGCCTCACCCGAAACAGATGCAACAATAAGGGATACGGACCGCGAGAAGGAGGAAAAACGAAACCACGGAGCTCATCATTCACCTCTCGTACTCGCCCGTTCGATATATTCATGCAACTTAATCCCAGTGACAACCCAATGGAGCGCCGAAAGTTGAAGATACTCAAAAATAAACTTCACCAAGGTTTCTCGTCGCCTGCGCTTATCCGCAGACCTGTCGTTAACGGGTGAAAAGAGTTTAGAAAAACATAATAAAATGTTAACAAGCAACAACCATTCGCAATTAGCGTGGCAGACAGTCAATTAAGCAGAAGAAGCAATCGATTACTAGAAAAAAAATTGCTCATCTGCAAGGGGAGAGTTTTTTTCATTCCAACGACAAAATATTATGGCATTTTGTACGAAAAATTACTGCGTTCGAAACTACTGCACATTGTTTTCTTACTCTTTGACACTCCATTACCGCGGCCGATCGTCTAGATTCATTTATTTTCGATGGTATAATTCTTTGACAAAATTGAAAGTATGTTCGCAACTTCTACTCATTCATCTGCAGTATTCGGTTGAGCATTATGCGTATTATGAATAACCAGGAACACGTGCGAATAGCCATGTATGAGATGGAGAACGAAAACTCGTTTCTTACTGGACGAAGACTTCAAGAAAGAAAGCATCTTCCCCAAGCACCAGTTCAGTAGCTTTATATTCGTTAGATACGCGTGTATATACTTATGTCAGTATTACACGGATTCGAGTGTGCTCGACTTGCGCACAGCACAGGTGCATCTAGAACTGCACTGAGTCGTTGGAGCCAAGAATTTATATAACCATATATATTACTACGCGTGTTTGCATAACCCAGTAACCGAGGAAGTTCTCTTTCGCTAATTAATCTGAACCGTGTAAACCAACGCCAAACGTACATGCTCCTTCCTCCGCGTGTTACCGTGTTTTTGTCCACCGGGAAACCAAATTACGAATCCAAAGTCTAACTTCAGTTCACGAAAAGTTGGTCGGATTGATTTTTATGAATTATGCTATTGGCGGTGGAAAATTGATTTGGGGAACGGATCAGAAGATCAGAGTTTAAACGAGCGGGTAGAAAACCAGTTGAGCGTCACTGAGAACCATCGAGCGAAACGACAAAACTTCAAGACACTCAAATGCATGTGCGTATTTGAGGCACTTCGCGCAAAGTTTTATTTTGCAATCGTGACCATTTCTGATCGATCCGAATTCCCTAAGTGTATTTGCGGAAAATAAACTAAGAGAATTGTCTCTTTTAATTAAAAACGTTTCAATTTTTCCTCCACATCCTCTAGTGTTGACGCGGAGGCAGCTCGACAACTGTGTTTTTTGTTCAAGAAAAATGACCACGGTTTTTTGTCTGAAAACAAGTTTCCACTTGTCTGTCGAAAAAACGTCTTCCAAAAGAACAATCCTTTGCTTGCTTTATCTTCATTTTATTCTCTACGGAATATTGAACAGTTTAAACATCGGAAATTGAAAGCAACAGTAGAACACGGTCAGCGTTTTCGAATGTATTCTCGTGAAATGCCTCACACCTGCATCGATGCAGACTTAATGTCTCTCGTAATGTAGTCATGGTGGGGAGCCAAATGTTGCACGCAGTGACTCACCGTTTCTGCAATACGTAAAACGTACTTTTCTACATAGATTGCATAATATATGAATAAATTTCTTGCAGTTCAATGAGATTGTTCACTGCATCTATTCATTGACGTAGGTACAAAAATGCATACTGATATTTTGGGAAATCATGCAATCAGATTATTGGCAGCTTATTCACAAAAAAAGTTACGTGCTTGTTTTTTTCCTGCGGATAACAATTTGCAGTTGGAGAGAAACGCGAGAGTTGTATGCGTTATCATATTTGGAGGAAACTGCTTAAGATTATGAATCCCTACGGCACTCCGGGGACTTTCGAAGAGTCTTTTGATTCCTGTCTTTTTTTGTTTTCTTGTTGCAATAAAGCGACTCATACGCGGCCTGTGACTCTAGCGTTCCTTCCGAGCCCTTTATACACCGAGAATGGAGGTTTGAGGGCAGACACATGCACGTGTGTCTTTTCCAAGCAGAAACATCGGTGGTGTGATGAGAAAGACAGAAAGAAACAAAAAAGAAGGGGAATGAAAGACACAGATATACAAAGCGGGAGCGAGGTGTGCGTAAGACCAAGAAGGGGAGAGTCTCTCGGGTAAGCGATGCTCTCTTGGTCTTTATAGCGTGTGGCTGCTTTGCTGCTGCCGATTCCAAGAGCTGGTTTCAGGTAAAGGGCCTCACGACGCAACGTTGCCAGTTACTCAGACTCCCAACGAGGCCTCTCTCCTTCCCTGCATCGTCACTCGGAAACCTCCCTCTTCTTTCCCTCCTCTTTTTCTCTTTGGCTCTCTGGACTCACAGACAAGACTCCGACTCACGGTTGAACCGGGCGCGGAGATCAAGAAGCCAGACCTCAAAGATCGAGCCTCTACTGGACACTCCTGTGGGGCCTCAGTTTTGCGCTAACGGGTGTTTCTTGGATCTCCCGTCTCCCTTCCACTTTTATCTTCCTCCGTCTTTCTTTACTTCGCTAACTGTCTCTCTTTCTTCCTCGCGGTTATACATACGGCTTTTTCTTTTTTATTTCATTTCTTCTCTTTCTCTCTCATGGCGCTCAGCACAGCATCCTGTGTTCATATTGCCCGAGGACAGCACTCAATGATCGTTTAACGATTCGAAGCGGACCACTGCCCGCACAGTTCTTTTCACTTCAATTTTTTTTCTTCTTCTTTCACTGTCCGCGCTGATTCATTGAATTCGAGAGATGAATGAAAATTCGAAAGGGTTCTCCGCTACTCCCCCCACTATCTTCCCAGGTCTCGATTTGTTATGTAAGTTTTCCTGCACCTTTCAGACTTTGTAGATTCAGCGGAGGCATTCAAAAAAATTTCGCTGCATCAACAAATTTCGGTGTATCGCACTTTTGTATTTTTCGTTTTTATCGTGACGCTATTACTTTGAGAATCTGTGTTGAATCTTCATTCAATTCGCATGTATATGTGAGTAAGTGCATCAGGTATACTTATAGAGAAGTTGGAGGATTAAATTTCGATTAAAATCTCGTTCGGAGCTTAGCCCAGCGACACATATACCGATCGTTCGCGAGTTGGCAAGAGCTTCTCCGAGTTCTCGCATAGTCTTCCTGCGGGAAAGTGGATTAACGTCGAGAGCCTTGGAGAAACTAGAGATTTGGGAGGTGAACTAAGTATTCTACCAAAGTTTCCCACAGTCTTATGTGTGTGTGGGTGTGTCCGTATACGCACGTTCACGCATACGAATAGGTAGTTTTCGTTATGACCAGACTATAGAAGCTGGAAAATTGTGATTGGTTTCTTCTTTGAGGAAATTTTTAGTCTCAACCAAATTTCTCATAAGTGTATGTAAATTGTCCTTCGCCGTTCCGACATTGTGGGCGGTAAGTTTTCTGGGCTTGGTTACCTTCCAAAAATAGGGAACCGTAAAACGAGAGAATCTCATTGAAAAATGGCGTCGAACTTTTTGACTCGAAATTCGATCTTTTTCCTGGTGGAACAACCACAACATTTATGCAATAGAAAAACGATACGTATGTCAATTTAAGCTGGATGGGCGCATGAATCTGTCGAAGCAATAGCGGCAGGAAGGTAATAGTGGTAGCAACGGTGGTGGCGGCATCGCAGTCGTAATAGTCATGAAGTTTACGAACGCTCGAGGGCCAAGTGCGAGGATGAGGGAGTGAGAAAGGAAGCGAATTTTCGTTCTTCTCAATTTCTCGCTCGGGACATAGAGAGATTTGCCAACTTCTATACGAAATTCAAAGTTATCCGAGAGCTTGGGTCTGGCAACTATCTTGAGCACCAGCAGGTTTACGTTTGTATGCAATGCCTTGAGTTCTTGAAAACTCCGAAGAACGCGTGGAACGACGATTTATAAACGAGATTGAAAAAGAAACATGAGGTTATATACCCAAACAAGTCCTTGAATGTTTTGCCATCTTCGTGACTAATTGAAGCGATGGAAATAAATTCGTACGATATTTATAAAATGTATAATTGATGAATATCTTGAAATGGAATTTCGTGTCAACAATGCCTCGATCATCAAGTTGAGTGATCACTGTGAGGATCATCATTGCTTGAGATCGTTATAAAAGCTCGCCGTAAAAGCGTCTGCCGGTGCACAGGGCGAGGAAGGAGACAGAGCGAGCGAAAAAAGCAGAGAAAGAGCGACCGGAACTCGACGCGCCTTGTCAGAAATAGATTCTACCGGTCATTCAGTACCGATGGATAGGATATCGTCGAGCCGAGGAAACCAATGTGCTTATACACGAAGATAAACGTATTTGTATGTGTATCCGAGTGTTCATGAACGATTCTATAGGGAGAAGGGATAGTGATAAATACATCCTCGATGTAATGAGATCGACGTGATTTAATGGATCCGAGTGGAACAGTAGACTGTGTGAAGTACTCTTCGCTCTGCTATTACGAATATATACATAGATGTACATATCGCACGGTACCTTACTGTATATTACAGTTGTATCAGAACACCTATAATAGACGTCCAGGCACAGCAGAGTGATGCCATTGAGATATTTCCCGATTGCCGACGCAGCTCTTGCTCTCTCTCTCTCTCTCTCTCTCTCTCTCTCTCTCTCTCTCTCTCTCTCTCTCTCTCTCTCTCTCTCTCGCTCTCTCTCTTTCTCTCCCTCCTCTCCCTCCTCTCCCTCTTCTCTCTGTCTTTCTCCTTCAACCACTGTCCATGCACCACATCCTGGTACACTTAATTAAATCGTTTCATGATCCCCCATTATTTATTTCCTACCGCCATTCTCGAAGAACCCTGAAATACTTTCGTACATTCTTCGAGATACATATTTTATCTTGTTGCCATGTGTACGATCGTTAATTCAAGGCAAGTCCAGCCGTCTATAAGAATTACTGATTAGGAAGAGAAATGACTACACACGCTTGCGAATCAATGGTTTTTCCACTTTTCACTATATTTTATCGAACCTGAAGAACGAAATGTTAATGCCAACAAATTTACAGAGATTTTTGTGAACAATCTAATTGCGAGAGAGGAAAATTGGGGGAAATGGCGTGCCTTATTATTTCAAAATCTAGGACAATTTGCGTTCTCGCAGAGTTGACGAAAAGTGTTATGACGCTACATTGATAAATTCGTCCGAGAAATAGTTCGTCACTGGTGCGGTACGAATAACAAAATATTCCGAGGAGCACGCGTTCGCCATGAAAATCCTGTTGGTATCATTACATATAGTTTTGCTCTTTCAAGTACTACAGGTTTTTGTTGCACGTGTGTTGTAACTTAAAAGAAGAATGAGAGGCAAAGAGAAAGAGGGAGCGAAAAAGTGTAATGCCCACGCCTCTTCACGATTCCTTTGTACTGTCATCCGAGCTTCACTCGCACTCTCGTCTCACAAAACACACGCCCTTAACTCGTCTATACACTCGCCATAAGCTCAACCAATACCAACGAAACGGCCAAACGTTCAGTCTGCCGATCCACCTACGAATCCCTTCTTCCTTTTCACACACGAACTTTACCCTTTTCTTTCCTCTTCCCTCTTTCCCTTTCTCTTTTCTCTTTGTCTTCCTCTCCAGCGGTTCTCGCACGTGTTCAAACGCCCGGACAATAAATTCTGTATCTCTAAGATTCGCGAGACTTCTATATCGTTGAGAAATATAACCACCGGAGAAATTGCGCCTCCAATGTGACGTTCTGCATGGTCAATTTTATGAGAAAGAAAGAAAGAATTAATATCCCGATACGTTCATTACGCGATAATATAAAGGTGAACGAGTAAAAGCAAACATAATGGAGAAGAAATTAAGCAGAGCCATCGGCCAGTACCAATTGTTTTGTCAATGAATTACGATTTAGCGTTGCACTAAAATCCGATGTGTATTCTGGGATAGCACGTGAAAACCATGTCCGATAAACAACTGAATGTGGATAATGAATAAATATGTTAACCACGCTTTCCTCCTGTATCTCCATATGTATGATCGTTTCTTTGAGTTTCTTTCGTCTTTTCGTTTTTTCGTTCGTTCAACTTTTTCAATTCCTTCATTATTCATGATTCTCCGAGCATGATTGCACAACGGCTCAGCGATGGAGCGCAGAAAGAAAGAGGGCGAGGAGCACACGACCAGAGTTTCTCGGACGAAGACAATGGACCACAGGACTATACGCGCACACACATACAAGCAGCTTAGAGATATATTTGTATCACTGTTGCCAACATGATGATATAACAAAACGGGTAACGAGTGGCCAAAGTTTTAACGCGTAGGCCTTTCGACGCATTCCAAACTCGACAAACACGTATGGTAAATTTTCGATACTAGAGGAACCTCACGAATGTGCTCAACACAATGACAAATACAGGAAAATGTGTATTTGTATTGAAGCAAATTCATTGATCAAAATGAAGTTGAATAAATCATTTCGCTTTGTCGTCGAGATGAAAAAAAAGTGTCGCGAATGTATGACAATGTATTCATTTGTATTCGACGGTAACAGGAATGTAAATCACACTCACAACTCTTTTGATATCGCCCTCGCTTTTGTAATGCATTTGTTATTAAGAAGAAAAATAGATCGTAGTTAAGACGAATATGAATATTATTATCTTTATGTTGATGGAAGACTGTGAGATACGGAAAAAGTCTGTACCAAGTACGGTTGATACAGAGAGAAAGTATGGGTTAACTCGGTGCTCTCGCACTCGCATTATGCTAGGTAATATATTAGTAGAACGGCTGATAATGGCTCAGAGGTAAACGCGTGTACGCCGTATAGCAGCCTCGCAGCATCTTCGCACGCGAGACTCTTTCGTGCTGACTCTGCAACACCCTTCGGTTGGGACAGAGAGAGAGAGGGGGGGGGGTGAGAAGGGAGGAAGAGGAGAGGCAAAAGTAGAAAGTAAGAAAAAGGAGGATAGAAAGCATTCGAGGCGAGAGATTCAACAAATTATCTCGGCAAGCAACTCTCGGGACGGTCTTAATGAGCAGATTAATAAGAACCGTTTCGCAAAGTTACGTGCACAGACTTGGCTACAAACGAGAGAAATAAAAGAAGAAAGAGAAAGAGACGATTCTGCCGGTCTTTTTGAAATGCGAAGTGTATCGCAAGTTCTCCAAACCATGGACGAACAAATTTTTCATTTTCAAATACTCGTTCATTGGCTTTTGAGATGGAGGGAGTGAGAAATTTAAATGACGAGTGACTGAGTAATCATTCAGCGCTTTTGTCTCTAAATAAATGTTGCTAATTCGCCTCTTAATACGGAACATCCGGTGCGTTGAAAAGGAGCTTCGAGACGAGCGAAGCCGCAAAGCTTTCGTTACACACTGCACATGGGAGACTGGAGATAAGTGGAGAATCAACGAGCACGTTGATTCTCCGAAGTTCCCACAGGATAATAGTCATTTCGTGTTGTCAGGCTCACCTTTATATATAATGCAATGTCGAAGCATCGAAATCTGACTATAGTTTATCGTGCTCAAAAGCATGTTGCGGAGGAGTAAAGAAGAAGGTTTTCTGAAGTATTGTCCTAAGAGTCTGGCAACCTCCGCGTATTTCTCTCAGTCAGAAAATGTTTTCCACGAGTATAATTCAGCAGCTAACTCGTTGGAGAAAACTCTCGACCGGACTAAAAATCGTGGAAAGAAACAATCAGATTTACAACATGAAATCTGTTTTTTCTTTTATTCTTACTATTTTCAAAAAAATTTTAGATGAAATATGAATAAAAATTCATCCGTACTCATCCATTTCCCGTAAGCAAGAAGCGAAGCTCTCAATCGAATTCTTCCCAGAAGAATTAATCAATCAGCAATAAATGATTGAAGTAACGACTCAATCGAAAAAGCTTCCGGGGCGACCTAAAGTTTCAATTTCATATGAGCGTTCCTCACTGCGACGACGCGTGAATGCGGTTTGTAGTTAAAACTCAAGTTATAATTCTAAATGGTTCAGGTAAATGTGTTGGTGAAGCGTGTGCGATAAGTCTAGTGTTCGTATCATCGCGTTTCCAACGTTAATGTATAAACGTATACAAACGTAATCATATGTATATCTTTTGTATAGCTGGACGCAAATGGGGTGCTGTACGGGGAGGGAGAGAGGGAGAGAGAGAGAGAGAGAGAAAGAACAATGCGTGCGACGGTAGCCAGAGGTGTTCCCGGTTTGCAATCTCTATTATGTATCGGATGATGTGAATGTATATAAGCCACTACCACGATAGCGAGAGCCTCGCGGACAATGATAGATCAATGCGACACGCTCGAATTAATGGGCAACGGGAATACTCTCACTCGTTACGAACTAACTGCAGTGTCTTATGACTATATTGATTGTTAAAGCTTCGTTAGGTAAGGGCTTAACCCATACAATTTAATGCACAAACTAATGGGCGTTGAGACCTTTCGTTTCACCAACACTCTACAAATATATAAAGCACACATATGTGAAAGTATGTTTTGTATGATAGCACGAGTGTGTACATGGGGCAAACTCGTCGTATTGTAACTAACCAGTACGTAAACGAACATTTCTCTCTGATTATCACTGTGTTCGCGAGCTCTCGTTGTCTTCCCCCTTCTCTTTCCTAACCGAATTGAAGCACCGAACGACGAACATGCGATACAGCCGTGCGTTTTGTTGCTTCGCGGATACGGTTATCGCTCGCTCGTATTTTCCACGTTCCCGCTTCCTGCTATTTCACCCAGTGGATTACATACCTCCCTCTATTAAATTATACGTCTATATATATACGTAAACTATATACCTGCCTATGATTTAGGACGTTAACGAGTGATTAACCTTTGAAAATTCTTGGCCAACATTTTCAAACGCCAATTATGAAGATTGATCCGAGAATCGTAAACGAGTCGTACGTTCAGCAACTTGGCGTCGAGTCGCTGCGGCGTCTCTTGATGCAAAAAATAATGTATCGCCGGGTTCGATTCTCTTCGGAGGGCTCGTTATTTACAGGAAATGAAATCAAAGCTGTTGATTTTCAATTAGAATTTATACAATACGTAGAATTAATTATGGTAATTATTCATGAATTTGATATTAAGGTGATTCTTGCAATTGAATCTCTTTTGGTTTATTGCAATCCATGCAGCGCAATCGATATTTGGCAGACCGTGTTATACGAGAGAACGAGTAATTACTTGCATAATGAATGACGAAATTGTGGTTAATTGTTGCGGTTAATAGAACACCGTAACGTATCCTTATTGAATGATTTTTTGGTTGTTTTTTAATCATTTTTTTCGTTTCTCTGCAGCTGAGAAACGCTGTCGCGAACGTAAAACTGCATGAGAGAAAGATTGCGAGATAGGACGAGACAGATACGAGGAAGAACTGCTCTCGTTGCACTTCTACCTCGCGTTGCCTGCGGATGATTTATCACGCGGAGTCTGTCGCGTCGGCGTGCGAAACCGACCAAGAAACCCGTTGCCTCATTTCGCTTTTGCTAGAAGTGTAAAAGATCGAGAGCGGAAGAAAGAGAGAGAAGGAACGAGTGAAGTTGCTCTTTTTGGACACAAAATAAACAGCGAGTGCGAGCATTAGAACGACACACGAGGGAACTGAGTGTAAATACGGATCGAATAACCCCGCAGATCGACGCATCCTTCTCGCTGACTCGTTCGATTATCTCGTGGTCTCTAAAAAGATCGATGTGACAGGTATATTCAGCATCACTTTGCATAATCGAGCACGTAAAAACTTCTGGCTACATAACTGATGAAGAATTACGAATACTCGAGGTTTGAGGGCTGAAATGATTGAATTATTTGGAGGTTGTGAATTGGCGGATTTGTGGAGCATTCGGAATAACTTTGGGAGGATCGGATTGACCGCAATGTGTATCGCGTGATCGTGTCATCTCCTTCGATCGCGTTGTTTCGCTACGAAATGACAATGAGAAATGCGAAAACTCTGTGTGCCACGATGGTTGACAAGCTCTCTATTACGATGCCTCATTGTCCGTATAGACGTAGCTAATAGACATAGAACATGAGAGAAATTTGTACGACATAGAACGAATACGGCTGCAGCTACCCCGACGCGAATATCGGTTATGGGATCGCGAGCTACCGAATACCAAAAGCCCCAACGTCCACGCTCAGGAATTATTGGATCTCCCGACCATTTCCTCCAAAACTCGCGACATATTCGAGACGCTAGTTGGCCGTACATTGCTGAACCAGTCAATTGTCATGGGTATCCTCTCATTCTCTAATCTGCACCGTGCCACCGTTGTCTTGAGAAACCGACTTGCTGAGCGTATGAAACATCTCCGCGAAACTGACGGCACATCCCACCACGCGGTTTCGATATTCTACCCTCGCTCGGATAACCCCCCGGCGATATAACCGTCTCAAATGCCACACGAGCTTATGCTGCCTTGAGCAGCAAATTGGTCGGAAGCTACACGAAACATTGACATTAAGAGAGGCGGAGATAAAGAGAGAAAAGGTGCGCTACTTATCCAACTTTTTAGAAAACTTTTCGATGCCCTAACCAGACATCGTTCTTCTTGCTTATAAGCTTGCTTATAATATTGCAAAACGATTTCTCAGTGTTCGTAATTCTTCCTGGCATTACACTTTGTATAACAAAATAAGGTCCGAGTGGGAAAAGATTTATGCTGAACGAAAACAATACGAGAAAATAGTGTTTTTAACGAAGATTTGTAGAGAAATATTGCACCGGAAAGCTGTCATATGTGGGTGAAAATAATACAACAGACAGTAAGCGTAATACTATAGTACGCGTTTCACGAGACACGCGCGGTTTTGACTTTACTACATCCGATACTGCATCCACGTGAGCGGCGACACGCAATCAAAAAAAAAAAAAACAAGGAAAAATCTCAGTTCCCGGTTCAGACACATATACCCGACTCTCGGGTATCGATTACGCTACAGGATACCCTCGACTGTTTTTATTCGCTTATGTTCACGGTGGGCAGGATATTTATGGACGTCAAATTTTTCACTTATCCATTATTTCATTATTCAATTCGTTCGATTACTCAATTAAAAATCTCCCGTGGCATGCGACAGTGTGAGTGTAACGACGGCGAGATGAGAAAGTTTCGAGTTATCGGAGATATTGAAGTTAATTCAGTTGCTGATCGAAACGATGATTGAATCAGAATCTTTGTAGCAGACATTGTCGAGGATAATGTGCAATTCATTCGTTTACTAATTTTTATCCAAAATATTACAACTGGCGATTAACATAGATCCACGAATCTAAAAACAAAGCAAATATGATTCGAATGTGCCCTGTGGTCCGAATTAGTACCGCGTGTCGCATGCATGCACATATTTACATGTCCGTGTTCTCTCAGCCTGATCTTCCGTATCCGGAGCGAACTGAATTAACCAACAGCTAGTTTCATTTCTCGTCGAAACATTTATGCGCGAGTGTGTGTAGTTATACATACATCTACGATATGTGGTACACAGAACGGAGAGAGGATCGTTACAGTTGTCGTTGCAAGGCTGGTATATCGCGCTCGTATTCTATAGATAAATATATATGTGTATATTCCACACCAGAGTGCATACGCATCGCGGTTCCTGCATATGAACGGACGCGTGTTGTATAGTTTGGGCGTTTGCAATATATTACTCCGCGATGTCTCCTGCAATTTACGTACGATTATGCAGATACCCGGAGAGGAACTCACGCGCCTACGTGGTTCAAACAGAGAAATGGAATAAGCGAGAGACCGAGAGAGAGACAGACAGAGAGAGAGAGAGAGAGAGAGAGAGAGAGAGAGAGAGAGAGAGAGAGAGAGAGAGAGAGAGAGAGAGAGAGAGAGAGAGAGAGAGAGAGAGAGAGAGAGAGAGAGAGAGAGAGAGTTGAAGATAGCGCATGCATTATATAGCGTTCCCAACGACGTTCACAGGTGGGAAAGAAAGAGGGAGAGAGAGAGAGTCGATGTATTATCTGCTATGCACCCTTCTATATGACCAGAAGTCCCTTGCCCGGGCAGACGACGAGGAGTTAGCCTGGTTGTTGCAACCGCCGGAGCTCGAATCTAAATCTCTCTTTCTCTCTCAACATAGAGCTTACAGTTTACATAGCCAGTTCCGAAAGCTTCTCTTCGCTTCTACTCTCGTATTATTATCCGCTATCTATAGCCAACATGCTTTTCCGCATGTACAGGATGTCCCAGGTTGAATGATGTAAATGTAAGTCAGTCTTGAATTTCGACGAGGACCACTATAACGCGGCACTATATACTTTTGCTCAACTTCCTTTCAGCCGGGATATCAAATATGGAAAGTTAAGAACCCCCTCAAGCTTACACTGCACCAGAACGATCAGAGACACAGCAAACGATCACACGCGATTCATTGTGTGATGTGAACAAATTTTACTACGAGAATGCCCTCGGCGATACTTTTTAAGGACGTTGTACGGCGACGTTGAAATCTAAATTTTTGTTTCCAGTTTTTCTTACATTTAAAATGGTTTGCGACCCCAATTTCATTGAAAAAAGTTGTTAAAAATTGCCTAAAGAACAACATACTCTAAATCCAAGATTGTCCGAGGTAATCTGTATTTGTTATATAATAAACAAAATTTCGAAAAAATTTTACGACCGATTTTTTTGAAAAACTAAATAAAGTTTCTTCGATGTTGCATAAAAGTGTATGCAAAGTTTTGAGAGGCTTCACCATTTAGAAATCGAAATATTTCATGTTGAAAATTGCAACTTTCAACACACACTCTTATATGAGAAACTACTGAAAATTGTAATTTTTATAAATCAATATCTCGACTTCTAGATGGTGAAACCCCTTAAAATTGCACGAGCTATTAGATATGACTATTCTCTTCATGTGGTGCGAATTTAAAGGAATTCTATCGATAGAAAATTTTGCATGCAACGTTCTCAATCGTCGCCAATTTAGCTCTGGGAACAGCTGGAGGAGTCACATTAGGATCGTTACTTTGCGGGCTTTTCCTTCGAATCACTCTAATCGCGTTCATTGAAAGGTTGTCAATCGAATTAGAAATTTCGCTCCTGGATTGCTATTGCTTCGTCGGTGCTTTGATAAAATTCACATATCACGCGATTATGCGGACTATTTTCTCCTGTATGACTTGAGTATTTATGTTGAGCTTAGTGAGCGTTTCAAGAGGGTTGAGAGTCACGCACGTTTACACGGAGAGCAACTGTGCATTAGTTAGAGGCAAGGGAGCCAGGGGCTGGCACTGAATGCTCCTCTGCTCGTTGAATACGCGGATATGTAACGCGCTCGTATGTAAATACGCGGAACAAGTATTATGGGTAGAGCATGACAGCAAGAGAATTCAAAGGAGAGGATAAATTTCTGTACGTAACACCGATTATTATAGGAGTCAATCTGTTTCTAAAGTCCGGAGTAAGGTTCGCGTTTCGTGGTGCGAATTCCATGCAATCAGGTCGAAAAGTATTAACTTCGTTGCAATAAAAAAAAATGACGAATGATATAAAATGCAACAATCGGACTAGTTGCCACAAAACAATCGAAAAAAATAAAGCACAATAAATGTAAAGTCATATCTTGAAAGCCCCATGTAGTAAATCGACGACATTCTTTTTGGTTTAGCGGCTTGGTTGAACTGGCGCTTATTGCTCAAGTTGTGCATGAAAGGTCGACGATCTTGCCTCTCCAGCATTGCAGCAGCGATCATTCAAATAATAATGGATGCAATTACGAGTGCGGTCCGGATGCGATTTCTACGGGATCCTCCGTCATCCCTGCTTCAAATGCCATTTACTTTTCGTTTTTTAAATCTTTTTTCATTGCCTTTTCTTACTCTGCTCGATTCTCATTATTGTTCGCTTCTAACGCATCGCAATTCCTCGAGGTAATATCATCGATGGGATTTATTTACGCATTCATGGGAAATGGAACTACTACGGCGATGCTCAGTAGCGAATAATTTCATTCTCGTAAAAAATATTGAATAGAAAATCCCTTTTTTTATTGAAGAAAAAAGTGTGAATCTTTTTCAATATTGTGCACGACCATAAAAGCCCCGAAATTCTCTGCATAAAAATTGAAAATCTCTTCTTCGTTGTTTTTTTTTTTTTATGCGTTTTTAATCTTGATTGCTATGAAGCTATTTGCTAATCTTGACATGCTCGAAAAACGGAAATGAAAATTCGTATGAGAATTACATAAGAAAAGAAAAAAAAAACAAAAGGTTCCACCGAGTTTACGGTTTCGTGAATCGAACAATTCCGAGTCGACAATTGAAAAGTAAATTACAGTCTGAATCCTTGAGCTTCTTCTACGAACCCAATGGCTATTCAAACTGAAGTACAGAGAATTCTAAAACTTCCATTACGAACGCATTTAAACCATAGACTCAGTAGCACAATGGAATTCAATTCATTGGAAGAAATGTTCGTATGATATGAATATTATACAAAAGAGAATTCGTAGATCTTTTGGAAATGACGTGAATGACAGTGAATGGATGATAACCTGGACATTTTGGGTACTTCTATTGACTCGTCAAACGAATTCAAATTCATGCATAGCGTAAAAAGAAGCTTCAAAGAAAAGGTGTATTCATCGGGAGTTTTCGTGCAAAAAAATGGTTGGAACTTTTGACAAGTGTAACATTTTCTAGAAATGTAAATAGTGTTCAACTTATCATCCACTTTCTTGTATCGAATTAACGCCTGTGCCGTTCAAATGATAAGTTATTGAAGTCTCTTGTCGAAATTGATGTACATTTATTAACCTGGAAAGGCTTTCAAACGAATTTTCATTCTAATTTGTTATTATCGAACATTTATGACAACATTAGGAGAAATGGGCCCGGAAGTTTCATTCTCTAGGCATTCTACCGATTGAAATAAAATTTAAGAAGTTAGTTGGAAAACGTGGGCTGGGACTATGAATTGAATTCAAGGAAAAGAACAACTGCAGTCTGTTCATTCCGGATTTCGTAAGTCAAAAAATATCTGTTTTCTAAGTAAACGATTATTCGAAATGTTCGTTTTTTTCAAAAAGTAAATACAAAACGTTGGATTTCGACCAGAAACATATTGCGTAATGTGAAAAAGCTCCACTGGTGAATAAAAACCATAACGATTGATTCAAAAAGAGATGACGATGGAGAGAAATATTGCGAATATCAATGGAGCCACTTTATTCAACGAGAGTTTCGGCACAACAAACAAATTCACAGCGGTGCGTGACCCCGGGCAGAGGAATAATTGTTTTAAAAAAAAATTTTATATCCATTTTCAGTTCTTACTCTCTATCTCGTTCGTTTTTTAACTGTTATATCGAGGACCCTCAGGGTTGGGATATCGGTTCGTGGTGTATATTGTAGGTCGACAGACATACGAGCTTTAGTTCGAAACGGTCGGTCTGCCGTTGATGCTCCATTCAAACGATTCGTGTTCAATGAGACGATGACGAATCCGCAGTAAATTTACGGCCTCTTGGGCACGAAACGTCGAAGGGAGAGAAGGATGGCGAGGGGAGGAGAAAACGCATCATGATTTTCATTAGCGGGGATTATTGTAGCGTGTGCGTGAGATGCACGAGTGTTGATACAGTGAAGGGAGAAAAGGGGAGAGAGAGAGAGAGAGAGAAAATGGAGGGGATGTCACGTGGCGAGTCACTAGGCAGTCGTCCCTGTCGCACGCTTCTCTTCTTTTCTTTGCTGCGAGTCTATCTCTTTTTCCTATTTATAATTTGTTCGCTTTTTTTTTCTGCTCGTTCATACGCCGTCGCACTTCCCGAGACCCCATTCGTCATGTCTTTTTTCTTTTTCTTACCAACAAGATTGACGCAACGAATTTATCAATTACTATTATACCCCGGAGGCATTTACCACGCAAGTTCCGAAGCAAATTCTGGGATTTTACGCTCCAGCGTATATAGGCCGAATAAGAAGTCGTTGAGTATAATTCTTATGAATAATATTCATATTCCTGACTGACGAATAATTGCCACCACGAAGTGACGATTATGAATACTTGTAGATATTTGCTCGTCACACGAAATCTTATGCCAAAGCTATTAAAGGAAGGAAACGGACAATTAGTGGGAGAAAAAAAAGAATAAACCACCATGGGGAATCGACTGACCACGGCAGAGGCATCGAAAAGCTACTTGAAAACTGAAATCATTACTCATATGTGTTAAAAGCATTTTAATGGATAAAGCTCGGAAAACACTATATTTAACGTACTGTTAGCTTTTCCCATAAGGATGACACAAACGAATAAAAGTTTGGAAAAACTGTATGGGGTCAAGGTAACTGGTGAACAGAATGGAAGGACAAAATTCGTATATTTCATCAAAGTACGAGAGATTTAATGTATGTACGTACGAAGCTTCAACATTGTTTGTCGCTTGTAAAAGAGGGTTGAGGGAGGGATAATGCAGAGAGCAAGCAAGGGCCCCGGGAGCGCTTGTTCCGCCACTTTAGCCACCTATTCTCTCCCAATTCCGAGCGAGTGCCACCAGCGTTGGAGGCTTCCAAAGGGAAGGGAAAGCGCGAGGTGGAATAGAAACAGGGCGGTGGTTTGGCAAGCTTTGGCACAATGCTATCCCTGGAACAGAAGCCATAGCTTTCTGTGTGAGTATGTGTGTTTGCGAATGTGTACTACCAGCTTTTGGGGTAGTTTGGTAAGCGAGCGTTGACGAGGGGTACGTTGGGGGATAAGTTATGTTACGGTGTGTCGGGCGTCGCGGTAAACGCTGTTTTCGCGTCGTTTGCCACGTTCGTGATAGACGGTCATGAAAGAAAGAGAAAGACAGAGAGAGAGAGAGAGAGAGAAAGAGAGAGCGAGAGAGAGAGAGAGAGAGAGAGAGAGAGGATCGCTTTCCCTAGCAGCGGAAATACATGCATTGCCTATAATATTCATGTATATAAAGATTTAATATTGTTCGAGTATGTGATTGTAGTTCGTAATTAAAAAAATATACAAAATTTCTGAATAAATATATTGACCCAGGACAAAGAAAAAGTGGCAGTAATTTTGTATATTATTTTATTCAACTTGGAGCTGGATTTTATTTTTCAACTTGGAGCTTTATGGTCTGCGTTGACCCGGATCGGATAGGGCTTCGAGTACGGAAACCTACTTTCGTGAATCCAGTTCGCGCTCGTTTGATCGCGAACGAATGCTAATCCGAAGAATTTTCACAAGAAACGAAGCATTTTTGAGATTGATTAAAATCTTTTCATCCGATACGTCATGAAAAATGTATGACATGAATGTACATGATCAGCGCAGATCGAGGCTCATACGATTGCATCGATTCGCAGGGTACACAAACGATAAAATTACGTACACTTCAGCGTTCTAGAGTCGTGCTAGATTTTCCTTCTCTCTTTTTCTCTCGTGTTTACAACGTTGATTATGAAACTGTCTGGAGAGCGTTGTGGCGTATACGGTATATTGATCTCCTCTCTCTCTGAGACTTTCCGTCTATGAAAACGATGTACGAAATCACGGGGAATATGATCGATAAAAGATCGTACATTCGATCGAATGTCGATGAAACGAATGAAGAAAAAAAGCATCGGAGTATATCGGCGATAAAGAGCTTGGTCGATGGGAAAATAATTCCACAGATCGATGCACTGATCGGAAGTCGGAACGACACGTGAACGAAGAAAAGAAAAATCTCATAATTATTAAGGAAGTGAAAAACATGTTGCATGTAAATTTTTTGGTGATTTGTCGAGAACAAGAAATATTGTCATAAAAGAATCGAACAAGTTCAGCTCAATTTGGCGATTCCACGATCTTATCAGATCACTGTATTAGAAAAAGAGCAGGAGCATTTTTGAAATTTCTTTCGAATGCAACGGAGTATTGAAAAACACATGGAACAGTGACCAAGGAGAGGGTAAGAAGGAAAAGAAGAAAAGTCGAGAGATACATATCGAGGTGGTCGCCGGATATCGAGGTCGACCGGTTCTCCAGCAGCCGTTGCGCGCGCCCGCGGGGCCGTTAAGGGACATTGCGACACGGGGACCGCACTCTCGTGCACGTTGCACTCACTCCCTCTCTTTTTCTCTCTCAATGGTTATAACGCTCTCTCAGCGCCCCCCTGTATAACAGATCTCTGTCCACAGAGTCTCGTTCTCTCGTTGTCTCTCTCCCTCTCTCGTTCAATCTCTCGTCTCGAGAACTCCAGGAATTGCAAATAAATTATTATTAGTCGCATGCGACCGCGGTGCGGCCACGATTCAGCACTGTTTGTACTCTACACTGTACCTATTCATATATATATTCCATACATTATACTTGAGGATAAAATAACGTCTCAGATTATATACATATATATATATGCGACATGGCTTACCGACACCGATCGCCGGTTCGTGGAAAGAAAAGTTCGCGACTAGAATTATTATCGCGAGCTTGAGATTGACGAGGGACCTGGTAGGACTCTTGTGTATTATTCTACAAATATGTAAGACTTTCCGAGTCAAATTGATCGAACCCATAATACCCTCACGGTTTGCAATTTAATGTGAAGCACCATTCGTTCTTCCCTCACTACTATTGAAACTTCATCGGCAAAGTCAATTTACTTTATAATCGTGAAATGAATTCGAATTGAAAGAAATAAAAAAAATTCAGTTTAATTTTTTTGAAAATATGAAGCTGATTTTTTTTTTTTACCATCGTCGCGATTATATTTTTTTATGTTTCGGTTCAAACGTAAAGCATTCCGGCCAAAGTGGGATTTTGTAAATTATTGGAAAAAGGAGCTAAGGATTGAATTCGTGAAAACCGAATGACGAAATCCGATCAAAACGCCCCATAAGTGTTGTAGAATCGCAAGCATTTGCTACGTCACATTCGACATATTCCACCGATGCCGTCTAACCAGACAGACACGTTTCATGCTATATGCTCTGCTATTTTATCCTATACGATGTTATACTTTGCTCGTCAGTTATCTATCATCCTCGTTTGACGAGCATTGCGAGCAATGTACATATAGTTTACCCTGTCGTTTGGTCTAAATTGTTGGAATAAACAGCACAGAAGAAAAACAGTGTATCGGCTGCTTTCGATAAACCTCGGCCGGTGAAAACGATAAGAAATTTTCTCTACGGTAGAAAAAAAAAAACAAAAAAAAAACTAAACCAAACTTCGAAAACAGTCTATAGTGCAAGCGCTACGGGAAGCTCTATTTACATGCTACCGAGAGTATTCAGCGATAAATTACGATAACTTTATATAACGTATAAAAGTTTGTACACGAGTGTTTACTGCTGCGCTTTTACAACTTCTACAGAGTAACATTTTTATACACAAATTTATTAAAATTAATCTCGGTTAAAAAAAAAAAAAAAAAAAAAAAAAAAAAAAAACACAAAGTCGTTAGATCGAGCGATCGTTGTTTCAATTTAACAGTAGGGACGTTTGAATATCGTTAAATTTAACGACCTTGTGAATTGCCGAAGGTAATCTCATCGGTAGCAATTTCGTCCGACGTGTTAACTACGATGTAGCAAAAATATAATGCCCGCGACGTCGTTAATCGTCAAAATCGATAATCATCCAGAGCATTTATATATGAGTGCGAGTGTTTATACAAATGCAGAGAGAAATATATACATAAATATATGTGCGTACACACGGATATAAAATGTGTATAGTCGTCGTTGGGTCGGACGTTAATTCCGCGATTAACAAAGTCACCGGGCACACACGTTCCGATGCACCGCACGTAATGCGAACATTATACACGTGTACGTTTGGTGAATAAACATCGAGATTATTGCAGTTCGCGTGACCACCGACCGGAACTATTGTCCCACTCGTAAATTTGAATCCGCGTTTATACGCGTATGAATATGTAATCGGGAATCAAAATTTTTCTCAACATTTGCTTGTGTGTTGGCGAAATAATTGATAGCCGCTAATTACCGGACCCGGATGAAAACCACGTTGTTTCATGGTTCACCCGGCAGACAAACGCGCACACTTTGTGGGTATTTGATACGGTAATAATTCCAGGGGAAATCGAAAGTCGTTCGAGGATTTAAAACTGCTTTGCCATACGCTGTATACACACGTGTGTCTTGTTCGCTCCATCTCTGTCAAACGCCGTAGGTAAACTCACCGGAGCGTTACCACTGGCCGATTTTGACACAACACTATCCTCCGTCCTAGTCAATATATACGTACGTACCAATTACAAATTTATAATTGCCTGCTGAGATAACGAGAGACCGGTTATTCAATTCGAGCGAGATATTCGAAAGATCCACGATGATTCAACCAGAGGCTTTCGTAATTAGTGATTATGATAAAACCCGATTGATATGTACGAGAACTCTCGGAATAGCACACTATGTCATTACGAATCATTTGTTTTACGCGTTCTGACGATTTATTATTTTATTTTTTGCGCAGCTCTGAACCAATAACGATTATTTTTCAATTTTTCGAAAGATTTTTAAATATTTCCTTCCTTCAGTCCGTTGATTTCAACTCAATTAGAGTTGGCTCTCATTAAACTAGTATGTCCGATTGCAGCGATATTACGATCGAAGTATAGCCGATCGAGATTGCCTTTACCACGTGGATTACTTCGCGGGAAACCCGCTGCTTACGATTCTTCACTCAATTAATGGGTTCAACATCGAGTCTTTAATCCTCTGTTTCTCTTTTCATCAGTTATTTTCCTTTTTTATTATGATCGTCCAATCAGCAAACACGGTTACGTCATTTCGGTTCATAATTCGTAATCGTGCGATCTGAGAAGCGATCTTTATTAATATAAATTCATAATCACGCGGAACTCACCATTGTCGATAGTAATTGCTTTCGCAACACCTATGTAAACGCATGCATCCAAATATTTATTCTAAACCACCACCGCCGTTGCGCGATTCGATTTCAAAGAAAACCGTTAACCATCACCCGCGTGTTCGAATTGAGTATTTCCCTTTTTTTCTTTTCATCACAATATACGGAAATGCAAAGAAAAATAAAGAGTCCAATTTTGATCGAACAAAATGAATGTAAATCAAATGAGAATAATTGAAATTCATCGATGACGCATTGCCCATATTTTAGGAATTAAATCAACTGCTAAACGGAAAAAATAAACCCTGAGGGACGATAAGAAAATGATTAATTTGTTACATCCTTTTTTTTGCTCGATCTGTATTGACAAATTGAACTCGTTTCACACAAGATTTAAAATCTGACATGACAGAGAAGAGAATGAGAGACTCGGTCGATTGAAGAAAATTGCGAGTTAAAGGCGTGAGAATCGTTTTAGAAAGGAGAAGAAAAATAAGAAGTAAATACAGAGAAGACTACATGAAAGTGACGAAAATATATTTTCTTTTTCGTTTTGAAACTAAAAAAAAATCAAATGTCTACTATACCGATGCTATTCTGAGTACTGAGTTCCCAGTCTTTCATGAGGATTTCTCGGGCAGGTCAGGATGACGTCGACGTGGATGCACCTACAATGCAGAGAGCGTTCGTACATATTTATACACATGTCTTAAATTTATAAGAACAGAAAACAATAAAATAAAAATATAATGATGGAAGTATAAAACGAGAAGAAAACACTGTAGAAAGAATTGTGTGCGCGAATATATCACGAAATACCGATATGTCTTATGAATGAGGTTCGAAAATCATGTGAGCAGAGGACAATGACAAGAAAATATTTAATCGACGCACACGAAGTGTGCAAAAAGTCTCGCAGCTTGACGAGGTACATCTAGGAGGAAAAATTCCTGCCTATTAGCGGCAGGATGTCCTGAGACTTTCACGCGAGACACGTTGGTGAAATCGCCCTGTCCTCGATTAGTTACAGTCCGCGTAAATTCGTTATAACGAATATTATTATAAAAGCTGCGACGATCAAAGATTGCGATTTCCAAGCGGACATACGGAGAAGTCGAGTATAGTCGCGAACGCGCGCGAATCGGACGTTACGCTTCCAAGGATCTTCGGAAAGCGTGAACAAGACACGAAGCGCGGTTTCGGTTTGTACTTGCTTTCAATTTTTATTCGTTCTCGTTCTTTCTTGCTTTAGCGGAATCTCTTTTCTCCTCATTATCACTTGAAAAATTACGTGAGAATGCGAGGCGCGAGTAAACAAACGTATATAACGATCGCGAACCGGGCACAGTTTCATCGCGGATTATTGCAATGCTCGCAGATTCTCGAGTTCCTACACGCGAGTTAACGTGTACGTTTGCTTTTTCGAATTTCAATGATGGTATGTGGGGGAGAGAACGTTTGTTTCTCGAGAAGCAACGCGTTATGCGAATCGCTACCCATTTTTGAAACGCCTCGATGCACACCTTTTGTATTATGTTCTACGATTTCCTCCTTTTTTTTTTTGATAACTCCATGTACACTCGCTACTTCGATAATACCGCGTTATTACACCGAAAGCATCAAGTTATGCACGATGTATTAACACGCAATTATGTATACGTGTGTATACACCGTAGAAATTATATAGCAGGCGCGTGGGCACCGAAGAATCGGATCTTGATCAAGAGTAGAGGCGGACACGGGTCTTAGCACACGTGGAATCGCTGTATCACGTATATATCCTTCAAACGTGAGCCTCGTTTACGACACCGTATCGTCAGTCATTACATATTGCGTGTCATCAGCCTAACGCGATTCCAAACATGCATAAAATTAAGTTATCATAGACGATCGTTGAACTAGCCCAAACAAATGACGAAAAATAACACACGGAGAGAAAAATCAAAATCAGAAAATTATCACTACAAAAAACGAAATCGGGGCAGAATTTAAAATTTCGTGAAAGAAATAAAATAAACCTTCGGATGCGTTCCCGCGTACGTTCTCGCGATTTCATTTATGTGACTCTTAATGAGGCAAACCTTGCGAAAGAAGAAATATAAAACCAGAAATGTATTCCTTCGTTCCTGTGAGACCAGATTCGAGAAGCATGGTCAACTTTCCCGACAAGTAATAAACATTTTTCAAGCGTGTACACATGGAGTGGAGTTTTCCAAGAATTATTATGGAATATTGATTGAATCTAGTGCAGCATTTTCAACCTATCGACAAAGTAGTACTTTTAATGCTTGTGAAAATGATGAATAGACTGAGTTTGCAAATAATCATGGATCAATAACGGTACGTTGACGATAATTATTCAAACGAATGGTAGAGGATTATTCGAAGAGGGAACTTGGCGTTTATCGCATTTTCCAATAAATATTTTATGGTCCACGTCATCAAGGAAACGAGGAAACTGTGACAGATTCATCGACAGTTATATACGTGTATTCTCGCAACCGTAAGCACTTTCTCGCCCCCGTGATTCTTACACAAGTAACATCGATAGAGGTTGAATTCTGCGTTGAACATACTCGCGAAAAACGCGGAAAAATCCTGTGTGAGTTTCCGTGTTCTACGCAAGCGTTCAGTCGAGGTCGTCAAAAGAATGTTGGCGTTTGTCACGAGCGTACAGTAAAGAAAAGAATTATTTTAAAAATGTGAGGAAAAAAAGAATTCGAAGAGATTTTTTTTACGCGGACGAGAATCTCGAGGACTGGCGTCGAGAGAAAAAGCGAAACGTCTATATGCGAGGATGCCTGGAGGCGTCACGAGTGTCAAAGCCAAAGCAAGCGAGCTTTCGGTCCCAGCATGAAAATAATGTTCCTGCCCCATGAAATTAACGAAGTTTGGGCTTTTTAGAAAAAAAAAATAGCGAAGAATAATATTTTTGATCGAATAGAAAATCGGCGAAAATCGGCGATCGTCGGCATTTCCGACGAATTCCGGAAATTTTTGATGACTGAGCTTGAATTAATTAGCTTTGAAGAAATATAATTAGAGCCGCGGCACCTGCTGTGTATACAGAGAATATGGTGAAGTCAGATTCAAAAATTCATGGCAAAGCCCGACGCTCAACAACTGCCGTAATACGGAATGCCTATGAATAAATAAATAATTAAAAAATATCACCATATAGACAGAAATATGATTGTCTACTACGAGAGAGTGAACGAAGCGAGTGCAAAAATAAGAGGCAAAGGAAAATGGTATGAGACCAGAGCGCATTCAATTTGCAAATGCAGATTGGTTTTTATTTTAATACACAAATTGTTGGAAACAAAGGCTGTAATTATACCGTGGTTGGCTTTCCCTCCTTTCAAGTTTCAGAGAGCCGAACCAGGGTTGCTCTCGCAATACGTCCGTGCTTCTCGCTATATATTGAACCGTAACTTTTCCCCATCGTCCGTTATTATTCGCCATAGCGATGACAGCCACGAGTGTAATTGACTGCAGTTTTCTCGTAGAATCGATAAAAGTCTCTTCCAATTTTTTTCAGCTTTATTGCACAATTGCTCTCCTCAAAAAAAAAAAATGAAACTGATGCTGAATTTGTAGAAAACTTTTTTCCCACTTTAATCGTTATAGCAATGAGGAGAAGCTAGAAAATGATCGAGGGTGCATGTATATTATTTTTCACAACAATCAAAAGTTTTATAGTGAGGCCGAGAGAATATGGTAAAAGTGTATTTGAAGGCAGAAAAAATATATTCCAATTGAGCAAGTTCGATGGAAATTGCAACTGGCATGCCGCATTGCTTTTCCGCAAGTCGAAAGAGCAGAGGAAATGACGAGAATGTGTATGTACTGGAAGGAAGACCACGGGGTTGCATTCGCAAAGGCGGGTGAATTTGCTCGAGGGCTGGGCTAGCCGGAAACGCATTGGGGGTTTTCGTACACGGGAACGATGCAACACTCCGTACATACAGTCTGGGCACTGTCTTCATCCCCGTGATCGCGCACAGTAACCCGCCTGGATCGTCGAATACGAGATATTCTCAACCCTTTCCTCCCATTCCCCCGACGACCTCCCGACGACGATACCTGCAGTCGCCGGTCAGTATCCGAGAGTTTCTGCCTCGCCATTGCTTCGGCAATCCGTACAACGGAAATACGCTCGGAGTGAGCTAGAAGATCGCGCTGCTCCGGAAAGAGAAGGAGGCATGAGCGAATGACAGAACATGAGATAGTGAATCTGTAAGGGGGCGGGAGAGAGAGACGAATGGTGAGAGGAACCAGTGAAATTCCTAGCATACCGCGGGCTAACTGGTTAGCGAGCGATTTACGATATTGTAAACCGATCCGACGGCGGGTGCCGAGACCGCCGAACCTCAATCTAATAGTGGCGACTCTAGTCTCTCCTTCCGTCTCTCTCTCTCTCTCTCTTCTCCATGTCCGATACAAGGAGAGGTTGGCCAACGGTATGCCGAGATAGTACATTGCTGCTGATACTATCGTCGACTGCTGCTTTCTCATCCCCTTTCGCAACACTTGCAAGACCGTTTCTCCCTCATCTTTCAAGATTTCAATACACACACGCGACATATATATATATATTTCCTATAAAATGAGAAAGTCCATTCTCGAGAAACTCCACTAAATCCTCGGTATCGAGATCAAGAAAAAAAATTTCTTTGAAGTGAAAAAAATTCTTTTAGAAACGAGAATTTGTTCGGTAGCATCGAGATCCGTGTATATTTGTAACAATTCCGCGTGCACATTTTCGTAGCCACCAAAGCTTCTGGTTACTTCGAATACCTTTCCCAGCGCGCACGATTTTCAAAATCGACTGCAAACAATATTTCCACAAAAAGATGACTGAACGAAACGACTTCCTCGTTAAACATTTGTCGTTTCGTCTTCTCATTAAGCGCGCACAAACGCGTAAGGGAAACTTTGTTATTTCACAGCGGGCGGGCAGCGAGATATAAAGAGAAGGGGAAAGTTGGATATGAGAGTGATTCAATTAGCGAATACGCGGAGTTTCCAGCAGTACAAATGCGATTCCACCCTCGAGGCTCCACGAAGGATGGGGTAACTCTCATTTGCTCAATGCGGTATTTTCACGGTGTGCTTCTCTCACTCTATGTTTGAGTTAGCCTCGGGTGTGACGGAGAAAGAGAGAAAGAGAGAGAGAAAGAAGTGTGTTGAACGATAATGCAGTTCCAGTAGTCAAGAGAATGGAGAAGCGATGAGTGAGCGGGCGCGGAAGCTACAGTAAGGGTCAAAGAGAAAGACCGATGGGCCGAGGGGAGGAGTGAAGCGGGAGGGAGACATGCAAGCAGACAGACAGAGCATCGGCCGGCCACGTGTAATAATTATATGTAATCATAGCCTTGCAGCGATCATATAGCAGATCCGACCTTCCTCGTTGTTGGTTATTCTCACTGCAACACAGATGTGTGTGTTTCTCTCATTATACCAGATCCATATGTGCGCTACAATTTTCAAAATACACTTCTGATAACGTACAAATACTGCTGAATCGTGACGCACCTCTCGGAGGACTCACTATAAATGGATTCAAGATTGGAAAAGGGTTCTCACGGTCATGAAGCAATATATTGTTATTTTCTGTGTGTCGATATGAATCGTGGAAAAAAAGGAAGAAAAAAGACAAGCGGTTGAGTTTATGTTAAAAATCTGTGAAACTCTGAATTCGTTTGCCAAAGCAAATTGACTTGTAGTGGAGAACGACGACAGCGATATCAGCAATGTATGCATTGTGAGGGTAACGCAGAGATATGCACCAATTTTGAGGTTGGTGAGATTGGGACGTTCGGCTGGGTCATTCGTTTATTCGTTTCATTCGGGCGAACCAGTGCACAATTCGAGCCAATTCATCAAGCGTTGCCAAGGGGTGAAGTGAATGTATGTTACAAGCTCGTATATATGCATACGAGAGAGTTAGAGGGACAGAGTGAGAGGATGTGTCGAGAGTAAATCGGAACTGGAGCCCGGCCACTCGCCGGCGGGGCAACCTGATGCACTTTATTTCACGTGTACAGTTACATTTTTGCGGTCTCATCGGAAACGTCGCTACTCTTTCCCCTTCGCACTCTCGTTGCGCAGTGTGTAGCGCAATATATTTCCAATATACGCCGCGTGTGCATTTCGTCTCGATTTTTTTTTCCGCATAAACTTTCTCTCTCGTCACTTGCTCATCCGTCCTAATCCGTTCTGCGAAACTAACTGCACGTAACGCACATACCTATCCACTTCATACTCAACTCTTCTTGCACAGCTATATTTTATTCCAATGCTTAACACACAAGTTGCGGTAAATCCGTCCGTGATTATTTTTAATTCGAGTTTCCTTTTCCCACCGTTTGCCCTGTTCCATCTCGTGATCGCTAGCATCACGAGCAACCTGGACTTCTGTCCACTCTCGTGGTTAACCACGTGCATCGATACTGTCATCGCGTTATGACGTCCAAGTAATATACCAACAAAACGAGACGAACGACTAATACATCGCGATCCAATTTCCCCTCGTGCAGATAATTTACCTCCGTTAGTGTATTATTTATACACTCATTACCATCGTCAACGTGATATCCTCGAATATTGTCATTTGCAGAAGCTCGTAACTGGAGATCGTTAGACTCACGGGAACAGAGTCATACGTACAAATGTTTGACACCGTCGAGACTCTTTCATAAACTCCGTACGATGGAAAGAAAGAGGAGGAGGAGGGCGAGAGCAATTAAAGCGGTACACGGAGACGAAAGAAAATTGTCGCGTTTTCTGTGCCTCGACGCACAACATACAGGCGCGCACTGCAAATATGTGACCAAAGTGCTCAAACCTTCGCAGCGGACTTGGAGGATTGCCAAAATTAACGGCGATGACAAAGTTGTGCGTGAGGCTTTATAAAGCTTCTATTACGGCAACTTCCAACGCGGAAATGAGTATAATTTGTGGATAATTTTATGCTGTAATTTTCCACAAATCCTTTTATGGGAATAATGTGTGAATGGCGCCTCTGCAATAGCGATACGTTTGAATATCGTCGCAGAAATATGAGACGAATCGAAAAAAAAATGAGCGAAATAATGCAATGGAATTTCGTAATAAAATGGTTTTCCGAAAATAGACCGAACTTTGTGAATCGCTCAGCGACAAGAATTGTTCATAGAAAGTCGGTTGTACCCTGGAAAGCGGACGTTTAATCACGAAGGTGCGGAAAAAACGAAATAAAAAGAAGACAAAAACCTGAAAGCGAGCCGAGAGGGATAAAAATATTTATAAAAAACTGAACAAGTATGATGTGAAAACGAGGAAATTTTAAAGCTTTGCGTTTTCAGCTAGGAATAAACCGAGAGCAAGAAGGAGAGGAAGAAATACGAAGCTGGCGGATACGAGGGGTTGTGAATTTCTGCAAAGCGGGTTTATAAAAATTCCGACAGAATATTTATTTGCCGCTCGAGGACGTCCGAAAAGAGAGCGGCAAGGCAAATCCAGGGTTTTTTCGCACTTCGCGACCTCGCGAATGTTTTATATTTTTAAAACGCAAACGACACACAACACACGCTTGAGAACGTGAATTAAACGTTTCATATAGGAGTCTGGCGGGAAGCGAAATTTCGAAGCCAATATGAAGCAAAGAAAAAAAATGAGAAAGAACGCGGATGGATGATGAATTTTTCGTCGTCGAGCGCGAGAGTTGAAAAAAGAAAATTGTAGCCACTTATCGAAGCACGAAGGTGGTTATTCTAGATATTCCGTATAAAAGTTTTATAATAACGCTAGACGATCGCGAAAAAACGATACAATGAAGTCGCCCATCTTATATAGGATAATAAAATTAAGCGTTGAAACTTGATTCACTCACGATTGCCACTGCGTCGGCGAAGAGATTACCACGGAACGTGAACTACCAGCCGAGAGTTTCAAGAGATTCGACGAACAAGGGAGTAAGCGGGAGAGGAATAAAGAGGGTGCAAGTGAGACGGAGGGCTTGGGCGCTATTGGAAATTTTTTACTACGCCCGAGAATTTATCGGGCGTTCGTACGGAAATATTTCAGAATTCCTCCTCCCGACGTGATAGATATATAGACATGAATACACACAATAACCGCTCTTCCCGCGCGTTGCGTATAGTGAGAAAATGCGGCTGACTTTGGCCATGAAAGGTTTCAGTGAGATTTTTTTCGTTATTTCACATATTTAGCATACAAAAGACCAACACGTTACGCCGAACGACCGTAACAGCGAACAAAAAAAAACGACGAGTACGATCTAGGGGATAAAAATCGGACGGTCATTTCTTCATTAAGGTGAGAATGTCACTTACATAAAAAACATATTTCACCTTTTTTTTATCGATAAGAAAAATTAGGATTCGATTTTATGTTCACTAGAATCGACACGATTACAAAGCAATTTTTTGACATGATTCTAATTGACGCACGTTTATTGTGTTACTCATCGATCTGTAAAACGTAATGGGCTGTATGCCATGGTCCAGAGAAAATATGTAACGCAATAATTTTGATTAATATCTTCAGTAAAACTCAACGTTTTTTTTCAGTTCAATGTTGGGAAAATAAATGTTTATTTCTTTCAATATAATCGATGGAGAAAAAACCCTTTTTTCGAGCTTGGAGTTTGAAATCACTGACGCGATGAACGTGATCGATTGACGTTTGGAAACATCTGACAAGTTGTTCATTGCTGTCTGCATTAGTTTATAATTAAGGTATTGGCGAGAGCGGGGCTGTTTTTTTGCATGAGCGACTCTTCGTGTTGGAATAACAGATAATAATGCTGAGAGAAATTATGAAAGATAAACACTATCTACTCAAGAGTCCCGCTGGACATTCTCGTTAAGCAGTGAAACCCTCTCACATCTTCTTTACGTTGCGAAGAATATACGAGATGAGGCTCAAATAACCCACACACGCACATGCATACTATTCACGATTCTGATGGTGGAGGGACGACAAGTTTATTACGTCGGAAAAACGAAAGACAGAGTTGCCTCTCTTGTTCGCATCAAGAGTCTTTCCCTCTCTCTCTCTCTCTCGCTCTCTCAAAGCACGTACGTAATAAAGGTGCCATCCATCACGCGACAGGAAAGTCAATTCGAAAGGGCACGTAAAGTGTATAAGTTCTGTCAGTATCCTCAAATAAACGCGTTGCTGAAAATTGTCTGTACAGGTCGGGATTATACGTTTGAATAAAAAAATAAAATATGCTCAAATACAGTCGGGTTTACGACCTTAATATATTTCTGATGGTAATTTAATGGGAGCCGGAAAAATTTTATTGCGTTAAAAAGCTAGGAGTATGGCAAAACTTAGCGGTGACTCATTTCATTAAAGCGACTTATTATATCGTTAGAAATTTTCGCTGATGCATATTTTTTTCTCGATCGCTTGAATTTGTCAGTCGCGTCACAAGTGTTGCGTGCACACCTGCACAATTTTAGCTAGTGTGTTCGAAAAACGGAGGATTCGAATGAACGTGTTTCGAGACAAAGTTAAAGATTTATTGAGCTAATGAAATTGCAATATATTTAAAAAGGACTAATCCCGCACATAACATTGGAAAACTCCTTGAACTGGTTTTTTTTTTTTTTTTAACTACATCTAGAACGAAGCGAATCCTATTAGAGGACGTTCCCGGCGTAAAGGATATTCCCTCGATGTCTTCCACTTGCGAGGATTTTAGAAGCCACGTCGTACACGCGACGTGAGATACGAGAAATTTGATGAGAGCCACTCGACCGCGGTTATTGCGTGCTTCCTATCTTTCTCTCAGCCCACCCTCTCGCCTGCTGTGCTTCGTGACACTTTAGCTACTCAAGCAAGAATATACCGTCCCGAGTGGGAGAGAATCGCGAAAAACACCGAAGAACGAGACAATTTCGAATATATATGTATAAACAGACGAGTATTAATTATAATTTAATTATTTTTCAGGACGAGGTGCTCCAGTCAAGAGTCTGTCGTTGCTTCGCGTTCTCAAACTCAACCCGCCTCCACCGGTAATTTTCCTGTATATATACACTCAAATGCACGTACGTTTGCATCCGCATCATATATGTTTATACGCTTTTTCTTGAGTGAACCTCATCTGCTTGGTACTCGAATGGTTGCTCGAGAATCACTCGAATATTTGTCATTCCTGCTCTTGACTTTGTTCCCTCGAACTTATTCGAGGCAACGAACAAAGACTTGCTATAAATAAATAACCATTCAGCACGCATATATGTTTGTGGGCAAAACTTTGGGAAATGAGTTTGAAAAATTGGAAAAATTCGATGGACAAAATAAACCTACGCGGAAACAATTTGCGAGCATCAATTTGAACTCGTCTCAATTTCTGCAGTTCACCGGAAATGAATCGCAAAAGTATCGGCGAATAAAAAGATTGAAAAGAGCGATAAAGTGTCGTGGGTGCTACGAACCTCGGGCGAGATTGTTATATGGGAAGTGATCGGTACTGCGTGGGAGGGGCGAAGGGATATTCCAGAGACTATCGTATCGTATAGAACACAATCGTCTTGCATTCGCCCTCGCCCAACGTCAAAACATACTCGCTCGTCAGTGTAGTGGGAACAACGACACCCTTGGAATCACACTTGTTGCTGCAGGAGGTGGTCGAATTGGTAAAGTTTTGCTCCGTCCCTCTTCCCCTCTCAGTCTTTTTCCTTCCGTGCCGTTTATCGACAGCAGGACGCAAGGGGAGATGAAAAAGAGCGTGAAAACGGCAAAGGGGCAAAGATTCGGAAAAAAAAGTGGCAGGAAGTCGAGAGAAAGCACCTTCGCATCTATGTAATGTATATCGAAGCACTCTAGCAAGAAACGAGTGGGTGTTGAAAAAATTTACGAAGCAGTTTCGGCGACCCGATCATTCCCAAGGGGCTTTTCCGATGCGTGGTCAGGACGAATCGTCCCAAAGGGAAACCATTTACGACCTCCACTATCTTCACCTTTAGCTGGATGAGTCTTATCACGACACTTAAGATACAAAATGTATTTACTTACGAGGAAACAAGTAATTTCCCATCTCTTATCAAGATTTTCTGCACTATGCTGCACAGTCGTAAAAATTGGGGTTTTTGCTGTTAGAGGCAAGCGAGCGCAGGCAAGAATGAAAGAAAAAGGGTCGAATCTCATTTCAAGGTGAAATGTGCCCATAAAAGAATTGGGAAATTTTGTATAAACTGCGTTGACGCGGTACGGTGCCAGTTGCGAATTAGCGGATTCAAAATTAATATTGCTCTTCGTATTTTTTTCTGTGCTAAGAATACAGAAATATTGGAAAACGGGTGAGAAGAGGAAAGTATCCAATCGTGAAAAGTGCACGACAATTCGAGTTGCCCGCTGCGTGTACTTGGTGAGAGGGTTAAAAAAGAAGCAATACGGAGTCAAATAAAAGCATTTGGGAAATCGTATAGATCGGAAATGCACGGCAATTTCGGGTTTATCGATTTGTGGCCCCCGTAACACAGGATGCTATATGTATAGAAAGTGTCCCCACCTCCTAAGATCTGTCTCCACCCATGCCAAGCGCCCTGGTGCTTTTCCTCTTTCGTGCCGGAGGTGGAGTTGGTACTTTCATCGAAGCCCTCGTAGCACACCCACCCCCGATACGATTCTCTATACTCTTCGACTATTGGCGAAGCGATAACTCGAGACGCGTCTACCATAAATCAAACTGCCACAGGAGTGGAGTGTTCTCGTTGCTCCTTTCTCGCCTAGACTCACGATTCTTCGTCTTTCCAGAGCTCTTGTTTTTCCTTCTCTCTTCTCTCGCTCTCTCCGGCGCGTTCATCCCCGCACTTTCTCACTATTCTTCCCCGTTTTGCACTCGTGCTATTCATTCTTTTCACACTTTTATTTCTCGCACTTTGATTCTCGATCTTTCCTGCACCGAGCTCGTGCACATTGTGAATAACCGAACGGTTCGATGTCTGCTTCCGCACTTTTATTTCAATTGTGATCTTTCCCTCCACCGTGATTTCAAGAGCAGAATGCACAACGCGTCAACGGTAAATAGCACGAATTAAGCGACCTTTCTGACGTGATTAAAACATAGAAAAATGTATGGCGCGTTTTTCGGAGATCGAGAAAACAATTATCTGCTGGAAAAACGAGCTGATGCTTAATTGAACCATGAAATTGGCCATGCATAGTCCTTTTTGTAATCGTACAAAATGTCCACTAGAAGTTTCATTCAAATCTAAACATTCTGGACGACTCATAATGCGCATTAGTCGAAGTGCGGTCGTCCTCGTTCAGTGAAAGAGCAGAAGAAAAGGAAATCGGGGAGAAAAATGAAGAGCTTAAAAAGAAAAATGCGCGTGGAGGGCAGAAAGCATGAGAAAGAAAGAGAGAAACGTGAGGATGAACGACACACAGCAGGGCAGCAGGAAATGCACTTGACGCGGTGAGTTTCTACGGTCTTCTCGTCCACCGTTTGGTCAGGCTGAGCGAGTTCACCGATGAGTCATCGGAGATACGGAAAACCGGTTCGCCACGGCTTCTCGAAGAGGGACAGACTGTTTTCTCCTCTCTCTCCTGCTCTCGCTCGTCCACCTTTTATAGTATCTACACCGCACACAGTCTCATCACTCCTCGTTTCTCTTAGTCGATGCTCTCGTACACGCACACCGCGAAGTGAAGAGCTGCTTGTTCGAGAGCTTGCTCTTTGGCCATATAACCGGACAAGATCGGTCATCTTTTCCCTTCGTCACGCTGCTTTGCCACACTCTTTTTCTCTTCCTCTATATCTCTCTCTCGCTTCCTCTCATCCTCTCATCTTCTGTTACGTATTATATATAGATTGTACAACTTTTATTTGTTCCTTTTCTTTTTCTTGGAGTCACGTTCGGAGTCATCAAATCATAGAATCGCAAGCAAAGGCTCCGCAGAGCATGGTCGAATGTCACTTTGTCGTTGGTCACTACTTGCCGAAGACCCATGTATAAATTATTTATGTTTCTTTTTACACATCATGTGTGTTATTGAATAGATTTATATGAATACAGGGCTATTTATCAATCTTTACCCCAACATCGATTTATTATTGATGTACGCTGCTTATGGTCACGTGACTTTTTGGGGACGTTTAATTGCCAATTAATTCGTCGTGAATTGTTACTTTTGTTAATTTCGTTCTCGGTCGAATTTTCACACCATCTTCTTCCGTGATTGTCAGCTTTATTTATTTCAAATAAAAAAAAGTGGATGTTGCACACAAGACGTTGCAACTTGGTTTTTCATTCTCTTTCGTTCTGCGTCTCTCGTTCCTTCCCGCCCTCTCTTTACTCTTCCCTTTCTGTGACTTGGCGGAGCGCGTGAGATCTCGTACGTGACTGTATCGAATGTGGGTCGTGATATGGCTGGCGCCACGAGGGGGATCACTCGCCTGGTTCGCCTCTGTATAATCGTGAAGCTTATGACCGCGATACCGCTGGGAAAAAGGGAACCCTCCGTACTTTCATCTCTTGGACTGGAGGATCGGATCGATCGTCGAGATCGATATGAAAGATCGTCAGGGCATACAATGAGAAATTTCCTCCCGTCCAGAGATGAGTCGAAGCTCCGTGTTCCGGAGAAATCGACCCGCTTCATTTTCTAATCTTCATCTTTTTCATTATTCCTTCGACGCCCCCCCCCCCCCCCCCTCTTCTCCCTCCGTCGCTCTGTTTCTTCACTTTGTACGGTGCATCTTACCAGCTCTTGGAATTGATGACAATGACAAATGATCGAGGATTATGGACTGCGTTCAAGAGTTATGGATAAGGTTGTTATTCTTGAGAATTTATCGATCACTTTTAGATCGCAGGCATGTCATCCGAGGATCAACCTCGAATTCAATGATACAATCTCCGTTCATTGCCACATGCTTTATAATTAAAAATCATAGTATCGAATGAACAAGAAATCATCTTTCGTGTACTCTATTTCGAAGAAAAAAAAAACACAGTGTGGGATGATTTCGAACTAAGACAGAGAAAGCGAAACTATAAGAAAGAGCGGAGAGGAGTGAGAGCAGACGAAGAAGAATCGCACTCTGACGTTAATTACCAATTACTTAACGTCCCCGACAGCGATGAAGGCAAATTCATGTGGGAATTTCGCTGGACGTGTGCGCGCACCGTTAATGCTTCTAAAAAGAAATAAAATCAAGAGAGAAATGAACGAGGGATGGACGATTGCTGGCTTGAATTTTCAACTTGCATCGGAGCACTGTGAAACGAGGCTTTGCAAGCAGAGAAGAACGATGCGAGGGAGAGGAGAAGAAAAAAGATATCGGGGAACGAGTGCAAGGGGAGACTAGGAAAAAAGGAGAGGCGGGGGCGGCTGGGGACGACGCGATGGCGCCGTCCGTTTGTGTCGCATTGTTTCACGCACCTCGTCGACTTTATTGCTCTTACGGTGCACTGTTTCCCTGCAGCACAATCGAGATTACGCATCCCTCTCGTCTACATCGCGAAATCGACTCTCCTCTACCACGCGCTTGATTCACGAGTTACAAAAGCACTCTATCAATTTGTTTTACCACACCGGTAGCTTGATTAACTTTATTTTCAACGAATACGCACTGTTGATTACTCGCTCGTGTAAACGAGCAAGTTGACGATTTCGTCCAGTGCGAATTGACTCAATTTACTAACACAACATCGTTATTTATTTGAGCGCGAAATACTGTCACTTGATAACAAAAGGAGCGGGTTAAAGTTCAATGGATGAAAGAAAAAAAAATGCACATATAGTTGTCTTGCTACAGACGAAAGATTTGCAAACAAGCTTCCTCGTTATTGAACGTTCAGACTAATTAACGCGTTATACGAAAGAGACAAACGTATCAACAACAAAAACAAAGTTTCCTGACTCATTCGCAACAAGAAAGTGTAAAGAGCGGAGACTCGTATTCGAAGAAGCGAGAGAGGAAACGACGAGAGGGTGCGTATAAATTCTCATCGCCAAGAAAACTTATGTTTTTGTTCCTGCTGTATACTTGGCCAGCAGCTCTTACTCCCTCACTGTCGTATGTATAGCGTGGAAAACGAGACGGGAGCGTGTCTTTTGCCTTCTGCACGTACGAGATAATTAAACCGCGCGGAATGGTCGGTATAAAGGGAAGGCAGAGTCAAGAGAGAGAGAGAGAGAGAGAGCGAGCGTTCTTTTGCCCGGTCTCTTGAAAGAGGGTGAGCAAAAAAACCTTAAGTTTCATGAGCGCAAGGGAAAAATTCCGGGGATTTTATAGAGAGTTCCGAGGCCATTGAGGTGGCTTTTGGTAGGGCGTCTATTGTTCGTGTGTGTGAACCATACGGACACACCATCGTGCGCTCAAGTATTTGTATGCACGTATGCATGTGCTGACTCTTTGCTTACGTGCGCTGTATGGAAGGAACGTCCCGTACCAAGCCACAAACCAACCGCGTAATGTAACGTCTTGCAATACAAACATTGTCCGAGAACCGGGAATTATATTAGCAATTCTCGTTTTCCCCCAACTCGCCCACGAGAGCATACGTATACTTAATATGTAACGCAACAATCCAAATTGTAATAAAATGCAAAAGGATCATCAATTATTTCGTTGGACGTTAATTAGTGCAGCGATTCATTTACAATTTCAACGTCCAATTTACATCGAACGTAATTCGGAGTAAACTGTCAATATTGTCAGTCGTTTACATAATGGAGCGAACAGAAAAAAGCTCATCGACATAAACGCATTCCGTTGCACGAAACTTGATTACACCTGCAAATAATTAAATTGACTTTTCATTCAACGATGCTTGATGGAAACTCGAAAAAGACATTTTTTAATTTTCCCGATAACTGGATTGATCGCGAGAGCAGTAAAGTCACGAATCCCTCGAATTATTTCGATCCGGAATTTAGAATAAATTAAACGGCGATCGAAATGATAAAAATTCACTTCAACATGGCATTCAATATCGATTTTTGGTTAATCAACAATTTTACGATGCATTTAATTACTAGCAGGAAACTTTTTATTGAGCCAGCCGGAATCTTTTTCTCTCCGATGCTCGTAAACGTTGCAGATAACGAAATACTCCGGACAATATTTGGATGGACGAATATGGCAAATGTAGCAAGGTATCGACGAGCCACGCGATAACGTCATACACACGTTCGACTGCGTGCGGTTTTGTGTGCATATACATGTCTGTATGCACTTATCCATTGTTAAGAGCGAACAGAAACTCTCTCAAGCGAACGTAATCCTCGGCCAGTTAGATTTCCTATTTATGAACACAGATACCAATTTATATATCCATGCACGTTGCATAACACAGTAACAAGTTGAGTGTCTGTGCATAGTGCTTGGATAGAATCTGCTTGTCTCGCTTGCATGGGCGGAGTAATCCGTTGAGCATAGAGGCTATTCGGCGCGTAAAGTTACGCCAGTAGAGTTCCCTGAAGAATATCTCACCGCGTATAATTCCGAAACTGGGCGGTACGATCGCCTGCATATATGCTACGATTGCTCTATCAAGACATATTACCAATGAGCATGGTCGGCGTAACCTTCAACCCTTGAAATATCTTTTGTATTCAAATCAAATGCTTTTTTTTCTCTATTAACCCTCACTTGCCACCTTGGGGTACAAACTACCACAATTTTCTTTCAGTGTACTTAAATTTAATTTTTACTATGTAAAGTAAACAATCTTTAAAAAAAAAATGTTCAAAATGTTCTACAACAATTTGCAAGTCGAAATATTCACTAATTCATTTTTTATAACAATTTTTGTCACTGGGGTACAAATCTACCCCATGGTGGCAAGTACGTAATTCTACAGAGACGCGGCAATAAGAGTTAATGGAGGAAGTACTGAACACAAATGAAAAAGGACTCGAGGTCTCGACTCGTGGCTGAGGATTCTTGTGAATGATGGAAATGTTGAGCCGATCGCGTATCTTGGTGTTCAGCTAATGTTCGTTTGTTCATGATGAATAATACTGAAGAGGAGGAGAGATGGATTAGATCAAATTTGCAAAAGACAGTTCGATAGATCGCAATGACATTTAGAAAGAAGATGGTCCAGCGTTTACCAGCTGGGGACTTAAGGGTATAAAAGGTCGAGTGATACAGTGCGAAAATATCGCGGAATCCGCATGCTTAATCTTTCTTAATACTTGGCTTTTGACGTCCTCGTTTCTCGCTCTCACTTTTTCTCTCGCGTAACCTAGACGGTTGGGTTCGAAGAAGACTCACGCAGGCTCGTGATTTTGTATATTACACTGTATTAGCATGCTCCTCATTTCTCCGAGGGAATCAACAGTGGGAAAGTACGAACAATAGAAGGTCAACGGATTTTTACGGACATTACTCGATCCCTTAATCTCGCTGAACGATTATTGCGAATACGAACAAACTCAACACGGTGTCGGCAAGGCATGCAGTAGACATGTTGCAAATACATGAAGTACACAAATGTACTGCTGGGTCTGGTTTGCCGCGGTGGTCCTCGGAATGGCCAAGTAAAAATTGTTTACTTTGGCTTGATTAATGAAACTTTGAGCCGCGATCTATATCGAGATCGATCTCTCACCTCCCGAGTTCTGTTTTGTAGGTTTTTCTTTTCTTTTCGATCTGCACTACACTTTTTGCATAGCCCTGGCTCGTTCTCTTATTTCAATCGGATCGCGATCTCTCGTTCGGCGGATCGCTTTGTGCGAAGCGGACGCCGCGTCGTGATCGTCGAACCGCACGAAAAGGAAACGAAATAAAGGATTACGAGCGAGGTCCACACACACACGGTCTCGGCCCTTTTCGTCGTCCATCGCGCCACTCTTTCCTATACTGTTTTTCAATTTGTTTTTACTTTTTAACGTTCTTACGCGAGTCTATAGTTGTCGGAAGAGTGTGTCAGCGGAGGGGAGAACGAAAAGGAAAGAATAAGCGGGAACCTTGTCCCTATCGTTCGTTTTGGATTGCTATGCGCTCGCGATCGGTGCCCTCTGTACGTTGGTCGTCCACGGCGACACAAAACATTGGCTTCTCTCGGGGCCACTCGTGTTCGGCACAGCTTTTTTTTTCTATACGCGCTCCGGGCGTGCCAGATCTTTAAAAACAGCCCAATCCAAACCTCGGACGCTCATTCTCGCTCTAATACGTTCTTCCCCATCTCTTTCTCATTCCCATGCGCGGTTTCGTCGTAAGCAGCTCGATTAAACGAAATTAAACGCTGGATTTCGTACAAATGCGCCTGTGTATGCGGACGCGTCAACGTTGACGTAGATGTGTGCGTGTGTACGTAATTACTCCGAAATTTCCTCATTGCAGTTCAAAAGAAAATTCGATGGATCTGCCCCTTACGAAATTACCGTGGGAAAATTTCTGCCCTACTTTATGGACGCATCGAATCTCTTCGCAAGATTCCCTGCACTGATTAAGTGACCAGAAACAAAAAGACTGCACGTGTAAACATCGCAAAGAAATTGACAAAAAAAAATTCATTTCTCGTTCGAAATATTTCTTGCCCTCCGTTGCGCAGTGGAAATTTCGACTCTTTTCTCTAAACAGGATTCGGACATTCATCGAAAAAACGAAAAACGCCGTCGCTATATAGACTTCCCGGTATAAGCGAAAAAAAAAAGATAAATGTGTACGATTCGAAGGGCTGCGAATAAAAAAGGTGACGTAACCTTGAGGAAACTCATCAATCGTCGTTTCTCTCGTCAATCGAAGGGAGAAATAGGGATCGAATGTGAGGTGAGTTAGCGAGAAAGAAGAGGGAACCGCGAGAAGCGAAGCGGAGAAAGCAAGATTGAAGATGTAAGCTTTCTCGCAGGGCGACAGAGGTAAAAGCGATGGCGTTCACGAAAACTAGTTGGAAGTAGGGAGCGCACGAGACGTGATGGATCGTTCGATCCTTTTCGTACGTGGCAAGAGACACTCGAGATCGTTATATAGACGGGACGCGGAGACGAGTTCTCGCGGCTTTATACACCACGGCGATGAGAATCATCTTTTGCAAGGATCTTCCTTTCGAGGTGGTCGCCGAGCTAGAGGAATACATCCCAAAGATATCGAAGCATCTTGAATTTGTATTATATCTTCTTTAACGATTTTATCGAAACAAATAACTCGATCATGAATATTTTCTCCTTCGCTAAATAAACTAATCGATCATTCCTGCACAATTCCCATTGGTTTAATTTTTCTTTCTGGATTATCGCCACACACAAAGATTCTAAATGTGAATAAAAAATTAAGCAAACACGATACACAATCGAATGAAAAACGATCGATAAACTAGAACACAAAAGATAAAGAAATGACGCACAACGTGCACACTCACGAAACTAATGATTGCCTCGCTTAAGATATCCGAAGGATTTGAGAGTTTCGGCTCGGTTAAGAAACATCGGAAAGCTAAAGGGGAGTCAAAGATTTTCTTGGTAAAAATTTAGAAGCTCCTGGCGTCACGTCATCTCTGGACGTGAAGGAGCAAGAAAGAGGCACTAGTTACTGAGATTTTGTTTCGTAACTTTTAGGGCTTTTTCTTTGGACGTGTTTGCTGTAACCCAATGGGGTTCCTTCGATTGAACACGCGGGAAACGACTAAGCGCTGTAATGTCTTCGGGGATATATCCCCAAACGTTTGCGACGTTCGATCCCACGCTTAAGGCTATCCTTATGTACCTGAGGAGGAAGAGAATCTTCGCCAAGATTTATTGCTCTCGTGTCCACAAGGGAGAGAGAGAGGAGAGAGAGAGAGAACGGTAGAGTTCGAGAAAAAGAGGCAGGAAGATGGGAGTAGAACAAGAAGAGAAACCCTCGATCGAGATTCGGCTCTGAAGGAACGCGCACCTGGGATTTAATGGTGCGTTCGTTTGAATATATACGTATTCCTATGGGGTGTTCCCATTCGAATCAAGATGTCTATTTTTCCCACCCGTCGTGATCGTACAATTTTTCCAATTGAATCTGTAACTTTAACTTTAGTTTCGCAATGTTTATTCTTCGATTTTATTGGCAACCGCGATCGTGAGAAACTTGCAAGCATTCTTCCCAGTCGGTTATCGATCGGAAACCCTCAACTTTTCGTATTGAGGTTTCTTTTTGCTGTGTGCGTTTCGAACTTTTAAAAACGCTGCAATCTCTGAATATCCTGGCTAAAACGGCCATTTACCGTGATTCAGAAAATGGTGTTATGGATTTCCAAATTCAATTTTACGTTCGGTCGATATCCCATTAAATCGCCCATATACGTGTAGGCATCTTTTCTATATACTACACCGGACGCTCGTTTTTGTTTGCTGTTAGAAAGCAAGGATGAGACAAGTTGAGCCAGATTAAGTCTGCCGGTTGAGCACAATCGATGACGCGATCGAATTTTGAAACAATTGTATTACGAACGTTTGACCAAAGGACAGATGTTGAAATTTGGTTCGCCCTTTTCACACCTCTTTTTATTTCAATTTATTGAAAGGATTTTTCGTCGAAATGCTCATGGGAACGGGACAATTATATTGAAAAGGATGTCGATGGTCGTTGAATGACCGAAACAAAATTATCGAAGGAGACTTCTCCGATTTGCTATCGATTGGAACAAATTACGATCAATTGTACTGAATACTGTCCCCGGAGCGTTTAAATATTTATTAACAATCATTCGGTATACCTGACCTGGTAGGATAATTGTGGAATGCATCGAGATCGCGAGATTATTTGACAGAGCGTAAGGTTGACTGTTGACTTACCTGTAACAGAGAGAGAAAAAAAATGTATGGTCAGAAAATTGCATTACGAAATAAAGCAAAATGATGGGAATGAGGAATGAAAAACGGTGAAAACGCACAAACGTTTTCGTTAACCTCTAACAATCAATTAATTCGTTCATCAATATGTCATCCATACTTATTAATATGACGAAGCACTCGCGCCAATAACGAATTGGCTGATAAACTTGAAATAAATGCAGAGAATGGAGTATCGTGTAAATAAATAATAAAAACGATTTTTTCTTAATTGGATCAGAAAGACGGGCGGAGCGGAATATCGTATGAGCGCGAGTGTGTTGACGATCGTACGTGCGTGTGAAAATATGAATGAGCTTGGGAGCCTGGTGGATACCGCTAATAAACAACTCCAACTACGATTGGATAACCGAGCGAGCTCTCGGTTTCCGAAGTTAATCAATCATCTTGCCAACTTTTACGAGGATTTCTGTATTATATATTTGCACGTGCTTCTATACATACGTACGTGTTGTTGTACCGTATATATAAGTGGATATAGATATTGGTACGAGGGGCGAAGCCCGTGTCGGCGATTATTTCTCTCTTTATTTAATATTCTTTTATTATTTTGATTTTGTTTTTTATTCGTGCACACGTGGAACGAACGAAATATTTGCTGCGGAAAGAGCGAGACGGAAATCGCCCGGAGTTACATTATAACGAAAGAACCGAGGAGATACGACAATTCTTCGCTCTCTCTCCCTCTCTCTCTCTCTCTCTCTCTCTGGCTTCCTCTATCCCTCAGTCTTTCTGTCTTCCTCGGCCAAGACTTTTAACACTCCTTTTACGCTATTCCGCTTATAACGCCCACGATCTTTGCAACTCTCTCGATCTTTCTCGCTCATTTCTTGGCTCAAGTCCAATCGTCCCTTGGGCTCTCATCTCGTTGCGGGCGCGGACGATAAAAACGATAATAATATCTCGGATCGTTCCACATGTGCCTGATTCCGAGCTTTGTAATTTACACCTACATTCGCCATCGTTACGACTCGTCTTCAGATTTGACTAAAATTTCACCAAATTTTCGAAAAACTCGTTGTGGTTCCGTCGAAGCTCCGACGACGACGAAAAAAATCTTTGTAAACCGAACGAACAAGCTGATCTGGTCACCTTTTTATTTTTTGCATTTTCGTAGACAGTGGATTATGGAAAAATAAAAATATTAGAAAATCGAGTCAAAAACCAAGGTCATTGTGAAAAATCTGTTTTTTTTTCTCGGAAATTTGACATCGAATTCGTGAAATGAATGACTTTATCACAAATAACCTGAAATCTTCGCAAGCGGCTCATAATTCAAAAGAAGAAATTGAGAAAGAAAATAAAATGGATACCGCGCGACTATTTTAAATCGCAGACGCGACAGCAGAGCGGATAATATACTCGTCAAGTGTTGAAAATGTGGCTCGTAAAAAGCCAATTTTTAATGCAGACCACAGTTCCGAGTGTCCGGATGTTGAACACGTTGAATTGTAACCACTAACCAGGAATTAAGAAGTTTCTTAGAAAGATCACTAAATTATCTGATTTTCTGTCTAGCTACGTACACGCTCTGGGTATATACACAAGAGTTCAACGACCAAGCGTTCGATCGAATCGTTCGATCTAACGATATAGAAAACGCGAGGATGCACAATATGTTCGATTATTCGGAGTGTGTGCAGCTTCTTTGATGCATCCACAGGTCATGTAAATACTTGGCTACAAGCTTACTGCACTCTCTTTCACACACACATACGAATGTAAAGATTCAATACACAAAATACATGGTACGTGGCGTGGCTCGAATATCCCTCAAATGACCTCCTTCGAACCGGGATCGTCCGAGGTTGATTATCGTAAATTGCATTTTCGTAGAGCTTGCAAACGATCTCTCCCGCTCTTTCTTTCTCGCTCTTCCATTTGGGTTCTCAATTTATTTACCTCCCTCTCTTCCTCGGTGTGTTTCATAAAGCGCAATATACCAAAACCTCGATACCGAGACGTGGGCGTTATGGGTGGGCGACGAGAAACTCTTACCATAGTTTAATACACCGCGTGATTCGAATAATCGCGAGCTAACAGTCCAACAGTTTACGGGTATTACATGCTGCCTCGGTACTGAACAATGAATATATAAATAAACAGATATTTATGTTTATAATTATAGACACAAACGGAGTAAAGCCAAGCTCAATTGAAAGGGTCACGCTCCACACAATTGGAACATTTTTCATCTCGACAGAACTCGAGATCGACGATTTAAGGAAAAAGTCTGAAATAATTGAATAATTTTCAAATTTGTTTAGAAAATTTTCAATCGAGGCCAGAGACGTAGAAATAAAAATGCAAAATACATTTATCTGCAAAAACTAACAAATGTCAATTTAAAAATTGCAAAAAAGTGAATTAAAGATTTCGTAGAACAAAGACACGAATGAGTAGAGACCGAGAATCGTCAACCCAAATTTGAAATGCTCTCTCTCTTTCTACTATTTCAAAATGTTGAGAATTTCGGTTTATGGACACTTCAACGTGAAATGCCTTATATTATTCATCGATAAGTTCCCGGACAGCAATACCCTGTAAACGCAAGTCGATGATTGGGTACGTAGCGGATTCGTGATGTGGTACAAGCCAGAAATTGAACCTACGCCCATGTAGCGTGTCATACCTCCCCCGCGACGCTAATAGTATCTATAAATTTGCATACATTAATGTAATACGTATAGAGAATATATATTTATACGGAAAACCGACCCAGAATACGATGTCGGGTTGTATCAAGGCAAAATTGACAAGTTCCGTATGTCCTGGTAAATCGATTGATCAGATTTATAAACCGGAAGTTAATTGGTCGGAGTATAGAAATACGTGGACGTTGAGCTCCGAACGGCATCAGAAATTTGACGGAATTTCCTTTCACAATCGCGAAAAATTTTTCATCTTTTTTTTTCTCGATGGTAATTATTTTTTAGCCGGTTTTCGAATGAAGTAATTGTCAAAGCTTTTGTATGGAAAATGGAATTGGATCGGGAGGATAAAAGTCGGTGAAAACTTAGTGCGAAAATAGATGAATGTTGAGGCCATGTGGAGGATTATTTTTACATAATAAAATTCGCGAATACGAAAATGTCGAGTGAGCCAAAAGTAAATCGTAAAAGACGCTGGGGAGTGATTTGACTTGGCTCGATTCATCGCTCGACGCTCTCTCTAACTCCGCGCCAACATATCTCCCACTGAATATCCTTGGAAATTCATTCATGTCCCTCAATTTTTCCGTATACGTACGAGAAAATTTCGAGTGTCGTCTCGTTCGTGATTACATCGATGCACCGTTGTTCGTTAACTATTTAACGAGTTTTTCAAGGTAGGAAAAATATATGAGATCGTATGACATACCACGTAGCATTTTTATCCTTTTTTTTCATAAATGAGAAGAATATCACCGAGCAAAATATATACACGAGTTTTGTTGGTTTAGTGAGAAGCGCGCACAACGTATGTTTCGACGTTGGAGTCTCGCTCGTCTGTCTTACATCGTGCGAATACGTAATGCGCAAAAATATACGAATGAGAATACTAACACGCTTCGGAGTATGACACAAGTACGTAAATATAGTCGAACAGCACGTAAAATGCCTAACGCTACTACCAAGTTCGCACGTATCTACATATATTCAGATAGTGCGGATAATAAAACCAACGGCTTAGTAGGTTGAGGCTTTTGTGTCTATGACGCTTCAAAATATGCGAACAGTGAGGAATAATTTTGTAACGTTACGAACTCTTTTGCTTGCGTTTGAAATACAATGTTTATGGTGGCACGAGCGTACATTGTATTGAGCGAAATTTTTCAGCAACTGAGTAGATTTGCTGTTCATCCGCGTCGATGGAGTTTAATCGGCGAAACTGGGAATTGGAAAGGCGCTCCACAAACACTTTTTGTTCTTATGGCTTTCGGAAGTGAAGAGAATAATCGATGGAGGGATAATGGCGAAAAAATAGTCGTTAGATCGAGGCGTTTGAGCGAAAACTTGAGACAATGGAGGAGCAACATAAGAAAAGAGACGCCAGAGCGGAAGGAAGATGAAGAATTAGAGAAGAAAAGTTTGCTAGCATAACTTGACGATGCCCTCGCGCGAAAGATGATCTCGCGGTCGTCTGAACGCCTCTTCGTATTCGTGGTCGCCTTACGCGCGATATAGTAGACGAGAGATCTCGCGGCCTTTGGCCAGAGGGAAAAAGAGTCTCGTCGACTATTTTAACCGTGAAATAACTCAGTCGTTCTGTGTCGACTCTGCGAACGGAGGTCGACCGAGAGGCCGCGTCACCGCCTCTCCGGAGGAAAACCGCGGCCGCCATGATATGTGGATCCTAAAGATAGAGCACCCGAAACAACCATAAACCTTCCTTCTTTTTTCCTTTTTTTTCATCAACCATTTTTTCTTTTCCTTTTTGTCTTCTTGCTCTTCTCTCGTCGTCTCTTTCGAGCTACCGTACTCGCTTTCATGTACACACTTGCTCTTTTCGCCATTTAACCTTCCAACGGCTTGCACGTATGTGTGTATTTCGCCCTGTACGTCGTCGCGACGTCCAATTTTGTTCGGGTCGTGCGCTCGCACTCGCGACAGCTATATATCTCTCACTTTCGTCGTCAAAGATATAAAAAAAAAAGGAAATGCAAAACAAAACTAAATGGAATAAAAGAAACGGAAAAGAAGGAGCGCGAGATTTTTTTTTACAGGAAGCGAGAAGAGCCTAAACTATAGTTCGTGATGTCTACATATATATTTTTTGTTGAGTAGTTAGAGTCACAAATTCTCTTTTTTCCGCAGTTCACTTTTCATCCTCATTCCAGTGAAAATTCACCGCGAAAACATGAAGATTTCGGGTTTCATTCTTTGAGCCAAAATTTTTTAGTGGATCGAAATATTTAGGCGTCGTATTTGAAACGAGAAGAGAGCAGCAGCTCGTCTGCGTTTTTCCAAACGGTCTGTACGCGCCAGTACAACCAATTAAATCAGCCAATCGCCGTTGTCGAGAGTGTAAAGCGGGAGATTCATTAATAAACGATCGAGGCACTGGACATACAAATAAAAATATATGTAACGTCTGCACAGAGAGCTCCTTTGATCGGAACCAATTACCGTTTGACGCGGCAATTAGTCAGTTGTTAACGATTCCCCTCCTCGATATATGCAACAATCAGGGTAGCAAGTCCTACTCGCATCCATTTTTTTTTTGTTTGTCACTCGTGGCAGACGCGAGGAAGCAAAAAAAAAATCGGTTCGATTGCAAAGCGCTATTGAAATTTGATCGAAGCGATTTAACGTGTTTACAGGTTTTCATCAGAGGCCAACGGAATATTGAAAGCAGAAAGAAGGCTCGAAAAAAAACGTAAAAACAAGGTCATTTCTTCAGTCTCGTTACTGAGCAAATTGACTCTGAAAATCTGCGAGCTCTGTAGTTTCTCGATAAACGTTCAATAAACATAGCCGAAGTGCGTGTTATCGAGACTAGCAGAAATAATAATCGAAATAGAGACACACGTTTGCTCTTCACTGAACATCGCTCTCGTAATGACTTCGGTGTAGTCCTCCAGAGTTCCAGAGACGCATTAAGCCATTTTGTGAATCCGTAAGAGCACGTTTATTGGCCTCCCGGGATCTAAGACCACCAATTAAGAGTTCGAGAAAGAGAGGAAGAGGGAGAGAGAGAGAGAGAGAAAGATCGTGTGTGTGGGTGGTTTCCAGCATATATACAACGATTTCTCGCTAACGAACGTGTATCAACGAGACTCGGAGATAAACGAACGAGATGAGATAAAAATCATCAGACTCTTTCCTCCTTCTGCTCTTCACTTCATTTCTATCTTCTTTCGCGGTCTCATCAATTTACAATGTATTGAGAACCACTGCATCGCGGATACACGTAAGTCATAAAAAATAAGATAAATGGAAGAGAGAAAGCGGCAGAAGCGCTCTCCTCGATGCCGCGATTGCAATGCAATTCCAAAATTGATTAATAACAAAAAATCCAATTTTTGTAGTTCGACGAAAAAATTAGAATATTGTTGTCTTTTTCTAAAAGTAATTAAACTCAAAATTGAATTTCTCATCGCGAGTGAGCCACGGGGATGGCTGGACGACTTTCAAACTCCTGTTGCATTTTCTGCGCCATGCGACAATATGTAATAATGCTCGACTAATTATAATGAAAAATAAAAAGTGAGTGAACGAAACGAAATTGACTTTTCGTACTGTCTGTCATTTTTACGCTGTTTTCTAGCTCGTGGGAGTTGGAAAAGCAGTGAATGTAATATCACTTACGAGGTGTCAGGTTTCATGTCTCTTTAATTTCTTTATTATTGCCCGAGCGAAATAAACCCGGCTGTCCAGCTCGAGTTTGCCCCGGAACTTAATAAACACACACGAAGGAGAACGTGCATGCGTATACACGCAAACACAGCTCGGACTCTCTGTCGGTCACACATTTTCTCGGTGTCCCGGGCATTGCCGCGAAGAAAACCACTCGCAGCTTCCATTCATCGGGCCGAGTTGGTTGAACGAGAGATCGAGCTCGCCGGCGAGTTTCGTTATTATGAAATACTCGACACCATCGTCGCGGTTTATAAATATATATATATATATCTGTATGCATCGCCGATGTGACGTCAGCCAGGTGTGGCTTTCCCGTCATATTTGCTCTCGACCTCCTCTCTCGCAAAATCATTAAGTACCTTTTGCGTACAGCACCCGGTATCACGTATCCAAGATCCCCTTAATATAATATCGGAGCGAGAGGTAATCGAATTGTTAAAAAAAAAAACGTGAGCTCGCGTCGAAGTTTCAACGACGATCGAAGATTGGAAAATTGCTATGCAGACACGTTTGTTGCCGTGTGTAGAAAAATATCTTCCACGTTTAAGAGCATGCTTGTTTTTATCATTACGAACCGTGACTACGACAAAGAGCACTTAGGGATACGTAAATCATCGATTCGTGCTCGCCAACACTTGGGCGTCTATTACGCAGTTCTTTTTATCAAACGGAACATTCCAAAGGATTCACGAAACATTTAGGTAATGAGCAAATGCCACAGAAATGTACTGAATGATAAATTTCATCGTTTCGTTTCCACTTTGTGTGAAATCGTTCCTTAACATTTTGTGGCTCCTCAACAACAACAATCTAGTGATCCTTGCTGCAGTATTGCTTAAAAATTAAAAGATATCCAGCTCCCTGAGTAAATGATGAAAAAAAGAGCGAACGATACGAAAGTTCGTAAGATCGTGTGACGTTTGCTTTCCCGCGCTTTCAACTGGCTCAACAGTGAAGATTGCCCCGGAGCTGGCCACTCGATAAACCGTTACCTACGCTTTTTTTACCTTTTTCATGCCGGTTTTCCCCTACTGAGAGTGTTGCACGCATCGGAACGAGTCGAGAAGTTGCTGCGAATCTTGCATCTGTTGTACGAAAGCTGCATGCACAGCGAATGACTCCTCGCCTTCGTTTTTCGCCCCCGTTTCGAACAATATCACGCGACGCTCGCGAAGCGCGTATATATATGTAAAACGACCGAGATGGAAACGAAGATCGAGGGGAGTCTGTGTAAAGGCGGAGAATTGTGGAGAATATGAGGCAAAGAGAATGATGAGAGGAAGGATGAGAGAAAGGCACAAACTTAGATTGACCTTCATGACTGAACGATGTCAATTCCTCATTACCCTTTCCCCCACCACATCTGATTCGCCGCAGTCTTCCTATACCGCCCAAATTTGATAGTTTTACAACAAAGATCTTTGAAGTAACGAAACTTCGATATTGCTTCATAAAAATCGAAGCGAAATGGCGGAGAGGAAAAGTTACGAAATTTCGAAAACGAGCATTGGGGGAAATAAGATGATAAGACGGGAGGAAAAACCGCGAGAAGAGTGAAAAAAAATCGCCCACAAAAAAGAAGAACAATATGTGACAACGAAGTCTTTGGGCTCTTCCCGTAAGATTGCCAATAATAATTGCGTCGCTTCCGTAACAAAGTTTGTCTTGATTTCTCTTTTGTATCCCTTAGCGTTTTTTCTCAAAACTCCGTGACTTTACAAATTCAACAGCAACGTTGAATTTCAATGAATATACAAAATAATTAATTAAGGTTGAAATTCAAGTTGAAATGTACGGAACGATTTCTGGATTGCTAGCAATGTACATTTTGAAGCAAGTCGAATAATCATATTTCCGATGGATATTTGAAATGAATTTGTCATCCATTGAATTTTTTCAAATCACTCATCCGCAGAATGGAGAAGCGCGCCAGTGCCATTGTGCAAATGTAGTTTCGATGGAAGTATAAAAGGGAACGCCGAGAGGTATCTTCCTTTCAGTAAGATGCAGTAGCCAAAGAGACGCTGTTCTTGGGATTCGCGTATCGCGAAGAAGGAAAAAAAAAGTATGAGAATGAAGGCAAAAGGGATGACGAGAAGATGAGATGAGACCAGGAAAGCGAGCGTGTCCCCTTTCTTTGTTCCCACGCCATTCGAAGTCTCCATATCTATCTCTCTCAGTTTCTCTCAACCTCTCTATTCTCTCATCCCTCGCGCCTTCTCTTGTCCAGGCTCCACGCCCCGGTGTCAACTCAGCGGAAGAGTATCTTCGCTCGAGAGATTCAACCGGACAAGACGCTGAACGAACACAAAGGGATGTCGTCCTCTCTTCAGTGTCGGACGAGAGGCTGCCAAAGAATTGCGAACATCGACAGAAAGACGGAAGGAAATAACAAAAAATGTACGAATAAAAAAAATATATATATAGAGCAGAAGAAAATGCCCAGAAATATATATAAAAGTCGACATCTTTTGATTACTGCATGTCCGTGTTGCAATAATAATAATAATAGAAATAACATTGTTAATAACGCGAGTAGGATGAATAATGGTAAAGACAATAATAAAAGACGTTGCCGTGTACAACAAAGAAATAAAATTATGCGTCGTGGAACAAAAATCACGTCCATATAAACGAAGCGTTTGAAAAAAGTAAAAAAAAAAGCGTACGGAGTCAATTGGACGGTACAAAAGGGTTCTCGTGTGCCATTGCGTACAGTCTGACCGTCTTACCAGCAGATAATTCGGAGTCGGTGCAGCGGCAGAGAGAGAATAAGAGAAAAAAACAGGGAGACAGGGGGGGGGGGGGAGAGCAAGAGAGAAAGAGAGAGAGAGAGAGAGAGAGAGAGAGAGAGAGAGAGAGAGAGAGAGAGGAAAAGAGAAAGAGCTCAAAGGGCCCCGCGGCACGATATATCAATGGCCTGTTTGGTGAAAAATTCGAACTATTTGCGATACACAAAGAAAAATACCAAATCGAATGCCTGGGATGGCGAGCAGCGTTGGGAACACAGCCCAGAAACCTCTCGTGGTATGATCCTTCTTCGTTCTCTATTCCCTGGCTATTTCTCTTTCCCTCATACCACTTGATTAAACCCTCGCAACCCTACCGCGTATATATACTCTCACAATAACGATAAAGCTCGAGTCCCTCCGCGCCTCTTTCTCACTTGGTTTCTCTCACCCTCTGCACTTGGATGCACGCTCAACCTCTGTTTTCGCAATCACACCAACCTTTCGTCAACACGTTTTATCGCGATGAAATGAAACATAATAGAGATTGCGTGTGGGTTCAGACTAAAAATTCTTTTTGCAGTCAATATGGCTTTGAGAATTCAAAGTGCACAAAGAAAACATCGTGGACAACCTCTCGATGAATTCAATCATCACAATTATATCGAATCTCCACCGTTCCTAACAAACTTTTCACGGGTCAAGCGTCCAAAACCTACGGTATTGAAGGAAAAAAATATTTTCCCATGGCAGCTAGACGGTTCAAATATATCGAAACGTTTTAATTTCTTTATTTTTACACAAAGATTTATAATGTTGTTGTATTAGTAACGGGTGAACGCATGAGCAAACACTGAGCTTGAGCACCACATCGGTTGCAAAGAAGCAGAGCAGCAATGAGAGTGTGGTGAGGTGTGCTCGTGTATCGATAGTCGTAGGGCTTATTGTCGTATCGGGAAAACGTTTAGTGCAAAGCTGCATCGTGGTCGATTGCAAATATTGGCAGGCCCATAGGGAATAAACGTTAAGGGGACGCGAAACAGCGTGATGAAACCTAATTGGGTAAGTCTTTGGCCTGGCTTTGTGCCAGAGACCTCGAGCGACAAAACTAACGGGGCAAAGAGGGTTTCTCAGTATTGCACGTCCTCAACGTCGTCCGACACAGCATGTGTGACAGCATCAGAGAGACGGAATCATCAGCATCAGAAGCATGAAACGACTAGCGAGACTCACTCTCGTCCATCGAGATTTGAGTGGAGAGTTGGATCGAGTCAAACAGCTCCGAATACACATATGTACGAGAAGCCTTACTTATAGACACAACGAACGTATATGAATGTTAATATGCACATAACAAACTTGCTCCACACGCCCACTCCAGTAACAACCTCTCGTCCTCATTGATTTCAAACCGATCAACATATTCCGTGATCATGAGAGGAGAGAAGGGTCTTCAATTGGTGCCGGAGAAAGCGAGGAGAGGGCTCAATTTCGACAATGAAAACGACCAATAAATTAAACGTCTACATACGCATCACAATTATGCAACAGGCCCTCATTGCATCATTATTCTCTTCGCGTATCCTTGCTAACAATTTTTCTACACCTTGAATATAAACCGGAAAAGGATTGAGTTGAATAGAAGAAAAATGGACCGAAAACACAATATCGTTGGGAAAGGTTACCATTTCGTTGAATACGGCCGGTAACTCTAAATGTTTTTCGCGATGAGAAAAATTTGATTGTTTCAACAAGATATATTCTTGGGAGCTTCTGGAAAAATCAAACCCAAACATATTATCATTATCATTATTGATGGTTAAATTCCCAGAAAATAAGGGACCGAAAAAATGAAGAAGAGATAGAGAAAGAGCAGTGTCGAGGCTTTTTTGAAGCGAACCTAAACCAGCGTTCGGGTATAAAATTAGGACGTGACTGATTAACGTATTTAGAGGTAGGACTTAAACGGAACTCGTGTAGCTTTCGAGAGGAACACGTTTCGTACGTCTTCAGCGACACGATTCGGTAATATAAATCCGAGAAATCAGCGAGGAGCCATAATACATTATTCACGAAACATTTACCAGGACTCTCAATCTCTCATTCTTCCCTTCTACACTTTTTCCAGTACTGTATTTTCTCACTTTGTCTTCTATCCATCCTTTCGTATAGACCGAAGACCCAGAGCTAGATTAAACGGTGAGATAAAACATGTCATACAAATTCATCGACTAATTCTTTTCTGCGAAAATTGCACCAGAGAGAGACAGAGAGAGAAACGAGATTTCTGGGAGGTAAAGTCATTCAATTTATAAATATATGGTTTACCGTGTTAACTTGAAGTTTATACCAAGACACTGCGAGATTACGTATTCGAGAAAAATACGGTAGGTCGGAGCGAATGAGAGAGAGAGAGAGAGAGAGAGAGAGAGAGAGAAAGGAAGATAAAATTGACTTGGTTTTGCTGACGAATGAATCATTGAACGATCAACCTTCGGATAATATCCATTCAGACTATATTTATATAATATGTGTATACACGCGTATACACAGAGATACACACACATGTTGATATGGACGCGGGTGTACAGTGAGGATATCTACAAACATACAACTACTGGACAAACTCGGACATGCGTGCCGTCAGCTCCCACATGCATAAAATGGCCCGAACGCTGCTGTAATAGTTCTTTTCGAACGAAGCAGGGTGAATGAACTTAGTCGAGGTTCGTTCTCGAGTGGCATAAGATAGAAAGAGAAAAAGAGAGCAGAGAGACTGAGCGAAAAGAACGGAGTGAGAGAGAAAGCGAAAAAGAGAGTGCACCGCCTTTCTGTCGTCGTCGGACGCATCGTGCATCCATAACGAGGGATCGGGTGCAACGATGCAATGGCTCTCGACGCAAAACCCTCTTCACGAAGTGTTTAACGCAGGCTTGGGCACTCTGTACCTCACTTTTGCATACATTTTACAGTCTGTGAGTGTGAGTGTGTGGATGTGATGCGTCGAGAGCTCCGACCTTACAATGACGCGCGTCCCAACTTGCATACGTCGCTGATTATACGCACATGACAATTACACCGCGACCGTATCGAACACGTCGAAAACGTGACTCGAAATAATCCAAAGATTAAAACTCTGCGCGCACTATCATCGCGATAAATAATTGCACTGATGGCACTCGATGAGGATTCATAAGCGCAATAGAAAAGACACAAAAACTTTTGCATTATAAATGAACCCTCGGAAAGGATGCAGGACGAAGGGAGGAGCCTTGAGAAGAAGAAAACGGCGGTGAAACGATATTCGCACATGTTGTAAAGAAGGAAAAAGCAAAGAAGCAAATAGGGGTGCTTACACGAACCGCGTGTAGAGCGGGAGACTCCTATTCGGCATTTTTCATTTTTCAATACACAAAGTACACACACAAGGTGCATTGTCGAGGGTTCTGGGTTACAAGGTTCCTTTGCGTTTGTAAACGTGTTCGTCCAAGTATATATTTTCGATGTGTGTGTATAGTGTGTAGGAAACCGCGAAGGAACGGAGTAGCTGTTAAAAAAGTAGAGGATCACGCGAGGTGTGGTGGAAAGAGGCGCGTGAGCTTGCTTCCCAACGGCTCAACGCGTTTCTTCCGAGATGAATTATTCATAACTGCGAGTCAGAAAGATGGATATATACATGCATGTATTGCATGCCACGCATATATGTATGTAGAGAAGTCGATGTGCGTAGAGTGAAAGGAGTAAGATGACATTACATGTGCGCCTCCTCTTCTCCGTTGCTCTTCGCTCTTCAGTTCTCTATAAACCTCTATCCGGTGGACTTTTGCCTTCTCTCTTACCGCGCTAAACTCTCGTCATCTTTTCTTTATCGCTCTTTTGCTTTCACGAAGCCTTCAACAGCCATAAGAAAATCATCCGTTCCTTCATTCGTCTCTTTTGCTCTCTAGTCTTTATTTTTCTTTCTTCCGCATCAGCCACATAATAGCCCAGCTTTTTTTATACCATTACACGGCTATTACACGCTTTGATTATCATACCCTCATACCCTCGCTCTCCTGCTTCGGAGATCGCGTAAAAAGTGCGTTTATGCGCCGATGGGAGCCAGGAGTCGAAATTTGTGTATCTTTCGAGCTTCACTTCCTGATAAAATTTAAAGATGATTGCAGAATATTGAAAGTGTTATGATTATTGAAAACATAAACATCGACAGCAGCGTTGTCCGTATGAAAAAATCGTCCATCGGTTCAAAGTTCAATATTGCGTCAAAATAAAATTCACTCGAACAATCATCTCTGTTTATGTTGATAAATTATACGTGTCAATAATCATTTGGGGATCTTGTAAAAGTTTTCTTTTTCCTCCAAACCAAATACTCGAGTCTCGTGTATATTCAAAAGGAAGCTACCTAAAGATGGTAAATAGTTGAACAGTCTTTCAGCTCCGGTTCCGTTGGCTATAGCAATCGTAATAACGCTGTATATATAGTAACAGGTGATACGTAGAATCTTGTGTCTGTGTGTACAGGCGTCTATATACAGCAGACATATCCGTAAACTACTCTATACAAACGCATGTCTCTTATTTCTCTCCCTTTCGAGTATATTTGACGAAACCATTACGCTATTTCCCGATGGCAAATATAACTCTCTGAATTTCGATATCCAGTTTGATTATATAGCGCTCTAGCCATATATCCCTGTAGATTCGATCTACCGCGGCTCTTTCCAGTCTGGTTTGACGAGATTCTGTCTTATTGTCCAGAAAACTCGCGGGTGGCCTAGCAGCCTGACAGGATATCGTAAAAATACTTGGTTCCTTTGATTTTTTCTCTTTTTCGGATTAACAACGTTGCGCGATCAGATATGGGAAACGACCGCATTGAAAATATAAGAATTCCATGAAACAGAGTTCTACGAAGAGGATAATTAATAATGAGCACGTCTCGCGGAGATGATAACGAAATTTTAGAGTCTGAGAAATGATTTTTTCATGTATCACGACACTAGCAACTAAAATTTATTGATTTTTTAACTTGCCGTCACAATTCCACGAATTTGATCGAACTTTCGACTGGATATTACAATGATCTTTCTAAAAAAGGAAATAAAAACGAAAAGCTTGAGTGACTGGGCTGTTTGGAAATTGGAATAAAATCATGAAATTGTGTCTCAATTTTTACATTCGTGGTATTTTTGTAATTAAAAGCTCCAGGACCAGGCAGGGCCAAAAATTAGTTCAACTATTTAAAAAACTGGAAGAAATTCAGTCGCATTATGGCGCAAGGGGTTGAACGCCTCGAGCCGTGCCAAAAGTTATTCAATCGTAGAAAAAAAAAGGAAGATCAAAAGCAATTTTTCAAATGTACATAGTACAGTCGGCGAACACGAGAACGAGTTCACTCAAAGATCAACGAAGAACCCTCACTCGGTTGGGTTTAGCCAGAGCGAAATTGAGGCGGTCGAGTGGCGGTAGCGCGCGCGAAGAATATTCGTCGACGGATGAAAACGTGGTGAACGTACAGACACATACAGCACGGCCGAGAAGAAGGCAAAAGAGTCGGAAGAATAAACGTGAGAGGGAAGAAACGGTGCGTCAGCTCCCGCCAGAAATAAAACGGGTATACTTAGACGGCCCTCCGTCCGAGATCTAACCAAACCTCGAAGACTTAAGCACGTGAGAGCGAGAAAGAAAGAAATTCGATTCACTGCGAGTATCTAATGAAAAAAAAGAGACAAGAGAGAAACGAGAAAGACGGAAAGCGTCGTCAAAAACTCCTTACCACGAATTAACATGACGAACCAATAAGAAAAAGAAACATACAAAACTTTTGCCGGGTGAATCACAATCTGAATAGTTTGGAATGAACGTGACATGGAATAAACTAGTATAGTGATTACCAGCCGATAAAGAGCAACCAAACTTTGCTTTAACAATTCAAATTTGATCGCAACATCGTTTCGACGGAAAATAATTTGTGCCAAACGTAAGAATTGATCAACGAAAACCCGAGAACACAGCATTTTTACTGATAACAGAAGTAACTTTGAATGGGATTATTTCTTAGGCCACACAGGAACAGCCTCTCGATAAACGAGGATGTGTCCAATGTTGTCTGTAATCGAAAGCAGATCTCCTTTGCCACCGACTTTCTCTCTCAGTCTCTTTTCTTCTCGAAGCCTCGACAAGTGACGAAGGAATATTTTCAATCTATTGTTTGCATAGGAACACGGAGCCAGGTACACACAAATTTCTCTATCCTGTGTTTATGTGGACATGGCAAATCGAGAAAAAGAAGAGTACGTGACAGAGAGAGATAGAGAGAGAGAGAGAGAGAGTGCGGAGGAACGTATGCAGCAGAAAGCGAAGACGAGGTGGCGGCGCCAAGGAAAAAATCCCAGAGAAGCTGCGAAGAGATGGAAGAACGAAGAGATTGGTAGAGGAAGGAGAGAAGCTTCCTTTGAGGTTAACATGGACAACGAGGCAACATAAAGCCCGTTAGAACCTCAAGTTGTGCACAATTTAGCAAAATCCAACAGACATGGACGCACTTGCAGCAAACACACACTTATATGCAAACGCGCAAGAACGAGTGCACACATTCAAACACATATAAATGTCTTTCTCGTGACAGAGACGTGGAACAGACGTTAATGACTGTTTCGTTAATCTAATCTAGTTGACGCGACGATACCACGTCGAAATCACATTTGATTCGAGGCTGACAACATATTAGTCTTTGCACTGTTTGAGAAAATGATAATTATTCCAATAACCACGATCATTTGCGTTGTAATTGTTATTTACTCGATTGGAAGGGAACATGAAAGACATTTCGCAGCGCAGTACGTTTTTTTTTGCTTTGCCTTTTCTGCGTACCAATTCGCGATTCGACCTCTTGGTTAAAAATTGATATTCAGAAACGTCCTGCTGCTTTATCGGGTACGAGTTTATCAGGTAAATCAAATTTCGATAATAATGGTAGTGATCGCACGTTACTCGAAGGATTAGAAATAAAAATCTATTTTTATTACATATGTTCCAGCGGAATTTTCATGCGAACAATACGAATGAGAAACAATCACGGGATCGTGGATTTCGAATAATAAAACAAATGAAATTGGAAGAATATTTGAATCTCTGACTTGGAATAAACATGTAACAATCAGATTGAAAAATCGTAGTTTCAGGTGGAAAATCTCATGGATAAGAACGAACAATTTCTACAAACCTAAGAAATTCATTTATGTACCGAGGGGATTTCGCAACCTCAGAGAAAATTGCTTCTGCATAGGTGCATCTATATAGTTGTGCGATTCTCTGCTCGTCAGCCACGAGTGCATTATGCACTCGCTTAGAAAGCTGTGCGCGTCTTAGCATTAGGAAGATATAGAAAGAAATGAAAGGGAATATTACGAAAAATCGAAATTGCGACAGCTCGATTTTCATCCGCGCGAAAAAAATTGCGCAGTGTGAAATTGATTAATTTGAAAAGAAGAGAGAATCGTGAATAAGCTGAATGAAAAGAAAAAGTTTCATGAAATAAAACGAAAGTTGCGCAATTTCTAGGGATTTTTTTTTTTTGTTCAGCTATTGCGAATTACGAAATTATGAAACTTCTTGAGATTTCAGTGGAGAGGATTCGACAAATTAGTGGTTGAAGGATCGATAAATTTGCGATAATTCCCGGTCGATCTGCATTAAGAAATAAGAGAACTCGGATATTCATCGTCGTCTGGATTTGAGTGCGTAAAATAAAATAAACATAACGCATCGTTCGACGCGGAGAAAAAGGTCTGATTCAGTGGCTTGTATTAGTTGCGGGGACACGATCAACTCGTGGCATCGAGAAAGATTGCGCTTAGTCACTTAGAAAGTGACTTGAGACTCGAAGTAATTACCGGTTCGTGATATCGCCACATTCGCGCGTGCCGGATTAGGTCAAATAAACTTGTACGACTGCATAAATATAAATACAAATGAGTGCGAAATAAATGGAGAAAAAGTGCGAAACGCGTGGCCACGGACTGAGAATTGCACGATCGAACGACAAAAAGAAATTTGTAACCGTCGTGGCGGGGCGTATTCTGGAAAATAGGCAGCAACCAGATTGCGGACACTGGTCGATTGAAATTTTTCGATTGACGAAAGTTCCGACAGAAATAATAAATAAATTGAAAAATTAAAAAATGGACTACAGCAAAGGGTTGGGACGTCGGGAACCCATAACTCTTGACTCCTCGGCAAGGATATACAATACCGGAAGCGGACGGTAAACCCGTAGTTGCATTGTTCGTAACTGTGGCTTAAACTCGCGTGGTAGGAAACGATTCGGCCATAAACGCGAAACATCAGCAGTGCGCGTATACACGAGAGATCCTATATGTGCAGGTACATCATTGTACAGGTATTTACAAGTATGCATACAGAGCGTAATGCTGTATATGTTAAGAGGAAGTACAAAGAGTGAGAGAGCAAGAGGGAGAGAGAGAGATAGAGAGAGACAGAGGGAGAGAGATATTGGTGAGAAGAGAAGGAACGTGACGATGCGCAAGCAGAGAACGACGACGTTGACGGTAGATGACCAGGACACAATTTCCATTTACGCGACGAGCTACCGGTAGTAATACGACCTGTGGGCACCGAGTAAGCTCTTATATATATATATGCACGAGCTTTTGCGCACGGATAACACAAGAGAGCTAGGAGAGGAAGCGAAAGACCATCGTAAACACCACCTCGTAACTGTAAAACCCGTTCTACGACGCCGGCCACCTTGATTAGGAGGCTGCGTGCGTTATAGTTCTACAGTAGCCTGCGAGGGCAGTATCCCTGCTCCCTCTCCTACCTGTCCACTGATCTCAACAATGTGCAAATTGGTACCAAGAAAAAAAAAAAGAAAACCTGCATTTTTTCGTTTTTCCAAAGAGCCTCGTCGACACTTGAGCGTCTCATATGGAAAACACACATTCCCAGCGGGTACGTGGCCGTAAATTTCAAATAAAATCCGAAAAATGATAATAAAACCGGCCGATCGAAATATTTCAAGGACAAGATTCGGTTAATAAAAAGTTTTACCACATACGCTCGTTTCCGCAAAAAGCAATAAATTAAGTTTCCTTTTTTCCTGCGACAATGTTCGTAGAACCGGACATCGATCGGCAAGAGTTTCTTTTCCGTTCGACTCTAAAATAGTAATTGGTACACGATGGAGAGATATAGAGTGTGAGAGACCTTCGTTACGTGTACTGGCTCTAATAATAATGATCAGTAAGATCGGATCGTCGGGAGGCTGAGAGTGAGGCGAAGAGAGAGAAGGAGGACTGTGGCAAGCGGGTGGACCGGCCAGAGCGGAATTGTGCTCTCTTGCGAGGCCGGTGCAATAGCAAAACGACTCGCACACAAACGCACACTCACACATTAAAGAAATACCAGAGAATTCGTCTGTACATATTTATAAGCATAATAAAAATATACACGCACATGCCATTGAAAAATCTTTCTCTGTCTCGCTCCCTCTTTCCCTCGCTCACCCCCTTACCCTCGTTCACAAGTTTGCGCAATAACAACCAACACGTTGACAAATAGTTTTTAATAGTAAACGCGCCCACGTGCGTATTCGAATCCCACACAGGAAATCTGGGAAGGCGATTTCTCAATTGGCTTTTCAGTATTATTTTATCGCATCTGACATGTATGTATATCGAATGACGATTGAGTTTACGAACCGATCTCGCAGGTTGTAAACAAGAAATAAAATATCCCTATCCTCGTACATAGTTATAGCTGTAAAAACACTGTAAAAAAATAAGTGCTCCATTTATAATATTTTTAATGTCGATATCAAAAAGTTTCTAAACTAAATCGCAATCTTTTTGCACCGAATTTCTCGACGATCGATATAGATTTTTATTAAGGCCTTGAGGCACCTGTAAAAATTCTTTTGATCTGTGATTATGGGCGTGGATTCGAAAAATCAATAATTGGGAAATTACGAAACCGGTTTATCGGCTTTTTGACGGAGACCGACTGTAGAAATCAAAATTCAAACAGACTGATATCGGCTCTTAAGGAGTTTCGATTTTGGCAGAGATTTCTAAGTGGGCCTCATCGATTGCTGTAAATTTTCCGACTATCTCTCAAGCCCTCCTTCGTCTCACCCTTTCCGCCGCGTTTGTTGTTTTCGCCGAACGATTATGCAAAATACTTTCGGGCCGGAACCTTTTGAGGTATCGAAATGAAATCATCGAAGTTTATTCTCGTGAAGTTTCATTCAGAATCCATGAAAAAACTTTCAAACTTCTCACAGAATTCAAACAGTCGAGATTTCACGAGTTTCGGAATTTCAACAGGTAAACGGACTTTTGGGAAATTTTTAGCGAAGTCAGTTTCTTATACGACTCAGGAAGTTTTTTTTATCATTGTGTTTTCTAGCATTTTATGGTGTCGGAGGTTTTTACGGAGGTGAACAAAAATGGACAGTAATTATTCGGTAATTTCAGGAAACCAATTATCCATGAATGGTCGAATCTCTCAAGTTTCCTTAATGACAAATATTTTTTTACTATGGACTACCGAAAACTTATGGGAACGAGGATTTTTCTACAAACTCAATGAACTCCGAATAGTGTCACGGAATTTTTAAAACAAATTTCGTACGGTGAATTTCGCAGAGAAAATGAAGAAAGAATGAATTTTGAATTTTTCAATATCGCATTCAGTTTCGTAGCCATCGAGTCCGAAAACCTCGGATTAAGAAACTCATCCAAGTGAATTGCACGTAAGGGAAAGCGTATTGGAAGATTGTTTGAGTGAAGCAAAGGCATGGCATTCAAAAGTAGCCTCCCAACAAAAAGAGAATCGCCTAGGATCGAACGAGGAACATAGCAAAGGGTAAGAAACTCCGAGATGGAAGAAGAAGCAGGAACAAGTATACTTTTACGTAGTGGAGAGCAATTTAATTTCGTCATGAGAACAGTAATACAATAAGCCGAGAAATTGGTGATAGCGTCGTTCGATGCTGCAAGGAGAAAACAGACAAAGAGAGAGGATACGAAGATAACGAAAGAGGAAAAGAATGAAAAAGAGTAGGAGAGACGAGTTACGGTTTATTACATTTTCCCTGGCAATTTGTTCGTCGCTCTCTCGCCACCGGAACTAATGAACTGTAAGAAAATAGTGCCAAGGTTGTTTTGAGATGAAAGACCTTTGCATAAAAATGCATACATACGAGAAAGTAGAACTTTCCTCCATTTTATTCGTTTTTGTTCTATAAAGTAGTTCATGAAACCCATAAAAATGCAGTTGCATTACCGTCCACGAGGCATGTCGTGCTTTTGTCAAAGTGTTTGTCAAGTTTTTGGAAGCAATGAAATTAATTAATTAGTGACTCCGGAAGTATGACATTGAAAAATTAAGTCGCAATGAGCTAGAATTATTGAGAGAGCACTAAATAAAAAAAAATCGTCGCTGAATCGAACGAGAGACAAAGAAAGAAAGTTTCGGACTGTACGACGGCTTATCGATAATTATCGTAACATAATATCACGCCTATCCGATAGTCCGAGCCAATAACAACAAGCAGTTGAGCATTCGACACGCTGACCAACTACGTCTCGACCATTGATTGTTATTCGTCTTGCATGCAAGTAGGTACTAAAAATTTATTAATATCGAAATAAAAAAGTAAACTAGCGTAAAATAATTCGTCAAGTACAGCGATCTTGCCATTCGTCAAATTTCCATAAATTCCAAAAAAAAAAAAAACAAACAAATTAATGTAAAAAACGAAGTGCTTATTTTCTTTGAAAAAGCATTTCGACCCCTTCAAAGGATTTCCGGACAAAATCCCCTCGGGCAACGCACTGCTCGTATGAATGCATTCCAGATCGAAAAAATCCTCGATCCAGAAAAGAGAAAAGGAATCGTTGCGAATGTTTTTTTTTTCTTTTCCATTCGTTCCCGATAGCGAAAATCGAGATTGGAAGATAAACTATCGAAATTTTATAAGTCGATTACGTAAATAAAATATTGCGATGCATCGTGTGCATAGAGCGTGCATCACGGGAGAGGAAAAGAACGAGGAAAGAGCGAAAAAGTGAATAAAGTGTACTCTGGGATTATTACATATTGCGCAAAATGTATTCGAGTATATAAAATCGTATAGGTGATGGCTGACTACAGCACACACGGTGAGAGCACTCACTCCCCAGTACAAAGTGCATTGCTAACATACTATCGTATTATTGTTATTATTTGTATTTTTTTGCCATCATGATGATTATTATTCGTGAGGTATAACATTGTACAGACGAGGAGAGGCGAGTATGTGTTGTTAAGCAAACGGCACGCAAGAAAGGGGCTTCGATCGGCCAGGTGCAGGCGCGTCGAGGGACTCCCCCTGATTTTCCGGCACGTGAACCCTTGTGAGCTCCCAGCAGCAAACTTACCGAGACTGACTCTCTTTTTCTTTTTTTCTTTATCACTTTTTCCCTCTTTCTCACACTCGAGCTCCCTTTCCCAAATAGAAAAAAGAGAAAGAGAAAATATAAATGCTATGGGGTCCTGGTGCAGCTCGCTGCAACGACATGCGAGCAAACAGACTCGAACGTGATGCAGCAGCCTTCGCGCTTGGCGGATTACAACCACAAGCATATGTGGACGAGCACTCGAGTTGGTGGTTTTTTTCCCCAACGAAATGGCAATCGACCACTTGAGCGAAATTTAAACGAGTCTCGGCTAATAATTTTGGAATTATTGATTGTCTCTGCTATTCTATTCAATTCCCACTGGTGCATTTTTCTCTCATGACCAACGAGCAAGTTTTCCTTGTATTTTCATGTTTATTTTTTTTTTTGTTTTCTCGAGTAATATTCAAATCGTGCTTCGTGCAGACTGTGAGGGTTTGATTGAAGAATCGCTTTGAAAAACGTAATTTGCAGAAACGGCAAAACGTCGCGACAACAATGAAATTCTTTGGAGTAACGATAAGGTTTACGCGGTGAGAGACAGCAAATTGAATTAGTGGAATAATCAAAACTGCGTTGAAATTCCGTACTAAATTTCGAGGGTATTTCAAAAGACAATTCGCAATGTCGCTCGACGGAACGGATCCAGCTTCTCTTTGTACTATTTAAATTCGAAGTCACGGAGGGCGAAACAAGTATTTTGTTCATTTTACAAAATAATTAAGTTATTTCAACTACCCAAAAATAGACAACCCATAACTTCCAACCCACAGTTGGTCCACCCGACAACGCAAAAATTGATCAAACTGATGATTTAGTTTATACAACTGAAAGTTTCGTTAAACGGAACGCACGGTATTTTTTTTCTTAATCTCTCAAATCAATCAAACATTTAGTCGATCAGAGTTCGATTTTGTTATTGAAACGACTTCATTTGGTCACAATACACGACTAAAGGTGTTGAAGAAACTTTTACTTTTTTTTGAATAAACAAATTTCAATTTGTTCGCTACAATTTGGTTTATTCAACAAATTTCTTTTCTGAGTGTACTCATTTTTATTTGTTTGTGAAAAATGGACAAACACAGCGAGGGTCATTATTGGCCGTTAATGAATCCTTTCGAACGGATATGCCGATGTGAGGAATGCGTTTGAGAATGGAATCGTCACTCGACGGCAGAGCTCCATATTGAAAAGTACATCAATAGCAAATTTATATGCGCATGTGTTTGATAGAGGAACGAGAGATGGTCGGGTTTTGATGCGTGAGCTTTTAGAGCTAAAGTCATTTGGCGAGCCGTAAATTTAGCTGGCGATGTTTTCGCGCCCGAATACGACGACGACGACGACGACGACGACGACGACGACGACGACGAGGACGAGCAAGACGACAATTTGGCACGTGTCTACGGAAAATAGTAAAGCGCGATAGTTCGAGTTAGAATGAGACGAGGAGACCGGAGAATTAGCCGAGGAAGAGAGACCAGAAGGAAAAATGAGAAACAACGAAACCGAGAGAACGATAGGGAGAAAGGAGAAAAGACGGGAGAGCCAAAGGCAAACAAACAGACAGAGAACGGATGACACAGAGGAAAGCCAGTAGTCGAAGTTAGTATGGAGTAGTTGACGAGAGAGAAGAGGCTTAACGAAACTAAAGAGAAAGTTATGAGCAACAAAAAAGCAACATTTTTCCAACTGCATTGGCGCTGAGAAGCTCGCAACATTCTACACTTTGTTCTCTTTCCTTTTCGTCCTCTTTCGTTACGTACCAACGGAGAGCTCGTATACCCAAAGACACGAGGAGCGAGAGAGAAAGCTTTCGAGGAGTCTCGCACACGCCAAACTCATGGCGCCTATTTATATCGTGAAGAAGGGCGGTCTTAATGAGTCTAGGAACTGTCACACCGAGTGAGATACGATCCTCGGTCGGGATAACCACGAAAACGAAGATTGTGGAACGAAAAATCATAAAGACTATCGACCATACACAAAAGTAGTCGTATATACATTAAAATATACACGCAGCGTACAATTTTTTCCAACATTCAGAAAAACATGAAACCTCCATGAATGAAACCGAGAATTGCCTCAAAATATTAATTCAATTATGTGGATTAAGCAGTTATCAAAACCACACATTCGCTTTCACATCGAAACCCGATTCATCCTCCTAATCGTATTAACTTAGAAAATTAAATCAACAAAAACATGAGTGTAAAGAGAAATTGACAATAATTTGTATGAGAGCCAATAATCTTGAACAAACGACTCAATCGTATTGAGCGACGAGGACACACGCGTGACCGTTGCATCCAATCAACGAATGATTTATTTACTATAATGAAACAGAATCTACGATGGATGTTGTACGAATGTGAAATTTACATGATTCCAATAAAATTCATAACGTAGAAAAAAAAATAATTCAACGGTTGATAGGCAGAGTCCGAAACAAATAAAATTTAGCAGCAAGTCGAAATATTTTCTTAGTGAGTTCCGTACGAAATACAAGATTCGTATGAATGAAACGGACGTCGAAGAATTCAAGCTGATTCGATCTTTCGGTCGTAAGAGTATCAGCAGCGCATATTATACGCAGCTTGCGAATTCTCGTCACCGGAACTCTCTCTGGCTCTCTGTCACGCACACTTTCCCCCTCTTGCTGGATCTTTAAATAGAACGATTATTTTGATCACGTGAGAGGGTAAGATCGCCTCGTCAAGAATTTTGAGAGACGACAGGAAGAAATGGCGAACCCTTGGCCCTGGGTAGCCAACGTGAATTTAATCGAACAGGTGTGTGCCGCGAGACGTTCATTCGTTATTTATATTGTTAAGAAGTTGGAGACAAAACAAACTTTGGATTCGAACTAAATATAAGTTTTTGAAACCCAACAAAAATGAATAAAGAAATAAGAAGAAAATGTATTCTTAGACTTTAGAGAAAAAAAAAATCGCGTTTCATCAAGTTCGAGAATAAATAAATTTCATCAACATAGATTGACGAGATTTCGAAAACTCGTTGTATTCCGCAATATTCGCGAACGTTTCTACACGTTGGTGAGGAAATAATAATATAGTTGGATATCATAAAAAAATAAGGTTCAGTTTGCCAACCGTGTCAGCTGTTACACATGCAAAACCCTCGACTTGTTAAGTTTAGTATACGCAAAAGATAAACGATCGGTACGATTAATATTTCGCGAATTGGTGCGTAAAATTTGGCTCTGCGTTGAATAATCTAGATTGAATATTTTCCAGAGCTCATTTTATTAGAAATTCGATCGATCGATTAATCAGTGACTAATTTTCATTTTGGATTTATCAAGAGCGTGCCTCGGGCATGAATAGATCGAGATCGGGAATTCTGAAGTAAAATAGTCACGTGGCAATCTGGACAGTTGCAACGACGATAGCAAAGATTTGAAAACGAATACAAAAGGAAAAACACGAATAAAAATGACGATAGGATCACACCGGGAGCGACATCGAGAAGGGTAATTCTCAAGTGTTGAGATGAAAGAAATGGCACCGGTTTTGTAATAATACAACCAGAAGGACGAGGGCAGCCTGGCCAACCTGGTCAACGGAACGAAAGAGCGAGATTATTCTTGGATCGATGACTTATCGATAGTCGGAAATCTCTTTTTCTCTCTCTCTCTCTCTCTCCTGTCGGCGCTGGTAACCTGCCACCGGTTGCTTCGCTCACGGATATTCCACACGCTCGAATGAATAACAAAACGTCAACGAGACATCTTAATTATATTAGGCTGCCCCCATACGCTTAAGCAAGACAAAACTCTTCCTGTATTCATAGCAGAATTATTTTCGTTACTAAATTTCTCTCGATTCTGAATTTTCCAGCAATTTTTGCTGGCTGCTTGATATACTCGGAAAAAAATAATTTATTATGCCAAACTTTCCGTCACTAAAATTAAACTGATAAATTCTTCATTATCTTGCGAGCCTGGAATTTCCGCAGCTTCACAAATTCGACAAATTTAACACGAAAACGTTGATGATTAAATAAAAAATATATTTATTCTATAATTGATTTTAACATCGAAATTCTCATTTCCTGCGTCATTTTCGTCAGCCGCACGTTGAATAATCGTTTCGGAATTTTTTTCGTCGACCTTTTCAAAAGTGCTGAATTTTGCATCGTTGCAACGCAGCGGAAAGTTTTTTTTATATCCGTAATTTAATTTTTTAATTTTCGAAGTTGTCCGATTTTTTTTCTGGTATATTCAGTTTTCCGGTCGCGTAAACTAATTACGTACCTAATTAGTAGTGTAATTATCGGTGGGAAACACTGTGGACAAATTTAGGAATTTTCCGAAGGGAGACACAAATTTCGTTGTATCGCAACGTCACAAACGTCAGCATCGTATTTTGAAGGCGATTTGTCAAAATGACGAAAACGAATGTTTGCTGGAAAATCCGGAAGACCTTTGCCTCGCGGACCTGATTTGTTGAAACCCAAAAAGAAGAGGGGCTCGTTATTTACAACTGCGAAATAATTCAGTTTGGACGTGCCAAGCAATTTACGATATAGTGTGGGCTGTCATTTTTGTTAGCGTCGAGCTCAGTTGCGAGAATGTTGCAACGAGTGGGAACGCTCTATCGACAGGATGGATTCCAATCGAGAAATAAATAGAACACCTGGCAAACGAGCATACGCAAAGAGCGAGTAATTTTTAGGGCGTGAGTCACGGCAAGTCGAAAAAATTCACCTGGAAATTGGAGGCACGGAACGATGCGATATTTTCATAAAATTCAACTTCTCAATTCATAAATTGCAATTTATCATTTACTGGCATAAAAAAAAAAGAACCTCTGGATTGAATTTTTGAAATCCCAATTGTCGATATTAATTTTCGTGGGCCGAACGATCGACTCGTGATTTTAACATTTTTTCGCAATGGTTTAAAGAAACTTTTTCGTGCTCCATCGAAAGGCTTCGAAACGGTGAGGCACCGAGGAGAAAAAATGGTTGAAATAACGAACCAACACAGGTGTATCGACTATTAATAAGCATTACGGAACAAGTGAATCATTCGGTATACACATTCGAAAGGACAAATAATAAAAGATGATATTATCATAAATATCGCATGTACAAAAATATACCTCGAAGTAATTTATGGATCAAGTGTTTTTCACTCGAGCAAAGATACGTGTGGATCGCGATGCGAAAAATGAGGGTGAGGCAAAAATGTAGCCTTTTCTACTCTAATGTATCCTCGAGTGATTCGATAAAATTCCAACTTCAAAAAGAACAATGAAATTGATAAACACATGTGATTAAGAGCCAACCATTTTTTTCGCCTATTCCCAATCGATTGGCTGTTGAAATCGTTGGACGAATTATCTAGAGCAACGTGAATATCAGGAGAAAAAACTTCGCTTTCTAGATTCGAACAATAAGTTTTCAATTAATATCACGAATTCGTTTTTTATTTGAAAATCTAAGTTCGCTTATTTTTTCGACGAACGAAAGCCGCTTCATAAATTTTGTTTCATCCTAAGAAACAATTTTCTCTTATTCATTACAAAACTAGGGATAAAATGATCCTCGTGAGGTTCGCAACGTTGTAACATAATTGACTCATTAGTTACGTTTGAATGTTAATTCGCAACGAAACTGGTTAATAAAAGATAATGTTCTGATTTATTGAATCGAGACGCGGGAAAGGCTCGTCAGCTTGGTGACGCACACAAAATGTGAGAAACGTGGTTTCATTTTTTCTTCTTTCTTTCCTCCCTTTCACAACAAAAAGGTGGCACGCGTTCGCGTTTAACCGAGGTGTAAGTCAACTCGTTGCGCGCGAGAAAAACACGAACAGCTAAACGCACACTCGTTCACGCGCGCGGACTACGCAATTCTTTTCTTATTATGATTATTTCCATTTGATTAAGAAACGCCAAGATTAATTTTGCGTGGATACGGACAACTTTTTCGGATTTCGTACGGTCCGTTTCGCAAGGAAACAACTTTTGTGAGTGTTGTTCGCTGCCAGAGCATTGAAAAGACGGAACATTGAAAAAAAAAGCTGGACAAAAACAAAAGCCACTGGAATTCTTGTTTGTGCAATAAATTTTTCCTCCGGCGCAATTTACTCGAAATTTCCGAAATTTCTTCACGAAAAATTGTGGAAAAAACCGTCCGTCAACTAGTTTATTTATGTTTTCAATTTTTCAAAGTTTCCCCGTTTTATTATACGAACCAAAAGTCGTAATCACTCGGAAGCCCCAGATCCGAACTTGAGGTGAAACTAAATCTATGCTTAATGACCGGAAAGTCAAATCGAATGGAAACTAATGAAAGGTGTAATTAGGAAAAGAATAGAAGTTAAAAATAGAATTGGCACGGAAGAGATAGCGCGGGAGAAAGAGAGATTGGGTTGACATTTTAATTTGGAAGTTCACGAGAACGTGTCAAACGTAGGTCAAGTTGGCTCGAGGTAGCCCATATTCGTGGACGAATGTTCGCACAGAATAGTTATTGCGTTGGAAGCTCCGAGGCGTTCGTAGAACTCGATGCGTATCGTTGGCTCTCTCGATGTGAATCATACGTCTTTTCCTCCCTCTAGCCTCGCGCCCCTACCAAACGACTCCGAGAACCTCGGCGACAGAGAGATTATGCTAATCGAAGCTTTATAAACCCGGAAAACGAGATCCTTCCCACTGATATAATCGCTCGCCCTAATATATACATTATCCATACGTTCGAGTGCATAATCTGTCCGACGAAAATTAAAACCAATAGAAAAGTATCATTAGTCACCGTTCTTGCAATGCAGAACCAGTATTTCAACTTAGTTTCGCTTTTTTCGTGGCTTGTTTTTTATTTTTCAATCCCAGTCTGCCGCGCTATCCGGGTGAATGATTTTACGTTTCACTGACTCGAATTGTCGTCGTTCGAGAAAGAGATCTTGGAAGGAAATAAAAACACAAGTTCGAAAATTGAAAAAAATCTTTCCAAGTGAATATTTTTAGTGAAAATGAATTTTGTTTTTCATAGAGTTCGTCAAGAACGTTAAGATTCGAGTGATGGAAAGGGAAGAATTGATAAAAGACTCACTCCAGAAATAATGCACAGTATCCATCCAAGTCTGAGGCTTTGTAGATCCGGGTTTCCCGCGTTTTTTTTTTTTTGTTCACGTAAATGCCACAAAATAGAAGAAAAAACGGAGATCTCCTGGGCGATCGTTGATTATATTTTTATTGTTTTTCCGTCAGCCAGAATAACGACGACAGATCGACAAAGAAGGACCTCGCAGGACCTTCTTCCTTCGAGTCGTTTCGCGTTTACTACGATCGAAAATGCACGTGACAATCCGGCGACGATTATTCCAGAGCAACTTTCTTGACGAGGAACAAAAATCACTTTTTTTTTTTCAACGCACAGTACACTCGTGTGTGTGTACGTGTTGCTTTTCGTTTCCTTCTGTTTCTTATTCCCGCGTCAATTTCCAATCGCACACTTGGTTAACACTCGAGGGAATTCTCCGAACATTGACAAACATTTATAAACGCTTATGGTCGTGAAAGATATTTGTTTTTATTTCCGGTTCACCTGGAATTTCCGAATGCAAACGGTGATTTCGAATTATCTAATGACGTTGGATGAATTAAAACGATTTAACAAACAAAAACGGTCACACGAGTCGTTTACATCGCGTGGAACGTCGAAACATTGAAAACCCAACGACAACGCAGTTGGAGCAGAGAAAATCGTGCACCCGATTACCACTGACGAAACAAATGAAATGAAAGAAAAAGAAAACACGCGATTATGGCGAAACCGCTAAGTTTCAATTTTTACACGCGTCGAAGAATAACAACAATAACGAAAAATAATGAAAAATTGCTTGACAGATGAATAGTGTTTAAAAAAGACACAACAAAATGGCGTCGAACTGTACGAACGGCGGGAATAGTCGACGAATCCTAAAGAATGAAAAACTTGCCGCGCACAGTATTTGAATGATATTTTTCTTCTCTTTTTAGAAGAGAACCACCGAATAACAGTTCTGGGAAAAATGTAGTGAGGCTCACACGCACCATTCGCCGTAGCGCCGGTAGCGTTGCTACCGCCGTATCCGCCTCTCTACTTCGTTTTTAAGCGAAAACCGCGAGTGCGAGTTTTATTCGTTGTTCGCGAACTGCGTGAGTACACTGACACGATGTGAAGGAGAAAAAAAAAGATGGCGAGAAAGCCAAGTTGAGATGTTTTTTTATGTGTATATTTTTTTTTCCCCCGAGAGAGCGAAAGAACCGCGCGTGCTCTTGTGTTTCTCGTTTACGACGAGAGAGCGAGAGAGAAAAAAACTCGCGCTGTTGCTTCTCTATCCAGCCGGTAGCAGCGTCCTCGCGTAAGTGTCGCCGGGTAGAAACCGTCGCGTGTATACAGACGATGGGACACACACACACGCACGCGCGCATGCGAGCCACTCGCGCTCTCTCCCTCGAGCGCGTAGCGGGTTGGCTCGTTCGCTCCTCACAACTCTACCGCATTAAACGTAAGAAAAGAGAGAGAGAGAGCGACACACGGAACGAGAAAGGAGAAGGAGAGAAAAAAAATAAAGTCGCGTTTTGGCACGACCTATGGCTCTCGATGGGTTATGTACAGTAAGTATCGCCACGATGCAACAGAGCGTACTCCCGTTTTCACTGCCACACGCCGTCCGGATCAATAATTCACCATATATTATCACCCTGGCAAAGTCGAAAGTGAGAGACAGGAGACTAGAGAAAGAGAAAGATAGAAAGAGGACAGAGGAGAGTATCAGTCTGACTCTGTGAAGAGCGTGGTCTCGTGAACCGGGAGAACGCACGCAGCCGGTGATCAAAACTTATGTACTAGATAAAGAGCGAGAGGGGAGAAGGGAGGGAGGGAGGGAGACGAGAAGAACGAGTGAGTAATAATAAAACGTGTGAGCCGGCACGAGCGACGTGGACGCGTGTGTGACATCGAGTTGGAATCGAGTCGCGCGTAAAACGAGAGAGCGCGGGTTTTGCTGGTCCAACGGGTGCTCATGGGAAGTGTTGACGACAGTGAGGGGGGAGCGAGAAGCAGGGGACGGGGAGACGAAACGGCTTCGCGTTGCCGAAAATAAAGATCACCACGATAGTGGCGGGTTGTCGCGTAATTCGTTGCGAAATATGGCGATTGGTTTTTCTTCAATATTCAAGAACATATAAAGAAACCGGTACACACGTTTATAGATTTATAAATGTGTACCTGCGTGTGTGTGTGTGTGTGTATATCGTAAGACGTAAAAAATTCGAATATATTGTTTCAAACGTAATGCTATTATTATTGGATTCGAGAAATCGTAGTGTTGTAGACAATACGACGACGTCGGTCAGGACGTTCACGACGTGAAGAAACCGAGTCGACGGCGATCGCGAACGACGTTGCCGGCTCGAGTCGACCCCTGACTCTCTATCGCGCGCACCCACCAGGTTGTGTATACGCGAGAGTCGCCCAGGCGAAGAGAAACACGGGGCCTTGGTAAGCGCTCGTTCTGTGCCGCGCGAGAGCAACAGAAACAGCGAGAGAGAGAGAGAGAGAGAGAGAGAGAGAGAGAGAGAGAGAGAGCGCGCGAGATGGCCGCACAAGCGAAAGGAGAAGCACATACAGCTACCAAGCGCACGGTTTATACGTCAACCCCCTTTCCCTTCCCCTCCTACCGTCGGTAACATGGCACACGAAAAGCAGCAGCAACACTCACACGCTCCGAGACAGCACCGACGAACTTAGCTCAACTACTCTCTACTCCATCCACTGGTGTAATTTTATTCAATTTTTCTTACGTTTTTCTTCCACCTTTTTTAATCTCGTAAATTATTTTTCTTTCTACGTCACCTGTCACGTATCTCAGGAGAAACGATAAAATTGATGATTATCAAAATACATCGAAGCGAAAGATAAATTGACAATTACATAGCGAGAAATTCGCGGCGAGCGCGACCTGCGCTCCAGTCGTTCGGCCTTTTTTTACTCAATTTTTTAGCGGGGGCTTTTTGAGTTTTTACCGGGAGATTAATGCGAGGATAAAGGGAGTATCACAAAAATCGCGCGGAGCATGAAATTCGTTGATGACTACGTCATTGGAGTTCGTGTTTTTTTTTTCGAAAAGATCATTTCTCAAGCCACGAACATGATATAAAAAACGAAAAAAAAACGACACGATTCTCTTCTGCAGAAACCTCGGCGCTCCACCGGGGTTGCCTTCTTCGCCTGTTACAATCTCCGTTCGTACGACGCGAAAAAACACAGACACATACACACACGCACACTTGAAACACGCACACCTGCTTTTTTATCCCAACGCACACTGTCGATCGACGATAACACGGATTATTGATAGAGCCGTTGTTCTTTTTGTTTAAATTTGAATAAAATATTGTTGTACTTACCACTGGGCGAGCTGACGTGGTTAAGAGAGGCCGGTTAACACGAAAATTTTCGTACGTTTACACACAACGGGGTCCGTAAATATGAGAGAGGAGAGTTACTCTGTTTTTGGTATGCCAGGAATGGCACAAAGAATCTAGACAACGCACACGCCTGCTGCGCAGCCGGTCTGCGCACACGCTGACACCGAGCGGCCGCGGGAGAAACCAGAAACCGAGGCCAGCCGAACGTTGACGTAACCACCCGAGCTCCCCACTTCTCTGACTCTCGCTCCCACTCTTCCCATACCACATGATCAATTCTCCCCGCTTTTTCCGTAGCCCGCCGTTCTCGCTCTCTCTCTCTCCCACTCTCACACGCTTGCTTCTTCCTCCCCTCCCTCGAGATCAACGCACACCCGCACACGAACCGAGTACATGCTGCGAGAGTCCGGGCCAAATCGCGTACGTAGGGTTGCCTCATTTCGTTCTTTACTACTCTCTTCTCTCACAATCTTCTTCCTCGCTCCCTCTCTCTCTCTCTCTCTCTCTCTCTCTCTCTCTCTCTCTCGCCCTTTCCACAACGAGATAGCGACACGGACAACGCAAGAGTGCTCACTTGTACCACTGTATACTAAACTCCTCGCTACATACCCAGCCACCACCGTTTCGTTTCAAACACCGTGGCACTTGTTGATTTTCACCCGACAAAAGATTTCAGGTGTATTCCACTACTTTCGGCTCTTTGCGTAATCGAACCATTTCAAACGATACTGATACGAGCAACGAGCCTCGAGTTATTATCCATCATTTTACAAAGTTACTCATCAATTTCTTTCAATTTCTATAGAATTATGATAAACATTCACTTCCTAGTATTAACCCTAGAACGCTAATCTGGGGTCAAAAACAACCCCAGACGACTTTAAATCCCGCGCGCCCTTGCTCCCTTCGTTCTCCCGTTTTTTTTCATCGTTTTATCGCATTTCTGACTGATTTTTTAACTTCAAGTGAAATTTCCTCGGGCTCACGTGATCTCGCATGAAAAAAACGAAAAGAATGAGCCCAAGTTGAACCCTTTTCGTTAAATTTTACCGGAGATATGAATTTTTCAAAATGGGTTACCGGAACAGGTGAAAAAATAAGTTTACCATTCTAGGGTTAAAATAATCTCCCAGTTGCATTACTTTTTCGTTATTGCGAGTTTTCTCTCGCGAAAGTCGCCGACGCTGTTTAATTAATCGCGCAAGAAAATCGAGAAAATGGGCTAAAAATGTAATTTCCGAAAGTCGCAGCCATCCTTCGCCACTAGGCGAATAAGTTATGAATTTATTTTGCTATTATTGTTCTCGCGACAATAATTTAATTCGTATTTTGAGTTCCGAAGAGAATGGACGTTAAAATTCTAGTAGAAAGGTATTAAACCTCGTTCGGGTCATTGAACGAACAGTTTCGTAAATGCATGCATTAATTATCAGCTAAACTCGGTCGGTCTATCTCCGCGCGTTAAATCGGCTAACAACTCTCCCTGCTCCGCACAGTGTATTGCATTATTCATGCAAATTTCAAGCATTCGACGGTCAATGCGTCGAATTACATTTTGTTACTTGCATTAAAATAAAAAATTGACAGCCAATACACGAATAATTTAATCTTTCATGTCGTTGAATAGAAAAAGCTGCACTCACGCGTTACAGTCACGAGCTTGAATGGAGTAAAATTTTTTTTCGTAGAAAACATTGGCTCCGCAACATTTTCGGAGCTTCGAATATTGACTAAACGGACTAAACATGATTCCACCGCGTACTGCACGATTCCCTTTCTTCAGCAAAACACGAAGTAAAACTGTGACACACCGAGAATAATATTTGGACCGTCGTCGACTCCGCTGTATCCGAAAAATGGATCGTAAGGCTCTGAACAAAATTATGTCATCGCCGTTTTGCTGACGACGAACATTATTTCGAAGAAAATGAATTGTTATAAACAAAGAAATTGTGAGAGTTTCCAAGTCATCGTGTTTGTTAAAATTTCCGAAAACGATTGTGTTGACGTGCATGGGGAACTGGATTTGCCAGGCGCCGCGTATATGAACAGAAACAATAAACTTGGAGGCTCTCGACATTGACCTGTAAATAGAATCTTGTAGATACTTTGCTGAATGGAAGGACAGGTCAAATATATTTTTACGTATACAAAAGAAAGAGGGCTTTAGTACAGAGAGACGTCTGGGAAGGTTGAGAGGCGTGGGGGAATTGACCGGATTGAAACTACACGGCAAAAATGGAAGAAAAGGGACTGACGCCTTGCGCCTCACGGGTGCATCGATTCGGGACTTTTCCTCGCTACCTGCATCGGGTCTTTTGTTAAGAGCTAAGAGGATCATCCATCAAGTTTACCGAATAACGTTACGTCACACTTTCCTAACTCCAAACCGAAAATCGTGTTTAAAGGACGAGCGGAAAACCGTTTCTTGCGTTGTTTTTCAAACCTCCAATTATCCACGTTCTAAACCTTCGCTAAGCAATTATTGCATGCGAATAATGAGGATTCAGTTGATTGGCTAACGAGGCTTGTAACTTTATACCGTAGCGTAGCGTAATGTTTCGTCAACATAAACATCGTTAAAAAAATCAATTCACTGAAAATGTCGAATACTCGCGCAAAAATACCTCGCGCGCTAAACATTCGAGCGTATAAACTCCAGCTGGAAACATCGCAATGAAGAAATCGAATTTTATCGAAGAAAAGGTATAACTTAGATCCAATGAAAACCGATGGATGAGCCATGCATCCATGCAGCTTCAACGTGTATTGAAAATTAACTTTCCAATCGACGCGGGAATTGATATGCGGAAAAACGGTTGAAGCTAATGAATTAATAAAACGTTGCTCAATCATATTTCATCGCGTGAATTGTCTACCACGTTCCTTCGCTCTTTCGCTTTCTATCTACTTGTCTTTCTCTCCATTTCTTCGTCCACGAAGAGAGCGAGGGCGTGTTAATACCATTAGTCGAGTCGCACTCTGCCGTTACAATGGCAAGCTTTGTCGCTTTCTTATTTGCATCGAGAGACTGAACAGGGATAATTACAGTTACTAGACAAGGCTATTGCAACTATATAACCCCTGCGTGGATCTCTGTATATATATGCCTATGCAAACTTGCATATCCATTAGTATACACATATCCACTGACTGGTGGAAGATGGCGCTCGTAAACAGGAGCAACAGAGAGAATAAGAGAGACTCCGCGCGCGTGGCCTCCGGAATGGCCGTGCCCGATTTCGTAGCGTGATATTACTTAATTAAAGTTAACGCTCGATCCCTATTCCCCGGGTTTCGCAATACGCTTTGTGGCTTTCCAGCAAACTAAGTCGTTAGTTTAATTGCAATTTCGTATGTATACACCAACGGAGAACGAGAGAGAGAGCCTCGTTTCTCGAACGAGTACAGTGTAGGAATATATAAATTTACCTATTTATATGTATATATCCATGTAAACACTGTTCACTGGAACGTAGATGAAAGCTGTGAGAGCATAATGCGTACGGGGCTGTGAACTAAAGTTGCGGAGCATCGTGGGGGTTGTTTTGCTATAGCATCGCTCGTCGTTAACTCCTTTGGGGATCTCGACTTCCCGACAACATTTTGCGAATTTCAAAAAATACCCGTTACAAACTATTCCAGAATCTTAAAGTCAGGCCCAATGATCGATATCCTTATTTAAAAAAAAAAAAAACACTGAAAATTCGCGATGGTTATTGCATCGATTAAATTCTTATGTGATAAATCATGTTCAAGAATTGACGATTCAATCGCGAGGAAACGGAATAAACGACGAACGAAAATCCACGTTGATCGGAAGTTACAACTTTTTATTATGGGAAATTCGCATTGTAACTTTTGGGCTTTTCCTGGGTTATTATATGATGAAATGGAAGAAGCGTTGAAACTTATTCAACGAGGGAAGGTTGCCACTTATTTCTTTGTCTTTGAATTCTGGTCAAAGGTATTGTCGCATTATGCAATTGCAGCGTTTTGCATTCAATGCACCCGATGACGCGTGTGATGTCCGCAATACCGGGAAACCGGTGCAGGTTCATCGACACCCTCCCCACTTAATACTCGAGACACTTAGATATACGAGGAAGACGAAGAAATTTGAACTTCCTATGCGAGAAGAAAATTCGCAGAGTTGTGCGATACAAATTCCATGTCCCAATCTCTATTATGCGGCACTCTCTTTTGTTTCATCGGTCGCGAGAACGAATTAACGAGTTTGCAATTTTTTCGCTTGACCTCAAATTAACGTTGTCGTTACAGGTGCTAAATTTATTGTGAGAAAAAAAAACAATCACGTCAACGAAACGGGAACGAATCCTTTCTTCATTTATTAAAATTTACTCTTTTGTCATTCGTAACAAACAAACGCGAGCGAGAACAATGGACGAAGAATCAATGGCAGGTCGTGAAGGGGAGTGAAAACCATTTTCGTTATAATGCCTTGCACTCCTTTCGGACTGGAATTAGTGCAATCGTCTTCCTGGATATTGTCCATAATTCGCGGAACGATCTTTTTCAACAAATGTTTATAGGAACAAGTAGAATTGAGAGTACTATCGAATTCAAACTCCCCACTAACGTCGAGTATTATTTTCGTGGAAGCCCCGCATAGTTTCGCGGATCGTTTTAATTGGACTGATCAAGCGCATCGTTAGCGCTTGAAGCAAACAACCGTCGAACACAGTCGATATTGCCCTCGGTGCGGTCGAACACTCCAATTTTCCTCGAATATTCGAATGTAATCCATTCGATCGGGTCATCAGACTCCGAATACTCTCGCAGCCTTGTTTTTTCCTCTATTTTCTCGACTTTTCATTATCACGCATCGCAGCGTTTCGTATACGGGCAAAGTAATAATATGTTATTGAATAACTGACTTGGTCTCGATGATTTTAATGAGATGCTTGAAATAACGACATTTTTTACAATTTACCAACCATCGTTTTTCTACAATCGTTTGATTTTATTCAGAAAGTTGATCTTTCAGCGAACGATGTGTCAGCCAACTTCGGATCCTTTTATTTTTTTGAATAAGTTCGGGAGAGATTTCATGGCGTCTGAACCGTCAGGGGGTGAGGAAGTCGGCTGCGAATTTCTTGAATGAAATTTTCCCACACGCAGTTCTTTTGATCGGAGTAAAAAGAATCGTAGCCCATGCGAAATATTTCGAAAATTCAAGGGTGGTAGGCAACGGATCCGTTGCCTCAATGCAATTCACGATTTTTCCAGACCCAATAAACATGCCAAGGATTTCTCATTTAATTTCAAATGGAAAGAATACTTTTCCTAATTTTTTGGGAGCCAAGCCTCGTAAATATTGAAATTAGCTACACGTGACTACATTTTCCCGCGCAATAGTTCTCCCGTCGGCAAACAATGGACACTAACATTTCCCACCGCCAATAAACACTTAGCGAGGAATCGACTGCTGGTAATACACGCCTTGCAGTTCAACAACTGTAACCGCTGTTAGGAACGCTGCACTTGCAACGACTCACCCGATAGTCAAAAAGTGCACTAACTCAAGTACAAAACCTCCAAACCTCTAATGATCGATATTGAAAAATTTTCTTCCTGGAAACGCACATTTCCAATTCGATTTTGATTCAATAAAAATTTGGGGTCATGTCTGGTTAGTATTTTTTTCAAACTGACAAACAAGTTTTTTTTCTGAATTCCTTCCCTTGAAAACCGTGACCTTATGTGCCATAAATAACGACGCATTTTATTAAATATATTTTGAAAAGAATCCCATCTTTTCGTCAAACTGAAATATGTTAAGGCAACAAAGGTTGAAACTAAATGAATAAATTTGTCAATAAGACGATAATTTATGCAGGAAATTGAAGATTGCATCAAAATTTGAAACAAGGATACGCAGTAAAAATTTGAGGTCATTGTTAAAAATCTTTTTGAAGTCATTGGTAAACTTTTTCGCATTCATTTATAGTCTCACGGTTTGAGAATAAAACAAATACAACGTGTAGAGTGAAATTGCCATTTCAGCAACGACGAATTCATCGAGTAAAGTTTTTCGTGGTGCATTCCGAAAACAAAGAGTTGTGTATTATCGTTTATATGAAAAGTGAACTCTAAATCTTTCATCTTTCGCTAACGATATTGCGATAGAGATAGTCGCCAAATTGACTGAAAATTCCTTCCTGTTCCCTTGAAATTTCACCACACATACTTGCACTCACCCTTTTCACCCCGAAAGAAAATAATTCCATACCAAAAATCTCGGTTTACATTCTTGCCAAAGTCGTGAATACACAAAAATGTTCTCTCGATAAAGCTTGTCCCGCTTAACGATGAGAGGAAAAAAGTCCTGGAACGTTCGGGATGCCTGGTTTCCTCGTAGGCACTCCATAACCTTTATTATCACGCGCCAAGTATCAAAATATGCGAGCAGTTCGTGTATCAGTATTAAAAGAAATATCCCTTCGAGGATGGCACACATTTTTCTTGTGCACTTGAGATAGCGACGAACAGCGAGCAGTGAGACACCCAGCAGGGACGGGGGGATGAAATGTGTCCCGGAGGCTTGAGAATTATCCCCCGACGAGCATTGTACTTGATAGCTCTGATATTTTGTACCGAAAGTTCTCAAAACTTGTTGGTAATCATCTGCAGCCATGAAACTTTGAGAAAATGTGAAAACCCAAAAATAACTTCAGTCTTTTTCCGCTTCTTGTTTACGTCATAAATGTTTTGGTAAAACGTAAATAATTATAGCGATTTCACTGACGAGGAATTTCATAACGTCATCTAAACGAATAGGAAAAATTAGCTCCCGATATGAAACGACAAATTGCAATTAATTATCTGGAATATTCGGGGTGGCGTACCCACCCCGAACCTCAATGTATACGACATATTTTCAGATGCAAAAGAGTTGCTTTTTATTTTAATTACTTGATGCTAAGACATCGAGGTGCTTCTCTTAATATACAAATTTACTATGAGGGACGAAAGCATAGCTTCGCGGAGCGAGCATTTTCATCGAATTCTTTACGTCAAGAGGAATTTCAGGAGTATGCCCGAGAGTGATATTATTATCCGGGATATCAGCGCGAAGGTACGCCAGGATTGCGAAATAATACAGTTAGACGTATTTGCCTATTCAGTGGAACTCGACTACAGTCGCAAATCTCGTAAAATTCGAAACTTTTTTTATCCAGTTGCCAACAAATAATTAAAATTTAAATTTCTTTGTTCATATGAAATATTCTCAATGAAAATGTATCCTCAACCCGAAGATTGAGGCCATCGATCCCTTTTCTTATAATTTTTCTATAATCAATCCAGCGCGTTAAGAATTTCGCTATCTGAGTTGTCATCGCGTGAGCTCGTTAAATGTGAACTATTATTTTTCAAAACAACACAATTTGCAGGAAAAATGCTCTCGAATAATGTGAAGACATTTTTTGTAGTTAATTTGCAATATTTCATTGGCTGTTTTTCCATATTCAAAAAAAAACAGTTTTTAGTGACCAAGAGCTGAAAAAAATGTGTTCAACTGTAAAAACTTGTCGGGTCAAATGTTTCCATAATCCTTGGGCAAATTAGTCAGTCGATAACCTCGTATTATCTATCGCCTTTATTTGTCACACAGTTCAGTGGATCATATTGTGAATTTTTTCAAAAACATTTCTCCGGTCAAATATTCGATTGACTAATCCTACGAGAGTTTGAACTGTCCATGCCATTTATTCGGACCATTTTTCTCCCTTTCCATCGTCCTTTGCCTCATACTTATATTTTATGATACTATTGTACCAGAAGCTATGGAATATACGTATTTTCAAATTCCACCCGAGACAAGCTCGTAATTCCCTCAATTCGCGAATATCTTGGCATACCAAACATCTCGAGAGTAAATATTTCATATTTTTCTGTATCTTTCACGGGGAGGTAGAATCTTTTCAACCATAAAGTAACACGCTCGTCCATGCCTCGGCATTCATGTCCTTCGAGACAAAAGTTTAATAAAAAAGTATTACATCGATTTGAAAGGAATCGAAATATCTGTTCTGTTCTATAATCCGTGCGGCACCCAGAGCTCGACTATTTTCAAGTAAAATCGTACCTGCTGTTGGCTAATCACGATCCAATCAGAACGAAAATGAATTAAAAATTATTTTTTTTGCGAAATTTCACGATAGACCGAAAAATCGGCGCGGACAGAAACATGAAGCAGGATCAATCGTGGTAACTTTCAAAATTAGAATTCAGAGCCTCATAGAAAGAAAACAAAATGGTTTCGTGAACTTATCCGAAGTCCAAAAACTCCGAGATCTCTGTATGAACGTGTACGTGTAATCGCGATCACACGTCAATTTATAAAGGACTGCGAACCAACTTAATTCTTCCAGCCGAATAAATTATAAGGAGATGAAAAATAAAAAAATTCTAATCTGCTAATTTGTGACACTTCGAGTGATTCGTCACATTTCACGTCAAACATCGACAGTCGAAGCATCGCTGCTGCGTGCTCGTCAAGCTTTTGAAACATCGAAATATATAGAGATATCGTATTGTGTGTCGTGTATCAAAGTGGGTATGAACTCTGACGACGAAGTGATAGAGAACATGAACGATATTTTTGTCAGTGCCCTGGGGCTGTTACACTCTCGTGAGATGGACAGTGCTGAGAAGCTTAAAAGGATGTTGAACTCCTTGATAGAAAAAAAATGGACGATTGTTTCGGACCGGAGACGAAAAAGATCGAAACATTTGTGGGATGATTGTAACTCGGAGATGTTCGTTGACAGTGTGGATCAACCGAACCCAAGGAATGGACGTCAAATCGACGTTTTTCATCATTGTCCCCAAGACACTCGGTCGATCGATCCTCGTCGATGTGAGACGAATGACGAATCGACACAAATGTACAAAATCAACCTGGAGAACGAGGATCATGATGAGAACATCGACGTACCGCGAATTTCCATACCCGAAGAGCACTCGGACGAGGTTAGCCTCGTTTGTAAAATATGCAAAGGTGACAAACTCGGTCCTTTGATACTTCTGGAGTGTCAGGAGTGTCAAGAGACTTATCATCCGCTCTGCCACCAACCGGCAGTCGTCGAGATCGACGTTTACGATCCTCGGTTAGTATGGCGTTGTGGCAAATGCCTTGAAACTAGCAACAGGGCGAATGAACATTTTTTCAATAAGAAATCTCCCCTCGTCGTAACTCTCGACGACGACGACGACGACGACGACGACGACGACGACGACGACGATCGCGACGACGATGTTAATAACGAAACGGAAATATTCATCGGTGACGTATTTCGAAACATAACCACGCGGATGACGTTGGATAGAATCGATAACAAAGGAACAACGAAAGTTCGCAATTCGGGAAGCAGAACGAAACCAAAATTTCAACAATATTCCCGGAAATTAACGACGAAAAATGCTTCAGTACAATTGAGAAAACGCGTGGGAACGAAACTCACCGTCAATCGGTTATCTCCGCCTTAATTAACAACTTTTTTACGGTTTTATCCATTGTACATTTATGTATGGTACGTCGAAGAAAAATATTCTTTCCACTTTTCTTTATGACATTGTTTTTATTCTATCGATCATACAATACACAAGTCTTATTCATTAACGTAACACTTAAAATTTCTATCGTGAAAAAATTAATCCGGATGAAAATCTTCTTTGGATAATCAGGAGTTCGTGGGACTTTCTTTGATTTTTCAATGTTTCTCTGCTCGCTTAATCAAACCTTGTATGAATGGAAGGAACAACAGAAAGAAAAAATTTCAAAACCAATGATATTTTCTAATAAATTGTAAAAGTGGATAAAATTTCATCAGCAATGGATTAGTGTAGTGTAGTGTTTCAAAATTATTTAAATTTCATCAATTTTTCATTGTATAAGTTTCGAATTTAAAAATTCAACTGATTGTGAGTCTGTAGCCGTTTGTAACTTTCTTACAAGAATTTGTATAAAGGAAATAAAGCAAGGAATCCTTTTCCTCCGTTAACGAAAACATTTAATACTTTTTCATGATGTTCCCACGTTCATCGAAATCTTGTCTAAAATCATTTTTTCAGTGCACATGAACCCCTTAATTGAAATTTTTATGAATGACCATGAAAACTTTGGCAGAAACGAACGGAATAAAGCGCATTTTTATTTTTTTTCTTGCTCTTTTCTGTCACTTTGCTGATTAGAAATATTTCAATGAATCTTAGAATTGTCTATTTTCTCTTCGAACAGTAATTAGTCCTCTCGCTCAGGAGACGGTTAAGCCGCGATTTTCTCACCCGAGCAAATCTACCACGCACTAGACGTGATGTCTTGGTAACGATGTTTGACCTCTATTAAGGTCAAACGAGTTCAACTACCTCGACTAGTTCTGAGATAGTCACTTTGAACATCACTCACTCCGCCGATCACTCTCACACGCTGTATAATTGATTGAAATTATTCAATAAAATCCAAGTCTAAAAACTGTTGCCAGAGCTACTGCCAAGCCGAAATCTAATTCATTTCGATCGGTGTGCCAAGTACCCGATCTTTTTCCCCAAGAAAAATAAAACAATCTAAAAAAATGGTTCGTTCATTCATTGCCATGATTACGAGACGCAAGTGTCTACTTGGCTCTTTGTTTTTAGGTGAAAATAAACAAAGATTCAACAAGATTGCTTATTTTCAACAATCTGGAGCTTCGATCAAGAAAATCGTTTGCATGAAAAACCAGAAATGGATTATTTTAGACGTTATGGAAAATGTGAATAATAGAAAAATATATAAAATAGATTTTTTCGGATTATTTTCCAGACATTTTTATCAGTAGAATTATTTTTATTTTTTTTTCGATAATAGTGCGAGGTTGTTTCTTGCGAATGATTTTTGTAATTAAAATGACGATCAAGACCGTCCATTGGTACAGAAACATCGATTTTCAAAAAAATATTTCGTTATTTATTCAGAGAGTAAATTAAATGGTACTTTTTGTTTGTTTGTTTTTTTTTTCGTTCGAACGATGGCTCCCCTTGATTAGTTATTAGTGATTGACGAAAAAACGCTCAACAGTTTGTTTGTACCGAGCCCCGTAAAGTACACAAGAGCTAAACTTTGCATCAGTGTCATTATTATAATTTGTATTCATTCGATTTGAATGACGATTGTTTATGCATTGGGAGCGCCCTCTATCTGTGGCGTAATCGTGCCAAAAGTGGCAGGATGAAATAAACACGTCGAGCTCTCATCGTAACGCGTATCAAGGTTAGCCAAAAGTTTGAACGTTGGAGTGCGCCGGCATTGGAAAAGTTCATGCAACTTTTAACAACGACTGAGTGTGTCATTTTTGGAAATAGCACGAAAAGAAAGAGAATAGAAAATTTAATACGACGATTGAGGTAATTTTTTCAAATTTTTCGACGTGTGAAAATAAGTGAGAGTTTCTTAATTAAAAATGCAGCGAAAATAAATTTTCACACAACTTAAAAAACTGAGTTTTTTCAGCTCATCATTTGATTCGATAGAAAGATAATAACTGGAAAAGCAAGATAATTGGATGGTTTCGAAAAATAACATTTCGATCGATACATACATTAGATTTGGGGAGATTTCTTTTATTCGTCACAAACGAAAATTGTCTGCAATTAATAATTCGTACAATCGCTAAATGATGTATAAATCATTTTAATTTGTGCGATGGAATAATATTTGTCCTCCAAAATAATGTAAATTTATTCAAACGATAATAATGAAACGACTTGCAAATCGACGTGTTTTTATCAGTTCGGATAAAGTTGACTAGGAACGATGGATATTCAAAGACAATATTTGTGGAAATCGAGGATCGATGTATTTTAAACAATTTCAAAAGATTCGACTTGGACTAATCGACTAAATTTTAATTATTTCTACAATGATTCGCACAACTCGGACATTTAACTTGAATTGAGAAGAATGTTGTTGACGACCATGATTAATTAAAAGCTTTGAAATAGATGAAATGCGTCCAAATGGATGAAAATTTGTCACAAAATATATATGAATACACATTAGATTTCGATAAAATTGATTTGGACTCGCAAACAGCCCAAAAATGTTGTAATTAAAATATTATTTTCATTTGGCTCTTAATCGATTCTTCTTCTCGTTGATTTAATGACGATTAGGGAAAGGATTGGAGAATAAGTGCACTAGAATCTAAATCCTAAAAAGCAGTAACCTAGCTATACTAAGAATTTAAAAGGTGCATATTCCATGTCAGTAATCAAGGATCTGAAACGATCAGCTAAATTATTTTTCGAAGAAATTCTCATGTTTATCGATAATCTCATATTTTGCTTTCTTTTACGTAACGTAGTGCATTTGTTTCGTTGGGAAGCGTGCATTTTTCTGGTTTATCTTTGTAGTGTATCACTTGGCACGTTATTACATCTGGATAGCGATATTGTTAATCGCTAATGATCGCATCACTTTTGTCGTTCTGTTATCGCTTGAAATTGAGTACAGTCATTTTCACATACATGATCGTCTCTGGTAACATAGATTCTCACGTTATTGGCGAAAGAAAAAAGAAAACAACGCTTGAGGCAAAAAAATGTATCGGATTATGTTTTTTTGCCACTTTAGCATTGAGAGCACTTGTGTGCGAACAAATTATGCGTGGATTCCATTCGCCGGAATTGACTTATTTCACATTTTCGCACAGACTCTAAAGGACTAGCAACATTTTTCACTATTTTTCAAACTCACTCGTTCGATAAGTTCTCCTTTTGGCTGAGTGTGCATGTGGAAGCATCGACGCTCTACGTCTGTGACATTTCGACGAGGATCGTCACCGATAATGCTCAAATTTCACAACCAACGTTAGAGCATAGATTCCTTTCTTATGCTTTCGATTTCGCGTGTAAAAAGGTGCAAAAATGATTATTTCCTTCGAATCAGCGTGCAGGATGTACAATACTTCTTTTTTGTTTGTTCGCAAAAATGAATTTTTCCTTTTTCGACGTATAGTTTGGAAAAAATCGGTTGTTCACAATATTTCGTGATTCTGTTCGCAGTTCTCGTCGAGGAAAAATACACACGAGTCTGGTCTCTCGGAGTCAAATTTCAAATTGTCCGTGCAAATAGCAAAAACATGATTTTTCAGAGCATAAGATTTACGATAATAGCTGAATAAACATTTTTCAAACAATAAGAAATACAAAAAAAAAAAAACATGAATTTATGAAAATTAATCTTGCCCACGATTGAGACTCCATTCTCTGGGAATTCAAATGTTTCGCTTTCCTCGCCCCCTCGAAGCGTCAACGATTCACTAATTGTCGTATAGTCTCTAAGAGTTTCATTTCCTAATGTCTAAACGTAGCTATATGATTTTTCATTTTTTTGTCCATTTTGTTATTTTATCTAAAAAGTATATTGCCAATTGGGAGACGTACGAATGTCAATTTCCTTAAAATACCATCTTTACCCTTATTTTCTTTATACGAGGCCCTTCACGCCACCTCAAACGCCTCATTTCACAATTTTTCTCTCGCGAGTTGTTCAAAACGTCCAAAATTTTGGGATAAAAAATCGAGTCAATCATCCATAAAGATTGGAGAAACGAAGAAACATGAAAATAAAACAAAAATCGGACTGATTATCGGATTTTAATTTACACCGAGAATTTCCCTTAAGCCTCAAAATCTGGGGAAGAAAAGTCCAGGAGAAATGAATAAATTAAAGAATCGTTTCGAAACAACTCTCGAGAAAAAATGGCAAAGACCAGGCGGCTCAGTGGAACGTCCCATATAACATTTTGATATATAACCATTTCTGTGACTGGATAAAAATTCGTACATCCTTAGAGTCAACGACTTAGAACTAAACGCACGTACAATTTGTCTCGATGCGTGAGCACAAAAACAGAGTTCCTCCGAAGGAAAAAATGCACGCATTTCATGAATGCATTTACGCGGAGCAGACGAATGAAAAAATACTTTTGATTTCGAACAAATCTCCGGATAAATCTAAAGAATTTCTATTTCCCATTGGAATTTTTCTTCTAAAATAATCACAACGATAATCAACGCGTTAATGCTTGCCTGTTCGTTGAGAGACAGATAAACTCATAGGTCGACTAGACATTTTTGTCGAATGAGTGACTAGAAATCTCATTCTATTTTTAAATCGTAAAATCGTTATTAAACAATAATAACAATAATCAATCTTATATAGATTTTATATATATGTATACATGCACATACACGCAAACGTGTAAGGCATATCGACGTAAAATCTATGTTGTACGATCAGACATAAATATATCGGAAAATAAAAAAAGTAACAACTTTCGTTCGGATTGAACGAGAAAAAAGATGAGTATTCGAAATTGAATGTTCATTTGAAATATTGATTTCCGGTCCTTTTGTTTCTCGTGTCCTTACTATTTGACTTTTCGTCATCGCGACGAAGATAAAAAGAAAAATAAAATAATGTAGTTATCAGTTGATCGCGAGGACGAAAGATCGTTGTTTTTATGTTTCACACGATTATCAACGATCCGGCAAGTGCCCACTGCCATATTTTAGAAGTGCCAAATTAGAGAATTACCGAATTCCCCCGAGTGTCGACGTTAAACGACAACAAAAATATCAAACATTTGTTTGTTTTTACCCAGCTGATTGCATTGAAAACGTCGACACGTATTTTTCTTTGTTACTTCAAGTATTTTTTTTATGTAAAACGAAATGAAAAAATGTTTTGACGCGTTTGACGCAGAAATTTGCGGTTATTCGTTTTCATGTTCTTTTCGTTAGCGAGAATTCAAAACGAATACGAATTTGCGTTGACGTTTGAGAATTTTTTCGCGGTGCGAGGCTACGACAACACGCCTTCGACAACTCGAATCATCTCGTCCATCTTGTTAACAGGCAATAGGCACTTTGAGACAAAGGGGGATGAGAGGGAGGAGCAGGATAAAAGCGAGGTAGAAATGATTTTTCTCTTTCCTCTTAGTTTATCGAATTAATCGATTTTCGACGACGGTAAACCGTGGCCTACGACTAACTGCTCTTTCGGAAAGTCGAGGATCACTGTTACGTGGAACGCCATGTTCGCAGCTGCTATGATGTATTCGCAGAGGGAGAACCAACTAAAAGCTAAACAAGCACGACAATTAATTATCAATGAACGTGTTTTCTCTTCCTAATCTACAAAACATCGATTGCGATTGTTTCTCTTAAAAATGCAATTTTTCACTTGCATTTCAGCAGTCGCAAAACGCCAACTTTCAAAACTTTGGTTTTGAGAAAGATTCAGATATTTTGGGCTTCGGGTCTGTCAATAGAATAACTTTAAAACTTTGAAAAGTTTTGCGAAAACAGAAGCTCGAGGCTCACCAACAAAAAATCAAGAAGACTTGCACAAGAATTCCTTGAATATGAAATATAAACAGTAATCATGTAAATATTTCTTTCAAAAGATCGTGCGAGATGTCAATTACTCCATCTGTACTGGCCATAAAACAAAATTTCAGCCATAACCAGAATATTATAACGGAAGAACCTTTTTTCAATGTTTTCCTTTTGACATATTCATTCTTATTGTTTGTTAAATAATAATGAAGTTATTCATTAAATTTCGTTCTCGAATATGATTTTTCTTGAGAGAATGCAACGACTGAATGTTCGTGGACTTACCTAAATCGTGGCAGAGGAGTCGGTGCTTCAAAAAGAATATAATCAGACCGATGGTGCTGGCCATACTCGTTGCGAAAAGTGCCTGTTTATACTGAAGACTTTGTGCATTTGGTGTCATCAAACGTCCTAGTTTAACGGCTGTCAGCATGTACGTTAGCGAGCTGACCATAAATATTATGAAGATTTTTTCATGGACCGCTGGAATGGAGAAAAAAAGAATTGTTACAGTTATCTGATACGTGATCACGATAACAAAGTTCTTGATAAAATGTACTTGATTCCTGTATGAATAAATAAATGAAGGATTTATAGAGCAGGGAAGAAAATTGATTTGTGTCCTTGGAATGTTATCAAATCCATAGCTCGGTCCATTGAAAGCAATTGTGTCGATCAATAGAACGAAAAGTGTAGCGGTGTAGTATCTTTCAAGGTTACACGGAAGAATAATAGGGTCAGCTGAAAAGCCACCGTCAAGGCCATTGTAACAATAAATCGGGCAGTGAACGACGCGCGAACAATTCTGGTCAACACATGTTAATTAAGTCAAACGTGACACGACCATGCTAATTTATTCAACCCCGAAATTTGTGCAATTAATTCTCCGAACAAAATGACAAATCGAAGCTTGGACTACAATCTGATGGACATATTGACGCTTTGCATGACAAAAATGGATTTCGGAACAAATTGCTCCGTATCAATTCTTCTCAACACCAAAAATCGTATCTATTAGAATTTGAAAACATCATTAGAGTCGTTTCAGTTAAAAATACTATGCAATGAACATGGTAAAAAACTTCGGGCAAAAAAAATGGACTCACAGTAATTTTCTCTGTTGGAAATGTACGTGACTCCGGAAAGTGAAGCGATCTCGGCGATGTTGAGCCAAAAACACAAATTCAGGAGCCTGCAGCCTACTATTTTCTTCGGTACGTCTTCCATGGCTTTGAGGATCTTGCGATAGTAGGAATAATACACTATAGCGATCACCAGTCGAGGTCCCATGTGCAACGCTATACTTATACGCCAAAGATAACGTTGCGGCGATATACCTGTGATTGCCGAAATTGACGGCAGGATGTTGTAAACCTGAAAATTCGTTATTTCTTTTATTTTATGATGCATTTCATTTTCCAGCAAAGCTTTTTACACAAAACTTCAATATTTAGAATGTCTGTTCAATTAACGTACATGCAGTAGCTTTTATGGAGCAAAAAATTCTCTTGGCCATTTCTGTTCATATTGTTTTTTTATCGATGTGAATTAGGAATTACTAAATTCTTTCTGGCCTCATAAATAAACCCTTCGAGCGCACACCTCCTGTTAGTGCATCTTGGGTCAATCTGACCCAAGGCGGTTTTCAAATCGTTGTATTCCGGTAAATGTGCATTTTTTGTTTTGTTTTTGTAGAGACGTTGTTTGTACGAACTTATCCATATTTTATGGCACTAAATTTATTTTTTGATGCAAACGAAAATTAAACGCCCAAAAATTCCTTGCCATTAAATGCCAAACAATCGGTGGGAGAAAATCGTTCGGGTCTAAACGACCCAGAATGCACTCGAAGGGTTAATTTTTATCATCATGATACTACTGACAATTTTTTTTATAAGTGAACGTTTTTTGGACTACGAAATCTTCATAATTATACATAATTGACGTTTCTAAATAAATAAATAAATTTTAGTATTGTACTAAATGATTGAAAGTTTCTTTGTTCATCTCAGTTTGGTTTGCTGCCAGGAACATTCTTCCGGATTTTGACATTCCCTTCTTTATAAACTGAATATCAATAACATTTTCTATTTTTCCTGTTTTTTCTTCTACATTTTCTTTTCCTTTAACTTGGGCTTGGTATTTACAGCTTTCCTCGTCATCCACTCGTTTCTTCCTACATACTGGCACCATTTTTTCACTAAATCCTGACTCAGTAATGTCTTTATCGATTCTTCTGCCTCGTCTGCTCCAGCAACTTTTCTGGATCACCTTCCGACTTATTTGCCATTTTGCTTTTCATTTTCCTACTCAAAGTACCGCCATTTGCACAATCGTCAAAAAGCAAAAAATATTTTCAATTTTTCACCGATATTTCAATTTTTTTGACGTTGTTCAAATTTTATCTGCAATTCAGTTTTGAGCTTGCCAAAAAGAAGCTCCCAGCTTAAGAAGTTGCGAATTAAGTTTGTGGTGGGAAAATGGAAAAAACGTCAGTGGAAACTTACACGACAGTGAGTCTCGTGAATATCATCCTGCTGGAATATATAAGCTGTAACGAAGCAAATCAAGAGGGTGACGAGCGGCAGGCAAACGGTGGCGATGCACAATTTTTTGAAGGAAATATCGAGATGAACGTAACTCTTGGTACTCCCGATGTTGTTGAGCTCCATTATGATATTTTTCTTTGGTTAAATTTTCACTTTTTGTATTCAGGAACTGAACGTCATTGGCAATTCACCAGATTATGACTGAGGAATATGTCTCCTGCCACACCAGAAGTGACAATATTCAGCAAGAGTTGGCCCATGGCGTAATGAGCATTTTCGCTATCACAATATGCCTGAAAAAATAAATGAGAAAAAAAAAGACTCAATTGCAATATGCAGTATGTATAAAAAAACGCGGAGATTGTCGACGATGTTCGATGTCAAAGATCAGCGCGTTCTTGGCCCCGAATATTTGACCGTGACGCAACGAGAAGAATCTCTTGTTCCATAAATAAACTCCTAAATTCGGAAACAACTGTCCCAACACAAACGCACCATTGTTAAAAATAGTTCTGTCGTTCTTCTTCCCTTATCTGACGGCTGGACTGATTTATAAATGGAAAATGACAGTGACACGACGCAACACCGAAGGTTTAATTTTTTTGTTTAAAAATTCACGTGCACGGCGATAAACACTGGCAAACTGACGAAGAACGAAAAGGCGCGGTTGGTGCGGAGCCAAGAAAGAGAATATTATTGTCGAAACAATCGTCGTACGAATTCGTGCGTGTGTATCGGAGAGCGAACGATTGGGGGCAGTAGTTTGTCGCGGAAAAAATCATTTGTCCAATGGTATGCTTGTTAGCCATGATTAACAACACTGTTAATGTGAGACCGTCGATGACGGTCTTAACGATTCCAGAATTTTTTAAAGACTCGAAATTATGTTGTACGCAAAAAAGTTTCATTGAAAATAAAGGGAGTTGCAAAGGAAACAACGGAAGATAGATTTACCTTGTTGCAGGAGTAAACGTAACGTCTGCTATCCCCATTGACATATTGCGCGATGCCATCTGCCTTGATTTTCTGGCGTAAATACAGAGCAGAGACGCGCGCGCGTTCCTTTTCGGGTATACCAATATTTCGAACGTTATGCATGAAATCAATTCTGCGCAAGCGCAAATTTTTGAAGTAACGGATGCGTCCCTTCCGCACAGGCTTGCAAAATAATTTGACACACGGTCCCGCGATATTGTTGACGACAATTGTATATAAAAACAAATACTCGTGCGAGATTTATGACTGCCTGGATATCAATGAAGTTATTATATGGATTCGTCAAGTTTTTCACGCCACTGTTTTTGTAGTTTATGTAGATAGTTTTTTAGCTGCTAGCATAAGTTTTGTCTCGAAAAAATCAACACGCAGGTTGCCCAGTTGGCCAGCACGTTCTTCTAGAAATGTGGGTCATGCAGTCCTCACATTTTTTAGAAAATATTCATAATTTCGACTAGAAAATTTGTACATTGCAACTGTAGCGAAAATTTTCCTTTGTCAAAACGAGATAATTCGCAATTTTCTACGAAGTTACTGCGCAGGCGCGTACGTGGTGGAACTGTGTTTTTCGACATTGTTTTTAACGGTTTTTCACGTAGTTGCACGCGAACCTCGTCACGTCTTGTTTGGCGTAATTTGTTGTTCTTTTGGTAGAGCACCTTGCTTCACAATGTTTAACTTATTTCGACTTGTACACGTAGTAAAATTATCGTCAATGGAGTATTTTGCCTCAATCACAGTTTTCGTGAATTTTGGAACGCTACTAGTACGTAGCGCGCGTAACCAGATCGCCAGCATCGGTAACTCGATTACTTTTGCCCAAACTGGCACGCAGATTCAATCGACTCTTCCTTTTTGTTACGAAAATAAGGGTGTCCATCAATATGTTGAGAATCAAAGAAAAACAATTATTGAAGTACAGCGTCTCCGTAAAATTCTCACTTCCCACTATAATTTTAGGACGCCATTTATTTTTCGCGCCTTTTGCTGTTCGTTTTCGAGCGTACAATTAACAGAACTGCGAATAAGTTTCAACCGTGAGTGCGTTGTGTTTGAGTGAAAAAATCAATTTGGAGGCAAGGTTCATGCGATGGAGTCTCATAGAAAACGACCCGAACAACAATTATCTTCGAAAAGTAAGTTTATTGACGATTTTCTATACACGTAACCTCTCTTGAGGTTCTGTTTCAATTTCGTATTCGATTTCCACTCGCGGACGATCGCGTTTCTTTTTCGATTGATCTTTCTTCCACGATTTCTTGACAGGTGCAAATTTCTTACCAGTCGTTGCGCCAGTATCCTGAAAAGAAATTTTCCAAATCATTCACAACTCTGTTCGCATTGATTTTATGCCAAACCTTGCTAAATTCTTTTTTTACCAAATCAAAATATGTATGAAAAACAATTATTACAGCAATCGAATTATTACACAAACCTCTATATCACTCGCTTCCGATTCGAAATCGTCGGACACATCAACTTTTTCTCGTTCGCCCGAGTCGCTCTCATCCTCCTCTTCGTAATTGTACTCCTCATTGTCCTCATCGTCGCTGTCAGCCTCGACATAACGACGTCCGCCTCTCTCAATTTCCATTTCATCATTTTGCAATTCTCTGGCCACTTCCGCCTCGATCTCTTCCTCCTTTTCCATCTGACAATTCCATGAAAAAGTGTTACACAACATTTTCAATATTTTTGGATTTTAGGTTTCCCCCTCATAGTCTTTTTTCTCAAACCCTCAAGCGATAATTAAGTTTTTTTTTGTTTGCTTTTTAATAACAAACTGAATAGTCTCTGGTCATGTTCAACTTTGTAATAGGGTTCAATGGTAATAATTCTCAATATTCATAATTAGCTTATTTGCGATTAACACTAACCTCTGTTTCGCTCTCAGCTTCGCTCTCGCCTTCCACTTCAACGGCTTCCACAGCTTTGTCAAAAACTCTTTGCGGAAAGTTGTAGATGTCGTTGTACTAAAAACGAAAAACAATAACAGTCAAATACTTGTGGAAATTGTTCAGTTTGAATTTCCTGGGGGAATCGCTCGTGCGATAGTTTGCATAACTAACCATTCCTTGTTTCAATCTTTCCATAAGCTGTTTCTCTATCGCAGTCTCCAGTTTAGCAGCAACGAGGGCCTTTTCCTCTCTTCTGCGCTCTCTTCTTTCTATCTTCCTCTGCAACGGTACCAGCTTTTTCTGACGTCTCAATCTCAACTTCCTCATGCGTATCAAGCATTGCGTTATCTTTAGAAACCTTTGCTTGCATTTTGACTTAATAAACCCGGGCCAGTACAACAAGTTCTCGTTTATCTGGTGTATGGCTTTCTCAAAGTTTCTTGAGAGTTTTACTCGTTCCCATTGGTCCTTGGGTGTATGTATTCTGTGAATTTGTAAATTCTCGACAATTATATCAAACATTTCTGCGGTTTGAACAGGTTGATAGGAATGGAAAATTGGTCGAGCGAGTATTGTCGTACTTTGAAATTACAGGGCATGAAAATGAGTTTTTTGTTGATAATTTTTTTAATGAAAAAACTGCTTATTAGCGAGGCAATATGTTTATAAAAATATATTTCGAAATTACCTTTCAGCCGTTCTCATGAATAGGTAAATTATACCATTTTCTTCGCGCACTGTAGCATATTGACTGTTCGCTAGTGGACAGGACGATCTGGTGCACAAACCTGTGAGATTGTATTCGTTACGACAGAATCTCTGGGATTTCGTGCTGTAAAAATGTTCATTAATTATTGACACTTTTCACATTTCTTTTCTTGTTATTTGCGTGGAATATCAAATGCAGCGAACTCACTTTACTTTGAAGGAACAGAACGATTTGTTAATGATACTCCAAACAACCTGAAAAACCGGTGGAGGTTAGGATTTTGCCCATTCGGCTTTCGAACTCGTTTTTTTGAATTTGTACTTACATCGTCGTGCTGCATTTTTTTGCTGTTGTTCTCGACACCGTTCTTACGTTAATCTGCTTCAGATTGGGATGTAATTGTCAAGGATATCCAAGATTTTGGAACTTGTGTTTGGCACCGATACACGTGCCGTGAGAGTGTTTTCAGTCTTCTAGTTTTTCTGTTCTTTGGCTCTTTGGCTAGTCTACCGTCAATATATGAAGTGAGACTAGCCTGGCCACTGAAACACCGCGCCATTTAAAAAAATTAATCCCGCCGTGTTTGATTCCGTTTTAGGCACCAAAAATGTTATTAACCAAATATATTGCAATAAAACAACAATCATACTCAATGACAATTTCCAAATGATGAAAATTTACTAATCGACAGTCGGTAAAAAAGAGTTTTGTCCGATAATTTTTTCGTATCCCGATGAATCGAACTTTTCTTGTACATTTTAATCGAAAATAATGAGAAATGTCAATAATCATTCTCATTGTTGATGAACCCTTTCGAGAACACCACCATTTTTTGGTAGAACGGTAAAACTTGAGCTTGTTCGATGACCCTCCTTTTCCTTCGCTGAAACACCGATTTTTCTCTGCAGTGTAAACTTCCTTTTTGTAATTTGCTTTTTTTTATCCCCACTTCAGTGTTGAATATGAATTTTCATGGTTCAAAACGCCAGGTAATAGAAACTACGAGCAACAGGGAATCAGTCTTTGCTTCGTAATGGGAAACCCATGATCAAACAACTACGAAATCGTTTTAATTCGTGAATGGACAAAAAGGTTTTGATAAAAAAAATCAATGCACAATTATAATACCCTCCACAGTGTATTTTTGGTGACCTAGATTACATTGAAAATATTAGACGTAACATCGATGTACGAGCTACATATATATACTTTAAATCCTTTTCGTTCAATATACGTTAATAATTAGAATACCTATGCAAGATGCACACATACGCATATATGTAGTATATCGTATTTCGTATAATATATGTGGCTTGGTGGTTTTCGACCGACCTTTCTAACAGACAACATTTATATATGACTTTACTTTTTGTATTTTTTTTTTTTTTTTTATACACGTAGAATAGCATAACGACATCGACAATAATAATGTATGTATGTATAATATATCGACTTCATTTTTAATATGTTTTTCAAAGTTTTTTTTTTCTCTTTCAATCGTAGTTCCGTAAAGTAGCAATTTTTTTTGTTAAAGTACACGAAATTTCTTGTCAACAATTCGCTGCGAATAGCGTCTGTTCGTGAGTTGCAAGGGCTAATATGTTTCGATGAAGAAATAATCTCATCGCGTTCTCGTACGACATACAAGACGCGAGATTCTGAGTGTAGTTTTCTTTTTTCCGTTGCAGTTGGTTTTTTTTTCGGAACTACGAATTTTCAGACGAAATTCGTTGTTCTCGAAATTTCGATCGAACAAACGGTATCGGAAGTTCCAACGAACAAACGGTATCGGTAGCTTGGAAAGTGGAAATAAAATTTGTTTCGCGTTTCGCACGTTGAATGTAAAATTTTCAATCGTTCCTTCTTGCTTTTGTGTCGACTGTTTTTACGGCTCCTCGCAATCTCGCGGGTAGTTTTTACGTATATTAAAAAAAAAAAGTTCATTTTTCTTCATGTCGTTTCTTCGTTCGCTTCTTTCATGTGTTTTTTATGCTTTCACACGTTTCTTCGCCTTATTGTGCATTAAATACTCGATCCTGTGGGCTTTGATGATTCTCTCGAATCCAGACGTTGACTACATTCGTCGGAGGTCGTGCAAAGTCCTCTATGGCTGATATTATTTTTATTATTGTACAATTTCATCTTCTTCTTATTCCGTCATTATTTTATTCTTCCTTTTTCTTCGTTAATTTATCTCGATCCCTCATGGATTTAGTAAGCGTGATTTGCAACGAACAATGCTGTGTCTCCTGCTGCACCACTAACTCCACCCGCGTATTTTCCGAGAGCAGACTCGCTGTTGGCCTGCACAATGTCATGAAAAACGAAAATAAACAAAAAAATAATTAATTTATAATAATTTTATAAATTTGTGAGAATTTTGAGAAAAGCTGAAACTACACGTTAATTTTTTTTGCTTTAGAATGCGACCATAAAATCCTCCCCGAGGGTGCATTAAGGTATAAATTTTTTTTTCGCTGTAATGACTCTGTTGCACTCTCGAGTCTGCAATATTAAGGAGCTACTCAAACTCGAAACTTTCACAATGAACAAAGCCCCAAAGAACTTCTGGAGGTATTTGCTGAGTGTTTTTTTTTGTCTTTATAGAACAATCTTCATAAAAAGGTTCAAACGTTCCGGGGGATTATAAAAATTCCATACAAAGTTTCCTCTAAAAATAACGCAAATACTATTCGTGCAGCTTGAAAACCACACCCGACCTGTCACGGAATAGTTGAACAGAGTTTATTTATACGTCTCGATGCATAATTAGATGAAAGCTCCGTCAAAGCTTCCAGAAAATTCGGTCAACGATATTAAGAAACAAAACACACTTGAAGCTTGTTTTGTTTTTTCCATTTTTTTTTTTCGTTCCATGTCTTTTCAGCTTTTTTAAAAATTGTTATTCCTTTTTGTTAAATGACAAATGTTTTAATTAATCCGACAAAAAGAAAAGTCGCATCCTCTATTTATTCTACGTAAGTGAAGCGAAGAAAAAAATAAAGGACGCAGTAAAGTGCTTGGGTATTTGAGAATATGAGAAAATAATTTTTTTTTAAATCACGGAAATGGGCTTAAAAAATGAAGATGAAAAATCGAGACCGACCAGCTCGTTTTTTTTCACATCGAGTTTTATTAATTTTGGTAGAAAAAAAACTCGAGCAAAGACGTTCGATCGATTTCTCACTCATACTTACACACAATGCTCTAGAGCGTTTGCCACACAGACACAAGAGATGAATCGAGGATTGCTTATTGTTTTTTAGTAGGCATGAGCTTTGACGAAGAGAGAGGCGTCAGCAGCCTTGCTCGATATACTGCCAGCGACGTATTTGCCTTGGCATGCAGCACCATTCGCCTAAACAAGCACACACAATAGTCTTACGTGCACAAGACAAATAAAAATTTGGCCATGCTAACGAGACAACTAATGAAGGAAGTTGCAATTCTTCCGAAAAATCATATTGAATTAAATGGAAAATAATGTCCAATTCAAGATTTTTCGGAACAAAAAAAACGTTACTTCTCCATTGTTGTAAATTTTTTCGCTAGATCTAAAAAGTCGAATTCGTTTGAACATCATGTGCAAAATGTCGTACAAGCTTTATTCGTAGTTCTTTTTTTGGTTTTGAGAAGTCATCTCGAAGCAAGCCAATAACACACACAAAAAAAATCAACATGGAACTACGGAATACTCTAATAATTGGAAAGAAAGTGTAGCAAGAGGAATTAATGAGAACTCTGTTAAATATCAAGTCAACAACATACGTACAAATAAATATCTGGTAAAAAGTAATTAATTAGCAAGAAATGAGGAAATAATTTGCTAAAAAGTAGGAATACATCAAACGAAAGAAATGAAGTGAGGAAACTACACGGAAGATTGCTGAATAAATGTTGAAAATGAAACAATCGTCAGGTGAAAAGTAAACAAATATTTGGCAGTTGAGAATGGATGCTTTACCTTGGCACGTTTGATAAGTTCAGCCTGTCCAGCCGCGATTTGATCGGCTTTTCCACCCCAAGCCCGGAGGACGGATGCTTGAAGAGCACGTCCGTAACTGAAAGTCAAGGCCCATGGTTTCTTGCCCGGGAACTTGTTGATTGCGTCCAAATTGACCGATGCCTCCTCCTCGGATTGTCCACCGCTGAGGAAAGTTACACCAGTGACTGCTGGTGGTACAGTACGACTCAACGCGGTCACGGTAGCCGCTGCAATTTCCATGGGCGTGGCCTTCTTCGGGCAGCTCTGTCCGGGTGTTACCATGTTTGGTTTCAAGAGTGTGCCCTCGAGATAGACATGATGATCGGCCAATGCCTGAAATATCAATAGTTTTTACTGTACTTTTCGGAAACCGAGAAATATTGATATGGAAAAATAAAACCTAAAAAATTCAACCGCGTCTTTTTTCAAATGACATTTGAAATGAACTGCTGGAAAGTTTACCTTGTAAACAGCGGCGAGAACTTCCTCGGTGACTTGTTGGCAACGTGCAAGGTCGTGGTCACCATCGGGAAGAATTTCGGGTTCGACGATCGGTACGATTCTCGCGCTTTGACAGATCGAAGCGTAGCGAGCGAGTACGTTGGCGTTTTCAAGGATAGCGAGTTTGCTCGGGCAGTCCTTTTTTATCTTGAGAACGCATCTCCACTTGGCGAATTGGCAACCGTCCTTCTTGTACTGAATGCACCGAGCCTGAAGGTCATCAAGACCCTGGGTGGTGCATTCGTCGTCAGTTCCGAAAAGTGGTACAACACCCTTGTCAACTTTGATTCCCGGCAGAATTCCACGTTCCTTCATCAATTGGACGAAGGGCGTACCATCGTCCGCGCTCTGGTAAAGAGTCTCGTGGAAGAGGATCACACCCGAAATGTGGCTGCTGATGGCTTCCTATGATTCGATCAATTTATCGATTTAAAAAAAAAAAACACATTTTTTTTTCTCGAGCGAATAAATAAAATAATAAAAATACTGATCGTTGAGTTAAAAACGATTTCCAAGACATTGAAGACTTTGCAAAAATTTTCCCCATCAACGATGACCATTAAACGAACGGAAATGAGCCTGAAAAATCACCTTGTTCGCGGTGAAGAGAAGTTGTCGGTAAGCTTTGCGATTTGCCTCGTTGTTCTCGACGTTGATGTCCTGGAGACGTTTGCCAATCGTCGTGGTCGACTCATCGGCAGCTAGGATTCCTTTTCCCGGTGCAACGATTTGTTCGGCTATTTGCTTGAGCTCGGCCTTGAGCTCAGGATCGGCTCTGTCATACTTGTCAGCTGGCATTTTCTGTAAAAATATAAAATCCAAATTGAATAATACGAACTTGTTGAATAATTGCAAAAGTGTTGGTCCATTAATTTCTATTATGGAGTGACGATGGAGCTTACAAATTCCATCCCCTTTCATTCGTCTAATTGAATTTCCATGCACAACTCCCAGCACTTTAGTAATTATAATAAATTTCAAGCTCACCCAAACTCACTCAATACGAATACGTACGCAAGTGTATCAAGTAAATTCGTAATTATGCAAATGTACTGTTTTGTGGATATAATAACATGTATAATGGGATTATTCCCAGCACATAATATTTGTCTACGATAAAGAAAGATAAAGATGAAAATAAATACCCGAAGAATTTTGATTGGAAAAAAATGTCATTACGATTAGGCGGACGGTGAATAAATCATTGACGACATAAAAAAATCGAGGTATCGAGTTATCGCTGCGAAATGGAATATCTTTCGAATTTTTGATTGATCGAAATGACGCCGGTGATTCTTAAATATGGCTGAAAAATAACAGTTTCGTTTATTTTTTAAGCAACGAGTATATTCACCAAATAATGGAACCTTATTCGTCTGGACGAATCGAGAAATCAACATTTTGTGAAATAATGCTTGTATTTTCCTTGAATACCAACTTTTCCGATCGATAATGCGGATTTTTTTTTTACTCAACGTCATGTGAAAATGTACGTTTTGTTTCGCGTTTGAGAATAGGATCGACAGGGTTCGTACAACGCGTTGAAAAGGTCGATCCACTGCGTCAAAGGGAGTCTATTGAAGGTGCAATAAAAGTCTCACGTTGTCGGGGTTCGACTCTCGGCTTTGTAACGCGTCTCTTTTTCTGATGCACATATACGAAAGGGTCTCGTATCACCTCCTATCGACAGATATTGCGAAATACTGGTTCAAGTGGAAAGACTATTAATTTACGACGTCCGATACGACCTTTTTTTCTTCTTGTGCTTATTTTATGAGGGGCTTGGATAAAAAATCTTCCTTTTAACCCGTTTTCTTAATCCAGTTTCACTCGTGGAACAAGTTTATTGCGCGAATTTGCGTCATGCTTACAATATTTCAACTCTAAGACTTTCTCTCTGATCTTCGAACTATAATAATAACGTGAAAATAACATTTTTCCATAATTTTTTTTCCCAACAGCCAATTTTTGAGTAGCAACTGTTTCTGATCCTCGGAAACAGAAAATTTTACAACTTTCACAATATGTCAATGAAATTTATGAAATTGAAGATTCTTTCTATCGAATTCAGGGACTTTGTCAGATTTTTTGAAAAAGACGATAATCTTACCTCAATCTCTTCGTTCTGGCGACTTTGAAAATTGGCGAAACCGTAAACAACGATGATTTGGTGTTGAAAATCAAAATCAACAGACCGACAAAATATACGATACGATCGCTCCCACGTTAATTTTTGCTTCTACTCTCTTTCCGAATAGACGGTCCAACGATTAGACAAAAAATAGCGTTTACGTGTCGAGGATTCGAAAGGCAAAAAGATACTCACGTATACCGTACGGAACGTTTATTTGAATACGCTTTTGATAATGTGGATAAATCCGACACATGTTTATAATTATACGGTAAATATGTTTATAACGACAAGTTTTACGTGGTGATACAGGACTGGATAACGGAATACGCTTTGACGGAGTGTTTCTCGATCGTAGCTCCGATTAATTGGTTACAGCTGTACACGATTATTAAATGGAAATACATCGAGAAATATCGAGAAAAAAGATTGTATAAGTTGTTTGTTTTTGTTTTGTTGTTTCAATAGGTATTATTAAGTCACCGATTGAACGTTCGGCGACGAACGTCGACCCCGTCCATCGGTTACCCGAGAGCCGGGAACTTTTAGACGAGGCCTCGCACCATCTCGACTACATTTTGTTTTTCCGTTTGTTTTTTCGCCTCCCGCTACACGAGTTTTTCGAAATCTACACCATAGCGAGTCCGCCGGTTCAATGAGACGCGTTTACAGACTCGCTTCCAGTCGTTAAGCAGGGATTAAGCTCTGGAAGAATCCTCTCAATCGGGAGGAGAGTTCGCCAAGAGAGCGAACCCTCGACTGACGCAGTGCCGTAACACCGGCGAGGGTTGCTGGTCGGGAAAATTGAGAGCCAGAGAGAGAGGGCAAGCCCGCAATGCACCACGCGCAGACGTTCTGGGCTTTGGGCGAATTATCTCCCTGGTGAATGCCTTCTATGTCTACGGGAACCCTGCGTGAATTCGTGCCTGCGTCTACCTCTCACTCTCCTCGCTATACCCACCTGCTTGCCTCCCTTCGTTCCTCCTTCTTTTCAGTACCATTTATAAGCAAGCAAATTTTTTTCCGATCCATCTCATGGCTCATGCCATCCACTCGAACACGGTGACAAGGATCCTCGAGTCATCCGTTTTTCACTCTTTGCGAAAACACACCAACCGAGTCTCTCGAGTTCATAAAAAAAAAAAAAAAAAAAAAAAAAAAACAACAAGGGAAACTCTTCTCCCATTGATAATACGAACGATGGAAATCTCCGGGAGATTATTATTGCAGAAGATAAATCTTATATTGAAAAGCTCCATTCTAGCCGAGTGAATAGCTTTTGGAAAACTGCCAGACCAGCGTTTGAATATTAAAGTTTTGCGTCATTTTGGGCTTGAGTCTCACAACCACCGAGGAATATTCAGCCCCGGACGACAAATTCTTCTTTTTCATCTCACGGAACAAAAAATTATCGCCGAAATTGCTCCTTAGTCATTTTCTTTGAGACCTACGATCGATATTCGAAATTTACTGACTTTACACCACCAGCTTCGAGAATCTATGGCCGGACATATTTGACCGGAATGAGGTCGGAGGACGTGACTCTTTTTTTCCAATTATCCCAACACCTTCATTTTTCCCGTTCGAACAACTCCAGGCTTTCAACTCTGTCAGACGCTTGCCTTCTTCATCTTTGTTAGCGAAATTCCGTGGCAAGAAACTCAACTGGACATACAATCAATTGCAACACGAGCGAACCAAAAGTCATTCCTTCCCAGAAGTAATCCCTAAATCCTCATCTCGCTTTTTCCTCTGTGTCGTTTCTGAGTGAGTACAATTTTTCTCATTTCTTACCCAAGAATTTCGTTCCTTTCATTAGTCAAGGTAAAATTCTTCTTTTGTTTTTATTACGGTTGTCTCGCAGCAACCTTTCTTTATTTCAACTAATCCAATTACAAACGTGGCACTCGGATCATCTCGTATTTCTTCTTTACCGAGACTCCCAATTCTCGGAATTTTCTATTTTCACAATTCTAATTGGCCGGTCTTGCTTTTTGTGTAAGTTTTTCGTAGCTGCATAAATGCTCTCCAGGAAAATGCGACAAAGTTCTTCCGACTACGTTCGCGGAGACAATCAATAGAGAGGAACCGATGGTCGTCTCTTGAGCTCACAAATTTCAGGTTATTTTCGTATTGAAAGTTGTTACGGAGTGAAATAAATTCTGGAATTTTATCCATTGTTTTTAAATCGAATGAGCGTCATTTAAAATGTTTGTTTTAATCAATTTCAATTTTTTCAACTTTTCCCCGCGATAAAGAACAAAAAAATTGCATTTTTCTGACAAATTCGTTGAGGTCGTAAATTATCGACAAGGAAATCAAATTGTTGAGAATTTAAAAAAAAATCGATGAATACACGAAAAGAACGACTTTATCGATATCTCGAGGTTTTAGGGAATTTCTATATTTTTAATGTCGACGCCACAGCTTATCTTTCAAGATATACGAAAATATGTTTGGCCGCTTCTCGCGCAAAAACCACGGAACCACTTGCGATGAATCCTCCATAGGAACAAAGCTCATGAATCTAAATACGATGTTTGAGGATAATTGAAAAAGAAGAAGAATGAGCAGTGACTGAGGTTTGAATTCCGAAAAAAATGAGTTACCGCAAATTCAGAAGATTGAAAAACTTGGGAATTTCATCATTTTTAATTTTTCTCTCAAGTACTTAAGAGGGAAAACACAGGATTATATTTCTCATCAGGAATGACGCTCCGGATGAAGCTAGTTGGTTGTAAATCTTAATAACTCGACTAATAACTTCCGCTTGGGGTATTCAATTGATAAAAATCAGTTTCGTTGTAACTATTGAAATGTTTGTTTACAGGAAATGGCTCGTTTGCATGTATCAGGGTTGAGAATACATCGTTATTATTTTAGAATCGAAATGCGGCTGAACATGAGTTTTGGCGATATATCTGCGGTTATGGGTACATATCCATGTATTATAACGTCGTCTTTCATAGCGTCGTGCAGTCATGAACGAATGCGGACGTCGGAGTCATTCATAGAGAAATATATAGACTCCACGGTAACGCCAATTCAGTTGGAATAATGGCTCGAGGCGGTGGCATCCATTGTAGTGGAACAAGTTCTATTAGAAGTTCGACTAGTCGAGAAGAACGAGAGGACGAGGGTTATTGATGTACCAGAACGTATTACACGCGTGTAGATCGCTCCGAGGGAAGGAAAATCTACGAGTTTTCCTACAAAAGTAAAAAATTTCTCAAAAAATCGTCATTTTCTTGATTCCGAAAAACTTTGAATGGCACAAACTTGTTCGGAGAAAAGTGACTTTACGAAACTTTTCAATTCTTCCCCCAAGAAAATTGGCTGAACAAAGTTTCGAGCACAGGATGAGTGAAAATTTCTCCAGTCGCCTCGAAACCTTAGAATGTAAAATGAGTTCTCAACGGGCACTCGCGATGTAATGTCGCGCGTAATAATCGTTAAAAGGTTTGTTCCTATTCATCAACGTAATTCACTCCTTTCGCTCGTTATTACGAACAACTTCGAAACGTGCAAATTTCATTTGCCGCCGTAGCTCCTCAGCATTCATACTGCTCGAACGATATTTTTCCATCAAACAGTTGAAAAAACATTTCTTCAGAGAACCATCATGGGAAAATGTATTTCAATTGGGAAACCAGAGTTGCTGTCTACTTTTCATTTGCAGAGTTCAAAAAAATACGCCTCAGGGAATTTTCATGAAATGCTTCGATCGAAGAAAAATTTGTTTCAATATCGTTCGAGTTTTTGATTGCCCTTGCGCATACTCTTACGAGTTTTTACTCCTGGACCTAATTTCTACTGATTTCCAGTTGGTTGGCACCGGAGACAAAGAAAAATCCAAAATTTCAGAGATTTTAACGAACTAAGTTTTCGTTACGTCGTATTAAATTTTGGCATGCTCGAGCGTTGGCAACAATGTCTCAAAAAATGCTTTTCGACTCCATCCCGAACCGAGGGAATGTGATCGTACTCAGAGCTCATATGAGTGACACAACTCCTACGTTTTGAATTTTTTTAACCTACACTTATAGCAGCTCTCGCGGTTATTTTCGAGCGGATCTGTTCCATCGCTTCGCCAGGGTCCCCAAAGATCCGAAAATATCGACATTTGTTATCTTCGTTACTGTACGACTCTCCGTTTCCGAGACTCCTATGAGCTTCGGACTTTGACATTGAGTGAAAGCGACGAGGTCGCCAACGATTACATTTCTTTGAGTAGAAAACTTAATTTTTCGAAGCTTTCGTCGATTTTATAACATTTTCATCGTCGTATGCGATTTTTACGTCCATCATTCTCGTAGTTATGAAAAAAACGAAGGAAACGATGTGTAATTCGACCGAATGATCACAAAGGAAAAATGTTTCATCGTCGAGGGATAAGCCTCCGGACGAGAAATTTCACTTCATAGTATTGCGTGATGAATAAAAAGAATTGGAATTTCATTGTGCTCCTGTTTGCTTAAGAGAAGAATATTTGCTAGCGAAATTCGACGTGGTTATATTTTTGTTCACGTCCAGCGATAGGAATTCGAATAGAATGTGAACGAGAGGTTATGTCTCGTCGTTCGCGATCAAAAATAAACATGTTTTCAACGATTTTCCAATTGCCATGCACATTGATCTCTCTCTCTATTGTCATTTCAACATTCGTGTGGTCAACATTTGACATCGGCATAGAACCTACACAGAAACTTGTAGTGTGTGTGGTTCGCTCGTTTCGTCAAACCTTCCGGGAATTCCCGGCTCTTTCGACGCATACCTACGAGCCGCTCCACGCCAACACGACCGCTATGTGACCTTCAGCTTCTTCGATCTTTCGCCTAAATTTCTACCTTCCACCTTCACCTCTTGTGCAGTTTCGACCTTTCCGAGCGTATTTATCATGCGCCCAATAGTCCCAGACGTGCCCTAATTTTCCTAAATTTATTGTTTGTTATTTTCAATTCGTGAAAAAAAAGTGAAAATATTGGACGTTCCGAAATAAATTTGAAGAATAATTGGATTGAAAATACAAGTGGCAGACGTCGAAACAACGTCAAATCCGCCATGGATTCCATTGTGTATTTTATCATCAAATATACGTCGAGAAACACGAGAGTAAAGGAAAAATTCACGATCGGAACGAATAACACGAGGATGACATGTCCTGCGTGCTGCGTGTATACACCCTTGGCATGTGTAATACGTTCGGAGGGATTGACGAAAAGAGAAAACCACGAGATGGGATGTCTCCTCGTCGTTGAACGAGGGAGTAACGGTGGAGGGGTCGATAGCTAGGAGTACGAGTTTGCGCCGGTCTATTCGGTGCGCAGAACCCAAATTGTTGGCCTCCGTCCTGGTGATATCTCGCAAACCCAAATGAATATCAATGAACCCTCTCCGCACTTTTCAACCCTAAAATTATCGAACATTCATCTGAACTTCGTACCCACAAGTTTTTATAAAACATCGTTCAACCTGAATAGGAATGTGAAAATTAAGTTCAGAGCGGGAGCTCATCGTGTCGAAAGTTTTCAACATAACAATCGCGTGCTAATGAAGCAAAATCGCAAAAAATCAATAACGAGATTATTACGTTGAAAATTCGCGTGTCTGGCTAATAATCAGCGATTAGAAATTTCAACGAAAACATTCCCATCGGTTAGAACACTGTCGACCCTAACCCGGTACATACGAAGTTGACCCTAAACTCTCACAATCTATTTTCCCGAACATAAACTCTACAGCAGGATCGAAAACGACTCAAATCTTCTCTATGACGTAAAAAAGTTCATTTTATGCAACAATGAGATTTCATCGTACTCTATTCTCTTCCGTTTTCAATGAAGAAGAGAATGACGTATGATAAAGTCGCATCGAGTGAAAATCTTCTGAAGAAAATTGTATAAAAAAAAAATTCCGAAAAAAAATTAAAAAAATGAATATTTCGATCGAAAAAATCACGTTTGAATTTTGACCCTCGTTCATACGGTACAGGATATAAAGAGGCCGACTATTACACTCGGTTTCGTAATGCAATCGCATCGGTTTGACGTTCAAGCCAGTCAAAAGCCAAAATGAAAAGAAAAAAACAACATCGATGGTAAACATAGATGATGGAGGAGTCTATATTTGACGTGGCGTGACGCGATTGCGCGAGCCATGACCCCTGAGTTACCTACAGTCGTTCGGAGACTTCGTATCCTCACAGTAAAGCAGGATCGGTCGTCCTTACCGGGTTCTTGCTCAGCTAACCTCACAGTATCTTCAAGGATGTTTTTTGGAATGGTGACCGGAGAAAGTTTTACTAAAATTTTGTGTGTCGATGTACGAAAAACAACGTCTGACAGAAAATCAAGAACTTGTATTCGAATCGTTATCGTTATTGTGACGCATTCAGATTTGCGCCATGTTTTCCTCATTTCTCCGGTTATTCATTTATTATTTTCTTTTTATTTATCTTCAATTATCGGGAAGGAATTAAGCAAATTACTGACGAATTGTATTAAAAAAAACCGTACGACAAGGTCGTACAGACTTCACGAGTTCAAACCCCTCAAAAACAATAAAATGTTCATAAAACTTTAAAAGTTTCTCTACTAGATTTAGATCGAGTTGAAAAATCGACAAAATAAAAAAAAATATCGCGTCTTCGCGTCGAACCAGACGAGTTGATAACTTTCACGAATCTTATCACTTGAGGTCGAAAAAAATGTAATCAAAGCCAACGGGCCCGACATTTTGAGGTTAGTCATGGAAAATTTCGACTCGAAGTGAAATCTGCGACTTTCAAAGTCACTGAATGTCGTTGAGAATCGAATGGACAAGATTGTTGCTTTGGTAGACAGCCAAGACCGTTTCGTCTGAATCTCGAGTGAAAAAGTGCTGTAAGAGTGATAAGTGGTGCAATAATCAACGAACCAAAAAACTTATGCGATGACTTCACACTCTGCCGGGTGGTATTGTCGATAGAGATTTGGCAAGAATGTTACGCGTCGAATCCAATTGAGCAACAAGTTTTGATCCAAAATAATATTTCTAATTCGAACCGTGAGCTATCTCTTCGCACGAATCGATTCGTCATTATTTCAGTCAACTCGAACATCCGAAATAAAAACTTCGACGCAATTGCATACTTCGATGTAGTGAGTTCATGAATTTTCAGTGAGAATTGTTAGTTCAATTCTGTACCTCGTTTATATTTCTTTCGCAGTTGAACAACGATCGATCGATCGATGAGCGAAATACGAATCGAATTTGTACTCATTGTTACGAAAACTTGCCTGTGGAAAGAACTTTTGTACGTAAAAATGAATAAAAAATAAGAAAACATCCTTCGAGAAAATGCACGTGGTTATCTATGAATTTCTCGTGAACGTCGCGTAGATCGTTAATCAGCTCGAACATTGTTCGTGGGGAGCGCGTGCGCGGGCTAGTGTTGCGCGAGATTCTATAACCTTAACGTTGCATAATTGACCACGATGCATTGAGATGCAAGCAACGAGTATTCCGCGTGAACATCGCTGGAGCGGCTTCTCTCCGATCATGTGAACCGAAAATATAGTTGTCACTCAAATGATAATGTTTGACGATACGTTGATATCACACGAATGCACGTATACATGCTCGCAACTATAAATACACGAGAGAGTGAAAGTAGTATCGATGAAATTGCGAACAGTCAAAAGAATAAATTTCCCTAAATTTTTATTCATTTCGAAAATCGTACCACTAGTTCGGAGTTAGAAAAGTTTCAAAAAAATTGATCCATATTGTGATCGAATATTTGAGTATTTACTTATCGAATGACCCGATGGTAGTCAAGACTTACGTCACCTTGACAACACCCTTGGGAACTTGTTGAAAAATCGAAGTTTGGTCGAAAAATAACACGAATATATTTTATTTATATTTTTCTCGCTTTCTGATTTCATCAAACTCCGAAAAACATTTGTGATAAGGAATCATTGTGTCGAGAACTCCGGTCGTTACACTGATCCAAATGTCAGTCAAGGTCATGGCGCTTCTAAGGCATTAGGCTTTTCCGATGGAACACAGAGAATCGTTATTTTATAGTGGAAATTCTTCGATTTGTGAAAAATGGATTTGTCGACGTAATTTGTGTTTGCTCAGGAAACTCCTAGGTTCTATTTGTTTTCAGAGAAAGTGTCGGAAAAGTGTATTTCGACAAGTACTTACGTGCTTCGGAGATTTGTGCTGTACGCGAACGACGGGGAACCGTTGAATGGATCGACGACGAGTGAGCTACTGGTCGTGTTCAAAGTCTCGTATGTGTCCAAAGTCGCGCCGGCGCAATCCCACTCTCATCCGAGCTTCTGATTTCCCTCTCTTTCTACCTCACGTTTCACGCGTTTACGATCCGCTTGTTCTCAACCTCCCGTTATCTCGAGGCCTCACTACGTCATAACTTGCGAATCAGGGACGTAGCAACGAATGTCAAATTCACCCTTTATTTTCTCGCCAAATGCAACTTCAAATTTCCCGCCATCCAATCGCTCGAACAGCAATTCCTTGCTTTTACACATCTGGCCAAGTGTTTGGATTATTAAAAATTGTGCATTTCATGAAGAGAGTGATTTTATAACCTCAAAAATTATTTTTTTACGATTCCACGTTGAAATTGAACTCTTCGTCATCGCAAAAGAACGGCTGGCATTTGATTTTTGTTTTCTCGTCTAGATACGTTACTGAATGTTTGTAACCACGTGGTGATCAGAAACGCTCGGTAGGGACGTCCTGGGTTGTGACGACATATCGATCGGAGAAACGTTTGCGAGAGCGCACGAAACTTTTAGTGCGTATAGCATCATTCGAAGCAACACCGAGTGACTCAAACTCGCGGCGTTTGAGAACCACTTTTCTAGAGGTCAATCAAGGTCACCTTCTTTGACATTCAAAGGAGAATCATTGACAGTGACAGCTTTTTTCATTGCTAAGGCTAATGCACCTTGCAACATGTTCATTCTCATTGCAATGCACATACCCAATTGTCACCAATTGGTTTATTACACATTAACCAAAAATTTCGTTGAAGTCTCTCCGACATCCTCCAAACATTCCGAATTACGAAAAAATTTGTTTTTCCGCATCTGAACGATTAATATTCATATAATTGTGTAAAATTAATAAAAATATTCCAAAAATATTGAAATTTCGCGCGAACGATAAAAAAAAATAAACTAAAAAATATTTCACCTTCAAATATTTTTTTAAAAATAAACGAACTTCAACTCATCAGTCGCTTAGAACGCAAAAAAATCGAAATACCATGGAAATAGCTATTTTCAAAACACGCTGTGGTGCGGTAGAGCTCACTGCTCAAAACATTGTTTTCATATTCGTAAAGTTTCCGAAAATTATGGCCCCAGAATATCGAGAAAAAAAACTTCTATTTTCATGAAAATTTGACGGTTTAATCGTAGTTTTTTCACAAAACAAAAGTAAAAAATAACAAAACGAGAATTAATTTAGTAAAAATATTCGAAAAATGCTTAAAAAAAAATGTCCAGCGACGCGATCGATTTTCAAAGCTTCACTGTCGCTTTCAGCCCTTTTTTCGTTGGTTCTTGTTCAAGTGTGGGCGGACGAAGCTTCATATATTTTCGTTTATTGTGAAAAATCAGTCGCCATCCGAATTGTCCGGAATTCTCATACATTTTTGAAATTCATCGATGTCCAATTTTCCCTGCGACGCTTCAGAGCATTGTTTAGCTCTGTTGAGAAAAACGGCCTGGGCATCGGCGATTTTTTCAGGTTTTCCTTCCCATGCAAGTCCAGCCGCGTTCTAAATGGAAGGAAATGAAATAATGTCTTTCCAAATATCCGCAAGCATCGATGTGTACGAAGGAATATTTTGGGAAAGTGGAAAATGCTGACGTTCGTAAAAATCCAAAATATAATGATCCTGCAGTGTTGCTAGGGAATTGAACGAACGAAAAACTCAATTTTACAGAGAGAAAACGTACGTGCAAGGCACGCCCATAGCAAAAAGACAAAGTCCAAGAAATTTTGCCTTCGGCACGAACGATAGCGTTGAGATTCAGAACGGCATCTTCGTCAGATTGTCCACCGTTTAAAAACATAATTGTCGGAACAGCCGATGGAACGGTTCGTCGTAAAGCAGTGAGTGTAAAATCAGCGACAATCTTGAAAAAAAAAAAAAGATAAAAACGAAATCATTTCAATGACAAGACTATCGGGCAGTCTGCCCGGACGAATTCCTTAAAGATTCTTTTATCCTTCTCTCTCTCTCTCTCTCTGCATCTCTCTTTCTATCTCGTTGTCGTACTTGTGGCTTGCAAAATTTGGCGTTTTGGATTCCTGCCAAGACCATCGCTGGTGTCAGGATGAGACCCTCTAGGAACACGTGGTGTTCCACCATAGCACGAAAGAGGGCCGAGAGCACTTCCTCGTGAACTTCTAACGCTCTTGGCATTTCATGCTCACCGGTTGTCAGTATTTCAGGTTCTATCACTGGCACGAGCCTCGCACTTTGGGCAATCGTCGCAAACCTGTGCGCCTCACCAAGCATTGTCTATCAGATGTTTTGTTGAAAAACCCTGACTGTCGCGTCGAACAACGATTTTGACCCAAGACCGTTTGGCAAACCCAACAACAAGGTCAAAAACGACCCTGACGTTCTTTTCAGCATAAAACGTTTCTCGTACACGATAATGCAACTTTATGCCATACCATTCTCTACGTTTTTTCACAACGAATCGAATGGTTTATAATAAAACGCCGTTCGGTAGATATTCCATGATAAAAACTCCATCGAACGAAAAAACGAGTTCGAAAAATTATCATTTAGTTAAAAAGTTGGTGGCCTTTCTGACCCCGTTGTAGAGGCTCAGATAAAACACGAATTTTTGAATGCACACGATATGCTAAGATCATCTTTCACCTTGCAAGAACATGCGCGTTCTCATGAACTGCCAATGTGCTTGGTCGATTATCCGACAATTTATAAGTACATCGCCATGTCGCAAAATGGCAACCGTCCTTTTTGTACTGCATACATCTTTCCTGAAGATTGTCCAAGCCCTCAGTCGTATCTTCGTTCATTGTCCCAAAAAGACAGACCGTTCCCTTGTCAGCTTTTATCCCAGCAATTATATTTCTTTCTTGCAAAAAGTCGATGAAATCTTTGCCATTTGACGATTTCTGATAGAGAGCTTCGTTATTCAGAACAACGCCACTTATGAACTGGCCGACTTGAGACTGTACTGAAAAATTCAAAAAACCGTCAACACGTTCGAAAAATTCTTATTTGCAAATAATTTCGTCGAGAAACTGAAAAATAATCGTCGAATTTTGAGTTGACAATAAAATTCTCGAGGAAATGTCGATCGGAAAAGTGTAACGTAATGTTTCAATCTTTGCCGGAATACAAATACGAACGCGCGTCAAGAATCGCTTACACTTCTAATTTATATCTCCTCAGTTACTGTCAACGCGTGAGAATTTTCGTAAAACAAACAAAAAGACCTTGTCCGCGGACAAAAGCATTTCTCTGTAATCTCTGCGCGCAGTTTCCGTGTTCTCTATACGAATTTCTCGGAATTTTGAATCTAGCGATGAAGACGATTCGTCAAGAGCCCAAATTCCTTTTCCTGGGACACTCAAACTTTCCACGATCTTTTGCAGCTCTTGCTGCAGAGCTGGGTCGACTTTGGTATACTTCGTCACCGAATCAGCGACCTGTGTTCAATTTTTAACTTTTTACGAGAGTTGCGAATAAAATCGTCGACATTAATATTTGCACTCTGAAGCACAATGTTTTATTTATACTGAATCATTTTCGACATATATTTGGCGATAATGTAAAACTGTGAGCTTCGAAACAACGTGAACGAAACAAATATTCTAGGAATTGCTCGTGTTTCTCATTTCCTTAGAATCTAGTTTTTCCTCCACATGCTTGGAACAGTTTGAAAGAGAAAGCTCATTGAGCAACTTGTTTTGACTCTGTTGACTACGAGACCGCAGGGGCAAGAAGATAGCTGTATCGTTTTCGAAAAAGTTCACGATATCATTCCAACGACATTTACGTATTTTATATCGCAAGAGTTTTTAAATTTCTCAACTCAAGTCATCGTGTTATCGCGTATCAAGCTAAGTGGATGTAAAAAATGTTTTGTACACAGAGTTCACTTAAAGCAATTTGAACGAGGAGGCTCGACCAAAGATTATAGTGTTTACCCACTCGATTCCTTATCTATAACCCAAAATTGATTTATTACGTTTATTTACACTCGATGAAGATCGAGAGGAGAAACTTGACATAATAACAACGAACCTTTTGCCTGCAATTGCATTTTCCTCCAAAACGAGCCATATCAACAGGTTGACGATTCAATTTTAAATTTTGTACAATATTTGTCAAAGCAGTCAAGAAAATAAAGGTTCATCGAAAAACGTGGTAATTCATTTTGACAGAAATCCACTTCCAAATAAATGAATACAAAAGTCTGTGAAGGAATCAAACGAAAACAAAACATACGCGCGTATGTTTGTTCGATGTTCCTTCCTTATGAATGCACCTTTCAGCTGCTTATTATGCAAAATATAATCAAGTTTCAATATTTACTGAGTCGAGAGCCTTCAATTTCTTCCAGCACATCTTCCACATCATTATTCCATGCCTGCAATCGACAAGTTATCAAAAATATTTCTTTACCTTAAAATCATCAATTTTAGCAATAAATTTCGAATTTTTCATATTTTAATATGGTGTCGGAAAATTCTTATTGAATTTTGCACGTATTCGTGTGAATACAGTTCAATCCGGGGTAATACAGTTCGTCCTTTAGGACGAGAGTTTGCGAGAAATAAAATGAAATTCACTTGAAATCTTTATTTTGATGGTTCTTTGGCAATCGAGTCAGGCGGTGCTGCCCCTAGCGGAACTGACACGATATTAACAAACTCGTGAAACGTTCCTTTCGTTACGCCTATGTTCAGATTCACAACACTGGCGTATTTGTCGTAAAATCGAACACATTACGGTTTTAATGTTATTAAAGTGTAAATAAACTTGCTACGTCGTGTCGTGTAATTTGTAACTGAAAAACTGACACAGTAATCATTGAAAAAAATATGGATATATATATATATATATATATTTAAAAACAAACAAATATCAGGCTTGAAATTCTCAACTCGTAGGGTTAATTTTCGTATGGTGTCGAAGAGCAAAAATTCAAAATAAACAATTGAGAATTGTGCCTTAACCTCTCTGTCGGGAAAGAACAGAAGTATCTATTCTTACAATTCGATTATCGCTGAAGAACGTACATATATATCTACACACAAATACATACATGTATATAATGTAGCTCTCGTGGTCGCTAATTGCATTAGCTAAAGTGAATTTACTAGCAAACCGGCTTTTTCAATCTCCACGAGGATGGTCGCGATGTTTTTATCAAAATAATAAGAAATTCAACGTTAAATCGTATTTTTGTTGTTTCTGTAAAGAAAAAAAAACTTTTATACCTTTGCTATGAGTGGCAGAGTGGAACACAAGTCCAGAACAACTGGACGTTCTACAGAAAGGCATGGAAGAAAGAAAAAGTCGAAAAAGCGTTCCAGTTCGTCTTCGGATCATTGCGTAACAGTTCCAGGCCAAAGAAACGCTTGTGGTAAGGGCAAAAGACAAAGATCACGAAAAAAGAAACGTCGTAGAAGTTATTCCAGTGATTCCAGTTCAAGCGAGGCGAGCTGGATCAAACTTAAACTAGAAACAAAGTCCAAACAGTTGCTTGGCGAGCGTCCTGAGTTTAGTAGAAATGCCAGTCGCATTTACGACTCTGGAGTGCCTCGGGATAATCGAGGCCAAATGTTGCTCGGCTCGCAATCGAGAGAACAAAAAAATGGGACAGTACCAAGATCGCTTTTAGGAATGATGAAACGCCGAGTACTGAGTCCACCGGATGCCAAAGCCAGAAAAGAATTGTCCCGAAGGCGTTCTCACTCTAGTCAAGCCGCTAAGAAATCCGGCAAGTCTCGAAAGAGGAGGCGATCTTTGTCACGTTCTAGTTCGTCGAGCGACAGCAGCTCCAGTGAGAGTTCCAGCTCCAGCGAGAGTTCCAGTGACTCCAGTTCCAGTAGCATTGCCAGTTCCGAGGAACGAAGAAGAAAGAAGCGAAGAAAGAAGAAGAAACTCGCCAAGAAAGTTACGAGACGAGAGGAAAAGAAACGAAAGGAAGAAAGACGCAAGTTGAAGAAGATGATCAAGGTGAAATCTGGAGTGCCCGTCGTACAAGAGATCAAACGTCAAATGATCAAAGCACCAGAGGACAGACTTCTCAAAGCAATTAATGTGGAACTAGCCGATCGGGCTAGAGCCATGGCTCCCATGACCCGAGAAGAATGGGAGAAAAAACAGAGCGTCGTAAGAAGAGTTTACGACGAAGCGACTGGACGTCAGAGGTCAATCTTCACTAATTATTTTTGCAATATTAAATCGCTGTCATTCGAATAGAAGAAAATATCCACAAATATTTCAATGTTATTTTCTTGCATTACAGGTTGATCAAGGGAGATGGCGAAGTGTTGGAAGAAATTGTCAGTAGAGATAGACACATGGCGATAAACAAAAAAGCTACCAAAGGTGATGGAGAGTTTTTCCAATCACGTCTATCGCTCAATAAGTGATCTCGTGTACCATATTTTACAATAAATTTAAGAAAAAATCACACCGAGTTGACTATTCAGTTGTATACTTCGTTTCATTAGTGGACATTATGTCTGTTCTGTGCTTAATTCGCGCGTATTCAATAGACAAATAACAATCACGTTTTTTTGCAAGCATGAAGCATCTCTCGAGGCTCAAGTTATTGAGGCATCTAAATTATTCTCTGATCTCGAATAGCACCGTTTTAGGTGCTTGGTCGAAAATTGTACAGACTCGGGGAAAAAAAAGATTATTTTCGTCGAAATTCCAAGGCATTCTTATATTATCTCGACGATGTTTCTGCTTTTCGTCAGTGTAGGAAGGTTCTCTTAAGCATCAGTTTTACTCTATAACAAAAATATATTTTCTTTCTTTGCATTTGCTTTCGTTCAAAACGTCTACGTATAAATTGTGAAGAAAGTTGGCCGGTACGTTAAGCCCGTTAACAACTCCAATGACTGACTCACAAGAGCATCTCAGAAACTCGTTGAATTTTTGCATTCAAAGTCATATCTTTTCATTTCCTCGAAATATCGAAGAAGCCACGAAAAACGTGTATTCCTCTGGTACCTTCGGATGAGTGAGTTTTCCCCCAAGTTTCAAGGATTCGTCGTGAGCTATTAAGTACACTGATCGAGCTGCTACTACTTCATCTTTCAGAGTTGGTGCACCAACTTTTGCAAAATACAAGAACTTTAATAACCTCGCTCAAGATTTTGGGTCGAGATTCGTCTTTCTTTGCGACTGGGTCGAAAAATGTAATAGACGAAATACGAAAAGTTAGAGTACAAGGAATGCTCACTGTGTACAAATCTATAGAAGGGACCAGAGAGCTTGTACCTTGCGTAGTGGCAGATGTTCTGCCAGTGATTGTCCCGCTATGATTCATTGCTCGTGCAGTACGATTTGTGCCACTGAAAGGAAAGAAATATTTTTTTAAAAAATCTCTAAAAATTGTAGCTTTGAATACGTGAAACTAAAAAAATGTCGAAATTATGATCAATTGCTCATCAGAATACGATGGAAACACAAACCCAGAATTCCTTTCTTTCGTTTTTCAAGCAACACGATCACTTCTCAAAGAAATTCAACCGTGATTCAAGAACATTTTTTTTTCAAAGATCGCGGTCCAGATAGTTCCCTTCGGCACCATGTCTCCGTTATAGTCTGAAGATTCCCTGGGCGGTTTGCCAACTGGTCGCTTATTGCTTGCCGGTTGAAAAGGAGCTAGTCCTCTTTGCCGACGTGGTGGCTGATAGCGAAGCTGTTCAGCGTTAGCCCTTGCAAGGTAACTGCATTGATTGTTTTTTCTTCTTGAAATCTCTTGGTGGTCGACTGTTGGGGTTCGTTAGCTCCACTGAGTTAGCCCTCTCAAGTTGACAAAATTAATTTTTTTTTTTTACAAATCTGTTGGGGGTCGTTCGGTGGTTTATGGTGGCCCAAATCACCATTTGAAGAAAAAAAAATTTCAACCCCGTGATGCCGAGGCTCCATGACGCGTTTTCGTAGATCTAGCGATTCTGGGTGATGGAGAAAGTCTCCCTGTGTGTCCTCGTGAAGAGTTCTAGTCGTTTGCGTTTCTGCAAAAATTTTGACTCACCATTTTCCGAAAAAAATAAATAGAATTACTCATAGATTCAATAGAGTAGAATTACTCAACCGAAAAAAGTTTCACTTTACAATTTTTATTATGATTAAAACGGTACATGCTTTGCTTTGCCTGTTTCTCTACATGATTGATATTAGCCAAGAGCGAGTATACTTGGAAATAAAAAAAAGTTTTGTCAAAATTTATCAATCTTCCTTTTTACAGAATTAATTTCATACGCAATTTTCATGACAAAAAAGTGCCATTTATTTTGGAGCAAAATTTTTCACGCACAAACGATTCGTTTTTGAAAAAATAAGAAAAATCAAGAAATGGGGGTCTGAGTTTGGGTAGGTGCGCATATGCACAGCGCAGCCAGGAAGTGCTGGGAAACTAGAGGAAAAACTAAACCACTGAACGACCCCCAAGAAATTTGTGTAAAAAAATTAATATTGTCAACTTGAGGGAGCTATCTCAGTGGAGGTTTGTTCGGTACCGTAATTATATCGTTCGGTAGCGTGGCGCGTTGTCGACAAAAGTAAATTGAGAAAATTACCCCGTAACTCATCCCTTCCAATATCGACAACTTCTGGGAACTATTTATATATGAGGAAGTCAGCTCAGAGGATAAATCTCGAAATTTATTCTTGTCGGAACTGTGACGCACTACCAAACGAAATGATTGTATTGTATACCATACACCAGTGATCGAATACCAAACGATTTATCCAGAGAAAAAAAAAATTTATTTTGGAAAATGTTTCATGAGTGGTAACGTGGAATAACACGGCTCGTGATTCGTCTGAATACTTGACTATCGGCCAGAATGATCTTGACTCTTGGTAGGCGAGTTCGGCCGGGTTGCCGTGATGGGGTGGAACGATGCCCCGTGGATGGAGCCGCGTTAGGTCTTGACATTTTTTCGAGAATCTCGAAATGAATCCACGTAGCCATACGTGCATCGAGATTTGGGATGTTCGGGAGGGATATCAGTCGCTCTGGTCCAGATGATCGAGGCAACGGCGCCCAATGCTCGAGACATCCACAAAAGTGTTTGATTGAATTCCATGTTCTTGAGGCCGTAGAACTTTCATGAAAAATACAAATCAGCGCATTACCAAACAACCATAAACCCAAAGATTGCATGAATTGTACGAATTTTTTCATTAAAAATTACAAACGCGCGATTTTGCAGTCTGTTCTGAAAAAAAGGTTCGATATTCGATATGTAAATTTCGCTAGGATGCACCTCAGAGTCCTCAAAGAGTCAATTTTCCAAAAGAGCCCTCAAGCTTTTTGCAAGTCTATTGGTCCGTTAGTTACGACCGATCAAAGTGGATCACGTCCGCGCTTTTTGCTTGGAGATCCTTTTATCCTGATTCATCACAAAAAAGGACTGCTATGACGGAACCTCGAGAGGATCTCGCTTCAACAAATAAAAACAATATTTTCACTATACCCGGAAGATGGGAGCTGCAATGAAACTTTGCTCCGGCCACAAATTGCTATTGGACGATTTCGCCATCACGTTCAGGATTCGGGAGATTTCTCTGGAAAGCTTGATATCCGGTTGTTTGTGCATGTGTTCTTTGGCAAAGTCAGAAAAGGCTGCGTAACGAGAATCCCCAATGGAACCTTCTTCGTGGCCGATAATTTCGTTGTCCTTTTCGAAGACGGTGCTAATGAGATCCTTCAACGCTTCGTCGCCGGGATCACGTCCCAAAACGTGTTGGATTTTCTTCTGGAAATCCATGCACTGCGAGGGTTTGATTTTTTGGACTATATATAGTTTGGCTCTGCTTTCACGAGCTCCACGAGCTATTGATTTTCTTGATTTGATATGCGTACCTGGGACAATGTTCCGGTGTTAGGTTCTGTTGAATAAGCGAGTACACCGGCAGCCAATGTTTTGCTCAATTCCATGCGGGAAGCTCCGAGAATTTGGGTCACGTGAGTACCCGGTGATCCACCATCTTCGTCGCTGTTGACCGAATCGCAAAAACAGAAAAGAATTTCGATGTTAAAAGCACGTCTCAAGGGAAATTCCCTTGATAATTGGAATTTCAAACAATCTTACGCATTCGCGACGATGTAGAGTCTCATGAAATCAGCAAACGAAGCTTTGTTCCGTTCATCGATCGTATCGGACAAAAGGCCTGAGCGTTCGAGAAGAAAGTCGACCCAATCACCGTCTCCATCCTTTGGATTCTCTTTGATGTCTCTGTTCACGTTTCTGACTAGTCCAACGATCGCTGGCAATACTGCCAGCAATTCCATCCCCTCCTCGTAAGTGTGCTGTCAAAGGGTTTAATTTTTTTTGTCATTTTCCTGGCGTCTCTATCGTAATCGTGACCGACTTCTGTTCGACTCGATTGATTATTGTTTCAGTGAACGTCAAAGTGTATCTGTTTGAATGCCCAGAGGATTGTCGAAATTCCCAGCCCCAAAATTAACATTTCAACGATTATCCTTTGTTACGCGAATCCACGTACGAAATGCATTCACTCGCATTGATCTACGTATTTCCAACACAGTGTTTATCTGAGTGTTTCGGTTGGTCTGGTCCTGAAAGAAACTGGAGGATGTTGCTGCAAAACGAATAAAACTTTCCGGCGCCCAAGCTCTGCTCGTCCCCTCGCCTCAAGGAGCGCGCAACCACCCACTCTCGATTCTCTATTTTCCAATTAAGCCTTCTCTCAACCGGAAGTACAAACTCATGGTTCGATGAAACAATATCCCGACAAATGAATTTTCCCCGTGTTTGAGTTTTCGCACACTCTGCACGAATGCCACGTTGCAAAATCCTTCATACCATAATAAAAAAAATCACAGAACTGTCCAATTAAATCCTTCGATGGTCTATTCAGGGTCGTTGGTCAATTCGATCAGTCCGATGCACGTCCGAATGGACAGCAAGAGAAACGAATAAAAAGGAATTGCTTTTTTCCTGAATCAAAAATCGACAGCGAAAAACAAAAGTATTGATTTCTCAAAAACATACAAAAAGAACAAATATTTGTTTACTATTTTTTAAATATTTAAAAAAATAATAATTCTCAATTGAGTTTATTCAACTCGAAGATAATGACGATTTCGAAATTTCGTTGTGACAGAACTTACTTCCCAATAGGTGTAACTTCGCTTAGTTCGAATTTCCTTGGCACTTATCGTTGATGTGTTCAGTGCAGTGAGAGCTATGGACAATTTATCTAGCGGAGTCACGTTTTTGGGTAAATCTTTCATAACGTCGCCTACGAAAGAAGCATCTCCGGACTGCATCCACCATTTTTTTTGTCTTTGACGTCTTAGACTCCAGTCTTCAACGAGAGAGGCGGTTTGTTCGTAAGTCGGTACGTCTCCGGTCAAAAGCAACCAAAAAACAGCTTCCGGACTCGGAGCATTGCTACGACGTGGCAGGAGGACGAGGACTTCCGGCAAAGTTAATCCTCTGTATCGGACCTGCCATTAGAATCATGAACTTTTTACACAAGCATTGAAACTACGGAATTGCGTTATTTTTATTTTTGGCGAGTCAGGAGCGAACCTACCTTGATTCAATGAAAATTGTTTGTTTACGTGTGTAGGAAATAATGTGATTATTGATTCCGAGTGTTGGGTTGAACGAAATTTCATTAGCCTCACAACCAGAGCTCCCCCTTCAAGATGTTATTTTGTTTATCTCGTAATATCTTTTACCCCGAATCTTGGATCAACTTCCGAAGTTTCTCTGACCAAAGTGTTGACGCCCTTGAGTCCCTCGTAAATATCGTCAACGGTTATTCGGCTAATAACAGTGGAGCCATGCTGCGATCGAAGTTTTCTGAGTAGGTCGTAATGGAGAGGTATTTTTTCTCGCACAGCTTCTTTGAGATCGATACTCGCGCTCGGTGTGCCTCGAGTGGTGCTCACCTTTGTGCGGTAACGCATACCCACCCTACCGTTTATTGCACGAATGCTTCAAAGGATTAATTGATTGAATCGATGGAAACAAATCCCTTGTACTAACCATCGTTACATGTCGCTTCGAGCGTTCGCCAAGTGGCTGGTATAGACTTGATGAAGCTTTGTTATTGTTCTCTCCGATATTTCTATGGCTTCGTAACCCTCTCGTTGTTATCGGAGTTCGATTAAAGACCGAACATCGAAGCCCTCGGCGGGATAAGTGTTGCATAGTTGCTGCACACTTCTGCACTCCGGAGGATCACTTTCTAATCGATGGATTCGTGTAAATTGATGTTATCACGTCCAACCTTCCTGGAAACTTTACGATCGATCGATTCATGTCGAAAGTAGAAGTGCTAAAGTTTCACAAATAATTTAGTTTGACGTTCATTGAATGGCCAAACGAACGAGAGGAAATTTGGCATACAACGGACACTACAAATTGATGCTCAGCTTTATTTCAGTTTTGCCAATTTTTTTCGTCATTTTTTTTTTGTGATGAACGGCAAAGTTCGCACTGGTTCGCAATTGAGGTCGCGAAAGGACCTTCAATCTGCGCAAAATCGTACTGGTTTTCATTGACGTCATTTTTCAGGCCCAAGTCGTTTAGGTTCGTGCATCATGCACCTATAGTTCCGAATGGGATGACCACCAGTTTTGATCATAATCGGATTTATAACAAGAAAACTCTGCCTTCCCATCCCTTTTCATTGACGTTGCATTCAGAGCGTCTGTCGCGTTCCATTTTAACTTTGTTCAGAAATAAGCCATTTATATGCATTTGGTTGCTTGTTATTCGATAACAGTTTTCGCGTGGAATTGAGTTTGAAACCAAAGGTCATGAAGAAAATAGTCAGGTGGTTGAGGTTTTTATGGTTTCGTTTTTGTTTTTATTATATCACAACAAGAAACCCTTAAAATAATACTTCGTACGGTTTCTTCATCAACAATATATATATATCGTTTTAATTACTATTCGTTACATTTCATTTATAAATTTCAACCTTTCAATTCGGAAGTCATAATCTGATCCATTACCCCATGAATATTCAGAGAGGCAAAAAGTATACCAGAGAACCTTTGCGCCTGAACAGCTGTGCGAGTGAGTCGGAGAAAATGATTTTAAATTCGTTCTTGATAAAAAAAAATCACTCGTCGCAGTGTTCACTCCGTTTTCATTTTTTTTTCTCTTCGCGAAACAAGCAGGGGAATAAGCTAATCGGAATGAAATTTCGTTTCAACAACACCACGTTCTCTCTTGACCATCACACATCGCAACGTGGAATATTCGTAAGAAGGCAGTTTTGTTCGTGAGAATACTTCAGTGTTCCAATTATATAAATACAGAGGCATTTCGCATACGCTTATCGCAGAAAGAGTTTGTCGTTCAAACTTGAAAATAAATATGCAAATGAACGATTACGAAGTTCTATCTAAACTGCGGGGAAAAAAAAACAGTTGTTCCTCAAAAGAAATTCTATTTAGTTGGACATGAACGCACGAATTCAACTACTTTTGTGTTTAGGTTTGTCAAAATCGATAAAATTCACCAAAAAAAAAATTGGATCCACGATTTATCGCGTTGAATGAAATCGAATTTTTTTAAATCAACAAATGTGCTTTGCATCACGTTTTCGCACTAGAAATATGTTTCTTTTTCTATTGAATATATGAATCTGCGACTCGATTTATTTGTTACTTCGATCCTATTGAACTGGCAACTCATTTTTATGGAAATCCTCAATCATTTTAACGTTCAACCAAATATTTTTCGATGCCGACAAAATTTCTGTCCAGAGGCTCCCAGTTGAAACAACGAAAACATTTATTTTTTTTTCCAGAGATTGTCAGCAACATATAGTGTTTGTTTGACATGAATGTTCTTTGTCATTGGATAATACTCAGTTGAATGTGTTCGAATGTATAATCTACCGTTTTGAACAAAATTGCGTGTCCAGTGTATTGACAGATAAAGTTTTGGTAGGCTCTATTCGTTATTACTGCATTCTATCTTCTTTATTGGATATTCAACGAACAACGGAACCATTTTTCATGGAGTATAGGGTACACGTAGCGTTTTTTTTTTTTTTTTCCAAAACTGTGCTATTTTTATACGCGACAGTTTGATTTGCATATTTCTTTCGCGGGATACAAAGAAATCTTCAACAGACAACTTTTCTATAACGTATGTTCGATCGATATGGTTTTCTCGTCGATCGAATGATTATCATGATTGTGCTTACAACTACCGACACACTATTCCCATGTAGCTTGTTCTCAAGTAAATTTGCAGATACAATAACGTGAAAGTGACTCGGGTCAGTACGTGAGGACAGTCGTAAGTGACCTCGCAGCGAAATCTGAGAAAAAGTAAAAATTCAATAAACGAAAATCAACAAACTCCAGTAAAAAAAAAAAAAAAAAAATTTCCGTTAACAATCGAGCACAGTCACGTTTCTTTTTTCAACATAATATTTGTGAAATGGAAAGACATCCGCGATGGTACAACTTCGTGGAACAGAATGTTCATTGCAGTATTTTAAAAGATTCTTCCTCAAGTACGAAATGAGAGTTTTAAAAAAATTCCGCAATTTTCAAACGTACGGACGTCGTAAAATTCGATTTCAATAAATAACGTTAGCGATTCGATCATCGTGCGCCAATTTCCTAATAACTGTAACATTATTTATGCGCTTTCGGAGTTTCTTAAAGTCTAATGATTAATGCCAGTTCCTTAAATACAGTCGGAGCTCTTTTTATTAGTATAAAATAACTATAGGTACTATTTTTTGAGCTGGGCGAAACCCTTTGGCGCACGTGTCTCTATTAGGCCGTTAATGCGTTATATTTAAGTGTATACCGTATAATCTAAGATTCTGGGCATTAAAAAAAGACAAACTCAATAAAATTTCAAGTAGAATTCGCCCTTTGTTATAATCATTTCGAAATGATTATAACTGCGAGACTTTGCAGTCTGCAAACAGATTTGAGATCACAAAAAATGGCGAGGGGCCGAGAAAATGGTAAAAATGTAAGAACGAAAAACGTTCGAAATTTCTTTTTATCTCACGTCGTTTCTGTAGCTCACATAACCCACATTTTCCATGACTATATACATTCAGCGGGAATTACGAGAAGACGAAGTGTTTTTTCTCTTTGATTGTTGATCGGTATGAGAAGATTTTATACGAGATGTATACTTTTTTGTCACTTTCAAGGTGGTTGTTTCGTGCAGAATTTAAAGTTCGTTTTAGCTCGCAGCTTGAAGTGATTGACCTTCGGCCCTTTTAACAGGTAAACGCTTTGTTCCTTCGATTTTGTTTTATCCTCGGGATTATTCTTGTCTCGTTCTTGCTGATGTCAAAGAAGCACACACTTGTCGTTCGGATCTCGGGAGTGCGATCTCATCGGTTGGCATGGCATCGGGGTTGGCGAGGGTGGCCTCCCCTCGACCGCTTGAATGCTCTTCATGAGCTCCCGAAAAACCTTTTTCGGTTATACATCGAAATTACCGTCATAAAAAAAAATATATATGTATAATCTTTTATCATCATTACGCAAGGGCCTCGTAAAATAAAACTTTTGAGCAATTGTGTCATAAAAAATGGTTCAACACACCAGAACGAATGGAAACATAAATACAAAGTACCTGTACGACTCTGCAGTTGAATCGGGCGCTGCACTCAACATATCCGCAACGCCAGTGTTTCCTTACAAGATTAACGATGTCCCTGTATCGGTTCCCAGCCGCAACAGCGCTTGATAGTTTGTCCTGCTTATTTCCGACGACCAACAAAGGCACACCTCTCATGTCCCGTGCTTCGTATATTTGCTCCCGCAGCGTCCTTATGTACTGAACAAATGTCCATTCTCGTTTAGACCATTCCAAAGAAAATATCAAAGAATTTCGTGACGTATATAAAACAAAACATCACGAGCAATACATATATTCCGCGGTGTTTGTAAAACCGGAAAAAAAAATATTTCAATAATTTCTCACGAAACAGACGAAGTGACTAATCATTCTGAAAAACGTTATTCACTCGAGATTTTATCAGATTTCTTTTCATTGAGAGCTGTTCACTTCGAAACGCGTTCGGATCAAGTGAACGAGAAGTAGCTGAAGTGACACTTTGATATTGCGCGTTACATTTTTATGATATGTCGATCGCAAACGTCGGAAGTTGGGAATCTCTCGTTTTCTTACGAGATAGAAAAAAAAATCGAATTTACTTAAGAAAATGTCAAAAAGACGGTCTTTCTCGAATCGATTAACGTCACTCCTTCCGATTTTGCTTCTTCCCATTTTACTTGCTCGTATCGAAACGTCAATTTGTTAATGTTTATGGACTCATCCAAGGATAACGATTTCTAGTACGAAAAACATTATTCATATCCTTTATTACGAAAGTATAACAAACGTTCGAGTTTCTCGAGGCTTTTGAGATCTTCAATTTGATTCTAAACTATACAGCTCGGAGTATTCGTAAGGATCCAAGAACAAAATGGCGAGGGTGGCAAACTTACTCCGTATCAACGCAAATTGTCTACCATGTGTTTTTTATTGTTATGTTTAAATTTTTATTGAAGCTTTGAGACTGTCCGACAACACATAGGTCTCTTATCCTTTCTCCGATATGTCGGACAAGAAAAATTAATGAGGATTCCTCCGTTCTTACGAGATTCGTATCGGATCAACTTACGTCTGACTCACGTGAAGATAAAATAAAAAAGGGCAGAGATAACCCAAATAGGCCACGACCACATCTTCGTTTTCGTTGGCCGTTTAATTGACTCATGACCTTAATTGATATCAACAAGTAGAATCAGTTCTCTTTCTGACAACTTATTTCTCCAGTGGAAACGAGATCGTCGGGTAAATTTCTCTATTTCCATTTAATTCCGAGGTAAATCGTTCCTAAATGAAACTTTAATTGTTTTACTTTATTCTGCCTGGAAAGCTTAATGAAATGGTTTTTATCTTCTCATAAAATACAATGTTTGCACCAACTGGGCTGAAGCATCAACGGGTTGCGTAATTTTTCGCTGATTTTCGCTGACACAATTTCTGTGCATAGCCAGCCGCGGGGAAATACCGTTCTGTAGGGAAAACCTACAGAACGTTACGGAGAGCTTTGCCAGTCGTGAAGACCCATGAAAAGAGATTCCCTTCTACAGCAGAGACGTTGAAAATTCGAGCTTTCTCGTTTGCACTATATTCCATGCATGTTTCTATATTTGGTAGCCTTACGATGCATTATATCAACGTCGCCTCCACGTCCAACTGTCATACGATCCTCATGAACCATAACCTCTGCTCTGGATTAAATTAACATACTTGAAAAATGTCATGTCACTCGTCCGTTGCGAAAAAACTGAGAGAATTATAATGAAACTTTCAGAAATTGAGTCTCCTGCTACGGAGTAAAGCTGCACATTTAAAATCCTTTCTACGATTCACGAAAACTTAGTGGAGAATCTATCAAAATTTATTTTTTCTTTTTCTTCGTATCTTTTTCGTTATTAATGGATTTCAATAAAAATTAAAACAGCTCGTAACATGGAGAAAAATGCTAAGTCTGCGAGTTAGGTAAAGCTTTTTTCACCGAAGGATGAGAAGAAAGGAAAAAAATGGTCGAGACTAAGGTGCAAAAAACTTTTTGTTGCTGAATGAAACCGACGTGTGTATTCAGCTCGTGTTTCTTTTCTTCTGTACATTTCAAAAAGCAGTCATGAGAGAGAATGTTCCAAAAGTTTTCTTAGTTCGACTCAACTTTCGGCAGATGAGCTTTCCGAAAGCTTTTTTTTTTTACCAGCGAAGAACCTTCGTAATGCTGTGCTGTGCATTTTATGGAAGGCTACGCCACAGTATATACGCACATGAACACCATCGAATTCGCACATTTGTATATATTTCTGAAGTATCAAAACTATGAGAGCGACAACGTTCAATTGTTTGAAGGAAAACTTGACTCAGAGTCGACTCGAAAAGGAGAAAATAAGTTTGGCTGATGAGTCGTTTCCACGTTATAGTTTCTTGAACGTGACAGTGCTATGGGGTTGAGTGAGCTTTGCCTAAAATTGAAACATCATATCACAAGAATGCAAACGCCCGTCGCAAGTGCGCACATCGTACACACAAACGACGACGAAACTTTTGCAGAAATATCGAATTACTTCTAAGACTCGTTCCCAAAAAAAGTAATTGGCACACTTCACGGAATGAATTCTTCATGGAATTCTTCACTGGCCTGAATTGTTTTGATCATTCTTTTTCTCTTTCAAGTATGCGAATTCACTGCGAGCTCGCAATTGGATTCACCTGCCGGCATGCAAACGTTCGAGTAGTCTTTACGTGTGTCAGTGAAATGTATTCGCACACAGTCCTGAATAACGATTACAGTTCTGTATTTTTTTTTTAAGAAACATCCAGTGGTGGTCCATAATTATTTTTTCGCTCTTCGGCAGTGGAAGATTTCCGCGTAGGAGAAGAAAAAAAAATAGAAAAAAAAACTCAAAGAAGGAATGTAATGAGATATTCATTTTAATTTTCTCTTGGCATTTGAATAGCGAAAAGTTTCATCAAGGGTTTCGTCTCATGAATTGGAAAAGCCTTCGTATCGTTGGGCATGCATTTTTATCTTTCTACAGTTCTGTACGATAACAGAAGTGCAAAAATAAATTTTCCAACTGCAGAGAACCATTAGCTAGAGAATCTCGTCATTCTTTGAGACAGGAATAGTAGGTTGTAGGTTTACAAAAAATAACTAAAACAATAAGAGGAAGAGAGAATAAAAATCCTATGATTGGAGGAAAAGAGAAAAATCGCGGTTCTTCGTTTAAATTCTGGTTTCGTTTGTTCTCGAGCTGCCATGAGAACTTATCTCGAATTTCAAATTACACGTTCGATTGAATTTCCTCGGAGAGGGGTTGCTGGATTCTCGCTTTTCCCGGCAATATATTTCCGTATTATTCTTGTATATATAAACATTTACGCTACACATTCAACGTTCAATCGATATTGTGTTATTTCATCCATTCGATATTCACTTTTTCCAATTTCCATGGCGGACACACACCATAAACTTTGTATCACATTTACCCTTTACCCGAAAACCCTTTCAGTCTCTTTCTGCCTGTGAATAGTCATTTAATTAACCCCAAAGCCTTACAACAGGCTCGACCCCAATTTTCTCGTTTATAACTGCATTTCAGCATTTTCATAGAAGTTTATTTCCATAGCTTCCCGATCATTGAATGTTCAGCAAATGCGACTTTATCGTACACCATTATCTTGGTTACAAAAACCGATGACAACGGTGTAGAACCGAATCGTGTTATCGCCTACGAGAAACATATTATGCCGAAGGTTTGAGTCGTTGTCGAGCCCGTTGTAGAGTGAACGTTTCAAAAAATAGGTTGTAGGGGTTGAGGGTTAAATTCCGTTGGTCTTTTATGAGGATATGAAATTTATTCATTGTACGATTTGGTTTCTCGCACCAATAGACCGATGGTGACTTCAAGAGAAATTTTGAATTGTTGGTTTTTCGTCTCGTATGCCAAAAGATAATAAGGAGGGACCAATTGATGCTGGTAGTTGAGTATTTTTAGTGGAAACTTAACAATTAATTGTTATTGTTAGAAAGCACAACATTTTCATCAATTAGTTTTCAGCTGTTCGGAGAGGAAATAGACAAAAGAAGCAAATCAGTGAGATCACGTGAGATTTAGCAGGTGCCATGCTGTAAAAACATTATCATTTTTATATTCCTTGAAGTGATTTTATTATACGAGACCAAAAGGTGCCTTATATATGTTAGACAGACACATAGGAAAGGGATATCTTGGCTCACCGACGTGCTAGCCAAAGCTACTGAGCTCCCTCGTAATATCGTATCGCATTTTGCAGTCGTCGACTTGAATAATGCATACATAGGTATATACACAAAAGAGCAATATATACAACATTGTTTTTGCGATTTTCGGACCCTTGACTCGGTACTCGTGCTTCGGAAGGTTTTGTCCCTCCTCGCATTGTCAATCATGGTTAGAAAGATACGCGAACGCGGCTACAATTTTCTGCTTCAACCGTTCGGATCGAGAAAGGTTTCAACCGTATAGAACCCGCGCATTTTCGCACCTAAATTTTTCGTATCTAGAGTTTTCAATCCGTTTGGGACTGTCCGATGTGAATATTCTATATTTCAACGGAAAGAAAATCTCTTCCGAATGCGCTCACCTACATCTTGCATTTTTACACTTTGTTATTTGTATTTGTATGGGGTTTTAAAGGGTTTTATGGGATTGGCAGTCTTCCCCCTCCTCAATATTATATAGAATACCTTTTTTTAACATTAGTCATTCTCAGAATTAAATCTGAAGCAATTTTTTGCAAAAGCCACGATTGTAAATGTTTACCGTATTTTTAATCTCTACTCTAGCTACTCGCTAGTACCGACGTAGATATTTGTTTTACTCCGGTGTTTTCAAAAGCTTCAGATTAATCATGTAACTAGGTCTGCATGTAAAATAGCTATTGACTATTTAAATTGGATTCGTTTGAGTTTCGATTTGGAATGTCCTGCTGTCGTTCACAATCTCGTTCGGTCCTTCCCAATATCTCCATTTAAAAATAATAACAGTTTGTGTTCATATTTGCTACGCTATTGTTGTTTCTCCTTTGAAAGTTTCTGCGATATCAAAACAAATGCAAACGTGCGTCAGTTTTTTTTTTTTTTCTACGTAGAACACAATTGCAATTGAACCATTTGAGGCAGAATGAATAAAATCGCGCGTTCAAATTGAGACATTGATGAATCGTTTCCCGGGGCAAGAAAAAAATGCTGGAAAAAGTTCAACGAAAATGCAGGGCTTATGAAAACATCGATTATTCCATCGTTCAAAATCGACATCTCCGGAGTGACGGTCGACCCAAATTTTTCAAAAATGAATGCCACCCTGTGCCGGGATCCGAAGATAACAAGGTTTTCATGAGTTTTCTCCTTCGTGCAACGCCTTTGACATCGCTTTTACTTATTTTTCATCTTATGCTCGATCCTGAATCCAATTCGAGTACAGGATGTAAATTCGAGTACCGTTTGAGATAAAATTTTACTCCCCATTTCGTATACGATTTATCTTTCTGTACGAGAATGGATTTGCTAGGAAAATGATTGAAATATTTACTTGAAAAGTGTCCTGGTTGCTTAAATCGAAGACAAGCACATAGGCAGTCGCGCTTCTCAGCCCGTAGTAACGAAAATCCGTCCATTCGAGATGCGTGCTCACCGGGAAATATGGTATCGTTGGAAGATCAGTTATCTTAAGCTCGTACAATCGTTCCGCGAGGACGACGCTCGGATAAAATGTTTCGCGTTTCTCCGTTGGTCTGTAGTCCTCGAAAAATTCACTCCAAACGAATTGCTGAAAACATTTTTCAACAAAACTGTTTTTTTCTCTTTCACCTATAATTCCTTCTCTACGTAATTTTCTAATTTACGAAAAATCAACGGGAATTAATTAATGGTTAGAAAAATACACTTTCGGTAAAGTCCGCCATCCTCAAACCCTTACAAAGCGACAACTTCTCCGTTTTCGGTTCTTCAACCGTTTTGGTAAAGTTTCGTCGTCAATTGTCGATCAAATGCGACTTCCCCATACACCGTTTTCATCCCAACGAAAAAACGCGGAAAGTTATCAATATTTACACCTTATTCTCACTTCCGACGAAACTTTTCCGCTCAAGAGAATATTGAGGTCGTTGTCGACCGTCTTGTAGGGTTGTTCGTGGGAAAATAGAAAAAAATCTCGGTAGCCTCGCGTTCTCGTTAAACGAACAGACATCGATTTTCACAAAAACTACAAATAAATAAATACATAGTTGACTGTACGACCTCATAAGATTCGTTACTTTTACGCTACGAGGAAATAAATGCGGAACGAGAAATTCTGCTATTTTTTTTTCTTTAATTTTGAACTCGCCCTTGACATGCAATCCCTCGTAATCTTTGGAACACGCGGAGGATGGTAAGCGGGAATATCTGTATATGTATGCAGGAGAAGATAGTGATTTTCGATCGTGATCGGCGGAAACGACGTTCGGAAATGAACGGAAGTCCTTCGAGTCATCGGAAATGAGTTTTCGCGAGGGGATTTTAGTGAAATGTAAGCCATCTTCGTCTGTCTTGTGGGGTATTGAATTTTATTGGAGATAAAAAAAAGCACCGAGGAGAAGGCAAGAAAAAGATTCGTGCGACTAGGTTCGGTGGGACAAAGGGGAAGGAATGGAGAGGAAACCATAAATGGTAGAAAAAGCAGTAAGGAAAAAAGTGATTGTACAAAACGGTCCTGAAGGAATAATACAAGAAAATGTTGCGGTAGAATTTATTTAAAACCGTGAACGAACGACGATTTCAGACCCTCGCAATCCAACCTATCGTTTACGAAAATATCGATTTAGGAATTCGCAGCTATTCCTTTCGAACTTACGACGGTTCAGTCAGAGCGACACGTTCTCATAATTGACATATTCATTCTATTTCGTATTAATTATGGTGTATCAGTTAAATCTTCATTTTCGAGGGTACTCACTCTAATTATGCTAGATTTTCCAACTCCTGGTGCACCGAGGAAAACAACCTTCACTCGGTCCAGCGTATCGGCAGGACTTTCCTCTTCCTTGGTGCTACTGTCAACATTCTCGTTCCCAACGGCCTCGCCTCCGCGTCTTTCCAAATAATCCAAATCAAGATCTGCAGTCACAAATGAAAAATAAACATTGTGCTCTCTCCAATATTCTCATTTTCACAAGAGCTGTGCCATTTGAATCTCCACGGATTACCAATTTCCTTTTTCTACCTTTGATATCATTATATCTTTATCATTCAAATATTCGACCTCAAAGCGAATGAATATGAATCTTTTACGTGCAGCACAGCATGCAGGAATGAATTTGCGACGTTAATGAAATTTGTTGAGATTCCTCGGGAGATTCAAATACTAATTTGCAAATGCATGTCCAAGGATATACATGGGAAAATTCCCTTTAACGCTATTCCGCGAATATGTTGAACCTTCCGAATTTTCTCGTATCAAGAGTCGAAATATATTCCATCAGATTCATCCTCCCAGGTAGCGAAACTATAAATACTCCGCAGAAGTTGATAATAGGATTTGTTCGATCGATACAGAATAAAAAAATCGTATAAAATATTTGATTGATGGTTTGGAATTATTCGAATTTACGTGCATGAAATTTATGCTGTGAATTCGAATGTTCCAATGTGATGCTGTTTTAACTTTTATCACAGCGAGAAAAACGATCATTTTCTTCATAGCTAAATAACATTCGTGTGTGTATTTTTGAAAAATTTATAATAATCAATTAATGTCATCGCGCTTTTTTTCACGATAATATTTTGTATCGATATACAAATTTGAATAAAGTGAATATCGTGCTTATTTTCCGGTGGCAAAGGCTAAAATATTTACTGAAGCTTTACACAAATGGTACTGGGACTTTTGGTTGGTGAAAAACGAATCTTCCATGTGTTTGTCCCCAGATCAGGATAATCCTCGATCATGGGGTGGATTATTAACCGGTGTTGGTGGATCGTCACGTACATTTATCCGTTTTCACCTTACCATATCGTATATGCGTGGCAGGTCGACCGTTATGACGGAATCAAGGGTTTAACTTTTGCAAAACAAAAACTTTTTGGCACAAACTTTGCCGGCTTACAATCAATCCCCACTAAGCTGACATAATTCTTGAGAATAAATAAAACACATAAAAGTACGAAACTTTCTACATCGTTAATCAAGTTTTGCTTAAAAGAAAGTTATCGTAAACTGGATTTGGTAAATCCCCATATTTTTCGGAATATCGTTAATGAAACGTGCTGGCAATTAAATTTCATTTTCGCGCTAGTAAATGGTGATACAATTTTTTGGGAATAATAATAAAATTTTTAGATTGATAGCAATAAAATGGGTTTATTGTTTTTTGCAAATTCTACCTAAATAATGCTTCTTCGCAGCAAGCTCCAAGCGTGGAGAAGGTGCAAAATCTCTCGATGCCGGCACATCCATGCAACGAGAGCAATTTTCACAATTTCACAGTTTTTAATTATTTGATAAGCCGATACGAGAGCACTGCAAATTTTTTCCTCAATGATTTTCGTTGAAGATTTTACACGATAGATTTTTAATCAGATACTGCAGTTATTGTAGAAACTTGGATATGAATTCAAAGCATCCAACGATGTGAACCTGCGCGCGCGGGTATCTCGAGACGACTGACCCCGGAATATGAAATAGAGATATCATTGGGCTCTCCCGCCACCCTTTTCTCTCCCGTTGTGCTCCCTTTCATCCCTCTTCTATGGATGTATATACATCCATCCACAGGAACATCCTTTCGGCTTCTTTTTAGCCCAGTGCTATCTGATGTCACTTTTCGTGCGAGTCAGCGATTTAATGCTTCGGAAACTAATTTATTCCTAAAATTATTCAAGGCCTTTTGGCAAGTGATGATTTGACAAATGTAATTTCGAACTTCCAGCTACAGGCTCAACGTCGGACTTTCTAACTTCATTTTTATCATTCTGGAATGCGAAGGCATAAATTTTGAAAACTTTGATCAGAAATATTTCATTTCAAATGATTAATTTTGATTTATTCCATTGATAAGACTCGAGCTAAAGTTTCTACTATTTCTTGTGTCTTTTAGCTTCATACAATCTTTTCAGCCATCAAGATATCTTCCAGGAAGATGATCCGACGTATGACGTTCGTGGAACAGACTAACTGCGCCGTTTTTAATTTTATGCTGCTGCTTCTCAATTAAACGTAAAATTAACATAATTATTATTTTATCAAACATTTCATTATCAAGTTATATTTCCCCATGTTTCTCTTGACACTGCACCCATGATCACGAATATAAAAAAAAAAACGGAAGAATCCGCTCAAAAATATCCGAAAGTGGTCCCAATGAGAGCCGGGATTTAAATGGCTCTCAATTTCAGCCAATAAAACGTTTGCCGTTCCATGGCCGACACAATGGTCGACAGTTATCAGACAAAGTGGGTAATTATTTGTTTTACGTACTTCTGGATCTTTTATACAAGAATAACGGGTAACCAAGTTGCTATATATAATACATTTTCATGGAACGAGAATCCCGTGGAATCCTTGGCCATTATATTGTATTACTTGTTGCTGAAAAGATTTTTATCACAGGGAGGATGCAGGGATATACATATTAGATGATCTAGAGTAATAGTGCTTGAACGCTATTCAGGTTTACAACAAAACAGGGATACAGCTCCCTAAGGCACAATATGGTGCTTTCATCTTATCCGTTTTGAGATCGATCAGCGTGGTCCTGGAATATCGTAAACGTTATCTAGAGACGTGGCAGCGTTTTGACGCCAAGTATTGTATAACATCACGAAAAATAATATTTTCGCTTTTTTCTTTTGTGACAGTGAATATCCTTCGGTAGCTTTTTCGTGTCGATCTTTCTAGTAAGTACCAGTTTGTATTCTTCGTAAACTTACTGCTTGCAAATATGGGTTGAATGAGCGATAGAACGGTCTACTGCTCACGGTTCGATGGGAAGAAGATATGGGATATGAAGAATTCAAGAAAGTTACTCATTGTTTTGGGGGAAAAAAGTAACATGTGTCCTTCGACTCTGCGTACGATTTTCATTGATTTTTCGACAAATTAATGTAGCCGTGGACTCAGTAATCACGTAAACAAATTACTCCTCACGTTTGTTATACTTCATCGCACTTTCTTTACTCCTTCGATCCCTTCGTTATAGAAATAACCGTTTTGCTACGACGAGGCTTGCCTAGGGGCCGGACCGAGATTCCTTGCGTGGAAACAGCTTAAGCAGAGTATTGCATAGACGACTATATTGATTTATATGCAACCCCTCGCGTAGCTTAATAAGGGGTAAACTTTCTATCAATTGAATCTGCAGTGAACATAAACATCCTTAGAGAAAAATTAAATATTCAGTTCCTGTGTTCGCGACGATGAGATTTTATTATTTTTTAATTTTTATATCGTCACACGATATTTTTCCTTTAGTAGAAACGTCTGAATACTGTCAGTCGGCAATACACGTACTTCGCCTCTCGAAAAAGAAGTTTGACAGAAATTTTACATTTGCAAGACCTCGTGCCGAGTTGTACGAGCAGAGCGAATAAAAAGTTAGCGAAATAACCAACAAAAGCTCTGAATCGTTCGGAGCTACTGTCGTCGTCCACTTTGTTCTCGATAACTCGGCAAAATCAAATATCCCAACGAAGAAATATTCAGGACTAAATTTTCGCAATTACAATAGTCAAAGTTTATTAATTAATGGAAGTTAGTCTTGGCACATTTTAATGATAATACGTGTACCACGAAAACCTTTATACGGGAAAACATATCGCTGCCGAACTCATAATACGGCAACATGAATAAATTTGAGTCTCTTTGTCGAACACCAAGTGAGTTTGTTAATTTTTTAGAGTTTACGAATTTTAAGGTCCAATCAGCACAACGACGTGGCTTGATTAACTGTTTGAAATATACACGAACGTGGGTCTGTGTGAATATGAAATGTAGACAATGTTCAGAAATTAAATGAATTTTTCAATCTGGACGTAGAGTTCGGAATCGTATGTCAAAAAGATGGAACCACCGAGCTGTGGCTTCGAAGATTTTTTAGGTCGTTACATTTTTTCATTTTGATATTGTGACTGGCAAAGCCCAAATCTTTTTTTTCTCACATACATGGGGATGAATAGTGTATGTGAGACATACGGAGGAATTCCCTAGCTGCACGAAAAGCTCGACGAGTTGTTGAGCACTTTCCCATCCTTCCCCACAATCTCCCGCTATTGTTCACTTCATCTCGACCACTTTGCGCTTCTCCGTATCCGAAAGCTTAGTCGTACTTTTTGTGAACATTCAATCAAGCAACTTTGTATTACTGTCGAGAAAGATTACACTCATCTAAATTTTAATTTTGTCGGTCACAATATTTTCATTTATTTATTGAGCGTATTTCGGAACCGGAAATGCTTATTTATTCTTTTGCAAAATTTGGGACGATGAAGGACAGGATGATAAAAAAAAAAAACAATTCTCATGCATTACGATAAGGACGGAGTACGGTCACCATAAGAATTTTGTTTTTCCGAAAAACTTGAGTATTCTGGAGAACGGAGTTTGTTGGATTTTATTCTTTGCTCGCCATATTTCGTTGACCCGGCAATCCAAGTGATTCGCAATGCAATCGCTTGGTTAATCGCTTCGTTTTAAATGATTATACTCGATCAACGATGTATCAAATGGTCCGATGCTACATATCCGGTTTCCACGGTCTCTTATCAGTTGTTTAACGGGTATCGGAGGATAAGCGCAATTCGACGGCTAATAGGATACTTCGTTGGAGCAATAGTGCTACGGGAATAGGGAGACAGGCGGGATGGAGGAGCTGGAAGAGGGGTCGCTTCAATAACCCTTTCCAATGGTGTGTGGCAAGGTGTACGTTCGATGCCATCAAGTTCTCCGATCATTGGTGAACGATGTGATGGATATCGGAGGCTTTTACACAACCCGAGAGGTTGATCACTCTCTGCTGTTCAATGTATAGGTAATTCACCCAATTTCCGTAACGTATCGGGGCCTTTAACAATTTCAAACCGACCAAACTTTATTTTTATTCGCCAAACTTTTTTTCGAGTTGTCACAAAATTAGGTCGTCAGCGCCTATACTAATCATTGATTTATGAATATGTCCAAATTGCATCGCATGGTGTTAATTCCATTTATTCCTTGAAAGGTCGGGAACCAGAGAATCAGGTGTTGGTTGCTCATTTATAAATGTTCCTTTGTAATGAAATCAACTGAGTTAAAGTTTTGAGGATAGCAGTGAAGAAATAGTGCTTCACGTGCATTTACTACTTAGATATGGCCCTTATCAGTGAAGACTCGCAATCAGTTCCGTCCAATAGTAAGCTCTCGGAACGTATCTGAAATTCTGGCGAGAATAACCGATATTTTCGTACAAATTCACTCGATATCGAGAGGATATAAATTCTCCAGCATCCTTATCAAAAACCGATATATCGCGACTGAACCACAATTCGTTTATCGATTGCTGCAAGACCTCTGATGGAAATTGAAACGAAATTTCATATGCAAAAACTTTCATCAAAATTTTTGTTTATGCCCGACAAACAACTCGGCACACTTTGACGTGATCAAGGACTTCCGCTTTCCTGGGTTTCTTGATGAGAAATGGTGAATGTTACGACTGACAAAAAAATCATTTTCATATCTCAATCTTTCTTCGAACCCAGCCCATTTTTTCTTAGCATTCAGGGATTATGAATTTTAATGAATAATATAAATTTAGAGTTTGTTATACTTACGGTATTGTCTTTGCGGCGCGAGGCTTCGCCGCCTCTTGCCGCTTGCTGTTTTGGTACCTATTTTGACGATTTTTCTTTCTCCACCAAGTTCCAAAGCTTTCTCTACTTAATTTTCAAATTCGCGCACTTTGGTTACAAAAAATCAAGTCTCCCGAAACGATCCTTTAGATTAATCACAACGATTTACAACCATTTACGTATCTCAATGAGTTATTTGTCGTTGCAGCATTGTTATCACGGGTTGATTCTGTTTTTTCTTTTATTTGACGAACGTGTAATTTATAAGAGTTCGGATAAATAGTAAATATTGCATTTGATAATAATCTACGAATTCTAATAAATTTATAAATTTATATTTCGCGTATTTTTGGCACTGGGTTAACACGATTATTATTCGCAGTGTTGAATATTTATGTAACAATTCCACAACCAAGAGAGCGAGAGCCTCTGGCCTCGATCTTTATTGCTATACATTTTATATCTAGATCGCTGAGTCTGGCATCCTCGCTGATTCATATCCTCGAACCTGGGACTATTTCCGTTTCTCTCCTCCCCAAGCGGTAATTAACACACACACACATCCCACCCGTCACCCTCTAATTACGTTGACTTGTGATTACAACGCTATACGATTTAACTGCATCGATAGATTCAAATACGTGCTTCTACCCTCGTCAAGACACGTACTATATATTTTAAATATCCTAGTATGAACGTATAGCATTGTTGATTGTACGATTGCCTTTCGTATACTCCTGTCTCGTTCCGATTTGATTTTTGATTTTCAAAGAAATGAATGAGTGTGCAGCTTCTAAATCGATTAGAAAAAAATTCGGATATCGTTTTTATTTGGTTTTTGTGTCTGTATAAAGAGACAGTAACATTTAAACGTGTGTCATCTCGCGCGCACATGCACATACAAACTCGCGCGGATCGTATTCCCTCTCCCTTGAAAATATTACGAGCAATTATTGCGTTTTACCGTTTTCCACGAGTTTGCCCCTCTTTCACGCTCCGACAGAGTCGAATGTCGTTTCACCTTTGGCCACACCGAAAGACCACTCTAACCCTTAATTCAAAAACGATGAAACCTCTTCGCGATGCTTCGAGGCGCGTTTCACTTAACGAAAAAATACGAATTATTGAGAAAAAAAATAAGGGAGCACGGCGTAACACATCACCCCCAGTAGACACGAGGAGAGCCTCGGTGGCTCCGGCTCTCTCTACCCCCACAGCCGATCGAAACTTGCCGTCGACGAGAAACCCTGGCATCTAATGCGCAAGCGCTTCTCCCCTTCCCGCCAATTTATCCACGGGGCTGTTTTTTTCCTTTTTTTTTTTTTTACTTTGAGAGCGCGAAAAAACGTGCAACATGAGACAACGATGATTTTTCAAGTTTCGATCTTTTCTTCATTTGTATCAATTTTGTGATTCTGTCATCGTTTGCAGACGCACACTCGTAAATATTTATTACAACCAACTTCGAGCTCAAGTTGTCCTTCATTAGATCAACCTTCTTCGGGAAACATCAATAATTCCTCATTCACTAGTTTCAATCGCTTGAAAAAATTATCGACGAAATCATTTGCGATGTTAGTAACGAGTCGGGGAATGTTAATAAATTTGCCCAAAAGTTTTACGGCGAGCTGCTGTTAAGCGCAGCGATTAAGGTTGAAAATCTACAACCCCATTGATCGCTAGATACCGAGCTCGAGAATTTGGCTTACCTTTTAAAAAAAAATACATCATTAATTTTTGACGTGCTAATTAAAATGGCGTTTTATGGACCATGACCCGCATAACGACAGAAACGGAATGAAATTAAAAGTCCGGACATTTTTTGACCCCGGAACAGCCCAAGTTTCGTGTTCATTCTGGAAAAGCGCGAGATGAAGAATCTGAGGGACATGTAAGATTTTTCCCAAATGTTTAGCTTGCACGTCCTCGCATTCATGATAATTTGAAAGTTTCTCGCAAAGCCGCCTTGGTGCGTGAAATATAAACAATAAAAACACTTTTTGCTGAGCCCAAGGCATTATCGCGTTTACATATACACACAGTTCTCCGTGAGAAACCTACCGGTTGAATAAAAACCATCTTATGAAGGGTGACAAAAAAAAGAAACTATCCCTGCGGGCTATAGAAGAGGAGAGAATGGAAGCGACGGAGCAAAATGCGAGGGTGGAGATTACGAGGTCGCTCGTTTCCACAGGGCACAAAAACTTCACCTTATCTTCACGCCTTTCGTATTGTAGGTACTCACGAATGGGGCATTAACAATAAAAAACAGACATTTACCGTCCGATTAACCGTTGAAAAGCGTCATAAACCGGAAATGCACTTTTTGTCGGTTCATTTCGGTGAGCCAATTAAAATAAGGCAGAATAGTGGATATTTTGAAAAAAAAAACACGTTGGAATTAATGGAAAATGCAATTATCATTTTTTTACCGTTCATTTTTCGCACGAATATTTTTATCGACTTTTTTCCACTTTCCCTTGATTTCATTTAAAAATTACGAAATTCACTTTTCACCTCGCTGTTTTCGGTGGGTATTTTCATGGAGTATTCGACTGTCAGTTATTCTGCCAGTCGAGAATGGTCAAAGGTATCCAAGTGTAAATCTTATTGAACCCGAGATAGTGTTCCATCCTATTGAGTTTCGGTGTTCAAAGAGTTTCTATCAACATGCTACATTTTCACATAAAAGAGGAAATAGAAATCGATAAGGAAAATTCCCGGCGAACTGGAAACACTGGAAATTCCTAAAACATAGAAATGCAAGTCCAAGGCTCGCAGAAGCAACGTTGAGTCGTGGAAGCAGGGATTTCTAATTCACCGGACAGTGGCTGAAAGGAAAATAAGAAAAAGAGTCGAAAAATCTATGTGACCTGATCGTTGTGGACACAACAAAAAGGGAGATTTTCGTGCTTTCAAAATAATGTTCCTGTCAATATTTCGAAATTTATTTATCTTCGTTACGAATACAATCTTCTTATGTATGTATATAAAAATTTTACTTGAGTCGACACAAAAAAAAAACGCATAAGTAAATAGATCAAGGGCAATATAAGACAATGATAGTATATAATATAATAATTTCAATATATGTCGGTGATTTTCACAGTGTTGTATATTACGAAAGAAATAAAACAGTTAGAATCGTGGGCACTTGAAATTTTTTTTTTTTTTTTTTTTACAACGGTAGTAGTAAATTGAAATAAATATTAACCCTTAAAAATTGCTGCTATTCCGAATGCGATATACTTCACATATAAGCGAGTATATTCCATTTGATTAGCATCGGCCTGTGAGGGTCAATTTAACATTTTTCTAGAATTGAAATAAACGTATATGCGATAAGATTGTATTTACATGTACTTTTGGTTAAAACTTGATCGATGCAAAACGCAAGCTCTTCGCGATATTATCATTATTGTTATTTTTTATAATTTGAGGCATAATCTGAGGTAATCATTCTTAGGTAACGAGTAATTGACAAACTTGCGCCTCACTTAATCTGCATTGATAAATAATCAATGAATTCATAATCCGCTTTGACAAATTATCGCGAAATTGTCGTTTGCGAAAGACAAAATTGTTTTCAAAAAGTCTAGAGCATCTAAAAAAAAAAAAAAAATAGATGTTTTAATTTTTCCACCGTTTATTACGTACAATTCTTATCGTCATTGCGGAATTAATATTATGCATCAAGTTTAGCGTATTTGTTCCCCAAATTAAGTGCGTTATATGGAACATTAATCTGCGTGCAAATTATTCAAATTTTACGCTATACATTTATGTAATTGTTAAGGGGTTTGTACCGTTTAAAAAATTCATGTGTATAATTTTTTGTCGCATATTTTTAATGTCACAGTATCATTGACAAGATATCTCTGGTCCAGTTTTTTTAAATTTGAAATATTTTGTAAATTGAAAAACAAATAATTAACTTCAAGTCCACAGCCCTTTACTTTCCGGGCTCTATGTGAACCAGAAACGAGTTGTTAAATGTGAAACTTCGATAAGTCGATGTGATCGGTGATCACGAATCGATCGACCGATTAAAAATCGCTCTTCGTCCTTGAAGCTGTAGCAAATAATCGCTCGCTTCTCGTTAGAGTTATCCTCGCAAAGCATTCTCTGTACTGACGAAAAAATCGTCAAGTATTGCATTCACTTCAGTTGCACCAACACCATGAAATAAGTGACAACAGCTCCGAGTACCTAAGAGATTCGAGGAAATGGCATTGTAAACAAATTTTCTTACAAACTGCTGAAATTTTTCAGTTTTCTACAAATTTTCAAATAATACGAACCGAGGCGAAGAGATCCAAGGAAACCGTGAAAAATTTCGCTCCTGATATTGACATAGCTTTTTGACACTGTTGACAGACGATTTGAACGAACGTTTTCGCCTCCTCAGAACCATCATACCAATGGCAAGAATACGCAGCTTCCATTACCGATGAGCTCTATTCCCATACAAAAAACAATCATCGATTTTAACACTTTCCAGACAGACTTGGATTTTTTTTCACTTTACGCCAAAAAGCGTTGGAAACTTTATAAACAACTTGCCTCTTCAATAAGCCGATTACCAAATATGCAGAACAGGAATACCTGACCAAGAGCGTACATGAAATATCCAATGGTCGTTGCAGCGTAAACATCGACGCTGTTTACCTGTATTTGCACGACAAACAAATGTCAATTGGTATCGAGCAATTTGTGAAAGAATATATTGCCCGATTCAACAATTAAGTTTTAGGCTGAACAAACGTACCTTCGTAGCTTGATAAGCCAAAAGAGTCAATGATATAGTGGTGATCAGCATGTGCAACAGAAGTGCAACACCATAAGCGTCTCCTATGGCTGTTACCAATCTGTAATAAAAAAGGAGAAAATTGCAGGATTTCATCGACATATACGCTGTTCCGTGTTCCACGAGTATGTTCATAATTGGGGATACATCAATGGAAACTAAACGGGGAATCTCTAAGCGCAGAGCGATCGACTATCGTTATTATTGGCTGGGCTCTCGCAGTTTCCATTATTATTCCCATTTTCCTGGATTGTTGTGCAACAAAGAGTTTTACGTATCTGAAAGGCACTTGTCTCAGGCATTTGGCACTTTTAGTTCCGCGGTGGAAAAAGCTACATTCAAAATCCTAGTTCTCTCAAGACTGCATTGAATAAAGGGGTGGAAACAATTGATTTTCGATTTCTACACGACTGTAAAAAACTGTAACTGCTACAGACAGTGAATCAAGACCTTGCTCATGGTATCGATAAAAGTTCAATCCTATATTCCCTGCGAGCACTCTGCCCTTCTATCGCTGGACTATTGGATCGTTACACGTGGCTATGAACGAATGACGCTCGCATGCCAAAAAACGTATTTCGAAGCAATGACTTTTATCGAAGCTACATGCATAAGTGATTAGTTTTCGATTGTAATAAAATCCATGCTTCCGTTTGATCAAGCACCCACATAACACGTAGCAAGTATAAGAACAAGTTTTTTAAGGGTTTTGACTGATGTATTTTCTCGAACTCGAAGTAGGGCATCGGCGCGGTTTCCTCGCAATCGTCCCGCGAGGAGAGCGAATACGGAGGGAAGCAAAATTGAACAAAAACATCGCTGAAGCAATGAAAAGGAAGTAGCGGAAAAAAGGGGCCGTCGGGTCAGTTCCTCATTATGAAAATTACTTTTGCACACTCAAAATCAGCGAAAAATTTAAAGTTTCCTTTCCGTTTCTATTATTGACATCACGTTAGTTTTTGAATTTAAATCCTTTCCGGGAAAAAAAAGTTCGAATGTTTAGTATTTCATTGTTCGGAAAACAAAAGCTTTATCCAAGTTTTCATTTTGGATAAAATCTCATAAGAATCCATGGTCGTACTTTCAAGAATGCAATCTTTCATCTGAAAATGTATCTTTTGTAAGCTAATTCGAATTTCATGATCATTCGGTTATTGTTTCATATTTATTCGAAATGTCGAACCCTCCGCTTTGCCTGTTTGCTAAGTCCGGACTTTGTAACGCAGGCTGAGCCGCTGGCACATATAGTTTTTAAATGAAGTAAAATTATACACAGAAATGATCGTTTATATGATTAATTACGTTTGTTATGAGGCGACGATGAAATGTTATGTGTGCAGAGTACATAAGTTCAAGGAAAACTGTCGCGGTGTACGTAAACATTTCGTCATACAAGTAAATTTTCCACCTCGGACATTAGAGTCGCGTTCGCGGTCTTCAGTCAATAATTTATCGACGGTCAAGAGATGTTGGAGGTGGAGGCAAAGAGGTATGTACTTTCCTATATGTGGGTCTTAGTAAGGGTGAAAACAGAGGTTGTTGCAAAGGAGGACTGAGAAAACTACCACAATGATACATGATGCACGCAGAGCACACCCCGCGAATTGTTCTGTTCGCGGAGGGCACGTCCCCCGCTGCGGTCAATATCGCGCTCTCACTAAATAAATACTTTAGCACTGTGAGAACTCGAGCACTCGTGTCTCCCTTCTTACCTCATACCGAGCGATCTCTCTACCTATATCTGTTTCCGTGAGCTGTACAGTCTCAACGATTTTACGATACACGCGTTGAAATACGAGCTTGCCATCATGGAATAGCTCATTTTTCCAGCATTCGAGACACATCTTCATAATGATAAAGATTCCTTACTAAATGCCGATTCGCCAGCAGCGCGAATGTACCAATAAAATTTTAGAATAATGGAAAGTCAGAATTATATTTTTTTCACGTTTCGAAAGCCGTTCTTCGGGAGCTTTTTCGAAACGTTTCAATCGATTCGAACGTCATGGAGTTCCGTTCTCGGGGAATTATTGTAGCAATGAGCCCGGGACTTCTTTTTATTGCAAAAAGTACGATCTATCGCGTTTTGTGACTTTCTCCCTCGTACTCGTCTTGTATTTCCGGGACTGGAATGACATGATCGGCTGTCTCGATTCTTACATGCGATTCACCGTGCAGAGAGCGAAAGAGTGAGAAAAAAGGTGGATGAGAAAAATAGGAAAATGTAACTCACAAAATGAACGCAGTGAGACTCTGCCCATAAAATATTCGCTATTCCAGAATTTAACATGTAAGAGTGCATCGTAGAGACATAGCGTCATGAATCATTCGTGTATAAAGAACCGTTGCTTCGGTTGGTGTGTAACAGTTTCAAGGGGTTACGGCTTTCCTCTCTCTCTCTCTCTCTCTCTCTCTCTCTCTCTCTCTCTCTCTCTCTCTCTCTCTCTCTCTCTCTCTCTCTCCCTCTCTCTCTCTCTCTCTCCCTCTCTCTCTCTCTCTTTCTCGGCTTGAGAATTACAATCGAGACCACACATGGAAACTATCTCTCAGATAATCGCTTTCATTCCATTTTTTTCCCATGCCACCTGCCCATGGTTGATACAAAAAAAAACGCCCGTTTTCGGGGAGACATAAGGAAAGAAAGATGACAATGATTCCGTCAACATCCTGTCGCGAGAAAAAAAAAGTTCCACATTCCTCGCAGGGAAAATTTGTTGGTAGGGCGAAATATTATTGTTTCGGGGTTTTGAGATGCCCAATTAACTGGGGCTCGATGTTTATCGATCAGCAGGCACACCGGCAAGACCTCAAAAGGTTTTACCGGATCGCCCTTCCGTTAGGGTCGCTACGTCGCACGTTTACTTCGTTACGATGTCCGTAAATGGACGAAATTTCATGCTATCATAGAAGAGATGTGTACATGGCGAGGAATATATAATCGCATAATCGCGTCCTACTCCGTCGCTCACTAAGTTTGTCATGATACGCGTTTAATCGCTGGGAAAAAAGTCCCGGTCTTACTTCGATGTCACGCGATATCATTGTCAACCGATCATTAGACATCAATGCTCACCCTGTTTTCATAATGATAGTTCATTGGATGCATGATTTAAAGAACGACAATGAGTTACGAGATAGTAGATAATGGCCGTCAAAATTATCGTCATAGCCTTTAATTAACATTTAAAGTTAATTTCGAAACAAGTAAAACTCGTTCAATATTGCAGCAATCTTTGTATCGAAACTTTTTTTCGAAAAAAGCAATTTCTTTTCCGTGGAAATTATCGACCACCGTCATAGAATTAATATTTTTCTGATTATTTCTAATTGCATGATTCCTTTGCAAAATTGAGCAGGAGAATAATCAATTTCATGCACTCTCGCATGGAAAAAAAAGAATTTAAAATAAACTGACCTTACGACGTGCTTATGCCTCTCGACCCAATATTTAATGGCGCTTCTGACGAGCATTTCTTGCTTTTTGGTTAATCCGTTTGGTCCGACACCACCGTTGAATTGGGTACCAGCAGTCGGGCGGAAAGTAGCGGTAAAATCTTGACGATTGCTGTATATCCCTCGTAAATCAAGATCGAGCATATTGTCACCCTGTGCTGATGGCGGAGGCTGTACGTTGTTGCCATTATCTCGTAGATGTTCGGCGCTACCGGCCTTGAAAAGTTCGTTACTGTTCGGGACAACCGTGTCGAGGGTCGCACTTAGTTCCATGAGAGGTTTCATGATTGCCTTCAGATGCTGCAACTGCTCACAAGCGAACAAGAGCCACGAACAGAAAAGAACATCGATCGAATTCGCGTCGAACATCGTAAATACCAGCCAGTAGAATTGAAAGACTAGTGTGAGAATGTGCATCATTCCGTGACTCGCATCAAATGGATAAAACGATCGCACCATCAGTCTTGGAATCTAGAAGAATCATCAACGATCACATTGGTCTGAGAATGTTACAACGAAACATTTTTCATTCTTCATATAATTTCCCTCGAAAAATCAATAAATAATGAGAATATTGTCACACCTCGACCATAGTCGTTTCATTGGTCACGGGATCAGTCACTTTCTTCACCGAATCACCCACGAATGTGATGCCGGTCCAGCATATAACAGAGAGAGCGGTAGCGCCGCCAACCGCGAAAAGTAATCTTCGCATTTTCGTCAGTGCTATCGCGTGATATCTCGCGTTGCTTTCCGCAAAAAGGGGATGACTGTTCGGGTTGTTCCATATCCCGAGCGTCCGGTAAAACAGTTTGCTTCGTACAGCAAAATAACCCACTTTTACTATACTGTGAGCGAAGAATAGGACCGTTATGGTGTTTGCAGTCAGATCGTCAACGTCGCCGCTCTCCATCGCCATATTTACGAGGCACAAGCCAAATTGGAGAAGAACCAAAAACAGGTGGACCTGAGGGAGTGGAATTGTTGAAAAAAGTAGAAGAAAAACAAATAAAAAAGCTCGTAAAGGGAAAAAGTTATTGTTCCACTGTACTCACGACACAATAAATTTTATGCATGAATTTCATGCCATCGGCGTAATAATTGAACATGAAATGTCCACTGATTTGCATAAGCCTGATGTTGGGCATAAGGTCCGAGACCAGCCCCTGCTGCTTGAACTTCATCATCTGGTGGTGGTAAAATCAAGTCCAAGGTCAATGAGAAGTCAGCATCATTATTTTTCGGAAAGAGTCGTAGAAAGCAAAAACGTGAGAAAAAAAAAACTGGATTACGCGCGTTCGAGTATTTTGGGAGAAAAGTCTAGACTGCAAAACTACTGTAGTCTATGGTTTGATTGGTTCTCGATTTTTGAGAGATATTTAGAAAGCTCAGGTCGGAAAGAAGAAAAACGAAGAAATGGTCATTGGGTTATTAACTTTGAAATCATTGCATTCACGTGGTAATTTGAGAATGAACGGAAACCGCTGGGGAACAGCGGAAGACCCCACGGGATTGTGAATGTTTAGCTAGGCACGATTGCGAAGATCGCTATGAACCTGAAGCTTTAACGCATACCTTGAGACCGTTTTGTATCAATCCCAAGAATCCTGGAGAAACGATGCAAAAGCGTCACAATTAATCCTCCACAATAATCCTCGTCTTATTCTTGCGCCGTCGAATTGAGACACCGTTCGAAACGAACTAAAACAAATCACCAACGTATTCGATTCTCCGAACACAAAAAAAAAAATTGATCTGCAACTTAAGGAATTCGATGAAAGACCGGAAATAAGAGTATTTCAGAGCTAAAGAACGAGCAACGTAGCTCGTCCGTGCACGGACGTCTTCGTCTTCATCGGCTTCGGTTCACCTGGTCTTTCGAGCTTTTTCCGCTTTTTCGCGCAACTCCCTCATAAGCAACGATAACTCGACAAGTACAACGGTACCCCTGTATGGTTGTGGTTAACGCGTACGCGCATTGCGCCCTTCTCCATTTCCCATCGACGTTAACAAACGCCCCATCGCCCCTCCGCGATCGCCAAACGTGGACGAATGGCCGTGCGATATCGCCACGCGCAGACGTTATACTTTTCTTTGCCTATCGTTGTTTCTACTCTATGGATAAACAAAAAGGCTTAAATTTGCATTATTTTTCTTATTGATTGTGGGCCTCCAGCCTGTTTGTCGCTAACGATTCTCGTATGTGTATATGTGCATACGTTGCCAACAAAAAAAATCGTCAATTCAAGCCGCCATCTTACTTCTGGTCTCCCCCTATGACTATCGACATACAGAAACAAGAGAATTCTTCTTCGCCACATATTCTCACCGTCGTCGTTGTTTCCTCGACCATCCCGTGAGGAAAACCACTCAATAATTCACTATGATTATGGCTATCGATGCCAAGACCACATATTCTTTACAACCCTGGCATCTCCGAGGGTTAAAACTCTCGGGACACTGGCACGGAGGCCTCTTTCTTGTTTGCCCGATAAAACTCCCCCTCAACTGGATTCACTGACATGTTTCTACTTTTCATTTTTCTCAACACAAAAGATTATTCTTCAGAATATTTTCCTTCATCCCTGCAGTACGTGCACGTTTTGGCTTTCCACTGCCCATATACTCAAGAGTCGTGTGAGTATAATCTTCATTCATGCAAATATACTTTATGCAACAAATATTTTTGCACCTGCTTAGTACGCATTTCAAACAAGTCTTCCCTCTTACGTATTCCTATTACATATTCTTGCCATACAGTCAACGTCAGGTCGTCACACATGAATAATATTTTTGTTTTTGTACTATAAAATTTCGTCAATTGGTTCCTTCTAAATCGAAAAATGAGGCAATTCTAAAAGCCTTGCAACGACATTAAAAAAAAATTGACTATTGCGTCAAATTCGAGCTTCGCCATCTTTTTGAAAGGTTTTTCTCTGACAGTTTATGCAATTTTGACGGATTCAAACTTCCGCACATTAAAACTCGAAAAAAAGGAAGAAATGATAGAAAAAAACGCCAGTGGATTTTACCTTGAGTTGAAAATTCTTTATTTTCTGATTAGCTCGATACAAATGATTTCATTACCCTTTTCTAAAGTCACGCATGGAGGTGGCCTTCAGATGTAATGACTATGCTGGACAATGGGCTGAAATAATGATCCATGAAAAACCAAGTATGTCCACGTGGTATTTCATTTTTGAACACACAACTCACGATTCATGACAGCTTAGTTGCGAGCAGCTGCCCGTAGGGGCTGATGCGCATATAATCAAGCGTGCCCTCCTCCTCCTTCCTCGTCATTTCCATTTCTTGTCCGATGAAAAATTAATTTTAATTATTAGTTCCTAGTTCTTACGTTCTCGGTAAAAGCTCGTTAAAAAAAAGCCAGTTCACAATCAACGAAACTTCAACTACGAGAACGCAGAACCGTTGCAGTCGACGATCTCGCAAATTTTTTTTCAGAATCTCTGTTTCGTAGATAAACACGTAGAATTTTGTCAATGACTTTTGTCATGGTCATAATTCGCAACCGCAATATTAAATAGTTACTTGGCTGACCTTTCCCCAATGCATTGACACACCTCTTTCGTATATTGTTCTCTTTAGAAAGAAAATTAAAAAGTTAGTAAGTACCACACGTTGAAACCTTGCAATGTCGCGCTCATGTTTTTTTCATAAAATCCGCATATGTCGATTTGCATGAAAATAAGACCAAACAATTAGCGTTTGAACTTGGTAGTAAAAATGTTATGAATATTTCATTTCGTATACGGCATCTGGTCAAAATAATCACGTGCATATACATTACAATAACAGAAAATGTACAGAATGTACGAAAAAAAATTATGATTTGATCGGTTAAAACTGCGGATTAAGGTAGTACTGTCGGTTCTAGAATAACCGTTCAGAATTTAATAAAATTTGGCACAAAAGTAGATTATTGTTAGAAAAAGATCCAGTCAAATTTTCAAGAGGCTACAGAGCACCAGAAAAGAGCACCAGACTCATTAAGTCTTAGGAGAAATTACAGTTTCCATTGTAAGATACAATTAAATGTATGGAATCATAGTTAAATTCATGAAATTACCAATGCGATTATCTTTTTTCTGGTTCTCTGTAGCCTCTTGAAAATTTGACTGGATTTTTTTCTTATCATAATCTACCACTGTACCAAATTTTATCAAATTCTGAACGGTATTTCTAGAACCGACAGTACTACCTTAATCATCCGAGTTACCTTGATATTAGTTACTATTCGAATTTACCCGAGTTCGCGTTAATAAAAGTTGGATTTACTTGGTTCAAGAGGTTTCGAGTAAGGTGACCTATGTAAAGGGTTAAATATGTCACAGGCCAGTATCGACTGGTGTTTGACGACCATCGCATAGAACTCGTACGTCTGATCTACTAGTCTCACAATCATATTCATAGCAGAGTTGTTGTCAAGACTCTTTTATTATTTAGGCTGATAATGGTCACGATGTTAACGGGACGTTCGGTGAGCTGGCCAAGTTCGGGGATGCTTCTTGTCGACGGGTACGCGACTATATGGCGTCAAACCATCGAATTTCTTTCTTCATCTGTATGTTTATTGTGAAAATCTTGAATCATTCGGAAAATAAACTAAATTTTTTTTTTTTATACTCGATCGATCGACGATTAGCATTCTTTAATCTACAGTCAACTGCGTCGTGTTCACAACGACCAGCTCGTATGACACATTACCTCGTCTATAACGTCAATAAAAATTGCAAAGTTTGGTTAGACTCGAATCTAGCATTCCGTGGAACGAAAAAAAAGAAGTCATTTCAGGAGCCAAGCTTTTTGTAGCTTCTTTTGTCAATCGTCTGGGGAACCGAGATTGTTTATCGTTCACACGTTGTTTATTCGTTGAACGAGCCGTTGGGAATGCAGACGTTTTTTTCTCTCTTCACGGTATTGCTTTCGATCAATTAACCCTTTTCGATCAACTTGGATCAGTGTTAAGGAGATAAACGCTCGGACAACTTGATAATCGGATGTTTGGGATTTCGAAGCGATTCTCAGATCGACGAATCAGGTAAAGAAATTCGATGTTTATTCCGACCTTTTTCTTTACTCGCCTCTTTGATCACTTGTCCTGGGAGTGCAGCAAATCACAATGTAATGCATATGTTTGGGAAAATGTACATCGACGGGGATAGAAAGCCTTGAAGGAAAAGCGCACGTTCAGTGGCTTTCCTTGAATTTACATGAATTATGGAAAAGTTTTAAAAAAGACAATTTGTACGTACACACAGTCTGACGATTGAAATCATAAAAAAACAAAATGTTTTATTTGTGGTATTTACGGAAAACTGGGTCGTGAAAGGTATTTTGACGACATTTGTATTGATTGTCATTTACAACGCCGTGATATGAGCAAAGCTAAAAAAGTAATACCTATTTTTTAATAAAAGCGAAGTTGCACATGCAGAAATGCTGACCTTAAAGATTCCAATATAAAAATGATGAAATTACATTTTGAAGGGAAATCGAGATGAAAAGATGTTGGATTTTCGTCATGGGAGTGTTGGGGTTGGTGGCGACGAGTTGTTCGGGCTTTACCGTTGAAAGATCGAATTTAGCATCATTCGATTCTCGGAATTGGTCGGTACCGGTCCTACACCTTAATCGAAGAAATCCAGTTGAAAAGATGTTCAGCGATGACTTCCAATCAGCCGATATCGAGAATATTTTGCGAGACACTGAAATGCGGCAATTGGTTAGAATGCCAGAGAAAAAATGTTCATCTTCCTCCGAAGATCTGTCACAACGTCTCAAGAGATCGGAGAATGTTTTGGACTCGACGAATCACTTGCCAATCATTGAAAAATCCGTGGCTGAGCTTGGGGAAACGACGATCGGATCGTCGAACTCGGATGTCAAAATTCCAGACTCAACGATCGTGACATCGCCCAAAGAGTTGAAATCTTCAGGACCGTTGATTGCCACGTGGCCGAAAGAACCACGAAACCCAGAATCTATCATTTTCACATCACCCAAGGAAACAAATATTTCGGAAGCGGCTATCGCATCGTCGCCAAAGGAGACGAAAACTCCAACATGGACGATCGTGTCTTCGTACGAAGAAATCAAATCCTCCAACTTGCCGATCGAAACGATTCTCCAAGAAACAAAAACTCCCGAATTACCTTTGAAAAAGAGCCTCGACAGCCAGATTTTGAAAAATGTCATCTTGTTGCTCATCGATGATCCCACCCACGCACACGAAAATTATTATAAATTCCTTCATACTTATCACATGTTCTCTGTTCACCGATTACTGCAGGCACGTTTCTCTTACGATTGCTCGCTTTGAGGGACAAGACCACTAAATTAATCAAAAGTCGTTTATCTCAATAGAACTGTTACGACTCTGAACTCGCAAAGTTACCTCGAACGCATCCCCTAATTGATCAATGGGCGCAAGAAAACTGCGAGTGTGATCGTTTGCTCCGATCTAATATTGCGTCGCTGTTGTCTTGGGCTCGTCACAAGGAAATGACCACAGGTTGGTTTTAATTCCGTTTCATTTCACAATGCAATCGCCCACTTAATTAAGCACAAACTTCCACCCATGAGAAGTAGCAAAGTTCTGTCGTCAATATTAATACTCGATTGCAACTGACAAAGTTAGCAACGAATTTAAAGTTTCGAATCAAATTAAATCGTTCGTAAGAATTCACGGATTTCTGAAATTTCTTCAATTCATTTATCGAGGCACTATCTCGAGTACGAATTTCTCGATCCCTCTGCCACTGGGTTACGAGAGCCCTGCGAATCCATTAGCCAAAGAGTTCGAAGATACCGATGAGGAGGCGAATGGCTTTCATCAGGAAATTTCGCGTTCTAAGTCCGAATCGAATGACGTATGGCGACTGATCGATATTGAGAAACAGTCGACCATCGAAAAAAAATCGTCATCCTCTGCTTCCGCTACTTCGAGCCTTGGATCTTTGTCCAAGCCAGAGGGTGTCAACGGATTCGATGGAATGTGGAATGTTCTTGACATGCTCTCAAGAATAAGAATTGCATTCTTTCGTATATTGCTCGAGAGTCTCGGCAACATGGCAGGAACGGAAGACGAGTTGAACGGGAAAAGACCGCTTCCATTGCAGCCCAGTTTTGTCGAGATGATGACCGATGCCATTCGAGAATTTAAACTCGTGCAGAACGATAATGGTTTCATACTCGTTGCTGCTGCACCGGAAAATGCATGGTCCGATGCGATCGAAGTTCTTCAGCGTGAGGTTGTGGATCGTTAATTTCCATTTAACTTTTCTCTCTTAGTGCAAGAAAGAAAAAAGTTTCATTTATGAAAGTTTTTCCACACTGAACAAATTTAATAATTCCGGATATTTCGATTCTACCCTGACGGGCATAGTGCCTAAAATTGCAATAGAGATAATTACTATTCAGACGGAAAAACTCATCTTCCTCAATTCAATATTCCCGGAATATTACTTTCATGGAAATATTGATCTCCGGAAGCCGACTTTCATATCGTTGACCTACATATCGATCTGCCTCAATTTCAATCGCGTATACTGAAAATAAAATTTTGTCAAAAAAACGTCGATATTTTTTTCAGCACGGTAAACTAAATATTTTTTGATAATTTCAACATTTTAGTTACTTTGACAATATTTTTTATTTCTAACGAAACTGTCAGTAAAATTTACGATTGGAACGACAAAAATTTGCTTTTCGAAGAGACTTTCTAGAATATTTCTTGCTGCAATGACAACATTTTTTTCAAAAAAACGTTTAGTCGAACGTATCCAACAAAATATCGATCTGTTCCAACAAAATTTTTTTTCCAGTCTAAACTTGACTTCAGTGAGCATGGTATTCCGTTGCAGATGTTGACCAAAGACACTTTGCTAGTAGTTTCTGGTATCTGTTCTCCGAGCAAACGTATGCCTTTCGTTGCTCACGGTCCCGGTGAACAATTGCTCCGAGATGCTCGTACAGTTTGGGATCTTCCCGAATTGATTCAACGGGCAATGACCGATGGATGTTTAGAAAATAGCTGTAAGAAACAGCGTCCTGAACAGACAGTGGCGCTTCCCTCGCTGGAATTGTCTTTGCCGCAGGAAGCTCCTCGTAAACGCGTCGGTAGAGCGACACCAAAAGCGGAAGTGGTAAGAGCGTGTCGTAAAAGTTAAAAGTCTAAGTGTCGTTGGCGAATCAATTAGAAACCCGATTCCCATTTCTCACGTGTTACACACTCGAAATCGTATCGACGTTTATGTTCCCCGGCATAAAAGACAATTTTGCAAACCCGTAGAATGAAACCATCCTCATCACTAACACCACAACGACGAGAAAGCCTGGTGATGTGCTGCAAGGCGACAAGGAAGTTAAACCTGCGATTGAAATGGGAATTGGAAAAAGATCCGGAGGAGCGGCTGTTCGATTGAACAACGTAGCTAAAGTTTTGGCAATTGCCACATCCTTCCTCATGATGCTTGTCCTTAATTCACCATAAATTTTCTATACTATTTTCGTAGTTTCATGGTTTCATAGAAAGAGAAATATGCACGTTTTATATTTTTGACAATTCCAATTCCCAAATTGTGTCGGTACTTGTGAAATACAAAATTAAAGAAAAAACCATCGTAAAAATGCTTCACAACTTCACGATTTGTAGTGTATTCTGAAATTCGTTTTCTTTATCGTGAAACTATCTTAAATCTTTTAATATCTGCTGAATGTATTTCTTTTTTAGACATCATTGACTCACTGCAATTTTTTTTGCTCTCCTTTGATGGCTGACCGCGACAAACGACGGTTTGAGCTAGACATTGCATGTCTTGTCTCTGTAATCACGAAGGTAATACGAAAGAAACTTGTTTTTAGTCGTTGAATCGAGAAAGCAAAATGAAACAATCGAGTTGTGCGCAATCGAGTTTGGTCGGAGTTCAGATTCCGCAGTTTTTACTTTTCATTATCTTTTTTTCCTTGCGTCAAGAGTCACCGTGAATCCACGTTCTCTTACAATATTATTATCAAGAAAAAAATTAGATATGCCTGGTTGCTTTATAATTCTTTCTTTTTCGTCCAATTATACGGCGGTTATTTTGAACAATTACCCGTATATCTCGCGTCGCATTGCTTTTTCCAATGCAACGTCTCGCATACGTGAATTTCTTTCGTCACTGAAACCAACAATAGCGCAACTATCATTTCTTCGATATTCCGTTGAGAAATTTCACGAGTAGAGGTTCCATTATTGAATATTGTGATTAAAGCCTACCATTCATATCGACTCAATATCTATGGAAAGTTTTATAAGCGTTACGAAAATATTTCGAAGAAATAACGTTAAATGAAAAAATTTTATGCTTCAATTTTTATCGTAAATTTTTACGAGCTGAATCATTTTTTTTACCGTATAATGCTATACTTTTTCCACGTGCATTGAATCGCAAAGTATTACGAAAGCAGCGGTAAGAAGGAGAAATCAAACTCATCAGTTTTTTTTTCACGAATAGCGTAGTCTTCAAGAAATTTTACAATATTCAAAAACTTTTGAAGTTTTGAATTTATTCGAATAATTGTTTCTGCTGCATAGGAAGTTTTATAAATAAATGAAAATCTTGTCGCATATGCAGATGCTCGTTACGCAGTTAATTGGCCAGTGTGGAATTCTCTTCCTTGTTTGCCAAAAAATACGTGAGAAAATGTCCAAGTTGATGCGAGACGTGATTAATTTTCACGACCATGATATGGACAGAGTTTATTCGTTTTTTATTCGATTCGACACGAGGCAAAAAATCAAGACTTCTCGATCGTTTGCTTTATTTTTGAAAAATTTGAATTGTTTGTCTTTATTGATGAAACTTGGAGATTAAAGTCTGCCAAACGATGTGTCCACCACTCTCTCTCTCTTGTCTCGCGAGCTGTTGCTCAAACCGCGAGAGTCGTACGGAGAGTGGGGAACTTTGAAATATAAGTAGAACCGGTCCAAGCCATTCTGTTTCCACTCTCTGGAACGATCTGCATCTCTTCGGTTTAGCAGAAGATATACGTTCCGTAACCATCGTCATACTGTATTAGCCGATCGTCGGTAATTAGAAAAATTATCCAGTGCGCGGGAGTTGAACGTGATATTTAAAGTTTCCTTGATTCGACTCAGTGTTTTTTCATCGACAATTTTATTCGCATCACCGAGACAAAAAAAAAGACAAGGTACGTATTTTCTTTTCGATATCAAAACAGTATTCGTATTATTCAATTCCTTTGGCATTTTTTATATTTTTTTTTCTCTGAGTAATATTTCGTCTGAAAAAATTCACTGCTGGCGGTTAGATAACTTGGTCGAATTTTTTTTATGATGAGTAAGTCGATGGTTCGATTTCCCATCGTTCAAAAATCGTTTTCGTATCTCTCGTCGGTTCAGCGCTTGAAGAAATCGAAAAAAATTGATGTACGAAAATTATTCACAAGAAACTTTCACTGATGACTCCACAACGTTGTGCTCACTGCCATGCAAGAATATAAAACTTTTTTCCTTTCATTTCATTGGTCAAGGTCGTTGCTAGACTTTAATTCAAACTCCCAGCAATCTAAATCGATTCCAATGAGAGAAAATAATGTATTACGAAATAAACTTCAATAGGTCCACAAAAAAAATTCTCTGGCAAGCGAAAAAATGGTTAAATGTGAAAATAAAAATGTAATATACGCCGCAGTTTATTCGTCCGCAATGTTACAGGAGAGAAAGTCTCAGCAACGCTCTTGAGCAATGTTTCGGTCAGTGTGATGAAGTTCCTGACTTAAGTCGCGCTCGGTAATATCTGTGCACGTTGCGCAATTGTTGAACACGACCGCGAGTTTAAAGAATGCGTGTCCATCGATACATAGACGTTCGAACACGTGGAAACTCAGATCGTAATCGATCATTACGTTATCCGGTTACAGGAACGAAATATTACGACAGAAACAAGAAAACAAAAATCAATAAGTATAAATCGTGCTGCAAAAATTTCCTTTTTAAATCAAATTTCAAGTGCTCGAATGGCGTGAAGTGTTTATGGAATATCTCATACAAATCTCTGTCCAATACGAACAGTGTTTAAAAAAATTGCCACGCTGCTTGAATCTCAAAATGAAAAAATCTTTCATGACCTTGATGATCCAAAGATGTTATTCCTGTGTAAATCATTGCGGAATCGCACTGTATAAGTGAACTGTGAATAACAAAACCGGCGCGAAATCCTTAACACGATAATTTCCACGCAGAAAAACGCTGATTAATTGAATGATATCAGGAATGATTTCACGTGTATATCGAAACTTACCGGAAGTTCTTTCCGAAGTAATACTTTTGTACTGCCGTGTTTTCCCTGTTGACAAACTCGGTACCTGAACCCCCGGGAAGCCCTGGCCATTACACTCCCCACGTGGTTCTTCTTTACTTAGCCGCTGCCCGAACGCAAGCACATAAACTCACAGACCCTCGCACAGGTTTTCCAATATTACGATTGCTGATATACTATTGATAGAGAAATGGGTTAATTACAAATTCTGCGTGAATCCAAACATTGCGGTATTGCTATATTCCTGGAGCCTTACTTTTAGGCTTGTATTTAGGCAATAAGTCCTTCAAAGTTTGGTATTGTCACGTTGTGCCAGGCAGAAGCCTCAGATTCATTTCGAGGTAAGATCCTGCCCAAAAATTCGTACAGTTTCTTGTAATTTTTTTCTAAGTCTACGTCCAGTGTGAGTTGCAGAATTATTTTTTATCAACCAACTGTTAATCTTTCGTAGTTCAGCTGTGATTATATCGCAAGAACCAAAAATCGACCTGTTACTAACTTATATCGAGAGGTTTGACCCCCTAAACAGGAAGTTGCAACTAGTTTTTTTTTACCTCCGAAATTAAAGTAAAAAAATGCCAAAAAAAAATCGGTTTAATCGGTGGCAATACTTGCACTGTTTTTTTGGAAAAAGTGGCAAAATTGTCTTCATTTTTGTTTTGTTTTAAAAATCGTGGACGTGGAAAGCGGAGAAGTAGCGAGTGCAGCAAAGTCGAACTTTGGACCAAATGTTCATCCGCACATTTAGTATTTGAGCGCACGGTATGAGAAGGGGAACGTGTATTGTATCTTTACGTAAAAAACCGAGGTCACGTAGCATAAAAAAAATACTCGCTCCTTTGAAATATAGAACGATCAATCTCGTCGCTGCATGAGGATCCGGGTATCGTTGATGTAGTGGAGTAGAAACGTGAGGTTCATCACTACTTTGCTTAACATTTTCCATAAATCATGATTTCACATGTTACACGGACGCTCGTGATTTTTTTTCGTCACGTAATTCGTTTCTTGCTCGTTTTTTTTTTTACTGTGTCTGCTGTTCTCAACGTAATCGTCCTTTTTTTTTTAAATTTATCGTTTTGCCAAGCATGCACGATAATGAAAAAACAGTGTCCTAGCAAACCGAAGTATTTATCGGATGTCTGAAAAAATTCACATCGGAGTTTTTTAGTGATTCTTTCATTTTCATCTCACTTTTTTGCGGCCGTGAATATTCCATGCCAATTTTCATTTTCGCTTTTGTCAGTACGTGCATTTTTTCACTGCAGATGCTGATACACCCGACGGAGGAGATGTCGAAAAAAATTCGGGTGGAGTTGAACGAAAATGTGGAAACTCGTCAGAAAGATCTCGAAATCATAAAAGAGTGGCTCGTCAAGCAGCCGCATTTGCCTTCGGCTTACGGTAAAAATGAATAAATTTCTGATTGTGTTACCGGAATAAGGAAAAAAAGTGATGGAATGATTATCACGTTGCAACGTCTCATGGAAAATGTATTGCAGACTTTTTGTTGCATTCTGAATAAATAATATATTTTCAGATGACTTGAGACTCATGACTTTCCTTCGTGGTTGCAAGTTTTCGTTGGAAAAGTGCAAACGGAAACTGGACATGTATTTCACGATGCGTGCAGCAGTTCCGGAGTTTTTTGCTAATCGTGACGTGACGAGACCGGAAATGCGAGAAATTTCTGATTTAATGTAATCGATTAATTGAAAAACCCTTCCAGATCCATTGGAAAAAAATACTTTATTGTTATTATTTTTTTTTGCACAGAAATATTCCTCCACTTCCTGGTCTGACGGAAAATGGCCGCAGAGTAGTTTTGATGCGGGGTGTGGATAAAAATCTTCCGACCCCAAATCCAGCGGACGCTATGAAGCTCGTTCTTATGATCGGCGATGTACGATTGAAGGAAGAGATCGTTGGAGTTGCAGGCGATGTTTATGTACTGGATGCGAGTGTCGCGACCCCCGCACACTTTGCTAAGTTTACACCTACTATTCTTAAGAAATTCCTCATTTGCGTTCAGGAAGCGTATCCTGTCAAACTCAAGGAAGTTCACGTCATCAATGTCAGCCCTCTCGTCGATTCCATCATTAACTTTGTAAAACCTTTCCTCAAAGAAAAAATACGAAACCGCATATACGTTCATAGCGGAATGGAAACTCTTTACGATCACGTACCCAAAGATATTTTGCCCATGGAATACGGTGGCAAGGCTGGACCAGTAAAGGATATTCACGGTGAGAACATCATATTCGCTTGATATTAATACGAACGATGAATTCTTTGAATTTTGATCAATATTTGTTTTAATTCGTGCTCCAATTACTTTGTACAAGTGAATAACGAAAATCGAGTGGCATGCGAAATAAGACGTGGGAAAAAACGTTTTAAACAATCGACGAGAATTTAGCGAAATTATTATCGAGTTCTCATCAAAATTGATTGTGTTTTTTGTCTGATCAATGTTCAGCGGCTTGGATGAAAAAATTGGAGGAATACAGACCATGGTTCGAGGAACAAGAATCCGTGAAAGCAACCGAAGCATTAAGACCTGGAAAGCCAAAGACTCAGGACGAACTCTTCGGGGTGGATGGATCCTTTAGGCAATTATCGATAGATTAGGCAATCAGTTTGTATTTATTATGGAAAATCTTTTTTTTACACGTGTACTCGGTGTATCTACTACTTTCCGATGTATCATTCATTGTTCTACAATTATTTTCTCCCCAAATTGTAATTTTGTAATTCATTGAAATATCAACTGGAAGCAAAAAAATGTTTTTAATTATTCCTGTAAATATTCCGTTCGCATATTGATTCACTGAATGAGCAATGGAAAACTTTTGATTTCGAGCTCCGAAACGATCTCGTTTCGACCTCCTGACAACTCCCAAAGTTTTGCCGACTCGACAACACTTTCGAAAGTATTTTCAGAATATCGACTCCGTGTTTCCAAAATATAAAATAAATTCATTTCGTAGATGAGTGTGAAGTTAGTAAATTCTCACTTGATAAAATTAGGCGATGTGATTGAAAAGACAAAACAGAATACATCGTCATTTTTGAATAATGCAAAGCGTATTCCTGTCGTTCGAATTACTCTCCTCGTCCAGGAAAACAAAAATAATTTGCCGTCACGAGAATGGAAATAATTAAATTGCTGCCTGTACGCAAAAATTTGTTAAGGAGATGAAATAAATTATTTTATTAATTAGGAATCGTTTTTACCGGTAGAATTTAACTTTGCAATTCGCAGAGCTCATGCTAATGCGGAAAAGGTGAACTTGGCAATATTGTTGATTCCTGTATTATCGGCAAGCAGACAATTTATCATTCCATATGGGAAAAAATAGAGCAGGCCATTTTTTCACCCTCTTCCGTAACGAATAACCGTGTCAAACAGGTGAAAGTGCATTTTCAACAGGTTCTCGAATTTTTTTCAATGACCTGCGGAATTCCGTTAAGCCTAGAACACTCGAATGTTTTTTTTTTTTACATAATTCAGATATAACAGAAAGGAGTCAGCTGGAAATTCTTGATCAATGGTCTCGAGGAAATGCTAAAAGGCTCCGTTTGGTCTTTTCATTTGTGAAATTCTTCAGCAGGAATTTTTTAAAAATTGTTTGCATCATAGAATACGAAAATGAAATATTTCACAGAGCGGTCGCTTGAAGCCTGTTTACTTTCCCATTTACATCATTACCCGATGACCTAGCGAGGTGAAACGAATTTTGTAAGACCACACCTGTTATTACGAACAATACTTTGTAGGTATTGCGAAATAAATGGAGTGACTGGTTCCTGACGGATTTTTTTTCCTCCAAACGTTATTACTTTTTCAATATTTCCACCCATGGACTTCTTCATTCGAAGCTAACGATAGGGATAAAATTGTCATTCAATCGAAAGAATACTGAAAAATATGCTCGAGTATCCTCGAGTACGATCAAAGAATAATCGACGATTTATTCGCGGACGTTTTTTGCTGGAAAAGACGGGCCTCTCCGTCAGGAAGTCCTTGAATTCAGCCTCGTGGATTGATGAATCGCAAGAATAAGATAATTTCCCAGGCGTATACCAGGGGATAAGGGCTCGATGTTCTATTTCGAGACAATCTTCAGAGCATCAAAAAGCTCTGATGTTAACTGCTTCCGGTGTATTTTGCAGGTGCACGTGTTCGCGATAAAAATATTCAGACGAGCGCGATGTGTATTGCGATATATTTATATACAATGTGAAGATAGGCTCGAAGCATTAATTATGCATGTGAGAGGAGGAAGGATGGATTCAATAGAGAAAGAGACGTGGATCGGTTCGACACGTTTATCTCTGCGTCGCTTTTGAATTGGCAGTCGTGCAGTATTCAATGGGGGAAATCCCACTCTTCCATCGAGCAAACGACGAAACTCATACACCCGGTGGTCGTCCATCTTAAACTTTGCTCGTTAACATTTTTCTTACGGATATCGCTTCGCAATCGAATAAAAACACGTGTACAAAAATCTAATCAGTAATTAAAAAATGAACCGAAGGGAGTAATAAAATCGTTGTTTCGTGATTCAATAATAAACCATGGAGTGCGCCATTCCCGCAGCTAATAAATCCGTCGAATTTGAACACAATGTTGAAAGATCAATTTTTTTCTTCCTAGAGTCAGTGATTCCACGAACTATTGAGAAATAATTACAAGTCTGCCTGCGTCAACACGTCAATTAAAAACCCGCGAATGCGCGCATCGGAAAATTTCAATGATTGGTGAATCCCTGTTCGCATTCGTTTTTATAGTTTTTCATATCAAACTTTTGCATTTTCAAGATATTCAGTGCTACTGCGGTGTAACTGTAGATGCTAATGAATTATGGCTCCGTCGACGTTTCCTCGTTAGCACAATGATATCGATGCATTCCTGCATATGGACATTTCAGTTTATGCGATTCCCGTCTTCGTAAAGTGAGAACGAAATATTCGAGAAAGCATTTAGTTTTTTTCGAGCTACACCAGCGTTAAAAAAAACTTTGAAATCTGGTTCCATTTTCCATCAATTCAGATTTCGTTGAAGCCAATAAAATCGATGCTTCGATCGATCGAGGCACATCTTCTATCGTACAAATTGGCACACTATCGTGCGGGATAAACCCATGGACTTGAGACATGCCATTTAACGCTCGCGACAAACTGCGTCAGACTTTTGATTAACGAGCTGCAAACGAAACTGAAACCTTAGAACTTCCTTACCACAACGACGCGATCTTCTCTCGTGCAAGGTTTACAGTTATAGGCCAAATCGACCAGTAAACAAAAGCTTGAAAAAAAAAGTAATTATCAGATTGTCATCATTGAAAAAATACGTGCAGTAGTTGCAACAATTAATATTGTGAAAGTTGTTAATTAAGTGGCAATTTTTCGATAAACACAGTGTTCAGTGGTTTCCTCTCATAAAGAGAATAGAAAATTAATTCGATGTGGAATGTACTCGATATAAAATTACAGTAAACACAGAAGTTTGCTGCTCCTCGGATCCTACTCCCCCGCGTAATCGTCATCGTTTTCGCCGAGGAGAGACCGTTTACGTTATGAGAAAATACCACCTCGACGAATTGCAAGAGAGCAAAAGAAATCGTAAAGGATAGTCGCGTGTATGCCGAGAGATCCTCTTCGCTTGGTGGTCTGTACCGAGAAACCAATACGTGAGAGCGAAACCGAAGAAATCTTCACACACGTCGTGCCGCGGAGCTCGCACTGTCGAACTTCATCCTCGCTTCTCTGTACACGCGTTATGCACCTCGTGCATCATTTCGATTTAAACGTCTCGCGAATACTTTGCGAATAAACGTTCCCGTCGAAGGGTTTTTGTTTGTTCGATTATTAATTAGTTTTATGAATCCAACGATCTATCTCGTTCATTTTTAACGATCCTATGGTGCTTCCAACTTCCACAGTTGCCGGAATGTGTACTTGATATCGTAAATTCAAACAAGGTAATTTGGTGAGAGAAAATTCACTCGATTTTGTTTAGAGTCCGCGTTCGAGCGCTGCTGCCTCTTGGCGAGATTCTCACGATTCGAATTCCTCATCGTTTTCAATTTTCAAAACTTTATCATGGCGCAACGGGCACGGGGACAATAATGTTTCATGCTTTCCTGAAATTTATGAAAAATCATAGCCAAAGACGAATTTCTCGACATTGAATATTTTCTTTCAATCCAGCGGGAAAATCTCTCGTGGAAATGACAGTGCGTTTCTCGTGCGAACACGGCCGAGCTCGTGTGACCTCTGACCTTGTTCGGATCGAGAATTTTCAGTAGACTCTTTGCACCCAAAGACAGTGCTGTAACGTTATTCTCAAAATTTCTTATAATCTACTAAAGTGTTCGAACGTGCTTTAAAAAAAAGTGTATGAAAAAAAATGAAAGACAGAATTCGTGAATGAAAACGTCGCTTCAGAATTCGTCGATGAATTCGTCGATCGTTTGGGAAATATTTGAGAGCTTCAACGCATAAATCTTACTCCAAAAATTGGCAAAGAAGCGAATTGTTGTCAGCATCTCATGTCGATGGAGCGCGTGTGTGTGAAATGATCGGTCAAAGTGTTACGCGGAGGAAAACGAAATTTGTGTCAAGAAAAAGAAATAATCCGCACGATACATTTGAATTTCCATGAAGCTGCTGGAGTATACGTGCGAAATGTGAATCGAGGAGAATTTCTAATACTATCTCTTTCATTCCATCGTGAAAAACCTTTAATGGAATTTGCCAGCATTTCCCTAACGCGAATCTTTCGTGAGTGACAACTCTTGTTCTCGGTCGTGTTCGAGTGACGGTCGTTGAAAACAGAACTTTCTATACAACAGTGAGAGAGTGCGTTGGCATATCTTGTTTAGTGGAATTTCGCTGTTGAAGTCTCGACGGATGAACTAGACGAAAAAAACATACGATTCGGAATAATTTTCGAGAAAATTCAGTTTGCGAATCTTTGAGTTTCATTTAATTTTATGCCCAATCCTTTCTCGCAATCAGAAACGTTATTTTTCTCGTTCGATCACAGAAAATCTGCGAAACTATTATCTGACGTGTGACATGTGTCTTCAAAGTTTAGTGAGTGTTCACTCGTCTCCTGGATCTCCAAAATGTTTCTCGATGGCTCGCCGATTCGAGTGAATAAGGAAAATTGATTTTTTATCGCTCGTTCAGTGAACATTATTAATTCTTTCCAGCTTCGTTGTCACGAGGAAAAAACGAGAATGGAACTCAAAAGTCTCATCATAAAGATTTCGGTATGATTACATTTGAGATTAATTTAAAATGATTCCAGAATTAGATTGACGCGGAATACTGGTTTGTCGCGTAGTATAAGAAAGTTTTCCTATGAAAAGGTGACGATAAACAGGGACTTAATTAGCATTTTGTCATCACAAAAATTATATTTTAATTCGAAATATTTCGAATTTCAAGAGATATTTGTATTCTTTGAATTTTTGTTTTCTACATACGCGAAAAACCATTCAGAATTAATAAAAATGCTATCTAATCGATTGATACGTGTCCCAGCTCGGAATAGTCAGCTTGGTCGATAAAAACTTATACGCGACTGACCCGAATCCCATCATATATATTTATCGATCTCTAATTACATGACAATTAGTAAAACTTTAATTTTGCTCATTAACGATTAGCCTCTCCCAGCCGATCAATTCGACGAAGAGTTAAAATACGACACTCGCCGTGGACCTAATATTATAATACATATACACACATGTAGAAAAGTTTATTTATTTATCTCGAAGTATTCCAAGAAAATCTCGAGTTCAACGTTCTCGTAATTTCTGTGTGACGAGCGCCAATACTCATAGCAAATAATACGTGATTCTTGCTGTTATACTCCTCAGTTTTCTTTTGCTCTGACTTTATCTCCTGGTCCTCGTACTACATATATTCTACATGTCGAGTGTACTCGACCCCAGCCACTCTGCCAGTGATGCCACAGAGTTGCATATACCTATATACATATAAATATAGGTATTATTAGGATCCACCTGTCCTTTTCTCTTCCGCTGCAGTCAAGTGTCCCACATATATATGCCCAACTGCAATTATTTAAACGTGGTCCATGTACCTTGCGACAGGCAAATATCGAGATTCCATAATCCCTTTTAGTATTTTCATAAAATTTGAAAAAGTTGGACATAAGAATACAAAGAAAATGTGCAAATTTCTCTCTAGTCAGGCCGTATTTTGTTCGTAATAATTATTGTTTCGCTGGACGATTCCAGAATTTTGCACCCATATTATTTATTTGGTTTCGGAGCATTGCTACGAGTTACGAATGTTTGGAAACTTTAGTCGCCAACAAGTCGTTTTTTTCGCACGCCCAATTTTACTGAATTTTACAAATTTACGAGATGAAATTTTCAAATTTATAATTTAGAAATCGACGTGTTCATGATAATCCAATGAACGCGTGTGCGAAATTTCAAAAAACGAGACGCTAAGATTATTCAAATTGAAGCATGCGAGTAACTTTTTTTGTAGTTGAATCCGAAGAATGATCTATCACGGGATTACGACTGGTGAAAGTGGCAAATGCAGAATTTTTTCAAAATGATAAACTGAGACATAATTGCTTAACATTTTTTTTAAGAGGACACGTAGGAGTTTCGCAATACGTCAGCCGTTCAAAAATCTGATTAGAGCATAATAACGGCAATATGACAGAGTTAAGAAATTTCGGCGACACAGAACGTGATACTAATACGAAAAACATTGCGTGATAAATATTCGTTCATGCACACTTTGAGAACTTCGTACTCTCTTAAGACTCTCATATTTGCGTTTAAAATATCATTTTCTCTAAAGACTGAGAAGAAACGTTTCACACACGCAAAACCCTTTGCAAACGCGACTACATTCTCGGCCGGGGGGAGTTTGCATCGCGTGCAGCATTCGTGATCGAGGAAACTCCACGTGGTCGTTTTCCCGCTATTGCATATGTGTACATTGAGTAAACGCACTCGTGTGTATAAGCAGGGATGTCCTCGTACGTATCTCTCGTAGTACAGAGTTTTCATTTTTTCGATCCAACTATAAACGTTGTCGCCCAGAATATACTCAGCCAGTTAAATTCGCACCAGAAAATGAATCGAACAATTATGGCGAATCTAGGCCATCAAACCGCAGAAAACGAATTTATTTTTAATCGACACATTTTGGTAGGATTAACGGTTCAGTGATATTACTAGTTAATGCGTTGATCGTATGATATTTAATGCAACGGTAATGAAACGAGCCAGCTCCATACAATAGCAAGGTGAATTAATCGTTTGATTCGAATTCAGTGGATCCAGATTCTCGCGGTAGCCACAATGCTCAGGGTAAATGAGATCGAAGGATCACCAGCCCTGCGAGTAAAAGCGATCGAGGAAACCGACTACGCCAAAGTTTTGGAATTATCGCTATTGTTCTACGAGGCTCAACGCTCTGGAAAGCTTCCATCTGACAATAGAATACCTTGGAGGAGTGATTCTGCCCTTGGCGATCGTGGCCTAAACGGCGAGGATCTTACCGGTGGATATTATGATGGTAACGCTTTTATACTATTGACGATTTACTCAAAAAACGGTGGTTGCGCGTGGGGCGTTACTGGAAATCCAATTTTTTTTTCAATGGTCGATATTTTGTTAATGAAGATTAACCAAACTATTTTTTGATACCAAAAAAATATTTAGTTTACAGCATTCGATGAATCATCGGAAATTTTTTATTTCAATCATTTCTCTGTGATTTTTTTGTCATTGACTTTAAATATGAAAAATAATACGTTGATCGTATAAAATTACATGAAACAGCGGGAGACTTTGTCAAGTTTGGTTTCACAATGGCCTCGACAACGACCCTGCTTGCCTGGGGTGCACTTAGTTGGCCCGAAGCCTACGAAACAGCTGGACAACTCGATGAAATACGCAAGTCCATTAAATGGGCTACCGATTATTTCATCAAATGTCACGTCAGCGAATTCGTTTTATACGGACAAGTTGGTGATTTTACGATCGATCATACGTTCTGGGGACGACCGGAAGAACTTAACACAACGAGGCCAGCTTTTAAGATCGATCCGGAACATCCAGGTTAATAATATGCTTGTTAAAACGTTCAATTTTCCATGTTTTTTTTTTTTTTCTTACGGAAACCGAGATGGCATTAAAAATTATAGGCAGAACAATATTAATTAGGAGCATGGTCGAAAGTTTATAAGGAACAATGCAAATACACGTTATTCCAAAGTTTCTCGATCACAAATCCGTGTCGGAGGAATTAATCACTCGCGAGAATGCATGTATTGAAGGCGTGCGTGTATTAAACAATGAAAAGACGTATATCGCGTAGTATATGAGGTGAGAAAGATTCATGGTGCGTCCGTTTTGTATTCGTGGTAAGCGCAGAACGGACGACACGGGAAACGCGTTGAAATTTTAATTTTGCACTACGCGGTTCCTCTAAGTTGTACTCGTATATCGTATGGAACGGTGTGTACAGAGAAACTCCGAGAGCGCAACCAGACAAGCCGAGAGGTACGGCTGTATCCTTTGAATTTATCATGAATTATCGGTACGACGTTCATTCGGACGTGACAAACGTCGAATCGCTGGAATTTATCGTTGTTGCAGATTCTTTTTAGAGTTAAGTGATCTCGAAAATCGATCGAATCGTCACTTCAGTTTCAACCGATGCAAAGAATATGATATACGAATTCGAAATATTAAGAAATTGTGGATAATTATATTTAATCGATTAATTGATATGATCGTCTGGTTTGAAAAAAAAATGAGTCGAAGCTTGACAAGTTATGGGGAAGATTGACAATTATTTTATCGTAAATTCTTCAAGCAAAATTCTTCACTGGAGTTATCCTCGTGCTCGGACTATAAACAATCATTAGGCACAAATATCGTAATGATCGTCTAGCCTGTGTTACGTCAGAGTACATGTGATTATAGCAGCAAGTTATACAACTGACATAACTGTTCATGAAGCAAAGTGATATCGAATAAAATATGATCAAGGACGTTCGTTCTTGCGTACATAATTACAATTAATTGAAAAATCGATCGAGTGTGATCTTAAAAGCTTTCGTAACTCGCAGGTTCGGATCTGGCCGGTGAAACGGCTGCAGCTCTCGCGGCTTCATCGATAGTTTTCCGCAACTTCGATTACGATTATAGTATCGAGTGTCTCAAACATGCTCGTGAACTTTACAAATTCGCGAACACACATCGCGGTCTTTATCACGAGGCTATAAGAGGCGCTGCACAATATTACGAGAGCACCGATTACGGTGACGAACTTGCTTGGGCCGCTGCATGGCTCTTCAAGGCAACCAACGATTCGAGATATCTCGAGGATGCCGAACATCATTATCAGCATTTTCATCTCAAGGAGAGACCCAATGAGTTCTTTTACAACAAGAAAGTCGCTGGCGTTCAGGTCGGTGCATTTTACATTAACCGTCTATCGAACCGAATGAATTTCATTCCGTTAATATAGTCAATAAATAAAATAACTATGAAATGAAAATTGAGAGAGAAAAAAAGAAAAAAGTTATTATCGAATCGACAAATTAATTATGAGCAACTTTTTATTTGCTATGATCACGAAGTTAATTTCGTTTTCAATTCCTCATGGATTTGGACACATCACCTCCGTCAGGGTTTCAAGGAAATACATTCCGTTATTTTCAACGTAATTTTTTGAAATTTTCCATCCTTTCCAGGCTCAAAATCCTATGACGCAGGAACGAAATGATTCCATGCAACTATGATGCCATAGTTATTTTTTCTATCGCTTCCACTCCCCGTGCATTCGATTACTGCAAATGTATTCAAAGGCGAAAAAACATTAATAAGCTTTTACATGGTGTTTTTATTTGATAATAAAAAAAAGGTCCTGCTCGCTCAACTTACTGGACAACCGGAATATCAGAATGCAGCGCGCGCGTTCTGTGACTTTTCGGTACACCAGCAAAAACGAACACCCAAGGGACTTCTATATATCGATAAATTCGGTACTTTGTGTCATGCCGCCAACGTAGCTTTCGTCTGCCTCGAAGCCGCCGATTCACCGGATATTGGTAATTCCCAGGAATATCGTGATTTTGCCGAGAAACAAATTCACTATATGCTGGGAGGCGGAGGTAATTACACTTACAATTTTCAATAAATCTATTAAAAAATATTTCTAATTTTAAGAAGCAACGGCTATCAAAAAATTGATAAAAGGAGAATGCGTATATTTTCAAAATTACTTGAAAATATTAAAGGCACTAATTCAATAAAAATAAAACGTTTTGTCCAACTGTTCAGTAAAGTAAAGTACGTGGATTTCAAAATTCAACTAATCTCAATCGTGAATTCCTTTGTGTTTACATTTTGGATGTAAATAATTATTCACAATACGAAATCCGAGAGATTTTTTAAAATAAATTGTTCCATTTTAGGAAGGAGTTACGTGATCGGTTGGGGAAGGAATCCACCAAAGCAACCGCATCATGCAGCGGCTTCTTGTCCAAGTCGGCCAGCAACTTGTGGCTGGCCAGAATTTGATAGCAAAAATCCGAATCCTCAGACCTTGTACGGTGCGTTGGTGTCAGGGCCCGACGAGACTGACAATTTTCGGGATCGTCGAGAGGATTACGTCTACACTGAAGTGACTCTCGATTATAACGCCGGATTCACGAGTGCTCTAGCAGGTTTGCTTCAACGAATCATTATAAAAAATGTCGATTCTTGATCGGTTCAATCACAATAAAGTCATCGCGTTTTATTTTCTGTTTGATATTCTGCTACGCAGCAAAATTGTCAATATTTGGAGATACAAATGAACGGAAATTACCAGCTCGTTTTTATTTCGCGTGCTCTATTGTGCTTCAGGAAATTTTAACTTTTTAACCGTATTTTCATGTATTATTTATTCTTTTAAACGAAAGACTCGTTAACTCACATAAATTTTTTATAATCCATGACAAACAATGGCTGATAAGCATTCTACCATCACGAAGATTGCTGCCTTCTACGAAACACGACGCGTCAAACGCGAATTCGTATCATGGCTCATCGCCAATCGAACTCGACAATTACGTTAAGCATTTTTGTATAAAAATTGAATTTTTTCGTACGTCCGATCCTCGACTTCGATGAAAAAAGTTGTTACGAGATTTTTGTAATCTTCAGAATAAGCAGAAAATCCGTACGACCATAGAATATGTAACTTAATATTTATTTACAACAAATAGACGTGAAAGATCCTTAGATTATAATTCCCTGACGAAAGCATGGAAATTGGTTTTCGCGTGCTTGTTCAAAATCATTGACACTTTGTATAACTTCCCTTCTATCTCTTGAGGTATTTATTTAGTCGAATCAACAGCTCGAACATGAAATTTCCCCATAATTATGAATATTTTTAAATTTACATTAACTGTACATCGTTATACACTTTTCCAAGAATACCGAATTATCACATACCGAAATATTAATTCGATTCGGACTTGTAGCGAAGTAAAAAGCTTATTACTACATAAGAAATGTATTTGCCTCAGGCTGTGTACTATTGAATCCATTTAGTAACTAATCAATCTCTCGATTAGCTGCTTGCAATGCACTACCATACTGTAACAAAACTTTTTTGTCCTTAAGAATTTGCGGAATTGTGTATGTGACACGGAGCAACTTTGAATTATTATTATACATTCGTTTGACATTAAGGACCAAGTTACTTATTCGTTTTTGAAATGGGATTCGAAATAAATATCAAGCTTACATTTTTGAGCGGGTGTTTAATTGGAAATTTTTCACAACGCTGGCCATTGAATTTTATGATGAAAAAATTCTTGAATCTCTTGCCTGACATGAGATTTTGTTGAATCCGATTGATCCCAAAAATTATTGCGCAAAAACGAAATATTTGTCGATCGATGGATACATGTTCGATTTTTTGAGGAACTCCCAGCAGAATGATCTGTTGAGATAACGAAAGTTTCGTTATTATCTGATGATATGTCCATCGTACTCAATGAAATTTCGTGTGATTTTCTGAAAAGCAAATCTTCGTAATAAAATTAATTTGGTCGACTTGGTCCAAATTAACACCAACTGGCCACTAGACCGTAATTCAATGACAACACATAACAAGGATTGAGGGATACGCCGTTCGAGCAAATATTCACTCATTTTGTTGACAATTTACATCCTGTGTTGGGTCTTCCATTACAATCATCAATTATCAAGCAGCAAGAGGAGCATGAATGAAATTTTTCTTTCGTTCAGACTCGTTTTACATCGCACGTCGATCAGTCGCGAGGTGAAAGTTAAAGAAATTGATAAAGAAGACTTTTTATAGAGAATATTGCCATGTACCTGAAAAATGTGAACACACAAATTCGCATTTGGCTCTTGACGATATTGTTGTGTATGTTCGACGATGCGTTTTTGGAGAACTCGTGCTTGGGTAAGCGTATCAATATTTTATTGAATTTTTTTGAATTACGAAAACAGTCAAACGATTGAATCATTTTCATGTATTTTTTCAAGGACAAGTCAGTGCAGAATTTCCAAAAGCATGCACTCATTTGAAATGCAAAAAAGGCAACCAATGTGTGAGTCGAAAGTTTTGGTGCAAATTTCCACCGTGTCCCAACATGCTGTACTGTTCCAAGTCGCGGAAGGGTCAGTTTATGATTTTTGAAATCCTCCGCTTCATCAACGAGATGGGATTACATTGAAAATCTTTTTCCAGAGTCCTTGAAAGGTCCATCCACCTGCGAAAACGTTCGATGTAGCAAAGGCTTCGTCTGTCTCGTCCGAGCTCGTCTCTGTCGATGGGACGAAGGTAAGTCACGTTTTCGAACAAACCAAAAGGAAAATGTATGCAGCCTGAAACGAAAATTCCTTAGAGTGTGAACAACAAATCGCGAGATGCGTTTCCGAACGGGACTTTTTCGAAGGACCTGCATCCTGCGTAGATTTTCATTGTCCTTCTGGACATCGCTGTATTCTCCGGGAATCTCTTTGTGCCAAACCGCCCTGCAAATTACTCAAAAGTTGTGCGGAATTGAAAGGTGAACGTATTATATTCTTGACTGCAATTTTTTTCAAATTTTTATAAACTTGACACGCTGCAAATCGAATCGTCAACGATTCGCTATATAAAAATTTTATTTCGATATTTTGCATCCCCAACAGAGGTGAGAGTCTGGCTCCAGAAATGCAGAAATATTGGATGTCTTTCCGAACACGAGTGTTTTTTACGCAGGCCACTGCTCAATTGTACGGGCCCATCGTGCAAACATACTCCCGATTGTTCCGCCAGCAGTGGTACAGTTTTTTTTTAATTTTTAACATAATCTTTCCGAATATCTAGTCACATCATGCATTCGGTCGACTATGAGTGTAAAACCGAGTTTTCAAGCTCGGGAGTGTTGCGTGTTGACCGCTGTCTTGAAAATAAAGATGAAATCAGTTTGTCCGGTATATCTTGAGAACTACGGGTCTCACAAAAAATCGGCCAACAACATTTTTGTAGAGAATTCAATTCTTGACAATAATGCTAGAAACGTTTTTTTTCCTAGGACGCGTAATTATCGAGATTTACTGAAAAAACTGATTGCACATTTATTTTTAAGATAGCGATGAAACCGTAACAACCCGGAACTCGAGAACTCGATTTCACGCCGACGATCGATTCCCCTAGACATTGAAGAAAGAAAATTGTCGTAAAGCGATGTCGGAATTTGCACGAGCTACGAATCGACAATTTAAAAAAAGTTTTTGCTTCAAAAAAGCTGATTCACGAGAATGATGCCGATTTTCAAAAAGGGCGACATCATCATGAGAGATTTGTAAACTTTGCTTAACCGCTTGTATTCATGATGATGAACTGTCGGCTCCAAGGTATTTGACCTCTAGAATCAACAGTTGTCTTGACGCGATTGTTTTAGAAGAGGAGCTCGAGGAAATGGAACAATGTCGAGGCTGGGTATGCCCCAAGGGCGAAGAGTGTACCGCTCACACGAAAGGACCTTGTAATCGCGAAAGCTGCAGGATATCTCGGTCGTGCCACAAGCCCCTCATGACCTCGGTAAACACACCCCCGTCGCCTCCACATGCCTGGAGAGACGATATAAAGTTGAGCTTTTACACGAAGCAGGAAGAAAATTCACCAGCCCTGGGGATGAGAAGTTTTCCGGTACGATCGAACGACGATAAGAAAAACTCGATGAATCTCGAAGGGAGAAACATTAATCCAAGCAACGATGGACAGATTCGCAAAATATTCAATTCAAGGACTTCTGCTCATTGGCCAAACATCACTTCCGGTCAAGCCATCAAACCTACCGTGACTTCATTAACAACTTGGCTGAATTACCTCAAATCGATGACTGGCGTCGACGCTGTGGAAAAGTGGGTACGAAAAGCTGACAGGGCGGAGAATTATCAGGTAGGGAACCAGTTGCGCTAATTATAACTTTAGAAAGAGAGTCCAGAGACCTCATTACGACGTGGTACTCACGATCACTTTACATTGATTATTCATGTTGTTAAATTTAAGGAATTTCTCTCGTGGCTCAAATCCGTGAAGGACATGCTAGGATCTGCTGCTTACGACCTGTGGCTCGAGGAAGTCCGAGCAATGACCGTGACGAATTTAGCGTTTCAAAAATGGTTACCACCGTCTCCGGCGAACCGTTCAATGAACGCGAATTACCTTGTCCGACAAGATGGTAATATCGGTGACCTGAGCCACGACGGCCGTGAAATATTTCCCGGTTCGGAGCGCTCGGATCAATATCGTAACAACGAATATAGAAATGGTTTTCAGTTGCAAAACGATTACGGAAGAACGAGCCTCGTGAACAATGATATTCAGAATAGGAAGGATTTGTATTTACCGAGAAACGAAATACCACAATTCGACGTAACGCGTAACAATCAAAACTCTCAGTTAACTTCATACCCACTAACTTCACCGTGGACAGAAATAAACGACCGTTCGCCATTGTATCCGACTGTCCCGGTACCTCTGCAACAGAATGGAGCGTTTCCCCAGAATTTTGGAAATATGCGATCCTGGGAGTCTGGAATGAATCAAGCTTTCCCTTATCAGGATTACGATAACACTGCTCCGTTGGATCCACCGTATCCTCCGTTCCCATCGAATTGGTCGTTCCCCCAACCACCTGAAGAAAATCCAGTGTATATTGATCCAAAAACTTGGCAGGACCAACTTTTTCCACCCGCTTATCCTCAATGGCAACAAGAGGGCAATGAACGTGATGCGATTTCTCCGGACCAACGAATTCTTCGATACCCCGTCGACTCGGGATCGATGTATCCGCCCTTCATGGAAGATCCCATGAAATTTTACTCTCAAAACTCCACGTACTCCGAAGAGCCTTGGATTAAATCTTTTAACGAACGCTACGGAACGTCGCAATTCTCAACACCAGAAAACTTTGAATCGTATCCAATAGCGGATAGAAATTTCAACTATCCTAATTGGCCTGAAGGCAGTCTCCCTTTCATGCCCCATCAGCGCTCGAAACCTCAAGATCCCGAACCTCCCGAATATCCTTACGACGCCGCAAACGTTGCAAGTTTGGGGGAGAATTTTCCGAGCGGGAGGGAGAATTCGTATCCGTACTACGGTAGATATCCTTGGGAATTTAAGGAGCTAAGAAAGCGCGAAGATTATCTACGTTTCTTGGATTACAGCAGAAGAAATCTTTATGATAAAAATAATCAAGGTGGTTCGCCAGCTTTATCTCCGTTATCGAGAACTCATCGAGTCGACGTTGATCCTTTCTTATCTCCGCGAGATCCTTACATCCCGGGTAACAAAGTTAGCGCGCCACGACCGCCGCGGTATCATTGGAGTTCTTATCCGAACGAACGACTTCACGGAATTTCCGGGACTCGTTCCCGCATCCCTGATCCTGGATCAATCCCTGATATTTGGGAGAATAAAGGGCGAGAGGCACCTTCTGCTAAACGGAGTCTGGCCAACAAGGACAAAGAAAGGGACAACCTAGCGCGAGGTTTTTTGGTCGACGATCGTTTCCACGATGTACCCGGACAGGCGATGGAGCTTCCTGACTTATGGAATTCTCGATACAGGCATCCTTCCAGCTGGTTTCTTCGTAAAAATGTCAGAGAAGAGTTTGACAATCGCGATACAATTCCAAGGGTGAATAGCGAAACTTTTTCTTTCTGAAAATGACGAAATTTAAATTTAGCAAGTCTTCATAATATTATTGAGTTGTGCGACAATTTTTATCACTTTTTCTCGCAGGTTCAGCCAGTGACAACCAATTCACCTTCGAACGTTCCGTCATCGAAAAAAGTGATAATAAAACCTCGAATCCCACAAGTTACAAGTAAAAATACACGCGAAGAAAAAGTGAACAATTATGAGAATGTTGCAAAGAATTCAGAGGATTACTCGGACGAAAACGATGACGGAATATTTCCATTACTGCTCAACCTTCAAGGTTACATTGAATCGCCGGCCCGACAAATTCTCCCAGAGTCTTCAAATCCACCCAAAAGTTTGACCATTCTTCCGGTTTACACGATTGACAATGGTGGCGCGGAAGATAATGAAAACGAAGATCATGCCACTGCGGAGAAAAACGAAGTCCGCAATTTTTTTCGTGACGAAAACTACGGCGGACGTTCCGACTTTCCCAATCGTTTAGAAAATGCATTTCAAGTCGAAGCTGCTTCGATAATGCGAAATCGGACTGGAGACGGAGACGTTAAGTTCAATGATGTAAAATGGGAGTACGAATATGACGAAGAGGAGGAGGAGGATGATCCAAAGTCGTGGGACGACGCTCAGGTAACTTTTTCTTTCGAATGGATTCCGTTCAACCATTTGCCACAATCACGCCAATCGTAAAGTCTTACGGTCGTAAAAATTACAAACTTTCCGATAGAAAAAAATTGATGAACCTTTCAATTTGTTGCGACTGAGGAAACAGTTTTCACTCTTACTCAATCGCTCCAATTCCTGAAATCGACAAGGCCATTAATTTCCTTTTATTCGAGCCAATCTTCTCGGTTTCCCTTAATTATGCATTGGATTTTTATTCGTTACTAACATTTAGCTTCCCATTTCAATGAATGATGGATCATCGAACGAAGAGCCGATAAATGGTTGGGTGGTTAACAGACGTGGGGCCTGGAACGGTGATAGAAGCGAAAGTGATTATTACGAAGAGAGGGTTGATTACGTCGATGATGTTGCTTCCGACGATGGCAGCTCCTTCAGCCCCGATCCAATCAACATCGATAGTCCATCCACTCGAGACAAAATCTTGGATCTTCTCAACGATCATCGTTTAAACGACGACCAGGAGCACAAGACCTTCAAAAAAAATCGACCCTTGTGATCCTGATATATCTGTGTAACAAGAAATTCATTTATCAGACTTCGCCCCAACACGTTTTCGTCTCGGAGCTTTCCTACGAAACGTAATCGATCCCAAAGCCAACGAACGACCGCAAATTAAAATCTAATGTTTCGTCCACACTGTCGTTTCATTCTCGAACGTCTCAAAAAAAAAAAATGCATTACTTTCAGTTCGATTTACGCGCTCGATGATACCGTTACCAGTTGTTGAAAATGATCACCTTCTTCTGAGGAATAACCCGAGCGAGCTGCGGGAGATCTTCGGAGAATACATCTTCGTGTCTCATCCTCGTTACATCGCCATTCCTAGAGGGTTTTTGAAACAACAGGGAAATTTTTACTACACACTTTGCGGTAGTGAATGCTCGTAGATAGCAGAACAGATCTTTGGCTCGTTTAATTGAATGGAAGAGCACTTAACGTGTTCAGCGAACCGAGTATTTTTCTTGCAAGCAAACGTTAGTGCCGTGAGAGAAATTTTTGAAGGATGAATCTTATTAGTACAAACCATTGATCAGGAGTTTACACATTTGGAATCGAGTGCTTGTTGACATTGAGAAATTGCAGAAATTCATGATAAGAAAAGTTCCTTTTTTCCACTTTTCGAACCATAAAACTCTGTTTTTTTTTTTTTAACTCTCCGCGGACACACTGGGTCATTTTGACCCGGACTTTTTTTTTCCGTATCAAATATTCATATCGCACAAATATTTTCGAGAACCGTAAACGCTTATCTACCAAAATTGACAATTTTTTCCCTAGCCGGATATACCAAATCGAAGAAAATGATCGACGAAATTTTTTTCGAGAATCGACGTTTGAAGGAAACTGTTGGTGTAGCTCTGAGGCACGTATTCAAACTAAGCTATTTCCTGTATATCGCGCACGGTGAAAGGTGAATCCGCAAAATGTTTCGCAAATATGGCATCTCCGTGGGAGTCGAATATGTTCATCTATTTTACCGGATACGAACTCTTCTGCTTATTGCGACATGGAAACATTAATTTTATGCAAATTTGAACAACGCTCCAATCTTCCGAGCCTGTTTCTTTATTTTTCCAAATGGTTAACTTCTAACAAGAGTTTTATCACTGCGTCGACTATCGCTATAAAAAAATCCAAAATAATATTAAATCGAGAATAAGGATTTTCGAAGGCGAGAAATGATTTAGAAAAAAATCAAGTTTTCCCAAAGTCGGAATATTTCTACGTAGAAATATATTTTTTTGTCGTCGTAATTACAAGAATTCCTGAAAATTTCGTCGTGTTTTGGAGAGTGCGTCGACTTTGATTCAGCGATTTATTTGATAACTAAGAAATGGCATGAATCAGAGCAAATTACGATGTTGAGAGACAGGGAAAAATGCATATCTTTTCCTTGTAAATTTAATAGCAGCCGGGGGCAGTTTTCTATTCCACAAAAAGAAGTTCTACGAGTACATGCTGAAGCCTCGAGTGCCTCCAATTGGTAGAACCACATTTTCCTTTATACAACGTCCGCAAAGAATTCGGGGCAATTAGGACTGTCTTCGCGTGCTCCATGTAGACACATTCCATTATAAGTGAACGAGTCAAGAGTACATGCGGCGATTTATTGGAAGACTTGCCGATTCATGGCGCTTTGAAGAATTCTCTCCACCAAACAAACAGGTGCAAATAAGATGGTGCAAACGTAACGAGAACTGATTAAAGTCGTGAGGCACGAAATGGGGTGTTTTCTTCAAAATAAATTGAAGAAGTAAAAACCATTTCGACAATGATTACTTTTCGAAAGCTTCACGTCGTATAATTCTCCGAGCACTCAAGTGACCGCCATGTACCTTTATACGATCAATCGTTGATATTCGAGTGTTTCCAGAAACTGGAAAAAAATTTCTCTCCGATTCGGTGATGAGACGAAATCGACGTTATTGCGACAGCGATATTTCGGTCTTGGCGTCCTCAATTCAATTGTAAGCTTTTTATAATGTGTGAACCCGGATTGTGCAATGCTTTACCTGCCGATTTCTGCAGTATTTACAAATCTCCGAAGAGAAGAATAATTTTCTCATCGCCAAAAACGTCGGTTTATGTGTAATAAGTTTCTCAAGTCGAATGTTTACGCAGAATGTTCAGGGACGTTGCAAAATTGTGTTACTCACCAGAATATCGAGTCGAGAACTCATGGATAACATTTCCATATTCTTTCCTCGATGTCCAAGCAGTTCAGATTTTTTTTTATCATTTCGGATGAAAAACTATCCGGAATAACCAAGCGGATCAAAATTCATAAAGTCACCAGAATATCTCGATGTTTATCAATTTCCCGAGCGGACAAAGATTCGTGAGGAAAAAATTATCAGGTTCCCTTGAATTTCTTCGTCAAGAGATCGCTCTGCATGAACAACAAAAAAAAAACAACTTTGCACGTGACGATACGGTCATGCACAGTCATCGAACTTGTTCTTTCTCTCGCATTTGCGAAATTCTTTTTTACAATGAAGGTACCAGCACCAGAGACCCAATAGATTTACTAAATTATCATGAGGGACACTCAACGTGCGATGTATTTATTTGTCTTTACTGATATACATTGCACATACGCAACATCCATCGCTCTTTATCGAGTCATCGGATACCTTTGCTCTTTAAACTTTTGAAACGAGACGAAGTATTGTTTCACCTTGCTTCGTAGCTGAGGCAGTCGTGAATTATTTCAATTTTCTATCGTCAATCAGTCCATGAGCGAGTGTAAACTCTCGCTAATTGGATTTTCCATAAAGAATAACCGAAGAGCCTATTCGTAGAAGTGTTCATTTTGTTTTCTTCGATTCTATACATTGCGTATTGTTTATTGTCCATTTACTTAGTAAAAAGCCCCGTTTTACGACTCAACCGAGTTGCCATACTGGCTAGCCAACGAGTTTCAATTGGTATTACAGGTTAACCGTTTTCTGATGTAACGTCACGAACGAGGGTCCGTTGATGTGTATAGTCAAGCGTATTACTCATCGGACTCAGGCTGTCCACTCATCCTTCTGCTCCTCTCTGCTCCATTGACTCTCTCTCGCTTCCTCGCCTGCGTCTAGCAAAAAGATATCTTTTTGCATGATAAAATCCGGGATAGTCACAAAGGGCAAATACACAGCCGTTATGCTATTTTGCTGATGCTGCTCGAATCGTTGTGTGCGGAGCTTCGATCTACAACTACCGATAGCATTTCGTTCGATCCATTCAGGAATATATCGCTTTCAACCGCACCACGACGCTTGGCAATTTACTCACCGGTGATTATCTTTCAAGTAATCTATTCGCTTGATGGTAAGGTTGATTTACTTGTATGCAGTTGATGTTGAATCAAATTATACGCGTATTTGACTGTCTTCTAATTCAATCGATTTCGTCAGGCTTGCGAAACTATTCACAACTTTGGATTATATTGTTGATTTATTGAATAGCTGTGTCCGTTTTTTCGTTGCTTCTTCTTTATAGAAATAATTCCAATCGTGGCGAAATAAATTATTATTGCAACTACAATTCATTTTTAATCGGGGTGAGCCGATATTATTCTGTCAAAGTTGATTCACCGACGTAACCCTTTACGGAGCGAATTGATGTCGAAAAATTATCGTTGCAGAATAGAAATTGGTGGACGATCTCAACTTTTAAGCAATTTTCACTGCATGAACGGATCACAAATCTTCATTGAAATTAAAAAAAAAGTTTCGTCTATTTGTGAAGTTTTTTCTTATTTTTTGAATAAAAAATTTTTGATCTTTCTGATGCGCAAATATTCTGCCAATATTTACGTTTGATTTCTATCGGTCCATAACACCGTTGGATTATAAATTCAGGAATGTCGGACCTTTGCAGCCCGATTCCAAAGGGGACAACACTCCTGCATACTCATTGGGACCTACGGAGCCAAGAACCGCGAAGCCCCCGCAGAGAATACCGAAGAAGTGGTGGAGCAGCAGTTGTCGAATATTACAGCCGCGAAGGAGAATGGTAACGGTCTAGTCGCTTGCTGGTCGTGAGACCGCGAACCAGGACCATCGTCGTCACTGGTATCACACAGGGTATAACTCCATCCTTGGATTTCAAAGTGTTGCAACGAGACTCATCGATCAAAAACAGTTTCCCGGATCCGATATCTCTTAATAATCGAAAGGTGAGTTTTTCGTTTTCAAAATATTATCTAAAAATGATAAATGAAGCACAAAATATACCAAAAAAATTTGAATCTGTTGAAAAAAAATCGAGTTTTTTCAGTCGGCGTAATTAAATCGGTTTCGAAGTTTTTCTCGCGGCAGCTATAACCTCATTTCGAATTATTCGACATTTTGTGCAATCTCTTTAATTAATTATAACATTACAAAACAAAAATCTTCTCAACTCAAATTGTTTACCGTGAGCGGCGAATCACGCGCGCTCGTATACTCGCGTGCGTGCACGTACGAACGAATCGCGAAAGTAATCGTGGGAAATATTAACGAGGTAAAAAAGTTCGTTGACTGTATTCGTTATGAATTTATGATTTAGAGTGTCAGCATGCAGCGTCGCCCGTATCTCGTGTTCTTTTTGATGCATGCACGCGATCGGTTCGAATAACATTTACGATTGCCGCATGCAAATATCATTGCGAGCATCGCGAGATCATTGTGCCGGCAGTGACGATGTGATTGTGCAGGAACGCGAGTGGCTGCGATGAGAATCCCAAAAAAATATCGTCTTTTCTTCAACTTTTTTAGTCAATAAAAAAAAACAACGAATATGGAAGCACATTATATATGGAAAAGTGAAAGGGCCTTGTACGAGGTTTATAGCGGATTATGGATGAATTATTTGTACCTCAAACGTCTCCGGCGACCAGTCAAAAAAGATCGTGTCGACGATATCGAGTTTTTCTTCGCGCCAGTTTTATTTTTTGTTCATTTTTTATCATTGCTGGTTTTTTAGGGACCGCAGGAGCGGTCCCGAAAACAAGTCTTCTCGAGCGTGTCTTCTAATAGACCGGTTTTATGATCGGGATTCCGTGGACTCGTTCGTAAAACCCGAAATGACATCGCGATCGTAAAACTCGATCGCATTACGAATAATCCATCAATTGCTGTGTGCTTCATTTTTTTTCCGCAGCCTCACGGACTGGTGAATTAAGTTTCGTAAATTCTCACGGCTACAGCGTGACAATCCCTTTACAATGTATCGTAACGAGCATGCAGTGAAAAAAAAAAAAAAATGTTTTCGCAACCGTGAAATGGGCGTGTTCCGCCAATAAAATTGAGAGTAAAATTGCATCGTTGAAACAACAACAACAAAAAAAAGGATAGCGAACGACGAAGAGTTAAGATGCAGAGGTGACGGACGCGAACTCTCTATCTTTAGATTCGCCTACATACGTAATTCCCTTTGCGTGACGGTTACGCCGTGACGATCTCGCGAATAATTACCCGGGACATCGTGTTTAGAGAGAAAAAAATGGGAATAAAAAGAAAAAATGAGAAGTTTGTAGGGAGGTATGTTCGCGATAATTATCCTTGTAGTCAAACCGGTAAAAATAAAGGAACTGCATTCGTGTGAATTTTTATGTTCGAGCATAAATACTCGTATCGCATAAAAAAAAACGGTCATGCTGGGCCTTTCGGTGAAACGTACTTTACGTCCATATGATACGACGCGTGATAAGGGCATTCAGAAACTCCAATAAAATGGAGACATTTCCATGAAAGAGTCATAATTCACAATAAATTCGGCCATATGCGGCCTTCGTTAAATTATGTCATACCCATAAAAACAATTCGCACAAAAGAGAGTGAAAGTTTTGAATTTCGAATGCCACATAAAATCCGCATTTGCAATCGTAAAAGTGTGAGCTTCTTTACCGGCTTTTTTTTACAGCTTCCAGCAAATTCTTTTATTTTTGTAATTATTTCTCGAGAAATTTCTCAAAATCATAACATCTATGGTGCAACATGAAATTTCGACCTTAATGACACGTCGGATTATTCGATACGATCGTTCAAGAGAGCTGATCTGAAAATTTATCATAAAGTATCAATTAGTTCCTTCGAAAAAAATCCTATCAGCATACGGCCCATGGAGGTTAAGTAAATGTGTACGTGGTGCTCCGGAGAGCAACACAATGCTACACTACGCCACAACGAATTCGTATCACGTACTCTTATCGAGATTCCTCCTTCATCCAGTTGCATATCTGGCACAAAATGTAACGGAAAGATTTGGTAAAGCAGTTTAAGGCTTTTTCAGCATATGTGCAGTTGCCATGTGAGGGGGGAAAAGTAAACAAGATCCAGAGAGACAAGATCGCATGGGAAATTCGTTCAGTGCACGTTTAAATTGTATATATGCTCGTAAAGGAATTCACGAATCTGCATGAAGCCACGTACATGCCTATTTACCTCTGTATCACGTACTTCTCTCAACCTACGAGTACTTTATATTAAACTAAGTTCATGGAGAGTTTGAAGGAAATTACGGATAGGCAGAACAGAGCAATCAACACTGACGAATGTTTTACATCTCGTGGAACAAATCACCCGTGTACGTGATAAGCTAGCGAAATATAATTCAAACGAGTTTAATGCAGTCACGTGACTACCGGAAATCTCGTTAAACTTTTCCGGGGTGATTGAATGTGGAATTTCCTACTAATGCGAGTTCGTAAAATACGCTATAGCATTGATACGTATTTTTGGAGTGAACAGTTATATTCCAACATCGGCCAAATTGAGGTTCTATTCAGCCTGCTACCAACTAATTCAGTACGATTCGATTTCACATGACGGACTCATTACTTATGTAGTGCAAAGCGCAAATTAATGCTTTCCCAAAAATTAGCTTAATTTCCAGAGATCCCAATATCAACAAATTATTTTCATTAACTGATTTCGATTCCAAATTATTGACGTTTCAACGAACTCATTTTCTCCTTTGTGCCAATTAAATTGTGTCGATAACTTTCAATGAGTGTTTCCTTCGGATTTTTAAAAAGCTCGGAGTGCGAGAGATCGACAGATTATCTATAACGTTGTAATCTTGAATCTTGCTTTTCCCGATTTCCTCGCAGCTCGGCGATCAATATCGATAGGACTATAAAATTAGCTCTCTGAGCTTATTACGACGGATCACCTTTGTGTACCGAACTTTGAACTTCATTGTCAGGCAATTAACATGTCAATAACATTCGTCTTGTCAGCTGCGAGCGATAACGACTATAATTGGTATTTACCATATTCGGCGTGAAAAAAAAACGTTCAAGATCATAGGATAGAAAATACGAGATCGAAAGATGCTGCGAAAAAAAGTTTACGGTTTCGTAATCGACGCGAGCGAACGTGAACTCAACAAATGCCGGTTCTCGGTCAGTGAACGTAACGGCATTTCCACTCGGCGTCGAACAGAATCGATCACTCGTGACTTGTCTTTCAAATGGACAAATGGCACATGCCATTTGGTACGTTTGGAGATGGACGTTCTTAGAAAACAGAAAGAGAAACGAGACCATCGCTTCACGGGGGGTCCATGCTACCTTCGAGATTTTCAAAGACTTGACTCGTTCGAGATTTCAAACAAGCCCGATTTCAGTGATACTGACGAATCTTTGTTGTTGAGATTTTTTGTGTCGCAACAATCTAAACGATTTTACCATTTCCAAACTATGGAAATAAATATTAGTTTTATGGGTCAATTTGTAACAAATTATATTCATACATTTTCCCTATTTTAATGATGATAAAAATAATAGTTATCTACAAGTTTGAAACTCATGTCGTCGAAGCTCATTAGAGTTGGAAACAACTCGTGAAACGAATAAATGAAATACATATACGCATAGTTTTCGCGAAGATATATTCTCAATTGTTAGTGCGTATCAGGTCGTGCGTGAAAGTATGACTCAATCCATGCAATATTGTTTGTACGTATTTGGAGCACGTGGATCTTACGTTTTATCTTCATATACACATATTCGTGTGTATATAAACAACCGTGTATTGTGATTGGCTCCACACAGATCACAGACTTGAAGCACACATAGTGAAAGAGTACACGTATGTTCTATTGTGAGAATCTTAGGAAAAGGAAGCAGCGCGTTCGCCAAAGTAACAACGTTGCACAATTCCTGACTTCTGGTATTATGATGCGTATCCTCTCTACCTCTTTCGCTCAACGTGCCATCGTCTATGCAAGTGCTACTCGTGCTAGTCATGGAACAGGAAGAAAATAAAGTTTTGGTACATGCTCCAGGGAACGAGAAAGCAACAAAAGAAACATTGATTTTTATGACGTATTCCAGGTCGTAAAGAAGAAATTTCCTAGCTGCTGGCAATCCTATCATTATTTTTCCACGGATTTGTTTCTAATGTATAAAAATTTATAAAGAAATATGAAGAGTAGAAATTGAATGATTCTTATGTCGCAAACGACGTAAAATTGTATGTGTTTTTTTTAAATATTTACAACAGTATAGGATTCTCGTTTTGAGCCCTTTTTATTCATTCAGAATATTGTTTTAATCGATAATGCCCAACCTTTGACTTGCCGCGAACCACGTGACAATACTATATTGTTACGTTGATTGACAGGGCTATCGTGTGAGTTCAGGCGCATGAATGTGGAGTCCGAAAATATTGAGATATCGCTGTATTCGGATTTACCCACTCGCTTGATCGGGATTACCATGCACATTTCCCCCTAATATTTATGTAAATAAATTAGTCAGCGTTTGTTTTATGCGATTGTGTGACTGTAGTCACGGAAACGAGATCTGGACAACAGCAGCTTCTGGTACCAGCACATAGAAAACGACGGCATGTGTCTTTTTGATAGGAAAACCCACGTCCCCGCACTCATTTATGAAAAATTTCCGCTTCCTTGCTAGAAAAGGCTCGTGATTTCTCGCAGCGATTTGCATCAAGTTCCCAACAGAGTGTCGCGGTGTACCGATAGCAGTAGTTCGGATTATCGTTCATTAAACTGTCTTCTTGGACTTGACGCTGTCGAGAGTTCGGAGCCAGTCTCACCCAGATCCTCTGCAGAAGAGAGTCCAGTCTTCATTTAAAAATTTGCATATGTCAAAACTCCAGATCAGAACTTCAGACTATTGATTAACTTTTTTTGCGTAACTCAACGAAGACTACGGAAACTACAACGAACGATTGCAAAGAATTATCGCTGGTGTTATTTTTATATAACAAGTTTGTATTCATCAATGTCTCATTCACTAACATTTTCTCTATTCATGTACTCATTGTATTCCAATAGCATATTATTTTTATAATATATGCCATCAAGAGAGTGCATAAAAATAAAAATTTACTATTATACGATACTAATAATTTATTAATTTCCAAACTCGTGTAATTTATCGAAACAAACGCAGTTGATCGATCACGGTTCATTGAATGTTTCTTCGGAAAATGAAACGTTTTTTCAAAGCTCCTGCCATTCATGTTCGTAAGTTCCAACGGTTTCAGTAAATACCTAATAATTTTAGACGTAGCCTCAAGCTTGGGGGTCGTTCGTTTGAGGTAAAAGAAGAAATTTGTGAAACAGAATTGTGGCTGAAGAAAAATTTGGAATAATTGTTTTGTTTCGTATTATGCCAACTACGTTCAATAGTTTCGTTCGACCTACAAGATCTTATGGCGTGCATGGTCACGCAGTAGCGCGACCTTGGAATTTACTATTACGAGTTGTAAGCATTTACTTTCTCCGTTTTCTGTATAGATGAGCTGCAATTGTCCACTGACTGCTTCGGCGGGGCCGACTTTGGCCTCGACATGCGGTGGACCTTCGTTCATGCTCTTCATGGGACTGCTCGAGGTCTTTCTGCGGAGTCAATGTGACCTCGAAGATCCTTGCAATCGCCCACAACCTCGCGATCGTGTCGATACGAGGTGAGTCATGAATCCCGTATAACGGGAAACAAACTAATTCAACCTGGTGGATCAAAAACTGTTACATTCTAAAAACCGCAATGGTAAAACCGAATAAGGTGCATCTGTATTAGAAATGTTGTGGTTATGGTGTTACGTATTTACTTGGATACCTTTGCACGCGTTACGAGGAACGACAAGATTGAATTTCAAAAGGCACGTGCACTTATCTAAGTGTCTCAATTGTCATGGATTTCTCACGTTTGTTTTATTTCCAAGAATTGTATTAAGCTCCCTTCATTCCAATACACTGTATAGTTTATCTCGCTTTGATGAATCCCAATCCACTGAAATACGACTCTCATGAAATTTACACGAGTTTGCTGGATTTCTGTACAGGTTCCCATGTGCTATGTCGTGCTTTATTCAAGTAAACAGTAGACATTCAAGTAAACCCTTGCAATTATTTTAGTTTGAAGAGGGACGTCAGTGGTTCAGAGGTAGCCCATGCTTGGGTGTGGCGAAATGAGCCATTTGTGGTATGGCTGCAGGGCATCCTATTAAAATAGCAGTGTTCACGAGTTAAAGGGTACCCATAAAATCATGATGCCTGGAATTTCATGTTTGCCATCGATGAAAATGCTATATGCCTCGGAAGTGTGGTCACTTGCATTAAATATATTGGTAGTAAATTCATTGCAGTTAACCGTACATGTTGCGCCGTTATTATGTCCATTTTTCATGGGAAAAAATCGTTGATAAATTGTCTGGGCCCTCTAAAAGCGTGCGACATCAAGAATTTCCCCATTCGTTAGTCGTTTCGTTTTTTTTTTACTTTTATTATTTCTGGGTTTCGTTATATCATCCCAATAATAGTTTGTGTGAATCCTTGTGTCGAAGAGATCGCAGGCACCAAAGAATCGTGTTCTCTTTACACGCCCTGCTCTCCCGCCTTGCCGTGCTTTTCGTATCTATGAGAACCGACCCGCTCTCAATACACTCCCGGATTCTTCCTCCGCTTGCTTCGACATCGTGCCATAAATATCGGTCGAACTCTATCGCACCGACGTGGACGAACTCCCCTCTGATCTAATAATCCGATTCACTTTCATGCCCAAACCCACTGACGATGGGAGGGAACTTGGTTTTCATGCAAACGTTCGTACGGCAACTCGACAGCTTTTTTATGAGCGCAAAGTTCAACTGTGCTCGGAGATTCGATATCATCGCGTTTGGTGTTTATAACACACGACCATCGTTCAGAACTTCCAACAAATCAAAGAACACTTCCTGAATATTAAAAAGTTTATCTGAAATATTTAAAAACACCGATATTATTCAGAACTTAATTTTTTTTTTGATATTTATAATTCAAAAGGTTTTTTTTTTGCATTTAAAATTAGCAATATGAATGAGTTACCATTTTTTGTCGAAGTGATTCATCAATTTTAACTTCGTTGCTTCACATTGTCATTCGTATCGATGTCAAACTGTTGAAACGGAAAAAAAACATGTGAGGAATTCAGCAAAAGTTGTTCACTCCAGCGTTCGTATTCGGGTGATAAAAAAAAAAAAAAAAAAAAAAAACAGACGAAATGTGAAGGATTCACTTAATTATGTCAGTTGTGGGAATTACCCATGAGCCATGGATTATCGTCGATTTAATTCGATGCCACAGTTTGGACTTGCCCTCGTAACAGCCCTGGCTTCGCTTTCGAAACAAGTACGCGCGATTTTTTTTCCCAGCTCCAATATCGGGAATAAAAAACCCGGAAATGGCTTGATATATTTTTGCGCTCTCTAGTTATTCTCGATTTCTAGACATCATCTGGATCGTTAAGGACTTTTATAGAAATAGCAGATAGAGCTGTACAAGGATGAATCTTGAAAGAGCGAACCTAAGAGGCCTCGTCGATAGAATAATAATAGTACGAGAGAATGGGAAATGGAACTCGTTGAATAAAATTTTTCCTTTGGTCACGATCTCGTAGTGGGCAATGAATTTTTTTATTCCTCCGAGACCCGGAATAGGGTCCGGGAATAAGACGGACGTTCGTGTCGGCATAACGTAATCTTCCCCTTTGATTGTACGATACCCTACAGAAGAATGAATATATGTATATCTACGACATGCCTCCCGAGCCCCGATTTAATACTTGCGCAAGTAATGCTCGCGGAGGACGAGAGAAAAGATCGAGAACTCTCAGCTTAGCCCCGAGCGGTTTGCGCAAGCGAAATCAAGATCTGGCTTCATTTGTTATGCTCTTTCATTGGCAAAGCGTTTTTCGATCGTAAGCGAAACATATGAATATAGAAAATTCCATTGTTAATCGAGCGTGTTGTAAAAGATCAAAAATCACAATTAATTTTTTCCCAACTTATTAAAAAATCCGAATGCGCATATCGAATAATTGCTCATTATTCGCACGATCTTGAAATTTTATTAATCTCGCCTTTTTCGATCTCGTATAGCTACGACTTTATAGTGATTGGCGGCGGAAGCGGGGGTGCCACCGTTGCTGCGAGACTAGCCGAAGAAGACAACTTTCGTGTTTTGCTTATCGAAGCCGGTAATGACGAACCAACGGGCACCCAGATCCCCTCGTTTTTCTTCAATTTTCTTGGTAGCGATATCGATTGGAAATACAATACAGAGAGCGAATCTGATGCTTGTCTCAACAAAGACGATCGGCGTTGCTATTGGCCTCGTGGAAAAGTGAGTGGAAATAATTGTTGTGCTTCTTGGTTCATTGAATTCAGCCTTTGCAGCCAAAGTGATGATCTGTGTCGTATTTTTGTCCAATTAACAAATTTGTCGAGCTCTTAACCGAAGCATCTTGCTCGTTCGGTTGATGTACAAGAGCGAATAATTATACAGTAATCGCAGGGTTTCAAACTAATAAAAGCCTGGACACGAACGATCGACGTTGACGGGTGTCAATGCGCCATGATAAGTGGTCCATAAATTAACGATTTCTAACATACATTCTGATAAACTTGGTGCGTCAAATTGCTCAATAATCAAATGGAAATAAAAAAAGAAACTGTAAATATCAAACAACATTGACAAGTTTTGAATTTTTTAAATTTATTTCTTTGTAAAATGCAAAAATTCCTTATTGCACAACGTGTACGATCACCGAGCCATTAAATAAGCCTCGCACATTAGGTCGTAACGAGACCACTGATGCAAAAATTAATTCCTAATTAACTCTTGATTTCTATATTCGCTGACGATACTGAATAGAAAAAAATCTAAAGGAGAGAAAAGTAAACTTATAAACTAAAGAACGTTTTCGACGAATACAGGTTCTCGGCGGTACCAGCGTAATGAACGGTATGACCTACATGAGAGGATCTCGGAAGGATTATGACGATTGGGTCAGACTGGGTAATCCTGGTTGGTCTTACCAGGACGTTTTGCCATTCTTTATCAAAAGCGAGGACAATCAGCAAGTTAATGACATGGATTACGGCTATCATGGTGTCGGTGGTCCACTGACTGTTACGCAATTCCCATATCATCCACCTCTCAGTCACGCAATTATCGAGGCTGGCAGAGAATTAGGTTTGATTCTTTGTAATTAATAAACTGACTATTGATCAAGATTTTCCATGACGTTGATCGTCAGCTCTGTACGATCGAGATTCGATCATTACAGCTTGTCTCGCAGTCCAAAACTTTTACAATTCGAGCCACTCTCTTCAACAACAATCTTTCATAATCTAATCCATTCTTGAACAACAATTTATCCGATTATTGAAACAGGATATCCAAACGTTGATCTGAATGGCAAAACTCACACCGGTTTCGCAATTGCTCAGACCACTTCGAGAAATGGTTCGAGATTATCGACCGCACGTGCCTTCCTAAGACCAGCAAAAAATCGTCGCAATCTTCATATTATGTTGAATTCAACCGTGACGAGAATTCTTTTCGACCAGAATAAGCAGGCGATTGGTGTTGAATTCTCTCACGATGATAAGATTCATCGGGTTGCAGTGACCAGGGAAGTCATCGTAAGCGGAGGTAAAGTTATTCATTGAAAAAAAAAAAAAACGTTTCGTAATTAGTCGCAAGCTTTAATTAATTATATTGACTGCGTGCACTCAGTTGAGACTTTCACGAACTCTTTTTTTTCTTAACGAAAGTTCCCTCGAATATTTTCTTGTCGCAATATATAAATGGTCCATAAACTCAATAATTATGGAGCAACGTTTCATTGACGTATTTCAATACTGCTGCTTAATGTCTATCGTTTTTATTGTCCACATTTTCAGGAGCTGTAAACTCGCCGCAAATTCTATTAAACAGTGGAATTGGACCGCGAGAGGAACTGGCTGCTGTCGGAGTTCCACTTGTTCACGATTCGCCTGGAGTTGGAAAAAATCTACACAACCACGTCGCCTATGCACTTGCATTCACGATTAATGACACCGATACGACGCCTCTCAATTGGGCCACGGCCATGGAGTATTTACTCTTCAGAGATGGTCTCATGTCGGGCACAGGTACGTGAAAAAGTTTGTAACATGTAAAACGCTGAGGACCTACGGGACGTGGAAGCCCAAAGGAAAAAATGCCCAAAATTCTTATTCCACTGATATTTTACATTTTGGTATCTCAGTTTTATTTTATATTTTATTCAGAACGTTTTCTGTCTCTATTTCCCTGATTCTTTGCATCGAATTAGCGTGTAATTGCAATAAAGTCGGTCGATCAAACGTCGCGATCGATAGCATGTTGATTAATGAAGCGGATGCAAAAAGGTTAATTCTAATTGCGATGAAGGAGCTCGGATATCAAACGATTCACAGACTCTTAAACGGGAAGCTCGCATTTCTCTACAAAAGTGTGCTCTAGTAAGAATAGTAAACCTCAGCACAGTGAAAGCGTATTGCGCAATAAACCCATTCGTGACTGACGTTCGTGATGCAACCGCTTTAACGATTCGCGGCCGTCGCGTTGTCACGCTTCATCCCCTTCTCGCGTGTCGATGCCTGTCACGATTTTCATTAACTTATATCGAAACTGTATCTATAACATCATTATCCAGCTTACGCTTAATTATGCAGAGCCATTTTCCTCGGATCTGCTCGAAATCATTGCCAAAGGATAGTCAATCAATTCAGTTGAATCGAATGACGAATACAAACGAACTGAATCATCGTACAACCATCAAATCGAATTAATTATAGTTATTTTTCGAACCACAATTTTTTTTCGAAGATTTACTTAATTTATTTCGTTTAAAAAAATTGTTTTTACTGTTTTTGAATCGGATATCATTTTCTTTCAATGAACTTATTCTGTGAGACCCAATTTCGTAATTTTTGAGTCGATTAAGGTAGTCGGTTTTAGAACAACCGTTCAGAATTTAATAAAATTTGCCGCAGGAGCAGATTATGATGAGAAAAAAAATCCAGTCAAATTTTCAAGAGGCTACAGAGAACCAGAACATTAGCATTCGCAACCAGATATACTCGCATTGATAATTTCATGAATTTACCATCGATTTCACACATTTCATTGGATTTTACAATGAAAATTGTGGATTCTCCTAAGAATTGATAAGAATTCATTTTAAAATCCTATGAAAACTGAAATTTATTATTAAACTCAATGTTAAATATGTATGAACCTATCAATGCGAATATCTTTTTTCTGTTTCTCTCTAGCCTCTTGAAAATTTGACTGGATCTTTTTCTAATCATAATCTACCAATGTACCAAATTTCATTCAATTCTAAACGGTAATTCTAAAACCAACAGTCGTATTTATGTATCAAGGGGATTTTTTAAAATTCATTTTACCATTTACGTGTCTGTTCATGATATTTAACATTTTTTATTCTATTTAAAAATGTCTGTTAATATCTCATTACGAATACTAATTAAGCCAATTACTTTGTAATCATCCATGTTTAATATGTCGTTCGTATGGCTGCGACAGACCTACATATTTCTTTTGGGCTAAAGCTTGGTCATTAGTAGATTCAATTTTATCGAGTAATTACAGAAATACGATCCACGTTGCGTTGGGGGAATTCCTAACGAGTTTGCATTATATCTTTTCGCTGGGATTTCACTCCACGAAATCGGTCAAATAACGTGGGCGCCTTTCACAAATAAGAATTACTCGCACAACTACATGCCCTCAAGGGTTTCAACGAAACTGTGTACTGTGTCTCATACGCCTCGGGCTGCACAGCATTTTCTACTCGACACTCGCCAGCTAATCGAGAAAGACATATTTCGACTTCCCATAAATGTATTTTCGTACATTATTTCGCGGTGAGAAAATCTATGACATGATCGGCTCCAAAATCACTGCTGGAAAAACTCAATGCAAATCCATCAATACATTATTTCAATTATTTTTTTATCATTTTTTGCAACCTCATTAGACTGATTCGGATTAATTGCTCAAGCGTAAAAATCAGACTCGGGATTGAAGTATTTTGCCTGAATAGGGTGAACAAAATATCTAATCACGTTGAATTATCATTTTGCAATCCACGCTTCTTATGGATGATAACCATCAATCTAGTGAAAAATGTAGAAACATTTTTAGTCCGTAAAATAATTAATTCCACAGAAATGCCATAGCCAAAGGATGACATTTTTTCATATTAATATTATAAAGATAAAAGAGATTCGCGTTTATGGAGTCGGAATGAATGCAGAATCGAAGAAAACAAATAATTAAAATTGGTGTCATAATAGTTTATGTTTATGTGTATAATTTTCCTAACGCAATTAAACGAGTTATTCAACCATAGATTATAATTATTTAAGCAGTCCTAAGGACCGAGAATCGCGTGACAATGGTCCAAGGCCAATGACTTTCGTAAATATAAGCGTCTAATTGCAACTGACCTGTAAACCGTTTTTTACTCATGTGCCACTTCTATTTTTCTTTTAATTCATTATTTTCATCCATTACACGTCGTTGCGAATAATTGCTACGAATCGTTCCGCAATTATGAACATGCACGCACCGTTTGAATTTCGAAATATTTTTATTACCTCGTGCTGTTTCATTTTCTTTTTTTTTTTCAACCAAATTGAATTCTCCAAGTTCTGGGAAGTCTCGCACTTGAGTTTCATTTTTCTGGATTCGTTCTGCGAACCAGCAGATTTCTGTGTTCCTTTTACTTTGCAAGGGAAGCCCGGTATCGTGTTGCAAAACATCGATCACTTATTTATATAGTTTAGCCGTGCTCATTGTTTGGCACGAAACAAAAAAAAACACAATATTCAAAAAGTCAAAAATATTAGTAAAACAAACTTTTCGAGGACCAATTCGATTTCTCGTGATATTCGAATGGCATGACAATTTTTAGTGTTTGAAGAACAGAAAGATTCGAGACTTTTTTCACGGCAAAGTGTGCCAGTCGGAAAATTCAGTTGTTCATGAAATTCACTCAGATTTTCATTAAAGAATTCAAAAGTTTGGTCTCGGAAGCTAATTTTTTTGAAATTTCTGATTCAAGGTATTTCCGAGGTAACAGCGATGATAAACACAAAATACGCCGATGCTCGGGAGGATCATCCAGACATTCAGTTGATTTTCGGTGGTTATCTCGCCGATTGCGCAGAGACGGGAATGGTCGGTGAGAAAAAAGGTACCAACCGTTCGATCTACATAATTCCGACGATACTGCATCCAAAGAGTCGTGGATATTTGCGTCTCCGTAACAACGATCCTTTGTCAAAGCCAATGATTTATCCGAAATATTTGACGCATCCGGACGACGTTGGAGCTCTGATCGAAGGCATTAAATTTGCGATCAGTCTCGCCGAGACACGAACACTCGGGCGCTACGGTTTCAAGTTAGATCGAACACCCGTTAAGAATTGTGAACATTTGAAATTTGGGTGCGATGCTTATTGGGAATGTGCGATCAAGCATGACACTGCACCGGAAAATCATCAAGCTGGATCTTGCAAAATGGGCCCAGCGAATGATCAATTAGCTGTAGTCGACAGTCGTCTCAGGGTGAGAGGGGTTCGGGGTGTACGTGTTGCCGATACCAGCATCATGCCAAAAGTCACTTCCGGCAATACGAACGCACCTGCGATTATGATCGGCGAGCGAGCTGCTGATTTTATCAAAAAAACGTGGCTGGGTGATTCCAATATGCGAAAACGATACTGAGATCAATCGCATCGGCAATCTGCTCTCATATCTTTCGAGTATATTTATTTAATCTCTATTTTTTACGTAAATTATGCATAAACGTGGCCCCACGGAAAGGAAAAATCATTTGTACCAATCCATCACGCGTTAGACCCATAATGCCAAATGGGATGCAACTTTTTCCATGAATTTTCATCCAAGCTCGATCTACTCGAAACGTCAAAACTGAAGAAAATTGAATTTTCCTCCAAGATTAAAACTTGCATTTACATTTTAGCAAAGGAAGCATTCAATCGTTTCCCAATTAATGCTCAACAAATTGGGAGCTGCATCGAGTTCAAGCGAAAAACGACGATTCATATTTTGTCACAGATTCGAAAAGGGAAGTGAAACATGGAAAAATTTATTCAGTCTACTGAACAATTAACTCCAGATGACTACTTCGATAAAGATTAACACGCTTCTGCAGTAAAAATGGAATATCTATTCTTTCCGTGGAGGCAAAAACGAAAAACGAATGATTCGTAAAAACGTGAACGATTAACGATCTCGGCCAACGATAAATCACTTTTCCAGTGAAGCTGAACGTGTATGTGTCTCTTTTCTCGTTTATCACTACGGTACAGCATTTCGACAATTATTTTTGTTTTTTTTTCTCCCGCTGTATCGAAACTATCAAACGATTACAAAGAATGTATGGAGAGGAATAGCATTTACAAGATACGAACATTGTATCGCACTATTCGCTTTAATAATTCACTATCCGTTATAGCTCATTGAGTTTCAAAAGATTGTGCACAGTTCGTACGTATGTGTCAATTCCGTTGTGCGAATCTCGAGCTTTTATAACTATGAACAAAAGAACCCAGACTCGCTGTAATCAAACTGTATTATCAATTAATTGACATCGAAACTTAATCCCTGCGTTACGAATTTTTATTTCATATCTTCAAACTCCAATGTTTTTCTCGTGTATTTTTAGCGGAAAGCTACTCGAAGAAATCGTTCCGATAAATCATTCGAAAATAGTCTGTATCTCAAAGAAAATGCGCACTGACAAAACGTCATTGGAGAGTAATCAAAGATCCAGGAAGTTACAAGAGCCGAGAAATCTTATCATATCGTTGTTGGAAGCTCTAGACTTACACGAAACGTGGTAGGGCTCGATAATCTTCTAGCACACGTCCCCAGTTTCGCCAGACTCAAAGAACACCGAGCGGGAAAGAGAAAGAGAGGGAAACGGAGCGAGCAAGACGTAGATTTCAAGCTGGAGTTGCAGAGTCACAATTTCGAAACAGTAGGTCGCGATCACGCGTTTCAAACGCATCACATACAATCGCAGAGTGTGCTTATTGTACAAACAAACAAGAAATATTATTGAGAGACGCAGTTAAATATTCATTGAAAAAAATACTTTACACGTTATTCCGTTTGCCATAATAATATGTTTGATCCAATATTCTCTCGTCGATTTATTCACTCAGTCACTGTTGCTCGTCTCGAGACTCGTTCTTATCCTAAAAACTTGAAAATCTCGGTTGATCGTTGGACTGACGAGTTGCCTTTCGATTGAATGTTCACGTTAACGAAATTCAGGCCTCACAATTTATTATACCGGACGTGAAATACATGGAAAAATAGTTTAAAAGATTTTAGATCGTAATTTTTGGTCGAAGAAAAATTTCGTTTCGTTATCCCATCGATAAATCTTGCTGTCGAAATAGTTTTGACCATTTTCGTCAACCTTGAATACCAGTCACTCCACTTTTCCTCTGCTATTCGGCTCGAGGAACTCAACTATAAGAAAAATTGATCGTCAAGATATTGAACAATCATCAAGTAGATCGATGGTTCTGGCGGTGGAATTAAAATCTTTCACTATGTCGAAAATCAGAGGATTTTTGTGGGTCGTTCTCGTTGGATACTTTGCTGGCTGGAATATTGTCCACACGTCAGTGAGTGTATAATGCAATCTTGTCGTTTTCGCATAATTATTCTGAAGTTTTATCACGTAACGTTCGCTGCTCTGCAACGTAGAAATTCAAACAATCATCACCTGATTAACGGCGACAGAAAAAAAAATGTAATTCATCTGCTCAGGGAATCAGAGAGGATATTGCTGTCGTTCGTATCTGCAATGTCAGCGACCCTGTGGATCTCGACGTATTTAACGATTACATGATGCATCACGATTTTCAGCATTTGAAAAACCACGCGAAAGAATTATCGGTAACATCGCATACTTATTTGTTCTTTAACAACAAATAATCTAATGTTTTTCCAATGGCGATACGTTTCGATGGAACGGAGTTCAAACATTCAAAATCAATCTGTAGCTCAATTTAATTCAGAATGAAAAACGTTTTGGGTTTCAAGTTGTTTTTTTTGTCATCGTTTTGCGTCTTCAACGATTTGATTGACCCGATCGAGAGATGAAAGAATTCTGTGATACGTTTCGATTTGTTTGTTCACAGTGTTTTCTGCTTTGCATTTACAACGAGTACAAATGGGTTCGTAAGAAGGAAAATTATTTTCTTTCCAGAGTCGATTCGATTGTTCAAATTTTCACCGAATATTAAAATTCTATTTTAGATGAATCGTCATGGCAGCTTCAGGCTAAATAAAATAAAGTCGTGGATGCACAAGTCAAATTTAGGCCACATTGACCAGGAAATATTGCTCCACAAATGCATAAGAATGAGTAAGTAAATCGCGGAAAAATAGAATGTTCATTCGACACATGTTATTCGAGCACGAAATTCGATTAACGATTTTGACGAAATATTTATTTCAGCGGAATTATCAGATCCGTGTACCAGAGCTCGTCAATTTACCGAATGTTTCTGGATGAATCATCAGGTATTCCGATTCATCGAATAAAAATGAAACTTACCATAAAAACCCATTTTCCATCGCGTTTAAGGAGGTTGCATCACGAAACCAAAATAATCAGAATTTGATCAAATTTGGTGATAACATTCTTTGCCATCAAGTATAGGAACACAATTTTTTTCCAAATTTTTTAACACATGGTTATCGAATAATTTAGAGTTAAATCGAACTTTTTATGCACGAGATGTATATATATGTAAACTCTATGCTGATACACGTGAACTTTAAGGTTCAATTACTCGAGTACTACGTGGTGGAAAAAATCTAAAAAATTTGTATCGTCGTATGTATTATTAAAGAATATATTTACCAAATTTTATTAAATTCTTATCTTTTTGAAATTTGGTATGTTTTTAACATGGTTTAGCATGGCAAAATTGTATCGTGGTGATCCAACCTTTTTAAAGGATAAAATCCTCAACATCGTGGAAAAATGTAATAGTCGTTGAATGAATTCACACTTTATTAATCACAAATCATACATATTAATACTGATAGCGTTATCGATTCCGTCACAGAATCGAGATTGCGTTCATTCACTGACCTTTACTTATGTTGCTTATTTTTAACACTTTTTTAAAACAAGATTCACACATTTTTTGGTACGTTTTTTCCTGAAGATTCCTGCATGATTTTTTTCTCGTCACAGGGCACCGATTCCTTGGACAATGACAACCACACGTTGCGTGCGATAATCGGGAAAAAAGACGTTATGTAGCGACTGTGGGTCAACGTGAGACGGACAAATCTGTTTTTTTCTGTCTTGATAATCGCGGAAAGCACCAAAGATTGCCCATACATAACTTCCTGCTATCCGAACGAGATAACGAAGTACGTGAAAACTGATTTTTTCCTGTTTTGTCTCAACGGATTTGTGTCACACGCAGTTGCCATTGGGAGTGTCATCGATGAGATTAGTAGAAGCTGCGCTTGCGAAAGCCACATTTGTACATTCGACGAATCTTCTGAATATCTTTCGAGCTGAAACCTACCCGTTGTCCCAGCTCGACTTTGGTCTTTCCTTGGAACATCTCGCCAATGAGATTCAACAGACCACCAGGTTCCTGAAAAATGTTACAGTGTTTATTTGTTAACTGATGGTAGAATGAAAAGAAAAAATTAAAGCGATGACCAGGTGAAGGAATTCGTTTCTCTCCATTTTTTCACGACGTATTTTCATCGCGAAATAAAAGAAAAATTAACTCGTTTAATTAAGTACACGTTTCAAACCCCCATACTCGTCATAATTAGTAACATGACGGTATCCACGTTCACTCTAGGTTGATAACAAATTGATGAAGCTAATTAAGAGTGAATCACATTAGCAAAAGCAAACTTCATGCGAAACTTCAGTAAATCGATACGGGCTCATTAATTTTCCAGTAATTAGTACTATTCAGAAAATTATGCACGAGCATGTTGACGAGCTGGAAATTTCCGCATGATATTGAAAACATAACTCTCTGTTATTCAAAATGTTGAATCGGTTTCCGCAAATTATGAATCACGTCCGAAACGAATAGATTAACGAAAAAAAAAAACTCGAAACATTCTCAAAACAACAAAATGGATTATGCCTCCGTTTTTCAATTGTTGTTTCGATACTTTCAAAGTCATGTGTCGATTATTTATTATACTAATCTTTGCCAAAATGTTTCTCTTTCCTATAGTCATTTTGATTTTGAGGTAGTTTTGGGATAAAATATTTGGCCACTCACCTTAGGTACTATCGTGGGACGACCATTAACGGTGAATGCATTCGCTGAATAGTGCATCACACTACCATAATCGTATCCAACCCCGAAAGCGTTGGACGTTTTCCTAGTTGATTTCTCGAAATTGGCCCTCCGATCTGTAATGATAGGATTCGAGAGATTGAATAGAGAAATTATCGAAGAGGCTTGCAGTCCAGTCCTTGAATTTAGCATGGACAACCTGAATCGATATAATCCGGAGCGCATTTCACCCGTTACTCTCGAGAGCATGGGTCAGTTTTCATTGAAACGTATCACATGTAGACTCGAAGCATTCCTCAACGTGTGTACAAAATTCGGAAAAAATGAAATGCCTTTGAAGAAATCATTGAAAACTTTCGCTTTTACGAAAGTGAACATTTTACCAAAAAACTTGATATTTTTTTTTTGATTTTTCATACTTCTGATCGCGACGAAAGGTGGAAAATTTGGGATAGAAACTAAAGCTTGATTGAGGTCTGGAAATTTTTTGCTCATATTCCATTGTGGAAAAAATGTTGCTTGATCGATCATTATTTTTCATAGTTTTTCTTGATTTTCTCAAGTTCGGAGTAACTTTGATCGGTAAACATTGCATTTACCTGCAATGATATTGTTCCATATGATCGTAACGTATTCATCTCTCTCGTATCGACTCTGCTCGTGGAGAAAACCAATGGCGTGCATGAGCTCGTGAATGACAGTTCCTATTTTCGTAACGCATCCCGGGACTTGAAGATTTACATCCTGTCGTCCACCAATACGACCAACGCTGCTCCAACATCCAGTGTTACCAGCCGTTAGTCTTATGTAGTCACTTTCCTCACCGGTGTAGGGTTTGAACTTGATGCAAGTGTGTTCGTGATACTGTGCCATCGCGTCCAAGATCAATTGCTTCTGGGTTGGATCTGAAATTCAATGTTTACTTGCAGCCAAAGCAAAAATCTCTCTTTCGCGAAAGCTTCACGTTCAATTCTTCGGAAAGACCCGAATGTTTGTAATAATTGGGATTGCGAAGGGGAACTCACTGAAATATGGGCTTATCATGTAAGGCACGATGCCTCCGGGCCATCGCGTGCTCTCGGCGGTCAATCCATTGCGTCCCATTCCACGTGGAAAAAGAATATCACCTTCCGCGTATTCACCGAGTTCCTCTGGATTTACCTCTGCCCCGATGTGCCACTCGGCGACTCTTTCACCGGTCGCATTGCTGGGATCACCGAACATCGATTGCTCGAGGTGCGACAAATGAGGTAATATATCTTCCGAACTATCGACATAGTTGTCGTATCGATCACTACGGGGGAAGAACGGCCAGGCTTTTGCCACACTCGAGATCAGAAGAACGCTGATGATTAGCGACAATCGAAAATCCATTTTTTTATTCTAAAAAATGAGATTTTTATTAAATTAAACATTGTCGACTGGAGGATGCGATAGTTATGAAACTTGATGCCTACGAGCTTCGTGCTTATTATTTTCCTACCTTCGATAATGCTCGTTATTACAAAATTGTAAAAAAAAGCTCCGAATTGATCGAGAATTGAAATTTTCTTCGAGAATTGAGCCCAAATTGTTCCGAGTTACCGATCAAAACTGATGAACTTCCGATTGAAGATGTGTCTTTTTATACACGACCAGGTGGAGCAGAATAAAGTTCTGGCAAATGCCCCACCCCCAATGAAATTTTCCACCACCATTGCTCGCTCATGTTCATTCTGCAATCTCAAAAAGTTGACGCATGTACACACGGAAGTATCGGGGCCATTGCTGATAACCGTGGACTTTGGGTACCGGAAGTTCAAATTTATTATGTCGTCGCACGATCATTTCTTCTTCTTTTTTCCTTCGCCTTCTTTCTCCTCTTTTACATCCTCGAATTTCGCCCACCGATGACCGTGGTCTCACCTCCGTTGGGCAAACTTGTTTCTTCATTTTTTTCGATGTGCTAATAAACACGAGATAATAAAATTCGCAAGATATACGAATGGGAAACATTCACCGCAAGCCCAAACTGACCTTCGGTTCACGTTCGCATTCAATTTCTTGTTCCCAATAACAATTAGCTCGTAAAGAATAGCCTTCGGTTGGATAATTCGTCGATGCGAAAAAATCTGCAATAAATTCCACCGATGAGAGGTATAGAAACGATTAGATGCGACAGATCGTTATATGCTGCCCTTAAAAAAGGTTAAACGCCGAAATTTATTGCTTAATACTCATCGAGACTCGTCAATCTTCTCAAAAATACTTGAAAATTGATTCAAAAGTGACGCAAAAGTCGTACATTGATCGATCCAACCTGAAATTCCCCATACACGAGGCCTCGTCGAAACAGGAAGAAATAAAATGATGAACGATATTTGTATCGGCAATTATAAAATCTTGAGCGCGACCACACATGTCATTGACTCGTATCTTCATAGACATGCAAATTCGCCGAAAAACAAACACGTAAATCCGTCATTATCATCGTTAAAGTCGAAATCCTTGGGTAATCGACTTTCCTTGATTCTTTTTTTTCTCGTAGTCTCTTCTTCGTTGGATAAAGAGTAAGGTAACATCGAGAGTCACATTCTCCAAGGTCAGGACTCGACGGGTGGCGAACCCCGGTTGAATCATCGAAGGTTTATTGAATTTATCGATGCCATACGCCTTCGCAAAATAAGCCTTGTGCAGATGGCGAATTCAAAGAGAGAAAGAGAGAGGAAAAGGTAAAAAGAATAAGTTTACATTGCCACGTAAGCTGCTTCGAAGAACGCATTCACCTGTATTGTCAATATTACCAAAGATCGTATCTCGTGAGCTGAACAGCGTCAGGAGTTCACGTGATAATTTGCAGCGTGATATTTTCAAAATTACCTGGCACTTGCATATCAAATTGAGTAATTATCATTATGGAATGTTCTCCAGAAGAGCAAAAGGAATATTATACTTCATATCGACCTTGGCAAACGACCTTAAACGATATAGTAAATCGTTTAAATCTAAAGCATATCGAACAGTAAAGTTTGTCATCGCTCTGACATTGTTACGTGCAACGACCCCAGAGATAAAGAATTAATGGAGATATCAGAACATTTCGATGCCAATGACGACCGAGAGAGAAGGACGAGTCCTTCGCGTATTTTGATAGTTGCAAGGATTATGAAATACATTATTTCAAGAATACTAAAAAATAAACTTGGAATGGTAAATAAAAAAAAAAAATTAAATGAACATAATTGCCTCGTAACATTGACGAAGGACACTGGAATATTATTGCTGCGATCGTGGCATCAGTTATTTTTGTCTCTCGACAGTCATGAGAAGAAAGACAAGTTCTTGATATTTAATAATCGTCTTAATTGTCAAGGAAATTAATGATTTTTGTTTCGAATTTGCAAAAAAAATAAAAATGCGATTGTTTTGCATATTTTTCATTCGCCTCAGACCCGATTTCAACATGAGGACAATGCCAAGAGGCTTTAACCGTGAGCGCTCAAGCAGATGATTTGTTTTCTTCTTATCTATAAAGCATCTCATTACGCGGTTGACACCTAAGGTTCGCAAAGAAAAATATTTTATCAGTAACTCAAAATTACACCTTGTGTAATTTTCTTCTAAGTATTTCAACAGTCTGAGAAAACGGCTTTCATTATCATCAACGAACCGGTCCGAAATCTCTTGTTCGCGTCGGTCTAGGCTTCATTTTCTAGGCACGAAATTTACATAGATACATTTTTTTATAACTCGTTCTACCTATACACGATAATCATTCCTCAAAGTTTGTATATTTCGAAATTAGCAGCCCTTATCGCCTCATTACACCATTATTCCGCTTTGATGTGCGTTGCTCCTCTTTCCGGGATCGACACAGCTACGATTATTTTAAAAAGCTTTTTTTATGAGAATTGTTCTATTGCCGAAATTTTACGTCTTTGGAATCGTTCGATTCGTATACTTATTGAAAAAGTTACTTCGACGTTTAGTTTGCAATGGTCAGTAAGATTTATTTGAGAATTTCTCTTGGAAGAATCTTGAAAGGAAAAGCCACTTCAAATGCACAAAGTTCTTTGCACGATGCCAAGCGTACCCAATCTGCAGAGTGTACGATTATTTTTTCCTAGGAGCCATCACAGGAACTTACTGAGTAAAGAGAACTCTCCATCCCTATCGTATCGTCTTTACAATATAAAGTGTACAGAGCACAGCTTTAAACATTGATTTTACCCCGGAGCAATTTACAGAGGAAGTTTTTTCAACCCCGCAGAGTCATTTGAGGGCTACATGATCGCGCTCCAATTAAAAATCTATTTTCGTAAAAGTCTCTCTGCATGCTTTTTAGAAAAGTGTTCAGCATACGTTCGCTCGAAAGCGGAGCACAATATTGATCTGATCCCGTTTATTTCATCTCGATGGTTGTGTGTTTCTACAAATGAGCACGGAAATAAATAAATAATAGTTTCCTCTGCGTTGCGTGGCAGCGTTCCCCCGATGCTAGAGCGTTGCCCACGGTCCACACACGCGTGACGTACGATTTTTTAATTAATATCATCCGGAACGACTAATATTGATTCCCCTGACCTAACCAAGTCGTTGCGTTTAATCGAACGAAAATATATAAACATAGTCTGTTGTGCATATAAATTTTAGCTCAGGCTAATCCGTCGAAGATGCATCCTAGTTTTTCTGCACGAATGCGCGTGTATTCAATGAACGACGTCATTGTGCGCGCCCTTGACGTCAATCGAGAATGAAGGCAGCGGTGCTGCCATCGCGTGAGCGTCACCGTCAAAGCGTCGTTTTTCGAATATACCCGGTAGTCGACGGTCAGACCGTTGTCACAGCTCTGTCGAAAGCGACCTGAGGCCAAAATCAATGTAATCTCAAGTGCTTCACCGTAACAACACATTTTCAAACAGAAAAATTGTTGTCGATTCTGTGGCATTCGTCGTTCTCGCGTCTGTTTATTTTCTATTTTATTCGGAATGGAATCAACCATCGTGAATCTCGAACAAAGCGTAAGTCTCTCAGATCCTCGAGGTTAACCATTAAAAGTATAAAAACACATTAATTCATAGCTTGTTGTCGTTTTGTTTTTATCATTTTCCAGGTTAAGGAGGCCGATGGAAAATTGGGCATGATCACCTGGCGAATCGACGCTTTCGAAAAAGAATTCCAAGATCCTGATAACGAGGCAAGTGCATATTTTTGCTCCTTCATTATAATAAAGTTTTTCGAAAATTCATTTCGCCTGTATTTTTTGATTAATCGCAGTTGATATTATTCACCAAGGATTTTTTACATTCAAAACGCAACATTTTATGGCACATTACGAATTTATACTTTTTTGAGTCTCTCCAAACGAACGTTTTATTTTAAATGTCCCTTGAGTGTGTCTAATTCTACTTTTCAGCACGAAATTTCCAGGCGAAAGAAAAGAAATGCACAAATACTTCGTCGTTTGAATATTCATGTCAAATTTCTTTCTGAATCTGTCAAAATAATCAATTTTCCAAAACCAGAAAAAAAATCATTGAAAATTTCGCATTTTCGCACAAACAAAAATTCTATTTTGTTTCTTAGATATTCCAAAATTAATCTCTCACTTTGGCATCCGAGTCGGGTGTCGCTTTTCTAGGCCCAAAAATGTAAAACTCCGTCAGAATTGGTCAAAAACAATTAGTCGAGTGTGCAAAGAAAAGATTCGATTTATCCCTGCGACAATGTCAACTTTGTCGTGGTCTACAATTTGATTTCTATTCCTAGGTTTCGGTGCTGCGCCTTCTACGTTCGGTGACGCAGGTCAAAGAAGAGTATCAAACTCTGCGCCAGGACATCCTGGAGGTCCAACAGCTGCAAAAACAACTTTCGGACTCTCTGAAGATTCAGCTGGACCAGGTACACGGGCACTTCAGCATTTTGCGAAACAAAATATTGGGGCAAAAGAAAGTTCCTCAGCTGAAATAAGATAGAGAGTCGGTGAGACTTGAGATTGCAATTCCATATGTTTACCACTTACAGAAAGCTACAAGTCTCATGCCAATGTAGACATTCCTGTTTCCGTAATGGATATGAATCTCTTTTTTATACCAAAAAAATATTCTTCCATATTTGTATTCGAGGCTCAAGTATTCTTCACCGTAAAAAGCATTTCACCTTGAAACTAATGGATTGAAAATTCGCTATGGCAATTATATAATACAACGAGCGTTTTCATCCAACGATGGTTGGAAGAATGACATTCCGTTGGAACGTGGAAAAAATTTGGTCAACCCTCAAAATGCACTGGTTCTAATTCTTGCTGGAACGTTTGTAGAGCAAATGTGAATGGGGCGATTGACAGTGGATGCACAGGCTGTACAGTCATGCCTCAAAGAATCTTATGTCCACGATTTTCATGTTTCGTTCAATTGACCTAATTGACATGAAAGACAAAGATTATTATGACTTTCCTGGAAAAGAACAAAAATGGCTGAATATAAATGTCCTTAAAATTCATGAGCCTCACTCTTATGGCCTGCACATCCTCGCCAGAGCACTGTTCGATCCGCACAACAAGCGCAGAAGAATTTTTGACAAAGCCTAAAGTTTAAAAAGACATTTTTTTCGTTTTACGATTTTTCAAAAATTTGTCAATGCCCCTGTTTGTCCGAGGCGACAACGGCGTTCTGCCGTTTCGAACACACAAAATGCACGATTCGTGCTGTTACAAATGGTACTGGGGCCAAACGGTATGTACGAATGAGCTGCTTAAGTGAAATGAGACCAGCAAGATAAAAAAACGAAAAAACCGCACGGCACGAATATTCATTCTCATTTTCGACAACGTTGCATCGCAACTTTTCCGTCTTTCGATCACAAAAAACTATCGAACTCTCAAAACTTGTTCGTAATTCATGATAAAAAAAAAAACTTGCCCTACTTTCTCAACATATAAACAAAAAAAAACGTGCAACTTGACGTCAGAAATATTGAAGCCTCGTGAGTTTGTTGCAGAGAAGCAAGAAATCAAAAAATCTGTTCTATCGTTGAATATTATCGATTTTTTATCATTGTTTTTTAATTCGTACGGTCAACGACAGAAGGTAAAGTTTTGAAGGCTCTAGGACACGACGAAGCCCTTCATTTTTCTCAATGCTTCCGGGAGCCAACGGTAGAGTCAATTTGCTCCATTTTTCTGAAAGTGTTTTAAAGAATAGACGACTTTTTCCGAATAATTGATTTCAAGGAAAGACTAGAAGCAGGTAGAATAACGTTAATTGCCTTAATACATAAAGAAAAATGTAATGAACTATGTTATTAACGGTTATATCTGAAATTAGGTCCCTCGAAGAACCAAACGATTGAAAATGGAAACAATCTCGCGAAGAAGTGTCTCGCGACACTCGATGTTAAAGAGAATCCTGTTATTTACTACACGTAGAGAATCCATATGAATTAGTAATATGAATTAATCTGGAGGTAACGTCGTAGAAATGTCCCCACTGTATACTTTCGTATCAAAAAATGCAGAAGCTTCGCTAGTGTACGAAGCAAAGAACGAACGAAAAAAAACGAGCGAATCAATAAACCAATAGCACGGACATTCGTTCAATCGACAATAAAGGACAAATGTGTGAGCTAACGAAAGTGCAATCTGCATTTTTTGATGAAACTATCGGACCATGCACAAATCTCGATGAATCCTCGTGTGATCTCGTTTTCATGTTTCTCGGATTATTTGTGAATTCGTTGATTTTTTATTTCGTCAGTTATGAATTCCCATTGAATGATAAGAAATGCCTGGATAGGATTAAACGAAGTCAATTTTCTGTATTAAGCTCACTAAATATCGAAACACGTTATGGCTCACGGGTAAACCGACGTTCGAAGTGGACGCTCCTACGGAATCGAACAAGTCCACGACCTTCGAAAACGTTGAAAATCATTATTTATTAATTTCTTCTTATCAACTCATTCGTTATCAATTATTGCAGAGCAGTTGCTCACGTTAAATCGCATCTCATACGTTCATTATGCATACAAAATGTAAATAAATATATTTCCTCTTCGTATAATTGAAAGAACGAAAAAAATTGAACCTAGTCGTGTAAAAAAATACAAATCACTCAAAATTTTGTTAGCACAGTCTCTTTGGAACTTTCCGTAGCGACAAAATGACAGCATCACGTAATCATCTCGAGTGTTTACGATCGTTCGACGGTTTGCCCTTCCATCATGAACGCCAAAAATGAAACTAATAAAAAATGAATGAAAAAAATATATATCGAACGATTTCGAGGCTCGAGTGAGACAAAAAATATTTCTGGAATTCTTGAATCAACGAACGAAGGAATGAGTGTTAAGCGACAGAAACATGTAACCAACTTCTGTCGTTGCACAATTGTTGTTATTCGAAATTACTCTTATCCATATACACCATAGTGACTTAGATAGTGAAATTGTCATAGTGTCAAGTATTGAAGAGAAAAATGGTCTGTAACACATTCTCATGTGCCAAAAAAAAAAAAAAAAAAAAAAAAAAAAAAAAAAAACACTAACAAACGCAATTGCACTTTTCTTTCATCTCATTTTTCCATCGTTCATCTCGATTCCTCAACATTTGAGACTTTGCACGAGATCCTATTGGAAATTTTCCGTCTCACGCACCGCAATTAATATTTCTATGAAGATTTCAATTCTCGTGAATTATGCAAGCAAATACATTTTTAATATTGTAGTTGCTTTGCTCGAGAACTCATGGAACTTATTCGAGATCCGAAAGTAGAAAATCTCGTAGCACAAAAAGAGGGGAAAGTTGTGAGACAAAGACGACGAGCTTAACGTTCCATTATTCTCTGGTGTCGTAAGCAATGAAAAATAATAATTAATCGAGTCTGGAAATCTGAATTCCTCAAACAAAAACTTCTCGTGATTACGTGTCTCCAATAAATGTGTGAAAGTCTCGATGTTAAGCCAACAAACGTTACATCTCATCGTGCGTTGTCCTGTCCGATTGACGGAATTCTGGAAACGCACTATATTTTCATGCATCCCTACTTTACGCACATTTTCTTAGATCTAACATTTTTTTCCATCTCCTTTATAATCGACTTTTACAGTCACGATTGCTCAACTATTCTCATGATTATCTGAATGCAAAAAATCTAATGCATACACATACACACACGTATCTTTAACAAAATCTGTATCTTTTTAGATATTTATCGTTCTATTGCGAAATAAACTGTTAACTATGTACAGGATCGACCATTTTTTCTCACCATCCCTTTCCACTCTGGAACATGTTTTGGTGACCTGAACAGTTCAACGTCGAGCTGAGGGTAATTGCAGCACTAATCAAGCGAATTATTAATGATTCGGTTTCATATTTCGACATCGACTTTATTACTCTCATAATTCGATAATTAACCTTTCGAGTGCACACCTCCTATAAATGCATATCGGGTCAATCTGACCCGAGGCGTTTGGAGGCCGCTAAATATGCATTTTTTGTTTTTTTTTGTATAGACGTTTTTTGTAATAAATCATTCATATCTTATGGCCCTAAATTTATTTTTTTACGATAACGAAAATAAAATGCCAAAGGAACGGTGATGGAGAATTGTTGGGGTCAAAACGACCCAGTATGCACTCGAAGGGTTAAAGAGTGAACAAGTTAGTCAATGATGATGCAAATGCCCACGAATTATATCGTTCGTCTTCTAAAAGTTTTTTAATGACTCAGTCATTAGAGACGAGCTTTATATTTCTAAATTTCTTCCAAATGAATATTTTTGGAACATTTGCAAACCGTGGCTAGAGCAGAGAAATAATTTCAGGTACAGTCAAAAAGTGTTTGCATCTCGATGATACAAAAGGCTGAGAACTAACACACGGAGAAGTCTGATTGGGTGATATTCCATGAACGCACAGACTGGTTACTTCGTCCAGAAATGCTGCACACGTGAGTCAAGGCTATCGTGAGGATAAAACACAGCTTTATACGTATCCGTTGCATGTGTGAAAACATCGCATAGAGTACGAGGTCCGAGGCGATGCGGTGTGAGGTTTTCGACCCTCACATACGCTCGCACCACCTTTTTTAGACCCACTGACGTTCTATTCATGCCCCTTAAGAGTCGTGGTGAACTCGGTTCGGTAGCAGTACATTTAAAATTTAGATTAGCTCAGCATATCGATCGATCCTCGCCAGGGTCACCAGCTCTCAAACTTACTGCAAACTGTAGCGAATACAGTTTCCATCCAACGCTCACTATCATTGTGTGTATCACTGAAATAAAATTGACAACTCAAAACATATGCACGCGGTATCGTCAAAATTCAAATTAATCGTAACGACGTACCGTGACAAACTCAATGGACAGGATCACTTTCCATGCTCCTCTAACTGGAGATTGCAATCGTTTCGAACTTTCGGTATTCGGAGGTCTGATCCTCGAATTTGAATTTAGACGACCCGAGTATCAATACTTCCAATTGAATATGTGCAAATTGCTACTTTCAAGGATCCATAAAATGAAACGCTCCGAACTGCGAATTCTTCGAGCGTAAAATTTCTCCATGCTCCAAAGTTTACGGATAGGCTGCCATTTCAGTTTTTTTTTTGTTTTCAATCGAATCCGAACCTTTTTTTATTGGGACGTTCGCTCGAAGGTTGAAAAGTACTGTTAAGATTATTGGACTCGCAGAGCAGGGCAGTTGGTTCGATGATATTTCATTAACTTTTCTTACATTATACAAAACTACGATAAATACATGTTCTGGGATTTAATTAACACAACTATTGGCTAAGTATCGAAGTGGTGAACATTTTGTAATCAACACTGCATATTTACCAATGCGAAATGTGACATTTTGGGTCACGGTGATTCCTCAAATCCGGAGATGACGAACCTGCTTCATTTACAAGTTACATTACTAAAATATCGATCCAGCCGCCGGTGAGTGGGAACTGTGCTAAACTTTAAAGTGGTTTTGTATTATCGCGTCCACAATCTATATGGTACCGTATTATAAATTTTATCTACGAGTTACCTACGAGTTTTTATTTAAAAGTTACATCACCGAGTACCTTTCGGTGGAAACTAGTGATTTTGATAACTTTCTTTCCCATTTCATTTGTAAGAGAGATTTTTTCAGCATAAAACGATAGTATTTTCGTTCTCTTTCGATATTTCTAATTTCTGGAAATTCAACTTCAAAAGTTAATAATAATCGGACGGAGATTTTCTTCGATATAAGACGATAACATTTTCCCTTTATGTATTTTGATTTTTTAATTTCCAAAAACTTGGTTTAAGACTGCGTAAATAATTGAACAGAGTTTTTTAAAAGGATAATAATTCCGTTTTGTTCGATTTTTGTAATTCATAAATTTTCCACCTCGGGTAATAAACAGAAATTTTTTTCCAAATTAAATGATAATATTCTTGAAATGTAGCTTAGGTGCCGAGCATAAATCTCTTTCCTCTGGATCCCCTAATAAAAAGATTCTAGGGTCATGAAAGTGGAATTGATTAGAACTCTTCACGAGGACACGCAGGGAGACTTTCTCCATCACTCACAATAAGAAAGAGTGGAGGTCCGAATTCTTTGTAAGATAAAAAGACGAAGTTATTATAAATTCCTTAGGAATTCCTTTTTTTCGTTAAATATAATGTCATCACTGAATTTCGTGATTATCTCTCTTGCAAGAAACCCTAATAAGTTTAAAGAGGGCACCAGGAAAACTCGTATCTTCCCTGGACTATGAATCGTTTCTATTTTATTTCAAGTCAAATCTCGCGCTCTCCGAGTTGGACACTTTTGTCAAGACGTGGACGAGGGAGCTCCCGCCATCTTTTAAACAAAGTGCGAACACGTATCACATTCACGCAACCGTGCAGTGCACAACTGACTTGATAAGTTTACGAGAACTAATTTTTCGATGGTAGAAGCGTGCCCTTCTTCCGCGGCTATTGAGAATCGGGAGAAGAATTGTCATAGGTGTACGACGTTCATTGGAGGTTCAAGAAATTAGTGACTTGTGAATACACCGTAAGCCAAACATTATATAGAAATATAAGGCCGACGTTCCTCTTTCCTGTCGTTTCACGACACTCCCTAGCACAGCCCCCAAGCTTGCCCAGCTTTCACTGCTGAGCCCTCCGTTTCCGGTTTCAATGCTTTCGGAACGCATTCATGGAGACCGGAAAAAAAAAGTAACTCTCTCGTGTAAATAGATTAGATCGTAATTTATAAGTTAATTATATACAATACGTGAATTCATTTGTTACGCGCCCTTTAAATTATGCCAACGGCCTACGAATCGAGTATTTGATGACCGTTAACTTTGTAATCGGTGAGTATTTTGATTTTGTACCAAAAAAACATCATTTTCTTTCGTAATTAAATCCTCCAAAGAAATTTGGCTGGATCATTTTTCGAGCCAACCATTTTAAATAGCGAAAATTCATGCGATAAATATTTCTCGCCGCTTCTTTTTTTATCAATCGTATGAAAAATAATCGATTCATCGTTAATTGATTCGATTTCTTTGGATGCTTCATTCCGCGCAACGTTTACATTTCTTTCATCTTTGTGTCTTTCTAATCGAGTTAGCAGGCAAAACAAATGGCGAAATTCGTGGTTTGTGCGTGCATCCTGCTCCTGTCCGTTTTCGCTCCCAATCTCATGGCAAAAGAAAGCCATGACGAGGAGGAAACCATCTCTGTAGAATTACCACCCGTCTATGCCAGTCCTGTACCTTCCGGCTTTGCCTATCTTGCCGAACATTTCGACGATATACAGAGGTTTAACAGCACTTGGCAAATATCACAAGCTAAGAAAGAAGAAATCGACGAGGACATCGCCAAATATGACGGTAAATTCTTTATATATCCCAGCATCGTACCCAACAAAGAAAAGCCAGAGTTATCCGCTACGCTCTTGTTACAAAAATTTAATTGTCATCAGAGTAGCATAGTTCTCATAACATTTGCGTCTAACAAACCCCACGACCTGAGATAAAACTAGAAACCGCTAACCAGATCCTTGTTCTCGTATCTTTTATACATCTTTAGAAAAATTCCAAGCGAAAATTCAGCTTCGGTAATAAAAAGATTTACGATCGATCACGTGTTGTGCTTCAGTCCACGATGTTGAAGTTTGCATCGTTGGAACGCAGCGAAATTCTATATTTTCTCGAGCAAAGCTTATGATTCTTATTAAATACTTGGTCTGGACAATACAACGATCTTTTTTTTGGTTTTAAACACAAAATTGGTCCGAAAATTCTCATGATCTTTGAAATTGAACAATCAGTAGAAACGTATTTTTCGATAGACCCCAATGTTGCGAACTTCAGTATCATCTCCAGTTCATGACCTTGGAGTTTGCTTGAAGCTTTTCCTGAAGATTGAAATTACTTTTAGTCGTTGGATATGATGATTGGACAATTTATTTCGCAACTCCAAAACTTACTTTACAAGAATGATTGAGATAATTTAAAAAATTGAGCAAACTGTATAAATTTTTTTCTCTTGCATCCTAGAATCTCTTCAGATCCTGCTAATCAATTTTTATTTCATCCTCATCCGTTGGTAACGTGGTTTTCGATAGCTGTACACGTTTTTGTAAATATTGTATGATTTTAGCAAAGATTTGATAAAAGACACTTTCTTGGAAGATACGAATTTTTATTCATCTAGAGTCTTTGAATATATCGACAAAAATACTATTACGGTAGTCTCCGGCATTTTTGTCATGTCTGTAAAAAATTTCATAACTTCCGAAATGTTATTGACATAGAAACTACAAAAATAAATTTGTCTTAACAGTTTTCCAGCTATCGAACATGTTTTTCCGGATCTAAATCTATCTACTGGGGCAAATAGTTGAAATTTTTCAGTATAGCGACTCCTAATCGTATTAGAAAAAAAAGAATCCGAGCGAAAGAATTTAAACATTCTCGAGGAAAAATTGAATGTTTTTTTTTTTTGGAAATAACGAAAATCGTTGATTATCAATTTTTTTCGAGGGGCTAACAAAATCGTATCAAAGTTTCTCAATTTTCTCATTGCAGTTTTTTAATTTCGAGTTGACATAAAAATCTAGTGCTTCATCCACTTAAAACTATAAATAATAGAACCTTAAACCGGTAATGGTCCGAGTTTTAGAACAAACAGAAAAACTAACAAACGGCCAGCGGAAAACTTGGTTTCAAGTTTTTGTAGACAGCGACCTCCTGCACAGTCAAAATGTTGCTATACCAACAAAAATGTACTTAACTTTTAGAGAAATTTTTTCATCAAATGTACTTAAAGTCTTCCAAGATCCATGAAAGAGTTTCCAGAATTTCCATGAATTGTTGCTCTTTTTCTCATAGAATGAGAAATAACCATAAAAATACCAGGATTTGCTTCCTCTAAGCTTTTGAGAGGTGCTTAGAAAAGAGTTTGGAAATAATCGAATACCGTATTGATAATCGTAGGAGTCTGGTCGGTGGAGGAGCCAACAAGAAGCATACAAGATGGTGACTTGGGTCTAGTTCTGAAGAGCAAAGCTCGCCATGCAGCGATTTCAACGCTCCTGAGCAAGCCATTTATTTTTTCTGACAAGCCTCTGGTAGTCCAGTATGAAGTGAATTTTCAAGAAGGACAAGAATGCGGTGGTGCTTATTTGAAACTTTTGACACAACATCCCGAGCACGTCGATTTAAAAACTTTCCACGACAAAACACCATACACGATTATGTTTGGACCGGACAAGTGTGGCAACGATCATAAATTACATTTTATATTCCGTCACAAGAATCCATTGAACGGTACGATCGAAGAGAAACACGCCAAGAAGCCTAAGGAGAGACTAGAGGACTATTTCAAGGACAAAGTCCCGCATCTGTACACTCTTGTATTGAAACCTGACAATACATTCGTGATAAAAGTGGACAATAAAATAGTGAACGAAGGCTCGTTGCTCGATGATTTTACACCACCGGTTAATCCGCCATTAGAAATTGAAGATCCGGAAGACGTACAACCCGAAGATTGGGACGACAGAGAAAAAATTCCTGATCCATTAGCAGCCAAACCCGATGATTGGGACGAAGATGCTCCTGCTCAAATCGTTGACGAGGATGACACGATGCCCGATGGTTGGCTGGAAGATGAACCTCCCATGATTCCTAACCCAGATTCCGTTAAACCCGAAGATTGGGACGTTGATATGGACGGTGAATGGGAACCACCAGACATACCCAATCCAAAATGTGAAGACGCTGTCGGCTGTGGCCCCTACAAACAAAAACTGAAGAAAAATCCTCGGTACAAGGGAAAATGGATGCCCACGCTTATAAATAATCCCAATTACAAAGGGAAATGGAAACCTCGCCTAATTCACAATCCCCATTACTACAACGATGAACATCCGTTCCGCATGCAACCGATCGTAAGTCTCAACAATAACCCAATCTAACGAATATGAATTTTCAGTTTTAACCTTCTGCTAATTTCTCTCGCTGCTTTCACGATTATCACGAGCTCCATTTTTACAGTTTGCAGTGGGATTTGAGTTGTGGTCGATGTCTCCAGACATTCTTTTTGACAATATTATCATTACCGACGACGAGAAAGTTGCTGAGCAATGGGCCGACGATACGTTCGAGATTCGTCGTATAAAGATAGCGGAGGATAGCGTGAGTATCATATTTCTCATTAGAAGGGGTCGATCGTTGCATCGACATTCAGGCCAGATAATGCGACAAGAATAAAAGTCGAAAGCTCCTAAAATGATTACCAAATTGTCACACAAAAAAAACAATTAAAATTCCAAAGTTGAATGTGAAATGTTTTTTTTTGACGTGGTAATTAGAAGTGAATTACTTAGAAACGAAGGTCGGTGAATGATGAGACAGAAGATTTTTTTTAGAATAAACATGATACCGAACGGTCGATCCTTTCTAAACATCTAACCTTTGTGCCTGGAAATCAGATACGATTTGAAGCTCAGGACGAAAAAACGATTAGTCACAATTTCTGATATGTTTGTGACTCGGTGATATTTGAATTCTCGCATAGTCGAGCATGTGGGGCCGAATGATGCGTTCTATGAACCATAAACCGGGTTGGTGGGCCCTTTATTTTTTCTACTGCACCATACCCGTCTCATTGTACGTCTGGTATCTCATCCGAAGATCTCGCGAGGTATTTCATAAAGCCGAAACCACCTTGGCACGTAGAAATCTCCACCTCGGTCCCATGCTCATTTTTGTCGTTTAGATTATCCCGACAACAAACAAATGAAAGATTTTCTACAGTAAAGATTTATGAACCAAATGTCCGAGATGATCGCCATGCGTACCACGTATCGGAACAGTTTCTATTCATTACATTTCTCTACGAATATCTTCACGTTTTATTATGTTTTATCATTAAATTATAATTGAGTCTTCGGATGGACCAATGTCTTCGGTTTCTACATCAGAATTGCATCGACGAATAAATTTTTATGTCATATTAAGTGGATTGCACGAGTGCAGGTGCGCCCGAAAATCTCACCAAAGAAATTCCAGCTTTTCAAAAAGCTGAAAGTAATTAATTAATTATTATTGGAACTATTAGAATTTGAATCGAGTCCATCGCAGTAAAAGAAATGATTTAAGGTAGTACTGTCAGTATTGGAATACCGTTCAGAATTTAATAAAATTTGGTACAGGAGTAGATTATGGTAAGAGTCAAATTTTTAGAAGGGTACAGAGAACGAGAAAAAAGATATTCGCATTGGTAATTTCGTATATTTAACATTGATTTCATACATTTCATTGTATTTTACGATGAAAACTGTGATGTCTTTTAAGAATTGATAAGATTTCATTTAAGAAATTAAAGATTTCATTTTCATTTAAGAAATACGTTGAAAACTGAGATTTATCATAAAACTCAATGTTCAATGTACGAAACTACCAATACGAATAGCTTCTTTCTGATTCTCTGTAGCCTCTTGAAAAAATTTACAGGATCTTTTTCTTATCATAATCTACTACTGTACCAAATTTGATTTAATTCTGAACGATAATTCTAAAACCGACAGTACTACCTTAAATGTTCGAAAGTTTTGATGTAGTGATGTTTTTTTCTTTTATAAATTTCGCACTACATCAAGTCCTTCGTAATAATAGTGAAGACATTGTTAAAACAATGTCAATATTCGGGTACGATCGTTGGGACATTTGATTCGTATGTAAGCTAGAATGTACTGCACAAATTGAATAAGGCTTATGAAATTAGCACCGTTGTTTTATCATAGTGGAGCATTTGGCGTCAATTCATGGCGTTTACTGCAGAACATCCTTGGATGTGGGCGGTATATATATTAGTCGCTGGCCTACCCATCCTCCTGATAGTATATTGTTGCTGCTTCGCTTCTCAGGTAAAGTATTGAGTAAAAATCCAGCAATAATAAAGGAAAAAAGAACACACCAAATTTCCTGTAATTCCTTTGGTTTGGTAATTGAGCCGTACCTTGAACGTAACATTTGCTATCGAGCCAACAACGTTAGCTTCTTTTCTCTCGTTAACGCCCAATACCTATTGCCAGGACAAACAGGACAGCGCTCCCGAGGACAAGGAGCCTCTTAACCCCTGCACCGAGGATCTCAATGAGAATCCCGATATCAGCGATGAATTGCCCCAGGCTGAAGAAGACTCGGAGGAACCGCAGCTCGAGGCCGAGGAAGCCGCAAACGAAGGCCCAAATTTTGAGACTGAAGAAATTATAGAAAGCAAGAAGGTACATATCGATCGATATTCATTTAGTCGAACGTCAAATCACATTCGAAATTAAGTTACAATCGTATTTTTTCGATTTTCGTAATCGAATGGATATTTCGATCATTTCCGCTAAACCTAGAATTCCGTTACATTGCCTACAAGAAATAAATTGACGATCCTTTCGGCCATACGTATTCAGCACTTGTCTACTAAAAAATTTATTCCCACGAGCTTCAACTTGAAATGACTTTTTGAAGAAAAAGAAAAAAATCGAAAATTTTATTCCACACAAATTTTCATACTTCATGGTTACCGAAAGATCTGAATGAATTGAATTATTTTTAACGATCAAATATCCATGTATACATTGTTCAGAATTATTAACCTTTTTTTTCGATAAAATAATTTCAATATAATAATAATTGCACGAAATAACTAAATTACTCTGTTCAATCGGATAATTTTTTTATCTGCGTGTAAATCAAGTTGATTGGTTCTCTTGAGGATTTTTACCGATTGTCATTTCTCTGTTCGAACAACGCTTTTTTAGTTCTTCATTAATTCTCGTTCATTTTCATCGTACGATTCTCTGTTTTTCCGCTTTCTTTCTTAGTTTTTCCAATTGAGTGGCCAATTTGAAACGAGGTACAATTTTGTTTACAGGAGCAACCTTCGACCGATGGACCAAGACGAAGAAAACCAAATAAAGAATTAATAGAAACGCAGGAAGATCCAATGGACAAGGTCGATCAATCCATCGCAAAGTAAATTTATTACCATCTTCGCGGAGTCTATGTAATATATTCACATTCCACACTAGATACACATGCCGTTGATCAATGTGATGAGAGATCATTATCGATTATTATTATGTGAAACATCACGATTACAAATTAGTTCGTTAGGTAAAATTACGTGTTTCAAACTTTTTAAACAATATTTCGTGTGTTGCGTCACATCCCTATGTCAAACAATACAAATGAAGGTATGAAAGATGTTCGCGGGTTTATCCGTTGCTTTGAAACAATCGCCTTTCCTACAATGCGACGATAGAGATTTATCAATATGAAACTCAAGACGTCTTCGTTATAAGGCAACGAAGAATCTTTCCTTTCTCCATACTCAAATGGCAGTAGAAAATTATATCCTTTGTTCCAATTTAAAGCAGAGCCATGCTGCATTCGATAGATGCATATATTCAAGTCTCTCCTGTCACCGTTTCGAACCATCATAAAAATCCCCAGCCCCTTTTGACATAATATACGTTGCGAATTATTCGTTGTTTGTTTGCAAAAAAATGTTTGGACCGCACGGTTTGCGTGGGTGCTCAATAACGTAGCGTGTGTCTAGGATTTTTTTTCACGCTTAGAACAAATACAATGCAGCCAAAAAGTATTATAGTTTTTTTTGTTATTCACGGGCAAAAAAGAATTATTATCGACCGATTGATCAAATTTATCGGACAAAAAGTTTCGCGGGATTAAATCGAACATTGCCATTCAATTTCCATTGCGAACTTCGTTTCCCAATTATACAAAATTATTACTCTATTCAAATAGCTCGGTCCGGATATTTGAAAAAAAAAAACAATGTTCGATCGCATGCGTCGATATTTCAAACTTTTATCGAGGTCGGTTTGCAAAGCGCCGAATTCGCGATAAGCTTCGTAAAGAATATTGAGTTATGCAGAATCAAACTGGCAAGCGTATTACGTTGCGCATTCACGGAAATCGAACAACGCAATGCAAAAGTCATCCAGATATAAGAACGATCGGGCGTTATGGTCAAACTTGACACGTGTGGCTATATATATGTCTGCGTGTTACGTGTATATCTGTACACGTACGTACTACATCACGCATCTATAAGAATCGAGCATTAAAGTAGCGAAATGAAAAATCGTTCATCGCTGTACAATCACTTGTAAGGCGTTGAGGTTGTTCCAATGCTTGATCACTCGAGTTTGCAGTATTGCTAAGAAATAACCAAAAGATCGTGAGTGTGTCAAATAAAATTTTATTAAACCGTGATTTTTTTTTGGTATCTCTCTCATTCTCTTGTTTTTTACATTCTTCGTCATGCGGTTTTTTCCATTGTAATCGTATAATACAGAGGGTGATTACATCGAACACTGAGCTCTAGTGTATACTTTACAAGCAGGCATATTTATTTTCGGATTGAGGGATTTAACGGTGAATTGAGAAATTAAGACGAAACTGGCGACGTTGACAAACATGACTTGCACGTTGGGACCTCTCGCTGGCTCAAATGTCCTGCCAATGCACTCCTATCCCCCATGCATCTTTTACAAAGCACGTTGCCACAGGACCAACAGTGTTGCTGTAAAAATTTACAAATACATTTCGTATCAAAATCATTTTTAAAGGGCGAGATTAACGATTTAGTGTTTGTGTCATTCCATGATTTTTTTTCGGCAGCTCATGGATTTATGTGACTATTGGACTAATGTGATTGATTTGAAGCGGAACCCCCATAACGCGGCTCTGAGAAAACTATTCCTCGTCGCAGACGGATTTCGGAGCGGTTCTAGCAATTGAGAAAAAGCCCAACCATGCGGGTCGCATGGCAAATGTTGCTCCAATCAGTTTACGTTCAATTTTCATGAGCTCTGTCCGAAATGGGATGACTGTGTTCGCATTGGGCCCGTATCGCGCTCCAAGAGTTAGAAAGTTTTCCGAGCCAGTTTTTTTTAGATATTTCGAAAAATCGCGTCATTATAGTTTCTTTTATATATTTTTTCGAAAAGTCGTGAAATTTCTAAGATCTGTTGTAAACATTCTAGGTATTTGGATTTTTTCAGGATCGAATAAATAAACGCGTTCATGCCCGGACACGTTTTAATTTACTCGGCTCGAAAATACGATAGAATGAAATATTCAATTAAAAATTTTGTTCAGTCTTAGAAGGATGTTTCTTGAAGCCTCGGGTGGGCTCTAGAGCCCGGCCGGTACAGGATCTGGCAGCATTCATCATATTTAAAATGCTGCATACCGCAACCATCGCAAAAAGTTGCGTTTTTGTATCATTATTATGGGAATTCCTTTTCCGGGGATGTCAAACACGTTTTTTTTCATGTTCATTCGAAAATCTCAAACAATGTTTATAAAAATAGACGAGATAATTGGATTTTTTAAAATTCACCTTTTTACTAAAAACGTCGAAGGTAGTTGAACAAATGCATTCATCGATTTTTCTGGATGATTTCCATTCGAGGGCGACAGTTTTCAATTCGTTCTCCAGTTCGGCAATCATTCTATTTCTCGCTGTTGGCTCGACATTCGCTTTCTCCTCCATAATTTTATCGGGCAAATGATTATCATTGTTAAAGCTATGGTCGTATTTACAGATGTCTTGGGCATTCTTCTTCCGCGGCTTTCTCACTTCCATCACTTTTCTCAGGGAATCTACGCGCTTCACAAGCAATTTGACATGATCTTCCAAAGAGCACGAGTGATCGTGCGTAGTTAGCAAAAAGTCTTGCCAAGTCTCGCGAGGATGAACACCGCTCTCGAATCTAAAGTAAAGGCCTCGCCAGAGACTTCATCGATGTAGAAAAACGACATTTCAATAAAATCATTCCGGTTCATTAAACTATTATTATTTCTTTACTCTCATCGAAGCTCGCTATGGATATTGATGAAAGTAAAACTATGCGGAAGAATAAACTCAATTACTCAACTTTTCGTCCTGACGCAGCCAGTTTTAACCCCAAGTACACTAATTTTTTTTTTTATAACTTTGATATGATCATTCTTTGAAATAATTTTATTCCAGAACTTTCTTCCCTACGAACCGTTTGATGAACTTGATTTTATAGCTGTGATTCTAGAAATTCTTTCGCTCAATTGAGCGAAGAAATACTACAATAAATAGTATATTACACTACAAGGGCAGAAAGTTTGGGATTCCTGCACTGCGCAACTTCATGCCCGAGGCGAAGCCGAGGGCATGATGTTGCGCAGTTCAGGGCTTCCAAACTTCTGCCCGTGTGGTGTATACTATTTTTCTCCATAGCCGGTCGAAAGTACGATCGATTCACGGCAGATTATCGATCATGACAGATTTCATGTATTGATGCCTGCCCCGACATTTGCGGCACGAGCGAAGCGAGTGCCAGCTGGTCGGGGGCAGGCATCAAATACACAAGAAAAGCAACGAAAAGATACACAATCATCGAAGAATAAAAACAATAATTGATTCAAACTAATACGAATTTTTTTAAATTTTACGTAATAGATAATCCACAACACACACATACAAGTGCATGATTTTGTGATCTATTATCACAAAATTCAATAAAATTATAATATTGAAGTTTCCATCGTTGGAATGCAACGAAATTATGTTTTCTCTTGAACAGAGCTCATGATTCTTATTCAATATTTCGTCCGTACAATAAAAGAATTTTTTTTAGAATCCAAACACAGAATCGATAGAAAAATTGTCATGGTTTTTGAATTTGAACAAAAAATTCACAGAAAAAGTATTTTTCGTTGGAACGCAACGTTGCGACCATCAGTGTAATGTAAAATCATATTTTTTACGAAGATTTTTATTCCAGAAATTTGTTTCCATCATATTTATCACGACCACTGCAATGAAAAAAATTGTTAACGATATTTTCACGAAATGCACAGTTTTCATTTTTATTAAATGGACATTCGTCAACAAATCGATCGGTTGACGAAAATTTCGAAATTTGTCCTCTTGCACTTTGATTTTAAAATAGTTCATTCTCTGATATTTTCCAAAAAGCTCTAACCTTAGAAAAACGGATCATGGAAAAAATTCAAATTTGGAATAACACAACAGCTCTGTCATTAGACTTTGACATTAGAGAAAACACGGTTAGAAAGTCACTTTCGGCAGTCGTGGCAGCCGAAAATACTATTTGCTCCCGATCAGAGGGCGATTGTGTTTTTTTTTTACCAATGCACGAATGTCGCACTTTCTGCATCGAAATCGATGCGGGAATCACGTACTTTCGACCGAGGTATGGAGAAAAAAACCTTGCTCATCACATAGTGGAAAGTTTACTTACATTATACTCTGTGGCGAGAGTTTCGGTTCCAGGACTTTATTACTGTCGTCTTTATAACGATTGCAAGAATACAGAGGATTGATGTATTCATTAATATTTTTTGCTACGCTGCTCCAACGAGAAACTGTTCTTTTCGGTAACCTGGAATGAAAATTAGACAAAAAAAAAACCATTACTCGTAGCAGTGGGAGACGTGTCGTAGTGAAGTTTGAATCGTTTGAATGAAATGACGAAAGTAAGTCGATATTTCATGCACTGAGATATACCACAATCTTTCTTTAATCGTAGAGAATTCTAAGAAGATGATAATTATTAAGACAACGGCAAAATTTAAATTGTGAAAAAATAGCCGTGTCCGAATCGACTTTTTTCGCTCTTTTTCCGAATACTAAAAATTGGGACTCACAAAAAAAAAAATTCTTCAATACTGGGCAAAATACTTTAATATATCGTATCCACGAAAAAATCATCGCTATCTAGTTTGGTAGATTTTACGATTTAATTGGCATCAATTATTCGAACTTGTCACGGATTCATGATGCAGAAAAGAAATGCCATTTTTCAAACGAAAGGGAAAAAACAAATAACTTAGGAGGCAAATTAGTCACATAGGTTCCTAACAGAAAAAATGTTTTCGTTTGTCCAGCCCTTTCGGGCGAAAAGCCCGGAAAAAGAGCTAGAAATGTTTGAAAGCGATTTAAAATTGGAAAATTTTACGTGGTAAGTACCTGAGGATTTGTCGTTCTCTTTCACTGTTTCCAACAAATGTGCCGTACTGGCAGCTGTGTAAGTCGTCATGGAGGGACAACAAAAACCATTCGTTGAATTGAAACATGTAAGGATACTGTTGAATCAACTGATACGTAGCATCAATGAATTGAGTGAATATCGGTGCAATTTCTTTTCCATCGCTGCTTACATGACCGCAACGATCACTGAACTTGTGTCCGAACGATAGCCAATCTTTTTCGATGAGAGCTTGAAAGCCCTGAATCGTACGATAGAATGGATCTAAAAGAAGAGCGGCGACTGAACAGACTTGAGCCGTTCTGTCCCATCCATCGCTGCAATGCACGACCACGCTGATTCCGTTCGAAATGGCACGTGCTATGAACCATCCGGTCTCCAAAATCGAACGAATGTGCTTCAGCCAACCACTGCTCTCCAGACCGCTCAGAAAAGAACTCATCGAGGAACTCCGTTGTACTGGTCAAAAAGGAACAAATTATAAAGTCATAATTATACAGAATAAATTTAAAAAACGGATCAGATAATTATTAAAATCGTTGTTCAAATAATTTTTTTCCTCATTTTAAACAAATTCAATTGAGCGTGTCCCTAGTAACATTTTGCGGTACCATAAAAGCTTCTGAATGATAATTTGCCAGTTGTGTTTTTTTTTTTGCAGTCGATACTCAACGTAAATGCCAAGTTTGCGTCGAATAAAACAAAAAAGATACACGACACATTGCGAGTTAAAAAAAAAATGTAAATGGAAAAACGACGTTTTAAAAAATCGATTATATTCAAAAGATGTCAAGTATTTAGTCAAAACCACTCACTTTCCACAAGTTTGCTTAGACTGGCTCTCATGACGTGTATATTCTCGATACCGAAGAAGCGAAATTTAATGTTGTCGTAAAAATTCTCATTTTCGTATCCTTTGCCAGCAGCGCGATTAGCCATGGCATTAATCTGTACACGAAATATAATCAGTTGTCAATCCTTCGGAATTTCTATTTTTTTGTTTTATTTTCTCTTTTAAACTTTTTCAACATTCGTAGCGACTTACTCTTGGTCTCGTGTCGACGACATACATATATTTGCTATTTGGATTAGTACACAAAATGTGATACAGCATTTGTTCGTCCTCGGGACAACGAGCATTGAAACCTGAGAGAGGTTGACTGCAACGACATATGGCAGCCTAAAAATGCACGATCCTTATTACAGATTTTTTCGGAATTATGAAAAGAATTTTTCATGCCCGATATGGTAAAAGTTTCATCGTGTCCCAAGAAATAAAACCTAATGGCCTAATGGAATTTATAATTGAGTGAAAAACCAACCTTATTCGAGTGTAAATAAGTGAGAACCGGTAATCTTCCTTTACTCCTGAACTTGGCACTTCCGACTAAGGTATTGTTGGCGCACGAAGCTGGAACGTACAAGTATTTGGGATACGTGTCACAGAGCTGAAACAAAGTGGACGAAATGAAGAGCATGAAGAAAATCAAAAATTCAATTAATTGCACACTTTTGTAAGGCAGTCTTGACGTACTTCATAATTTGTGTTGAGATATGTGTGATTCCACTCTTTATTTGGTACCCCCTGCCGCTGGAATTCACTTTGAATGTCAAAGGAATCCCAGCCATCCTCTTGAGTTTTGGAATGTTCCAAAGCCCGAAATTTAAAGCAATACAAATCTTCCAGTTTTGCTGCAATAAAATAAATAATGAGCCATAAAATTTGAATATCCCATTTTAATCCAAAATTTCATATTGAAAAATGACAATTTGTCCTACTCCTCCAATTCAATTCTTGTGATTTTGAATTCTAATATTTATCTCGCAGTTTCATGGATTCGAATACCGTCAAATGGCAAAACAAATATTAAAAATATCCAATTACGGCAAATTGTGCACTTTTATAATGAAATAATGTTTTTCCTTTAAACTGAATATAATATTTAGAGATGCGGCAGCGTCTTGACGCTAATTCCGTATGATGTTCAATGAACGTTGTATTATTTGTTAAGAAATCAATGGACCATTACCTGGAAATGAGAGCTTCATAAGGGTCACATAGATATTATGACAATCACGTTCCTTGGATATTATAAATGTAACTGTCAAAAAGTGTTTACACTTTATGTGGAGCGGCGATCCTGTTGTTGTTAGCGGCTGTTTTTCAACAACCGCTATATGCGTGTTCCAAACCTTGATTTCAAGAGGTAATGGAGAACAAATTAATCACAAAGAGTTGTATGCGAGCCCCGATTGTACAACGAATTAAGTTTTATTTCAAGACACGTTTCTTTTTGAAATTCCTGAACAGACGGACGTATTGTTTGCAGAATTTTTGTATTTTTTTCAAATTGGATGGAAAAGAAAAGAAAATGTACTCACCCATATATCTTTTTTTCCATTCTGATGTTTAAAAACGAGATGAGTAGGTGTGAGAAACAAAGTACCGACAGAATGGTTATTTGTATATCGATCGAGCATACGAACATTTTCAACCTGAAATTAGAAACTTGGTTTACAGCTCGATCTTGGAAAATTGACAGTGCAGAAAGAGACAACATGATCATTTAAAAATTGTTCACGTCGTCTTTTCGATGCGGGAGAATATTTGATCGACAAAGATTCTTAATTTTGCCCAAACATTTATCGAATACACGAACCTTTCCACCTTCGATCTCATCCATGGAGTTCATTCTGATAAAATGCTCAACAATGTCGAATTCATAAATGGACCAAGTGAATACAGTTATCCGCGTAAGAGAGGTTATTCGTTGATAAATCACATTTATGACAGGAAATTTACGGATGTGGAACACACAAGATAACAACCGAATCAATCTGACGATAGATGTGTTCAAAGAAATGTCAACATCAACACTCAACACTCGTGTCAATCGTCTCAACAGCTATTATTATTTATATCAATTCAACGGTCCCGGAAGAATATTGCTATCTATTGACAGGTGACAGCTGCTGGGAACGCTGTCGGCTGGTGGCGACGATGATCACACTCGCAACTTGCATCTGCAGCGTCCAGTTTCCACACTTGCGGCCAGAAGGCAGCCGCTAATCTCGTCATTACCATCAGAAATTAATGAAGAAATCTCTAATGCCATATAACGGTCAACTAGTGAAGCTGCTGTCGATGTTTTTTTGCTCAGTCGTGCTTGCGGAGTCCATTCTGCTCGGCACAGAGCTCTGATATATATTTAGAACGACTTCCCCTTGCATGAGTTAGTCCCCTCGAGTTGATTATCGAATCAACAATTTTGACAAACTAATTGACAATATCTTGAAGCTCTTGTGTGCATATAAATATTCGTAACGGCTCAATAATAGCAAACATTCTTTTCCCGACCGCTATCCGAAGAAAGCTCTTGAATTTTTGTTGAACAAATTGCCGGCCGGCAATTGTTGTGACAATATAGGAAAAGGCGATTTTACCACGTTCTATTTTGGTGAAGCGGATGGACAGGCCGAACAGGCATACGAAGCGGGACTCTTTGGCTGATGAACAATTTCAATCCGAAAAATCGATGGATTTTTCCCGATCCAAGGTATTCAAGCAATTCGGTTCATTATTTTCGCGTGTTGCCCTTTTTCTATTGAGAAATCTTTCGTTCTCCTGAAAGGGACTCGAAACATCGACTACTTTGTGCTGAAACGTTGTGAATAATTTTCTCGGAATCCTGGACGCAAATCCTTCGATTTCTTTATGACAAGTGTTGTATCCGGTATTCTATCGAAAAGTACCGAACGACAAGCGATACGAGTCATCCTCCTGGAAGCATTGGCGTAAACAATGCGAATATTTCGCGAATCTGCTGTCAAAATTTGTATCCCTTTATCATAACAAAACGATTGCAGCCTTTACAAGATTTTCCAACATTCGGAATGCCAACGGTCAATGTAGAATTGCATGTATACCTATGATAAAAAGTTATGGACGTTCAGTGAAACGTAAAGGTTATTTGTGTTTACATCTCGCGGGTACTGGCGGGAAAGACTAAAAATAGGTCGGATAATGAGTATTCCTGGGATGCTGAACCCTCGAGTAGCCCCCAAGAGCTCACGGGGTATTCCCTCTGGATACAAAACGGCATACAAGCATGATTAGACTCAACACCGTGTTTGTTATATACCGTGGCCCTGTAGCTCGAATGCGCTGACGTGTTCACGCATTTTTTGAATATATACATATGTATAGGTTGATGCGTTCTTATAGCGGAGGACGCTTCGTAGTGTTCGGTTCTATCAGTGTGAGCACGTTGCTTGTTGGTGTTTAATAAATACTTGTGAAACTAGCGGATATTTTTCAGTTCAGTTTACCGGACCATTCAACGATGAACTTGTTGGTTTGGCGCAAATTTTCGGTGTGATTCTTCGTAAAGTCGTACGTGGCGCATAGGAGAGTGTTTTAATTTCGATAAATTTCTAAGAATATACTAAATCGACTGATAATTCAATAGAATTCAAGTTTTCGTGATACTACAATAAGAAATAAAAATGAACAACCACATTTTTGTTTACTGCTGGGTGATAATAATTCCTCTACTGGGATTCCACACGTCCGGAATTCCTCATCACGAAGCTCAACTTTACGGTAAAAGAATTATCGTGCTTGTCTCACTTTTATCACGAAGCCGAGAGCAATCATAAGTTTGCCAAATCGATGAAACCTTTCTCGGATGTTAATCAATCTTGTCTGTCTTTTTTCCTCTGCAAGGAAATAATATTAATCCTCGTGCGATTGCAATTTTTATCCTTTCTCCAATACCGGATAATCTATCTTTGGTATTCACGGAATATATGGGACGTTCCACGCAGAATCGGCCACTGATTGAATTTTTCTTTTTCGCTCGTTCCGTTCATAGAAAATAACTCGAGGTTTTTTAAAATTTTATTCTCACAACCTCATCGGATATAACTTTTTCAAAACTTGTGGAAATAAAGAATAAAATATCGATCTGATGAACTTGGCAACAGGAAAATTTGGAAAAAATCGAGTAAGTCGCTACTCATGAGATCAAAATGAGAAAAAAATAATCAACACAAGAAAATTAATTCTCACTTAACCAGCAGCCGATTTAGCGTTAAATCGTCAATGTATTTCGTGTTGGTGTATGTATAGGGCGTTTCAAGTAAAAGTGACACTTCGCTTCCTGAAATTATTGGTTCGTACGTTTGAAATTGTCTCATGGGAAATTTTTTTCGTGCAGCTGATGAATTAGTCCTCATTATACGCCAAATAAAAAAAATGTTGAGTTCTTTTTTTGATTTTTAAAAATTACAATGCAAACTTTAGGATCAATTCGAATTTTCAACTGAAACATAAATTTAAATTTAAGCATCTGGCAGGGGGTCAGAGTGGAATTTTTCCATAAAGTCTTGATCGTGTGTTCATAAATGTAAACAAACAATAGCGAAATGAACTTGGATCAGCGGATACGAAACACGAGACTGAATATAATTACGAGGGGCGATAACAAAAATTTGCTCACCTCGCACGACGCGACTGGTGGCAATTTTTTGACGCATTGCATTCTTTCTTTTATCTTTTTGAGCCCCGCGAAGCAGCTTGGAAAATCGACCAGTACTCACAAAGGTTTCTCGTACGATTGAAACATTTTTTGAATGTTTTTCGATCCATTTTGCAAAAAATGTCTTCTCCAAATGGGGAGTAGCAATCGAGAAACTCGTTACTTCAAAAATTTGATCGCAAACGACAATCTACTCGTTTTTTTTAGCTTTTTATTGGTTCTCGTTCGAATTGAATCGGTCCACTGGGTTCTGTGGCTGCATGACTTTTCGAGATCGAACGTTTTCGAAACCTCATGCACGTTTCGAGGGACAGGAGGACGCAAGTCACAATAACTAACGAACCAATCGTATTAAAATTTGTTTAAACTGGAAATTCGGGCTTGGACCCAAGTCATCGTTTTTGAGGCTGTCGAAAGTCACTCTGTATACGGTGTGAGGGAGATTTGAAGAAGTACGAAGAGCGTGGAGTTGCGCCCTTGGGACATTCGGTCCTACACGGTCGACTCGTTCACACTCGTTCGTACGCGTTCGTACGCGTTAATTCGTTTTTTTACAAATGACATGAATCACGTTTGTGGTACATGATTCATCTGACGTCTTGAGGAAAAAATACCGGTCGTAATATTCGGAGAAATACCAATTAAGAATTTTGGAGGCCGACCTGGCTGGAGGCTGCTGATTTCAAATGCAATAAAAGAAAGAACGTCGAATCTTCATTTCGGTTAATTATTGAAAAAATATCCCATGGACCGATTGATTCTCGTTACTGATCGTCGCACGTTTCGAGCCGCTTGAATTTCTGCAGAAAGTGAATGATGAATTCCCACTATAAATTTCATATGAAAAATCAACAACGTAGCGACAATTTTTGGCGTCCTTGACATTCGGAAACCAGAAAATGAGTGCCTGGCGGATTCCAGTGCTGGAACCTTGACTTTGTCACGTTTGACGCACGAGGCAAGAGCGCCTTTGAATTTTGTGTACAGTGGCGTAAAAAACAAAGTCTACCAAATAATACTTTTCGACGGATCTGAAAATTTCTGTTTTTTTTTTTTGTTTTTTTTTTACTTCAACCGATTAAAAAAATGATCGCGAAGTAATTACCAACGAATTTCAATTTTTTCTTCAGTAGTTGAAAAAAAAAAGTGACCCCGTTGTTTTTGTACGTCACTGTATAACGTACAAAATATTTGATGAACCTGCGAACGAATGCGGTAGCACAGAAACTACGAAATGCTGAATGAGTCGGCGGAAAACTAATATAATTCTGTCGACATCAGTATCAAACGAAAGTATCAAGTTTTCAAACATTATCCGTCTATTTGAACATCAAGGAGCCAAAGCTAAGGAACTCTGAATGCATGAAGATGAAAAAGTTAGAGTTTCATGTGCCCATGCTGTGAATTAGCATAAGTGGGTGTTTTTATGTGGGAGCGAATACGAAAGAGCAAGAGTGGGAATCGAATGACGCACTTGTCATAGTGGAGTCGTTAATTTCGCAATTTTTTTTCTTACTCCGATAACCGACCCATTCATTTTCGTGTTTTCAAATATTCACGGATGTACATTTTAAGTGATTAACGATATTTTGGAACTTGCTTCGATTTCTCGCTCTCTCTCTCTCTCTCTCTCTCCCTCCCTTTGGCCTTCCATACGATTTATAGATGTGAGTAAAACGTTCAAACAAAGTGAGGACGTAATATCTACACAAAAGCCTATGACCATTGGTCAATTAATCGATTAATCGATCGATCAACGTCCTCACGAAGTTCTCAGTTTTATTTGAACTTGCTTCGCAATACCAACTTTGGAGTAGACGTTACCGAAATATTGTTTGTGTGACTGTTCATATTTATTAAAATGTTATTTCTCTTATTTTGGCCCTTAATTCCACTTTTCTCAATTGCTTCATCAATTTTAATTTTTGTTTTGTATCAAAATGTTTGCCTTGCAATCAGTATTCTTTCCACGTTTAATTTTGTAAATTTTGGAATGTTTTACGATAATTTGCCTCGAAATTATTCTGTGCTATTAAGGCATCATGAAATTATCAATTATTTTTTTTCGAACTCTTGGACATCAGAAGGCTAGAGCGATGAAGAGTGAGCATTTTTTATATTTTTTTTTTACTCCGTTTTTCGTTAAATTTTTTTTTTTTTACCAATAAACGATTTCGAGTTTTAATTTTTCTTGTTTCGGATTGTTGTCCTCACATGTATTCCGACACAATCTGCAGAACGCTTTTAATTTGAACTCAACAAGATAATTAAAAAAAAACGAGATCAGTGACCAGAACCGCTTTTTTATAGGTTATCTAATCATCAGCGAGAGGCGTGTAATTTTTTTCGGTATCCAGAAGTTCCAAGCGAGAAGCAAAATCGAAAGAACGAATCCGTTTTTAGAATTAAAAAAAATGTTACATAGAAAAACTTTTGCGAGATAAATTCTTCGAATTGCTTTATCTGAGCAATTCGATGTTTTCGACTTACGCTGTGGAAATTACGTGCTGAGAAAAAAACGTTCAAAGATAAACAAGAGTGAGAAAAAATAATATTGAGTTATTTTGACGAGCGCAAAATGTCATTCGAACTCATTGTCCCATTCGGGCTATTCAAATTTGCGGTCACGCGGAGGCTTTTTCTGTTTAAAGGCTTGACGAACGTCGATGAAATGCAAGAATGTTTGGCTGCATATATTCGTGTCTGGGTTATTTACATTTTTGTGCCCTGAACAAAACCGTGCTCTCTACTACGAGACTCGAAAACAATTAACGACTTCGATTGTTATTCGATACCTTTCAGAAGGCAATCAATGTCACACGGAGGACGAAATACCAGGGATTTGCAAAAAATTGCCGGACTGTCGATCGAGACTGGAAGAAGTTTTGCAAGGAAGAAGAGGCCCCGATGCTCGAGGTCGATGTGGCTTCGAGGGTTTTACGGAAATCGTCTGCTGTCCGCTCGAGGTTCGCGGAAAAGTCAACATTCGCCCGGCAGATTTAGGTAAAAACAACAAAAAATCAATTCTTCATTGCTGACTACCAAAGTCCATCAATGACCCTCGACATTTTGTCTTATCATTTCACAGCTTGTCAGGAACTGGAGAACGAGGTTGAATCCGAAACCACCGTCACCGATGACAATGAAACTACAACGAGCTCTAACAAAAGGGAATCGGTGAATCGCTTTATTTTGGCTGGTACGACAGCCATCGAGGGTGAATTTCCTTACATGGCTGCTCTGGGTTACGAGAACACTGACGGAGAAGTCGATGACCCAATCGTTTACGATTGTGGTGGAGCATTGATCTCGTCAAGATATATTCTCACAGCTGCTCATTGTGTCAGTAACGTCAATAATCTGATTCCCAAATGGGTGAGTAATTGACAAAATCCAAACCTTTGCTAATAAATAATTTTAAAAAAATTGGAACTGGAAAAAAAATGAAATTTCGTCTTATTTTTTCAATGCCAAAGGCAAAAGTGGGCTCCGTGGATGTTCGATCTTCAGAAGGCATTAAACTAGCTCTCGATCTCATAATACCTCATCCGAGATACAGGAGAAGTCAGAATTACAATGACATAGCTCTCGTTTCGCTACAAACTCCCTTAAGAAGTTCGAGCCTGGTGAGGCCTATTTGCCTGCAAACTCGACCGCTGGTAAAATCTCGAATTAATACAAACACTTCGTTCATGGTCATTGGGTTCGGCGGAACGGAAACTGAAGAGAGATCCGAGAAATTGATGAAATCAGCGAATCTTGAGTAAAGAACAGACTTTGCTAGCTTCCTTTTTTTCTTCAGTTAACAAAACTACAATTCGGCCGAAAAGAAAAATCATTAACTTGTGATTTTGTATTTTTTGGCAGATTGGTACCGACGACAATATGCAACGATTCCTATACACCTTCGAGCAAGCTTCCACATGGTATCGACGATACTCTGATTTGTGCTGTGGACAGTAATTCCACGAGAAGATCGGATGCGTGTCAAGGAGACAGCGGAGCTCCGCTCCTGATGATATCCGACGATGGCAATTCGGTCATCGGTGTAACCTCATTCGGGCAGGGCTGCGGTAGTTCAGCACCTGGTGGTTACACTGCCGTGGAAGCCTACATCGATTGGATCGAGTCGAAAGTTTGGCCTGAGAAGATAAAATCGTGACCGTGCACAATGGATCGCAGCGACATTGTTCTCTAGTCGAATAGCCATTTTCTTCAGCGACTGCGTTTGCGTTACTATTTACCGTAATTCCAGTCAACCGGGTCCTCTCAGCTCCTATGCACGAGGGTGGCTAAAAAAAAAACAAAATTCCATTTTTTCGTTCTGCGAGCAATAGTCGTTAGAAAGTTAAGCAATGGCGAAGAAAAGAAAATGTGACCAGGGAGGGTTGCAGCTCTATGTTAAAAAGGTGGACGGGCGTATCTTTGCGATTAAATATAAAAAGCGAAAATAATTATTGAAAATTTAAGAACCAAATCTCGTTCGATTTAAAATTCAAGATTAATGCAAGTAAAAAATAGTTTTTTTTTGTACAGAAATATAAACGTATACGTACGTGTACAAAAAAACGACGTACGTGGTTTTTCCATTTATCATGCTCCAGTCTTCTAACCGTGTGTCCGAAAAATATTGATTTTTTTAGCAACACCCGAGTGTGCGCCGTTTTCTTTTATTTTTTAAACCCTCAAATACACTTTCCGTTCAGTTCACAGTGCCAAGTTGCTTCGATTCCTATTCGCGTGCCAGAGAGAAATAAATAATTGTAATTTTCACGAAAACTTTTTCTTTTTTGTTTTTTTTACAAAATAAGGGAAAGAATAATAAAAAGTTCTTTGCATTTGGATTGATCAATTTTTGTTCAGCAGAGTAGAGCGAAAGGGCAAAAATCCGACTGGTGATGAAGAACAAATCACGAAGGAATCGGAGAGGTAGCAAAAGTTGTGAAACGTTAACGTGACTTTTGTCCTTCTAGGAGAATAACAAATCAAGCAGCCGTCGGAAAATTTTTCAAAATTAGAAATAAAACGTAGAGTTGGAAAACTAGTAGACGTTCGATAACAATCAGGTAAACATCTCGAGTCCGTGGCGCGGGACGCAATTTCCAGTGATCTATGATCCAGAGAAAGCGGGAATTTCACTGTTTTCTTTTTTATAAAGTCACAAATGGCATGCATTGAATTTGGGGTCAGAGGGAACGGAAATAAAAATAACAACGTAAACATGTGCTTCCTTTCGCTCCCTGGATCCGCCAGGGTAAAGGCTAAAAGTTGATAAGATAAGGTATTTATGAGAGGCTCTAATAGCCCCTTAAAACAGTAGGATGGATTCTTACTATTATCCCCCCTACGAAGTACACACATGTCTCATTTACGTGTAGTTTACTTCAGCCAGTCCATGTGGAATCGAATAAACTGATGTGACATTTAAATTGTGTGTTCATGTTTTCTCCGCGACTCTGACGGATGACTAAATATATGATTGTGCACCCTCCTAATGGAGATCGCTCCTCCGCCTCCGTTTGTACAAGAGTAAGCTCATTGCTTGACACGAGTTCCATAAAAATCTGTGAAACGAGCAGATTCAGTTCAGTCTTCCAGACCAGTCAGCGATGTATTTTCCCGTTGAGCACTAATTTTCGATGTGATTCATTGTCGTCCTTTACGGCGTTTATCGGCGTGTTTCACATTTAAATCGTTAATACTCGGAACGTATATTGATCGAATACACTTAAAACTTTTGTGATTTCGGGATAGAAATTAAAAATGAACACCTACATTTTTCTTTACTGCTATGTGATGATAATTGCTGCACTGGAGGTTCGTGCCTTTCGATATTTCGGCGAAGAAGATCTTTTCGGTAAATAATCATCCAGCTTTATTCACTGTTTCCATTAACGCTGGAGTAATCGTCAATTTACGAAACGAATAAATATCTTTTCACACGTTCAGCATTCTTGTGACAATACGTCTTGTTGTGCAAGGTACACAATTCACCTTCCACGAGTTATACGTCCTCCCCTGGCGGAGGAGGATATTGTGTAATTTCAGTTTGTCTTCAGTAATCCAATATTTATGAAGAAAAGTCTTTCAAGATCAAGATCAAGTTCATGGCGCATGAGAGTTGACGATTTTCGTAATTTTTTTCAAAATTGCAATCCGGCGAATCTTCCGAATTTTTTTATCACTGATCCAAGTGGATTTTTTCTATTTGTACGATTTTTCGAAGATACATGGCAGAACATTTCTCAAGTTGAAATTGTTTAATCAAATTCGACGAGTCATTTGAATTCGGTATCAGCGTAATTATCGAGTTCTGTGTCATTGAGTTTGAACTTATGACAAACAGCAAAATACTGTGATACGTCATTTCGGATTTCTATGAAGAATTGAAAAAAAAAAAAATCTTACGCCAGTCAAACTGATTGAAATAATTGTTTCAGTTTAGAATATTTTGTTTCTTTACGTTTATGAAGTAAGATGTCAAAGATTCACTGGGCTGTGGCATAAAAATGAATGAACTATAAAATGAATTCCGACGTGTCAATTTCTCAATGAAATTTTAACTTTCCTCGGCATTAAAAATATTGATGCGGTTATGATGAAATTCAAACAAAGAAAATCACGCGCATTCATGTGTATACGAAGAGCTGCAGAAAAAAGTTGGATTATGTAGTAGGAAACACGAGACTGGATAATGACGAGCGTTGATAACAATAAAATGTTCACTCTGCATGAGTTAACTGGTGGAATCTTATTTTTCATCCACTATAGACTTTTTCTCCAGTACTTTATCAAAAGTACTCATTTTAATTGTCGTTCCAATTCTATTGAATGAATTGAACATTATTGACACGACATGTAACCCTTAAAAATGACCACTTTTATACGATTATTTGCAAGAACTGTGATAACCCGTACGGTTTTTTCGTCGAGATATCATAATCAGGCCAAGTTTTAACTCGAGACGAATAAACGATCACACACTGTAAAGATTTACTTATGAATTACAATGGACCACATGGGTATATTCGTATGGGGCGCTCCGTCACGGATCATCATCCGCGCCAGCGTAAGAAACATAATTCTGAAGAAGTCCTCCACTCAATTTCATATTTTTTTCAATGAGTGGCACATTTTTCATAAAATCGTACGATGCATCGTCGCTGAAGTTCCATGAGCTTGTCCGCGCTGTCGTTGAGAACGTTTAGGGTGGCAAATTAAGGTTCCCAGAGGGAAGAGTGAATCTTATCCCTTGCAGAATTGACACGTGTGTGTTAGTCGAGAAAGACTCGTGCAATAAAATTTGAAAAATAAAAGATTGGCCCACTCGGGTTGGACAAAATAAAAGCCTTCAAATTGCATTGATTCCTAGCAAGGCCTTTAGCCTTTAGCTTTTTTAATTTTGAGTGGACCAGGAACTGTTTGCATGACTTTTCAACAAAAATGGAGGACGAATAAGAAAAAACCTTCAAAAGAAAATCGTAGAGATCGGAATATTTGATATTTATATATTATCGTTCCTAGTATGTTTTAGAAATATGACAGTGTTTCCTTTCAAAGCTCTTAGTTGGCAACAAAACACGAAGAGCGGGGGCAACTAGCACCGGTGGGAGCATGTTGACAATTGATTTTCCGTTGTATGCGTAATCGCGAAAACCCATGCCGTGTCGCGCACTGTTTCGAGCGGAAATATTACTTCCGATTGAGCTCACACTTTTCGTATGGTACTTCCATCCCGAATTCAATGATATGACGAATAACAAAAACCTGCTGGCACGACGAAGAAAAAATACAGCGACCGGAGGAATTCCTGTCTCGATGGCTATATTTATATCTCTTTTCCCCAAGATGCAGCCTCGTCGATACGTTTGAGACGAATTGAAACTTTGATCGTTTTTCGTTGTTGTTTACTCAGAGGGAAGTCCATGTAAAACCGAGCATGGACAGTCGGGGTTTTGTAAACAGATCATAGACTGTCCGGCGAGGCTGGAAGAAGCGAAGCAGGGCAAGAGAAGAGGTAACCCTTCAGGACGATGTGGCTTCAAAGAGAGGATGGAAATTGTCTGCTGTGCAAATGTCATAAACGAAAAGTCCAAGGTTCGACCTGCAGATTCGGGTGAGCAAAATAAATCTGCAACAGAAAAACTTTTAAGGGCATCTATCAGCTCGGTAAAAAAGTAGATGAACGCTGTTCTCGGAGACGCTCGACATCTCGAGAAAAGGAAGAGTTCCACGTTGTGCTCTGATGAGAAGAAAATTTTTTAGTCTTCCTCGCTTATCCGTCACTTTACCGACTGCTAGATTGCCTTGAGGTAGTATGTTGGAGCGCAAATTCTAAACATTATCGATAGGTATTTTATCGTGGAATTGGAAATCGATTGTCAAAGGGCACAAAATTTAAATGCGCTCGTAGCTTTTTTTTCGATGGGAAAAAAATCACGAAATTGACAAATTGTTCTGTGGTCACGTTCGCTTTGTGCATTTTGTTAATTCTCTATAATTTTGCAGCTTGCCAGGCTAACCGTGGTGAGAGAGTGAATCCCTTCATGTACTGGGGTACGGCAGCCGCAGAGGGTGAATTTCCTTACATGGCTTCTCTGGGTTACGACAATACTGACGGCGAAGTGGAGGGTCCAATTGTTTATGATTGTGGTGGCTCATTGATCTCGTCAAAATATATTCTTACGGCCGCTCATTGTATAAGTAACGTTAATCAAAGAGTTCCCAAATGGGTAAGTTATGGTTATCGTTCGAAGGACTACAACAAAATTAACCCTTCGAGTGCACACTGGGTCGTTTTGACCCCAACAATTTTCTGTCACCGATTGTTTTGGGATTTAATGTTCGTTTTCGTCAAAAAATAAATTTAGGCCCATAAAGTATGAATAATTTAGCATACAAAAAACGCCTCCACAAAAAAAAAAAACAAAAAATACCGGAATACAACGGTTCGAAAAACGCCTTGGGTCAGATTGACCCAATATGCACTTATCAGATGTTTGCACTCGAAGGGTTGAAAAAATAGAATCAAATCGATAAACAAAATGAAATTCGCATTTCGACAAAACAGAAAACTTACACACGAAAGATTTAGAGTCACAGCAAAATTGAATTAAATCAATTTTCCGTCCCATCAATGACGAGAGACACGCAAAGTTCGTTGAATCGACAATTTAATTAATTTCCAATCAGCGTTGCGAATATTCAGCAACAAATATTAATCCTATTTAGTTTTTGTTGTTGTTATAGGCGAAACTAGGATCGGTAAATATTTTGTCCACGGAAGGGCCAACGGTTGACATTGACGGTTGGATAGTCCATCCAAAATACAGGAGAAGTCAAAATTACAATGACATAGCGCTCGTTTCGCTCGAAAATCCATTGAGTATCTCAGACACGGTGAAACCTGTTTGCCTGCAAACGGAACCTCTGAAAATGTCCTCAATTAAATCGAACACTTCGTTCGTTGTTATTGGATTCGGTGAAAACGAAAATGAGGTCAGATCCGATAAATTGATGAAATCAGCGAATCTCGAGTGAGTAAAACAGAAGGCAATTTAATGAAATTCAAACTCAACGAGATGACCGCGACAATAAATAATTTTCAATTATTTCGCAGATTGATAGCAACGAAAAAATGCAACGCGTCGTACGTGGATCTTGGCAAACTTCCGAAAGGTATCGACAACACTATCATCTGCGCTAGGGACATGAATTCCACAAATCCGTCAGATGCCTGTCAAGGTGACAGCGGTGGGCCACTTGTGATGGTAACCGGGACGAGTCATACAGTCATCGGAGTTATCTCATTTGGACAACGATGCGGTACTGTAGTTCCCAGCGGTTACACCGCTGTACATCCCTATATCGATTGGATCGAGAAAATAGTCTGGCCATAAAGCGCTCGATTATGACCATGCAACGAACCGCGGTGTATTGTTTCTCGTTTCTAATGGAACGGCTAATTTCTTAATTAACGTGTTACTATCACAAAACGACTTTATTGAGGATTCTTTCAAAATTTTGTATAAACGTTCTTGGCACTAAAACTAACTGTTTTCTCCTCGGAAATTTTTTTTTCTGACGTTTATAAAATTTCAGATTCTTAATTTCCAATTTTTTATTTTTCCCATCTAAACGCGTGTAAATTGAAGTCGCGTTTCTTTTGTTATTTTTTTCTTGCAGCTTTTTAACGGAAACGTGACTTCTTCAATTTACACGCGTTTAGATGAGAAAAATAAAAAATTGGAAATCAAATATCTCAAATTGTAAACGTCAGAAAATTTGTCTTCATAGGAGAAAACCGTGAGTTTTGGTGCCAAGAACGTTTCTACAAAATTTTGAAAGAAACCTAAATAAAGTCGTTTCGTGATAGTAATACCTTAAATGGCAGTGTTTGCCTTCGTATTCGATTGTACCTCCGGAGAACCGGAGTTTTGTAATTTGAATGGATGTGCTTGTAAGATTTTTCTCGACTTAAAATTTTTTTTTCCATTAAACGTGACCGGAAGCATTGAGAATGGATCTTTGCGTTGTGGTTTTTCCGGTTTGGTTAACTGGGACTATTTGCTTCACATATGTTATATATTTTCACGAAGATTCATAAAATTTTATACAGAGTGCAACGTCGTTGCGCTTATTTCACAGTAGCGTTTACAGCCTCCCTACCGCTCTCGTTAAACGTCAATTGGTAATTTAAAAAAATATGTTTCTCTCCTCTGGTGATCGTCATCGTGGCCATACATGTCCAAGAACCAAACGAAAATTTATATATCGACTATGAAAATATTGGAGGCATGTCACTGACGATTCCTAAACAACATTTCGTCTACGTCGTTAATTTCACACTTGTCACACGGTTTACGCAAACTATCTAGGCAAATATTGACGACAAATATTAATGCTCAATCCTATAAGTACAGATTATGTATAATTATATACATATCGATGTCTGTATGTCGTGGCAAACGAAAAGTATCGAAATTCCTGTTTTCTGATCGATTGGCGTCGTATTTTTTATGCCAAACAACATTATCACTCGTCATAGACTCCAAACGACTCTACGTCCGAACGGAGATCGTAATTATAAATTAATACTTGTTGAACAAAACTTATACGATAGAAAAACCTGGGGAAATCCAGTCGAAACGAAAAAACGAAAGAAAAAGCAAAATTGTGCAAATAATCGTTGAGTTTAGTGCGTCGTTGTCGTTCAATGAACGTTCGACTCGTTGTCCACACCGTGGAAACGGAATAACACTCCCTGGATTCGCTCAATCGTAATTAATATAGAAGAAAATTTATGCAACTCGTCGATAAAGGGGGCAGGGGCTTGTTTTTGGATTTAATCTTTGTTGACACGTGTCTCGTCGATTTGACTTTTTTAGATTTACTTTTGCGGGCCTATCAGGGGAAATACCTGAGTTATCTTGCCGATACCCTTGGTACGACCTTCTCTGAACAACAGACTCATACCAACGTGGATGTATTCCGGATGACTGACGAACCTGAACAGCACGGACGCTGTGTCGTTCGTTTGCATTCCGCTCTCTTTCAGGTCCATTATCCCTTCCATCACGCAAGTTTGTCGAACGTTACCAACGTGCACAGTCGCTTGGAATCCGGGGTATATCGATGTCGCGTGATAAACAACCACCACTGTTGCCTGAAAACGAGAGACACACACTTTTATGATAGAAAACACAATTTTTGGGTATAGTTCGCATCAAATTTTCTCGGTGTACTTACCTGGAAGAACAGAGTAGCTTGTGGGTGATCACCCAGTGATACAAGAACCATGCCAGGTCGGAGATGAGGCAACGGTGGGTCTCGCGTGGTCGAAGGCGCCAGCGTCAAACTGGCACTTTGCGAAGATCGTACCAAGCAACACGGGGCTTTATTTCGGTGGAGACTTACTACTTTAACCGGACTGAACTCACCATCGGGCAATGGTCCTACGAGCAAACGAGCACCGGGGGCAATAGCTCCTTTTACCAGCAATCCACCCAGCACTGGATCTTCTAATCCTGCAACCCTGCAATTTAAAAGCAGCTCGACTTCAGGAACGAGATATTTTTCAATTTTTTCAATTAAATCGCTGCCGAATTATTCGATGAAGCTCCAATGTTTCAATCCTACATTCTTAACCCTTCGAGTGCATACTGGGTCGTTTTGACCCCATCAATTTTTTCTCACCGATCGTTTGGCGTTTGATTTTCGTTTCCGTCAAAAAAAAAGGCTATAAAATGTGGATAATCTTCTACAAAAACCGTCGCTACAAAAGAAAACAAAAAATGTATATTTACCGGAATACAATACTTTAAAAAACGTCTTGGGTCAGATTGACCCAATATGCACTGACAGGGATGTGTGCACTCGAAGGGTTATATTTGTGATTTTTATGCTTGGAAGATTGTTATTTATTGACAATGGCTCGAGAGTAAAAATTAATGTCCCACTCTCGACGAAGATTTCTTCAATATCTCTAAAGAAATAATTCCTATGAATTTGGAAAAGCCACGAAATTTAGAGCTAAGAATTTTGCGTACAAAACCTGGGAGAATGTATGATCGTTACCTGAAGGTTTCGTCGATTTGGAACAAGCAGGATCCGGGTTCATAATCCGAAGAAGAAGACTGCGATGGGGATAAGTCTCTGATAAACCTCGTGAGTTGTTCTAATCCGTCGCCTGTCAATGAACTCACGGTAAACACTGGTATCACGCTGGACTCATAGTCTTGAGGCAATTTGTTATTGTTGTTGCTACAGAGAACGAATTTTTTGCCACATCCTTGAGCTCGACCAGCGATTTCCAGTTGACTCATAGTTTGTCCAGTATCGCAAAGCCCAAGATCAATTTTTGTAACAACGACGAAGAACGGGAGCCTCAGAGCCAAACAAAGCGCCATGTGTTCTTGAGCCGCTTCGTTGAGCGGTGGTGCAACGACGAGCATCACGTGGTGAGGAGAATAGCCTGAAAATTCAGCATTAATATTAATAGTTCAGCAATAAACAGAAAACCGACGAAATTTTCGAATTGAAATCGAATTCGTTCGGTTTCTGTTTTCTGGAGAATATGCAAAACCGATTCCTACCCGTTAATCCGAGCAACGTCGTCCTTAAATATTTACGATGTCCCGCAAGATCGATAAACGTGACGACTTTCGAGGCATGCTCGCAGATTTCTTCAGCGGTTGTCATCTCCGCGTAATTCAGTACGTGCCCATCGTCGTCAAAACCGATTATCTCGTGAGAAATTGAAGACGTTCGTCCGGTTCGAATCTCGTGGAGATGACGAAGCATGTTCAGTCTGGCTCTCCCTCGGCCGTTATCCAGCTCACCTTGGGTCAGTACTCCTACGCGGCAATGATTAATCAATCATTAAATTAATTAATCTCATTTCATAATAATAATAATAAAATTAACTAAAAATTGATAATTACAAATGAATAATTATTTAGACAAACTTTCGAAATCGACTTTTCAATTTTGTCACTGAACAAATGGCTGAGACTGGAAATTCATCATTTCATTTCCAAACATGAATCTCGAATTCTCTTTAGCAAATTTATTTGTTATTTTGAAATTAGAATCCAGAACTAGAGAAATAAAAAAAATGCTGCAGGAAGTTTAGCGAGCATCTCACCTAAAAGGGTTGATTTTCCTGCATCCTGTCCACCGATAACAGCCAGCCTCAGATCAATGACGCTCTCTTGATCTTCCCTATCGTCTTTCCTTAATTTTCTTACTAGAACTTCAGCGACGCGTCTTTCACCGTTCGAGCTGATGATCTTATCCTTAATCTGCTTGTCCTTTGTGCTGGCAATACGCTCGCGAAGCACTTGAGTCGTCGCTCCGAGCCTCGTTGCCATGTCCCGCAGCGTTTTCAGGGAAGCTTTCATCTCGTCTCGCGACAAACCTGCCATTCGCCCATTGTCCTCGACCCCTGCGCAATTAGTTGTTTACGGTTCGGAGGTCAAACACTTTTGTACAGAATCACAAGCATATAAGCAAAGAGAATAGAATAGAAAAGAGTTTACACGCGAAACGAGACGACTTACCAATTTGATAGATGGCTTCGCCGTGTCCTTCTCTCAGTCTCCATTTCATTTGGGTAACTAAATGCTCGAATCTTTGACTGGATGGATTGACGAGCTTTAATTTGTACTCTATATTTCCCTGTTCAGGTTCTGGCGGTAGACAATCTTCGTCATCGGCATCCATCTCCGAGCTGTCATGATCGGATGATTCTTTGTTGGAATAACAATCCCAATTTTCCGTTTGTTTATCGTTCACCTCTCCAGGATCGAACAGTCCCAAGAAAGACTCCATACTCTGATACGAAGAATGATGAAATAAAATGTAAAATATTGACAAATAAGAAATGTTCGATTGAGAACGAGCAATTGTTGCCTATATCTATAATAACATAGATTGTAACATTGTGAAAGTCTGGACAAAGACTGGAGTAAATTACATCACATTTCGCGAATCGATATTCGCATTCGAAGAAGCCTATTTCCAAAAATGTAAACTGTAAACACACACATCAACAGACGAATACACAAAGGCCTATGCATATGTACGTTTGGTTTTTACACTGACACATACAAGAATACACACACATATGATGTTCGATGTTTGGTTAAGAGACATCACGATCACGTGACTTTTTGACAGCTCGAGTTGCGATTCGTTGGATATACATAGGCACAATGTACAAGGTTCCTTTATACGATGATCGAAAAAAGCATCAAGACTTTTTTTATCACGATAACATATGAGCTGTTTATAAGAAAAAAACTAGAAAAATGTAGTAGGAAAGGTGGAGAAACGAATTTTTCTGGAAAGTGGTAAACCAGCTGGTACATTTAAAATGTACGAAAAGTAAAAGTGACAGCTGGTTATCGAAGGGTCGTTGAAGGGTTATATTTCGCGCATTTATTAACGATTTGGCAAAGAAAATATAATACACGATAAAGAAATTGCGAACTGTTACGATTCGAAGCGTTTGTTTTGGATTATTTTTCTGTCCTACCGTTCAATCGAGGTCCAAATGATGTTGAATCCTCGATGGGAAAATATCCGAATTCAAATCTCCTACCCGATACCCCGGAAACAGCAGCGGGCATCCATGTTGTCCTTCAGGTTGTCCCCGTGAGCCCGTAAGCCAAAATTGTGTGTCACAAAGTGACGCCGCGCGCGCTCGATTTAGTACGTCTCGCGGACGCCAACGCGAGAGCGCTGCTTGTAAGTGCGATGATAATAACTCCTGCTGCATTGGCTGTTGTTTTTTACGATTTTGTTTTTTCTCCGAATTTTGTTTTTGTTTATTTTTCGCAAAATCTAAAAACACAGTCAGCACTCGACATGAGCAGATTTTGGCTCCGATACGTACGTTCAGATACAGATGGTTCTTTCTTTTTTATAAAAATGTAAATACATATGGAACCAGAAATTTCGTAACCCTCGAAAAATGGCACGAAAGACGACAGTATGATTGATGCAAATTTCGCGCTGATCGTGTACATCTATAGGGTGTCCCAGGATCAATTGGCATCGGGGTGAACTTTTTTGCAAGCACCATGCAGATTCTTTTTTTTCTCGGGTTCTCTCCCGAAGAAATATTAATTATCCGCGACCAATGTAGTTCAGCATAGAATTTCCTACAAAAAAGAACTTCATCAGTTCAGTCTTTAACGGTGCCTTGACCTTGGAATAAACTAAAAGAAATAAAGAATTTTCGTAGAAAGCTTTTCGATAGCAAATGTTATGCTTTCCGCGATCGATCCTGTCGGCTATTGCGCTACCTCCAACGTTAAAGGAGTGCGCGGAATAAACAATAAAAATGAATAATTCGTAAAAAAAGCCTTGAAAAGAGAAATTCTTCAAAATTTTCATTCCAATTTGAGTTATTTCTCGACCATTGATCTTGCAACATCCTGTATGCTTACGGGTGGGGGTTTATCTTTTTCAACCGCGCCTTCAAACTTAAACGACTTTTCCTCGATCTATTATATCATAGCCATATAGTTCGTGTATTCAAGACTTATAACTTACATAATATTTTAATAATACATAATATATATGCATATATATATGTATATATATATACAGTGTCGTTATGTACATTTTTTGCGTTTTTATATATATTAATTACAAAATCTATATTAACGTTGCATAAGCATTAAACCTGCGTCATTGAGGTAGGAGGGGTTCACTCTCGGCTCTCGAGACGTGTTTTGAAAATGACGCGCACTCCTCGTTGCATGTTTTACTATGTTTGTCGGATTTGCAGGGTTTCTCTGTTTTGACGAAAGTGTCGTTGAGACAAACGTTATTGAGGCTAACAGCGCTGTTGGAGAGAATCGCCATGGCAAGGTTCGGATCCATCGAGTCCATTCCATTGGCCGCATAGTCTCTCGAGCTTTTCCTTTTTGGCTGTGTTTCCGTCTCGCTTTTGTTAGCATGTGCCGCTATCAAATCACACGCTTTTCCGAGTATCACGAGACTCGTTAGAACTCGCAGAGCCACGAGAATCAAATAAGCAAGAATGAGCAGTATAAAGTTTGCTGGCTTCGCCGATGGGGTCAGCGTCGTGCACAGCACACGACCCATCGCCACGCTCAATGGTAACGGGATGAAACCCATTCGTCTTGCAACCAGATCCGACGGATCCGAGAACGCTGTATCCTGCCGAGTCTCGGCCATATAATAAGCCAGACTCACTGTGTAATCTCTATAAACTGTCGAACGAAGCTCGTTGAATCGCGTAATCGAAGCATGCTTTACCTGCAAAACAACAAAAATATTGTCAAAAGATGCACAGAAACTTTTCCATTCATTTCAGATCCATATTCAGACGCTTTTTTCAAGAGATTTGAATTTCAAAGGGAAATAAACTTCGTCTCTGAGAGGAACTTTCTGTATGAAGTGAAACTGCTGTTGATGGTAGAAAAACAAAGAGCCTCACCCAATCGACGATAACTTCGGCGATCAAGAGCAATATGCAATCCGGTAGAAGCACCGTCAGCCGATCAGCCCGCCAGGCATATTCCTTCATAGTTTGAAGACTGACGGCGAGGAGCAGCATCATTAGATGAAAGCGTTCTCTCACGTCGTTGCAAGCCAATTGGAACAAATTATTTTTGTCGAATTTCTTGAAGACTGAGCCTTTCAGTTCGACGAACTGAAATTAAAATTGTGAATGTCTTTCAAAAACAAAGAAATCCTTAGGATTGTATGTGTTTTTTCTTTTCCCTTTGGAATGGAATGAAAAACAGCACCGTTTGCCAATTTGGGCTTTTGTCGAAAAGAAATGACGCAAAAAAATCGTTTTACGGAACAAAGTGGAGAAGATTTCGTCCATGACGTTAACTCACGTTGTTTGACACCATTATAGTTAAGAGAGCTTTGTTGCTACTGTTGATGGCCACGTTTAACGTGGTAGCTTGAAAAAGTACGAATATACTGTGCAAAACTGTAAACATTGCGTTAAGGAATTACAAGCCACAAAATTGTTCATTTTTTTCAATAAATCGCGTGAATTCCATCATCAAAGGATACACACATAGCCGAGGGCGAATAGCAAATGAGGCACAGTGCCGAGATGGTGTCTGTGTGTCGATTGCGACCTCGAGCGGGGTTCCGTAGCCGTCCACAAAAGAGCATCTATCGTGTCTTGCCCAAAAGCGCTTAAAAGTCTATCGCCCACTTCCAACATATTGTAAAAGATGTATAACTTAATGACTGATTGACTTTTGACTAAATGATACATCATGGACGTATCTACTTTACAAGTCGCTGCCCAGCATCCAACGACTACTATTCCCTTCAAGAGGTCGCACATTTCAGCCGGCCTTAAATACCTTTCTGATTTTTTGCTATTGTTCTTCTTTCCTCTGCAAAAAAAAAAAAAGAAAAAAATTAATCGTGAGATTCAGAGGATTTTTGTTTGTGAAAAATCCTCAAGTCTTAAATCTTGCCTCAAACAATGCATGAGGGGCCTTGTTATTATGGCCCACAGCGCCATCAAAAATCTCAATGGCAAAAACGTATAAACAAATAAGAAGGAATCTGCACACTGAAACGAATTAATGTCATTAGCGTGTGTAATAATTTTCTGAAACAAGTACATCATTAGAAATTAGTTATGAGCAAAACACTTACTTGCAAAAATCCATAAGTCATAAATTTTTCAATTTCCTTGGGAATTGTCATGAACGAATAAACTTTTTCCCTCCTGGCTGAAAATCTTTTCTCATCATTTTCCAAATGATAGCCTCGCGTGAGCTCCGTTCGCAAAAAATCCACAAGCGAAATACCTAAATCCAATGATTTAAAGATTACGATACAAAACAATCACTTCAAAGGATTTGCCATAGGAACGTGGCAAATAATCTTATTTATTATCATTGTATTTTTTATGTTTTTGACATCCTCAATTTTTGTTGTAAAAAAATATTTTTCTTCTTCATTATCTTCATCAAATTTTGCAACTGTCAATATTTTAAAAAAAATTCTGCCAATTTATTATCATTCCTTTTTGCAGCCGCCAATTCATGTTAATGATATTTGGTTTATGATTTTTTTAAATATCCGACATGGTCTCCCATCTGTTCTGCAGATTTAGTTTTTAGGGTCAAGGAAAATTTGTCTAAATATTCATTCATGTCAATTTTGGTTCCTATGCGGCAGAATAAAATGGAATTGTGTTGCGCGACTAGAATGTAAACTTGAACCGTATGAAAACATGGGGAAATCTGTGAATATGCTGCAGTTTTCTTTGTAGTCTTTGTCATTTGTTCTCTTTGCGTTTTCATAGCTAGGACAACGTTTTATATATTTTTTTGACAATTCTAGGAGAGAAAATTGAGCTTTGAAAAGAGAAGATAATGAGGAAATTGGAGGGATTGGTTGAGAATAATCAGCGTACCATGTTTCTTCGGTAGACGGTGTTTATCTGGTGATTGAGACTGATGAAAGTGGGACTGGTCAAAGTTCAATCCTTCGATCCTGGATCCCTGGTTCTTAGCTGGTTTGCTCGCCGTCCGAAATCTAATGTGCTTCTTATCTGTATGAGCGGATGTCCCATGCTCGTTTTTGTCGAACTCGGCATTCATGTTTCGTATTTTAGTGTTATTGTCTTTCGACATTCTGACAGGATTAACATAACCTCATATTAACAGCTGTTCGTGTGGTACAACATTTATGCAATCGAGAGATAATGCATTAAAAATATACGTAACTGTTCAAAAGTCCAGTGTGTTCACCACTATTCTTACCTTTTTTCATCACATTCGCAAGCATCCAACGCTTGTATATTTTTTCCCACCCGTCGTCGGCGTGATTATTATTTTTCATACATAAAAAAATCCAAAGGAATATTATTGTGACATATCAAAGGGTGATTTTACACTTTTGTTAACACTATGTGAACTATTTCGCTGAAGCTTTCGTCTGACATGATCATCCGTTCGAAAGCTTTCGATTCATTCATGAAAAATTGAAAAAAAAAGTACGTGTTCTCGATTGTAAACTTTCCGTGACACTGCGAGAAAGAGAAAGAGTTAAAGAGTGACGCCGAAAGGGAAAGGGAGGGAGAGAGAGAGAAGCACCAGAGCGAACGTGCACGATTGGATCGAACGATCGCTGGCAGATTGACAGTGTTTTTATACGCGAGTCGCGCACACACGTCCGGATCGCCGTGCGTTGATATTATGCCATGAACATGGCGACATCCACGGGCGATTCGGCGGATGATCGCAATTCTTGCAAAATATTAATAATCGGTGGTGGAATGGCTGGTCTTTCAGCCGCAAATCATTTGTTGAAAAATAGTGAAAATGATTTTTTCATACTCGAAGCGAGAGGACGTATCGGTGGACGTATCGTTGCTACGCCAATTGGTACGACTTATACTTAACCTCTTTACATCAAATCTCTCCCAATCCCATTTATTTACAATAATACATTGTTGTGACAATCTCTCTCAAAAATATATGGCAAACATTAAAATTGCGGCAAACAAATTTCCGCCTGTTTATACAAAATTTATCTCTGCTTCAATGTTTTGTTGTTGTTCTGACGAATCAATTATTGATCAATTTGCCTTTAGGCACTTTTTGTTTACAACAGCTTTTTTGTTTGTTTTTACTTACCAAGTCCCACGAACGTAAAGTGCATAATTATGAATGCATGACATTTCTCCCAACCGACACAATGTTTGTGTTATGAGTTTTTCACTTCCTTCTTCTGATTGTAACACTTTGTTATCGTTTGTGTCATATACGAAATAATAAGTGAAAAAAGTCATGTCTGCTTCAACGTTAAATTTTTTGTCCTGCCTTTCATCTGCAAATTTGTAAGACCCAGATCCCTCTTTTTAGGCATTAGGAAACTCTGTGTCAAATAGGAATAGTAAAAAAATATTTCTCCATGGGAAGGTGTTACCATGACAATTTTTTTCCGTCTCACAGTAATATTTTATTGAATCTGGGATTTAGTTTTTATTTTTCTAAGAATACAATAAAGAAATATATCCTGAAATACTCGAAAATATATGCAAAAATTTGACATTGAGAAAAACTTTGGTGACAGGTGGAGAAAAAGTGGAATTAGGAGCAAACTGGATTCACGGTGTCTTAGGAAACCCCATGTTCGAATTGGCCATGGCGAATGGACTGATAAACATAATAAGCACCCCGAAACCCCATAAAGTAGTAGCAGCAATGGAGGATGGCAAGCAGCTGCCGTTTCCAATATTGCAAGAAATCTACGAAGCTTACGTCTGCTTTTTAAGACGCTGCGAAGAGTATTTTCTCAGTGCTTACAATCCGCCTGATGGTATAAACAGCGTGGGAGGGCATGTGGCTTTTGAAGCTGATCTTTACCTCAATTCTCTGCCGCCGGAGAATAGGAGGATAAGACAGTTGTTATTTGATTGTTTGTTGAAACGAGAAACTTGCATTACTGGCTGTGATAGTATGGAGGAAGTGGACTTATTGGAAATGGGCTCCTATGCGGAACTCCAAGGTGGAAATATCAGTCTACCCGATGGTTACAGCGCAATACTCGAACCGATAGCTAAACACATTCCCAAAGATCGTATTCTCTTGCGACATGCAGTCACCAAAATTAGGTAATCCATGATTTTCACATTTCCTATACAACCAAGTACCTTTTCTTCTTCGTTGCCAACAAAAAACATCATTTTTTCAAAGGCTTTCTATAATTTTTTAAAGCTATTGAATTTTAACCCTTCGAGTGCATACTGGGTCATTTTGACCTCAGCAATTTTCTGTCACCGAATGTTATGGCATTTAATTTTCGATTTCGTCAAAAAAAAAATTTAGGGCCATAAAATACGAATAATTTGCTACAAAAAAAAAAAAAAAATGCATATCTATCGGAATACGACGATTTGAAAAACGTCTCGGGTCAGATTGACCCAACATGCACTTACTGGGGGTGTGCACTCTAAGGGTTAATCACAGAAAACCGTGCAATTTATCGTCGAAGATTTTCACGGCGAGAAATCGGCGCGGCGTCGTTTTTAACAGAATTTCATTTAATGCCTAATCCTTGGGTTTGATGTTTATTTCACCATTTCAGGTGGCAGGACGTCAAAAAAGAAGAAACCATGCCGAACGATTCGGAAGGTGCGAAAACTAGTAATAATGATAACGATCTCATTGAAGTAACTTGTGAAAACGGTAAAACGATAAGAGCCGAGCAAGTATTGTGTACACTGCCATTGGGGGTTTTGAAGGAAAAAGCTAGTGAGATATTCGAGCCATCATTGCCGAAGTACAAAATTGAGGCTATAGATAGACTGATGTTTGGTACTGTAGATAAAATATTTCTCGAGTACGAGAGACCTTTTCTCAATCCAAGCGTCTCAGAGGTAATGTTGCTTTGGGATGATCGGGGCTTGAGTGAGGACGAACGTAAGGATTTGAGTAAAACGTGGTTTCGTAAAATTTACTCGTTCACCAAAATATCGGAAACCCTTTTGCTTGGTTGGATATCGGGGAAAGCAGCTGAATACATGGAAATGTTAAGTACGACCGAAGTTGCTGACATTTGCACGAATATTTTACGCCGATTTCTCAATGATCCGTTCGTACCAACACCGAAAGGATGTTTACGCACGTCATGGCATTCCCAACCGTTTACCCGAGGCTCTTACACTGCCATGGCCGTCGGTGCTAGTCAAATGGACATCGAAACCCTCGCTGACCCTGTGTTCAGCCAGGAAAATCCGGCCAAGATACAAATTGCATTTGCCGGAGAACACACTCATTCTTCCTTCTATAGCACAGTGCACGGGGCTTATTTGACCGGTAGAACAGCCGCTCAAAGTTTGTTGGATTCACGAAAGACTGATAACCAGACGCCCTTGAGTTTGAGCTGCGAAGACACCAGTGACCTCAGTTCATGGATTCAGGGAATATCACTCGGTTGAAGAGCAAAGTTCTTTCAGCCAAATTTTCTTTTACATATTCACACGACCACGAGCAATCGAAAAGTACTCAGCGACGGCGTGAGAAAGGGAAGGACGTCGATGCGTGTTAAGGGCATGCAAAAAAAAATTCGTTATACTGCTTTACTGAGATTCTCGAAACTTTTGCAAATGAACAGTTTTTTTTGCACAAATTCAGGCCTACATTCGATAGTTGAACGTTGCGCTATTAATATTCAAATTCCAACATTATTTCGGTGAGCCAAATTTTCAATTTTCAAGATTCTGTAGAAATGTGGCGTTTGGAAAAGTCGCAGCGACTATGGAGAGCACAAAAATGATTTCGGAAATTCCGAACGTACGAGAATCTCGAAGACGAGAAAGATTTTGAAAATTGGCCCATTTATCATCGCTCAAACGCATAAGAAAGTGCAACCGTTTGCCATTGGCGTATCGCGCGATGGTAACTACTGTAGGGATTGTCACGCTTATTCATCGGTTTGCAATACATAGCAGATAAATCGGAAACACGCCCGTACACATATGTAGTTATATATTTTGTATATAAAAAGAATCGTCTATTTGCTTCGCGCGATGTGTACATATCGATGCCTATTAAACTGTAAATCTTTATGTACAGCGCTTATAGTTTCTTCTTCTTCGAGTAAAGTTGCAATAGGATAGCTCGTAGACATTACTGGCTATTGACGACGACGAAAATCTACACAGAGTTTCTTATGCACGATACACTTTGAGACGAAAGTTTCAAAACTTTTTATTTGTACACGATAAGCGTTGGTCAGCTTGGCTGCAGAGACGTTAATCGAATAAAATCTAGTCGCGCAACTGCATCCTGTATTTGATTATCTAACTTATTGTTAATGTACGTTATTTGATTATTGAGATTTCTTATAATCGTAATTACGTACTGAAAAAAAAAACCAAAAACGAAGAGAACAAGGAGAAAAGAGATTCCGGTAATCTACTATCACCGAGGATCCTACAGTGATGCATTTTTTAATTTTATTTATTGAGGCAAAAAAATACATTGCAATTCATTTTCATTTTCGTAACCTCGATGGATTGGACGTGGAACGTTCAATCACAAATTTAACGTAGAAGAATGAGAGCTAATATAATAGAGCCGCGTGATGAGAGGTCTCGGATCGCCTGAAACTCTTTTAGAAAGAATAATTTCACGAAAAACCAAAAAAATGGAAAATAAAGCACAAAGCCTGAGAAAGCGGTACACACGATGAAAATTGGATACCAAACTATACGACGTTTTGTAGATAACAAGAAATCGCTTACATTCGACACGATGATGTTTCCTCGTCCTGCATATTCGAAAATTCAATTTTGTCACGAGTTTACTATACATATTAGCCTTGTACAGACGATGAATAATAATTCATTTATACGCGTATAAGTGATACAACATTTAATATGAATATAATGTGAATAAAATACAATAATACCTCTAACAAGGATTTTTTCATTATACCAATAAATTTTTTTTGTTTTTTTTTTTCTTTTTTAATTCCATTCGTGACAAAGGCTCCGGCTCCAACCGTAGTAACGATTCAACGTCGTTGGTGCACTCCATTCGAACACTAATATTAGCTGGTGAAACAAAAATCTTAACATGTATTCGTTTGGCTGAAACGAAGCAAAACTTAAACAACTTTTATTTACATTAAACTCGAGTGATAAAAAAATATCTAAAACCTTTGTACCTGCTCCATTGTTTCCTTTCTTTCTCTTCATTAAAATAAAGATAAACTAACAAATGATGTACGTAAACGGGGTCGAGTAGCAAATAAAATTCGTTGCTTAACGCTGATTCTTATGAGTTTAGAGAAAGAGAAAATTAAACACATGTATGGGATAAATCAAGAAGGCAATGAATAAAGACAATTACGCACGATTACTATACACTGGATTGGTTGAGAACTGCACGATCTGCCTGATATCGGTCAATGTTTCTGTTTTTCTCCATAGACAAGCATGGCTTTTGAAAATTCGGTTCTTCCAAAATTTGCACGGTTTATACATTGCCTTTAGACCCTGCTTTTTTTGTTTGTTTTGATTACTCTTTATTTAAAGTTCCTTGTATCGGGATTTGAAGGTTCTACGATGAGCGTCGAACGCACAAAACTTGGAATAGCTCAGCTACATGTATGAAAATCTTATCATCAACGTATAAAAATTCATCTGGCACATCGATAGATCATTATTTGGAAATCATCAGCCGGTTGGCATTAAAAAAATATCACTTAATTATCAACGCTATTAAGCCGACGCCTTCACCACTGTCACACCTTAAAAACGCGCGGCGGTGCAATTCGCGAATAAATCCAACTAACGAAAATAAATGATTATGTGCAATTTGAATTGACACAAACTCCAATGAGCTCATTATGAAAATTATAACGATATAATATTTTGCGTTTCACTACAAAGATTATACATACTATGAAATATATTGACATTTATATATACATATATATGTACGTATTACACATATATATACATTTATATCTGTGCATATATTCATGTATGGAATATATTAATAAAATATATTTAAAAATCAAACATGTATATATGCGTATTTTTTTCAATTTGGGCGTAGCTACCGGAGCAACGCTAGCGTATTCTACGATAAAATATGTGATTTTTACTTTTCTTCAATATTTTACATTGGTTTATACTTCTAAATATCGTATATAAATCGATAATAAAGTTTTTCGTTTAAACTTTTTATGCAGGTATAGCGTTTCATTGTGAGGTAGACCAAATCAGCCAACTACTCTATACTCGAGAGAGATACATCGTTAATTATTACGGAAGTTACTACCCACAAGTTTCGTCGCGATCTTTCTCATTGTGACAATGTTAAGGATCGACAAAACGTTCGTAGCGTTTGGCGTAAATTCAATTTTATTGGAATTTATTGGATGGTGGTTCGTTCGGTTAACCGATCGTCAATGTACAACGAAAAGTGTGTCGATCGTCGACTCACTTGAATTTTTCTTAGACCGTTCGGTATTCCGTGGTGGAAAGGATTTTGGAACACGATCCTTCGACAAAAATAATTGGTCGAAATTCTGATGTGTAAGAAATAGAAAAAAATTGATTATTTGTCTGTCTCCCAAGTATAGATCCGTTCGCAGCGAGCACACTATACACTACTCATGATTAATATTAATTAATAAATTACCAGTAACCTTCTGTGTCGCCTTTTTGTTATCATAAAAATACAGCGGTACCAACGCCGCACAGTTCTGTCGTCTTTCACTCTCTGTACACTTATTAAAATATATTTTGTAGACGACCTTCACTTTGTACTAAAAGTCGTCGATCCCACCGTCGGATATTCCCGCTCTTATTTTATCCAGTACCTTGTTCACGAAATCTGTCGAGTAATTCGCTATTCGCACTTCTGGAAAAATAAACCAATCACGATTTTTTATGGTTACAACGATTTTTCGTAAATTTGCCGATACAATGTCGATCGTTATTGAAGAAAGCGTTAAATTTGACTGAACGAATTACTTACTCGTTGCTGATTTGCACAATTTGTCCAATTGGCGGGATAGCTCTTCTTGGGTTTCCGGATTTCCCTCCGTCAATTTAATTGCCAGAGTCTGTTTAATCTGTGCGATTCCGTGAATAAGTCGCCCTGAAAATATTCCAGTTTGAAATTTCGTTTAATTCGAATGAACCAACTAAATTTCATTGGGAAAAAAAATTCGGTACTAACTGTGCTCTTGTTCAAGGCCGTGAAGTTTAATTTTGTTTGCCTCGTGCTGAGCCTTTTTCTTGAGCCTGCAAGCCCGTGATGCTAGTTTATTTTTCTCTTTGCGTGTTTTTGGTCTTGCGGGAAAAGGTAATTCCGAAACTGGCGTCATGTCGTTTATGACGCTCGACAACTTGTCGAGTTCCTTGCCTATGCTGAAAAGCTTTCGAGGATTCGGCGTGAGGTCATTACCGTCTCCTTTGCGTGCTTTGCCGCTGTGCTTTATTCCTCGGAGAGCGCAATGCGGACTGAATACGGGATCAGTCGCTTCGTTCAATACATGCGGATCTTCCAAACGCGCTCGTGCTACTAATCTCTGACCCTTTGGTCCCTTCGCCTGAACGTTATACTGCCAGAAATACTTTTCCTTTTTGCTGTGTCTCTCGCGCGCCGAATCTCCGCCAACTTTAATACTGCCTTCGCGTTCCTCACCGTCGCTTCCTCCGCTATCTGTAATATTGGAAAATCACCGATATATCTCACTCGAATTCTTAGCATTTGAAAAACTCGCCATTTCGTTTCTCTCACTTATTTCGAAAGAAACAAATTATAGAAATTTTTCATTGTAATGTCTTGTCAGTATGATATGAAAAGAAGTTTGCGTCGAAAGCAACGAAACCGATTTAGCCTCATGAGGAATTTTTTTCCCTCGGGGCACTTGAGCTCTAATGCTTTTACTTTGTATCTCGCTCAGCCAGATAATGGAAACTTGTCGGTAATTTATTTTATTCTGCCTTTTGACCGCATTACCGACTGAACTGTGTGTATAAATGTGCATCACCGGAATTTGTTTCGATTTTCACATAAAAATACGGTGATTGTAATAAATTCCTTAGTAAATTCCAACGAGATTTTATTTTCCGTGTAGTTGCTGCGTTGTCGCGAGGTACGAAGGGAATAAAATGAATTACCGTTATCACTGCTGAAGTCGTCATAATGATCACTGTCATCGTCGCTATCCTCATAGCCCTCGTCGTGACTGAGAGGATCGAGATGGCCCAAAGGATCAGGACTAAGGGCACCGCCTGTGCTCAGGCTACTCGTCGAACCAGCTTCGACGGGGCCGAGACTTCCGGTGCTTGTCAAATGTTTTCGTGGTTCTCTGTGCGACCACAACAATTCAGCTCCTATAGATTGAGTAGGGGCTGACATGGACAGTCTGGAAGCTTTCAATTTTCCACGTGCAGTTTCCATCGCCGTCACGTCCATAGGATGGTAAATTGGACTCGTCGGTGGGTTTTCACCTTTCCTCATCAAAAGCTCGTGAAGAGTTGACTGACCTTGACGCACTACCGGATGAGGAGACGTCGATGAGCTTGCTGTGGAACTACCTGAAAAACGATGTTTCATGTATCCAATTAAACTTCGAGTACATACTGGGTCCTTTTGACCCGAACAATTTTCCGTCACCGATTGTTTGGCATTAAATAGCAACCAATGTTTTTAATTTTCGTTCTCGTCAAAAAACAAATTGCGGCCCATAAAATATCGATAATTATATAAATAATACAAAAAATGCATATTAACCAGAATCCAAGGACTTGAAAAACGCCTTGGGCCAGATTGACCCGATAAGCACTTTGTGCACCCAAAGGGCTATAATTACATTCCCAGCCACCCCAACAATTTTTTAACAAAGTATCAAAAAAAAAGTTCCACTCAAGAAATTACCTGCTAAATTACTTGTGCTGGGGCTTGGATAAGCGGGTGGGCTGACAGCTTCCAAATTTTCCATGAGGTTCAAGCCTCCGTTGATAAGATTGAAGCCAGAGGTGACCGTGTAAGGTGGACAATTGCGATAAGTGACAGTCGCTTGGGGAAAGCTGCTAGGAGCAAAAACGGAAGTGACGTTGCTGAAGAGAGAGCCCGCCGAAGGTAGGGCCTCCGTTTCGACTCTCAAGGGCTGAATTCTCTCTTCGGGCAAGAGCAGGTCATCGAAGTTGAGATCGCCGAGGAAAGTGTCGTCGTTGGCATTTAATTCAGCGAGCGTTGGTCCCTGGATGAGATCTGCTTTGTCAACTTGAAAAATATCGTCGTCGTCCATTTTAAAAGATATTCCCAACTGCTCGGGATCCATTTTGAAAGGGGACTCTGCCTGATCGGGCCTGACTCCCCAGGGTGAAGTAACCGCCAGGGGCGACGGTGAAAACTGGTCGTAAACGCCTCTCGTTCCACGATGACTCCCCGGAATTGGAACAGATGCCGAAGCCGATCCGATGTCTTGGCTGGGTTCTTGCTTCACGACACCTTCCATTTCTGTGCTTTCTGGCTCGAGCAGGTATTCCGAATAATTTTTATCGCCCATGCTTCCTTCTTGTCGTGAAAATTTTATCTTGATCTTGACGACAAAGGATGAAAAAGCTGCTTCAAAAGTATGCGCATTCGCGAGTCTTTTTTTATCCTCTTTTCATGGTTGCCCTTGCGACTGCAAACAAAATCTACTGGATTGAGGAAAAAAAATATTGCATAGTTGACAGATTGTTGAAACAAACGAAAATGGGAAAGAAAATATCACCTTACACACACGCACACACCTATATTCAATTATCGTCAATTATTATCGATATCGTCTATTTTCATTTTATTTGTGACGTGAGAAAAACAAAATCCAGACAGCTTTTTTGTAAAAAAAGAAAAGTTTAAAAAAAGAGATAAATATTATGGACAGATGTTAAACCAAGCTGAAGCTGATCACGAACGAACAGGTTTAAAAACACGAAATAGCCAAAGGAGACGAGAAAGCACATGCGCCCTAATCACAACACAAACAATCTTGCTGGTGTATGTTTTCTGCCGAGAGATTCCGCGTGGGACGAGAACTGGAATTTTTTTAAACTGTTTATTTACTTATTTCCTCTCTAATCGTTCGTATGACAGTGAGAACTCGTTGAATCTACTTCACTACACGGTAACGCGAGGTATAGGGAATACGAAACGAGACGAAAACATATACGTCACTCTATAGTATAATCTTTCAAGCGCGCTTTGTAGATTAATCTCGCGGGCAAAACGAGAATTTTCTTGATTCAACGTGAAACGTCGGGTCTGTAGTTATCGATATATCTCATGTATATATAGATCCATGTGACTATATATATATAAATATAAATACATTTGTATTTATGTCTATATAGCGGATGTTATCGTCGAATCACATCACGACCCTTGAGCATTCACGTTTGCCCCCCAAGAATGACCATGACTTTCGTCAGCAGAACTGATATATTCCGTGTGCTACTGCTCGCGGATGTCTCTTATACCCGAACGTATTCTTGTACCCGAGAACAACAAGTAGAATTTTCACGACAGTTAGGAATTTTCAACGTTTAGCAATGTGTACGAGGATACTTCGCGAACACAATTCACGCAACACAATAACACAATAAATGTGAACCCACACCTGACTCTTGCCCGTCCGCGCCTCGAACGAAAATCTCACAAGTGAAGCCAGAGAGGATGTACACACGAGGAATCGCGAAACGTCTGTTGTTGTTTTGCCACGAGATCTCTGAGAAAAATATGTCCCCGGCCCCTACCACACCACAGCGAGCCTCCCCCCACCACATCAACTTTTGCATAAATAGGGAAAAGGTCACATGATCAACGTGAAACGATCAATCGGATATGCATTTTGACCAATCAGAAAAGCAGCTATCTACCACCACTCCCCACACTGCCTCTTCCACACAATTTCGGTGAAACTGCTTGAACATGCGATGTGCTCTCTTTGTTTGGATTTCTTCTTTGTTTTCTAATATCAATTTTTGAAGACATCAATCTAATATCGCGATAACATTTTTCACCATTGATTCCAATCTTAGCGTAAATTGATCATGTCACTACTAAATTATGAGAAACTCATTTCATAACTAAACAACAATGGTGCGAATAACTTAATTTTACGAAAATAAACAACGCACCGTTCCTTTCACACACATTCTTTCGAATCGGAAGCTACTTTTTTTTTGCTCTATACTATGCGTCATTCTAGGGATACCATGGACCTTGTAATAACTTGCTCTTTCTTCCACTAGTAACATTTTTGCTTTTAAACTAGTTACACTCATTGTTGGTCATCTGCCAATTTCAAACAAAGCCACTCACTTCACAGGCACGAAGAGCGATCGTTATTTTCCTAATTTATAAAATCCTCAATTAATTCAAAAGCTCAATCCACCTAGAAATGCTTGATAACTTTTTTAATACGATTAGTTGCTTCAAAAAAGCCAACGTATTAACATATGTGACTTTCTGTAAAGAATCCACGTAAACCACGATTCTCTACCGCCAAAAGAGAAAAAAAACAGACGTGTCGGCAGAAGTTTCAAAGTTGGGAACATTGATTCGCGTTAACCCCAGCTGTTTGTAACTCGCACGAGCTTCACGGTGAAAGGAAGATTTGTGTGATGGCTGTGTTATCCGGCAACACTACTATTTGCAAAGAAACACGACCACGGAAACACGCTGAAAAAACGAGACATATAATTTAGGATGAATCCTTTGTTATACAGCAAGGCTATTGTAGCCGCAAACGGCGGTATCGTCAGACGTATGTATTATTGTTGTTACCAATTTATAATAATTAAGTGTCATTCGGTTAAACGCGTTTAAATACTTGATTAGAACACAAAAAAAATGATGATTCGGTGAATCGCTGATGCGTACACTCTGTTGTACCCCATCGTATGTTTATATAACGTTACAAGATTAAAAACCGAAATAATCTGTGCATCGTTGAGTTCGACTATTAATATTTTTGACCGAAAATAAATTTACGAAAATTTGGGTAATATGTCGCAAGATATTCAACATCCCATCGCTCCTCCATTTCCAATAACAAGACAATGAGGTTAAACCCGTTCCCGTTGCCTGTTCTTACCTTTTCAAACGAAGTTTCCACATTGTCTTCGCAATTCTATTGAAGCCGGACTAGATCGATAAATTTATTTAAAAAGCTCTAATTTTTCGTTATTAAAATACGTGGCTGTCAATCTTTTTCATCCATCCATAATAATCTCATTCTTGGAAAACTGTGTACACGTCAAACCCATGTGTTTTGAAAACTTAATTAATCATCGTTTGTGTACATAAAGACAGCAGAATCTATAAAAAGAATATCGCGATCGGAATAATTCAGATTTTGACGTCCACAATTAAGCTCCGTCGATGCTAACGCAACGCAGTTCTGATTGAACGCCACCTCATTTTTTTAGGATACTATGGTCACAGATTACGTTATATCGATAGCAAACAATTGGGCACTCTTGTTCCTTATTACAAGAGGAAAATAGATTTGCGAGTATCATTGAGCCGTGAAGATGATGTTCATAGTCGAATTGTCGCCGCCAACGTTCTATATTTGCCTGTTCGAAAATTTCACTTCGATCCGACGTGGAGAGGTCAGGAGCCATCTTCCAAGGTTGAGGAAACTGTCAAGAGTATCAAGGAGGAGAAGGAACAGAAAATAATCCCCAAAGATGTGTCGCAATCTTCGGAAAAAGCAATCGTTCAAAAGCGCACTATTTGGCAAAAAGTAAAAGCCGAACTGATGCATTATTATCACGGGTTTCGTCTGCTCGGGTTAGACATCAAAATTTCTGCTAAATTAATTTGGCGCGTTATGAAAGGGAAAGAACTCAGCAGAAGAGAGCATCGATTGGTAAATATGATGGAAATATAGTTGGTAGATCACGAAATGTTTACAAGTCTGTGAATTGCTGAATTTTTATTCTTCCAGCTGGTCAAAACGACCGGAGACGTGTTCAGGTTAATTCCATTCTCAGTTTTCATCATCGTTCCCTTTATGGAGTTTTTGTTGCCAGTGGTGATAAAGTTTTTCCCAGGAATGTTGCCATCGACGTTCCAGACTGCCAATGACAAGGAAGACAAACTGAAACAAGCCTTGAAGGTAATCAGAGTCCAGAGTTAGTTGTAGATGGAATTTTTTGACAATTCGCAGAATCGTGTGTATCCACATTTTCCTTATTTCAGGTTAAAATCGAGATGGCCAAGTTTTTGCAAAAAACTCTGGACGATATGGCGGTTCAGTCCTCCGATCACAGATCCGAAAAAGCAAAAGAATTCTCGGAATTTTTCTACAAACTGCGATCGTCCGGAGAAGTTGCTTCGAACGAAGAAATCATGAAGTTCAGTAAGCTCTTCGACGACGAAATAACTCTAGATTCTTTGTCACGACCACAACTCGTGGCTTTGTGTCGAGTTCTCGACGTTCAAACTCTGGGAACAACGAATTTCTTGCGATTTTTGCTACGAATGAGGCTCAGAAGTCTTCACGCGGACGATAGAGTAAGTTTTTTTCGATTTTCTATGACATGACGAAATTCTGGATGGCAGGGCGATCATTTCAATCGATTTTTCGTCTCACGGTTATAGTTGATCGACAAAGAAGGAGTCGACACTCTCACAAGAGCTGAGTTGCAACAAGCCTGCCGAGCTCGTGGTATGCGAGCCTACGGCATGCCAGAGAATCGTCTGAGAGACCAGCTCGCATTATGGTTAGATTTGAGCATAAACAAAAAAGTGCCACCGTCCTTGCTGCTGCTGTCGCGAGCTCTCATGGTTCCTGATACAATGCCGATGTCGGACAAACTCAAGGCAACAATTTCAGCTTTGCCCGACGATATTCTCGCTCGTACGAAAGGAGCAATTGGCGAGAAAGAGGGCAAGTTCGATCATAGGACCAACATCGAGATCATCAAACAGGAAGAGCGTAGGATCGAGGAGGAACGACAGGAGCAGAAAGAAGAAGGCGAAACTGTGCCGCATCCAACGGTACTCGCGAGTGAAGATAAAAAAGACGAAATTACAACGACGGATGTTAAAGTCCTTGAGCTAGCTCTTGACTCGATTGGCAAGGTAAGATTTTCCATGGAATACCGAAGGACGTAGTTCTCTCGTTCAAGCTTTCTAGGTAATCGGCAAATAATTGGCTCATATTTGCAGGAGAAAAAGAAAATGTCGGTAGAGAAGGAAGAATTGAAGGAACTCAAAGAAGAAATGGCCGAGTACCAGGAAGACATACAGGAACTAGATCAAATGAAAAAAGAAGCGATAGGAGAAGCGGACATCGATCTCACGGTTTCCAAGGGTGCCAAGAGGTTATATACCAAGGTCAACAAAATGATCGGCAAGATGGACGCAGTTCTTGCGGAACTGGAACAATCTGAAAAACAAGTCAAACAAAAAATCGATTCTCTGGCACCGGAGGAGAAACCGGATGCAAAGGCTGTCGAAGAATTGGTGCGAATAGACGAACTTATCGCTGCTATTAAACAAATTCACAGCGTTCCCGACGAATTTCGGTTGAAACGCATGGCTGAGGTTTTAAGAAAAATTGACGACGACAGCGACGGTGCAATAAAGATCGAGGACGTTTTGAAGGTACGTTAACGCTCAGTTACCCATAATCCTCGTTTTTAATTCTATTTCGTTGATACGGAAGAAAAATAAAAGTTAAATTTCTTTTCCGTTAATAAATTGTGTGCAAGGTGCAATTTTTTCTCTCCAAAACTCACATCTCGATTTCCCTCAGGTCGTCGAGCTCATAGGCAAAGAAGATGTGAAACTCAGTAAGAAACAATTAAACGAGTTGATCGATCTCATGGATAAAGAAGAAGTTTTGGAGGTGGAAGACCAGATTCAAAAAGCCCTGCAAAAAGAGAGCAAAGACGCGAAGGAAGAGAAGGAGGAGAACGAGAAAGCAGCGGCGGTGTCAACTGTGCCCGCAACGCCAGTTACAAAAGAGGCTAAGATACTCAAAGAAGAGTTCGACGAAGACACGACCGCAGCTACGAAAACTACCAGCGCATCATCGTCTTCCACGACGCACAGTCGAGACGTATCTATGCCATCGGATAAGGAAAGCGATTCAGTCCGAAGTCCCCCAATAACACCAACTGTACCGCCTCCATCGAAGAAAGCCGAGGGTTCCAAGCAACTATGATTCCCGCACAAGCCGTATAAAAATTCGACCGCATAGTCGAATTATTTATAAATATCTATTTCAATCCCCACTCGAGTAACGTTCGAAAAACTCGATCCTATATGCATCATAACTTTCAAATGGATGTCCTTTTTTATCAATACTTTTTTTTTTTATTCCTTGAAGGAAGAATTCTAGGCATTTTCAACAATGACAAAAACATCGTAAAAACTAAATGAAGGCAATAAGGTGACTACTGCACCGCATGCTAGTTGAGTCAGTGCTAAATTTTCACAAGTTTTGATTCCAGTTCGATGCACTAAATCAACGTCGTTTGGCTGAGTTCGTACACCAGAGTATCAGCTGATGAATTCATTTCCTAATTGCACATTTTCGTAGGGATTCTTCAAAGAGCAACTCGATATTTTCAACCGTTTGCAATGAACCACGTCTCACTTTGTTCCTCGACAGATCCTTTACGAAATCATTGGCTAGATTCCTCCTGATCGTTTCACTGATCCAGCCGATTGTTTAATTGAGGGAAAAAATGTTCTCATATTAAAGTGGCTGGGATTTCTGTGAAATGGGTTTAGAAGAATCCTACGTAGTGATTTTGTAGAGAATCTTTCGTGGATTCAAATGAAACGTATTTTTGGAAAATTTGTCTTCATCGGCTGAGAGTTTCGCCTGAATTAATCGTTATTGATTTTTTGTTTAGCAGAGGCATAGTGAACTTGGCATGAGAGAAACGATAAAATTTAGCGTCGATTTGACTAGCAAGCTGCAACGCAGTAGTCTCGAGTCAATGGGATTTGAGAGAAACGAGAAAGTCGAAACAACACCTCGAGTTTTAAGCATTTTGGATTCACATTGTCCCTTAACCTAATCGAATGGATTCGGAAATCCTTCGAACAATTCCTTTATTTATGAATCCATGGGCAATCGAGAGAAAGATCCTTTCCAGGGACGTGATGCATTTATTGGCATCGGAATGGAGAACGCCTCTACTATTTCCCTGGTGACATTTGTTAGCGAGTGCTGGTCACGTACATACGTCACATGCATCTATATAAAATGTAATAATTAATTTCAAACGAAAATCCGACCTGGCTTGAAACCCTGGGGTGGCAGGAGAGAGGGGAAGGGAATACCATTCCATCTAACGAAACGAAGCTTCACGAAATATTGCCAAACATTTCTGGCCTTTGAAACATTTGATTTGTGAATACAGTACGTGAGCAATTAAGCGAGAGGCGTATACGCACTATTATCTAGAAAAATAACGGCCTCGCGAAATTGTTTAGGCGAGACGTGATGTACAATTATACATATGATTACTATGCTTCATACAAATATTATAAACTATAGGATAAACCATCTACTCTATGTATGTATCAAATACCGTTGTATAAAAAAAACTAAAGCTAATAACATGCGTGGATGTGTTACTCTCGATTTTTTTTTTCATGTGACATTTGCAAAAAAAAAACAAAAGTAACAAACGATGAAAATGTTTTTGCTCTTTTTTTTCTATATAAACATGAATTATGTTCTCTAGGCAATAAAATTGGCATTCAACTTTCAGTTCGAGCGAACATTTTAAATTGGGACAATGCCAATTCAGGGAAATTTGTCAAACATTGTGTATGATTAAATAAATCATTTTATGTTCCATTGTGGGCTTGTGAAGAAGCGAAGTTGGTCGATGGTTCTGTTCCCCGGAAAGTATGTGCTCGCAACTTTCTTTTTTATTTGACCAATATCTACAGCTGAAAAATCGTCGCTTTTTTTCAAATTCTGTGAAATATCGTCGAATTGGGTTCATTACATTTATGATTATGTTAATGAGTGTTGCGATATGTAACGTGTTCGGATGGATTTCTAGTTTCTTACTAATTACGTTGTCACGTGGTCGGAGCATGCCATGTGAATGACGATCGGGACGACCTTCGAGCTTTTGTAATCAAACAACTTGATTTACTGGCGTGGGGAGGCTGTTACATATATTCAACAAACTTCACGAAGATATCGTTTGTACACGCGCGGTAAAGAAAGAACAGAAAAGATGAATATGAAACACCGCAGTAAAAATATTTTACAGGCTTTCTACCTTTATTAACTTATCGCTTCGGTTACTGGTAGATAGATTATATTATAATGGTAAAGAATCTATTTCATCTTGTACATAAATTGGTATTCGCAATAAAGATTATTTATACCTATAGGTGTCGAATTCCTCCAATAAGAATCGTCGGATCGGAGCGATAGTAGCGCCGTCTGACGCTCTGACGGACGCTTGAGACATTGAAAGTTTCGCTCCGAACTCCAAAATAGAGTACTCTCATGTTAGACTGAATTTTCGACGGTCCGGCTTGGCTAAACCGACATTTTGAACGTTCAGTGTCCTCGTCGCGTCGGATTACAACGATTACAATAATTACAAATAGCGGTGACTGAATAAATATTTCGACCGATAAGTCTCTTCATAGAGATTCAAAATGGCAGAGTACCTTGCCTCTATTTTCGGTACTGAAAAGGACAAGTGAGTTCATTCCGAATCCAAAATTCACAGCTCCGCTTGCTCGCTCTCTTTTGTATTGACTTTAATCACGCTGTTTTTTTTTCTTTTCCGCAGAGTAAATTGTTCCTTTTACTTCAAAATCGGCGCTTGTCGACACGGCGATCGCTGTTCACGGATACACAACAAACCGAACTTCAGCCAGGTATTTCAAACATGATGTTTACGTTATTAACCTCTCTTTTCACCAAAGCAAACGTTCCGAGTTGGTAGCACAATTCGCGTACATTGTCCTCCGTAAAAATTCTCCAATGTTCATTTCGTCCGATTGTTTGCACGAAAAACTTTTAATAAATATGCTCCATATTTACGTAATATTCTAATTATCGTTATACGCGTTTGTTTTTCATCTTTCATAACCTTTGAATTCAAGATCATCAATTGCTTCGTTACAGACATGTCTGCTCCAAAATCTATACGTCAATCCACAGAACTCTGCAAAAAGCGCCGACGGCTCTCACTGTAAGTTCAGTTAAAAAATAATTACCGAGCCGGAACCTAACTATGAAAACCCTTTTCTTGACAATTATTTTGCTTTTAATATCCAGTGGTGGCCAATGTTTCCGACGAAGAGATGCAGGAACATTACGACAACTTCTTTGAGGATGTTTTTGTCGAATGTGAGGATAAATACGGCGAAATTGAGGAGATGAATGTTTGCGACAATTTGGGTGATCATCTCGTTGGCAATGTTTATATTAAGTTCAGGAGAGAAGAGGATGCCGAAAAAGCTGTGAATGATTTGAACAATCGTTGGTTCGGCGGCAGACCCGTTTACGCAGAGTTGTCTCCGGTCACAGATTTTAGAGAAGCTTGTTGCCGCCAATACGAAATGGGGTCAGTACAGATATCGTTATCCCTAGAATTACAAACCCATTTTTTTTATCTTTAAACTACAAACTGGGGTAAACATTCGATCGACGGGTTTCTTGTTCGTAAAATCGTTCTGAAACCAATAATCTGACTTATAAGTAGACGAATCTGTTTGCTTTTTCATGCCAAAGCTCACGGTGAAGAGTAAATTCAATTCAATCACGATTTACCTGGTGAAAAATCGATTCACATATTTAAAAGTGCTGAAAAAGTAATTTAGGAACGCACTAAACTTTTTTTCGTTTATCCATTTATTTACTTTGGATTTTTTGGTTGAACAAACGCTCGGTAAAAATAAAATTATCACGTTTTTTGTTTCTGTCAACAGTGAATGCACTCGTTCGGGTTTCTGCAATTTCATGCATTTGAAGCCGATATCACGTGAGCTACGTCGTTACTTGTACAGTCGTAAGAAAGGAGGAAAGAGCATCGGTGGCGGTCGATCATCGCGTTCGCGTTCCCGATCGCGCGGCCGAGACAGGAAGCGGCGTTCGCGATCGCGCGAGAGGCGATCCCGATCGAAGGAGCGTCGCAAGGGCGGCGGTGGAGGCGGGGGTGGTGGCGGCGGGGGAAATCGAGAGGACAAAGGCAGAGACGGACGGTCCGGAAGATATTAAAAGTCCCGTCGAGCATCGAGTTGAACGTCAAACTAAAATAATGTGTGTCCCGCTAATTCGTGAGTTTTGGACAGGAAAATCGGCGTCGGATGTTTTCTGTAGAGTTTCATTCGTAAAATCATTCCGATTACGTAATTGAACAGTTTTTTCTCGCGGACTATGAAAAACACGCGCCAATAATCACGAATCATTATTTTCATACTACAAGAATAGTTTCGTCACAATTTTAACAATCACAACGGAACTAAAGAACATTTTTTTTACGCAAGCCAAACATTTTTGGCTGATTTCCATGAAGGTATTGGATGTTTAGTCACGTGTCTCCTGATCAACAGTGAATTTCTTTCTCAAATAATGAGTATGATTTAGAGTTTCCAACGGTGTCGCCGTTTGCATCGTTGGAATGCAAAGGATTTTTTTTGACTCGCGTATCCCTTAAGATAAAGTTGGCCACACCCGCTGAAAACAATGCGCCCAAGTTTTCTCCCACGTCGATTACGTTTCCACCTCGTAAGGAAAGTGATTGTAAATTTCGATCAAGTGCTAAGTTTTTTGTTTTCTTCAACTTGGGAATAGCTCGTAGCTACTTCGTCAAAAAGATTAACACTGTAAGGATTTAGGAAACTTACAAATAAAAGAATGTTCTTTCGTTGCGTTCCAACGATTCTAACTTTAATTCTATGTTTTTTAGTTCGTTTTTCCAGCCAGAATCCTTCTTCCGTATTACTCCATAAAAACTCACTCCACATGGGACTGAATAATTGACTCTCACGAATTGATGCGACCAAATTCAAAATTCACCCATGGAGTGGACTCGTGGTGAATGTTGCATTACAATCCGCCAAGAATTAGGTCCATGGTGTCTCGACACGTTTTGCACATTAGCGATGCAGTTAATCGAACGGAAAAAACCGTCACGCTGGGGCTCAAGAAATCCTTTGTCTCTCGAACAATTTGTTTGGAGTATCGCACTGGGTATCGACGCGGTAGCTAAATGGACACATTGTGTCCAGACACAGAATCAGTGGATATCGTTGATTAAAACTTTTTGAGGTTGGCTAGACATATTTCGTAATTTGAATTGAAATTAAAAATATTCTGAGCAGGATTCAGTTCAACAATTCTGAATTTTTTGACGTTTTTTTATTTGAGTTTCGTTTTTTTTTCTGATTTTTTTTCTCAAATTTTGTGCTATTCAATTATTTTTTTCAAACAAGAATCGTTTTAATTGAAATTTCATTGTGTCGCTGTAAATTTCGTCCGGAAAGCAATGAAGAATAAACCGATTAATTATTGTATCCATTTTTTTGAGATATTTTAATTTTTGCTCAATTAAGATATTCATTATTTGGAGAAACTTGAAAAATAGAAAGAAAATGCTTAAATATCGATTCGAGCAAATTTGCAAGGGAAACTAGATTGTTCGATAAACACGAGCACTGCTAGCCCTTTCCCTACTTCACGGTCGTATCCGTTGTAGGAACTTCTATATAGTACGAAATTATAAAGTCAATTGACAAAGTGAAGAACCGGAGATCTCAGTGTCTCGGTTCAGTCAGTCGGTATAATGACGTTGCTAAGCGTGTATCTGGCTGCGTTTATGTTGTTCTGCTTGCATGGAGGTATCATCGGATTAGCCTCAGAGGATAAGGCCAACCGTACAGACGTAACAAGAATTGAAGGTTGCGACTCGTGCGGACTGTACAGGTACACCAAATTAATAACCAAATTGATAATAGAAACTCCATTTTTTCTTAATTTCCTTGACTTTTCGTTTGGAATGAAAAATTCTTCGAGCTTTCTAATTATTCTTACGAGTAAATTCGAATATTTCAAGCTCATCAAGCAACAATTTTTCCATTCAACGAAGTTATTGCGTTATTAAAATTATTTGTTTCTTTGATAGAATTTATTTTTGTTTTCGAACTTTTTGACGTTATTATTTTATTAATGAAAAGATTTTTCGACAAAATTACGAAATGATGAAGTTTTGGATTTTTTCTTTCATGTTGCAAAAATAAACATTAATGCCACATTTTTTTGTCGACAACTACTCCACCCTTACGAAGCTCCTGTCACACGCGATGAAAAACCGATCGCATTGGGTTTTTTTTTTTTATTACGAAATGGTTGAGAAAGAACAGACAAGAAAGTGAAGCATATTTCATCGACTCGTTAAAATTGCAGGTGTCCCGAGAATACAAGCAAGTGTCTCTTGGGATCAGTACCAGATTCTTGCGAGTGCTGTCCAGGTGGTTTATGCGCTAAACTCGATGGAGAAGCCTGCTGGAATTCGAGTATTGCACGACTGCCCTTGAAAACTCGTTCCGAAGGTTATTGCGCGCGAAATTATCTCTGCCAATTACGAACGGATCTGCAAGATAAGGTAATCATGTCGTCAGCGTTGAGACTTTATGGGGCAATTTGCATGGTCTTTAGAATAAGGAATCGCATCACTTTCAATTAATTAATGAATTCAGAAACATCTGTAGCAGCAACTTCGATTTTTTTTCCGATCCGTCGCTACCAAGAGTTGAGCGTTGCTACTAATTGAAAAATCACTTCCTTTTGAAAAAATCGTTCGAACACTTTTTTTCGACACGTTTTGTTACATCGTCGACGATATTTTCGTTGAATGGCCAAGTTGATGATTCGATAACATTCGAAAAATGCTTTTTCAATTCGAATTTGTTTGAATGGAATAAAATCTGCTTTTTAAATCGATTCTCAATGAGCTTTAGAACTTTCGTAAAAATTACAACAAAGTCAAGTCGTGTCTGAGCAGTGAAGGAAAAATTCGTTCTGATAAACTCGTTTAATAAAATGTACTCCAAACGACTCCTACGCTCACTTCGTCTCCAGCAAATAATTGATTGCGACATGTAGTGAGTTCATTCGTAAGTTGTCGGTGCTTTCGAGTGTCGCTGACCCGCAAGCTCCGGGTCACTCCTCATTTCTCTCGGTAAGTGTAGGTCGCGACGACTTGTTAAACGCGTCGCAATCATGCAATCAGACCACGTGCATATCTTGTATGCAACGCTATACAAAGAACTCATTATTTTTCCCGCTTCGTAAGGATTTCTCAGTCTTTGCGTGCAGACGTATAAAACATCATCTGCTAGAAGTGATTTGAGATTTATAACGAAACTAGATAATCAACTCTGTACCCTTACAATCTATTTTCTCTGAACGTAAACCCTGTCGCGGGTTCAAGATGACCCCGATATTTTCTTTATAATAAAATGTTCCTTGCATGCCATGGCGTTGCATATCTCTTTTTCTTGTTTTTTCGATACCGAAGAGAACGGTCGATGATAAAGTTGGTTTTAATGAATATTTATAGGGAGAATCCACGAAACTTTCAAAAGTTTCCACGGAACGTAAGAAAAAAAGTCGTTGGCTAAAAAATGTAACGAAAAGTTAATTTTGTTCCTTCTGTTTTTGAATTTCCTTAAAGTTTCATGAACCCAAAATGTCTGGAGCGAATTTTGAGTCCGTATGAGTAGACTATAAGGTCAAATGTATGAGAAGGAAAAATATAAAGTTTCGAAAAACACACAGGACGAGCCCGAGGCGATCTGCGTTTGCATGGAGCAAAGTTCAGCTTGTGGCAACGACAACGAAACTTATGCGACACCTTGTGCTCTTCACGAAGAAGCCATGAGACAAAAAAACTCTTCCCTCAAACTTCAACACCTCGGACCCTGCTTGAGTCGACCTTGGATCGTTACTCCTCTTAAGGACATTGTCACAGATTCTGCCCAAAGGGTTGTGTTGCATTGCGAGATCAAAGGTTTTCCGTTGCCTGATGTCTTTTGGGAATTTCACTCGGCCAACGGTCATCGAGTCTTAAAGTTGCCAAGTAATGATGCTCAATAAACCTCCGAAAGAAATGATTCTTTTCTATTTCATTATTTTTATCAAATTTTCTAATTGAATATTTTTCAGACGAGGAACATGAGGCATCGGTTCAAACGAGTGAAGGCCCTGAAGCTCTGATGCGCACTTCTTGGTTGCAGCTGGCAAAATTCACGGAAAACCATGTTGGAACGTATCATTGTATCACCAACAATACGATCGGTGATGCGAGTACAGCTGCATTCGTTTCCCTCGGTCAACAGCTGGACGTATAGTTCCAGAAAATCCAATAATCCTAAACGTCATCGTGCCTCGAATACGCCACGTGATTTTATCCGATCTATTAACTTTTTTTATACTAATTTTTCATTTAAGATTAATCGATAGTTAAACCATTTCTTTTATTCAAATATTCAATCCCACAGTGAAAATAATGGAGTAATTTTTACAGCAGAGACAACTTTCTAGTAAAAAATAAAAAAACAAAAATTATTGGCAGAAAATGGTGAATTCTTGTTTATATTCCAAAGTCTTTCTGGCAATTACAAATTTTTTCGAAACTGACCGCAGCCGTGAGTTTAAAGGTTGAAATAACTTGCGATGAATTCGTGGAGAGCTCGATCGGTTGATTCATTTACAAAACAGACTGTAGCTGAGACATTGATGAATCGTCACAAATTCCTGTGATCATGAAACTCAGTTTCTCGATGTATTTTTTTTTTCCGAAAAAAAAATGTTAAAACACTTTCTTATTGTTTAGTAATTCGTTCAGGATTTCTCGGACTTTGGACTTTTACCAATTGTCCTGTGGTGGTGGTGCCCTAAACAGAGAAAATATTCACGTAATCAATTTTTTCAACCAATCAAAAAAAAAAAAACAAATTCATAATTATGAAAAAATCGTACTCAGGTGTTCTCCACGTGTCGCGATCGATGACCACGGTATCGGGACTTTCACTATTGACAAGACAAAATCATGCACTCGATCGATGATGAAAAAATATGAAACTGAGTAAATGTGGTTTTTACTCACTTTCGGGATGGTAGAAGCGCCAAATGTTTGCCAGACGAATGTTTTTTGTAAACGGAGGCCAACGTGTGAGCTGTCGGTGTGCTGAACATCATAACGACAGCACATACCAGTGTTGAAAACCAAAAACCATCCATCGGTCCCAAAATATGTTGACAGAGAAGTAACCTCATGCCTTGAAGAATATCCCATAAAGGACGACATTTCGCAACCCCTGTTCCCATCTCTGACAACACGTGCACTCGCCACTGATCCAAATAACTGCTCAATCTTTCGACATATTTTTTCGATCTCTGGAGACGAAGACAAAAATCAAAGTTTAACGCGTCCAAATGAATTTGTTTACATTAAAAAATAAATGGAACAAAATTTCTGGCAACTGCACGATCTTCGTGCCGTGCCATATTTTTTTTTATAACTTGATAATTTTTTCTCTCACAACTTTTGACAAAATGGAAAATAAACTTGATAAAATTCCGATGTACCATTTGGGCGATTTTTTCGCCTTGATTGTTGATGTAATACTGTATTGTCTTCAGATGGGAAATCGACTGATTGACCTGCCTTTGCAAAGGCTGCAAATGCAGTTCGAGGCCCGTCAAACGATCTACGAGCTCGCCCTGGAGCTTCGTTAGTGGAACGATTCTGCGAGTCATCATTAGGCGTATCGTTGACCTAATTTCTTCCAGTTTACGGGCACTTCGACGATCGTTCAACTGTTTTGCAACGTTATAAACTTGGTCCGATAGGGCATTCAAATCCTTCCTTAAAATAGGTCCACGAATCTACGAGTGTAGAAATTTATTTGACAAAAAAAAGGGACAAGAAAATGCAAATGAAAAATCAAATCGTTAGTGATTAAATTCAGATTCGGAATTTGGAATTCCTTAATTTTTTGCACGTATCCATTACCCACCGTATTTTTATGCTCAGTGAGATTCGGACCGCAAGCGTACAGCAATATTTGCAATTTCTCTTGTAAATTCGGTGTAAATATTTTCAGACCTTTAAGATCGACTTTAATTTTCGACATGGAGCTTGACAACCCGGACCATGTCCAATGTGCAGTCAGTTGTTCGAGTTTCATTGAGTTTCCCAATTGGAAGGCTGGATAGGCGGCTTCGTTTTCTTGGCATTTCCTACGTTCGTTTTCCATGCGAAAAATACGTTCGAGTAATAAATATGAAATAATGGGATTGACTCAAGAATGTTTCGTGTTGCACGGCCGAATTTTTTTTTTCATCGACGACCATTTCTTGGCTGAGAATTTAATTATTTCGAAAGTTAAACGATTCCCAAGTGTCGTCCGTTGTGAATTAACAATATTTTGTTTCCTCAAGGGGGTCGATAAATTTTTCAAGCCTCAACACGTTTTTCTTGTTTATTTGTTGGCTGAGGAATTTCTTACTCGAATAAATCCTTGAGAGGGAAGCTCAGCCTTCTTCCTAGGAACGCTTTGCTCTCGAGCACTGTTTCCAAGGTGCGAAAATCCGGATCGTGCAAAGGACGACATAGCACCATTTCCGTGTGACTGGACACTGCAAGCGCAGATATGAGGATTCCCCATAATCCCACGGAGACGACGCAGCTCGTTAGTACACCGCTGATTAATATTTATCGACGAAATTAAACTCTCGAATAAAAAATGTCTTTGGATTTGAGAAATGAGGATTATCGATTGCTTACCAAAGCAAAGTCGAACGAACTCGATGTTCGGACGCACTGCAACGGCAACACAAAGCACCAACGAGTAGGATCCAAACAATAAAAATTGCGAATATCGTGCCTAGAAAAAGAAAATCAATAAAAAATCCGTAATTTCGAAAAAAAGAAGAACAAACAATTTAGGGAATAATATAAATTGAAGGCTCCTGCCATTCAATGTCATGGAGGCATTGAATTTCAATGATAAACGAAATGACAGTATTTACCCATGCCGACCAACCATCTACTCTGCTCAAACGTCGTTATGTATGGGACGACATAATTTGTTAATCGTCGAGTAGCTTCGAGGTGTCTAGTCAATTCAGATCCACTGGATTCGATGTTTCTGGCTTCGTCGAAGATTCTCGCACGTACCGAACTGATTTCCCGACGAACACCTCAAAAAATAAGAAAACAAATTCATCCGGAATTGATGAATTTCTCGAAAGAATACGTTTCGTCGTACAGCCAAATCCTGCCCATTAATTTTAAATGGAAGAGGAATTTAATAATTTATTAGGAAGAAAGAGCTTGGGAGGCAAATTCTTCGGTCTGCTATCGCTCCGATAAGTAATAAGCTTCGATGAAAAAGGAGCATTTAGGGGGAGAAAAAAAAAGAAGGGAAGGCAAGCTCCAAAGTGAGAAAAAAGCTTGCGATAAAGAAAAATGGGGAAAGAACGGAGCCGTTCTGTAGCATTATCAGGATATTAGTATCGACTCATTTAACTCTAAGCTCTACCGCATATATGTATATACCAAGTCGGGCCAAATCAATAGGGTGTGACCTACACAAACTTTCTTTTTCTTTAGTGAACAGTTGCAAAGTGTAAGTGATGCGAGTACCTTGGAAGAGAACTTTAGAAACTCGGGAACAGCGGAAGTTATCGTGTCGAAGATATTTTCTATATTCAATGCTCGTTTATCAATTTTTTAATTATGTGGCTCACAAAATTGAGGGCTTTGCATATTTGCCAAATATTGAGTAGAATTGAAAAAAAAGTCATATTCAAAAAATGTATTCGTTGAATAAAAATTTCCGGGATTTCGTCTCACTATTTAACACTTCGTCTATTATCACATTCTAAAAATTCTGAAAAATCGAGGCTGCTGTTCGAAATCTTCAACTTGGAATTCCAATCATAAAAATGTAGAAAAATTAATTTCTTCGTCCATGTTTGATCCAATAAATGGACCAATCCTCGGACCAATCCGTCGTATTTGCTCAGACAGGAATGACCAAGGTTTACAGACGAAGTGTTAAAAAAATTTAACAGCAATCTATCGATATGTAAAGAGTAAAATGCAAGCGATCCAAGTTTATCGATTATTATTGTTTTTGATCGGTAAGCTTCGTCGTTCCATTAACATGATTTTTTGCTCATCTTTTCTCGAGATTTCTGGAGCTTTGCACGATTCCACGATGGAGAGATTTTCGCTGGACGATTTTTCGTCGCAACTTTCATGCTAGAGTCCATTGACCCGTTTTTCAAAGTTACTCTGTGTATATGGAAGACACTCTGACCCCGCGTTTCTTATCTTATGCTCTTTCCATACATATGTATACAGTTTATCCACACGGAGAAGGATAAACACAGCGAACACAGAATCCTCCAGTTCGCTTTTCCCTTCTATCTTACTTTCGCGATAATGCCCAACTCACAGGTACTTTTATGCTGTGTGGTTCTTCTCCTTTTTTCCTGATCTACGCCTTTCTCTCTCTTTATTTTTCTTATTTTTCTTTTATATATATTTTTCCTTTCAAGGTGATTCTATGGGTAGTTCACTCTTCTCTTATCCCCTTGATGCTTCACACGAATGATGGACCTCTGGGTTCATACATTTTCCATTCTTAAAGGAACGTCGGTGCTACATGACAAAATTTTGTCTATCGCGATGTGAATCGTAGGTTTTTCAACATATTTTTTTTAACAGAGAATAAAAATCGTGTTTTGTAATGATAAAACTGATCGATCGTGTTAATGCGAAGATATTTCGAATTGTGAGTATTTTATGACACTTACGATTACGTGCATCCAGAGTATTCCTTGCAACGTGATGAGGAACATAAAGGTATTCCCCGCGGGTTTGTCGTCCAGCTTCCGTCAAATTGTCCCTGGCGGTGTCCCGTAAACGTAGAAGACGATCGTCCCTTAGCAGCTGAAATAATCCAAAGTACAATCGCACACGTTTTGTATCGTAGGTGGACCGAGAGGAAACACGATTTTTGTTTCAAGAGGGTGGTGGGTTAGAAGAGCTTGGGTTGCACTTTGTACGAGAGACAAAAATCGAGTTGTTCGCACGATAGAATGAACTGGACCGAATGTGTGTGTGTGTGAGTGTGTGCATGGATGAGAACGAGTGGGCAACTCTCGATAGATAACGCCCGGAGGAGGTATCCTCACCGAGATTAGATCGTTTTTGTGCTTCTTTTTTCAGTCTTTTTTATCTTTCCTTTTTTGGTAGTGTCGATATTTTTTTTCAGTCTCCAGTTGAGTGGCAGAAAAGAGACAGAAGTATTGAGAAAAAAGATATAAAGGGAAAAGAGTTTGCTGTGTGAGAGCTTTGGTGATTTATTTGTTGGCACCAATTACGTGAAAAAGGGAAGAGAGGCAGAGATTCGGGCGGATTTTCGTGGTAGTAAATAGTGCTATGGGCGGGTGAAAGGTGATGCGGGAATCGCGTAAATACTCTCTCTTCTTCTCTCTCCCCCTCTCTCTCTCTCTCTCTTTTTCTTTTATCTCTCTTTAACGATTAGAACCGTAAGGGTGTGTCCTCGAAAACTTTCGAACGGTTTGCTCACCTCACCATCACTGTCTGTTTTCTCTTTCCCTTTTTGTCCGTCTCTCTCCCTCTGTCTATTTATCTCCTCCGCTTCCGTTATATAGTAAACGTGTCCCACCAAATTCTTCCACCCGTTTCACATAGATGAGACAGGGTGCGTGGTGATATAAACTTTCGTCTCTGTTAACTACTTCAACTACCGCGAGAACGCGATATGTACTTTGAGTATTCTTCGTTTTCATCTTCAGGTTCTGCGCGAATGTTCGCGAGGCGTCACAAAAGCCGAAGACAATTAATATTGGACTGTGATTTCATTGAATTTCTGTGCTCTCTTGTTTCTCCGGTGACATGGGCATCGTTCGATCAAATGATTAGAAAAATTATCAAGCAACCTACTCATAAACAGATAAACACTACGTTCCAGGTTCAGGGTGACGCAGGGGCGGAGGAGGGTTGAAAGTAATCTTCTTTTTTTTTTTATCTCAATAGCTCGTGATATTTTTTTATTTGTAATCCCCGGAGATCCTTCCAACTGCCTAATTATCAACGTACCCTATCAAGACGAAGGGCCACCCCGAATCCAGAGGGATTGAGTGTCGCACAAAGTTGACGATCTTGCATCGGGCAGTCCCTTATCGTATTTTCCAGTTCCTGTTTGAGATTGTCCATCTCTCGGCTCAATATCAGTCCTTGTTCGCTCGCCTTGTCGCCCTCCTTCAGCAAAGTTTTTGTTTGTGATGCAAGTTCTTGCGTCGCTATAAGAGATAAAGACAATTTTATGAGATCAAGCCTCGAAAGCCATTTTCCTGTTTCCCGAAAAATCTAGCAAACGAATATTCAAGAGAGCTTGGCATATACAGGGTTAGCTAGAAGTAGCGTGAAGTGTATTCAGGATGACGGTTGACGGGATTCCGGAGAGAAAAGTCGCTTCCGATTATAATTATCAATATCGATTGCAAGTCATAATCTGATATTGAGATACATCGCCCTATCGGCGTAATCGTGCGTGCAAACTACTAATTGGCAGAAAGTAACGAAATTTTTATTGATTTTCGAGGAAGATTTTCCTGAAAATGGTTTCGATGGTAGAATTCTGAAGAAAACTACAAAAACAAGTAACGGTGTAAATATCACCTTAACTAATCAATCAGGGTTGCCATGACCAACGTTCTTCGGTTGCTGGACAATGAGGTACCAGCCACCTCTATAGAGGAGCCCATTTTCCTCCAGCTCGTTGAAGTATTCCTTGGCAGTCCGTACATAATTTGGTTAATATTCCGTTAGCGACTCGACTATGAACGCAGCATGTCTAAGTGATAGTTTGTCCCGAGCGCAGGTCACTTGATAGGCAAGTTCACATAAGGGCAACTATCTCACACGATATTTACTCTTTAGGATAGGCATTATACGTAATACGTACGTGTACACGTATACGTGACAAATTATACGTGTAAATATATGTGCAATATCATGTGGTCTGGTTGTCAGAGGGAAAAGCCTTCATAAGGTACGTTCCGGGCACGCAAACACAAATTGGATGAAAAAACTGGGAAATATCGATTGAAAAAGCATTAAAGAAAAATATCGAATCAGTTAATTCAAACAAATAAAAAAATTAATTGTTCTAATTATGTTAATTGATCGTTGAACGAATGTATTACTGTAATTACGAAGCTTTCCATTTTTTATTCTTGAGAATGCAAGCTCCTGAATATTATACACTAAATGTTAAGATGGAACATTCAGGATGGTGCCAAATGTGTTTTCCAATAGGTGTCTCGCTCGAGTGGTCTTCGCGTAATAATTAAGGTCGTTATGATGCAAAACGTGGCATTACCGAGCGACTAAAATCCTTGCAACGAATGGAAAGCATTGTCTTCTCGTGCTTTGGCTTGCCGATAACTACGAGCTACAACTTGAGTGGTGAGTCTGACAACACGTGGATGTGACTACTAGTAAATTCATAAGTCGCGATCTTCTTGTGATTCCAGTATTCGTGAGGGCCGAGGTTGTGGATTATGTTTAGAAACAAATTATAGCAATTATTAGCAACTGGATTTTTGATATTTTTCCAGTAGGTATTTAGAAGACATTTGGGAATATTTTCTGCCTGTGGCTCACGTAGGAAAGTCGAGAAATACAAATTTGGTCGTGACTCAGCGTATCGTGACGTCGACAAAAAATATCCGTCGGGGAATCACGATAACATGATAAAAATCAAGGAAATGTCAAGGAACTTGTAACATCTCTATTCAACCTTACGGATTTATAGATTTTTTAAAATGTATGTATTTAAATTCCATCATGGTTGGAAAGTATGTATACGAATAAGATGATAAGGTAACGGGGTTTCTCGATGGCGAAAAACGCGCTATTGACAAGCTCGAGGCACAAATTACTATCGATTTTCTTCGCTCTCGTAACAGCACGAGACGCGAGAGTACTTGGCGCGAATGCATACATTGTACGAGCCTACGTTTAACACATATTGGTCATGAATATGTAAATATTTAATGTTTAAGAGAGTTTGCCACTCGATCCAATCATTTTGACAATATTGACATACGAACCTCTTTGACAACTCTGTGGAGCAGTAGGTATGTGTGTACATGTTTGTGATGCGTCTGAGCACGCGAGTGCATCGTGTCACGTCGAGTCTACAGGGTGTCTAGATAATAAGTTCTTACGGGTTCGTAATTCTCATCCAATTGTCGAGGTCCACTCGTGTCCAGATATATTTGAAATTTTATGTGAAACATTTCACGCTACACGGAGAGAGTAAAAACTGGAAATTCATCGTAACAGTTTTGTGATTTGAAAATATCTCAGTTCAGCGTTTGGACCAAATTGGCAACGTAGACGATTCCAGATTTTTGGTATAAAATTTAAAAACGAAGAAAAATGCTTGGGATGTTGATCGTTGACGGATTTTTGAGTGATGATTTTTCTGAATAATTAAATCAGAATTTATCGGTACGTTGGAGTAAAAATTTAACGAGGATTTTCTTTCGCTGAAGTGCAGAAAGTGCTCGCAGGATTTTTGAGACATCCCATATATTCGTATATGCACATATAAATGGATAGGATGATCATAGTGCTCTTATACGTCGTGTGTAGCGAGAGATCACTCATCCGTCGAGTTGCGTGACACATCGCTCAATAAATGTCAGGGAAAAATTTACGATATACTGGGTGTAAATAGAGCGAAACTACGTATATATTTATATGTGGGATGTACGTTTCCATCCCAGTAGGGTGTTTCATCATTACCGTTTGCGACATCGAGCAGTGCTTCCAATGCAACGTCTAATCCAGTTTCTGTCGCGAGATCCTGTTGCACAGGTTTCCCAAGTAATTCTTCAACATCTATATACGAAACGACAAACATTGCATTTTGTAAATTTTCCCATAAAATCTCATTTTCATCCATGAAGCTTTACCGTAAGTTTCTTCACCGTAAAGTCTGAAAATATGCATTTGAAAATATAAAGATGCATTTATTCTCAACGATTCTTCAGACGAAATTACCCCGTGGAATACATTGTGAATCTCGTCACGTCGCGATTATTCGCCATTGGTAATAACTTATCCCTTCCCAAAACGCCTATCCGTCCGTCGTTATCAAAATCTGATACGGAAAATCGTCGACTGCAGTGATCGTGGATTGCACATGTATGTTTTCCGGCAAGCAAAAACAGCAGTTTTGTTTTTTGGTGAATAAATACAGGAATAATCGAGCACCAGGAATCTTAAGAAAAACGCATATAGAAAAAAATGATCACCACAGGATAGTAGCATAGTGAGCACGGAATAACTTCTCAAATGAATTGCAGCCTGACACGAATTCGAACGAATTCTCGTCAAGTTTTCGAATCGATCGATCGGAAGTTACGAAATGTCCAAAAATTTATAAAAATGTACCAACTGATAAAAACGAAAAGAAAAAAATAGTTTAAACTTTCCCAGTTGGTTAAATTCAGCTTTTAACACCGAAAATTCTTTCAGATCGAATTATGTTGGATGAGGATCCACTCTGCTGATGTCTTGCAATTACTGGTGGCCGTTGCATTGACGCGGTATTCGAGATCGGAACTTTCAGATATATTAGGGATAATGGATAATCGTTAGCAAGGGCATAACGACCATGGTGTGTTATGCTAATATGGGCCGTTGAATCGTACCCGAGTTGGTTATTAACGGAACAGACGACACCAGAACCCATTGACATTGTATATAGTGTACTGTATATAATTTATATACATGTAAATACGAAATGTATATATGTCACTGGCCCATAGGCCATCTACATATAAAATATACACAGACACACACACACACACACACACACACAAATATAGAGATTGTAGGCCGACAGTGATAGCACTCATTAGGCAAGTATACGTCTCCCTTGGTTTCGGTGGGAGAGCACAGCGTTCATTAGACATCGAGACAACCCTGGCATTAACGCCCCGGTCTCGGCTTACTAAATGGACAAGAACCACCAACATTGGCTCTGTCCACCCCATATGAAGGAGCAACTGTGTTGATTTCATCGAGAATATATATGTATCTCGAGCAAGATCGATGTGAGTCTCGTTCATCGAAGTAATCGTGTCGTTGGCAGTGATTAAGGGCATGTAACGGGATATGTCTTGAAGCTGTTTCGGAGGTACAGTCACATTCAAACGATGAAATCACTGGAGGACTAAAAAAATGACACTTTTGTTTTCTCTGTGAATGCGAAAGAAAAAAAAAACAACTAAACGTACACGTCTTTGCAAAAGCACCGATTGTGAAATGTAGTTGATTCTTGGGCTCAATTTGATGGAATCTCGCAACTAAGAAACAAGGCATTCAGTGCAATATGGAAAAGACTCGATCTTCGCATTTTGCTGAACGTATTCCTGAACGCCGAGGAAAAATATATGAAGAAAAGTCAAGCATGAACGGATGACGGAGTCACTTATACTCACTGTCGAGATCAGCGAGGATAGCTTCGCTCGCAACATCCAGACTTCTGGTAAGGCATCTGCGCATTTGGACGGTAGTACCGCTATGATAATCGCTTAGATCCTGTAAAGCCGTTTCTACAACGAGAGGGATTTTCTCGATCCCGGAGCTGCTTGCTTCGTTGCACACTAGAATGGCAACCATTCCGGCACTATGGACAAAATGGCAGTGAACAGAGGAGTGTCCACTTAGTACTAACGTGCTTAGAGATATCGTATCTTTGCTTAAACGTGATATATACAGCAGTGAGAGTGAGAGAAAGATCCGCGTATTAGCTTCGGCTTTGCTAGGCAAATTCGGGGTGTATGAAAGGAGGTCTGGTGATAATTCCGAGACTTGTAAGGAGAGAAGTAAAAGGAATAGGTGGACGAGAAGCCCGAACCTAACGATCATTTCTCCATTCTGTATTCAGCCCATTTATATGCACGTCTATGTACATATATTTATATACATAGAATCAGAGAAAACGTACCCAAGAATAAAGACCGAAACGGATAGAAGGAAGGCCAGGAATCCAGGATGCTGGGACGGCTTGTAATCCCCTCTGATCGGACGACAGGCGAGCCAGAGTTCCGTGCCAGGAATAACGCACGCCAGAATACAGCAAACGCCTACGAGAGCTACGAATCCGACCTCCATATGCAGAGACTGGAACATTTCAATGTATTATATCGTATACGTATATAAGTTGAATTCAGTATATGCATGATACTTCGAATAACCCAATTCAATCCTCGGTTATTTACAACTGGGTCTGCAGAAATGGTCAAACTCCATTATTTCATTATTGTGATTTTTGTAAAAATCAACAGTCTATTTTCGGTTTAGATTTTTTCTCTATAGTGAAGATTCGATTGTCCGAGGATTTCTGGATTTTGAGTAAAAAAATGCTCTATGGTCTCCGAAAGATTCATGTTGACACTTTCATTGTTTTTGCTCACCTCCGATATCAACTTGTATGCAGTTATACGATTTTCAACAACGTCCCTCATCAGATCTGAAACATTGATTTGTAATAAATTAAGAAAACGCTATGGGCACGAAATGATTGGCTAGTTATCGTTGTTTCGAAGTGTTCGCACCCGGTGGGACGTCGTGTGGTTGAATGGAGCTGAGAAAAGGCTGCAAAAAATCAAATACGAATAATCCTCTGTCCAAATGCAGAGCGGCCATTCTGTAGCGTTCGTCAGGTGGTGTTTTCGGGAAATCCAAAGTCGGTTTCGCGTTGTCCCAATTTTCAGGTATTCTCGGAGTCTTGAGATGCGACATGTTTGTTTCTCGAGTGTCCATCACAACAGTGGTAGGAATTTTTCCGTAAATGTCGCCGTAGCTTCCGTTTTCGTCGTTGTTTCTTTGCTCATAGTTGTTGCTACCGTCCTCATTGTTTTTCAAGTAATCGTCGGTTCCGATGTCGTCATCCCTTCCAATCTTATCGTTGTTCCCGAAGCGATCGTTGATCCTGAAGTCGTCGTAGACCACGATGTCATCATTCTCACCATCCAAAATACGATGAGCATTTGCTTCGTTGTCAAACGGTGGATGCAGAAACATCAATGGACTCTCCGTCGTTGTACAATTACAATGGGAGGTGGAAGATTCCGGCACGATGAGAAAGTCGAGTGGGTCTTGTTGATCGAGGGAAATCGCCTCCAACGAACCGACAATCAATACCAGAAGAATTCCTGCAACATTGAAATCGATCACGCGAAAAAGTGACTCTTTGGCATCGAAGGCGAATTGTCCAAGCTGCTGGGATCGTTTATAGACAAAAAGCTGGAGAAAGAGTGAAGGCAAACGCCAAAGTAGATGGAGGGACATCGAGGAAGACAACGATGAGAGAAAGAGACATTTCGTCAATTGCCGGAAACATCGATTCCCATATTGGGGCAAGAATTTAGTACAGGAATTGAAGAACCAGAAAAAAAAATTGGCACTCGTCAAGAAACTTCTGTTTTACGATTCACCGTGGCTAATATCAAACTACACTTCATATACAACGATTTGCACGTGCCTTGATTCATCGCCTTCATAGCTCATACACTCGATTTCATCCTCTTGAATAATTTTTCTATACGTATAATATAATTCTCTTGTTATCGCGCACTCCAACGTATTTCTACCGATCCATTATCAAGGATAATATCCTGTATGTAAAATATTGTGGTAAACTGTATTCTGTTTTATCTAATAACACGAAGGTAGGACGGCTGGCAGTTATGTTGAACCCCGCGACTCTGAACAGACTGTCATTCCAAGGGATTGTTGAGGCTTCGTTGGAAACCCCACAAACTCAAGTGTTGTCGAACCCTGCTCACTTTTTCTATACATATATGTATCTTCATTTATATAACTATATGTATTCGAAGGTAGAAACGACATTCTGTATAGTGGGTCTCTCGAGAACGAAGAAAAACGAACAACAAACACGTAAGTCAACTTCTCACCAATAGAAAGGCGTAAGTCATACGACCCGACGCTTCTATCGAGCTGGGTTGCGACCATTTCGCTATATAAGATGTACGTGTCGTCTACGATCAAGTATTCATGGCCGAATGGAGCAATCTTTGCCCCTGACCCCTTAATAGTGATTTGCGATTATTTTTTCGTCCCTTTTTTCAAAATTTTAGATCCTAGATTGTTCTTTTGTCGTTGCAACATTAGTCTCTGTAAAAGATTCGTGAATTCTGATGCGTTTCATGAAAAAGTGAGAACAATGTTACACAAAAGTTGCTGTTACAATCGAACGGTGTTAATGTCAAAAGTCCTGTTTGGGTTGGAACACCTCATATACGAAATTTCAAGACCGAGAACGAAACCTATTTGCTACTGAGATTCTTACGCGAGCAGAAAGACAGAGAGGGCGAGAGAGAGAGAGAGAGAGAGAAGAAAGGTATAGGGAGGTAGAATGGAGTAACTGGGTTACTCGACAGACTGGGGCAAACCGCAGTAGTGAGCTCGTTGTGCTCTTTCGTTTTTACTCTGATTTTTTTCAGAAGACTGAGAAGGCGCGTTAAGGGTCTTTCTTCCCCTCGATATACCTTTGAGGCGAGTGTTTCTAACATTACTAACATTTCACCAATGTGGTTAACTTACGGACCCTTACTTGAGTGATATTAAGACTGCTGACAACCCCTTAACGATCCTCAAAAATGTTCGTTATTTTTATTTATATATCCCTATATTTTTATGTGTAGTCTCTGCCCTGAGCTTTGGTGCTTCAAACATCCTTAACGCGGTAGTCTTTTGCCTGATATCTGATAACGTCTCAGAGCATGGCAACGACACGTTAAAAAGTTGATTCCACTTCGTCTCCCTCTCCTCTTATTTTTTCTCACTCATTCAATTTTTTGCTTTTTCTACTACGTTTTTCCTCTGTAAGTATTTTTGTTCTCCACGGTCGCCCCTCATCCATTGCATTGTTTGAATTACTTCCTACCAGCCAACCACAGTTTTTAGGCGCGATAATAAAATAAAATATTTGTTTTTCATTTTAAAAAATCTCTTTTTTTTGCAGTAAGATTGCTTCCACTGTTTAGAAACGAGAAACGATTAAGGAAAATAGTTGAAATAGTAGGAAAGCCCCAGTTGACTGGGGATCCCATGAGGATACCCGATTACGTTAACATGAATGATTTGTTTGTTTGGATGATTATAATCAAGTAATTCTGGCTCAAGTCTGATCGTTTTTTTACTTCTATAGCCCGGCTATATAATCTCTACTTTTTTCTTTCTTTTAGTACCAGCCGTCAGATAGTACGAAGCTTGCGAAAAGCTCAAGAGACACCCACAATATAAAAGTCCTGGAATTTCTCAGCTCGTTTCACGCTGCTCGGTTACAACATCGACAGAGTTCAAGAGCGACCGAGCGCAGACAAGGAATTCTCTCGTTCTCAATGCTTTTTCGAGTACGCCCTTTTCATGTCCAGAAGCAAAATAATCTTGCGCCTGGAATACTTTCTTCCGTACACGTATGTACCGTGAAATAAATGCAAGACTATTTCCTCTGTATCGAAAAAACTCTCGGGCAGTCGATCTAAGCGATCAAATTCTGAATTCGTGCTCAAAAGGATGTAAAAAGAAAAGGTAAGAAATGGATGAGGACGGCTTCAAGCAGGAGATGAGAAAATTTGAAAATTCAAATAAAAAACCACGAATAACGAAACATTTTTGAGAAGTTCTCATTGAAACTCTCGATTCGCTGCACCGAATATCCAACAAATGGAAGTCGTTAATAATTTTCGCTGGAAATGCGATTCACAATGGCTTCAGTTATCCTGACGATAAGATGTCGACGAAGGACCTTTTAGCCCAAGCCTACGGTTCTCGTCGTGACTGCCAACAGAAATGAGAGCGAACTTTTAAAGCCGAAGTGACGGATGGAAAGCGAAAATTGAAGTTGACTGTCGAGCGGTTTTCTTCGAGACTGTTTTCTTGACGACATTGCGAACGACAAGTTGTCTTCCCTCCACGTCTTCCGACCGAGGGCAACGTCTCGAACTTGCATCGAATGTGTCACATGCCCGAGTTGATAGGTCGGGCATACCCGGTGCCAATCCCGCCTTGACGCCTCTGGCTCAAACTTTGTTTTCTCTCCCTTTGGCTGGAGCTTCAAGGAGCTTAGTTAATTCTCAAAATGAACGAGCTCTAATTTTGATCGACACGTACTCACGGACTTGACGACTGTGAAAAGGTTTTCTATCTCGTCAACATGGTTCACTTATTGATTATAACGGCAGTCGCCTGCCGTTGATTTTGTCGTTAGTGACACATCGGTAAAGTTAATTTCATTTGAGGGATACCTAAATTCCGGAAATGAGCGTTAATTGCCTCAGCTTCGGTCGACCAATCAAGTCGTCGAGAAACCAATATAGTGGGATGCAATATTTCAGAATATGTATAACTTTATATCCATTATTTGGGTTAATATATATGGATATATTTATTCGTTACTAATAATTCAAATTTCAAAACTTTCGTGAATATCCTAGTGCTGCCGGTGTTCTCCTCGGGGTGAGTGGAAATGAGATCTGAGTATTCGGATATAACGTCCGTTCGCAAAGTCTTAAATTAATTAACAGTGCCGAGATTCTAGAGTTTCGCACGATACAGTCTCACATAAATATACTAAGGAGAAGTTACGTGTAATTTACATTGACTTTGGGAGTCTTGTTAATGTCAGGGCGTTGTGCAAGGGATTTTAAAAACTTTTTTTTCCCCAAAAAGTTACTTAATTAATTCGTTTCGATAATCATTTTGAATACCAAAGATCCCCAGGGGAAAGCCAACCCAGCTGGATAAGAATCTACTTTTCAGGCTTTGTTTTTATTCGAGAATGTAGTGAATCAATTAATTGTGTATTTAGTAATATAGTGTAAAGGATTTATGGTATTTAATGATTTATGAGCAAATACGTGCTCGCATATAATCAGATTAGCTTTCGAATTGCACACGAATATGGTTGATGGCTCATGGAGCCACTTTGTGAGCCATGTAAACTGATCGAAATTGCCATAAAAGCCGTAAACTATAGTTCACCACAATCGCATACAGATATATAGCTTTTGAGAGGTCCGTTTGGGCTTTACAGCTTCCTCACTTGTTGTTGTTCCATCACACCATTCCTCCCTCTTTCTCTCTCTCTCTCTCTCTCTTCATTTGATATATACGTGTTACTCTATATCGTCACGTGAATCATTGATGCAAACGAGGCTTTGCAGGACTCGATCAGCATATTCGTATCCAATGTATCGGAGTCAGCTTATCGGTGTAGATAGAGAGGTGAGAGTTTCCCAAGGGCTGCCGATTATTCCGATCATATAGTTGATCCCATAACTTTATACCATGGAGTCTGGCGAAACAAGCATCGAGCATGAAGCACTAGATCTTGAAGTTATCGATTTTAAAAAATATCTCGACACCTTGATCGTCAAATTCCGAGGAGAAAAAGTTACAGCCCAAGTCTTTTGAATTATAGTTTTTCGAAAGACATTCTTTAATTTTTAGAAAAATACTCTTGGATTTTTTGGCGTGGATTGAGTTCGTGAGGAAATTGCCATCGAGATATTTTCGCTGGTTTCGTATAAAACAAATTCTATCCGTTAATTGGTTGCAATTGCGTCTGATTGGCAATGATTATAATCAATTAATACCGCATCAACGGTGCAGACTGTCGAGATCCTTTCATTCCGTACCTTGGGAATAGCCGGTATATGATAATATGAGATCCATCTCCTTGTATTACGATATATTCCATAAAATATAGACATAACACGAATGTCAATTGAGCCACGATAGATTGTGAATGCCGGGGAATGTTGGTGGTAGCTCGAAATGTGCCCTTCTTCGAGAATGCTGCGATAACATTCCTGACGATGTAACCCGGAAACATTAAGTTGGTTTCATTGGAGCAGCCTTTATTATTGGCTTCGATAACTGGCGTTCCAGTCCCCCAGGGACTCGATATATCTACATAATCGAGAAGTCAATAAATATCCCAAAAATGGCGTGTATACAGTCGACTTTTGCCTCCTCGTTACTGGTGTGCTTGCAGGCTTACAAAAAGATTCTCTTGATATAATAAATTTCGCACGTTTTCGTATAAAAACAACTTTGATTTGAGGAAAATTATTTCTTCGAGACTTTCAAGGCAAATATGTGTTTCTAATCATCAAAAACCATTCTCGCTCGATATCTTTGTTGTTGCAGGACTTTTCAGGACTCAAAACCATGATATTTTCATTTTAATTGTCTTTGTAAACACCATACGATAAATGAGGAATAGCACGTGGGTGAGAAAATGTCGGGAACGAGGATAAAGCTAATTAACACCATTTGAGATTCAGAAAATTCTTTGGTTCGTAATTTAGTTAATTGGCCAAGTGCCGAAACCTGGAAGGAATGAAACTTTTCGCAAAGATTGTACGCACAAAAGCTCCTCGAAGCCATTCGCATGTAAGTCGAATTTATTGGAAAAGTATTGAGAGTGTGATCGTGTACGGACCGCTGCGAAAAAGAGGCTATGAATTTTAAGCTCTCCCATATAAGGCTATCAAAAAAGAGCATCCACATTTTTTCCTCAGCTTTCTCTTTTTTTCTTTCCCCTGAGTCAAGAATACGCATTATGGTGTAAGTAGTTGTGGCATGGAATGGCCGGACGTGGAGGCGCCCTTGAGGGAGGATCGCACGATTCGCGCGAATCCGCGCTGTGCCAGTTTCTCTTTTTCTCTATATATACGTACATACATATTTTCATATGTCTACAGATATATATTTTTCTATACACTTATAAAGCCGCGGGGTAAATTTTGGCTTTCGGACTCTCACCCGCGCGGTTTTCCTGTGTGTAGCACCACAAGCTTTCGGGCCAACGCGATGCTTTCGGGAGATGTTGGTATGGGCGCCGTAGTGGAGAAGAGAGAGAGTCAGTGCGTCGTCAGCCTCCGCAACGTCAACGACGCCAACCACTCGGTTGCGCGGTGCAGCGGCACACGCTCGAGAAAAGTTTCTCGTTACGGCGCGGGTTATTCCAAAATCAACCTTTTCCCATTCCTCCAAAAAATCACGCGATTTATAATTCCGAAATAAGGTTCAAAAAATAAAAATAAATCATTTAAAAAATTAAGCGTCACCAGAATGATTTTCGTCAGGTGAAATTGACTGGTAATGAAAGGCGATCGAAATCTAAAATTAATTCAAAATTGCACTGAGCAAAATTGCATACGAAATCAATGGATCTCGATATTTTCTTTTGAAATCATCGATTCTGTAGTGACATTTATTGATTCAATCAAATTGAACGTCAAGCACAGACTTGGATCGTAGTTTATCCGATTTCTGACGTCGATCGTGAACTCTTGTTCGCTGTGATCTTCAACCTTAAAATTTAACACCAAATAGATAAAAAAAAAACGATATTATGATGTGCATATATCGATCCAATAATTTGATCCGAAGTTTCATCGAATTTAATCGTTTTTACATCGCCGTCATCAAGTACGATTGGAAGAATCTTGATAAAGTTATAATTTTAACTTCTGGCACGAATAATTGAAGTTTTATCGGTCTTCCGGGGATCGTTCACGATTCGATCGTGCAAATGATTTTCTCAACAAAGGATCGCTCAACGACGTCGTTGCTGTAGATGTGCACTTTTTTCGATTAAATCTGACAGTTTCTCTTGTTCTTTTTTCTACTTCAATTCGATATACGGGAATTCAGCATTACGACACGTTTTCTGTATCAATGACCCTTTGTGTACAAATAGCATCGATATTTATTCCCCAGACAGCTTAACACGGTACGACTCACGCGTATACGTATATATTTCAAACTATATATCGTTTCACCCTGCAGGTACTTCGTTAAAAGTTTCTATCCACTTCGCAACGCGAAACTTTGTTTTCTGCATGCCTTGGCTCGTACGGGCTATACAAATATAAATTTTTAAACACGAAAACGTGCAATATCAAAAAACTTCAAAGTTATCGATCAAAAGTCTGTTGTAATCAAATTGCCCAGAAAAATCCGGTGCGTCGAAAATAAATTATTAAAACCAATTTCACCTGTGGAAAAATAAAAAATTCCGATTTCTCAAGCTTCATTTATTTCTCAACTCCTGGTGAAAATCAGCCAATCCTTAATTTTCCGAATAAAATACTGTGCTCTTGTTGTTTTCATTTGTTTTTTTAATTTTCGTTGTTGTCGCCAGTTACTATCGTACATCGTTCGTGACAACGATAAAGCTGTGGAGTTGATAATGGAAAATTAATGCAGACGAAGAACGATCGAAAAATACGAATAAAATGAGAAACTATGAATACGACACAGGTTCAGTGATGCTGTATGGAATATTCGTAAGGTCTGTATTTCACTAGATATTCATTCACTGTAAAAATATAGTTAGAATGTACATATTAAATTTATTGATCTGTTTTCCAGTTCGTCGAAGACGTGTACACTTTTTATAGGATTGAATCGAAACAAAAAAAAAGGTTTTTAATTAAGCACGCACGAAGCCCTATTGCCCCGAAAAATAAACATTCATTTTTTTCGTTTAAAATTGTTTTTTTTTTTTTTTTTAATGAATTTTACATCCGAATATTTTTTCTATCAGTTTAAAAAAAAATGCGATTTATATCAACAATTTGAACCCTATTCGGATGCGAGGTTGAATTTAATTCCAGTGAAAATAATAATTGCGACAAAAACCTATCGTCCTTATTTCGACATGTAAATGCGGTGTAGTGATATTCATCGTCCAACGATTCGTCGTATTTTTGATCCCAAATTTGTCATCGCGTGTATCGCTATGCACTCGACTTTATCCAACTATTATACACATCGTGTATCTTTCGATAACGAAGCGTATACTCAATATTTCATTCAAACGAATTCGTGGATGATGAAAATTCAATGAGGATACACACACAGACGCTTATCCTCGCACACATTTGGTGAGCAAATGCCCAGGTAAATAAATGCGTGAACAGACGAACACTTCCTGTTATATCGTCAACGATGTCGGTGACGGAGCTCGACGATAATTGAGCGTGTATTTCGCTCCCGTGCAATATAAAAATTTTATAGGCAACTAAACAACGTTTTAAATACTTTTAATTCGTGAACTTCCAAGAGGACTCTCCCAGCGAAACTCCCATAAAAATTTCACGAAATATGACATCCAGTAAAAATGGTTCGTGATTTTTAACGAAAAAGTTATTTTGAAATGATTGTTTTATCAGTTGATCGTGAGCTGGTAGTAATTATTAATGTAATTTTGTAATGGGAACCGTTGGGATGAATATTCAGGTATTAATCAATATTTAAATCCCTCGTAAATATATAGTGATGGGTTCGCGGGGAATCCACTGTATTGTTTGGCTTCAATGCGAATTGTTTGAATGTCAGTTTCATAGCAAGCGATTTAATTTATTTGCTCGTACCATCGACTGGAAGGCCAACGTTTCAGAGACCAATAAATTTTTGACTTTGTCAGGTTTTCCATATTTGAATACGTTGGTTTTTTTCGATAATTAAGTTCTTGCTGTCTTTTCGAAATTAAAATTTTAATACTCCAGAAATAATAGCAATGAAATTTTATTTATTAACCCGTTGTTTGAAGCGCTTGATGAAAAATTTACGAACTCGATAAATTGATGTAATATTCGTTGCAATGTCTTTAAAATTCTGTCGCGATCGCGTGATGATTCGAACGGTAAGATGGTGGAACTTTCGTGTTTTGTAGAGGTCCCGACGGCTCTCGTCGGCAGAGGCTCGTTCGCGAATAATGATGCTCAGAAAGATCTTCTGTTCTTGGCGAAATCATGTGGGGGAAAGAGGGTGGTTGGTGAAGGCTGAACGACTCATTTCTCGAGTGTCTCGCCTTCGTGGAACGACGCAAAGAAAGAATTCACAATGTCGGAGTACGGTGTTAAATGCTCATGTGGTGTGATAAAAACAAGCACGACCGCACCAGACTCTGTTAGCATATTAAAGACCAGACAGGAAATGTTTCGTTGATAACGGTGACACATGCACTGGAGATTACGTGAGCGAATTAAAAGGGAATCTTCGCATGTTAATAGGCGATTTCTTTCACGCTTGCACACATCGTTGCTGAACACTTGATGGCTTCAAGTAAAGAGACAATCTACTTGGAACAAGAATTGTTAGCTGAATTTCGCAAATGAGGCGCGAGAAAAAATAGAGCCCCAATTTATTCCAACGTTTGAACCACGAATCACTTGTTTTTCGACTGTGAAACACGAATGAGTTGTGCTTTCTCAATTTTTGAAAAGCCAGAGTCTTTTTCTGTATTCAGCTTGAAATGAAAACAAAAAAAAATTGCTTGGGATTTATTTTGACCGAAATTTTATGAGGCGGGCTTAACGTTAATTAGGCAATTACTGTGGAATGGTTAATTATGTGGACTTTGGGTGTACACACATCAGCAAATTCACTACGAAACTTCATCATCACCAAACATGGAAAGCGGAAGTTAGAACGGTCTCTCTTGGTACTTTACCGGGATACCTTTCCGGTCTTCGTATGGTGAAATCTCTTGGTTGCCATCTGTCTTTCTCTTCGTCTCTCGCTCACTTTATCAGCATATTCCGGTTGAACTCGATGGCGAGTCATCTGGCCGGGATTCCGGGGGTTGTAGATTCACCAAATGTAACGTTTCCTGTCTAGAAATATACATATGTGAAAATCGATTGCTAATAAACAAAAGGGCGTACTCGAGTTGGATTCAACTTGCGATCACTTGTGAACTGAGCTTTCCTGCCAACGAATTATCGCGGCTCCGTCAAATCGAGGGTCGTTTGCCTGTTTGCTGTGAATCCACAAAGACTGCAGATGACTTTTCAGTCCAAAGGGACACAGACGGATGTCAAGAATTTAGTCCCTTGTGTGACTGCGTTCATGCATCCTGCGGAATCCTCGTAGCGGACTTCCCCAGGAAAATTCAATTGGACTCTTCGTCGCGCACATAGCAATCTCGGCTCATCTGTGAGTGACCTTACACTTCGAATGATCGATCGTATGTTATTTATTTCGAAAATCCGGCCATTTTCCGTTCCGGTATTCAATTGACGGAGCTTCGTTTTTTCTTTATTCAAAAACAAAAATAAATTTATCGGAAATCAGCATGAAAATCTCGATCAGTGAGTCAACGCAGAGTACGGTTGATCAAGAGCAAAGTAAAAAATTGATCATTCTGTCCAATTGCAAAACTTGATTAGTGGAATTTTCGAAAGTACGTGGCGGTTTATTTTGTGGTTAGGAGAAAAAACCTAAAAATCAGTGCTAATCAAGAGACTCCGGGTTTTGAAGTGGGCAAGTGACGTGAAATGCCTCATATATTTTTATATACACAGTTTCATATCTCATCGAGATATTTATAAAAAAATGTAGAGCTTCAAGGAGCGTCTAAGTGGCTTTTCTCAAGACACCAAGCGTAGTGACGATGTTGAGTAAAACTCCACTCCGCCCGGTTTAAACGTCATTAAGGCACTTTTGCTGGAGCCCGGAGCTGAGATACGATTAATTTTTTATCCTCGACAAGGTAGTTGGCTCCTGCGATGTTTATGTGCCGAGTTTTTTTTTGTATAAGCAAGAAGGGCTTAATTCGTCTCTTTAATGAAGTTATTTCAGCCTCTCTGACTTTAAATACCCATTTAGTTCTCCATAGTTGTGTCCTGTCAGGCAAATAGCAGAGACGGATCGCAAGCTATATAAATAAGTGAACCATGCATACATTTTCAGATTTCAGAGGAAAATTGAGCTGTACAGAAAAGGAATGAATTACGTAGCTACGTCGAGGGTGTCGACGAGTTTTCCTCTTGCAGGATGAAAAGGATATTTTGCAAACAATTTAATTCCAGACTAAAGAAACTTCATACTTTTGTTTATAAAACTGTAAAACGGTTCATGGTTCATGAGAAACTCCATGAGAAAGTTCATTAAAGAATCACTTTTCAAATTTACGACAGAAAGTTGACGGAATAATTCTTAAATATGAGAATCATCGCTTTCATGGGGTAAATATCGAGAAGCTTTCGTTTTTTTCAATTCCAAATATACCCACGAGCGTTTAAGGAATAATTATCAGACTAAATGATTATTATCATAAAATTGATCGTATAGAAAAATTATATTTGAGTTCGTGGGGTAGTATTAGAGATGTATATAAAATTTTTAGGAGTATATCTGTAAAAGGGATATGCAGTGGTATGTGTAAACGGTTTGAGCAGTGGCGGATCGTAAAGATCGTAAAAATACGATACCGGTGTAAAAAATCCATAAAATTCTGTTCCCGTTCAAGATTCTTTTTCCGTGTGTTGTCTTTTATAGAAACTCCTCCATATATATATTCCATTATCGATAGTAAATTGTAGAAATATTTCATGAAATCGTGTAAGTATTTAAAATTTTTTTTTTTAATTTCGATTTTCGAGGCTCTTTATGGTCAGAATTGCCAGAGTGATTGATTACGAGGTTGTAGCATCCATATCGTGACTCTAAAAGTTGTAGTACCATGATTGCACGCGATGAGAACTTAACTCGTTCGTCTCCATCGGCTAAGAGACTTCATACATATAGTAAAATCCATTATGGATCTTGGACAAACGTCTTGTGAAAAGTTTACTGCTCTCCTGGGAAGCGAAACGTGAATACACGTTCAGGAAGATCCTTATCCCTTTTTTATGTAGCACAGGTGCACAATAATTACGACCTGTGAAATATTTACGAATAATGGAATTACAGTGAGGTCATGACGGTCTGGATGGGCGGGGAGATGGTTAAAGTTGGTAAATTTACGATCTGTTCCGCAGGAACGATCGTTCGATCGAGCCAAGAATAATGGGTCTTGACCTTTGTGCTTGGCACAATTCATCTCTAGCCACATTGACGGATCCTTAAATATTTGATGGCGCTTTAAAAAACGTCTTTCAAACCGTCCATTGAAATAATTTTGCATTCTCTTTATTCCGTTTTGATTTGATCGTTTCTTTTATCTTCCGCAGTCGATTTTTTTTGTAGAAAAATTCAGGATGGAGTCGTTTTGCTTTATTTTTACGACTCAGCTTCATTCGCAATGGAGTTTTTCCACATTAATTTTCTATTAATTGGAAAACTGAGAAATTCCACGATAATTTGATGAAATAAAACTAAAGCGGTGCTTTCAATATTTTTCATCCATTGATCTATAAAATGGTCAGACAAATGTGACTTGTAAATTTTTAGCCTTTAACTCTAATCTTCCTATTAAAGTAGAACATGCAATCGTCCTTGTTTGTTTTTTTTCTAGGGGTTGAACTTATTTTTTCGCTGACTGAGCCACGTTCGAATATCTGTAGGAAACTTTTGATGATAAAAAAGCTGGCCTTCGGTTGAATTGCCTATTTACCCAAGCGTGTAAGACGAGATAGACGATCGATAAGGCTCGTTTACAACATGGAGATTATTCGCATGAAGACCTTGCCAGCGGTGCAGATTTCTCGTGACAATGCCGCGCACACCTTTCGACATCATCCCCATTTTCCACAACCCTTTCTCTTCTTCCCACACATGAGACACGAAACATCGCGCTGGTATACATAATTTTCACGAACTTGGCACTCTACCAAAAACATTGAAAAATAAAAGCCCTGACCTTCTTCATCGACTGGTTTTCGTATACAGTTGAAATACTTGAAATACGTTATCCCACCCATGTCACGGTTCCTCCAAGTTTATACAACTGTTTTTCCCAAGCATTTCAGGGTCTTCGCTGAGGAGAGATACTCATGAATTCGAAAAAGAATCAATCGATTTATTTCGTTGCACTAAATTCTCTGTATCCATATAAAATGAGTTCAGCCCCGAAGTGCGATGATACTCAAGACTGCATTTTTTCTATTTCACTTCTCAACGTGCAATCAAGTTTTTACAGTTCCGCGTAAATTCATCAAAATGCATCTCAGGTGCATTAGACAAATTCGCGAGTGTAAATGCACGACACATCTGAGGGCGTAAATAAAAGCTCGTTGGGTGAAAATGCTACATCCCAGCAACCGCGAGAACACAGCTGAGCTACCCTCGTGCTAAGTTCTATTCGGTAGACTTACGGATGTTCGTGTTCTCTTGAGCAATCTCGGCACGTTCATCTCCGAGAGGCTCTTTCCTTTTGGTTGTACTATACGGTGAGAACACGCGATTCAGATGTCTTTTCTACGATTTTGATCGTACTCTATACGGCTGTGAACTTTATTCGAAAATTTCTTAACGCATGCAAAGGAAATCAATAGACCGAAAGAAAAAGTGAGCGTTTTACGAGGGTGCCTCGGGCCATGTGAAATAATATTTTTCGCAACGGTTACGAGTTCTCGTAGATTTATAATCTTGGATCTTCTAAGAATTTTGCAAAGAAAACAAAAATTGCCAGTTTTGTTATCTGTGACCCCAAGAATGACGAAAAATGGACGATTATTTGAAAAAAAAAAACGTTTTTTACAAACAAAACAATAGAAAAACAGGTTTTATCGTCTCTTTGAAATACGCGATTCTATACAACGTGAAGATGAAAGAAAATAAACGAGAATCTTTTGCGGTTGAGTATATACCTAGAAAGAATAAGGTGGCGGTCGTTGTTTGGTGTCTCTTTGATATATACACCGTTCATCACAATGCGTTTCTTACATAGCCGCTTAAAAGAAATCCTTTATAGCGAGGTGGAGTCTAAGAGGTTGCAACACTAGCAAAGGAAAAGCTGGCGGAAGACGCAAAAAAGTAGCCAGAATGGAAACGAGAAAGAGAAAGAGAGAGAAAGCGAAAGTTTGGATGGCTGCTGGTTCGATGGACAAAACGGAAGACACTACGTGACTTTGTACGAGATCGTAGAGTCGCGATTGCGGAAAATTTACCAAGAAAGCAATAATGTCGTCTAGAACCATGAAGACGAAGAGCACCCTGTAACCTTGTAAACCTTGCACCCAATCTACGTACGTGCGATTAAGTCTCTGCCAATCAATCGGTCATGACTTAATCGGGGCTCTTTCGTTAGCAGTTTTTTTCAGCAGTTGAAAAATTGTTTGCTCGAAGTTGGCTGGAAAAAGGAATTGAAAAGTGTTCGATGTAGGCGCGGGACCAATATTTCTCTTGGCGCGTAAAAAGAGAAGCGATAGTAATGAATGAGGCGACCGCAAGATAAATTGACGTCGGTGGCCATCGCGGAGAACTCTCGTTAGTCAAATAAAGGAAAATCTCAGATAGATGGTGGATTTTCACCTTCTGCCTCTTGTCCGTTCTCCGTCTCCTTCTTTCTGTCTTCCGCCGATGTCTTCAAGCTTTTTCTTACGACCTCTCAATTGAATGAATGTTCTACAGATATATAGCATTTGAATGCATAATACGAAGATTTATTGGAACCCTTCGTTCCCTCCAATGTCTGTAAATTTTTAATTGTTGACCTAGTGACCCTTTTCGTGGGAGAAGGTCGATGGACCTGGCCTTTTCCAATATTAAGGTAGATCGTCCAGTAGTCAGCCTTAACGTTGCAAGATGAGGGAACAGGATTTCTGATTTGAAGATATTTTTCTGGGATTATGATAATCGATTGTATTTTGATCGAATATCAATTTCTAACTTGTCCCAATAACTGCGGTAATTATGTTTTTACTCCTATAACCGATCCATGGATCGATACAAAGAATTAGTTTCGTGTGATTCAGCAAATCGACAGACTTCCTGTCGACTTGGCTTTTTCATTCGTTATCACCTTTTGTTTACATTTGACACATCTAGAGCAGTGAAGGAATTTTTACGTGATATGGGGACTGTTCGTTTACATACCCATAGGAATGATATTTATTTCTCAGTGAAACTGAGGCGTACATTCAGACTCGTCGGTCGAGTTTTCTTTCCACTCGAGCGAAATACGATGATTGTATTTCACCGCATTTTAGCTCTGTCTCCAGTAATCAGGTTGTGGCTACCAGGAACCAAACATCGGCTGCGCCCCGTTACAGATTTTATCAAGCACAGGTGGTTGGTTCGTTGCTTTTTCGGATTTATTCATTATCGGACTTTTCTCGATTTGTCTATGTTCTCGGTCGCACGTTTTCCTCCTGTTCCTGTCAATCCAGACACTCGTGAATCGTTCTCACACTTTTTCGACCAAACGTTATCATTCCATTGGATTTATTTTTTTGGCATTTTGGGAGAACATTTTGTACTCGAGGAAATAAAAAAAATCGACATATTCGGGATACTCGTTATTTTCAAACCTTTTGTGCAAAACTTATGTTTTTCATTTTTCTAATCAACAAATATTCGACAAACGTTTTAATTATGAAATTTGTTATCAACAAACGAATGCGCTTCGATTGAGCTCCGAAAAATTGAGGGATCTTGTCAAAAACAAAACGGCCAACTTCCCAATAGACAAATATCCAAGAACCGTTTTGATCATGGCAAATCCCCTTTACGGGGAAAAAATCCGGACAAGTTGCGGCATCAATCGGGATGGTTTATGGCACAATCGATGATGACCAACGTAATTAGTCCCCAGTCCGATTCTCAGATCATGACATTACTCCTGGGCTCCGTGATCGAAAAAACTGTCTAAACCCACCACACCGAGTTTGCTTTATTCAAAGATAATATACTCGAGTAAGTCTCGGGCCAGCAGACGACAGAGCCGTCAAATGTATTTGTCCCGAGACTCTACAGAGTCTCTAGATAATGGGGTTTTGATTTTCGTTTACTCTTCAATTTTGTACGGTTTTTCATTCATTCCTTTAGGAAGCTCTTTTCTGAAATTCGGTAATTAAATCGGAACTTTACGTGCGAACAACCTTTGTGGTTCACTGTTCGGTATTATCGTAAGGCTTTCACTTTTGTTTTGAAAAATTTAATGAACACCGACTAATTTCGGCTTATTCGAATCTTTTTAGAAAGCTTTCTAATCGCAAATATTAGTTCTCTAAAAAATCTTTGACAGCAGTGGTGTAGAGAAAAGAGCAGTGTCGAAAACAAAAGCAAAACGGCACGAGAACGTGAGCAAAGGATTTCCCTCTCGTTTGTTTGCTTTCAAAAACCGTGCGGTTCTCGCGAAACGCCAGAACCATTCCTTTTCCAGCCACACCTTCTTTTCACCTCATACCACTTTTCTACAACCTTCGCTTCTTTACTTTTTTCCTTTTCTGCCATGTTTTTATTACCTTGAAATTCGGTATTTATCACTCTGGAAATATACACATTACGAATGTAATGTAATGCGTTAAGAAGAATTCAATGGCTTTTCAGGCAATGCCGAAGATATACAAGGGCAAAAATAATTTCCATTGGTGTTTATGTACCGAGCAAGTACTCCGTCTTCACACAATCTAACAGAGTTTTGTGCCACATGATCTTTATGTTTATTACTGGAACAAGAAAATAAGGAGAGAAATAACTGAAAACTACGAAATGCGAAGGGGCAGGCAGATTTGTTATGGAATGCTTTCTACAAATACCAGGAGCTACTTGCGTTTATACATATCGAGGAAAGAGTACACAAGCTCTTTCCTGAATCTTGAATTCACGAAATTTAGTTATATATTTTCTGGCGCGCTGTTGAACGCGCGAAGAGAAGTTACCGTTCACTTTTTCGTTCGCCGTGTTGAAAATTTCCCTCAGACAACGCTCATGTATATACGTTTCTGCATCATTCTCGAATCCTCTTGCAGAGTGGTTCGATGTCTATATGCGCACGCGGCTCTTTGAATATTCACGAGGGAAAATAAGAGAACGAATGGGAGGGAAAGCGACAGAGAGACAGTTTTGACTTCGGGGTTCGTTGTAGTTGTGAAACTCTTTTTCGCAGCCGCCGCACCTGATAATGGGCGATGATGGGGAACTGAGTGATCGTTGCTAATCGCTGGAACCTCGTAACGTAATTTTCTGTCGACGATTCGTCGTCATGGAGATTTCGAAGAAAGTTTCACTGTGGCGAATATCATCTCCGAACATTGCCGCATCGTATTTTTTTCTGCATCTGTTATGAAGTTTCCGGGAGTCAAATTTCGTGGGTCAATTCGACAACAACATTTTTTTTTTGGTAAACTTGTGTATGGGGCCCGTTTGTATGGGTTTTCTATGAACGAAGAGGCAAGTATATAGTAAAGACACAATTGATGATACTCCGAAGTGAATGGCTTATAAAGGAAGAGGCGGGGAGGAAAGAAATGGAGAAAAGTTGGACGATAAGCCTTTTCAAAGTACCCAATGACTAAGCTCTTTTGTGTAGCTTTACTTGGCAGTTAAAATGCTTCGAAGTTTTTTCAATATTTCTTTTTTCTTTTACACTTTGCCTCCTGTTTGCTCTTATTTTTTATTACGGCTTTTTGTTTTGAGCTTTTATTCATCTATTACCGCATCTGGTGGGCGTTCCTTCTTAGCTCGCTCACAGAAAGGAGAAAAAAGTTTCGTTCCTGTGGTCGATTGCACATTTATATTTATATATACAGAGACACACGGACTCGCGAGTTTCAACGAACTTGTACGCACACAAAATGTTTTTCAGTGCCATTGCGGGGGTGACTTTTCCGCTATGTTTCGCTTTTTTTATTTTTTTTTTTTTTTATTATTCCTTCCACCCCCGAATCTTCTTGGTTGTATATGTCCTTTCTATCCCATGGATTTTCCACACATCGATACACTCTTGAACCTCCAGCCTTTATTTCCATCGTCTAAGAACTTTGCTTGTTTGTTCAACGTCTGGGCCATTGCGACATAAATTTCTATCGCGAAAGCGTGCACCGACAGAAAAGGACAGAATAGAGGTTTGGTTATGCGGAACAAAGTACATGAACCCGGAGAAAAGACGAAGACAGAGGACACGCACCAACCCTTTCACCAAATATTTTCCCAAGCGAGATAAAACGTATACACAAAATTCCCATGCACAAAATACATAGACAAGTAATAAAGTATATATGTTTTGATGCCGTACATGGAGACCGAAGCAGCATCAGAAAAAGTTCAATATCCGTTTTACAAACTCGGTCGGATCGTCCATTCTTAACTCACGTACAACATTGAACGGATACATTTATCTTAATGCTGCTATTCCTCCGAGATGCTCCTTGCCTCGTGTTTCCATTTAACAGAAAGCGAAGGTTACGAAACTAGGAGACGATAATCGTACGAGAAAAATGTCCAGATTGATTGTCGTGTTATCAATAAATTCAACAGAATTTTATTCAATCGACTACAGACCCAAAAAATATTTTTCGATTCGTCGAATATTAATTCGTCTGCATTTTCGTTATATCGAAATCGTCAGTTCGTTTCGTGTCAAGAATGAATTTCGAATTTTTATCTCAACAGACCGCCAACGTTTTAAACAGCGTCAGAGCGATGCAAGATTTTTTTTTTTTTATGCCTGATAAAAAAAAAGCACTGGTGATACTGTTCATGGGGTGAATGGGAGGTTTTGTCGATGGTCTCATCATGCAACGAACGTAACGAGTATACGCGGAAGGCTTTTTTTCGTGTCACATCTCTCTGTATCTTTCTGCTTTCCTCAATGAGGAATATAGGGACATTTACCTGAGAGTGGTGTGCTTAAGTTTGCGTAACTCTCGGGGGAACGCTTTATCTCGTGTGGCTTAAATACTGCGGAGCTTTTGTGTGCGGGATGAGTTAAAAGATAGCGAAAAGAGGAAGAGAGTCCATTTATGAAAGAGAAAGGGAGAGAGCGCACTTTCAAAGTGTACCTTCGGTTCACCGCTGAGGTAAACACCTGCTGTTCCTGTTCACCAAACGAACCTGCTACGCTAAATTGAACCCACAGGCTGTATAACGTTCTTGTTATGGATGTCACTCTTTCCGCTTCGTCGTTCACTGTTCCGGAATTTCAATGTAAAAGTGCTTCCAGTTTTGCTTGAATTTTGAAGCGAGTCAACTCTGCATCATTGCAATGTACAACGCGCTGTGTTTCTCTTGGAATTTGGGAGAACGCAGCAGGTATCAAAAATGTGAGTCATTGATCGAACCATTTTTTATGGTTTTTGGAGTGAACGGACTATCGTTGACGTATCAATATTTTAATCCAGGGGAATTATTATGTGAAAATATGTTTTTAATGTAAAAATTATTGGATTTGAACTTTGGGACGCTATGGAATGAAAAGCGAAGATTGTTGAAATTCTTTTTTTAGTTATGATTTGTTTTTCGTCAGTTTCCATGTCAATAGTCACGTTTTTTTTGTTCTCCTTCTTCAGAATGCCTGAGGGGTGAATGGTGGGTCGTTTCTCGCCTTTTCAATGGCTCCTTGGACTTGGCCTTTCAGACCTTCCGTCGGCATTCTCTGTTTTTCGATGGTATGTATAAATGTAATCGACTGGATCGTAAGTTTGCCAAAGGGTGAGTGTGTCGAGAGGATCATCGATGAAGTAGACAAAAAAGCCATGTTATCGGATTTGTTGATCCAGGACAAAATCGAGTGGAAAAGAATGGAAGTCCTTGCACGTGTCTCAACTTTTACGACGGCGGTTAATTCTCGAGTGGGTTGTGAGATCAACGTCGTTTTGTTAGTAGTTGTGGACGTCGTAAGAGCTCCTGTCTACGTCGACAGAGTCTCCAGTATTTTCTGATTTATTCCAGCAACACCAACTCCGAACGAAAATAAACAGAGACCTAAAAGACAGTCGCTCATATAAACGATAATGAAGCGACTGCATCATTATTTAAATCCATTAACACGTCACAACGAGAATCTGCAAAGTCTGGATTGGAATAATTTTCGGTTTTCACTATTTTTTTAATGAAATTTCATACCATAAAACAAATGCGTGAGAAAAGCTTGAAAATACCATGAAAATGTGCTCGTGCTCTACATAACGTTGGAAAAAAAAAAGATGACGAGGTTCATTTGACTCTTTTTCAATCCTTCGCACACAGTCTTCGGAAAGCTGTATTGAGCGCGCAGAGTTTCTTCGTCACTGCTACACGTATCTCGTATTCCTACGAGCAAAAGGACGCAACTCGGTTAATTTTTCTGTCGTGCATCGTACGAATTACACCTTTTGTTCGCGAGCCACATGGTTATGGATACATATCTGGAACATATGTTGGCGCTACTACATTTATCTGTCAGATATGGAACCGAGAGTTCAACGTGACGAGCCTATCACATCTCTTCGTCGTCTTCATCGTGGTATCCCTTAGCTCTTAGCCCAGTTCCACATTTTCCCTCCTTTGGCTCCCTCCATCAAGGGCGATAAAAGTGTTTCATCGCGACGACATTCGCCTCAACCTCGTGCATATACTCATCACGTGCTCGACTCTTCTCTCTCAACCTCTTTTCATCACTATATATCCGTGTGTAACGTGCACGTCGTACACCATCATCGGCCGGCCTGTACTAAGAAGAGATGTTGCTAACTGATACGGTCTCTCTTTCTGTAATCACCTCATCGTGAGGGTGCGCGAGCACGTGACGCGAGTTATATTACCGGCTTCCTTCACACTCTTTCCTTCCCTTTTCTACCATTTCGATCCTTTCACAATTTCGATCGAATGCTCCCTCCGAATTATTTGCCAACCCGCATTGACAAGAGTTCGACACAGTAATACTTGCGTGTGCGTATCATTCATTTCGTCTGATTATGGGAGCGGATTTAAAAAGATGAAAAAATTTGTTGCAGGGATAAAAAATCAGGCGAAAAGCTTTTATATGAGTTCTTTTATTCTCGTGCATTATTTCTCTTCTTTTCACATTCGTTCGTTTGGTCCATTTACTTATTTATTTGAAGTTGCTTCCGAGAAAGGCAAAAATGTAATAAAATTTGTGCGATTCTCTTTAACCGCTGTTCGAAATCGCGATCGCGGTTTGCACGGCAATAATCTTCAGGTTTAGTTCCGGGTTCAATATTTTCCTGTAAGCTCACAGATATTTAAAAAACCATAAAATCACGATTCTTTTACCAATCGCTATGTTTGGCGAACCCAAACCAAAGAATACACTGCTCTTTCGAGTTTGGTACATATAATTCTCGTGTGCAAAACTAACCCGCCGGATTTGTCGCCTCGTAAATTGTAGATCGAAGTGCGTATACTTGGAGAGCCACAAAGACACGATTCGAAAAAGATTCCTCAGGGGACATTTTACAACCCCCAGGCGGGAAAGAGAACGTTGTAGGGTTATATGGACCGAAGATTCGGAGGCTGGAAAAGAAAGTCGAGGGATCGTGAAAGACCGAAAGGATATTCACGATATCGGTGTTCGTTTGATGATTTCACCGAACGAGCGTATCAACCAAAGGGATGGAGATACGCCTTTTCCCAAAGACATAAAAAAAAAGAGAACGATCCGACGCCATTACTCCTAACGACGTGTCGTAACTCGTGGGAAAGAAGTTCGCGACCCCTTTCTATAAAGAACCCTCTGTTTTGACTCTGTGAACGTGAACCACTGCGGCTTATCTGCGGCGAGTTGTCAAGCAAAATACCGTACGAGAGAGAAAGATTTAAAAAATAGAGAGAACGGATGTAGACAGTATATATTTTTTATTCTTTGCCTAATTATCCTTACCATTTTTCTCTCTGCCATTTTTCCAGTTTCGTTATTTCCAACTACGTACATAAATCAAAATTCAACTTTCTTCACTCTTCGTTCTTTTGTATATATATACAATTATACGACGATTGTTGATTCTTCTGCTGGGTATCTAGCCATACAGGTGGGTCTCTAAGGTCTCAAGGGTCATGGAACCCCATCCATCTTTCCTTTAGACACTTCGTTCATGAGACAAAATCTCGTCAACGCGTTGGAAAATGAAAATATGACGACAATCCATGATTTATTGTTTCTATGATTTTTCTTTTTAAATGTTCTGTAACTCCCAGTGTACTCAGTTCATAAAAGGTCACTGCTTCACTGCCATTCATGAGAATTCCTAATTTGACCATCTAAATGCATCCGGTGCGGTAGCTAAAGCGTCGGAAAAGTTTGCGTCGTTTTACTTCAGAGACATTTCTGCCATAATAATGCCATTTTGACTTACTCCTCGGTATGGCTCATACCCTGCTTACGCGTGTATCTTTCTCCCTCGGTCTCTCGTTCAAAAAGCAAGTTGAGCCTCTCTCTTAAAACTCGAAACTCTCGTTAGCTGGATGAAACGATTTAGTGATTGGCCACGTAATCGAGCAAAAAACAACGGTTCGTTGTTCACTAGTGCATGGCTTTGGTGGTACTTTCATTGGAAATTTTAAAGTTTAGGCCATTGACCGCGCATCAGGTGATTTACATTGAAACAACGTTGGACCGAGACGCTGTCACTTTTTCGTAAAAATTCTACGATTCCAAAAGGAACCATGCGATAAAAAGTTATTCATTATCTTTGCAACTAATCGATCGATTGGAAATTCCTCATAATCTGCAACATTTCTCAAATTTTGAGGCTCGAACTTACTCTCAGCCAACATATCTTTGGCTGAGTTTCATGATGTTGTATAATTTTTTCCTAAATCTTCCGAGCAACTCTTTTCCCAGAGATTTATTGCTTATTTTATTTCTAACGAATTGCACGAGTGACCACGAACACAGATAAAAACTTTTCGAGGGCCGGGTAAATTTTACTTATCTCAGCAAAAGGCCGAGAGGCTCCAGACTCGACTAGCCGATAAACACACTCGGAAAACAGAGTTATTAATACTTCTTTACTCGAACTGTCCTCTCTGGCTTCGCTTCCTTGATTCTCAGTGCAAAATCTTAATTAAAATTCTGAAATGTTCGTTGTTTACCACAAGTGTGTGGGTTATGGAACAAGATAGAGAATATTCTCGAATGAGAGTCGAGTGCTTTATATGTACAGAGAGATACTAAAATATCTCGATGATAAAATATTCCCATTAAAATGGTTTTTCAAGCCTCCGAGCCACGCAATTTTTCCTCGTGTCGCTGATATTACGAATATTCAAAAAATTCAAAATTAATTTTTCCTCCATTATGTCAAACAAACATAAACTGTGCCAACGGTTTTAGAAAAATTCTGTAAAACTCTTTCCAGTATGGGTATGGGTACAATATGGTATGGGTACAATATGATATGGTATGGGTACAATATGGTATGGGTACAATATGAAAAATCTTCTTTTTCTCAATTGATAATCGGTAATTGAATTTATTGAAAATTGGATCCAGAGTAAATAATGGCAGTAACTTTTTCGAGACCCTGCGTCCATGTGTCCCCATGCAGGTAGGTAGACGACGTCCGTACCAATGATTTCGAGATCCGGGTATACTGGCACCCGCGAGTTATTGCGCCTCGTCCGCTAGTTCGGAATGTAATTACGTTTCCGATTTCTCAGTTCTCCATGTCGTGTGTCCATTTGTACGCGTAGAGACTCGTCTTCCAGAGTTCAGAGACGATTAGATTCAAACTTACAGAATCTAATGCCGAAGTAGCAATGTTCTTGAAGCCCGGACAAAATTTGTCTCTCGAATTATGGGTACTTTGGATGTTGCTGCTTCGAGGAAACTTTGAAATAGTATCGTATGTGCAATTATTTTGCAAAAAAATTATTTTAATGGATTCGTGCATAAAACTAAGAACACGAAAGGTATGTCAAATAAGGAAAGTCTGGTGCGGCTCTACGAACATGTCGCTGAGGAAAGCGAGAGCCAGCAAGAAGGATATAGGGCTATTATAAAAAACACTGAAACGAGAGAAGGTTTTGGTGAGAAAACGAAGCAATTCGTATTCACGACGCAGCGAGGCGAACGAACGGACGCTCGGAAAAGGGCGATGTGCGAGAAAGTTGAAAAGAGAAAGAAGAGCGGAAGAATGAGAGCGAGAGAGAAAGCGAGAGAGCGCCGGGCGATGTATAGAGAAGAAGTGAGTGGGAGGATGGGTTTAGGAAAGTCGAGAACTCGCGAATGGAATATGAATAATCGTTTTCATGATGTTTTTTTTTCTGCTTTTGCATGTGCTGAGAAGAATGCGAACGGAAGGGATAAAATCGCGACTGGTAGGCGAGCGTGCATCGATATACTTATACATTGATGATAAGGTCGGAGCTACGGATTAAAAGGGCTTAACTCTACGGTAGGTTTCTTGAAAAATTGTACGTCATTGAAGCCTTTTTTATCACGAGCATTTGATATATGGATAAATATGTATAGCAACGTATTTCTCGACTAGGATGTGCAAAAAGCAGAATGCAATATATATGATCATAGGGCGTTTTGAACGAGAGACCGGCAAGCTCTGCTCGGCCGTCTCGTTTCTGCTTGGCAGATGCCCTCGCCTCCTCGACGCCTCTCCTCTCTTACGCCACTGAATCAGATTCATTCCGGATATATGTACCACTGGCGAGTGTTTGAATATCGAATGAGAGAGACCGATTGATATAGTCGAAGAGAGAAAGAAGGAGAACGAAAAAATCTCTCGAGTATGATATTCTTCGGTAAATTGAAGAGCGTAAAATAGAGCTGAAGCCTCTTATAGAAATAGAAACGCTGCGAGAGCGTGAATAAATTGATATGGAGAAAAAAAAAATCGAATCCTGGCGAAGTTTTGACGAATTGGTGCAACGGGAGAGACCGAGTTATAAAATGGAGGCTTTTGACAAACTTGTTAATTCTCTTTGGGTTTGGTTGGGATTCTTTCCAAACTGACAACGTGTTGTCAATCAAGAAGTTGCATGAGTGCGAAATTCCCAATGAGCCACTGCACGGGTGGCGCGAAAGTCCAACATTGATGTAAGAAGTCAACTGTTTCGTGACGGTGGATATTTTTGCTGATAATTGTATAATGGAGATTTTAATCAATAATTCATGGACCCCCATGGACACCCATTTTCAATCCATTCGGTCGTGATTTTGACCTCTTTTTGGTCCATTGGAAATCGTACACTCGAACGACAACAATAATAATGCATACAATGTTGACATAATTAGTCACAGTGTATGATAAGTCAAATGAGGCTTTGAAGCAATTAGCAATATACCGAGAACAATACGCGTTCAGCCACAAATATTTCCGCCTCGTAGAGCTGTGAAATAAACTCCGTTGTGCCTGTGCATTTTCGTGCGCAAGTGGGTTCACCAGTTGTACTAATTTATATTTATTTTATACATTTATGCGCGAGCTATGATTTTGAACGTGGATATAAATTATTTCTGATGATAAATGGCGCTGAAACGAAACAGACATACCGCTGCAGACACACGAGAATAGTACTAAAGCTCCATGCCTGGAGGACAAGAAAAAACATGAAATTCCGTACGTTATTACGTCGTTTTTTTTGTGCAATTAATTTTTTTCATGGCGTACCGATTTGGCAAAACACAGCCGCACACAGAGCTACATATTCTACTGCAATTGAATATCTGTTGTAGTCGGTGTTAGACCGAGCTTTGGCGACGACGTGAAATAACGGGGTCACCGCGACTCTCATTCAGTTCAACCGGCGGAAAAATAAATTGCGATAAATTAATCATCATTAGCCGCTAGAGCCACCCGCCTAAGATTTAATGACGCTGCGTTTTCGGCTGTATTATATTTTTGTCCGACAAACCGAGCTCTCTTGAGTAATCGCTCCCTCATAAAGCTGCTCGAAATTATCATCATCTGTTAATTCCAAATGTATACGAAAAATTATAGTTCACCAAATTTATAAAACGTGTTTGATTTGGCTCCATGGACACTGGGACCTAATTAAAAAATTCAAACGATAAAACGTGAACGTTTTCTTTTTAGAACTGCGTGCGTAAAATTTCTAAGAGTATCCGAAATCGATGGTGAGACTTGTTTTGCAACAAGTTTAAGTAGCGGCTCGTATCAACGTCTCAAGGGTATGACCGAGCTTCAAGGCTGATCTTATATGAGTCTTGGTCACGATCAAGTGTGCAAAAGCACAGTACAGAAGTCTCTCGTTATCCCTCTGGATTTTGCATTATGGCACGTAACTCATCGTAATCGACCATGCTATTAAGCCGTTCTCAGTACATAACGATTCTTGGGGCTTACACGCCAGGGGAAAGAGGACTTAGCATTATAACCAACGAGTGTGAATCTCTGTGAGTGTGTATTAGAGTTTGTATGGGTGTACTTGTACCGTTGTCGCTGTCTCGACCGATTAACGCTCGAATTAAGCCCTAGCAATTTGGGATTTAATGCCATTAGCGTGAGAGCACTGTACTACTGTATAACGAGAACTATCAGAAAGGTACCACAGTTTCTGGGTCCTCATAACGACAACAGCCGCACGAAAGGATGTTCCATTTCGACTATATTTCCAGCCTTTACGACGCTGCTGCTGACTGCGCGCGAACCTTCTCTCATTATGTTGAGAAATAAAACACCAAAGAGAAAAGCAACGATCGAAAAAACAACGGCACATAGAAACACTCGAATCCGACTGAATGTTTCTTTTTTTTTTTATTCTGTTCCAGATAAGTCGAGTTGATAACGGTAAAAGATGAAATCCATCGAATGGCATAACTCTGCTGATGCAAAAATATTTTACACGAGGAAATCACGCCAGACTGTAATACCCGAGCCTTCGACGAGCCGGAAATGAACTAAATATTTTAATTACGTCACTCGAGTATGGCGATTACAAAAGAAGACGTAGAAAAAACGTTTGGAAGTTGTTGTTATATTTATGTGGATTATTGGGATCTTTGAGGGTTTGATTTTTTGGACTCAGCATCAGCTTTTGGGTTCACTCGGACTTTGGGTTACGACAGTCAGCATGTCGAGTACTTTGATGAGATTGGAATCGCTGTCAAAGTCGAAGAAAGCGTCGGTTGTCGTTGAGCTCGCCGAGGCCGCTCGAGCATCCGGCAATACCGACAGAAGCTCCAGAAGTCACATTAGCCTAAACAAATTTTCCAATGTGACGCTTCGTTCGTCGTCTTAGCAAATAAAAGTAAATTAGCAGCTTATTTCGTGGGAACAGAAAAAAAATATAAATAATAAAAACAACATAAAGTGAGAGAGGATCGTCTGACGATCCTCCGAAAACGCTGCAATCACGAATTCGTTTATGATGTTGGAACACCAAACGCCGACCCTGGTGCCACCGGCTCTGAACAACAGTAGCTGCTGGCCCGACGGCTCAACTAAAATGTTGTGGACAACACCGGGACCTGGAGAACTCTTACGGGCCGCTCTCATATTAATGCTCAGCCTCGGAATACTTTTCGCCAATCTTCTCGTCATTTTTGTCATCAATAGTCGGCGTTACAGCAAATATATTCATGCACAGGTAAACTTGACTCAATTATACAAAACAATAAATACTGAAGAATCTCGTAACACGACCGTTCGTCGTGTATCAAAAGGATAATTGCAAAAAGTAGATTTTTGTCAATACGTTGACGAGCTGTCCGGAAATTCAATAAATCTCGATTAAAGAATGTTTCGTAATTGAAGAAATGAGAGATTTTTGTCTTCCAAATTACCATCATTCATAACTTGCTCCACGTGTTGCCAGAGCTGGTTACTTTTGAATTTCAACCAAATCGACATTTACTTCAAGCCAGGGTTTCGTCTCGAAGGGTTGTAGGGATGAGGCGTGATAAGAGAACGAGATCCCAAGAATCTTCGTACATGTAGCTACACGAGTAAATATGTTCATAAATTTAAACAAATTCTAAATTTTCTGTTGGTCCATCGAACATATATATGCAATCAGAAATCCTTCGAGAGCGCTCAGCATCCTCTGAGCAAGCGTGCTATGAATTCGTTAGCATCAAATTACACACTTGAGACAGGTATTCCCATTGTCATTGGGTGCAGTCACGATTTTTTCTTTTGGACACTTTGCATCACCCCGAGAATGCAAATTCTTTCATTTGACTCATCAAAACTTCCTGCCCAACACGTTTCCTTCCGCACGTATTTTTATATCCAGTGTAAAAGAGCTTTGAGCTTTGTAGTCCTTCATTTCATTTCTGGGAAAAATACGCTTAGCATATGTTCATGAATATTAAATGAGTTCACATGTGAACTTGAAAAATGACTCTGGATTGGCTGCTTTGAATTTTGGAATATTGTATCGACGATGTACTGAGGAGGAGAATGAACGAAAACTCTTCTCCTCGTAATTTGGCAGCCAAATGTACTCTGTAACTTTATCACGACTTCAGGGACACCCTGAATATTCCCATGTATCTGAATCTGTGTTTGTGAAGCCGCTCAGCCCAACCAAACGGTTGCTCTTATACTCTCATGAATATGCAAATATCAAACAGCCTATTAAATCGGTAGATACCAGAACCGCGTCTAGGACTAGCGACCTGCGGTGGCTCGTTCCTCAAGGCTATGAAACATCCCCCTGAGTATCCGTTAGTTCCATAGGTAGGGATATTCACACAACGAGATTTACTGACTTGCTCGGGCACTTTTTGGAAATATCAAGAGCGCGATCGTCTCTGAGGCCACAAGCAAATATCCTTTTTGATTGGAGCGAATTAAATAAATATCTTTTCCTTATTATTTCAGCCCAAGTACCTTCTGACGAGCCTTGCCAGCAACGATCTCGCTATTGGCATCCTTGTTACACCGTTCGGATTTTTACCTGCTGTGTATGGTTGCTGGCCCTACGGTGAAGTCGTCTGTCAGATTCAGGTAAGCAAATCGTATTGTCAATGCAGCTCCAGTGACAACAAATTTCTCACATTTTATTCGAAACCAGAAAGTCTTTCGCAATCGTTGTTCGTAATGATTCCCATGTAGACTGTTGCATGTTTGTATTATTTTGATTCAATCGCTAATTAACAAAGTTTTCAGTGAAATGAACTGTTCGTCACAATCGTATACGCGAAACATGCTCAATTGTTAGTGAAGAAATCTTTTGCAATCGGAGCACGACATTGTCGAGATTTCGGCTCCTAGAGTGTTTTGGTGGTGACATACGACTCGATTGCTACCTCGGCACGGCTGCTTAATTAATTAGAATGCCTTGCCTCTGGGAATCGCGGTTATTCCGCGTCATGTTTCAGTCAGATTCGTACACGTAATTGGTTCTCCCCAAGGAAGGCTGGTGTCTCGTGAACACAACGGAGGGCAAAAATTGTTGAAATCAGGAGAAGCCACAATGCCAAGGCTCGCAAGAGGATGCATGAAATATTTTACCGTTTATTTTGGGCTGAAATAAATGTTTTAATTTTTGATTACTTCCATCATTTCATCGTCATTAATTTAGCGGGTGTGACATTAGCGAGAATTAGCGGTGCTACTCGAGACCAGCCACTGACGAACTTCCGGTTATCTTCATTTTTTTTTTCGTCACTTTATTTTCTTAAAATTTATCTAGTTCATCCTCCGAGCCCGAAGGCACTCACATGACGATATTTTTTCCTGGTTCCTCTTTCCCACACTAGCTCCAGCGTATATATATATACATCGAGGGTCTCTTATTCTCGTTGAGTGTACAACGAGGGAAAAACTTTCCACTCCACCGGGAGGCGCCCAAGAGTGTCCTCTCCACTTTCGCCACAGACACACTTCTTTCTTTTTCTTTCTACTCTGTCCTTCCAGAAGTGATTTCTTGTTACACTCTTCCATCGTTGCGTGATTGCTTCTTCGCTCTTCCTCGTGCTTCACGTTTCTTTTCTCACCTTATAAAATGACTGTTTCCATGTCTCGACCACGTCGGTAGAGCACACTGCTCATAAAAGGAGAAATATTGCACTTAAGCACGAACAAGTTCATCTATATCGAACGTGGTCAAACTTTTCTTATATTTTCACATAAATAAATCTTTCGTCATTTTCCTATTCTTCTCTTTTGAGGCTCAAGTGTACGGGCGAAAAAAATCGTAAATTTTTCGGCTTAACAGATAAGAGTTGCTAGTGAGGGAATATCATTTTATTATAACGGACGAGTTGAAAGAAGTAAGCAGGTCAACTGCCGAATTCATCCACGTCCGGACTTCAAGAATCATAGTGTTCACGTACTTTTCTTTGGAATTCTCCTAATTGGGTGAAGGTCTTTTCTTTTGGGCATTTGATTCCGCACGAGTAAACGTCATTTTTATTATTCCTTATCTCGCGATATTCTTTCGGTTCGCAGAGATCTGCTGCGTGTATATATTCGCACATCTCTGTGGCTGTACAAGTTGTGCTCGTTGAAAACGGGGCCAGAGGCTGATCCTGTGGCCCTTCCGATTATTGGAGCTTTTTTTTCATCTTTTTTTTTTTTACACTGGCTACGAGCCAAAGCTCGCCCATACTTCTTGGCCATTCTCGAGCATTTCACGCTTGCTTTATGGTCTCCGCTCTCCGTGCATCACAGTCCGTCGTATATACCGAAATGCTCGATTCGCCTCTTCTCGATCTCCTGGCTCTTTCGTCCCATTCTTTCACTTCTTGCTCACAGTTTCTTTCTTCTTTCCGTTCTCTTCTCGTAGACGATTACCCAGCCACGAAGCAATGGATCAGACAAGGGCTCGAAAACTCAGTTTTCCATGAGTTTCTCGAGACGATGCTGTTCCAAACAATGTTAGCAACGATTTATTTTTCGAAATCGTTAGCTTCTTCAAAACTGTACACGGACATGAAAATCCTGTTGGATAATCAGGATCGAAGCATTTATTGATATTTCGAAATTTTTCGACCGCTTCCCCCGAGAAACGAAATTTGTCGTATCGACAAAATCCGCAGTCACCAATAAATCATTCTAGTCATTCAAACGAAGATCACTCGTTCCTTTGCCACAATTTCTTGGATAAAATAACACTCATCGCTCGCTACGACAATATTATTGATTGATTTACGCATTTCGTTGGCTCTGGGAATGTGTGTAGATTCGATTAATTATTCAAAACTGAAAGTGCGGCGCTTCGCTTATTTTTGGTTATTATTCAATAAACGATGAGAAGTGTCATTTACATATCATGAGTTTTATGATTTATTAATAAGATATTCAATATTTAAAAAATATGTGAAAATCCATATGTATAGTCCCGCAGCAATGCCGAAGAGCTGTTGCGGATCGCGAGTCACGGCGATATTAAATATGAATACGTTCGGCCAAGCAATGGAGATTAAAAATTCCGCATAAGCTCTTGTGTTTTATAAAATTTCAGAGCCACGATCTCTGTGCCCTCGAACGGGATATAAATAAACATATTTTCGAATACACAGAGAAACATTCCGATATGCGTAAGAAAAAGAATGACAGAGAAAGTCCGAGATAAAATGGAACTTTTGACGCGAGATTTCCACAGAGGGATGCAAATGTCGATGCTCAATGAAGCACTGAATATCAACCTCATGATTTTAACGTACACATATTTAAAACGTGCGTATACAATAACAAATATGTTTGTATGCGTATTTATTATATTTACCATGCGAACAACGAATCGTGACAGAGGATAATTGATGTCATGTTCAAATAATTTCTTGTTACGTTTTACCTTCCATCGAACGTGCTGCAATATGCCTGCCTGTGTATCGTAATGGATTGTAAATTGAAATCAGCAGGTGTCAGCTGTACAGAGAAATTTGATGTCCATGTGCACATACGTAGCAAAAAATGGAGGGAAAACCAGCTCGCAGTTCTATAAACCCGCAATGGCTCATGGGACGCGTGATACATATACATTAAAAGTATTACCAGAGCCAAACCTGCAGCATACCTTGCTCCGTCGTATAACGTGAATAATAATGATGCAAGATTCTAACTTCATTGATCCTGAGACCTGAGACCTGATTTTTTGGATATTTGGTTTTTTTTTCGGAATTTCAAATCATCATAATATTTCACAAATTATCCGTGCAGTAGTGCGGGGAAAAGGACAACTTTTCTGAATTGGAAATTGAGCGAGGACGCACAGAAAGTTGAAAGAGATTGAAACGACTTTTTATGCTTAATACTTTTCAGGCGTTACTGAGAGGCGCGCTGACTCAGCAAAGTGCAGTAATCCTCGTATGCATGGCGATCGATCGCTACGTTTGCATGCTACATCCCCATCGATATCATCGACATTCTTCCAAAAAAGTAAGTCTTATCGATTTTAAGTGTCTTTACAGAAAACAAAACTTCAACAAGTCTGAACTTTTGTTTTTTACCATCGGCGATAGTCTTTTGTGACTATGTCATATGATTGAATGAATAAACACTCGAGAGGCCGTTGACAGGCTTGGAGAATCGGGAGAGTTGCACTCTGTGTGGAAAGTTCATTAATTTCCCTTTAAACACGAAGTCGTTGAGAAAGGAGCAAAATATTGTGAAGTTTTTAAAAAGACATTGAAAGCTCGTTCGATGGATATCGGGCAGAAAGGATCGGTACAATATTCTGGTGAAAATCTTTCTATCGATCACTGGACTCAGGCTCATTCGTTTGTATTTTTATTGCCTAATTTTCAACGTTGCATTCGATTTGATAATTCAATAAACTCAGGCTTTCAATTTTTTCGAAGGTTCACGTTTTTTCCAATATCTAGTCGATTCGTTTGAACAAACATGCTCAGAGGCACTTTCCATGTACAGAAGTGCAAGGGTGCAGCTAATTTTGTGCTATCATGAACTATGGGCAATGAATTACTAATTTATAGTCAAAGTTACGACGTTGGAATACACGAGAAATATAATCAAGATACAGTGAATTAACCGATTCTCCAGGAACATTTGAATATCGATAGTAATATCAATGAATCATCGCGTAACTTATTACATCGAACTATTTAGAACGAAACACTCGCACATTTAGCACAAAAACTTGCAGTTTTCAATCTGTCAATGATCATCTCTCAACTCCATTTGTTTTCGAGAACTGTGCGACGTTCAACTGCATTTATGTATCGTAGAATTCGTTTTTTTTTCTCCGTGTACCGTGAATTAGTTTCAACGGAATTCGAGACGTGACAAATTCACTGAAAAATAAATAGGCAATTGATCGATGCGATTGATTACACAACGAAGTAATGTGCAGCACAATATACAAAAAGTTTTACGTTTGTTACATCAACTTTAAGCTTTTAGCACAATCAGTCGGATTTTTTTTCATTTTTTTTGCGATCGTAGCTGTATGGAATGAAAAAAAAATGAATTTTTTATATCGTTCGTGGTTGGCGACCATGAAGAGGTCTTCAAAATTTCGAGGTGTCAAAATTCCTGTTCCGTGAATTTATTCGGACGAGTTATTATTACGGTTTCGGTGATGGTTTGCACGTGCCGGTTTCGAGCGTCCGGGAGTGTGAGGGTGTGTGCTGTTGACGGGGAAATATGTTGGTCTCACAGGAACAGGAAAAGTGGGTGGGGGTCGAGGGGGAAGATTGCAATAAAAGTTATAGGATAGGTTCGTAAAAATCCACAAGACTACACGCAGGACCAATGCATTTTTATTTGCACATAATACGTCGGCACGATGGCCTTTTAAAAAGCGTTCTGTATATGCGCGAGATTTAAATATCGTGAAATGCTTTAAGTAGTAAATCCAGTGGAACACTGCGATTTGTCTCATTAAACTTGTGACACTCGCATTTTTTTTTTGTTAAACTCTTGGAAAACATGCAAGAGAAAGAGTTCAAGTTTGAAATGCAAAAAAGGATCGTTTTTCCGTATATTTTTATTTTTATTTTCATGTTACTGTTTTGAACTCAAAGGGTGCATTCGAGTCACATATTATAATGAAGATAACGATGACTGCGCAGTCTGGCGACACAATTGGAAACAATCGTAGGTCGATGATTCCAGCCTACGCCTTTTGTGAAAGAACTTGGAGCTTTCATAGACATGGCAAATGACTATCGTATGCGCGTGAACGTTGATATTCACACTCAAAACAATGGACGCGTCTCGTGCAAGCACCGAGTATTATTCTCATTTTTCTTCTTCTTTCGTCGCATAAATACACCGCTATAAATGTGGATCGTTTCGGAGGGTGTCATCATACATGTTTTCTCGAAATTTATGTCCCAAGTTCACAGGACAAGAAATTTCAAGTGGAAAAGTCCTTTTTTTTTTATTCATGCGTTTTCCTCAAAATACAGCAGAGTCTCGCGTTCCTCGTGCTTTATCCCAGCTCCTTCACTGCTCGGCCGATCAAATCCGCTGTTTCTAATTTTTCGACATCTCCTTAACGGCGTTCCGGAGGCAAAAATATGGTTAAAATTTTTCTCTTTCGAATTTATTCCCGTTCTGAGTCTTCGGCATTCTTCTTGTCTTTGCAGTTAATATTTTGAATGTTCCTTATCCCCGAAAACCAGACACCGACCGTGCACCTTATGCCGCTGGTCGTTCTATTTGAATTTTTACATTTTTCTTGAGACTCGAGTATTACGTGAGACAAATAATTTTCCGACTTATCCATATTCTTATAGTAGTCCATAGTGAGGTCTGTTGTCTGACAGGAAATCAGTAGAGAATAATAATCATCCCCGAGTCGAAACTTTTATTCGCGTTTTTTTCTTGCGTCTCGCATATATTTCATCCCTTGCAGGCAAGCAGACGTGATTCGATATCGAGCAAAAACTGCCAACGGAAATACGAATCTCGGATTTTTCTTCGGGTTTGTCGTTATGCGGTGATGCAAATTGAAAAATACGAGCAACGACCTCGTTCGCCGAAAGCTCATCCCACCCTCGTTTCTATATACATGCCCATATACATACGTATGTATGAATATGCATATATATGTATAAATACGTAAGCCATATATATTATATGAACATTCTCGAAAATTCGTGTCTCCTTCCCTATAATAATCCGGAATAATATTTTCAAACAGAAAAATTCTCAAATTTGAATGGGCCGTCACGTTACAATTTTGTTGCGCGAAATAAAGCGAAGGAATTCTAAGGACATATGAACAACAGTCCCAAAATTTGTTAAACACCATTGAACATAATTTTTTTATTACCTAAAACCAATTTCCCAAGAATTTATTTGATTTGGTGTGAATAAAACTTGAATGAAATGAGTCGAGATTGGGAATGTTCAGAACTATGGTTATACGTGTCAGGGCTGAAGATTAATTGGAAAATGGCTTTATTCTTTGTTCCCATTCCTCGTTACAATTCCGTAAAATTACGAACGGTGTGTAATCATCCATTAAGCCATGAAGACCAGCAAGGATTCCAGCCATTTCGGGTCAGGATAGAAAGATGGACACTAGGAATGTTAAATTTTGATCTCCAAGTAGGACTAACTATTATCCGCATGGAAGTTCGAAACTCTTCGTTAAATCCAACAATGGCCATTACAACGAGTTTTAATCCTGTAGATACTAATTGGAGGAATGAGATTTTATTGCGGACGTCGCGTGCCCCAAATTGTTCTACCTTCCGCTGCATAAATGGTGAATCAAAATGACGGAGAAAATTGCATTCAGTGATTTTTATTCGTCGATTTTTTTTTTTTTTTTAATTACAGAGGAGCTAGAGAGTGAATATGTAAATAGCTCTGTAGAATGAACGGAGATCGGTGGAGGTAAACCACGCGAACACGCGGGGGTGTTATTTGTGATTCAATTCAGTTACTCACGGAAATTTGGCCAACGCTTTGATTTCTTCCATTCTCTCAAATCCATAAAAGTTGGAAGACATATATGTATGCATTTAGAGCACAAAAGGGGATGAGATCGCAGATATAAATAGATCTCGAAAAGCATTACTTACCCTTCTGCTGATCGAAAAATGCAGCTGAGCTTTAAAGTATCGATTCATGGCTGAATAACGACGTTCAGCTGCGAGAGAGAGAGAGAGAGAGAGAGAGAAGCTCGAGGGACACAGAAGCCACTCCTGTCCCTCCTAAAAAGTACTCCGCTGTAAGAAATAATAGAAAAGATTTGATGGAGAATTAAAATGCAAAAAGGGAGATACAGTCCTGTGACGTTGAAAAGGACGACTCGTGCTTTTTCATGCATTTTATAACCAGGACGAGAGTGGAATATGAATTAATTGCTGGACCGATATTTGGGAGGGTGGGCGATGATCGAAGACTTTCCTATTCCGGTAAATTCAAGAGGGAAAAAATGGATATCGAGATTTGCACGGAAATGGTCGCAGTTTTGGTTGAAAGATAATTGAAAAATTTGAATTTCAATGCGACGGCATCGCATAGAGAACACGCGAAATTCAAGCTGTGACTTTTTCAACTTAATTGTGCGCAAGGGCTTGTCATTATTCGGTAATTCGTCGACCGCTCTGAGCCGTTTTTGCTTTTCGTAATATGTGTTGCCACATTTTTTGGGCACGTAGACAACGAGTTCGATAAAATAATAAATACAGTCATTTATACTCTTGGGGTTCAAAATGGTTGTGCGTACGACCATTGTTCAATGAATTATTATTTACGAACTCGCCGGATCGCTTTTCATAACCAATACCGAGAGGAACTTTTTTGGTAAAATTCTCTCTCGCTTTTTCTTTTTCTCGTGTCTGTTGGACACGAATTTATACACACATGTATAAATGTTGGTAAATATACATATGGATTTCCATTGTATAGACGTTTCTAATGGCGCGTTTATCGGGGTAATACGAACGATATTGTTACTCGTGGGAATTGGACTACGCGATCGCAACATCGATCATTTTTTCATTTCCGACAGGTTGCGTGGACCCCCTATACTCATGTTTACCTCCATTTCCCTTTTTTTCGTGCTCAATATCCGAAAATAACAGAAAGTTGAAATTAATTTGTTTTGTTCCGATGTTACCGGAACTTCGAAAATTCATTAAATTAATTCAATTTCATGAATAAAAGTGGATTCGAAAGTTCGCTAAAAACTGCAGAAATTTTTGTCGAAATATCGTGAAAACTTAATCGTCTCTGCACTTTTTGAAAACGGGGATTAAATTTTATAATCGTTTACCGTGGAGTCGAAAAATCCCAGTTTTTTCCAAATGAATTTTGAGTCAAATGCAATCATCACTCATTTGTTTTTCATTTTTCAGTATTATATGCGTCAAGGGTGCATGGCTGTCATGTCTACCACGTGGATAGCAAGCGTAGCAATATTTGGCAGTCTAGTTTTGCCGAGTGGCGGTTACTACTTCAATGGTTCGGGCCTGCTCGCTTGTGATCCATTCTTTGCCAAGGCCTCCTTTAGGTAGGTACGCAATACTTTTTCTACGATTTTTATAGATGTAAGATTTATTATGGACGACAATATGACGATGGAGAACAAAATTGGGAAACATGGAATCATAAATGATTCAACAAGAGTGTATTTTTCGTTAATTGATCGTAAATGTATGATTTTCTAAAAAAAATCCTCCAAAAACACCAAAGGTTCGTTATTTTTATTTATTTTTTACAATTTTTTCTGTTTTTCTTGCAGGATTCTCGCGTGTTGCTGTTTCTACTTTCCTACGACCATGGTCCTGATGTACTGTTACGGATCGGCTTTTCACGTGAATAAATTGCGACTGAAGAGAGTCGTGTGCGTGAACACACCGGAAGTCGTCAGCGGTGGTAACATCGAGAGGGTAAGTAACTCGATTTCTTTGTTATTTGGACTACGTTTGTGGCGAAGTTTCTCAGGAAATGAGATTTTTGTATAGAACGTGAAAAACATTTTAAACCCATTTTAACTCAAAATACAAAGATTAAAAAATTGCATGGTTCAAGGAAAACCGAGCGTTTCGGACTATTGAAATATTTTTTGCGAATCTGCAGGTTCGGCGATGTCTCAGTCTTGCTTGATTTAAAAAAAACCTGATGCACATGCTTTGTCCTCTCGGCACTTTACCATTCTGTGTGCATTTGTAGAATAATAGTTTAATGGAATAAAGAATTAAGAGGTTCTTGCTCCCGTCGACCAACTCATGCTCGACGGGAGCTTTCTCTGCGGCTTTAAAGTAGCTTCGCTTTGCAACCCCCTTTTCCACCCTTAATCCCTTGCACCTTCCTCTCCTGCTGTTTTTGCTAATTAAGGCTGACAGCTATGCTAGGGGAGGCAATTAACTTACCGTGATTCAACGTTAATACTCGTTGCCATTTGAGCTGAGAAAAAAGATTTAAAAAAAACATAGGGAATATGATAAACACGTAAGACGTTTCTTTATCCACTAATTGTAGAAATTTTCAATTACAAATGTTAAATACAAAAGTTCGTGATGAGTAAATTCGAGAAAATAATTTTTTTCGTAAAGTGATTCGCACGAATTATTTTTCTCTGCTAATAATCGTTGTAAAAAATATTATTTTAAATATTGATTTCATGGTCGTTCTACCAATAGTCTCAAGCATTATTGTGATATCTTATCATTAAAGACTCTCTTGAAGCTGAAACGAACAAGATATCTTTAGGGACGTGGACGAAGTTGCATCGATCGACGTACAATAACTTTTGGTAAAGTTTTCCCCTCTCGCGAGCAATATTGTCTTCTGGCAGTGACAGCAACGCTGTATAGTCATCTCGTGCTCTATCGCGTCCATGATATGGTACGTGTCACCGACCATACCATACTATTCCCCTGTGCAAGTTAACTCCACTGCAACTCGCGTCTCATCAAACTTTCCATGGATAGATATCGTCGCGCCGTCACTTAAGCAGGTTTCGACCTTAATACGAGCCAAAAACTTAACATGTCTACGTTATCACTAAGCAGGCCAACATTCACGTGCACTCTGAACGCAAGCGATAACACTTTGTTCATAATTGATACAAAACTATACAACAGAACGCGATGTGACTGAAATCTGTATCGTCATTAAGTCTAGTGACTTGAATAAAATTCACATAGAAACTAAATTGATAGGGCAAAGTTTTCAATTGAGGCAGCTAATTAAGTAATTTCCAGGCATTGTTTTCCTTTCCTGGACCTGATTCACCCACATTTTCGCGCATTTCGATAATGCAGGAAAAACAATTGCATTAATATGTAACGGAGTTATAAATCGTAGGCACACTGAGCACACTCATACTTGCGCATACATCGATCAGCGAGTTGCGAGAAACTTTACCGATAGTGCAGAAGCTGCGTTTACTAAATTTGGCAAACTTCACTATACTCTCTGTTTCGTCTATGTATGAGTTTTCTAGATGGCCCTGTACGATTTTCATACCACAGTTTATTAGGTACGGAATTCATGGATTCGTTCTTTCATCTGTATTATGTACGAGCGCAGCATACATACACACAACGAAAATGGTAGCAAATATAGGAAGAATCCGGATGTGACAATGTCACAAGGGTTTGTAGGTGGCGTTCCAGTTTTCGCAGCAAACAATATATTTTTGTCTGGTATGCTTCGCTTACCTCGAGAAGCGTGAAACTTACATTCATCCCGTCTATACGTTAGATATTGTCTGTATGTTTCAGAATTTGTGCAATTCCTCAAACCAGTTGTATGATCGCCGAGATACACGAATTTTTAAATCGACCGACTAAAAATGTAGTTTAGTCTTGACGTCTCGGCTAGGCTCCTTGCAATATACAGAGAGACACTTTTCTCATGCACGCATATTCTTTGCTCTTCTCTATTTTTTTTCCAGCAGTTCAGAGACCCGATGCAACGAACTTGCACACGGTGATTCTGTCCTGATGAGAAATTTATTGATAATTCTGCAGAGTATCGCGGTTTCGGAAATCGTAATGAAGAGGAAGCCCTACGAGGAAATCGTATCGATCGAGAAAATGTGACTGTGTGGGGAAAAAATGTTTCGCGACACATCTGAATCCTCTAAAGGGTCGAAGATGTTGAATCAACCGACTTTGTTTTTAAAAAATTAATTCATCTCGTATTTAATTGACAAATTTTCAAAACCTCTGAATAAAAAACTTTTTTTCATGAGATGGGCTAAAAGAAAAGTCAATTTTGCGCAACTCCTTGGAGCGATTGAGTCGCGAGGATTGAGTTCGTAAGATGTGTGTGCCAATAAAGAGATTTTCGGGTTCGTCGGTTCGCTGGCAATCAGCAAATTTTCTCTGGAATTTTTCGATCGTTCATGTTTCTATCAACATTTTTCATATCTTCTAGCCAGTTTTATTATATCGTCGTACTAGCAATGCCGCGATGGAGAATTTATAGGTTCCGAAATGTCAGTTCAATCGTGTGCCTATATGTTCGTTGTAAGTGGATGTCGAACGAAAAGGTTTAACTCAAAATGTACCACGTTCGAAGAGCCGTGAGACTCTTGCACGTGGTGTACTCTTCGCTAGCGAAACATGTGCATGTTTTTCAATATGGAGTGTTCCGCATGTCACGATCAAAATTCGCAAGCTGGATAGATTGTGAAATTCCCAAGAGAAAACTTTTGTCATTTCTTTGCCAATTCATCACAAGCACGACATTTAGTCGATAATTTCGCTGGCAAGCGAAATTGGAGTTCCAAATTATACCATGAAAAAATACTCTGGCGTCATAATTTCCTGACGCCATATCGTCTCTATGAGACTTTCCAGCAAACATGTGTTTACGATACAGCGCTCGGTGCACTTATTGCTCGAGACTAGTGTTAGACTTCCTGGACACCCTGAATATGATTTCATAAAATAAGTAAAACCACTGGGATGGTCGTTGATGGTGGTCGTTGCAGTCCATAGGCTCTCTAGCTCGCAGCATCTGCGGATCCGTCGTTAATTCAACTTGTTTCGGCTTCCACTTCGTGCTTCGCTTCGTTCACGTTAGCCCATTTGGTCCGACGGCTTTTTCCCATAAAAAAATGATAATAAAAACAACGTGTGAGTGCCACACAAGAAAACACATGCAGTGCTCTGTGGTATATATTCGAGTAAAACGTGCTTCGTAGAGAAAGAATTGTGTGCTGGTGGCTTGGCAACACCATCAGCACGATTCGACAATGCAGTCCTCGTGGCGTCGTTTCTGTGAGATTTTGATCCGTGAGCTTTTCCATCTCCCAGACCACGATAGCGTTTGCCTCTAAATGTAAAAGCAACTTTTCAAATTTCTATTTCTTTTTTCCTTCATTCGCTTTTGTTTTTTATGCTGTCGAGTAACAATAAAAATTCGTCGATTGGCTTGCGGTCTCGTTCACTCTGTCTACCCTTTATGGGATTTTTCCGCTTTCCATTTTCGATCGTTCTTTCGCTTCACCCCACACCATCAATTTGCATACTTGCAACTGACTAAGAATCCTCAACGAATTATAGAAACGTTTAAAAAAGCGACGAAAAAAGTTGATGAAAAGCAATTCAACTCTCGAACTTGAATTATTTTGCACCCGGCAACTTGGAGAAAATTCTTTACTCTTCGATTTTCTCTTCGATTTCTATTCAATACCGGAAAGTTTGCTTTATGCAAATACGCATAAACTCGTACCACAGACTGTGTCGCTACGATAAAAAAACACACAAAATAGTCCTTTGCACTATTTTCCAATTCTCCACGTCCCATGGTTTTATAACAGGTCATTGTCTATTTCAGAACTTTCCTCATTGTTGTCCATTTGCTCAGGACGCTTAGGAAAATTTATACACTTGAGTCATGTACACGACATTTATGCATCGTGAATGATTGTCCAGTCGTAAAATCTGAGTTGCTCGTCCTGTTTCGACAGTTCGCTATCAGTTTACAAGGCGAACGTTATAAACAACGTTCCCCGCAATCTGTGATATGACGTTGAATAAAAAAAGTGATAGAACTTTGATTAAGTAACTTTTGTTGAATGTCAACGTTTGTTAGTTCACTTATTACAGTTTCGTGAATAGTGACGCTTCGATTTATGGCGTTCGGACTTTTGGCATAAATAATTGGAATGAAGAGACGGTTTCTCTTTATTGTAATAACAATTATGGATGGTGAATGATTGAATGTGCACTCTTAGGGCGCATTAAGCATTCGATCGTTCAGCCTCTTCAATCAATCTTCGTATCGTTAGTCTCGGTAGTTTCCTTGCCCAATGATAATAATGGCCAGAATGTCGAGAAGGAAAACGCCGCTTGATTTATCAGGCTCTGAAGCTGTTGTCATACGCTATAAGATTGAAGGGGAGTAAGGCGGGCAGCGACGTTCTTGCGACGGTAAATATCGAGCGTTGCCGTTTTATGTCAAATAACCATGAAGCGACGAGAGAAATAAGGGGAGAAATGGATATTCTAGTCTTGGAACGTCCCTACTTACGATCGCTCTTGCTCTCTGGTGGCTCGACTGACGAGACCGACGATGTGGCGCGAGTCTCATCGACTATGTTCTTGTGTAAAACTTGACGTTCACCGGAAGTGGAAGGAGGTCCTTGTCTGCACCCTCGATGGTGAGGTGAATACATGGCAAGGAGACAGGATGTAAAAGAGCGAGAGAGATAGTGGGAGAGCAAAGGAGGAAAAGTAAAGCTGGTGGGTTAAATGGCAGGGCGGTAATTACCCCAACGTACCAGAGAGACCAAGCGGTTAGGCTTGGGGTCCGGTGAAGACGATGTAACTTCGATTCCCATCCTTTCCATCCTCGATCTTTGCGCTCTCCTTATTGCCGCCCATCATCCACGATGACGTGAACTTCCGTGCCTTCGGAGATCGAAGATTCGATTTATGACTCTCGTCTGCTCCGTGTCGACGTTACTTTTTTCTTTTACCATCACTACTACAAAATCGTGTTACCAATGAAGTGCAGACATTTTTTTTTGCTCGTGATGGTTTTCGCATCAACCACTTGTCCGAATCTTTAACTTCCAGCTTATTCACCCGTAATCTTTAGAAAATATTCTGAATCGTCTCTACGGTGCTGACATTTGCATCGTCGCAATGCAACGAAAAATCATTGTTTATTTATTAAATTTATAATTTATTGATTAACGCAATCTTTTCTAATATATTGTGCTTTCCAATTGCAAAGAAAATTCTCCGTCCCAAAGATGGCAACTTTAACATCATATCGACCATTTCGACAATTACTCCAAATTTTTCAATTGTTTTCACATTCGTGTTCCTCGAGTATCCGCTTCGATTTGTCATTGTTATTATTTTGTGAAATGCAGTACAGCGATAAAACATCGTCTGCATTGAAAAGCGTTGAAATGAACCGAAAATTCGTGAGACAAAAATAACTGAGCATGGATGAATGATAAATGGGACAAGTATCGGAGTAATGGAGCGAATATTGGGACGATAGGAAATGGACACGCGGACGATAAGTTTCTCTTATCCTCATGGAACACAGAAGATTCTATGGAGGTAGAATGAAAGGAAAGTGTGAAATGTTAGGTCTAAGTAGTTGAGTACATATTAAACGTGTAATATGAGGGATAAATGGAAATAAAAGAGTAGAAGGACTTTGAATGTAGCAACGTATAAAACGAGGAATCAGGAGAAAAGCTGAGGAACGACGAGGCCTCTTTATCCTGGATTATCCTTACGGTGCCAATGTCTATCTTTATGTCTCTCTCTCTCTCTCTCTCTCTCCCCCTGTCTCTTGTCCTCTTTTCCTCGCATTAGGCTTCATCCCTTTCCCTTTTCTCTGAGCCCATCCAGGAGTGCGCATCCATCGTTCTCCTAATACCTTTAGCCCTATCCTGCAGTCTGCAAAAGTGCACTGGTGGACCAAGGGAAGAGGATTCTGTGAAGGATGTACTTGGCGTAGTTCGATGGGGTAAAAAAAAAAAACAAAAATCGTGCACAAAAAAAAATGGAATAAATGTTTCAGAATACCCGAAAGGATTTGCTCGCCGAAACCACACTCTGTCAACGGCGAGTTCGGAAAGTTACGAGGTACATTATTCAAGAGCACGGCAACGGAATTGCTCGGTATACCAGATAAAAGAAAATAGAAGGGACAGAGCGACAACTAATTTATTGGAAATTGAGTTCGTTGTTGATGAGACGAATTTTCCATTCACCACGGATACGAAAAACTTTCAGACGATCCTATTCAAACCAATTTATTGATTTTTCATGTCAATTGTCATTCTGGTCAATTCCTTTTCCCATTTTGTCGTAAAATTCACATTTGACGAATTACATGAAGAAATATCAAATATCTTCGTCATAATATTTTGACTCTTTTGGTCTTTCGATCAGAGTTTTTCCAAATTCTCCAATTCTAATAAATTCGGTTAACTGTATATTTTTACAAAAATATACGATCACACAGTAAACATTTGACCTTGAAATAATAACATTTTTATTATTGTCCAAAAAATAGTTTGGGTGACCGTGGTCAATGAATTATCGATGTTTATTTTGAGCAAAATCAGGTTTTCATTGCTCCCTTGCTTTGTCTTCTTACGGCTTCCCGTTTATACTCAAGTTCGTTTTTTCACTTTGCGAATAAAGGATGAGAAACTACCTGGGAACGTTATTGACCCACGTGTATTCTTCATGCATACATCAATACATGCATGAGTATATTCTCCGTACACAGAACATTTTGAAGTATATTGTACACAGAGATATGATGTGTAGAAAATGTATCGAATAGTTCAGGCACACGAATATCTATAAAGGTTGATTTATATATACATCAATATAATGGGGTAAAAGTTGGTGTTATAGATCACTGAGATCTTGACGTTTCGACGTACGAGCTCGTGGAACGATTGTACTTTTATATTTCACATACTCTGCCAGGACTTATTCGCATTGGATTTTCAGTCTTTCGCCCAAAGTTTGCTTCAATCTTTTTTGCTGGAAGTACCGTGAACCGTTAGTTTATATATTCCAGTTGAAAACGAAAGAAAAATATTTGCGTTTTCAACACGCTCGTGATAATCACTGATTTCATTGAATTTTTAAATATAAATTGCCTCTTAATCCGAAGGTTCGAACATTTCAAACTGAAAAAAGTTGTAAACGCATCTGCATTCGAAATGATGAATGATTCATCAACTTTGTCGTTCTCTAAGAAATGGTTCCATGAAATCCCAAGTTTTTAACGTGTGTCGAGAACTTTATTTTCAACCTGATATTTCCGCTATTCGTATCATATTTTTGTTTAAAAGCTCGGCAAGGAATTTTCTCCTGCAATGAAAATATGGCCAATGCTTGAGGGAGTCGAAGTGAAAGGAGCAGCGAAAAGCGAGTTGATTTTAATTAAAGAATAGCAATTTAGAGCCAGGATGATCTCAAGGGTGACGATGATGCGGCAAAATGGAGACGAAGAGTGCCCTGGGATTATAAAGAAAAGCTACGATTCTCATTTCATGTCACACTAAAACATTTCCACTATGTGAATGTGGGCATTATTACGAACAAATGGCTTTGCTGTTAACTGGAAGCAGAAAGCGAGAGAGAGAGAGAGAGAGAGAGAGGTTGGGCAGCCAGGGAGAAACGCGGAGGGTGAAAGGATGAGTGGGGAACCGGAAGCCTCGGCGGCCATCACGAACTTTCGTAATCCTTCATCCAGGCTAGAAAGTCACGCGAAACTGCTGCTGGGCGAAAAGATCCTCGAGAGTTGACGTTGCGTTTACAATATTTCAATAGGATATATGAAAGTGCGGTTCTTTGTTGTACGCTAAAATATACGTTTGCATGAAAACTTAAGGACCCGCTGAACACTGCGAAGAATGAAATTTGTTGAATTAACAAAATTTATGATTAATGAACGAAACTGGGTCAACAGGTTCTGCGGTCATCCGACAATTCTGTTCATTCCAACAAAAAGCTTTCAAAGTTGAATTCACTCAATTTACCGATTTCATTTTGTTCGCAACATTAGGTTGACTCTGAAACGTTAGTTTTACGTTTTTTTTGAAGATAAATTTTCTCAGCTTCGTAAATGATTTCGATAGTTTCCTGTTCAGCATGTGCATTACTGCGAAAGACAATACTGCGTTTCTTCAACAACAAAAATGCAGAAAAGATTATACAAAGTGTTCCTCGTTCAAAAGTTGAAGTGACTTAATGAGGAAAAATGTAGATGATGCTGCACGAAAAAGGAAAATCCTTTCTGAATGATAATTACATGAAAACATAGGACGTGTAAATCGCGATACAAATCGTTGGGTATTCATTTGGAAGTTGAGAGAAATCGCTGACACGAGTAGAATTAATGTTTCATCTCCTCCTCGTACCTCATTTTTTCGTTCTTGGGTTGCACCGAAATGACCATTCCTACGCTCTCGTATCTCGTCCGGGATCCCCGTGATGGGTTTTGCAGCTCGTGGCACACGAGAGACGACTGTCGACCTCGGCTTCCCGAACAATGGCGGCGATGAGCCTCGGTTTCATCGTGATGGTCACACCGTGGACCATCCAGGAAGTTGTGGCAGCCTGCACCGGAAGCAAACCACCGCCGTTTCTCGACTTCCTCGCAACGTGGCTCGCTCTGTCAAACAGCTTTTGGAATCCTTTCCTTTACTGGCTGCTCAACAATCACTTTCGCCGTATATCTCGAGAGATTTTCTATACCAAGGTACGTCAAATACTAATGACACGTTCTCGCTGATTGAGGAAAAAAGTAAAGACAAGATAATGAGCCATTTTTAATACAAACTTTCGAATCTTTACGATTTTATTCTTCAGATTCTATGCAGACGAAAACCACTCGGTGAAAAACATCATTGTTGTGCGACGAGTACAGGAGGTTTGGATGTTTGTAGTATCGGAGGATTAGATTTATCAGGTAAGAACCAAGTGTCAAAATCATGACGTAGTTTTTGCTCTAAACGAGTTATTCAGTAACAAATGAATCATAATAAAATTGATTACAACGAGTTTTGTATAAACCCTCGTGGTTATAAAAATGAGCAATTACTTTTATGCGATTATTGACCGGTATAGAAAGATGTGCGATGGACCGATGTTCAATGGCGAGATGTTCGACGCCGTCATTGGTGAATACGACGCCACCATTGCCGTGGGAGACCGGAAGCGCGATTTGCAACGAAGCGACGTGCACGTGAGGAAGGGACGCTGCCACGCAGACCGAAGATCCAGGATCTCCGGACGATCACAGTTAGTATCGCGTGGCGGCGACGTCAGTTCCACTGGAATTCAATTCTCCATCAAATACTCAACGCAACAATGAACTCACGATCGATGGTACCACGTCACGAACGAATGATCGGCGTCGTAATCGATATGCCGAAAATCTGTACAGTCGCTTATGGATCGCTGGCCGATCAACTGTCTGTTGTGACTTTTTTCTTTCTACCAGCGACAGAAACTCGAATGAACGAAGGAATCATCGTGAGCCTCGAACATCGCCTTTCGACTACGCTTCGTTCGAAAGCATTCCTGATATTATCAATGACCTTTACTCCGTATAAGTTGCCATCAACGAATGTTCCAAATGGCCATTTCGACACGATCGCGTTCAACGCAAACATACTCTTTCACTGCCCTTCTCATCTGCGATATTCCACAGCTCGATGAATATAAAAATCCACTCAATTAATGCTCCAGTTGTTTGTGGTTTGAATGAAAACGAAAGGTACATCTGCATCCCAACATTTCATAGATTTCAAAACTCTCCAAATATATTTTCCACATCATCTCGTCAGTAGCCTCGATCAATCAAACCGCTTAGGTTTAGGAATGAAAAGCAAATCCTTGGAACGATGTTTTCCATTTCCTAGAATGCTACCAAATGAATCGCTACACGAAGGTTACTGTCGTCAATAACCTCGAAGCTTTTCCTTCACTGACAATAAAAAAAGGATCAGGAAATCGTGGGCATGTTCATACAATGGTCAACGACTGGAGCATCAATTTGGGAATCATCTGAAGATCAAAATCGAGCCTGCATGTGGATCATGGATTTTTCATTTTTTATTTTAATCGAAAACGAAACATTCCGAGTGTTGCCCCACCAGGCAACGTTCCACTTGAACTGTATATGAAGTATCAAAAAATATTGGCCGGGATTCAGAGGAAATAAAAGTGGAGAAATAAAAGCTGCGATTGAGTGCAAACGAGCATGCGTGCGGTAGTGCACCAGTGACATGAAACAAATGGAGAAACCATTTACTGGTATATATTTATGGAATGTTCGCCTGGGTTTGCATTGGAGCCAAAAAATGTTGCGCTCGATATATGCGGGTACAGCCAGCAGGGTCAGCCAATGTTGGAACTTTAACAGCTCATTCAAACGAATATTTAGTACCGAGCTAAAAAAAAAAGTGCCAAAGATTTTTCACGATTTTTCTTCAAAGCGATGAACTTTTCCAACGGAAATACTCGTGTTTCCACGATTCTTTCCCTTTGAGCGATGGAATAAAAACTGTGGGTACGTACGTTGATGAGAAACAAATAACGAAATTGAAGTTCGCGTTTTTGGGATGCACTGACATTTTTTATTTTACGTTTATCTGCTCAAATCAGATTTCCTAAAAAATTGAACAATTTCGAAAACACAGCAAGTTATAAATTCATTAAAATTTCATTGCGTTCCAACTATGCTCACTTCAGTGTCGTAAGAAATTAACAATGGTACCGTTGATCAATTCGCTACGTGAATCCCGAATAAGCAATATAGGACTTTGGGCAAATATCCTCATTTTTAACGTTGTTTCCATTTTCTGAAAATATTTGTAAATAAATAAATCAGAGAATAACATCACCGTATGCAGGACTCAAAGTCGTTGATTGTTTGTTTTTTAATTACTGACAAATTGGGATATTGAACTCAATAAAATCAATATAAAAAATTAGCATCCATTTAACGAGTGTGGATAACAAAAAATCTCTTCGATTCTCTGATAAATAGTTTTTTTTACGAGAAAAAACAGCGTCGATGATTTTTCGAACGCCGGAAACGTCGATATTTCAATTTTTTTTTTTTTTTTTCCATATAACAACGATTTTTTCGTTGAAGAGATCAAGACGTTGATCGGATTGGCGAAAGAATTTACTTTCAAGATCGACAAGCATCCGTAGGTTAATCAAACTCATAGAATATTAAGTGATAGTCGATAATACAGTTTTTCTATAATAAAAAGACGAAAACATTGAAGAAACAGTGTAAAAATTTCGAGAGAAAGTAAAAAAAAAAAGAAAAAAAAAGAGTAATTACATTTAAACGATTTACAGAGTTTCATAAAGATCCATTTTTGTGGATAATTTCACGATCGATCCTGAAGTTTCTTGAGACACTCAATCTCTGTTGGTAAAGGTCAGATGAACGCGTGTGATACAAAGATTTGTAGAGACAGGGAATCCTAAATGTTACCCACGACCCTTCTATGTTATGTCTCTCTCAATTTTCATCCACCTTCGAAACGAAACGTTTTTCCATGTTTCGAAAGTTGACCATTATTACGAGTATTGTGAAAAATTCTCGACGCGGAACATAAAAGAAAGAAGAATCGTTAATGTCGAAAATATCCCGAAACAAAAATATGTGTAAGAGCGATTTTCGATGAGCAATTTAATACGAATTTTCCCAATCCGCATACGCACATTGAGGATCATGAATAAGGAGAAAAAAGGAAATAAACTTATTACCAAAAAATGTAAACGTTCACTGATAGCGTAACTTAGTTATGAATTAATAAATTGATTGATCTACATCGATTGTGCAATTTATTCCCTAAAATCTATTTATATTTACATTTTTTGTTTTCCACGATCTGAATTGTCACTCAAAAATGAGAGAATCTCTGCAGAACGTTTGGTGACCGATTGATGGCAAAATAGGGATCGTGCAAGAAATAAAAACATTCTCTTTCGTACATGTTTTTTTAATCATCAGGGAAACTCTTCTCAGAAGTGAACTCGACGTCATTCACAACAATTTTCTTTCTCGAGCTTCTTCGTTCATTTGCACGCTTTTTTCTTCTCATCCACTCATTCGTTACGTTCGTACTGTTTTATAATATGTATTTCTTCTCATGTGGTTCATAAACTCGTCAAAACGTATCGCGAGAACAGTTTGAAGCCTGGAGACACGAACGTGCCATCATTAACAGTTCACGACATTTTCGGCTACCGGTAAAAACTTGGGCAATCGAAAAAAGCCAGTGCGTTCAATTTTGTATTTCCAATTTCAGAATGTTAAGAATTTTAAAGTTTTGGAAAGACTGAAGGTGTCGCCAAATCAAAGAACAGCTCCGTTAGTTTTGCACTTCGGTTTCGGGTCTCTCAGGCCCAAAGATTTGCTCCAAGTTGAAAAGGAAATTCTCAAGACAAAGCTGACTTATCGAGGACTCTTGCAAAGGTAGAGCTTGTGTACAAAAAGAAACACAGAATGTAAACAAAAAATATATAATTTTTTTTGAATATCTTTTTATGAATTAATTTTTCATTTATTTTTCTTTGATTTTTATCATTTTTTACAATTTGTATTATATACATACAATATATAATGTTTTATGATACTTTTTGAAAGTGAGCTGTTTCAATTTCTGAATGGCAATTCGGTATAAAACGTTAACATTAGTTTCATCAAACATGAATTATTAATTAATGTGAACAACGCTGTTATAATTTTGATAAATTTTCTATCTCGTTCATTTTCCATCAGAGATAACACTCGACAATAAAATTTGGAAATTGATCTTGCCGAATTTTGGCGTGTTCTAAAAATACGCCTTCTTAGATTTGATCGCTCCTTTATCACATAAAATATGAATCGAAACTGAAGAATTATCATCTCGAATCATTTATCATTGAAAACAACTGAACCTCCGTTAATTATGTTCAAAGAATATTTTACATTTTCCCAAAGCATTGGAAAAAAGACTTTGCAAAAATCCTCAACACAAAATGGCCATTCTGGAATGTAAGAATGACGGTTGGCTGAAAACTTCAAAATGAAATAAAGAATCACATTTATCACATAAATCACGTTTGATTTGCGATGAAAAAAATTTGAAATAATTTGTCCTAATCGAAATAATCGAGAGTCAAATAACCGAAAACTCTTGGGTATTTTTCTTCTCAAAATAATGACGAAAATGCAACTTTTCTGATTGACGTTATTGTAGGACACTCGACGCATTCGATAAAATAAAACAAAAAAACATAATACCAGTAAATTTCAGTTTTTTACTTCGACACGGTTCAACCGTGTTATTATTATTCTACAAAATATTTTCCATCTTTCTCACACGCAATCTTTCGCTCTCTGTTTCTTTCCCATTCGTTCTATTTCGTATCTTTTTTGCACCCCTTCCTGACGTACTCATGTGATTAAAAAAAAAGATTATTCCTAACATCGATGATGTACAAACATGTTTGTCTCGTCGTGAATTACTCGGTCTCGATGACTCATGTATGGACTTAATACGTAAATATTCTTCATGTTCGTGTGTTCTTTTTATTTTTTTGTTTTTTTTTTTTCGTGTATGTGTGTTTTTACTGTTTTTGTTCGCATTTTGTAGTTTTTTTCGTTTTAAAAATTATTTACAGTCGCCGACGTCATTCTCCTTTTGTTAATTATTATGTAGCTTACGAGTTTAATAACATGACGTTTCCTCGCTTATCACTAGAGCGTTTACGCAATTGTTCATTTGGATTCATCTCAATATACTCGCACTCGCAATCTTCTCCTCCAATTTATACGTATTCATATAATATATACTTTTTAATAAACGATATGACTTTTACGCTTGCGATATATTTTTTTTCTTTACTTTTTGTCTCTAGAGACTTCGCAAATGTTTTGGACATTTGTTATCTCGTCTCCTACGCTGCATCACTTGTAATCACCTATTCCTTATTTATCATACGACTGACCGAGGAAACTATGACAAGAATGAGAACAAAATCCATCTTGTCATGTTGCTGAATCAAACCAAGTTTTTTGTGAAATAATTGTGTTGGATTAACTATTCAAACGTGAAATTCCGAAACGCTTCTTTCTAGAAAATAAAGCTCAAATACGTTTGTCCTCGGCAATTCGAGAAACGGAGGAAAACTTATTTCAAGAAAAATGTGCCTTTGGGACGAACGTTATTCGAATACGATTCAAGTTCAAACTTAATTAGAAAAATCACTAAAGAAACGCTATCATAAAGATATAAAGTATCGAAATATCCAGACTATCGGAAAATAGAGAGCAACAATTTTTTGTTCATTGCCAACGAGTAAATTGAGAATTTTCTGGTACAAATCCCCCCAGTCATGGATTGATATCGTGAAACACGTTTCTCGGACATTCCGGGCGAAAATTATTCCAGTTTTTCGATAATTATAATGTCCTAAATGATCACATCACTGTCACGAATGAAATTCGATATTTGCCCACAGGGAGCACTTCGCGGACGCAGACTAAGGTAATTATATAAATATGTATATATACTTTGTATACAGGGGTTGTTTCAGGTTAAATATTTAATAATGTGACCTCAAGTTCAGGACCAATCTTGGATCTGCAGAGACCAATACTATTTTAATATTAATTGAATCTCGTAGTGTTGGAAAATTAGTTATTGAAGTTGGAAAGTCCACTAGCTTCCAACGCCTCTACAGCCAAAACGGTTGAAAAAAGAGCAAACATGCACAGGACCATTTTTGTAGGGGATGAAATCGCCTATAAAAAAGTCCCTAACGGTGTTTCTCTATCTCCATCACTTTTGCCGTGAAAACGATTTGAATAAAGAACCGATTACGAGATTGTATTGAATGTCTCGACTCGAAGTTTCATCCTGAACCTAATTTTATATTGATGACTATTTAACCTGGGACGTTCTGCATGTATCTGCTCCTTAAAAACTCGACGTATTTGTAGTCCCAATCGAGCTCTCCTTCAGAACCCTCCTCTATGTGTAAATATGTGTGTGTGTGTGTGTGTGTGTGTGTGTGTGTGTGTGTGTGTCTGTGTGTTTGTATGTCTGTTCCTTCGTCTTTTTTTTCGTTTTTCGGAATATACAACACTAAAAAATTAGCTACACTCAGTCGGCAGATCATCTGACAACGAGGAGTATTATCGACACTGTTACAGTGAATATACTCGAGGCGAGTTGATTAGCGGCTCCACAGTCCAGATTGTCCCGATGATAATAAGTCGCAGGTGGATGTTCGTCCCCAGGCTTACATCTTTCGTCCTGAGCTTGAAGCTCCGCCTGAGGATCAGAAATGTTGACAAATTAGTTTCTCAACCAATTTTGCGAATACTTTTTTTTTCAATCAATCTTTTCGCTGCTTATTATTACCTGGCAAATGTCTTTGCAGGGCGGACATATCAGAGCTCCTTTGTGAAGCCATTCGTTCTGGATTACGCGTATCGCTATTTCTTGCCCAGCGTGATAACAAGTGTATGTATAATTCGCTACCTGTTTGACATGGAAAAACAGTCAATTTATCGATATCGAATAAAATATTTGGATGAGAAAGAAAAAAAAATTAGTGGAACAATTTTCAAGTGGTTAAATTTTTTTTTCCTATGATTTTGATGGAAACGTTAGTTTGTCACATGATAAAATATTTTCCGGCTGTTTCTCAATTGTTATTAGAGGTCATGCGGTTCTGAATATTAATTCCATTTCCGAGAACTCATTGGAGAATTAATCAGGTTATCAAGAAATTTATGAGAGAAAAATAAAATTTCACGAAACAGGGAAAAGTGCATTGAGAGGGAAATAGGGCGAAGACAATTCTGAGCTCACCATTATGTGAAGCCTGCCAGCTTCGCATTTGTACTGATAACACCCAGAACCCCAATGTTGCCATTGCCTGGCTTGTTTGCATGTTCTCTCCTCCCACATTTGATTCGTATGATCGAAGCATCTGGAACGAGCTCCGTATTTTTCGAGAGCGAAATTTTTTTCTGGATCTGTGAATAAATCAATGAAAAGTCATAATTCAACATGGTTGAGTGGGTTTTCCACTTGGACACTCGCGATTTCTTTTCAATGCAAATCTGTGACAACTCACGTGGATTATTTTCCTCGTACAAACAGTGAGAACCTCGTACCACTATGTTTTTGGCACGCCAAGTAAATTCCTGAATGTAAGGGCAGTAGTCGGCGAGGGATACTGATCCGCCATAATATTGTTCATGGCCCGGAGCAACGTGAGGTATCGAATCGAAATTCTGCGAAATATGTATTTTGTTCGAACGAGAATTTTTTAAATAAAAACTTTCGTTTATTCGTTATTACTCGTTACTATTATTTTCTCCTCGTTTCCTATCATTTCCAGAGGAGTGAAAATTGAGAGAAAAGAACAACAAAATCAATTTTCCACGCCAGGTTTTATATTTCACGTTTTATACAAAAAGCAAAAGTCTGATTTTTTCATTCCAGAAAATTTGATATTCAATTTGTCGGTAGTATCGTTTCCTGGAATGGAGAATTGATATGGCCCCAAGGACAATCTATTGTGACGATATTGACGTGGTGAAAAGCAACAAAAATTCTGATTTTTTTTTTTGTCAGCAGAGGTAAAAATTTATACTCAGTATTTGTCTGGTATAACCGAACAATTTTCGTTGCGATCCAAAAAGCGACTCTACCGAAAAAAATATGAGAGTTTTCGGAAAATAAAAATGTTGTGAACGAAAAAAGCTATTTTCGTTTGGTTCCAACGTAGCGAACTCCACGTTTGTGTATATTTTTCGAAACTTCAGAGTAGTGAAGCGCAAATATGCATATATGCTCGAAAAAGGAAAGTTTCTAATTTTCAATATAATGTCCTCATAATTACCTGATATTTTTTTGGCAAGGGCGCAGCATGTTCGATGAGGTTACATAATGCTACAGAACTGCGATCATCGGTGCATTCTGTTTGTAAAGGATCCTGCTTAACTTTGTTGCAAAAAGGATGTATCGATTTGCCTCTGAAAAAAACGTCAACATGAAATTGAATTACGATCGATTGAAAATCAGAAATTAACGTAGACAGTTGGTCTCAGTCAGATTTCACTACTTGTCTGACCAGTACTCGATTCTATCACTTACTTCTGTTCTCTCGAATCCCTTTTGTTTACGAATGATAGAAAGGAACATCGAATTTATTTTTAATTGAACTTTATCGTGATTATCTGTTATTGATCTTTAACTTTCGATGTTCATTGAGGAAATTTACATTGAAATCAGTTCTTTGCGAGTGGAACTTAATGAATTAGGGAAACATGGATATTTTATCGGAATTTTGAATTTCGGTTCAACAAATTTCATGTTTAGTTGATGTTAAACAAATTAATTATGGGTTAAGATTTCTTAGGGCTGATATCAATTGAATGAGGTTAATGTTTTATTGTTAATAAATATTCTTGATTCGTTAAATAAAATTTGTTTCTTAATGCTTACGATAATCGCGAGGATTTCGACGATATCCATTCCTTGCATGATTTCATGGCAAAATCGCAACCTAAATGACGACCCCAGCCGAGCTCTTGGGCCATAGAATAATTGGCACTGTACCAGCCGGTGTCTTCCATCAGTGCCAACGTTATCCTCGAATAAACTGGATTCTGAGTGTGAGTTCCCGTCATTGCTTCGTTCTGAAAAAAAAAAAAAAAACAATTATGTTAAATGAAAATAAATCGAGAATATTGGATTCGCGGATCACAAGCACTTTGACAGTTTCCGTTTTCCAAACGAATTGCTTCCAAACATTGACAATCAATGTTATTCGATCGCACTTTGCAATCCAGAAAAAAAATTGATCACTTCGATTTTTATTGAATGGCGAACGATCAGAATTTCCTTCGCTACAACTTTTTGGCGATTCTACAGTAATGAAAATCTCCAAAGTGACACTTCAGTAATTAAGGAGCGATCAAGATATCCAGATCTTCTGAATTAAGTAAAATTTACCTCAAAAACTCGTTTTTCCCAATGAGTCAACGCCGTTCCGTCTTCCCCTTGATCCTCGAGCTCGGCGCCTTCCAGATGAGGACACTTGAAGTGTGCTCGTACTTCGTGCTGAACTCTCGGCGTAACTATCATTTGCATCGATCTTTCGACTGAACCTCCGTGCACCTGCCACTGGGGTCTCGTCACGGTTCTTATCGTACTCTCGCTCCACTGGTGCGTTTGTAACCTAAAATTCGTTTCATTATCAACTGATATATACACAACAACGACTGTGTATAAAATTTTTTTAGCTAATTACAAATTTGTAGAATCAAAATTTCTTTAAAATTTTTTAAATACGACTATGCTGAGAGTATTTTGTTCATTGTTGTTCAAATAATTTCAATCAGCATGCAAATGTTCAAGACCAAAAATTGAGAAATAAAATATAAAAGAAATTTGTTTTTTTTTTTTTATCATTCAAAATGACATTCAGTTTAAGAAATAATGAAGAAAAAAATTATTCCCACTATCGTCACAATAGTTATGCAAATATAATTGGTTCTAGTGTGTATACACGAGGAAATCGTTGAATACGAGAAAATCGTAAAATTAGTTTTATTACAAAAACTCTAGAGAAGTGTAATAAAGTGTAAGTGTGTAGCAAATGGTTGAGACATACTTTTCATTGAGGGGTGGTTTTCCAGTCTCGCTACGTCTCGCTGTTCTTGGCTCACCATTCTCGTCCCGGTAGAATGCATAGAGACTTACGGAGAAACCGAGGGCGTGGAGAATCTCGTGTTTCACGGTACTCAGAAGAGTCTCGAGTTCTTGGGGCTTCGTGCTGATGCTACCGGGGCACAGGTTTGCGTGACCGGCGATTGGCCTGCGATAAATCGAAATTCTGCAATATTCGCTTTAACTTGGTGCCACTGAGAAAACGTCGTGGACAAAATACAAATTGCACGGAAATTGAAGCGTTCACCTCGACTTCTCGGGCTCTCGTGTCTGAACAATGTATCAACGATGCTTTTAATATTTATCGTGAAAATACCCACCGACCAAGCAGTCATGAGTTCTACTTTCGTCTGCCATATTTCTACATCTGCGAGAATTTATATTCTTGCGAAATGAACATCAATGTCCGTTTACCGATCTAACGATCGAAACGAAAAACAAAAAAATTATTCTTATTGTTAATTGAATCATTTGGAAAAACGGTGTTTTGTCAAAAATACGAAAAACTATCACTTCGTTGTATATCAGAAAAAAAATCATTTTTGTTGATTTTTTTTAAATTTAATTAGAAGGAACATTTGGAATTCGTAATATAACATTAAAGCGAAACAATCTTGTCGACCAGAGAGATAACGAATGACTTAATTATCGTGCAATCAGTCGATAATTGTACTAATTATTTATTGGAGCTAATTAATTGCATTTATAATTGAATATTTGCTTGTCAAACGATTTTATTTCAAAGTTTGCAAGCGTGAAAAATAATGGTCTGCAGGATAAATAATTATGGGACAAAATAAACAAAAACTGGTTTTCTACGAGTTGAGCTTGGAGTAATTACCGTCGTTTGATGTCATCAAAGTGCGAGAGAGGGCGCATTTCCGAAGAGAGATGGAAAAGGCGAGAGAGAAAATCCATGGAAAGATGAAGGAAACGAAAGGAATCGAGAGGGCGAGAGATTCTCAGGTCAAGCTGCACACGGGACGAAGGAAAGAATGAAGGGCGGCCGAAGGGGTTCGGAGGGTTAGCTAGTACCGAGGTGGGTAAAACTGATAATGAAACAACTTTTAATGAAGGCAAAGTCGGGCTGCCGTTTCTCGCGTGTCAACGTTATAACAAAAAGCGCTTTAAACGCAACGACCCGTAGAGCCGAGCCCTTGAGCCTTTCGGAGTAGCCCGCTTGTTACGATTTAACGTTAAGCTCATTTCTTGAGACCGATCTGTGCCACCGAGACGAGGCAGTCCAGAAAATTCGTTATGTACGAAAATATATATGTGTATATTACAAATAGTTTTTGTTACGAACTAATTTCTCCTTTAATAAAATAATGAAACTTTTAATTTAAAATCAACCAAAGCTTTTCTTCAAAGGAAATTAATTCATTCATTCGTAAGGTTAATTCACCATAAAAGAAAACATACTCACGATAATTTTTTTTTACGATACCGTTAATACATATTTTTTATCTAATTAGTATATAATAAAAAGATATTCGAAGAATACTTAGTAAAATGGTTATTTATGGCTAGGTAAAATGTATGGTTAGGTAAAATGGTTCATTAGTCAATAAGTTCCTTACGGTAACGCTGTCGAGTTTTTTTTGTTCAATTTCATTCTTAATACTTTTTCACTTTATACTTTAAGCACGATCTTTTGAAGAAAAATCGGGTTTTGAAAATCTGAAGAAATTTATCAACTGGTGAAAACATTTTGGCTTTTTGGTTTCGGATGATCCAGTGATGAATTATGCGGTTCATCGTAATAGAACTTTGTCGTCTATAAAGATTTTGCTTAATAAAGAAAATTCTACAGAATATTCTTAGAATATCGTTTCAACAATTACTCCGTAAATATATAGATATATATATATATAAACTGTGCCATCAAAAAAATTATCGCAAATATGCTTTTTTTATAGCGAATTGACCTCCTCCCCTCCCCCTTAAGTCTGGTCGAAAGGTATCACGAGATAAGTGAATATTTCCATTGCTAAGATCGTAATACTAGCGAAAAGCATAGAAAATTCATTTCGCAGGTAAAGAGAAACTTATATTCACGGCTACGTCTCAGGGAGCCAACCAACTGGACTGCCACTTTGAGGACAATAAATCAAGAGTCATATCGACCAAATCTTTCCGTTTGAACTAATTAATCCGGGATTGGTAGCATATACGAAAAAAAAGTGAGCAAAACATTGTACACAGGAAGATTTGGTCTCAGTGACTCTTTTAATTTATGATAATAAAGGTTCTCGCGTCGTTACATTTTATAATGAATATATACACCGGCTGTATCAGGAGATCTCGTTAATTCCACGCGACGTTACTTGCATGCAGTTACACGCTGAGAGCTAATATATTCGTACATAAGTACAATGAGGAAGGAGAAAAGCGACAGAAAACACGAGGCACGAGGGAAAAAAATGAAATAGGAATAAAAATCTAAATTTCAGCAGAGAGTGATACTCTCGCATGGTTATTACGTATCCTACATATATGTCTGGTGTACACCATATAAAAGATCTGACATTACGACTGATGGCGAAAAAAATAAAATGGCACTGTAGTAGAACGAAATGGAAGAACGAAGAGGGAGAATCCAGGAGAGGAAAAAGGCGAAAGAAGGAAATAGAAAGAGGAAGAGAGAGAGAGAGAGAGAGAGTGAGGGAAAGGGGGAAAGGCACATGCCAGGACGGTTCTCGTAATGATGATTTATACCCATAGTGTATATCGAACACGACTGCACTATAATTTTCTTTCGTCCGTTCGTCCTTACTCACTAATATATATTTATACGTACATGTATATCGATATATGTACTTATTCGTACATATATGTTTATGCATGTACGGTTTCGTACGTTTTACTCTTTGCATGCTATATATATATATATATATATTCGAGCGGGCAGCAGGCATGGTTCTTCCGTTTGATCGATGAGTGCCAAGGATCGATATGACATTCATTACTCTCGGTATAAAAGGAGTAGTGACCTCTGTGTATAACCTCGTATGTGAGAGAAACGGTAATCGACTTTGTTATCGCGTGTCCAAGTCTATACAACATCGTCAAAAACGACAGGTCAGAATTGAACACCCTCCAAGAACGACTAAGGACCACGGGTCGTGTTTTTCGCGCTAATCCCCAACGAAATCATACACTCGACAAAAGTGGTTTACGGCTATTTCTCTCTTTCTCTTCAAACTCTCTGAGTTAACGCGGTCTCCAGAATGGTAATCGAGCATTCATGTCCAAGATTGCTTACTCGAGGGAGAAAAATAATCATGACTTTGTTTCGTCGATCCTTGCAATCTTGCACGAATGTCCTTTATTTGTTATGGAGTTTTTACACGTTCCATTGAGAGCTCCGGTATGCTTGATGACCCATTGAACGTACAATCGTCAACTACCATTTAAAATACTCGAATGAATCGTTGAATCTTGTTTTTAATCCAGAAAAAGTTGTTCACACTTTAGGAATTCATTTTTACAGCATTCTTCACACCTTTTTCTCTTCGGAGATGAACCTTTTAGTAATTTGCATGCAAGACACAAAACTTACCGGTCTAACGCTGCTTCCTGTTGACAGTGAGCCGCGTACGCTACAGTTAGTCCTTTGTGACATCTCTCGGTTTGCATCGCTGACACATAAAACACAAAATCTGCGTCATTGATTCCCTCCCCCGCAACGCTTCCCTCCGCGACCCCGCATTTGTGGCCAGTCGCGTTACACGTTCGACAAACCTAAAATCATGAAAGTTTAAATGCAGTCAGTTAGAATCGTTTCCCAGTAATGGGACCGTGGAAATTCTTGGAATCCCATTTTGAATCGTTCCATTACGGTGTGTTATGTCAACTTTTACCTCTCTCGCGACTTTATCAGGAACATATTCGTTCGCCCGGCCTGCTCTAGTTCGTTGGAAATTCAATTATATGGCCTTGTTCAAAAGAGAGTTTAATTGATATTGAACACGAGGCTGGGTTTCCGCAACCGACACAGTTTGGTCTCAACACGTAATGAAATGATCGTTAATAAAATGTGAGGATAAAAAACTGTTGATTGGCAGCAATGCTCGCCTCACACCATGCATTTTGCTGTCGACTTTTGCGATTACCGCCTAGGCCGCGAACAAACGTTAATCAAAATACCAGCTAAGACTCAAAATCTCATCACCAATATTTTTATACTGCAGAGATGTATTTTTTAGAAAAAAATAAAAATTCCTGGATTGTCATTTGACTCCACCAATGGGCTCCATCCCCCTTAAACTTGTGAGGGCAAGGTGTTCCTTCACATGGAGGATTCTATCGATATCGTAGAGCATAAAACTTCCCATAAAAAAGAGATTATATCGGTATTTTCCTATCCAGAGTAGTTCAGTCCTGAAAGTAGATCGCTGTAGATTTTAAAAATGCTCGGTTTTCACGTAGCTCTCGAGAATCAAGTCAGTCTAGAATCCACTCGAGAAACTGGAGTTTTAAAAAAGTGCTAGGATTATAACTTTTTTGTAGGAAATTTTATACTTACAGGATTTTGGTTCTATGCTTTTTCGCTCCGCTCCTAACCGTTTCGGTACTCGATGGGGTAAGAGTCCGAGGGTATCTGAACTGTGATCATTAATAACTAACCAGCAAGGGGTCGATCGGGGAATAGTAATATACATAGTTGGACTTTTCAACTTAGAGATCGACCCTGAATTCAAGTTTACCGTAATGTCCATTTGTAGTGGAACATCTTCTGGGCAGATACATGTATACATGGACAAGGTTCCGTTGAGCTTAACGCGACCGTAACATTAATCACGAAGGCCTTAGGAAGTAAGAGAAGGAGCAAGGGACCAGGCCGCAGCGGCAGCAGCAGCAGCAGTAGCAATGAAGCATCTAAATGTACGAGGGTGGAAAGCACGAGAAGGAACGAATGGATCGCTCTGTCTGTCCAATTTATTCGTAGATGTGTGTCGACTGTGTGTCAGGAACTGGGACTATTACCCTCATTAACACTCCGTGAGACGTTTCGTATATACATATAGATATATATTTGTATGTTTTACCGGAAGAGCAACGGTAGCAAGATCCCGTCGTCTTATTAACCGTCTCGCGGGAACGAAACTGATGTACCGTGGCAAAAACCTTACCGGAGCTGCTGGGAATTCTATCCTCCAAGAGGAGAGAATTTAGTGATGAATTTGTCGAAGAGAATTCCCTGTGTCGTGCTTTCCTCAGATCGACGAAATGGGAGCGAATTTTTATTGAATTTTAATGAACAATGCCAGCCATCGATCGAAAACGCTTTTTCTCTAATAATTCTAATTCTTCTTTATCGACTGTATCCAAAAGTATCGATAAAGTACAAGTTTAATTTCTTTGTTTTCCGTAAGGATACTTTCAATATTTTTTTTGATCCTACTGACAATAAATTCGAGATAACCAGCAGAGTTGTGTGAGTTGAAAAATAACCTCGTTTCTAATTAAATTTTTCGCTGGTATCATCAAGTGAAGGTTGCTTTCGCTAGTTAGCTTTTACACCATTGTGTTCATAATTTAATCGATATCCGAGAAGAGATATTTCCAGAGCTGGAGGCCAATTTTTCATACAAAAGCGTGAAAATGTCGCTCATTAATCTTGACGTTTTATAATAAGTCATCGGATAATGGACGCACTAGAGACTCTCTCGTTATACGCTTGTTCCTCTGTAAATGGAGAGTCTCCGTGATGGCGTTGCTCGACAAGTTTTCAAGTTTATTCTCTTTCTATGTATCGGTGAGTTGTTTGATTAATAATTACGATAAGACAACACGACGACGTGGCGCGTTCGTCGGGCTGCCAATAATACGACGTTCGCACGCATCGATCTTCCGCGGTTTTATCTTCACGCGCATTCCGCGAGTATTTATCGGTGACCCAAACACTTTTGAAATAATATTTTCACTATTTCCCATGGACAATAAATAAACGCATTAATCAGAATGGGACAGTTTTTTTTTCTTCTTTTTATCGCTCAATTATGTCTCGCGCATCCATCGAGCACGAAAGTGCAATAATTAACCATGCAACGGAATAGTTCAAACTTTGCTGAGATACCGAATAGTTAATGACGTTATCAGGAACAGTTCAGCTGTCTTTTATGCGGTGTAATGAACGTCGCCGTAGTATCCGAAAGGGTATACATTATGGAGAGACAAGGAAGAACGCTGCGAAGAAGCATCTCATTCATTTTAATCAGCAAAGTTTTAGGGGGGGGGGGGGGGGGTTGAGGGGGTAAATTAAGATTAGAGAAACTTCCGTGGATATAAACTTTCGGATACAAACTGAGGGTTTTTGGTTTGGGATATTGTTGTCGTGAATGGGTTTGTGAGAAAATTATTAATTGGGCATTCATAAGCGTTATTAAGGTATTAAGGGTTAACGTAGATTTCTGGGTCATACAAAACGGTCAGTTTCAATATTTTTTACAGGAAAAATGTATTCATTGCAACGCTCCTTTGGTCATGAAAAATTCGAAATATGGATTCGAGCACCTTTTGGAATTTTTTTACAGAATAATTTTCTCTCAAAGTTGATTCATAAAAATCACAATCTTTATCGAGACCGAGCCGGTTCCTTACACTGTCCGCGCAATGGCAGAGATTTTGAAACGTAAGTTCACGATTTTGTTAATTTTGATGTTTCTGTTTTACTCAAGAAACGAATAAGTGCAAAGATCTGCGTAATGCGGCCAATTATTTTTTATTCGCGTAACTGTAATACGCTATTCATTTTTGAAAGTATTTCGAAATGCTACACGAAGCATTACCGAAATAATATTTAAAAAATCTTTTGAAAAGACTGTTTTTGACCTCTGCAGGTGTTCGTAAGCTTTTAATAATAGTTATGGTCATGCCAAAGAATTTAGGAAATAAACAAACTGAGTAGAGTTCGAATTAAATAAAATTTTCCTCGCGTTGACTTAATAAGCGCGAGGAGCATGTTTATCTGCGAAATAAAGAGTCTGGTCCTCGGGGAGTAGCCTTTACTCTTACTCACATGTTGTATAATTCCGGAAGGAAATAAATTATGTCCAAAGAGAACGGAAAAAGGGAATCCACGTTAAAATATTCATTTCGATGAAATTCGGCGGTAAATTTTCATCTTCCGGATCTTTGCACGTCGAATTCTAGTCTCGTAAGCTTGTCGAGCATAAAAATATGAGCACGACAAAGTGTCGTATTCAAGAGTCATTTGCATATATCTATGCCTACGCAAACACGCATGTGTGCGTATAAATACATTTTACATAACAGGAATTCTTGTTTACTTTCCGAGCGAAACGCGACTCACTTCCGAGTCTGTAAAACGAGCCAACTACCGGTTTTTCCGGCCGGTCGTTTTTTCGATTGTTCCTTGTGGCCTTGCGAACGTAAACTCCATATACTACCGTTTCTAGTACCTCTCAACCAAACAAAGCTAATTTCCGTTGATACGTTTAGTCTCATGAGAATAGGGAAGATCAATCGGAAGAGCGGGAAAAAAAGTTTATTTTATGGCTTGAATTTCGTATCAAAGTCAATCTCGTCACTCTGTGATTCATCGGCAAGCTTTAAACGTAATTATTTAATATAAGTGTGTAATTTATGATTCTTTGGACTTACGTCGAGATGAGCGTCGGGTACGACGACTTCGCCACACATCGTTGTCGATCTACACGTATCGATACAGTGCGTGTGATGATCCTTCACGAATACTTGACTGCTCTCACATTTCCTGAAATCAATCAATTCGAAAAAATTGCGTTTTAATTATGTATCGCTGTATCAACTGCAATGGAATGGTGACACTCCGTGGTGGACAGGATGGTCTGATGCTTTTTGTGAATAATGTAACGGAGTGAAAAGAAAATGTTTTACAAACTTCCTTATTATTTTGTACTATTAAAGGCTGACAAATTCATGGTGGGATCGACAATGAGATTTTTCAAAGATAGACAAAGATAGACGTTGCGAACTCATTGTATAAATGAATCTTTGAGTTGGGTGTGTCGAAGTAGATTCGTCAAGTCGTTAAGTGCCATAGATCATGGCAATAGGAATGAATTGAAATTTCGAATGAAAGGCACGTTCATACATTCGAATATATACCTTTTGAATTCCTTTGGAATTCAGGAACGTTGTATACGTGGACAAGTGAAGGAGTTGTGGGTAGTTGTTTGAGAAGCATCCACGTTCGGTCATGTGCTCCATAACGCGCGGTAACCAAAAGGGCTTTTATACAAACGTGCAATGACACTTCTACAGGTACACATATAGTCTGCTCCTCGAATCTAAATCTTCTCGTGGTACGATCGCAAATTTCGTTCGAGATTTCGCGGTACGAATACAGATAACGCAAATAGCTATACGCGGGATATTGGATGGAGATGGATAGATATAGCAATACGGAATTCGGAGTACAAGAGGAGTGGCCTAGAGGAGAGTTGCAGCTAAATCTGCAAATCCCGTGCACACTGCGAAGCACCCAGGGATCCCACGAAGCGACGACTAAATTCTCAACCTCTCTCTCCCTCTTTGCCTATCTCTCGTGCTCGACCCTATCGGCTGCTGCCTGGCAATATATCGGCGTGGTCTAAAAGAATTATATTTGCAGGATGCAGAGTTACGAAAAAAGCACAAGATGGAAATTTGTTTTTAAACCCAACACAAACGTTATTTCCGCGTGAAAGGATGCCAGAAAACATCAACATATCCGGCTTAAGGCCCGTGTTGAGATCCGTATTTGTCGGTTTTTGCTTCGGTTCCGTGCCAAAATAGATTCGCATGTGAATTTGGAGGACGAAGGGGGAAAATTCACGAGGAAAGCAAAATATATAATCCGGTACGTCATTCGCATCAATTGGTACTCATTTCAAGCTCTTTCACTGTTTTCTCTGGGTTTTGTATAGGGTCTGGGGAAAGACATGGTTGGATTGGTAGAAGCCGAGCGATGCTTTTAGCTGGAATCCTTGTTGTCAGTCACGAACCGCTGGTTTTCGAGGCGGTTGCTTGTCTTGTATGTGTGTAGTAAAGCCGAGAGGAACCAGGCGGTGAAAGAGGAGCTTATCGGTAATGCCCGACGCGGGATAGACGAGAGTACAACGTTCTCGCGTGTCCGTATACACACACACATGCATCTCCAGCTTCGATCAAAAGGGCGTAACTTCAACAATTTGAGATACAAACCGCTGCATGATCTGCCCGGGCTATTCGTAGTGATATATACATACATAAACATATGTGTGGCTTAAGTGGTAATCCTCGTGACGTGCGAAAAACATTGCGTATCAGGATCTCTCGACGTGCTATCAAAGTGAATGCTCCGGAACCAAGTTCGACCGTACTTTACGCCTTCGCTACTAATGGCAGTGTAATAGGTTTAGTTCTCGGTTCAAATCGTACGCGCAAAATCGTTCGCTTGTGGCCGAAAACCACGTTAATTTGAATTTTGGAGATTCCTTTTTTTTGGCGTCATTTCTTTACAATAATTCTTTGAAGAAAAATCTCAAAAAAACTGTCGCCATTGTTCCGAAATATTTATGTGGTATCCGAACCATCGTATTGCTATGCAAATGCCATTTACGCTGTTCGTTGAATCAATGACATTTATTTTCATTTGAAAAGGTTCATAGGACCTCGGAAATTGCGGAATATTACTACAGTGGATTTCCTATCAAAGGCTAATTCATTTTACTGCACTCGATACTTGATTCGAAGGATTCCCCCAATGAAATATTTTCAGCCTTTGTTTCGGTGCATTCAACGTCATAATTGAATTGGAACAAATTTTGTTCTACCCTATATTTTCCCACTCTACTGTGTTTTATTTCACGTAAAATTGCTTATGGTGTTGCCCATAATCAGTCAATCTCACGAGGGTCGAGGGAAACTTTGAAATCGCGCGCTCAATGGGACTACGCAATCATCCAGTCAATTGTTGTAATCAAAAATGATTATTTGGGAAACAATGAAATTTGAACGCGATCAGTCGACTGTTTCCATTTTATCCTACGATCCGATGGACTATTTCTTTTCCGAACGATTTAACGATAAACTTATCGATAATATCGTTAGAAGAATTTCGTATATATTTTCTATACACGGATACTAGAGAATGGCCAGACTTATCTCCCCAACACGAGCCCGACCTTCCGAGAGAACGAGTAAAATGAATAGTGCAAAGGATAAAAAATAAAAAAAAATAAAAAAACGTACGCGTTTATAAACTCAAGAACCGGGTAGACGATCGCGTGACTATTAGATCGGAAGAATGGAACGGTTGGTTGCGCATGTCGCGAAGGATTCGATTGCAAGTAGAGGGAGTTTGAGAAGCATCCAGCAAGCTTTGCCGCAGGGGGTTGTCTCAGATATATAAACCCTGTCTCGTCTTTGTGGAGGTGAGGTCTTCGTGAAGGTGAAGACTACCAAGTTTCCTTTTTAGAGCTCACTTTTCCTTCTTTCTCAACGAGAACTCGGTTCAATAATGCGAGACTAGAGAACGAGGGGAAGAAAAAGGATTCCGTATATACAGAATTATACGCGGTCCTTTGCATCTGGTATCAAGCGGAGAATCCTGGTCGAAAATCTGATGCATCTTAGTTCTTTTCAATCTTCTTTCTGTCTCTCTTCCCCGCCCCCTTCGTTATAAATAACAAATCCTACGATCCCGAACGTTCGTTATTTTCCTTGAATTAAATTGTGAGACAATACACGTCGAAACATAAATCGCAAGATCAATATATATCGGGAGGGTTTGAGAAATCGGACGATGCATTCAGAGGTGAAAAACTCCCGGAAATCTCTCGTGTAGAATATATATTTTGGAATAATACAAAACCAGCGAGTGGAATAAATGAAAAAAAAATATCGAACTAAAGCTGAAAAGCCGTTTATATGATGGAAAGGTGATTACCGTATTTTTGTGAATCCGTTGTACTGTTCGATGGTATACATTCGATGCAAATCAACAACATGGCAAATCGTTGAAAATAATTAATCAAGTTTAACGATTTTGCAGTTGGGTGTCCCAAAAAGGCCGGTGCGACCACATTTTCGGTGAATTTTCATTTCCGCTCTCGTTTATACACTCGAAAAGCTTTTGGCTTTTGTTTTCTGGCAAGTTGACCCCTGGGTACGGACTTCGAATGAGACGAAATTTTGTTTTTGTGCCTGGGTAAACAACTGTCTCGAGAGGGTTGGAGAAAGGCACACCACTGAAAAGTAGACGGCACGAGAGTGACGTGTTTAACTGTTCTTTCTCGTGAGTCAGGGTGAAAAGTGTGTTGTGCCAAAGATGAAGAAGAACCACCTGCACTGCCTCGAAAATTTCACGCTTACACATACAGGTGTGCTCGTAAATAGTGTTGCACCGCGTGATACGAGAGCTGGCGGCTAGTGAAATCCTTGGTCTTTCCACTCTCTTTGAGAAGAAAAACTGACACATACGCATGCAGGCAGACGTGTACACATAAACAAGACATAACGGTAACGGGGTTATGGTTGCTGCAAGAGTCCGCGAAGCAAAAGGGAGCAGGTTGGTGTGGTGATGCTGCGAGCATAAAACGCTTCGTAGCCCTGAGCTCCTTTATGCTAAAAGTTTTACAGACGCGAGTCGTGGGCGAGTCGAGGGTCGTTGAGCGGACCAGAGGGCGAGACCCGCTGAATATTCACGCGCTATTTCGAGTGTCTTAGTGTGCCCGTCTGTGTGTTTGTCCTTGCTGCCCGTTGGTGATCTCCGACTGTACGACTTCGGGGGAAGATGAGGGATCTACGTAAATGTTTCCACAGAGTGTCCTAAAAGTCGTATGCAAGATTTACCGGCGGATATAGATCGCGGCAAAGTCTTTGCTTATCTTTCATTCTGTTGTATCGTTGATAAGACATTGATGAATTAACCCTGCGACCTTAGGATCTATTTTTCCGAACGTAAACTCCACCGTAGAGTAAAAAAACTATTTCACTCTTTAAAATGAGCATAAAAAGTTCCCTGCATGCAACAATGAGGTTTAATCATACATTATTATTATCGCTCTTTAATAACAAGTCCAATGATACATGATAAAGTTTCATTCGTTGAACATTTCATGACCAAATTGCCATAAAACGAGACAGGGTCCCGAAAAAATTAGAAAAAGAAGTTTCCACTGGAAAAAATCGTGATCGTTCTCAAACAGCAGCTGCGGAGATTTGTGAAAACTAATCCGGTCCGTCCAAACGAGAAGATCGAATAGAAAAACGGATAAGAACGTTTCTACTCGTGAATATCATATTCAATTTCTATTGGCGGACGGACGATCGAGGTGCAATTTCTCTGACAGCCTGTGAAGAATGAGTGGACGGCGAAAAAAGGGAGTAGAAAAAAAAAGAAATGCCTATATAAGGTAATGAAAAGAACGATGTCGATAAGGCCGATAGCCGAATCGGGTAAATGGTGAATGACACAGTGATCGATAGTTAGAGTTAAAGAGCTAAGTTTTCGATATATCTCTCATCCTTTCTCAGTAAAACGGTTTGAAGAATAACTGTTAACCAGCAGGTAGTAGAAAAATACTTAGCTCACACCCCACAGTTGGTTCTCTTTTTTCCTTTCCTTCCATACTCACCTACTTCTCAAGTAGATTTTCTTTGCTGATACAGTTCTGAAGGAGGGAAAAAACCTCAATGTGGCAATGACTTTACAGCCAATGTCGATGGCTGATGGAAAAAGCGTTCATACTCGCAGGAAGGACGTTTATAGAGTTTTATCTCAAGGGAAGTCTCCGGCATCTCTGGCAAATAGAAAAGAGGAAAAGAAAGGAACAAAGTATCTGCTCGACCGTTCGCGAACAAACGGGCGCAATTCAGATAATTCTTTACGTTATATCGTCCTGGATAAGTCTTTCAGTTTCTTAACGATCGTTTTATACATTTTCCGATCCAAGAGTGAAGATACGATAGCTAGAAACTCGGAGGATATAGAATGAAATAGCTGTGTGGTATAGAGAAACGAAAACAATGATATAAGCAAAGAGGAAGAACAAATGAAAAGCTTGTGAAAAAGATATTCTACATAATTTGTGTCTCGAGAGATTCCCAAACTCTTTGTGTGTCTCCGTGGCCCCAGATATTCATAGACTTTTGAGATTCTTTTTTTAATATCGTTTTACCTTTTTCACAAGAAACTAGACTGAAAAAAGTTTTTCATTTGAAAGGAATCTAGTTAATAAATAAATCGATGAATTATTTGTAATGCTAAAGCGTTAATAGTTACGTTCGTCTATATTTCAACGCTGAAGAACGAACGGAGAAACGAAGAGGATCCAGAAATGCAATGAAATTTGTTTGCCATTGCACTTCGTTAAATAAACATTGCTTTCATGGTTATTCGCATCTCCTTGATATACACGCTGCTTGGACGATCAATTCGAATAAATATTGGCGAGAGCTCCGATGGTTCTCTTTCGCTTTACCCTCCATCTGTCTCTCTCTCTCTCTCTCATCCTGTCTCTTTTTACCTATGATACAGCTGCGCTCGATAGCATAGGTAAATACAAATTTACCGATAGTCCCAGGAATTCTGATGGATATCGTCATAAGTCGACGATGAACTCTCCCTCGCACTACCGTTCTGCTCCACCCTATTTCTATGGACTTTCCAAGTCGACGTTTATGTTTCTTAATAAAAAAATTAAAGGTAGACGTTTAGGTCGACGACCATGCACGTTGGTCGAATTTGTACGATGGCTGGGGATGCCCCAAAATGAAAAATTAAATTTCGTTGTATTGCAAATATGGTACGCAAACGATATACATCATGTCATTGATTACATGATGTATACATTTGATGAGATATACAAATATCATTAGAATTTCAAGCCTTACGGAGCAGCAAGCTTGGGGCAGAGAGTCTAGACTCTGGTTGGCAATGAATCTTGAATTAGAACTAAAACATTCGCTCTAATTGCCGAATGGTGCATGAATTTCTGATGTCCACTATTCAGGATAAGAGATGCAACTGGACTGAGGAGATACTTGAAATCGTTTATAATTGTTGAGCTCGAGCGACGAAAGAAAAAATTTATATGTTCATGTTCAGTGTTTCGTAGCTCGGATGAAATGACAACATACATCTTGCCTGTTTCCGTAAGGCACGGAAAAGACGAGAATGGGAAAACAAATTTCCTTGCTATTTCTGCGAAAAGACGTTGCTAAGTGAAAACACGCCTGCTTCAGTCAATCGCCTCACATACACGCCTGCATATGCGCTCATACACCAGCCTCACACACAAACGCACACTTAGACATAAATGGCAAATAGAAGGAACGAGCAAAGTGTAAATTCTCCGTGCACTCGACGGTGGTTGGAATTCGCTTTCCACAGGGGTTTTCGTACCGTCGCATCCCTCTTTTCTTCACGAGTCCCATCAGTATAGTACCAGCCGCGAGGGCTGTTCTCACCGAGTTCATGGGGGAGGGGATTCTATCTCGAAATAAATAGGTTTCTCGTTTTCGCGAATGGAAAACGTTTCGGCATCTCTTCGCCGCCTTGTTATTCGTTTTTTTTCTCGTTCTACCCGCGCTCTTCGTTTTCGAGAACATAAGTTCTCGTTGGATAGATAGAAACGAGCAGTAGGTATTCTATAATGTGTATATGTATACAAAGTCGAGTGCATAAAGCACGAAAGAGGAGGGAAAATGGGCAATCAAAAAAAAGGGAAGAAAGGAAGGGCTTCGTGCACACACGGTGCACCATAAGAACCTTGAGTCGATTCTATAAATATAGATACCTAAATGTACTATCGTTTGTCGATCCTTACTCAAATCTCCAACAAATGTGAGGAAATAGAAAACGGACCCTGGCTTGTGAAAAGGAAGGGCACAAATAGCAATAAGGGACGTGTAAGGAAACAGAAGGAAAATAACTGTTAGTAACAGCTTTTGCAGCTGAAACGGTAAATTCGCCCGAAAGCATTCTGCTGCATTTTTCGTGAGTGCTGTGAGAGCGAGTAGTGGAGGCGGGCGAATGGTCAGACGCGCGTGATATGTGAACTGCAACTGTGCTGCTGTTGCGCGTTGCGATATACACTTTTCTCGTCACTTGCTCGAACAGCCCTCGTGGTGAATGAAACCGATTTGAACCTACGTGTGAAGCTTCAATATTATTCCTCGTACATTTATCTTTCTTATTTGGAGCTTTAAGCTCGTTTCCCAGATTTTTCGAAGCTTATCTCGTTTACGTATGAGAAATCGATAAGATATCGTAAATTCATAACCAAACGTACATTTTGGGAAGCGGGCAAAGAATACATCTCAGTGTCTTCGCTTTGAGTTTTGGCCTCTGATTTTTATGAGTTTTATTTGTCCATTGTATTACATACAATGGAAAAGATCCCATGGACAATTTTATTTCGATAGAAGAAAAGGAAAAGACTTGTTGCTTCGAAGAAAGAAATCATCGTATAAATATAAACAAGGACTTTTAAAGAAAAGTCTGGTGTGCAAATATATAGAGCAATGGGGGCCAGAAAAAAGTGTGAAGTCCGGAACGATGGAGCCTCGAGGGAAATACATATTTTCTATTTCTCGTGTTAATTTATTAGATGCGCAAGTATTTTGTATTATGAAAAAAAAATCAAGTTTATCTTCTCGTAGTCTATAATCGTACAGAAAAAATGGTTTTGTCGAGCATTCCCGGGCGTATGGAGATGGACTCTCAACGAGTGGAGTGTTACTAGAAGCCCTGGGACACTGGCGATAGTGGCAAATGCAAAAAAAGTGTACACATTGCACAGCCTGGATATACATACACTCAAAGAACAAGTTTTTTCGATGCAAAAATATACACCCAGCCATCGGGGTAGAATATGTAAATTCATTGAAATTTCTCTGCTTCGAGCATCTCTTTCTCCCTCGTATTCGTCGTTCTCTGCACACACTCACCCCCTCGGTGAACATGCAGAGTACGGTCTCGCTGGCCCAACATTTTCGAGAGGAAAACCATTCGTGAGGCTCCAATAAATAGGGATAGCCTGGGCTAGTCGTGTAAATTTATATTGACCTCGTTGTGTGATGCGATTCGGTCGGTGAATTCGAGAATTCCGTTCAAATGATCGGGATATATATTTTTTCCATATCTTGTGTACAGCTTTTTTTTCCCAAGTAACGTCGAAATATTGATTTATTTCCGTATTCCATTCTCGACGACCATGCAATCACGATTTATTTGCTACACATCGATCTCGTGAACCATCCAGTTTTCGTATGAGCCAAAAAATAATAATTTTAAAAAAAGTTTGCAACTTGTGTATTTTCGTATTCACGTGTAAATATTTAATTACTCTTTTAGAAAAATATTCATCACTGTCTTCCCCATTCCTCTGTTCTTGCAGGTAAAACATCAATTTGCATGGCGTGGCAACGAAGAACAGGAGCTAGGTACACGATCTTGAATCTGCGTTTTGATTGGAGAGAAAATATCATGTTGGACAGTGCGATGTGTTCATTGTCTGATTTTTTGAATACGACGACCAGCGTCGTCGCCGAATCGTCGTCGATTTTCGACGTCCAGCGTCGAGTCGAATGAGGAAGACGATATATTCGTGGAAAATGACAACTCGTTGTCGAACTTTTGTCGATCATGAAATTCTGCATATTCCATATGTTCCAGAAAGTCACGTCATTTCGAGACATATTTTAATTAAGTTTTAAAATAGAGTTGATTCAAATTCCATGACCCTCCAAGAGAGCAAATTCTTCTTTCTTTGATTTATACAAATCAGAGGCGAAAATACATAGATACACAGTCATGTCCACCTGAAACGCAACGTTTTCAAGAAAGCAAAATATGATGTTTCGGTCGAGCAATAGGAAAATGCTATGACGTAAAGTTTTTTGAAACTTAACAATCGGCAGAGCCAACCATTCGAATAGCAAAATATTATTAGGGAGCCTTGAAAAAACGATAAATCTGTAGAAATTCATGATCGCAACCTATCGCAAGTTGTAGGTGGGATTCCAACAAAGAAAAAGCATATACCGGAGTTCCAGGAAATGTACGGAAAGAGGTTGATTCTGCGTTTCAAAATAACGTCTCGATTTTTCTCGATTGCAGCACGTGCATCGAAATTGAATCTTTCCGATCACGTCCGATCAAATTGGAACCGAACTCATTTGCAAGCTGTCAAAATTTGCTATATGAATTCCGACTTTGCTTTTCTTGAAAATCCAGCAAAACTTGCGTTCGAAATGGACGAAAACAGAGGGTTCGTTCCAAATGGGCATGACTGTACGATATCAGGTTGGTAGAGATAGCACGCTGAATTCAGACCATGATATATTTTACTGCTACGCTGTCTTGCTCCTCACCGTCAGATGCCTATATCGTTCTAAGTTATACGGTCGTATCCTCAACGATGGCGACCGAGTGAGGCATTTGGTCGAAGAAATGCACACAGGGACGTTTGCTTTTTGGGTTCGAGAAAATGGAAGATTTTCTGCCAGGACGATATATACATAAGCTCCCTCATATATATATACATTTCATATTATTCCATATTATATACAACCCGCTGCACCCGGAACAAGATAAATTACAGTTGGAGAGAAAAGCGAAGGATTTATTTCATTTTCGAGTGACATTTGAATGAATACATTTACATAATTGATACGTCTGTTTAAATAAAAACTGTCGGCATTATTACACAAACAGTAGCTTCTAATAAAATTTTCAAAGTATAATATTTATAATTCTGCGCAAATATAGAACGTGTTTTCGAAATGAGGGAAAAATATGCATTCTTAATTCGCCCATATAACGGTAGACCTGACAGATTTCTGGAGAGAGATTTCCAGACGACGAAACATTTCTTCATTACACAGCAACGATGTAAAATTTTGTCCCTCGCGTGAACCACGTCGCAGAATACAAAATATTTAAAAAAAAAACATATCGAACGGTTATAGTCGTGAAAGGCGTGAAAATCGAATGGGATCGAAACGAGTACACAGCAAATCTTGCAATCACGAAACGTGCTATAACCACGTAATGTAACTGAAGTTCAATGGAACCAATGAGATTTGGAGTTTACAGTTGAGGATTGGAAATTCAATACGTTGCAGCGATAACGAAATCATTTCCACGGTTAGTTGATGGATTTAAGTTGAATCGAGTCGTTTTTCCTGGATTGCCATCGAACTGCAGTTCTTCACAAAGTACTTCAATTATCGAGTCAGCTTCCAAACGTCACGAGAATATACGATTTTCAACAAAAACGGATTTGTTCGTGTACCCGACACGAATTCATATTCCTCTTTTGATTCATTTAATTTTCGATGTTACAAATTTCCCATTGCAAATTGAAGAGACCCCCTAATTAAGGAAATCCTTTCGCGGAAGGCCGTAATTTGTGGGCGCATGAGAAGGGCACTCGTCTTTTGCTCGATATTGAAAATTATGAGTGTCAAAGATGGTACTTTGTGTATATGTATACATATTCATCAGTCAGCTGTTACCCATCGAACGCAGCCAATTTGCCAATTTGTGTTACCGAACATAACCTTTCTGATATTTTTTTCAACTCTTCTTGAATATTTCCGTTCATCATCCGATTACCCCCTATTTTTATCGTCATGACGGATTCTTTATAATTTTTTCTACGAGTGAGGCTGTTTGTATTAGAAATTTAGAGATATTAAGTTTATAAATAATTGAATAGAAATGTGATAATCATGTAACCTTCATAAGCTCCCGTATAAAAATTTTACGATTTTAAAGGTTATAATTCTTCGTTAAATGTTCGATAACGTGGCTTGAAATTTGACTTTATTGCAAATAAAAACTTAGTTAATTGTAGAGTAGCCGGGTTCGTGAATGGAATACCTTAATTGGGACCAAAGCTACTTTTGTTTTCAGGATTCTTACGAATGATATCGGAAAACCGACACACTCACTCAAACACACAAATCTACAGGTGGAAAAATATTCAATAATAGTTGAATAGACGATTCAATTTTTCCATTAACAGAGTTCCGTATTTTTGGCTTCCATTTTTTTTCTACCCGCACAGATTATACCTGGCGAGTTATATCTCCCTACAACCCTAACGGATAACCGGAATTGATGTTTCATTTATATTGTAAATTCAACTCCAGATTCCCCGACGAAGGCAATACAAATTTCATTTGTCGAAGTCCAAGCGTGATGCTGGAATATGTGTCCGACATTGTTATGCCATGTATTTAAAAGCCACGTCGAAACATCGCAAGATACGTCGATGACAGCATTTGTAAAAAAAAACTCTCTAGCACAATTTTCTTTTTTGCGATATCAACTCAACTATCGTTTTTGACAATGATTTCGAGTTTCGTACTTTCTCTTGCAGAGTTTGTTCGCATGAATTTTTGGCCACATGGTGTGTATGTTGGTGTATATTTCGATCTAGTGGCGCACGCTTATTGCTGCGAACGTCGAAGAGAAGCGAAACGATGTCAGCAGCACGTAAAAAGGGAGGAACTACATCGTTTCATCGCAAAAGCTGCGGAACAAAGCACGCATAGGGCTACATTAAAGCCTACAATTTCAGCAATCGTTCCCAGGCGGTAGACCATCGAGCTAGCAAGCAACGCTGTACTCCAAAGCCACGTATTCTTGTCTATTTTTAAAGTTGTACTCTGCGGTTAGAATTCACATCGATATTCAGCTGTACAGGATTATCCCATGTCCATCATTACAGGGAACATTGCGTACAGAATGAATTATCGGCGCAATAGTCGGCTCATCGATTTAATAGTTCTAAAAACATTTGTCCATACGTAGTAGGCGATAGAAATACTTTCTACGATGTGAGTGTACACAAAATTACGAAAATTGACACAATTTTTATCTACAAATAATTTGTAGGTTTTTTAATGAGAACTTGAGGGTCTTCACGTTATGTTTCCGTCCATAATGGAATGTACTGTTTCATCGCCGTTATTAGAAATGTTGACTCGCAGTCCTTTGCCCTAATTCACCCAAAACGGATGAAAAAAGAAAAAGAAAGCGGGAGAGCGTGGGAGAGAGAGAAAGAGAGCGCCAAAGGATGGAAAAATAGGAGAGCAAAGTGGAGCGAAAAAGTGTGAGAGTGGGCGGGAGAGGAAGAGAACGAGAGAGAAGTATACGACTGCTTGAGAGTGCTTCACCGTGATATTTCAGAACCCCCATTCACGAGTTTGCAATATAACCGGAAAATGCAATATTCGAATGCTAGCAGCGCGCTGACTCCACGCGGCAATATTATACACAAATGAGAAACGTCGGGAAGTAGCATGGGGCGAATAATCATAATGATAATAAAAGCGTTGAAAACGGGCCGATAGGGGGCAAGAATAACGTTTATGTATATACACATATACACACCAACGCTATTCAACTTGATACAGTGCTCTAATAGCCAATATCTTAATTGCATTTTCACGGCTTATTGTCAGAAGGAAAAATAATCAAACGGCTCCCGGCACATTCTTCGCATTATCGAATAAAATGCACGCGTTCGATACATAATAGGATAATCGTTGAAAAAGAAAAAATGTTAGATTATTATTGTTCCGGAAAAAGATCGATTCGTGCTTTTAAATGCAATTAATTAATTATTTTAAAATTATTCAAAACAAAATTAAAACGTGCGTACAAAAAAAACGTCATCTCGTGCGGTATTTTTTGCCCAAATCCCGTCCATTCTTTCGTCAGGTCTCATCAATAACGGAGCGGCAAGTCCGGGACGCTCATTACGAAATGAAATTAGCCAACGTTTTAATGGAGCAAACTGCATAGATGGGAAGCGGGTAAACAACATTTTGTGAATTGAAGAGAATTCGGACAATGAAGTCGTATGTAATGGAAGGAAAAAATCGTGGAGCGAGTAGAAATAAAGGTAAAATAAAAGAGGGGCAGGGCGAGGAGGATGAAAACAAAAGCGAAATCCGACCACCAGTGTCACGTTATAAAAGTCCCTTAACGAGCTACGCCAATTAAAGAAAAGTCATCATTATACCCCCGAGGTTTTCCAACTACCATCAGGAGTACTCTAGACGCTTTCTAAAGCTCGCTCAACCATACCCTCATATTCTCTCTCACGCACCCCCATCCTTCCACCCCTTTTCTCCCGCCTCTTCAAGCCCGCTCTTCTGGCACCCGTTCCCTTAACGTTCTCCTTCTTTTCCCAGGAAAGTTCTCATTTGCTCGGAATGACCGAGACCGGGGGCTTTTGCTATGAGCTTCGCGGCAGAAAGGACGATGTATATATGGCGTATATAGGCAGCCAAAAGAAAGCCACGGTAAACGCGCTGCTTTCAACGTGCTCGAGCGCGTATAATTGCGACACTTTAACGTAATTGCTCGGGCTATATATCTCTAATACCAAAGAAACCTCTTTTACTATGTATTCGGAACCTCAGCACTAGGAACCGCTGTCAATTGTAACAAACATTCCCATAAATGAATGTCGTCACGCGTTCAATTGTTTCTTTCAATTATTGGCTTCATTACTGCATCAATATATGTATTTTCAATCAACAATCTCCAGGTTCTTACGCATTCGGATAATTTTATTTTCAGTCGGTCTAGATGATTTTCTTTCTGAGTGAACAAATTTTCTTTGAACAATCGTTTGTCTATAATAGACATTCCAATTCATAGCCCTTTATGATCGTGATGCCGGCGAAAAGTTTTTTTAATTTTTTTTATGATGAACTTATTCAAGTTTTTCCAGTTACACACCTTTGGAAATATTTTTTATATTTTGGGTTTTTCTCACACTGTGAAAAAATGAACTTTATTTCCTCTTCACAGTAAAGAATCGTTGGCGAGAGAAAACGTTTCAACAATAGTTCATGGTATAGACACAGTTGTTTTTCTTTCCTTTTTTTCCAACCGTGAAACTTTGCTCTGCTGCGTCCCCGTGTCACGTCTTTCTCAGAGCAACGAGAAAGTTGGACAAAGCGAGGAAGAATAGCAAAGGGATAGCAAGCAAGGCGCGCACAGAAAAACGTTAGAGGCGTAGGAAGGCTGTGGATGCTGCTGGTTTTCATCGCGCTACGAGCCGGAGAGGGAAAGCTCCGCTGGCACACGAGAGATTGTGTCTATATAGCTTTTATTCTTCGCGCCCCCGCGTCTCGACCCTTTGATCCCCGGAGATCGCGCGCGCTACATTGCTCTCGCTCCAGGCTATTATATCGTGACCTGACGATAACGCCTGAGCAAAAAGCTACTCAAAGGGAATCCGGACTTGGACGACGCGTTGGACCTCCTGAGACAAAATAGCTGTTTCTTTATTTAGTTTTATTTTATTTTTTCACCGCTCAAGAGAAAAATGAGCCATAATTAATTTTTACGCAACAACCCTTTGAAAAATGAACCAGCGTACTGAGACAGTAAATGCAATTCGAAGTAAAGTATTTTCTTTTCTTTTCTTTCTTCGTTATATAAGGAACACGATGAAGTACGAGCTGCCACAGCGACGAATAAAGCACCCTCTTTCGACTCGAATAATCCCGAGGGAAAAAAAGAACTTTTATAGTCTCTCACTTGCGCTGAAACTCAAGTTCCGTCAAGCTCAGAGCATCAGCTCTCTTGCGTCTTGCTACACGATGAAAATTCGCCTTCTGAATTTGCCCTCTCCTTATTTTTTGCGGCGTAAACTCAAAACGCCAAAAATGGCAGAAGCACGGCCGGCCTTTCTTATCGAAGCGAATTTATTCGAGTATATACGGTTTCTCGAGTATAGTAACCAGGGGAAGTGGGTATTCTAAAAAAAAAAGAAAAAAAAAAAACAAATAAAAAATAATGTGATCTGGGCTTGAAAAAGAAGGTTTATCAAAGACATTCCAGGAGGGTGGATGTTAAGCAGAGGCCGAGGCAGTTCGAAATTTAGTGCGCCATAATTTGTGGGATAATTTTTGAGTAATCTTTCCACCTGAGATAATATTGCAGGCGGTGTAATTTTGGAGACTCTACTCTTTTAGCTCGATTTTATTTTATCTTCGTACTCATTTTTTTTTCACCCCTTTCCAGCCCTGGGCGAGATAAAAAGCGGCAGAAAAAGAGGTAAGAAATGAGATAGCATGGAATAAAAAGAAAGATACCTCGTCATCTCTAAGAATGATCGTCGCGGGGATATAACGATTTCGTAAAGAGAACAATGGTCGACCGAAAGAATTGTTCGCAAAAAAGAAACAAGCTACACGAACTTACCAACGTCGTCATCATCCACTTGGCGTTCTCACCGCCGTTCGAGATGACGGAAAAAGAGAGACTTTCTATCAGCGCCCGCCACGCATTATAGCCCGAGGATATTTATGAATCGAGGACAGAAAATCTGCGGAAAATCCAGCCGGATTGGCGAACCCTCTCATGGTTTTAGGCCCCTATCTTTCAACGCATTGCCATATTCCTTTTTCCTTTTCTCTTATACGTATATGACAATGACGGAGAGAAAGAAAAAATAGAGGAATAGAGCAAAATCGGGTGATGTATTTTTTATCAGACTCTGCCACATCCAAAATCTGATAATCCTTATTGGATCCAGCGGACCGAGGGTTCGTAAAGACAACTCTCTGTCTATCAATCTCCCTTCCTCGCTATCGTCAATTTCGAGAAAGCCAAAATATCATATCCGCGAATTCCACTCGAACTTTGTTTCATTCTCTTGTTATGTGCCGCGCCTTCGAAAGTACTTGGTGGCGATACCTCTGTGAGCTACTTTAAAACTCAAAAAAAAACTCTAGGCTATTGTTGCTAAGCCCTTTGAAGCCCCGTGACATTTACCGTGTTGAACTTTTCCAAGTTGTTAATCATTCAATTTCTATTTCACCAACAAACATCGAATTATTCTCGGTCCCGGAGACATTTGTAAAAATTAAAGAAAAAAAACATTCATTTCTAAAATTCATTAGAAAATAAATATTTCTTATGAAACCTTTATTGCTAATCGTAATGAAATCGACAGTAACTCATTAGTAATGCAATAAATTATTGCAAGAAGAAATTTGTACTCTTAACGTCGAATTTTTCGCAAGATAGATTGCATACAGGTATTCACTATCTATGGGCTCTAAAGTAATTACATTCCTGTCAGTGAAACGCAACCGAATGATCAATTGCTGGGCATGTTTCCTTGACAATGAGCATAGTTCAGGGAATAGACTTGAGCATTTCGGGCGTACACGGCATCCCAATGGTACGTTGCAATCCGTCCTTTGCAGCGGGAACCAAAACATTTGCAATTAACATAGATGCTTTGTGCTCTTGATATGCGTAAAATCTTCACTCGTCAAATTTATCATTTTGTCGCATAAGATTTTGACAGCAGAACATTTTGATGAGGACATTTGCAAATATTAAGCAACTAAAGTTTCTGACAATCTTGGGATCTCGTCATCACGTACTTATCGAGTAGCCGAACGGTTTCAAAAGCGTATCGAATTACACGTCGCATGAAATGATGCAAAAGACGCAAATGGAATAACAAAAAAATTGCATTTCAAGTTTTCGACGTGACAGACTCAGACATGCATGAGTATCGCTACGTACAGGAATGCGATTCAATATTTGGATAGTTTTCAATGTGTGCGTGCATAAAAATGTATAAACATGTAGTGCCCTATATATATTTATTTACAGAGCTGTGCTCGTGTCAGAGCTGCAATGCGAATAATCTTGAAGCTTTCTTTCACAGACTCGAGGTGTTTCGCGTTAGTTAATGGATTTTAGAGTACCCAGCAAGCAGAAAGAGAAAAGTGAGAGGAGTCGAAAGTACATCTCGCACGGCGAGATTCTGCGCGAAGCTCTGTAAATTTTTACGATCCAACAGTAGAGTAAGCACGCCCCGTGGAGCTTTACCAGATATCGGGAGCGATTCTCGTACGATCGTAAAAGTAGTACGACGACGAAAGCTTATTCATTCGCAGAATACTTGCGCCTGCTCCGATCTACGTATGCATATAAATGCGGCAGTGAAAAACTGACGTTGTAGAATTTTGAATCGTAATTTGGTCGTATAAAAAGAACATCATCAGGAGGAAGCATACTACTTCGAATAATTTTACATCTGGTACAAGCAGATTTTTTATCCTCATTGGAAACATTCCGTAGGGATAATTCGATTCACGACTAGTCATAATTTCGCACATTTTATTGCCAATCGGAAAACTAATAGGAAATATTTTTACGATCTTCCCAAAGGACGGTTATGAAGGTCATGGATATTGATGCATATAATTCGTCCAAACATCCAATTCAAACATCCAAACATTTCAATAAGTCATTTCGAAGAAATAACGGATTTAGACCAAAAGATTGAATCCTGTTTCTTCGCAGCTCCTTCGGTCGTCTGACTCGGCGAGTAGGGCAAAGCCGTAGGGGCTGTATTCACACGAGGGTAAAACTGCATGTGCTATTGGGATTGAACACGTAGGGTCTGCCATGGTCATTCGAAATGTGCTCACCAAAGTGTTACGAGACTAACGTCAAGCGTTTGAGGCGCCATCATTCCCAGTTACGATTGACGTCGCAACACCCACTCGGCGTTCATTAATTTCACGGGGATCAGAACGGGGAAAGCGAAGCGTAGGGCGAAGTACATCCGTGTCTCCTAAGCCCTTGGGAATGTCTTTCCCTTCGATCGTGTCCTGTAAATTAGGGGGCGGTAACACAGGTCCCGGGACAAGAGTAATTAACACGGAAGCACCTAAACCTTCAACTGCGAACACCGAGTGTAACTCTCATTGTATGCATACAAGCATTCATGTATGTATAGATATTCGATCGTCCATCGACTCTATGTACGATGGACACACTACGACATTGTTCGAGACCAAATTTACCAGACCTCGAAGACATTTCTGTTGGTCAGACGTGCGGCAGCGCTTTTGAACGAGATAGATTGAAGGGCCCAAAGGATGATATCCCTATACTGTGTCTGATTAGTATTGTATCCATTCCGATCTTTCGTTGAGCAAAAACGACGAAATTGTTGCCAAAAATGTAATTTAATCGAATTATCACTATTTTTGATGAATTTTCATATTTTCTTTCGAGAAGCTCGTCAATTTATTTTGTCGGCTCAAGCATGTGTTTGAGGCTCGGACAATCCTATAGGAACGGAAATATTGCGCTGATGGTGATTCCATAACAATTATACAGCGCGAAATAGGATTTAAACAAAAAATGAAATCCTACGATTCGTCTGTTGTACGTTTTTGCATTATTCAATCCGTGTTGAAGCAACAGGTTGCAAAGGAAAACGATCCGAAGTAAAAACGTCATCGCGTCGTTATTCGACGGCATTGATGCACAATTGTCTTTTTATTCTGATCTGGGAATTTCTTGGCAAGGAATCGATTTCATTTGGAAGAATATGGAAGAAATCGGTGTTAAAAAAGTTTCATGAAGAATATAATTGGCTTATGTTTTCTTGCTCTATTTTTCATGTTAGTCAACAACTCGTGCAAGAAAAATAAAAACAGTCTTTCCTCCATTCGTTTTATCGATTTTTCGAAAAAAATACACAGAAAAAAAGGGACTCTGCAGAGATGAGGAGAGTCGTACGGATATGATACTATGAAGCAGGACGGAACGAGAATAAAAGAGAGAATGAAATAGCGAGTGGAAAGAGTTTGGAGAAGAAGGATCTCGGAGCTTCGACAATACGATTATGCCAGCCATTTTGTCTCGGAACTCTCGAGGGACTGGCGATAATCTCGATTCCACGCGACTCGAGAACGATAACTACGTCGACTCTCCAAGCCCTTTCTTCGAGACCTCCTTATCAAATTTGACCGGGACTTGGTTCCCTCGTCTCGTTTCTCGTCTTCTCCCCTACAGCAGGGCATTTCAATCCCGATTTCATCTCGTTGCAAGCTCTCCATTTTTTTCCAATTACAGTAGCGCATGCAGAATAAAAATGACTTTTGAAGAAACGTCATTGAATCTTTGCAATCAGTGTAGGCAGTGTAGGCTCCTCGTGACATTAAGGCAACTGATTAAATTCTCCAAATTAATCAAATTCAGGATCATTATTTGTCCATAATGTGCATTTTAATTGCGTGCAAAGATTCATCAAATTATCTTTTCAGAAGAGAATATTAATTCTGGTCAGAAGAGTACAAATTTTTGATCAAGCAAATTAATTCATCAAATTATAATTCCACGTGAAGAATTAATCAATGGACATTGGCGAAGGCTCAAAATCGCTGCTTTAGAAAGCCCTTTACACATATATACACGGTCTGAGAATCACTCAGAGAAAACCTCGCGATGTTCCCTGCGGAGTATGTCCAAGAGTGCTATACCGAATGCCTCCAAGCAGTCGGCTTTATCTACGTCCCTCTCGTCATTCCTCCAATATTGCTCAGTGTCCATACAGTGTAAATCGAAAATCCACCAAGACTCACAGAATATACACATACAGAGAAGCACGAAATCGTAGAATTGTTTAGACAGCTTCATTGTTGGACATGTATATGGAGGATGAAGAGGATTCGCGAGAGAAATTGACAGTGTTACTGGCTGCGAAGTTTTCTTGTGGTTTGTGCCCTGTCTTCGTATAAAGCCGGGAAGCAATTTCCGTTGTAACGTTCGTGGTCATAGCTACAAGAACAATTGTTACTCAACGAATTCAGACGAGACGACGAAAGATAAAAAATAAAAAAATAAATACATAGCGATAACATTACTTTCATTTCTCTGACTACAGTTCCAGGATTATTGAATTGAAGTCGTTCGATCATGGAGCATCGTATCGTATAATCGAATTAACTCAAGTAAGTTTGTCTTGGTCGATCCAAATTTTTATTTACACTGATGAATCCCGAATAAAGCAATATTTCGAAAAAGTTTGTAGAATGAATTTTAAATTCCAATGATTCTCGTACTTCACATTTGGTAAGTGTAATAGAAATAGTATTTGAAAATGGAACGGTTTTCTTTAGAATTGGTATTGAGAAAACATCGGACGGTCATCGCATTTTTTGTTCGTTTGGGATCGTAATGAGCGATTTTTCCCGTCGTTGGCAGTGAGTTGTTTTACATTCTGTTTTGCACGTTTCTTTTTGTACAGTTGGGATCGTACAAACACAAATACAAATTTGCCGAACGAAAAGACGCAAGTGACAATAGGATGAAAGGCGACGCGATGTACATTGGAGTCTTTTTTTACATCAACACTGGGATAACTGTTTGCGTTCGGCGCAGCGAATATGGAAAGTGGATATTCAAAACCACCGTTCCGACACCACAGCGAAAGCAACGAGGGTGAAACTCGCGTCGTGGGGGTTATGCCGTGGACGTCACACTAGCGTATACATCCGCAATATGGGCTTTTTGCATCGAAGCTGCCGTAACTCAAGCGCCGGTGCGACGAGCACTTCATTGCAAGCATTTCATTTTCCCGTGTGAGCACCCCCGTGAGAGGAACACAAATATAGTTAAAGAGGACGGAGAGCAAGAAAGAGGAAGAGCATCGTTCAACGACACCCTGCAAGGTCGTAAAATCGTCTCTGGCTGCTTTTCCTAGGAAGCCTTTTGCACCTTCTCCCATTCTCTCACTGTCTCCCTCCCACCTAGTCCTTTTCTCTCTTTCGCTTTTTCTGTGCCAATCTTTCTCTGTTACACAGCCAGTGCTTTCACCTTTGGTACTTGTCAGACCTCACATATATATATACGTACCGTCATATTGGCGTTTTGGGGAACGCCTCAGTGAGAAATGTTCCACTCTATCTTTCTCTCTCTCTCTCCCTTTTTCGTCGATCGCCTTTTTATCGATACTTCTCTGCTCCCTTTTCCATCGAGGGTTAGGTTACACATTTCATACACTAACTCTGCATATTCTACAGTTCCAAAGAATGTCAGAGACGTACATGTGTATATACGAGAAAAAAAAAGAGTGGAAGGAAGGCGAAAAATGATAAAAAGAGATCGTATCTTCAGCCTTTGTGCAGCAGCCGAGAAATAATACATCGAATACTCGTACGACTGAGATCCATCGAGATTGTAGAACAGGAAATATATGTATATAAGAAAAAAACGTATCAGAATAAAAGTAAAAGGTGTAGGCTAGGTTGAGATCGGATCAGAATATTGAGGCGCGAATTTCTTTCTTTTTCGTGTATACATTTGAAACGACACTACGAGGTGAACGAGGGGCGAGAGAAAACGCCGTATAAAAGATTCAGGATAGCTAGGTTTGTCGTTGTCGCGTCGGAAAAATTTTCAGGCTTCGATGCCCTAAAAGAGACACCACACAACAGCGAGGGATCGCGGGAGACGCCAATTCGTACACTTCCATGCGCCTTTACACGCGTCATGGCACACACCTTTCACAAATTCAAGCTCTTTTTGTTGAATAATGGAGATTTTTACTCGTGCTTTTCGCTCCCTCTCTCTTTCTCTCTTGCTCTCTCCCTCTTTCTCAATCCATCTTCCTCTCTCTTTTTTCTCTCTTGAATTTTATTTCGCTTTTTCGTCCTTTTCATACATTTGAAAATTGGCCACACCAGAGGGATACGAAGCAAGTCGCTTACTCGCCCTCATTCCCACTTTTACTCGTTTATCCATCATCTTCTTCCCAGATTTATGTTTACGTACATATATACGTTTTGTATAGTGTAGATATTGCATTTACAGAGTAATTCATCTTCGAATATGCATTTGCCGAGTGAATCTAATTTGCTCATGAAAACCGCGAAATGTTCAATAATTAAAATTCTTCAGACTTAATTTCTGATTACATTAAAAGTTTTCTGAAATAAAAAGTCGGAAAAAAAATCTCATTGGATTCGAACGAACCCAATTCACGTTCCAGTCTTCAGCAACGAACCAGAAATTTATCGTTCATTAGACAAATTTTTCCATATCATTTTTACTTTTTCGATCATCGCATGTACAATCGTTTTCTTCGATTCAAAGAGAAAAAAGTTTCCGTGATCCGTTTCCTTTCTTGTAACGAAGACAAAAATATATGAGCGTGGCGAAGTTAAAGACAGAAAGTGCATATATACTCATGGAAGGGATAGTACAACTTTTCTTGCCCTCCATCCTTCTTCTCGACATCGCACGCGTCCCATTTTGTACGCTTTTCTCGATCCGAGCACTTTTTCATGTTCGATCATCGTTACTAAGCATGTATTTGGAAGTTGGACATATGGAAATGATTCCTTGAGAGCTCGGAACTTTCATGCTGTTGGAAAGACCATATAAGTAACATGGTGTACCAACCTTCTATGGTATACAGCATATGTCAATAAAATGACAGGGAAAATCGGTGAATGGCCAGGTCCAAGAACGCCCGTATGAGTAGTACGTTCAGCGATATATTCCTTTCAGAATTCATTAAAAATGAATTAATGATCAATTTTTAATCAAGTTTCTTAATAATTTTTATCATAAAAAGGAATTCACGGGTCATTAGCGAAAAAAGTGTTGAACAATCAATAAAGAGTAATGCTTAGAATATGAAATAATTGGCCTATTCACGTTCCGTTTTCGCCATTATTCATTTTTATGTTCCGAATCTTGAATTCGGTATATTCTGTGAAGATAGGACGTGACTTTTAGGACATCCTGAATATTCAATGCACTACTCGTTGCTCATATGTTGGCACGGTAATGGATCTTGTCAGTTCACCTTGGCCGGTGGAGTGAATTTTTCAGCACGCAGGAGAAATTCGAATCGATGGTACACATGGGACACCTCGAGTTACTCCAACTTTTTCGATCGACATTGGGTGTCGAGCAACGACCAGATGCCATAAGTTATCGAAAACGAAATACTGTGCGCAAACTTGTTTCGTGCATACTCGAGACCTAATCGTTCGTACATAAGTCAAAGGAACTAAAAGTCAATATTTTGTGGCGACGACGATAGAAAATGATAGGATAGGAAATGAGGTGCAAAATACAAGCCATCGCGCGTGGAACCGAAAAACAGTATGTTTAGGGCGTTAGTTCTCGACAACTATACTTTCGTGGGCTCATGCTTCATACCCGTATTTTATCCACACCATTTCCAGGTTGGAAAAGCATAGACTACGAGTAACCGGAAATAGCGACGTAATATGATCGAGACTCTCGTCGCAACTCACGAATGTCTCCTGCGAGTTTCCTTTTTGAAGTCTCCGTATTATGAGTCAAACCCTTTGACGTTGACTAATTAGCATCGACAGAGCACACGTTACAAGTATCCGGGAATGGCAACGGGATTAATAATGGAAAAAAAAAACTATTGGCATTTCTCAAAGTTGTTCCAGTTTCACATTTAAAAAATGTGATTCATCAAAATTGAATATTTCGGTTTGATCTAAGCCTCGTGCACATTTTCTGAAGGCATCTCAAATGCACCAGATTTTTTTTAATACTCCCAGCAAATCGAAAATGCCATTCTAATGCCACAAAGGAGAAAAAAAGGATTTTTTTCAACCTTATGGTGAATGTAAACGTGGCTGGTCCGTGGATCAAACGTATACAACCATTATGAGTATATTCGGAGTGTATTGCATAAAGTATAGGCATTACACCGTATCCACGATTACACCATATTCACGATTCTTTATGGCAGTTCTCTGGTGTGTACCAACACGGTGTAAAGAGGCATTTGGTATGTTTGACGTGGTATCAGTTCTGTCAACACTGGAACGTGCGGCGTGGACGGAAAAACCGACAGAGAAATACAAAGCGATGACGACCGAGAGAGAAAGACAGAAAGAGGGGGAAATCCATTGGGAACTCTTTCAGATTTCTATGGCGGTGGGTATAGCACTGTTTGGAAGGTGAGAGATTGAGTGAACGTGACGTATATAATAGCGGTCAGATATATTGTAAAAGCATTATCTGAATCCAAACATAAACTCATGATCCATTCGTAAATATATCTAAACAAAATATAAGCACAGAGAATTAAAAGCCGCCCTCCAACCGCTCAACATGTTTTGGATCTCGTGCAACACACCTTGTTATGCTACTGCAGTTACTTTTGAAAACTGCAGCTTGAATTTCTGAGGTAGGTAAGAGTGCAAAGAAAGAAGTGGGAGAGACGGATAGCGAGCGTGCTGAAGAGAGCCAAAGAAGATTGAAGAAGTACTGGTTCTCATATTCACGTCTCTTTATCACGTTTGCCCACACGTACTGAGATGAAGAAAAAAACTGGAGTACATATATTCAGATCTGTGTATACACATATTTACGGTAAAATATGTGCCATGCGGAAGCATTGAATTGGTTGAAAGCACACGAGTATCCTATATACAGAAGCTTGAGTGAATGAATATGTCGATGGATGTTTCGAGCATAAGTGCTTTTGCTTGTGATGTACGGATCCTCCGCATACGAAGAGTATTAAAATGTCTCTTAGAAATTCTCCCCTATAATCGCATCTTGAAATATTAAGACAGAAAAAGTATCTCGAAAATACAGTGACATGCGAGAAAACTAAAGAAACTTTTGTCCCTACATTTTGAAACGACATCGAAATACGAAAAGAAAACTTTTGAACGTACAGAAAAAATTCTTCGTATTCATCCAAAAAAGCGATCGCTCTGGCTTCTCTGGCGCTTGTCAATCCCCAACAGCCTTTACGGAGATGGAAAAATGTTGGCAAACACATCGATTGCATGTCGACAAAGAAAAGAGCGGAATGCCACGGATTCCACCGTATTTCTTGACCCTGTTGTTTTTCTCGTCGCATGTTCCTTTCTCCCTCTATTCCTCAATCCCTTGTCTGACATTCACATATGTTTGTAGACATTCTTTGTGTCGTCAAGAAATTCTAACCGATAGAAACCTCCCTCCGATCATAGCTACGACGGAATACTTTGATTCTTATATGAATAAAAACATTATCGTTATGCATTAAGCTTGAAAGTCATTCTGCTTGGAAAAAACTGCGATATAAAGAAAAAGAAAAGTTTGGAAGTCTTCAAATACATGAAAGGAACTGGATTGTTCCATTGCTCCCTCTTCCCCGGTTAATTATTCCCGCAATGTGACAATTTGCGTGGAAAGTTACGCTACTATCGCGGGTAATTGGTAAACTCCGTACCGTGCTTGATTCTCTTTGACGAAGTTCAATATCATGGCGTCCCACTCGAATAACTCGATGTTGCATGCATTATAACTCCAGTGCTGAACAAGCTTTGAGCTATGTGCAGGCTCCTCTGATATGAACCTAGTTGAGTCGCGACGATCAACAGCTTCCAGCATGAAATCGTAACAATTTTACTCTCACAACGATCGGGATCGAGCGTGATTATAACAGAAAAAAACTTAATATTGACATCGTGCGTGATTACTGCCTTGCATGGTAGCCACTGAGGCACATAGCCAGGAAAACCCTGGCCTCTCGAAACCAACCCTCCCGTACATTTCGGTATAAAAACCCTTCGAAGTTCGATCGTAGGGACCACTGTCATCTGTCAAAAGTTCATGCAATCAGAAAGTTGGATGTTTCGTATTAATATTGGAAGACGAAAGAACTTTCCAGAGTGTGTATAGTCTCTTTGCAATTTTCAGGTTCTTGGTTCACACCTTTGGTACGATAAACACAAACATTCTTGGTGCGTACGCTTGTTGATCTTTGGCAAAGTTGTCGCGAGAAACTTCTGCCAGATACAAGAGCTGTCTGTCTGTTATGTGTTCGTGTGTCGATGAATGTGAGTCTGTGTGAGTGTGTTGCTAACAACATGGTACGAGTGATACGATGTATGGATGCTCGGATTCTCAGCGTTGGTCCTAATATGCGCACGTTGTACTGGTGTATATTATGCGTGGTATCTACTGGTGATGTGTGAGACTGAGAAAGGGGCTGAGTCTGGCGACGGCACAGTTTCCAATTAATTCCAGTAATTAATGATGCCACAGATTCCTGGTGGGATGAACGCCTGAGCGGAGAAGGGCGGTAGGGACATGAGGAAGAGATAGGCAGAACGATATATAGATCATATATAGTTCGTTGTACGGTATATGAATTTACACTGGAAGGTAGACACAGACATTTCATACGTATATATGTATATACTCTGCCGCATGGCCGTAAGCTTTCCAACGGGAAATCAGTCGGTCGAGGTCACGAGGAGAATTAATTAACGGCTAACAGCTTCGCGGATTGACACTTATGCAAATCGGTGAGTTACGTCTCTTCATAATATATGTATATGTTTTCCTTCGCACCAGTCCTTCCATATTTGTATATTTGTATATATCTGTGTGTAGAGATCTATCGCAAGGGAAAGGATGCACCAGAGCGAGTATTGCGCAGATGTGCGAACGAGCCCAAGATATCTGTCTGACACTAATCTATTCACCAGCACTACGTTCTACGATAACGCTTCCCGGAACATGTGAATCAACAGCAGCAGACATGGATATGCCGTACAATCTTCTCTGGATGGTTAACAACCTGTCGATGGAGATTCTCATTACTGTTTTTTAAATCATTGCAGTTTAATTAACAACAAGAAATCTAAGTTTCGATGTATTTCCAGCAAGATTCAATTTACAGCTTCCTGTAGCTACGGACATGAAACTCCGTCTGTCATTGGGATCGTACGACATTCTCGGAATCTAAATTGGACTGCATGTTTGAGTGCACGCGATGGTTCAATCGAAATCATCACGTGGATGAAGACGTTCGACTGCTCGTTACAATAACGGAGCCACTTTTTCTTCGTCTATATTTTTCCATGATTTTTTATGGGTTACTTTTATTTCGTGCTTAATTTTGGTGGACAATCTAGTCGGAATATAGTTGATTAAATAATCATGTGGCGGATATCATTTTTCTTCGTCACTGCCATTATTTAATTACCTGACATGCCCTGTGGATGTGATATGCAGTATGAATCCGAAGATTGGACGTGGCAAAAGATAATTTCCCTCGGGAAACGGACGATTGTCTTTTAAATGATTGTTGTCTGTCCGTCAATGCAGATGAGTCGTCGGTCGTTTCCCCTTATCCGTTTTATTGTACATCCACATATTTCCCACACGTTTGTGACTGTGGCCTTGGTTGGTGTGTAAGCTCATGGGGAAGACCCTACTGTATACTCCCGTAAATCTACACGGGGACACGAGACAGACGTATCAATTTGTCAACGTTCTCACGCACTTACACTCAGCCATATGTACGCATTCGCAATTACGACGGATATTATAGCTGCCGCGGAAACCCTCGATTCTAACGTTACCAGGAGGAAAAGAAGAACGCTTGAAGCATGATTCACAAGAAAAATTAAGTTAGAAATACGGATACGAGGCTCCACGAGGAACAAAAAAAAATATAAACTAATGTAAGGATTACGGAGCAACAGAAACAGAGAAAGGAAAATCTTTTCGTTCGATATTTCGTGTTTCTTGAAAAATCAAAGCCTTTTGGATTTAATATTGCACTAATCAATAAGCAGATACTGAGGCTCTGTTCCTTCATCTCAAGAATGGTAAAATATTTTTCGAATTATTGCGTATCAATCGGTTTATTGCGTCAAATTGGTTTGCCAGAAAATTTTCATCCATTTACTGAATAACGCTATAGCAGATTGCTCGTTACACCAATTACTTATCATTTGAATTGTATAAACCTCATAGCGAGCCAGAGTCAAGGGAAAGAAACGAGGGTTTAAATTGACACAGAAGTTGCCACGTCTGTTCGCCCTGAAATGTTAAGACAACTTAAGAGATCTTACATATTTTTTCCATTTTGCTTCGAAGAGTGCTTTTGCTTTTTATTCTTTTTCTCTGTTGTATATTCACGTATATATTCGAAAGGTTATGGGAAGTATGGCCACAGAAACAGCTGGCAAACTCTCATCTCGTTCCCCCTATGCCTGCACATATACGGTTTATACTACTTACAGTTTTTATTCGAATTTTTTCTCTTCTCTTCTCTGTGCCTCTGTTTAATATTTCTGGATCTTTTCATAACCGTCGAATGGAAACGAAATTTTAAGAATTCCGTTTCTAATATTCGTTATAAAAACTCGTAGATTTATTTCCGCTTGATAGCTCGATTCGAAAAAGTGATAAGCTCGTTTCGTTAAGAGTCCAAATTATTGCCGATAAGAAAAATTTTAGTTTTTTAAATTGTTTCTTGCTCTGTTTGGTATGGAAGTTTAATAACGTCCGAGTAGTTGACGTGAATCTGCAAAAAGCAGTTCAACGTTTGAGTCTCAGAAGTCAGCACGTAGCGTAGAGACTTTTTCAAGATCCGGTAAACCCATTAGATACTTTAAACGGGAGAAATGAATGAGTTAGTGAACTTGGAGGATCATACGCGTTGCGACTCTTCGCACATAGCCGCGTCGACAGGAAAATCAAAGATTTGTAAAAGTTTGGATGAAAGAGTTGGATGCTGCATGGACAACGTCCGTGAATGGTGCGTCACAGCCAACCAAAATAAAGAGATGAGCGCATTTTTTCTTTTGTTTCGTCTCACTTCCCCGTGGAGTTAAAGTTGCTTTTGGTTCATGAAAGTTCACGGAGTCGAAGAGCCTCGGTTTGGCCTTTGGGATTCCGGTGGAGCAACAGAACCTTTTTTTTGGTTTTAATTGTTGTACTGGTTCCGAAACCGGAAGTAAAAATAAAGTAAAACACGTTCGTATCCGCAATAATCAATCACCATTTCCCCCTGTGGTTTATTACACATATACCTTTAACGTACATGTACATAGAACGAATTCTTGACGAGTTTTCACTGGAATGAAATAGCGACCATGTTCGCTCGTCGAGAAAACGTATTGGCAAGCTTTAGCAATTAAACGAAGACCTGAGAACGTTCACTGCTTTTTATATCGAGGAAAAGCTCTCCCTCCCCGTTTCTCTCGTTCACTTTTTCGACTCCCCCCAATAGTATTGGGAGAAAAACAAAGCAACGGTTCTAATTGCTACAGAGAAATGATTTATAACGAGCTCTTATAACAGCCTCGACCAATATGAACGTTGAACGGAGAACGAACACGTGCGACGTAACAATTAGTGATCAGTTACTGACGTGGATTGTACGAACCTAATATTTATGATTACTTTTGCGTATATGTTTCTGTGTGAATGTGTTGACATAAAAACAGAAACGTGGGTATAAATATTGATAGGAATATAAAAACTCGAGGGCGTGAATATTAAATGTCCCAGGATTCTAAAAAGGTTCATGAATAAACATTGTTCAAGTGGCAAATTGTTGGCGATGCAGGCAAACTTTGCTCCATTCTGAAAATGCTGGCAAATCCATATAAAACCGACACTTGACTCGCTCGTAAATCGCGCAAGAAAACAGAGACCGGAAGAGAACGAAGGGAAGAAGTGTGAGAAAGGCAGAGAGAGAGAGAGACCATAGATTTTCATGACAAAGTCGTTATTTTAACGAGTGTCCTCGTCGACATCGTCTTGATCATCGATCGGACACCCGTCACAGTTACGGTGTTACGGACCTTTGGTTTTACATCAAAGAATCTAACAAAAGCAGTGTCGGCTTTTTGTAATATACTGCTCCAAATCAAATGATACGCATTTGATTCATTTCCACTTGACTCTCCCATTTCTCCTCTGAAGGTTTTGCTCTGTGAATTCGATAAAGGAGGGAATGGATGGCCGTGACACCGATAAATTACGTTTCCTTTGTCTGCAGGCTACGATTGTTGAAAATTTTTATTGATTTATAACAAACTTGAGGATTCATAAATATGATATCAGACGAAGGATCAGGATAAATTCCTCCCTATGTATATGCGTTGAAAAGCGTATGTGCAATGGAACTTGTTGCACTCCACGCAAGCTTGTTTATAAAATATTGATTGGAAAATCCATAGACCAAGTGTTAGTGAATATTCATTAACGCGTGGTTTATGATCACGAACAAAGCACATTCCATAAGCTCAACCACAATAACAAGGAACACGATACGTCATGGAAATTTTGTTCACGACTCACGCGAGAGAGTTGCCATAGTTTTCCGATAGTTGGGAACGTCTTAGTATGTGGACGAAGATGAGAATATGACGAGAGGGAATAGACGATGAAGGAATATGTCGAAGTTCTGGTGGATGTACTTGATGGATGAATGCTGAATGAAAGAAAAAAATTCTGCGCAGGGACTTCCGATTATTCGCGATTAAGATTAAATCTACCTCGTCCATGGCATAATCAGGATACATAAAAAAATGCGAGATGCCATATGGGCAGAAATATTGAAGCTGTCATGTTACCGACATCTCCGTTACTATAATGTTCCATTAAGCATGTTCCAGCCGGATCGATGCAGGGATGCAGGGTAATCAGCAGGGTTTTGGCCAGCGTCGCTTCAACGATTTCGACCGTTCGCGAATCATTAGTTTCACCATCAGGCGATCAATGACCCAAAGCTGGAATTTGGCCCAAGGTTGTACGCCAACAATTGGTTATCCAATGCTATGCCAAAGAGTGAGTGGACGATAAGCCTCGGGAATATTTTCACAAGCACGTGTGTGATCGAGATTCACCTGATTATACAGATTATTGAAGAAATGTAATGACAGACTCGATTCAAAAATGTCATTCGCAGAGGCTAGACAACAGTACGGCTTCCAGGAAAACAAAGCAATGGAAGTGATAAGATTTTGCAAAGTAATTGGATGACCGATAATGATAATTCATCTCACTGATTATCATCGTAAAGGTTTGTATTCGAATTATCTATGAAAATTCGTATGCAAGTAGAACAAGTCAACTTTCCCCCGGCGAATATCGATTTTTCAAATCTTCTTGAGCTTATAAACATGCCAGGAGATTGAAAAACCGCAAGCATTGATATAGTCAACACTCTCTAAATAGTTTTTGATTGAAGTTGCTATTGGGAATGAATTTAAAAGCAGCCTGCGTAAGTAGACTGACTCAAGGTCCCATCGGGCGAGAATACATCGTTTGAATTATTTCGAATATGAAAGTCTAGTAGTAAGCAAAACTGATGGAAAAATTCCGAATCACAAACGCGTTTATTAATTACAATGAATAGTTCCGGGTTGTCCCCGAACATTAACGAGATCGCGGCAGAGTGGTGGTTCCTCGAAATATCTGTGCGCAAGTGAAACGAGTCAAGGTCCCGGCCAACGGGAATTCATTGCTCGGAATTCCTGCAATTTTGCAAGCATTCCAGCGTCCTCCGGGACTCAGAGTCCACGCAGAAAAGGTGGAATGGTATTTGAGTATGAGTATAGTTGCGAACTCAGCATCATTTCATTGGATAATCTAACCGAGGATCTCTCTCAACTCTGGGTTATTCATCCTTCGCTCGATTTTTCTGCTCCAACAGTTAGCAACTGGATGAAAGAGAATTTGGATGAGTTGCTTCTATGTGGCATTAGTTAAATTATCGGAGTATCGGATGCCATGTACATAAAATGCATATACACGAAGGAAAGACTGTTCGACAGTGATGCAACATAGTTTTATAGCGAAAAAGTAGAACTGGAACGGAATTCTGGAATTTTCGTAGATGACTCGGCGAAAAATGTCCGATCTGCGATAAGAGATAGCGAATGTAACGTCGGGATTTTCTGAGATGGAGTAGACGGAAGGGCTGGGAGAAAGGGTTGTGGTATATTCGCAGTGCGGGTATCACTACGTACGATGTTGAGTCCTGCGTTCTATACAGCGGCAAGAAACTTTTCGGAGCGTGATAAATTCCGAGTCAGGGAAGCGCGACATGCGGTCGTGGTCGCGTGGATGAAAAGTTCGAGGCGGTTCGCAGGGGTAGATTTTATAGGAAGTTATGTGCAAGAGTAACTTTATATTGACTGTTGAAATACGAAAGGGCGTAATTTGCATGATTGTAAACACAATTGGAAGCTATTCTCGCTGGATTACTCGACGTACGGTTGAACGAAATGTTACAAGGGAAAAATTCCTGTAGCTAATATATTCCTGGGATGAAATGAACTATGCTATATGCCTCGCGGGCATAGTTTACTATTTCGAAATCATACCAGTTATACTTTCTGTGTTCCGGCATGAATTAATATTTCCATTGCGAGGAAAAAATCTGTGTTTCATGTGAAAAGAGATTCTGTTTGAAGTTGAACCCCAACGAATAATAATTCTCACCAGGAAATCTAATTCTCGTGATTTTACACGGAACAACGTTTGCAACAAACTTAATAATATTCATTCGGAGCTCGTTTTTGTGTCGTGAATCACAAGGAGACAGAGCGCTCGATCAAATATTGAAACACCGATGAAAAATTGTAAGCTCCGATATATAAGCTCGCAGGTGAATCAATTCTGGACGAGGGCAAATATCAAACTCGTCGGAATATATTATTCTTGGGCTCAAAGACCAGAGAGCAAGAGAGAAAGCCCCATCAACACAATCTCCTCTTCATCGTACTGCTACGATGTATAACTGCGTATCCACGTCAGTGATAAATCAAACGGTTTATATGGGACAGTGCACTGCTATCCACACACGAACTATAGCGAAGGAAGGTTTGTAGCTGCAGTACCAGGAGGAGCCTTAAAATGAAGCAGAAATGGGGATTGAGCTAAGCGAAAGGACCTCTCATGCCGACAACACAACGTACAAATTCGTGGTCCATACATATTCAGTTCCGTTCTCCTGCTTAACGTTTCGGTCTGTATGCAAATGATATAGCGACGTACATGCGGCAAGAGAGGAGAGAGAGAGAGAGAGAGAGAGAGAGAGAGAGAGAGAGAGAGAGAGAGAGAGAGAGAGAGAGAGAGAGAGAGAGAGAGAGAGAGAGAGGAGTCCCTTTCTCATGGTGTTGGCACGCGCTGCATCCTGCCTTCGTCGACCGAACGTCGTACCGAACCCTTTCTCTGCTATCCCTACGCATCCGCATTAACGTTACGAGAGACGAGTTCATAGTACCCACGCTTCCACCCATTCCTCCAATGCATGACCGTATTGTATTTGCCACCGCGTTTACAACATAATTTAAGTGAGGTCAATTGTGATATTAATTGTGACATCCTGCAAAATTCCGGATGATACACCGAACCGTATCACTTCGAGTTCGAATGCAGTGAATATTTTTTTAAACACGAACGATGCCTCATATTCTGGTATATACTTGATGAACTTTGCAAATTTCATGAAGTGGTTATTTTTGCAAATATTGATCGAGAGAACGGAGGATCGCAGATGTTCATAAATTGAATTTTTGAAACGGTTTTACGTTTCGTCAGAAAATGAATAAATATTAAAAACTGTTAATGGTAAACGATTTACTGGAAGCCGTGCAGTCGGTTTTGATTAATATCTTCGAAAGCTCCTCCTAATTTTCCTGAGATCTGGAATATAAAAAGCTTCTTGTCTAACCGCTTAGCGTCGTGAAATATCGTACAATGTGTTAACATACATTAGAGCTTCGTCTTACCTATTCAGTCGAATGGTGTTCTGTGTCTGGCGCACCATCAGTGCTCGTTCCCAGAAGTGTACAGCCTCCGGTAATACGGTATTCTGAAAGCATGAGACGAAAGCATATATAGGTTGAGTACTAAGAGAGGAAATAGTGTGCATGTGCTTAGAAAGCAGCAAAAGAGCTACGCATGTATGAGGAAACGACGAGATACGACGTGGGTGCGAAAGGCTTTTACGCCGTTGTAATTAATGGCATCAAATGGGATGAAAATGGGTCATACGGACTGCACATACGGACTGTCCTGAAAATTGTGTCCAAGATTCAGGGCAAACATTAATTTCTAAATCCTGGATCATTCATTCGCGTTGATTGTCGTTGTCAAGCAAAATGCAATTTTCGAAAAGAACTTATAAATTGATCCCTCAGCTGCACCGATTCGCATTCATTCTCAATATTCCCAAACTTTTATTGACAGTTTCGATCAGCATGACACAAAAGTCACTGAAGACTTAGCAACTTTTCAATTCCACACCAAACTGTAGCATTGTGGATCATTTTAGTTGGCATCTGTAGAATTCACACAAAGTGCGAAATGTTTGGTTGGTTTGTGATCGTATGTCTATGTAATTATTTGAGCGATGGACCAATTTGGAGTAGAACTCGTAAGCGGCGTAGGGGAATGAGAGATAAACATTGAGGTACGAACGGAAATGGACTGTATGCAACCTCGTGAGTGTTCGAGCTATATAGCGCTTCGAAATGTGTTCCGGTTTATGGATCGTTTGCAAATTGTAGAGTGAAAAACAAATGTTATTTGGAAACGGATCAAACAAGGGTATCCAGGTAAAATAAAAGTACACCCGGAAAAAAGTGGAAATAAAAGCGAAGAAAAAACACTAACTGTGGCCTTGCCTGAATAAATAGTTCCTTTCCAGAGTTTATCGCTTCTCGGACCCAACTGCAATATCCTTTATCTGTGAAATTGGATTTCGTTACAGCTATCGTGCATATTGCAGTTGAGTGTAATAAGGTGAAGAGCTATATACGCGAAATTCTTACTCTCGAGAGTTTTCCAACTGACCCTTCCGGTCAAATGTTTCCCACTTCATTTTGCTTTTCCCGCGATTACGTAAGCGGGGTCAGTCCGTTTTAATTTTTTTTTCTGTTTCAACGTGTTTGGATGCATGCATCGCGATCGCTTCTCGCGATATTGGCTAAAACTTGTGCAATCGTGAGAGCGAATTGAAATTTTTTTTAAAGCGTTCGAGCGTAATGTAATCTGAAAAATGTTATTCTCCACAAAAATTAGAGCGAGCAAAACAACCTTTTTTGTAATTATAATCACGAGGGCCATACGTTTGTCTCGATTTAATTCAAACCAGATTTTTTTTTTCCTCGATGAGAAAAGTCCAACGACTCGTGGCTGGTATTCATGAAATAGCGGAAAGCTATATATGCGATTTCTGGGTACAGTAGGCTGTTTCTATAGTTTGCACTGGTGCATGCATCTCGTGTCATTGTTTCGTTACGAAAATAGGGAGAAGGAACAATAGTCAGGTGCAAGTGTGTGCATATATGAGAAAACGGCAAAGTATATGGACGGGATTTTCTATGCACTCGGGAGAGCAGAAAGAGAAAATAGTCAAAAGATTAGGGGCGTGAGTCGAGGAGATCCGATTCGAAGTTGAAGAGAAGAGACGTGGAATAATAACAGGCAGAATAATGATAACAACACAAAAACTCCTTTGTGTATATTTGTGTATTATGTTTGAGGTATTTTGCGCATCTACGGCTATTAAAAAATGCATTTTATAAAACTGAAAAATAAGCAAAGATTGCAGAAAAAAATATACTGCTGTAGAGCATTGAAATCCCTTGAAAAATACAAACGTGCATCCATTGCATAAAATAAAAATAAACCATAAATGTCCTTCGAAATTACTCACAGCATTGTTTCGAGTAAACAATGAAAAAACTATGCGATTTTTTAAATTTGGATCTCTTCATATTAACTCGCAGTGTCAGATTCTATGAGTCGAAAGTGAGTCTCGCATAAAGTTACCAAATCCACAATTGTCAGAAGGGTCTAGAGATGTTTCGAATCTTCCTTTTGTATCATTTATCATAAAGATTTAAACACTCGGAATGACCAAAAAGGTTTATTCTATAGCGAGTCTTCTTACAGCTCTGTACACAATGCCTAATGTAAACTGAGAAGTCAAAAGCTATTGTGTTCTTTATAAATGATATCTTTTCATTCCGAGACTTATTATTTTCTTTCACAATTCACAAGCTCTAAAGACTGTGTCGTTTCTCAAAAACCGAAGAGTTCCATGGCGTAGAGTTGAGAAAAAAAAACTTTCCCCTGTTGAGAGAGAGGAAAAAAAATTTTCATAAAAAATCGTCCTAAGAACGATGCGGAAAGACGATCCCTGATTATTTACGCGACGAGATATACCACCGTAAGGAAACACGATTTGCCCCTTTTCGAGACAGTGACCGACGAATGCACGCGAGACCAAATAAAACGGCTGGTATTACTCCCAGCTGCCGCGGAAACAAATGATTTTAATTCCCTACCCCCTTGAAGTGGAGAAAACAGCTTTGGAACGAGGCAGGGCGGGCGGCTCGTTAATAACCATGCAGCTAATACGCGGGTCCCGTACGATAATTAAAATGCCCCCTCTGCACGTAACGATCCCGACTGTCGGAGGTTTTTCACTCTTCATGTCCATAATAGAGATTTTATTAATTTCGCAACCGTTGGGTCGTAAAGAGTCTCCGAAAAAATGTTGTACTTGGAAAACTTTCACACAGTCGATCGCAATTAATAAACAAGACTCATCCGTTCGAATATGCAGGCTTTTCAAAAAGTCCTGGTAGTAAAAAATTACTGGCCTCATGGAGGATTTGGCAGGTGATGAATTTGTCATGCCTGAATAAATTCTTCAAAAGCATAAAATCAAAATAATCAGGCGTTTGGGGACTTTCAAACGCTCTGTACGTTTTATTCCTGTTATTCGTAGCAGTACGGGTCTGTTTTCCTCTGATACATTATTCACTAATGGATTACTCGATGGAAATGAAAATATGAAAACCACTACAAATTATATTTACTTTTATTCCTCTTCTCAACGATTACTCCATTTTCTCCAATATTTTAATGGTTTCATGTACATAAAACCATATAAAGAGTTTTAAAAAAATGCCCGATTACAGTTCCATTTCGCGTCCTCCTTTTCCTATCAAGCTTTGGCAAAATACTAATGGAATAATCACGTTCCATTGAACCGTGCTGGAATGATATTGATATGCGAGCTGCAGCGAGATTTATCGAACAAAGTAAAGTCAATTACTGTGTATATATTTATTAATTAAAAGTTTATTCATTGACCTAATATTTATAAGCCATTTACAAGGATAACAGCATAACTTCGTTGCCACGAGATGAATGTCATTAGCCTTGTTAGTAAAATAAAAAGAAAATTGGCTCTGAATAATAATAGTATCGTAAGGATTTTCTAAGTGATCAGTTTACGTGAGAGCCCAAATCTCGCTTGATATAACGTGGCGAATAATAAAGAGAGACGAGGTGAAAAACAGTGCGAACGCCTGAAAACATGTGATCGATAGATGACAAGGGACCGAGAGAACATACACGATCGGAATCATTCGTGTGCAGTCATCCGGTCGTTTTGGTATTGAGAGGAGATGCGTTTAAGCACGTATATAGTCGAGTATGTGCGGGTATATATGTAGGATTGCGAAGCTTTGGGTTGGCGAGTGATACGTGCCGTTGTGTATAACGCATGGTCTCCGATCGGGGTTTGAATGTTTAGAGGCATTTTGTGCGCCGTTACGCTCGATTTCCGCGATGAATAAATCGATGCATGGCGATTCTCTGGTCTAGAGTTCTATCGCATCAACTCTCCTGTGTGCTTTTCCCTTTTTCTCTTTGACCATCCCTTTTGCTTACCATCGATTATTCGAACGAATGTTAAGGGGTGAGAAGGAAAGAGAGAAACCGAGGGATGGAATCACGAAATAAATAAAATAAGAGAGCTTTTTTTTTTTTACCGCAGACCTGATGAACTAACGAGCGTTAGGGGTCGAAGAGGAGAACGAAAGCACGATTCCTGGCATTACGTCGAGCGAATATTTCGGTTCATCTCTCGACGGCGGGGAGCTTTATTCGCTCGGAAACTGTTCCAGAAACTCGCGCAAGAGACAGCGAGAGAGAAAGAGAGATACGCGCGGAGAGAGACAGACAGAAGTTGATAAAAAATTGCGAATGTATATGCGCGGCTGTCGTGTAACGTCGAATGGAAAAAAAGGGTTGTGACAACATGACGGTTATTGTTGACACGGACTAAAATTTTCCTCGACCTCCGTGTTCGTCTGTGTGGGAGGAAAAATACTTCGCAAAAAAATTCTCTCGACCCTCTTCATCATGCCGAACGCGTTTCTTGCTAATTCAATTTGTGCATCGCCCATTTTTCTACCGCAGCCAGCGATAATGACATTTCACTCAAAATAAAAACTGTCGAGAGGTGGAGTTTCCTAGAACGCAATGTTCGCTCCAGGCTACGTATACTATATACGTGTATAAATAAATAAATGAAGAATTGGGAAAAAAACGGTCCAAAACGTCATATTGCCTGAGGGATTTTTGTTCATCTCGCAATACAAACCACGAACGTGTATAGTTCTGAGTACAGACGGAGGACAGGAAAAAAGGAAAGAAAACGCGACTATTCGAGAAAGCAAAAACATAAATTTACCTCAACCACCAAGAAAAATCGTGTTTTTATCTTTGCTTTTTAAAATGCGACTTATTATCTAGGAGAACAAAAAATAATTCTATCGTATGCTTGAACTCTTTTTTTTTCTTTTCCCTCTCATTTGTGTTGTCATTGTGCGATTGAGTTGGTGATATCGTACCTATTCCAGAGACGATATCCACCGGCTTCCTTGAACCCGGATTAAGCTTCAAAGAGATTAAGCATAAAGTTGGTTTCAAAAGTATCGCTTATATACCTATAACGATCGCGACCGGTCCATGAACCAGGAAGGGTCATCCGAAAAACTCGGGCAATTTTCGAGTTTATCCACCAGGAAACCTCGCCAATTTTTACACGTGTATATCGTCCGCGTTTTGTGATAAGAACTAAGGGAAAAGACGTGTACGACTATATACTTGGAGCGAAACTTGGCAGGATATTCCGAGCGTGCGGTAACCGTAAAAAAAGGGTAACCACCTTTACGGCAAAAAAAAAAAAAAAAATCACAGAAATCAAGATCATGCCTCGAACATTTCCCCGTATATAGAGTTCGTACTGAGAGGCCAAAAGAACGTGATAACGCAAAGCCCTGATTTCACCGAGGGTAAGAAAAAGAGGCTTGGAGAAAAGAGAGTTTTCGGTACAGCCACGAAAATAGAAAAACGAAATATCGAGCGAAATGAGAGGGCCTCGGAAGTTCAGAGAAAATCTGTATAGGCTGATCAATGATAACTTTGAAGGACTGGGGAGAGTCTGAAACAAAAGTAATTGAATGAGAAATAGCTCAGGAAACTGATTGGGGAGATGATGGAAGTATGCATGCTTTAATGTAATTCTGCTAGTCCTATAGGTTTTTTAGCTCCGATTCTCACAATAGTTCTTCGTTAACCTGAAATTACTGAAAAATGGGAAAATTTTGTAGAACGTTAAATATATTCAACCAGCAAAGTGTTCAGACGTTTCTATTGTAGGAACATCGCGTTCGTTTATCTTTGTGCTATTCCAGGCCATTGGACTTAATTGAGTTTTCAACTAGTCCTGTTCTTTTATTAAATTAGGTTCCGTTGGACAAACCGGAGCCTCATTTCGAAATCCATTAATATTGGATCGATTGAATATTCTGTGGTCTATCTATTAAAAATATGTCAGGAATAATATTCAATTAAAATTTCTTAATTTAGTTCTCTCTGAATAATAAATGGGACTTATCCTGCAATGGTCGCATTCCACACATTCTCGCTGAATGTCGTTTTCTTCAATAACGATCTTTACTGTATCTTTTCTCATATCTATTGCCTATTATTTTTCCCTCTGACAGACATGAATTTTCGCAATGTTTCCGGCTGACTCCACCGCGCTTTCGCCTCTGCTTCTTTATTATGAAGATTCTTCATCCTCGTTAGACAATCATCGCTCTCCCCTTTCCCTTCCTCTTATAGTTTCTCTCGGTTCTGCTGTTATATAATTCTACCGAAACGTACGAAAGGGCTTGGCGTATGGAACACCAGAAGCGTCAACGAGCATGTTTTGGCGCTCGCTTTTCCAGAAGCAATGGAACGCAAAGACCAACCATGCGGCCTGGGGCATAATCAGACAATCTTTCCGTATGTTTATCACAAAGCGATTCGGTGTCAAACCTTTACCATTGGCACAGACCGTTTACCACGACATTGCCTGGGCAGCTCCATGCATGAAGTTCCTAGTACGAAACGCACGACGAATTCGAAACTCTGCAGAAAAATTTGGTAGAGCTTCTTTCGAGCCATCGCACTTGGCAATATTACACGTTCACTTTGAAAAGTGAAGTGCACCTGGTACGAACATATGGCATTTTAATTATTATCAAAAAAGAATACACTTTCGAGTGGCAACAAGAAGAAGGAGGCATTTCGCTTTTGGGAATCTGGGAAAGAATCATTTTATCCATCATTGGTAATCAAATGTGAATGTTGACTAGAAATGAAAATAGTGTTCAGTCTCAAAGTTCATGTTTCGCGAGAATTGCAAAACTTGAAAACGTATATTCTGTATAATGTGATTGGAATGAAGATTTTTTTTTGTACTCCAAATTGTACGCATGCCTTAATTTTTCCAGTCCACGAGAAACGTCCGTTCAAATATTCACATTAAATGCAAATGTTCCTCTACTCCTTTAGCGCACACGGATATTTAAATTTCAGATGCAATTAGATTCATTTACACGGCCGGGTCGGTCGACAATTATTCTATATATACAGAAAGAAAAGGGAAGTGAGGTGTGTGCTCCAGTCACAGGATGAACCGGAATATTTTCCTTTCTTTACTTCTTCATTTCGTTTTATTTCCGAGAGTAAATCGCACAGAGACTCACGCGTTAATGCGTGCACGACCTCGTTACGATGTTCCGCCGCAAAAGAAACTAAGAGGCCAATCTCGTGAACGACTGTTCTGTATCTAGTTACTCTTCTCGCTTCGGCTAATTCTTTTCGTGTCTTTATGGTCACTTTTCTCGATCCCGAAACGGCTCATTCAGTTGATGAGTTTGCTTAAGCATTTACGATCTCGTTAACCATCTCTTTTTATTAATCGACACTCGGGTATGAAACCAGCTCTTTACTTTCTTTGAAGGTTCAGGAAGCTGTAGACAATGTTTCAATTTGAGAGCACAATGTTTCTGTTCCTCTCAGAGAAATATGAAGATTTTTTTTTTAATTTGGATTTTCGTAGAACCACAAATTTACGGTCGACTTTTCGGGCGACTATTCATGATTTATAATATTTACGGCGATTGAAATGGAGTTTGGGAAATACAAATAGAATCTAACCTTCAGATTGGACTTTAAATTGAGTCACCAAAGTTTCAATTTTATTTTTCGTCGCTTCGTTACATGGGATTGCGAATTTAATTTTTGGAATTGGAATAGAGCGATGCATTAGTAATGCTTTTAAATAATTTACATGCATTCCCATAGTATCCACATACGGTTTATCGGGCTTATTGTCCTACGTTTTTTAGCCCAGAAAACCATACATTAGTAATCTGGTACGTAAATATATTATAGAATCCACTTCTGGTCCGCAATAATGGAACGAAGCAATTAAGCAGATAATAACTGAACCGATTTAATTAATCTACCTTATTCTCAAAGCTCGAATAAATCCCAGAATCCGATAATCTGAGAACAGTTTTCTTTTTATTGAATCGCGCATGATTGATGAAATTTTTTTGGAAGACTTCGGTACATAAATGGTCAGTCAACCGTTTTGCGTCTGTATTTATGTTGTACGAAAAAAATGGTTGAATCTTACTTCGTTTTTATCAATTCGTTGATTCGACACGTTAATTGGATTTGCAACTCCCGAATACCGATAATACGTGGAAAATTATCCTGTCCTGCGCGAGCTTCGACATTTCTATCCCATGAAAGATTTCTTTTGTGACCGAATGCCGAAACCGCATCGACGCGAGTAGCAACGATAGCTCACCGAGTCGAAACACACGTGCACACGGAGCACTGAGTGAATAAATATCGTCGAAGATTTTGAACAGTATAAACATACGTCCCTACATTTTTTTGGGGAGGTTTTGGATGGAAATAATTTAGACATTAGTTTCTTATCACGACTCCTGTTATAGTTGCAAGACAAAAAAGGTTGTAGAATAATTATTGCGTTCGCTTTCGAAATGGAGATCCAACAACTGAAGAAACAAAACCGCCTAAAACAACGAACTGCCGCGAATACGAGCAAGGATTTAGCTTGAGAAATATGGGAAACTAATTCCAGAGAACGGAAGCGATCGTTGAAAAACCCGATGGGAGCCTTGCAATGTGATCTCATGTGGGTGTCCGTCATGTTCGTTTATTACGTAAAACTAAAGAGAACCTTTCTGCGGATGGCAGTCCAATTAATTTCAACGTGGGAACGCGTCCAGTTTTCTCTCGCTTTACCCTTTCGCTATATGCGTTTGCATGTCAATAAAAATATGTATACGCGAGCGTGTATGTGTGTGTGTGTGTGTGTGTGCCTCAACTTTTTCCAGTGAGCACGACCCTTGTATATTTTCCCGGGCATCTGAAAGGTGTCGGGACTGGAATAAACTGATCAATCGAACACAAACGAGTGTAGGTAGAAAGGAAGCTTCCGTGTGTATAGTTTGCTTGTTATCGTAGCGCGTCTTGTTTGTCGTTAAACAATTCCTTATCGTCGTCAGAGAACGAAGTTTTCTTTGACGACGTTTATTCGTCTTTCTCCATTTGGAAACCTATCCAAGGTCTTCACCAAAGGAAATAAAAACAGTGGAACAAAGGAAAATAAGATAACAGGATAGTAAACATAAAATAAATGAGGGCAGAAAGAAAGGCCATGGAATACACGAGTTAAACGATAAATTCTTCTAAATAAGCCTCATAGGAAAAGAGGAATGAATGTAACGGAACGATAATAGACGATATATGAGAACGAGGCGTTGGAAATAAAGGATCCGATCAGGACCACACGACAGATGCAGCCTTACTGCTGTAGCAGAGCGTATGGAGTCGCCGATAAACGAGTTATATCGACGTGCATTGTTCACGGAATGTGTAGATGCCACTGGTTGACAGCTCGCGACGATGTACGTTCCTCAATAACGCTACATTCGTATTTTGCACAGCAGACCACAGTTCTTGCAGCCTACAACGATCCTACTATCTAAAGGAAGCGTAGCCTGCCTGGAGGCAAGATAAATGCGTGGTTGTGGTGGCATAAGTTTGCGAGATAACACAGAGTGTCCACAAAGTTTCGTTAAATTTTTTACAGTCTGCCAATCGTAAAATTCTGTCACAAAATGTTTCCTTGCATTTCATTTCCTGATATCATTAGTTTTTTCAACTCATTCCCTGTCAAGAGAGATGCACGAGATTTTACTGAGTGATACTAGAAATCCAAGAATGAGTACCGAATCGAAAGAGTGTAGAAAATTTTTCGAACGTTTCAAGGACATTAAGAATGTTTTTGATTCGTTAGGATTTTTCGAATCGAATACGTCAGTGTCATGTTCGAGGCGTTAACCAATCGTGGTACTCATCGTTACCATGGAATTGTCCAGAATAGACCGTGCGACGAATAATGAATGAGTGAAGCAATAATTTCGATTCAGTGAGGTTGTTCTGCACGGCGCACATATTCATAGGGGAGAAAAGCTGGGAGGTAGTATATAGAGAGGAAGATCCGCTTATGCGAGGATAAAGTAATTGCTGGAGGCGTAACGCGTATGTGTTCCGAGGACGCGGATCTCAGGGAAGCAAATGAGTTCCGGGGGAGAAGCGTCGGAAGCCGTCAGTTGAGGGCTGCTTAATTGCGCGAAATTGCGAGAAACGTGAATGAAAGAGAGGGGGTTGAGTTAGAGGACGATGAAACGCTTCGTACATAACTTGCTACGTAGAAAAAGAGACAGAGAGAGAGAGAGAGGGGGGGGGGGGGGCTGGATAGTGAGAAGGAGAAGAAGGAAGGAGAGAAAGTGAGATGTAGAAGAGTCACATGGATAAAAACATCTATATGGAAAGGTGCGAGAGAAAGAGCGAGGATTGGTCGAAGGATGTGCTGTGCATGCACGAGTGCTTAAATATGCTCGAAGGCAAAGCCTCTGCCTTTACGTTAGCACTGCCAGTTCTGGCACTACTCCTGAAAATGTGTACGAGATCTCTAGGCTCGAATGAGAGGTGATATATAGACAGTCAGGAGGATGAAGGCGTATGATGAACATCTCTTCTCCGTGGCATATATGCAGCTTACCCCAACCGTTAACAACCCTTCCATCCAGATATCACATTCACACACATTCATGTGTATATGCCTATACATATTGGAACCCATTCCTCGGGGATATAGAGATATCCGAACGAGCTAGCAAGCTGAAGCGATAATTCGAGCGAGGAGAATCGAGAGAATCCACCAAGACAAGAGAGGCTTTTGCGTGGGCTCGGCGCCTGAACACTATGAGATAAGACGGAAATCGCTCGCGACCATCCCGAGAAGATGAGTTGTTAGGTTTATCATTTTATCACTATATAAAAAACGCTCAATCGTGGTTCCCAACATAAGTTTCATGTTGGTTTGTACACAATAGAAAATTGAAAATTATTGATTACCTAATGCATACGTACCAAGACCAAGGCAAAAAGGATTTTTTATTCAGAAGCTATTGCACTTTTTTTCTCGGTGAAGTGAATGAATTTTGAAATACGAGCAAAGTTCTGCAGTTGATTGCATCCGTGATTCCATAAAGGAGAATTTTTTGTTGGCATTTTATTCAAAAATACCCCGGAAGGAATACGGCGCAATTAACTCTCAAATGGTAGATACATTATGCCTTCCGTTGAACACGACGGGGATTCTTTGGTTGAAAATTGTTGCATCTAGCTCTCTAGGAACCCAAGATTACTAGCGAGCACTGAATGAGATTTAGGGAACAGAGGTGCATCGTAAAACTTGCGTTGAAAGTGTGAGAAGGCATTTAGTTCTGTAGCAAAAAAGAGGTTGGGAATCATGTTGAGCGAGAAAGAGCTTTGTGGTTGTGCAAGATTTACGATGACCGAGGGGATATGCGTTTACAGGGTGTCCGTGAAATTTTTAAAAAAGATCGACAGCATGGTATTTCACGATTTTTTCATGAGGGACTCTTTTTCATGTCATTAACAACTGTTCCAGCGAGCACGAGGCCATACTTTATTACATTGTGATCCTTTCCTGATACTCCAATTGCTAATGCATTCTAATCGGCTGTTAATTCGAAATCATTACAACGCGCAAACTGCATATAAAGAAAAAATGGTTAAAAATTTTCTTTACTGCCACGTCAAGTTGCATTTGGAAACTTGGCAGATTTCGATGTTTTGAGACACCTTGTACAGGAGCTTGAAGTTTGAAGATAGAAGTCGCGTGGGAAAAGAGGAAAGCTCGCGTTTCGACATAGGTTGGGGGTTGTAAACGTAGATCTACAACGAACTAACAACACCGTTTAAATTCCTTCCAGTGAATAACCAACTAAACACCTGCTCAAGGCGAGTTGGGGGTTCTTGCAGACTTTCATTGCTCATTGGTTAGCCTGTACGAGGTTGGTCCCATGGTACGTACGTTGCTGGTTAACCTATAGGTTGAGGAGCTCCATCGAGCTTAGTGGATACCTATTATGCGAGCGTTTCTACAAAGTACCTCTCTCTATTCGAAGAGGGTGGATGTGTGTTTCCCAGGTCGATAAGGTTCATTGGTGAATTGCACTAACGCACAGATTGAAGCCTGGAAGCTAGAGTCGAATTGAATAGTGTTGAATAGGAAATTTCGGCACCTGCAGCGATTCCCGAAGTTCTAAGCTAACTGTTCAGATCCAGTCACCAAACGATATTATATTGAACAATGCCTAGACGTCGGTCACTGTTCCTTGGACGGGATTCCATAGAGCTATGAATTATTAACGCCCGAGTATCGAGGAATATTATCTTGCGCTTTTGGCGTGGAATCTACTTTTTGTGAATTCTACACATCGATGTCGGCGGTCCTACTTTAGTAAAAAGCAACACGAGCGATGCATTTGTATGTATATGTGCACGCTACGCTTCAGCGGGTGACGTCGATTACTTTCTCGGGTGGTGTTTGCAGCACGTTGGTGAAGCCTGCATCCAACCTCTTCTCATTGACAACGCTACATGTTTCCCCTACGCCCGAAACCGTCTCTGTTTAATCAGGAAATTGAAGTGTTGGAAATGCTACTCTGAACAGGTCAAGGATGTCTACGGGCTTCCTTCTACGGTTCATTTATTGCCCGCTTAGAAAAAGGCTTGTAAGGTTTTATTGAAAGCTTCATATCAGTTTTAGCCAAATTTTGCGAGTATCTCGGAACTAAGGTTTCGTAGAAGTGTTTCAAGAATGTCTGCCGAGTCAAGCTATCGCAAGCATTATGTTGGTATTTATCATAGATGTTGTATAAGAGAGGAACAATGCTTATAATTCAATAGCTAATATTGTGAAGAACTTTTCCGTATTAATTAGTTCCTAAATCAGCCTCGATTGGATCAAAACCGGCATTATACCGTTCTGGGCAGTTTGTAATTTCCGGAAACTGGTCAAGGTGTTACATTCGCAGTTTAATGCACGTAGACTTGGAATATCCTGGAATGCTAATGGTCTGCCTGTGGTCCTGGTAATGCTAACCACAGAAATAGCTTTGTTGGCACGATAAACAAACTGCTTTCCGCGGAGAATCGTGCGAGCTTACAATCTTACGCTAATTTGATAAAACCAACGCAAAACGATCAGGTTTCCTATTCTTTGATTGCACACTGTGCTGAAGTGTATCTTTACGATGTTTCGTGACTCATCGCGTTCTCATAGCGTTTTGGGATTGATTGGAGCTGCCGAATAGTGTCAGCGTCAAACACTAGAGGGGGTTCGTCGTATACGCCTCGGTACACTTGAGGGATGGCTAGCGAATTCCACCCTCTTCAATATACCAGCACTGCTTTCCCTCCGTGTTTCGACACTACCAATGGCTTCGATCTCACCAGCCACACACCCACAACAGTTATATCTAACCCCGCTCATTCTCCTGATTCCAGATTATCATACGCCCGACCTATTATGCAGAGTTAATGACGGCTCTGGATTCCGGGTAGATATACTCTCTGATTGAAACACGGCTGGTAATTTCCGGTTATTTGGCCAATACTGTTCAACCCAATTCCTAGTGTGTTGTGCTTGCTGAGTGTTGCTCTGGATACGTGGTGGTGTATTAAAAAGCTTAACATCAAAACTAAACCCACGAGAGCCAACCAAATTGTGGAGTCCACTATTGTTGCGAAATAAGTTAGCCAACTCTGACTTTAACTTTTGGTCTTCAATATGAGAAACTATTTTACAAAAATAAAGTGATCTTCTTTCGTGGCATCAAAACGTTGGCCATCGTTGCATAATCCTTAGACTTATTTTGTATTTTTTATGAGCTATGAAACAAAAAAAGCAGAAATAATTTACTTACGTTGATAAGCTCGAACTTCTCGGCGTCCAAACTGCAAAAAAATAAACGTCTGGGTTAGTCTGGCAAATAATTTATTATGCTTTGGTAATTTTTGTCAGCTTTCAATAAATTATCTCATCCCAGCGGTTATTATCTCGAAAAATCTGCAAAATATTTACGACTTTAATTCGATAATGATGTTGGGACTCGAGAGGGTAGGAGGTAAAAAAGGTAAAATAGTCCATTTACATTCACATATTTATAAGAGAACCCGGAGAGAGAACATTGCCTTTTAAATTTTTGCCTTTCCATCCATGAATATTTCCTGGACGCCGATAATCCGATTAATATAAAAAGTTGAACTAATGTGTTAATGAATCGAGAATAGGAGATGCATTTTGGGTCAACTATGCGCGTTTTCGAATCACGATGCGAGTTTTGATAATTAACAAACCCAAGCATACACGTAGCAGACCTCGGACTAGCAGCTTTTTGTTTCACCCAAAGAAACTACTTTCCTCCACCTACATCCATATTCTGGTGGGTCTATATACAATATCTGGAATAACTGGACAGCGTTCGTCCAGCCTCCAGAACCTATATAGCTGTTAACCCACAGCCAATTCTGAAAGTTGGTGGTTAACGGAGCCCTCTCACGATCCCGAGGCGTGTCTCCACAGGGCAAACTAATTTACCAACTAATTTTCGAAATAGGTATTCTGAATAGGTAGAGAAGGTTGGTTTGGTGATAGTCACGAAATTACTTTCACCCGGTGGCACTATATCTTGTGCCTCTGGTGGTTATATGATGTATGCATGTACGTAATAGGATATACTGAAAGGGTTCTTCTGTACATGCCGTACATGATGTGGGGGAGGGAAGGCCTTTCCTCACCCTCCATAAATATCTAAGGACATACACAGCGATTAGCGTCATCAACCAATTGTGGAAAGTCGTGCTTTTTCTGTTTTCAAGGAAAAACATTGCGCTCGCTTTGAAACATCTAGGAATTATTTAGTGCCAGGAAAGACAATTCAAACTGTGTGTGTGTGTTTTTTTTTCTTCTTCAAACAATCGCCAGGTGGAGTCAAACTCAAAGAATATTTATACTTCAAGTTACACAGTGCTATTGGACACAGAAATTACGATCGTTTGAGAGTACGTCAACAACAAGGGAATGAATTATGTGAAAAGACGACTGGATAGTCCCTTCTGAAATAATCAAGGCAATTAGCAAATGCATCGATCTTTTTTGCTTCCAGTGTCACGCTGAGTATCAGCTTAACGTGATGACCCAAGAACCCGTGGGTTTTGGCCACAAACCGTGCTCATCAACGTGGAAAAATCGCCTCTTATCCATGTCAGTGAGATGAAAAAACTCTCCCTCATAAATTCCCACCTGCTCCTGAGCTATTGCACATTCTCGGCGCTTCAATTATAATAATTCATCTGATGCCACGGAATTAAGCCATCTATACCTAACGTGGGGCGAACTCCAGACCAGGATGAGAAAGTTTAGTTCTACCGAGATACTCCGCTTCGTTGGGTTATACACCTATATATATACGTCCTATACTCATTCTGGCCATATCTAAATGCAGGTAGATCTTGCAAAGATATGCGACATTAAAGACAAATCTTATAGACATACCGAGGAGGCCGATCTATGTGTAAGAGCGCAGGATGGCTACGACATATTCGCGCGTACATGCGATTTCACTACTTTTCTACTTGCCTATGCCAAGAATATTCTCTTGGCTAGAATTGGTGGGCCAGAACTAATCCCACCATCGAATGGCGAAGTCAACGTTTTGTGGAAATAAGTTCAAGCAACTTTCAGGGAACACGGGAAGAAAGATATCGACGAGAAGAAAATCTATAAAAGCCAAAAGGTTCGTTATATACTTGAAGTCTGGGAATTACTCAGAAAGACCGGGATCTCTCCTCATTCTTTACTGAATCAGATGAGTCTTTTTTCAGCGCTGACTGACGAGTATTCTAGCCCTAGATCGGCTGTTGCTTGATTTGTGGAATGCCGCTGCAATTATCATTAGCTCAGCAGGACGACTGGCTGTGACTGGCCAACACCAGCGAACTCTGGAGTGGTATGATTGATCGGCGTAACAAGGCGCCCGCTCGCGTCCTTTAGATTCTTCAGATTTCATCGACCTTACTCAAACGAACATGAAGCTATTGTGGCAACGCTCGGCTGCTGAATTTCCACGTAACGAGGGTAAAGGAGATTACCACAGTCGCGCTCGTTACAAACGGTATTCCCGCCTGACTCTAATTTTCACTTTGCTCGGCTTCATGATTGCTGCGTCGAACGTACTACGTTCTCTATGCCCGGTAATGCTTCTTGTCATAATCAACCCTCTGGTGTCTCTTTTCTCTCAACATATAATTCAGCTCGGATTCATCACCTCGGGGTAGAATAACTGCTGAGACTTCCACTTCAATAATTCGCAGACGTACGTACATTGAAACCGAATCTCATTGAATAATTAGCTTTCCGGTGATTTCTTTTGCAATGAAAATAGCTGAAAGTACCAACCGTTATTGGATTTTGAAAAATTCCATTAAACCGTGAAACGCTTGCCATTAGAATTGTGGTCAGAATTCTTCTGAAATTCTCAGAAAACCCACAACCTACTGAAGCTATCTATTCAGTGTTGCTTCTAAATAATTTGGCGGAACGATAGTCATAAACATGACGAATTCGGAGCAGCGATTTAACGCGTAGACGAGTGCTCGCATACATTCGATACATGTATACAAATGTGTATATATTTATGTAGACGCATACCTGGTTGGTCTCATTCAAGGCTTAATCGTGAAGAGTTAGAGAAACAGAGTCCAGCCTGGGGCTTAACGAGTGTTGTTACTGGTGTACGCAGGGAACACCTGAATTATTGTGTGTACGTGTACTAACGAACGTAGGTCATAACGTGTAGATATGTGTATGGTAAAACACAATACTCGTTGTTTCGTGGATTTTGCTACTGTCGTTACAAAGCATGGAGGGTTTCACGGTTAGAGAAATGTCGAGAATTAAAATCGCTTTATCCTCCCTGTTGTGTCCCCATCCCCAACCCTTGCAGAGTTACCGCACGTTTCCTCTTCGCAGTGCATGCTCCTGACCAGCAGTGTAGCCCTAGGCTCTCGAATATAGCCATGCCAAGACCAGAAGCTATAGAGACTGCGTAGTAACCCGCGAACGACCCTCGGATAGAGATTTTCACAGTTGTTACACCGCGGCCGGCCATCATCTTGGCCAAAGTGTCCACATCTCTCGTAAATAATTGTCGCGCTGTATTCACTGAGTTGTACAACCTTAATTCTCTCCTCCACACTCCTCTTCCCTGTTGGTTGCATTTTAATAACCAGTGAGTAAGTAAAGCACTCGAAAAATTTATACCTCGAGGTTCAACCGATCACCCCTTTTTTTTTTCTTACAACCTGGAATAAAATCTGTTATTCAAAGATTCGGGAACATCCTGTAAATCCTGAACTGAATCATTAATGGATAGTTTATATTTTTGATTAAAAAAAGGGGGTTCGATAAGTAAATGGATTTTTCTACGAAACGAACGCTTTGATTTGATTTGAAAACTTTTAGATCGAAACCCACTCGTATAGCAATCTCTGGGCACTACACATGTTGGAGCTCGAAAACGATTTGAATTTTTCAACCTCTTCCGACGTATTTTTCATTTTGACGACTTTTTTTCAGTTTAAAGCAATCAACCAGAATGTTTTTGATTTTTTTTTCATTTTTAGAGACCAGACAAAGACCAGAATGGTATCCCAGAGGAAGTGGAAAATCGTTCTTTAGTGTTGCTATCCTTCACCAATCATTTGAGAATGATAGGTGCTGTTATTTTCCTTGTACATCGTTCATAGCCATCCGGTGCAGCAATATTTTTGATTTCCACTCATCTCGACTGCGGCTATCTCTCAACCTTCCCGCTTTTTCTGTTTAACTCTCTCTCGCGTTCAAGTGCTCCGTTCCCTCCCTCATATATCTTTTCTCTCGGTACTTTATTTGCTCCCGAATTTAGACGGGATTTTTATATTATTGCAGTTGTCTTTATACATGAGCGGTGATTCGCAGAGGACGTACGCTGTAAAGTCGGCGATTGTTTAGCCGATATCGAAGCACATAGTCCGTATCTAGAAAAAAATTGTGGTATAAATCCGTAAAAGCCAGGTCGGCAGCAACGTATACTCGACATTTTCATTTCGCACTGGCGAGCAATTTGCAGTTTTCCTCGACGGTGATTAAGATGCTTAATCTGTGCACGAGAGCGGCTGCATACCGCGCCGACTTCATCCACTTCCCAGTCCACTCCGACTCAACTCTCACACTGTACTCTTCGTATAAGCTTTGTGTATATATATGCGTGGACGTAGTACTTCGCGCTGATGGTTAAAACTCCAGCTGCGAAGGGAGAGGAAAAAAAGCTGAATAACGCGGGTAAAGGTAGGACAAAGTGCGAAGATACACGCGTTTCTGGAAAGAGGTGAGAACGGATGAAAATACTCAGAAATGTAAAATCTAGAGAACGTGGTAGTGGCTCGACGCCACGTATTAAAAAGCAAGTTTAACGCATAGAACTATGCTGAAGTGTGTGAAATGTATACACGCACATACCATTCATAGTATTTTTAAAATGAGCCGTATTCTTCATTTGAAAGAATAGTGTTTATTGTAAAGCTCGAATAATAGAGTAGGAAAGTCACTGGACTCACCTACTACTACGGGATAAACAACAGCAAAATTATTGACTGTCTCCCAGAGACAGATTATGGTTTTTAAAAACCCAAGAAAAAATATTGTAAAGCTACATCTCGAAGAAGATAAAAAAAGCACTGTGTGGAAAAATCCGGTCTGGGTTTTTGCGACGGAGTAAAAATTTTATTTCATGCTCAATTTCTAAATTCTGTGTCCCCGATCTTCGTGTATTTGTCAAGCAATAGGGATGGTTGAGACTTACTGTTAGTTTCCGTTTGATATACAATCGTGAAGAAGAGTTATAAAATTTGAAATGGAGAAGGTGGTTAATACTCGAGCCGCAGCACAGAGAGTAGATTCTTGTACGGCAGTAGCATATGAACCTCGTTGGCTTTTCGTGTTCAACCGATTAGGTGGAACTCTAATTTAGTACGGTTAGCAACGTTCCGCACTCTCTGTAGAGAGGAATAACGGAATGAGGTAGAATCAGAGCAGGCTGTGAACCAGGCGGCAGGCCTCCCTTGCGAACCAGCCATACACACACACACACACGCGTAATATCCCGCGAAATATGCGAGCGCCAGATAAATTCTAGCAGCAATTAGCGGCGGTCCGCGATAAAACCCATAACCCGAGACTCCAACTCAACGCTGGCCCATTGGTAAATGTTATTCCAGACCGAACCATAATATCTATAGTCCATTGGTCCACGTCCTGATTTGATATATTTATAATGCACAAGCATGAAAAGGCGCGTATGGAATTATTCGTTGGCTTATTCGTTGTGGAGGAACATTAAAACTTCACAGGTGTGCATTTGAGAAATTAATTCCCAAGTTTACAGAGTGACTAGCTTAACAACGGCTGACCGGAAAATTCCATTTGAATTAAATGGCTGGGAGTCGATTCAGCGTCCCGTCAAAAAAGCATAAAGCACTTCTCCGCAGTGACGTTGTAACATTCACTTCCTTCAGAAGTAAGTGCAACTCTGCCAAAGTTAATGTAGAAATTGAAATGTTCCACAACTTTTCTTCATAAAAATCTGAAATGTTCATCCAACGGTTTGGTCGCAACTGCCTCGCCTGCTTATTTAGAGGAATATATAAATTTATATTGTACATCATTTTTACGAGGTTGCAGGGGAGATTATCTTGTTATGGCCGAAGCTGGATACTGAAAGATTAATCCTCGAACTTCAAGGCTTCTCAAATATTCTCACCCGGTCTGTGAGTTTAAAAAAGTTAATTCATTTCATTACGAAATTCCATTAACCCTTGATGGCAAGTTCGCCTCTGAATAATATGCACTCCACTTTTCTATATCAAGTTATACCCCAGTTTTTGCGATCTATTAAATCTTCAGAAACAAGTAGATGAAGAAAAACTAACTTGGTTAGTTTCGTTTGTCTTGATTCGAGCATTCTTTGTTGTACCAAATATTCACTATGCACAACGCGATGGATCGATTTGCCAGTACTGCTGTTTGAATAACTTTTTTCCGCCCGGTTAAGGGTTCGGATTGAAATTCGATTAGGAACGATTTGAATGGAAGATGCGGGTGCGAGCCCATTGATAGTTTGATGGTAAATACACAAATCGTAGTTATGGTCATGGATTATTTAGATCCATCGAATCGCAGAGAGATGACTAGGCCAAAGGCTGGTCCAGCTCGTACTCAGGCTTCCAACTAGCTCGGTATATACAAAATGTTGTATTAACAACGCGTAGGCACAATGTGCCAGCACACATTCATGTATACATAGACACCGACCCACGTATATACTTTGAAAGGGAGAGGGAGAAAGACAGAGAAACACACGTGGAAGCTTAGCCATGAGTTATGGCTTTGGAGAAACGCAGGAGAACCCGGACGGTTGGCCGTGGTTAATTATACGGTAGGATTAGCTTGACTCGCTCTACCACAAACCCACCTCTATAATTTTCTCGAGGCTTCGAATTCGAGTGTAGAGCTGGTAGCCGATTGCTGTACTCTAAATGCCCTCCATTCGTTGTCCCACACCCTTGTCCACCATCACCTACGACATTCAGTCTGATTGGTGGCTATACTTGAGTAAACACTTTAGAAGATGGGTGCAGCTTCAGGCTCATTGAATTGGGCGTCATTTAACATGTATATTCAGACTAAAACATCTCTCATAACTGGAATATCTAGGAATTATGTTAAAACACCAATTTCCGTGACGATAGTCGCGTTTAAGCTTCCGGGGAGCGGTACTCCTCTTCCTCCCTCCCATCTTAATCGCATACTGGTTTGAACGAGGTTACGATAGGTTGAATGATGATCACCCACCTTAGTCGAGGTGATCAACGAATTTCGTGTTCAAGTCAGCGCTCAATTACTGACGAAGTCTGGTTAATCCCAAGAGTTGCAAGTTCTGCATTAATTGCGTCGCAAGTCTGTCAAAACGAGGGGAACACATCTGACCTCTGACATTAGAAATTGGATATCTTTGGAAATGTGATGTTAAGTACGGAGGACATGAAGTGACTAACGATATAAAAAAAAAAGTTGCACTAATTGAAACGACTTTTGTGCACCACAGCTATGCTTCAGGAACCCTTTAAACCCTTTTCCTTGTCGTCTTCGTTCAACAACCCACAATTCATAGAATTTGACCACTTAGATCGACAGTTCTGCTTGCAAGTAAACCTCGATGCAGCTCCGATTGAAAGCTTTAAAGTAATAACGAACATTTCAAACAAGTTGCAGGAATCCCAGGGTGCGACTGTCACGTTGACTTGGTTATGGTGATGCTTCACCAGTTTCCGTACATAGCTGAAGCAATTTTACAACTTCAATGTAACATGAAGTTTGTGATCCTTTTTGTTTCTTATTTTTTAAAAACTAAACGTTATGAAAAAAAAAACTACCTCAAGGTTAGGCCTTAATAGAGCTAAAAGTATTGTATATCGGGTTCTAGTTCGCGAATCTTACGACTCGATTCAACGTTCGGAACCTTCAGTTGAATCGAACGCTATGCAGAGTTCCGAGCTTCCGGGAGAGGAACAGACAAAAGTATCGAATTCCGTCCGCTCCGGTTACACCGTTAGAATTCGTAAAATACCTCCTCGATCAAAACATACGGTCTGGCTCTCTGCCAATTATTTTTAATCGTATCATAATGATAGTGCCCATGAAGTGAATGTTATGGATCTGGGTGCAGAGAATTGAAGTGGAATCACCATCTTTCCAGTTATCATCGCCGGTATTGACGACTACAAATGGCAGCGAACGTACAACTAGTGCGATAAAACTGCTTTGAAACTCTCGAAGAGATGTGTGAAGAAAACTTGTTGCGTATGTATTCAATCGATTTTTCTCCACACCTTGTTCTGTACGTCATTATACAAACAAGAGAGCTCTTTATTTCTCGAACCGGCAAAAACTTTTATATACTCCATAACCCAGTATCATTTCTTCTTCGGTTCTTTTCTAGTAGGAAAATGCAATGAGATTGACCATTGTAGGCAGGAAAATAGTTCTTCCATAGAAAATATTGGTTCGATCATTGTTATCGTTCAACTCTCATAACGACCGCCGATTCGATACGTCCGAACACGATTTTGATGCTCCGACTTGCAAGCATGTGATTGTACTGCGATGATCAATGCGATCAGCGGTAAGTCGTACCCGATGTTCCGGATGGAACGTCGGCTCGGACGAAATTATATTACTAAACGATTCTTGAACAAATCGAAAATGGCAATCACCGAAGGATCGTTAAGCATTGCATCAGGTGCGCTGTATAGATCAACCATCTTGGTTAGCTCTACGAGAAGTGCATTCGGAAAACGGAAAGTTTTTATGGAAGTCACGATTGCTCTTCCAACCACGCACTAAAAGATGTGCCATGCCATCCGTGGGACAAGAAACTATTCGATGTGTTTTCGCAGTCTGGGGCTTCCGTTCTGTGGAGTGTTGAGCCAGTTTCTTTCCATTGGGAACAGCCAACGGTGCAGCATCGAAACGAACCAAGTTAACGCGAAGGTGGAGGACCAGCGTAAGGGGAACTCGTGGAAAATATATGGGTGGCGCATGACGCCGCGTAATGTCGTACTTTCCTTATACACACAACGAGCACGGCCAAGACGCGCCTTATCTCGTTTAGTATTCCGGCTTCGCGAATTCATTCGCCAATAACGATATACCCGGCTACTCTCTAGACTCTAGACACTTTTCCACACGGTTTGTGGACCATGATATATTTACACACAGGGACTCGATTCGATTCGCATTTCTGATGGTGCCAAGAAAACTTTGCTTCAAACGTGAAGACGTTTGTGAATTCTCATGAATTATTGAAACTTCGCGACTAAGATTGTTCAACATTTTCATATTTATATCGAAGCTTAGATCTATCCTAACAAGGGAAACATGTCAGATCACCCGAAACGTTCTGATATTGTAAAACGCAATCATTTTCGTTTTATTAACCTCAAGACTCTTCGATACTATTCTCTAGTCACATTGCGGATGACGCAATGAAGTTGGAGATTGAGAAAGCGAATTGACGTCGAATACTTGCAAAACATTCAAGATTATTTCTTGCTGCATTTTGAAAGTTCAAGCTTGCCACGAATTCGAGCTAGGAAACAGTTACAAGAACTTCTGCTTATGGCAACGATGGTTTTAATCAGAAATTTGTGGCTAGCTGCTTGGTTTATTGACCTGCAGTTGCTGTTCAATATCTGTGAAGTTCGCATTGTAGTAATAAACAGTCGGAAGCAACTTCGTAGAAACAACTTACACAGTGCTCGTCGTAGGATTGCAAGTTTATTGGAAGAAGAAACATCGTATCCGTATGGTATGATTATAAGTCGATTGCCGTCAATTCTCAACTGCTTCCGTAATACTGATCCAAAGTTCATAACATCAAAATGTGAATTGCAAGTGTTTCTCGATGAAGTTCTCATCTCTCGGCGAGGAAGAGTTTCGAATCAAGAAATGCTTATGAGTCACTCGTAAAATTCGATAGCGGTCATGGTCTCGGTTCCATGACCTTTTCACTCGATATTACCGGAACCCGCCCTGATAAACTGTTATTTCTGATTGAAGAAGCTGGTGCTCCGAGAGGGCGTTCTTTAACTATCATCGTAACCGAGGATCACTTAACGACCCTTCGATAACGCTTATTCAGTCCTCTCGATGCAGTCAGCATTTCGAGACGACAACGATTGCTCGTTCGCACGATGATAATTGCACCTTGAGGAATAATAGTTGCTAACAATGTCATAGTTGCTCAAGAGGATTTAAATACGTTGGAAAATACTTGAAGATGATTTAGTGAAAACGAAATGGAACGTAAAATAAGGGATTGTTGCTAATGTTTTGATCTGCTCGACGATGCACTTTACATGATGAACGTAAAGTATTAAAAGTTCCCAACATCCATTGAAAGCTGTTTGGTTGCAGTTTAACGGAACTACCAATTTTGCTCGAAAACTGTTTGGGAAATACTTGTAATTCTCAAAAGACGTTAATTAATTTGCTGGTAGAAACCCGGAAAGAATTTCATTCTGAGGAAAGGGTGAACCAGGGTAGGGCTATGAATGAAATTTTTATCTGGAAAGACTCTGTAAGATATTACCGAAGGGAAAATGGTGAAAGCACAGAGCAGGAAAGAGGATGAGAGGGAAGTTGCAAGGAAGAATGGTTTCTCTTGGTTCGGGATACCGCGTACTAGAAAGTACTCGCAAACATTGTGGAAAGGGTATGCGAGAGGCGATTCTTCTTCTTTAGGATTTATTACCCCTCGCTCAACGGAATTTTATTCGCGCCTCAACGGATATATGCAAGAGCTTTGCTGGGTTTCTTCCATGCTTCTGCAGTAGTTAGTCCTTGGTAGTAGTAGTCTTAGTAAGAAGCTTTAGTCTGGAAGGTAGCCATAGTGGGGTGGAGATCCGAGACAGAAGGTAGACCCCAAAAAAAGGCAGAAGAAAAGAGCCCAGCTGTGAGCGTATCGATCCCCTCGTGTCTATGTACCAGAACGAGATAAAGAGCAAAAAGAAAAAAAAAGGGTAGAGAAGTGGAAAGACTCGAAAGGAAAGTGCACGACTTGAGTGTATTTCCACTCCTGGTTGGCAAAATTTCTCGAAGAAATAATGGAATCAGAACGAGAGGAGGAACCAATGGACCCGAATAAGGTACCGATGTTGTTTCGTCGTTGCTTGCGAGTGTCTCCTGTCCATCTCCATTCTTCGCAACCCACACACACACACACACGCGTATCTTTATTCGCGAAGAATTCATTGGTCGTGACTTCCAATCGTTCTGTAGCTTTGCAGAGAACTCGCGAGATTCAATCTTTGTCGTTTACATTGAATATTGGAAATAAGTCAGATCGTGCAGCATACAGCACCGTAAACTTGCTTTGTATGCATGCTGTCGGAGATCTAACAAAGTAAAACCCGAGTTTGAATATTTTACCAAATGTTTGTACGTTCCGAAACGTCATCTGTATAAGGGAAACTGCATCCATAGAGTGCGCCGGAAATCACACTCAACATATTTTGAGTAAATCGAATACAAAATTATGACAAATGGTCGACAAATTTTTTTTTAACTTTTTCAACAATAATCATGCAGTAGATTCATTGCGTTCTTTTTCATGCTCAATAAAGTTTGAGTTAAATAAATAAAACATTATCCCATGAGAACCAGCATAAAAAGGGCGGTTCCGTTGTAAGAGTTGCATAACAACATGCATGTGCATGGAATATCGTCTCTATCGTCGTCGAGTGCGCGCGCAATCGTTTCGCATTGTTCGTGATTCCCTCGCGATGATAGTCATACTAATACATTACCGCATCGCGGGCCAAGTCCTTTCGCAAGCCGTGTTTTTCCCGCGACCTGCCTTGATCCTCGTCATGCACGATTTCTGCATACGTACAGGGTCTTTCAAAATCATCGGAATATTGCAATGTATCGCTCGTAGTCGAGACATTGTTAATTGAAGTGAAAAAAGAAACAGGAAAAATCAATACGTTCATTTCCGATGGAAACCGTACAAGAATATACCCTGGAGAGGTGGTCAATTAAAAATTGCTTCAAATGCCAGACTGGCTGGTAATTTATGGACTGGAAGAAGCAGAACGAATGGAGAATCGTCGTCGGTATTTAACTTCTCTAGGACTGAAATATAAAGACAGAGCGCTTCATTTCTGCCGCTATATAGAATCGTCCTGATTTGTCGATCGGAAATCGAGATTTCACCGATAATTGCTTGCATCGACGAACGATTTTCGTTGACCGTAAGGATAGCAGGCGAAGGGGGCGAGAGAAATGGCTGGGGGTCTTTTGCCGAATTGGAGAAAAATGAAGAGAATGGATAGGGCACGAATAAAAAAGAAGATTGAGAGATGGCTGCTATGGAGGGAGGAGTCGATCTGCTTCTTCAATTTCGTACAGACTCCAATATCGAAAACTCCTGTTCCGATTATCAGAACCCAGTCTTCAGCATTCTTACATAGTCTCCTTTTCTCATTTTTCCGTTAATATATTCTCAAATACACGACGATGCACTCGATAGTTTGTTCAAATCATTCCGAAAGTAATTTCGCTTCGAATTTAAAAAAAATGACTATTCTATTGAAAAAATACCGTACCTGCTCCTGGTCGTTGGACTAGAAACCTATTTTTTAATATCTCAGATCTATGGTTTTTCTTCTCGTAGGCAAGATTCATGTATTTTTGGATTTCGGGTTCATCGTTATTTTTCCATTCGTTTTACAATAGCGTAGTACGCACGACATAGAAGCGAATGGGAATGGACGACATCTAGACAATAGGAAATATATGCGAACAGACTGTCAAACGAGGCGATTCAATGAATGCGTTTTTTTTTTTTTGATGCAGACGAACATGAAACAATCGACAGAAAAACGCAGAAGTTCTCCTCGTAACGACGCCTATGGGCCATGTACATTATGCCATTGCGGAGGTATCACCAGACGGTTACTCATGATACCGGTATTTCCAATGCCATTGCTTCCCATGAAACGTTCAGAGTTGGTAAACTCGCTGCGAGGCATACGATTCAGTCTCACTCACGCTCATTCGCTCTTTTGCTTTCACTCTGTCGCTCCTTCACTCTTTTTCTCTCTCCTTCGGCTCTACCGCGATCGGGGCGTACCTCCGGATCAACGTATACTCGTGTGTGCCGTCGTGTGTTTATCGACATTTGAGAGAATGATCAAGAGCAAAAGCAAGCACCGGAGTATTGATGGAAACCCTACACAGAGGCTGGTATACTATACGTTTAACGCTTTGGGTTTAATCGCTTCTCAATTCTAAAACGCTCATGCATGACATATATAGAGCAAGATCATCAAACGATGGAGGATCGGTATAAGGTGGTATTGATATTCCGGTATTGCCATAGTATCGTACCAGTCAGTGCTCGAGGGCTCTTGAACCAACGCGTACTATTGCAGCTCGAGATCGACTTGATATAACTATGAGAAAATAGCGCCCTTTGCTCACTCACGAATCTCTGATGCAGACCCTATTCCAGGAAAAATCGTGCAAGAGGAAAAGGAATCCTTCACCGCATTCAAGAGGTCAGGCGAATCAATTATTCTCAACTGAGCTAACCTTACTTCTGCTTGAACCGAGTTACATTATTTATTTACTACGATTGTTGAAAAATCGAACATCTGTCCTGCATACATGGATTTATTTTACACGAAAAAAAAATGGATTTTATGTCTGTTTATGTACCTGGCAAATTGCACTGACCAGAATGGCGAAAATACTCGATGGAAATCATTTTTTTCGTATTTTTTACTTTGGAACACTTTTCCAACGAATCCCCATAGACTTTGAGAACAGTTTCGACTTTTCCGATTCCGTTGCTTACTCGGACTTGCATTTTTGTTCGTATAAAAAGTCAGTCACGTAGAATATCTCGTGATTTTTATTGTTTGAAAATTTGATGCATTCGCTCCTCGTTTTTGAGACGGTACGGTACGGCTACAAAAATATTTTTATATATTTACGAATGAAAACTTCTCATCGGACCGATATTTCGAATGCAAGCATCGCGTGGTAGTTTTCTACTGAATGTACGACATGCATTTTGCACCCGTTCGTGTAGATGGACTCGCATATTTTTCTTCGGCAACTGATGTCCACTGAAAAATTCTATGCATTCTCGAGAGCGTTTTCTCTCATACTGGTTTTTGCTGTATAAAAATATATCTGTATATACACGCGCAAGGTATAACCGGGCGATGGGTTTTCCAGGTCTCCCAGTCTTATTGATACAATGCAAAATTCAACAACGAATGGAATAAAATTTGTCTACTGCGGTCAGAGCACACGTCGGAAAACAACGCGGACGAGTTTAAAATCGGAAGAAAATTGACCTGCGAGTGGAATCTCGTTTCTTTTTTTTTTTATTAGAACGCGTTCGTGAATATTTCAATAACAGCTGAGGCTCAGTTGAATCGGGAAAAAATCAAAACCTGATGAAGCATGGAAAACGGTTTGATCAATCTGCCAATCACTAAGTTCATACAGTTTACGATTTAACAAATAATATCAACGTTCCGTTACGTATCTGCGGGCGAACAACGATGTTCTTGCTTCTCTTCTGCCGTCTCGCTCATCATGGATCTCCCTTTCATCCGTGGAGGATATCACACGTATAGTAGTCAGGAGAGTTATCCTGCATGTGCAACAGGTTTCTTTGCGCGACTATACAGCATCCAAAACGATTGAGAGAGTCAAAGTTCTGCCACAGGTACACTGCGGTTTATCATTCCATTATTTATCTCCCATAGTATTTGCGGAGTGACAAAATCACCGCTGAAATGGGGTGATCCCTGCAGTATGTGTTTCTTCTCGTTCCTGAGGCTGGCGGAGTAAATGAATGGAAGCAAAAACAGTCAAACGAGTCTTCGACCAGGCTGCTCTGTAATTTGATTCATTTTAACTCTTGCTGCCAGTTCTCTTTGGTTGGAAAATGAAAGTTGGCGTATTTTTTTTTTTATATCTGGCGATGAATGTTGTTTTCTTCATGGAAGAGATTTTTTTTTGCAAGGGATTCGATACATTGATTAGCTGGCAAAAAAATCGAAACTTTTCAGGCCTCGTGACCTATTTTTGGAAAAATCGATCGTGAATTATTCGAAATGTTGAAAATTTGATTATTTTTCTTAATTTTCCAGGGGTATCTTTATGTTTTTGGTTGGACGTAGAATTGGCAACTGCTGAAAAAAAAATGCGATCGATATTCACATGTTAGCTCTATAGATGCTTAGTGCGTCGGAGGAGGTGTTAATTGATTGACGAGAACCATAGGTCGACCTCCGCATGTGGGACTGTTGGCCAAGCTAAAACGTTGCTACTCTTTAATTAGTGACAATGCCACAGAAACGATGGCAGAATCAATTTGTGCTGATGCAACGCAACGTCATTTGTTTGCACAATCAGCTAAATTTGCCGATACAGCCGATCGCCGGTGTACCGGATTTCACCCAGCTAACAAATTTGATCACCTTTAACGAACCTCATACACGTGTCTCAACGATTCCATATATTCGAAACAAATTAGGAAATGTTTTCAAGATGTTTTTGCCCGAAACCACAAGTACATGAGTCAAAATTTAATGCACAATTTAATTCGAAAAAGAATTTTCGTTGGACACTTTAGCGAGTTAGTAGCTTTTGGGACCTGATTTCGAAAATTCTCTTGACGTGATTTCCCCGATTTTATATCGAATATCAAAATCGGTCTACGCTGGGTGCAGGAATGCCCGGCTTATTACGGTCTCACGCAACCTGAGCAGAGGCAAAGCCAGTCCTACCGATGTGTCGAAAACAAAGCTCCGACAAAGCACCGAAAGTAAAGGGCAATGAAAACAATTTTCGTGTACTTTCTGTTGGTAAAATAAATGGTGAAAAGAATGAGAACAAAAGGTTGTCTCTGGCGTTCATCCGGCTGATGTTTATTGTAACGACGCAGGAGTTTGAGTAATATTGATGTAAATAGTATTTCAAAAAAGTGGAAAGAGAAGAATGTGAAGTGTTTTCAATAGGAGGTCGTCATTCCCAGCAAAGTTTCATCCGTTTTATCGAAAATTCGTACGTTTGACGATGTTGTAAGGATCCAAGTTGTGCAGTATATGAGTTTCATTGCAACATGAGAGTATCGCGAAATTAACTCAACTTCGATGAAGCTGTCTATATATGGTATAAATTATAATAGAACACAGAGAACTGGACGAAAGTGTAAAGCCAAGTTCTCGCTGAAGAGAAACTTCATCGTGGCAATGACTGTTGGGTAAAAGTTTCGTCAAAGTTTTTTTACGATGGTGGAAGGTTTTACACACAAGTATAAGTTCCGCTATGACTGGTTTCACTTTCGCCTTGCACACAGGGCGAAATCGAGATATAAATTTTATTTCATTCGACGCTTTGTAGTTGTCAATTGAAAGGTTCTATTTTTATCACCAATGCAATGGGAATTCTCATAAGCTCTGATTCTTTATTAACATGTCCTCTTGCTAGTTTCTCTTTCATTCCTTTTGGATCAGCGTCCCCACGAAGCACAGAAAAAAACACCGATTATCTTATGGCGCGAACTCTTACGCCTTTCACTGAACTCAAGAACAAAAAGTTAACAAATGAACTTTGAAAGCTAATCGATAATCTCGAAGTAGATTATGATGTACTATGAAGCTGTTTTTCTTTCGAGCGAGCTCAGTTGTGCCTCATCGAAAAATTGGTAACGATAAGGAAATTCAAGGAAAATCGACGCGTTTTTTTTTTAACATGCAGTTTCGTTTTTGTGATTTTTCAATATAGTCCTTTGTCAACGAAATGTTTTATTTTTTCCAGAAGCAGGGAGATTTGTGTTCGTGAATAAAATGATGGATGTGAAGCATTCGACACTGATTTACAACAGAGCAGTCTGACGTATACGAACCATCGGAGATGTAATTCTTCCTGAATATTTAAGTGACAGAATGGATAGTGCTCACGTACAGAAGTTAATGTAAGTGTATATACAGAGAACGAGTGTGCAATCGTATATGCAACAGAGTTCGACAGAAAATCGTACATATACTTCGGACGGGTTGATTTACAATTGTTCTGCGGAGGTCCCAATGTCCCGGAGGAAGTATAGGTGGTGCGCGCAAAAGATATCACTGGGAGGACTGTACAGAGAGGATTGCCCATATGGTATGTTGGGTGTCAGAGACCTTCAAACCCATAAACTTCGCGCTACTGAAACTTTATGGACGTTATACGTGGATTTATAACGATCAACGGATCCCTGTGGGAAAAACGAAGAACCGTAGATTTTTACAGACGATTACTGTTTCTCTCCTTGCCTATCCTTCTTCTCAGCATTCATGCCGTATCAATGCATGCACTAAGCTCTATATTTATGTACATATGTGTACATAGAAGTATGAACGAGTGGAGATGTAAGAGATCAGCATCAGGATAATCTGTTTATATCTTCTTCTCTAGAGATCATTGAGATGTTTTTATGTTCGACGTTCTTTGTGTTGTTTAAAGAGATGGAAAGTCCTTGGTAGAACATTAGCTTCACGAATACAGATTTCCACAAAAATCGCTACGGATTATCAGAGCATGATGACGTGAATATTGATTTGCTGATAATGGAAAACCAAAAATGAGAGAATGAGGAGAGTCAGTAATGATCATCAATGAATTGATATATCGCATCGATCTAGTGTATAAAATGAATAATGGGTGATGCCACGTTTTACTTCTCGATACTACGATCTTTGTAGCCCGTAAATTTGAGGCAAGACTTTTTGCAAGGTCTATATGTGTTCGTATAAATGTAATAAATGTTATGGGATACTTACGATAGAGGTAGCAGTAAGTGAAATAAAATACTGTAAAATTGGGTTCCATTCTCGATTTCTTCGAAATAAGTGGATAAAGTGGGAGACCGAATGTCCGATTAAGGAGATCGATTGAGCGCCATGAACCTGAATTCCGGTGATATTGTTCGTCTCCCTTTTTCATTTGGTCAAGCGAAGACAAGAGTGGGCAGCATCTGGCACATAGCTCGTTCATGCGTTCTTGAAAAATATCGCGATGGAGCGACTCGAATGAAATTGGATCGCACTAAAACGCACTCAGGTATAATAAAAATAGTGGACACGGAATTGCACGAGTAGAGAAAGTGGAAAAAGAAAACCTTATGGAAAATCATTTAGTACAAAGCAGACTCAAGATGAATTGGGGTTTCGTATTTCATACGAAAGAGGTGAGAACCCGCGGTGAGTCAGAGCCACAAACCTCGAGACCATTTGGTATATCATAGCGCTGCGATATATGTGGTTGTAGTTCCGTAGGCCCCAGACGCTTTAATTCTAGAGAGTGCATCATTTGCATCGCGGTTGGGACGAGATCGTGAAACGTAGCGGTAGCAATATGTCGCTAGTGGGCAGGTCTCGTTGGGTACAGAAAGCGAAATATCGTAGAGTGCGCGCGAGGGAAGCTAGAGCGAAGGGCGGAACGAGAGAAAGAGATCTGTCAAGGGTTTCTTTTTTTTTTGCCACGGTCAGGTTATGCTCCGAGGTCACGGTGGACAGTGCGAATGAGACGGAGAGAGCGAAAGAGAGGAAGAGCAGCATCAAATGGGCACCGGCTGGAATTCCGTGATGGATGGCTCGCATATTTTAAAACGGTTGGAGGATGCGCTCTGGCTAGCCCATCTCGTTGGTTTCAATTCCCTCCTCCTTTTCCCCGATATCCCTTTTTATTCTATCTGTTTGTCAAGCCAGTTGGCTCGAGAGTTGCGTCCTCGACTCAGCCACGTTCTCATACACTCATTCCGACTTTCTCTCCTTCTGTCATCTCTTTCCTTCCCCACAGCTTCTCCTATATATCCTAAACGCAAGCTTTCCGTTTCCAACGAGGACGTTCCACCTTAAAAAATTGACGCAACAGCGGACATGCTTCATCGTTCCATATAAAAGTCCAGCCACTTTCATTCCGTCCTCCGCATCCACATAAAACATGAAAGATTAAAATGCACTTACCAAAGGCGTTTTAAATTCAGTGGTCTTTTGGTACGTTGCATCAAAAATATATACAGCACAAAGTCACAAGAAAGCTCCTCGAAATAATGGAAGGTTGTAATCTCGATAAACATTTCTGAAGAAACTTCCATGAGTTCGATTTTTACACGCTCACTAACAATTCCTACGATTTCCGTCACAGAATTTCGAGCATTACTGATCCACGCTTATAAATGTGTAATAAAAAAAACAAAAACAATGGTATCTATAAGGGCACGAATTTAATGATTGCATAGAGATACCGAATAACGAAAGAACAAAACTTGGAACCGACATGGAAGATTCTTACTGGCAGGATTGTTGGAATACGCATTGCCTCATCGCGGTTCGTTAGATTCGGATGGAGGGTCTCGTTTTTCCGGCCGCCTTGAATCGAAGAATCAAATTTAGGCGAATTTATATCTGTTCACATATCACTACTGGTTGAAAACGGAATTTAATCTCGCTGGTTTTAGTAGCGGTGCACGGAACGTTCAATGACAGAACAAACGAGTATACACTCAAGTAGAACTGTGGCAACCTGAATATTCCGCAACCTCAATACAGAAGAATTTGAATCATGTTTCGTCATCCACTTTGATCTTTTTTTCTCTGTCCGCTAGCTCCCTCTTCGCTATTTCGCTTTGCCTCTGTTTTTACTGTCACTAAAAATCTCTTCTCGTTTCTGTACGGTTTTCCTTCTGGCTTTTCCATTGTTTTCTCTCTTTCTCCCTCTCTCTCTCTCTCTCCCTCTCTCTCTCTCTCTCTCTCTCTCTCTCTTATTTCTCTTTCTTCCTCTCGCTCTTTCGTCGCTCTACATAGCGAGCGTAAGAACCCGTGTGCTTTTATCGTCGGAAGCATGCACGAACAATAAAGCTTCTGCTCCACATTTTGTTTTCTACTTCATCCCTTTCGTAGCATTAGCACGTGCATGTCTCGTTTATCAATAATGGGTCCGACGACGCGACTGGGGTGTTCGTCGAAAACGACAGTCGCTTGTAACGCTGTGTACCCCACAAAGCAGCAGGGTCCAGATTAAGCAAGTCGAAAAACGTAAAAGTATGCACTTGTTTGTGTATCGAAAAAACGAGGAAGAACGTTTGCGACATCTACGCATTCAGCACCGTCGAACAATGTTTTAATGTCCTCCTGTAATTATTTACATTTCCAAGCACTTTTCCGCATTCGCATACGAGAACGGTAGGAGCAGTGCTTTCGAAAACCAGTGAACAATTTATGATCATTATTCATAATCATCCACTCTGTGCTAAAACTATTTCACAATTTCAGACAAATTGTCCACAGAATTTCCACAATCACCAAGTCTTCCTGTATAGCGTATAAAGTACAAAAGAAGAAATTTTTACTTCGAAAATACATTTTTATTTATTCCCGGTTAAATTACTCGTGGAAGCTTTTCCCAGTGGTGCAGAGTTTTCCGTATTTTAATAATCCCTCTCGTTTTCGTCTACGAATGTAATTCAACGAACTCACTCCAGCCTTTAATTCAACGCATTAGTTGATACCATTTTCGAATTATTTAGAGATCCGATTAACGCATATACAACGCCTAACAAGTGCAACGTGGGTTCGGGTGTTCATTTCCCTCCTATTGATGCTTCACATTCCCGCTCAAATTCGTATTGTAGTTTTCATGCGAATATATTACGTGTATTCGTATATACCACAAATCGGATTTCGCTCACTGGGAGAATGCTTCATTAGAAATCAGAAACGTGTGCTGGAATTTCATCCTGTACATCCTATATCACTGTCCTATTCGTATAACAATGTACCGTTAAGTTTGAAGTTGCTAATGGCAATCTGAATCACTTTTTCGCAAATCTAGAACTAGAAAAAGTCACACATCGAAAAAAGTGCGCGAATCGAAGGTTTCCTGCATTTTTTTTCACCAAATTCGTACAGAGGTGTATATGTCAATCGGTTCCGTCAGTACATCTCATGCCGCCACCAGGCTGTCCCCTATCATCGGGACAAATATTTGATCAATGTGTAACATCATCACGACAAACCCTGTGACGAGGACTCAGAGAAAATTATAACGATACCGAGAGAATTCCATCCTGTTCCTTTTCCCTTTTCCCTTCCTCTGCAACACATTCTTCGCTGCCGTTAATGTCAGACATATATATATCGAACGATATTTGTAATACGAACCGTCAGGTCTTCGTGCTGATGCGAATATTCGTGCAAACATCACGAGGGAGGATCGATTCCAGTACCCGCACTGGACAAATATTAGAGTGGCTTCAATTTAGGGATGATGTATAAGCATGAATGTGTGAGTTATTACGATAATCGCGTGTACATTCTCCGAGCTAGATACCGCAAATCAATACGACATATATTACGCGAAGGCATCTGTATCGAAATATGCAGATATGTACCTACGTCGGAATCAACCGCGTTCAAGTTTGAGCTCCCGCCATTTTAATTACCGTGATATTAATCGACATCAGAATAAATACGTTTTTAAATGCTGTAATGCAATTAGGTCGCAAGCTATTAGCGTTATCGAAACTTTCGGGATCACCTTAGACAAATTTTTTATTTTTTAATATCGGAACCTTCGGGGAACTTTCGTAGCAGGCAGACGAATATACTTCGAGATTACTCGATTAATTTTATTCCTACGATAGTCAAAATATTACTAATCTGAATGGCACAGGGCGAATGAGAAACGTGGCTCCTTGAACTCGTGTAATTGCTATGGTTTCATTTAAGAAAGATAATAATGACAGTCTCTTGTGCAAGCCAATGGTTTTCTCGCCAACTTAGCTTTTCATCTTCGCATATCTCATCTTCGATATCGGGTCTTTTTCTCTCAGGGAATAATTAAGATTCATCAGTGGTAGCGAGAAAGCATTGAACGATCGGCACCGTAGCGAAAAGGATCATGAAGTGAAGGCGAGAATTTAAAGACGTTGGGAATCGCATGGGAAAGCGACCTCTATTCCGCCTATACCAAAGACTTTTAATCAGTGGGGGTTGGCCGTGGAAGAAGAGAGACGGTGCTCCGTCTCCGGAGACCACCCAGACAGTCCGGGAAACGAGCTTTCAAACGTTCGGTTGAACTTTCTTCAGTTTTCCGCCGCGACGGAAACGAGACTGCAACTAAACGTGAGATCGGGGAAAAATGGACCACCGATAAAAATCAAGTATGCAACTGTTTTTATTTCTACAAATATTTTGACTCGATATATCAATGAAACAACTTATGATTCCTTGCGGTTGGAGATGAATCGTTTTTCTATATGACTATGAAAGTTGCGCTTGTCATCTCATTCCACATTTTTCCTTGTCCTCGGATTTCTCATATTTCATTTCCGTCTCTCTGTCCATTCGCTCATCGCTCGACTGTATGACATGATGACGTTGTACGATGCGCTTCCGAGCTTATATATACATCAACATGCATGGCTGGTGACCTCACGGAGTCTCGGTTCACCGGGCGTTAATTGTTTGAAGCCTGGATAAATAAATATACATGGTGGCGTGTACGTATTAATCCTCTCTATATTTGCCTACAACAAGGTTATTAATACGATGGCATACATGTGCGTGTATTTATTTCAGCATCAGCATAATGACGAGACGAGTGGCAGAAGCGGGACGATAGAGACGCTTGTTGGACACTGTAAATATTTGGATATTGTTAAAATGCCACGAAAGATTGTATCGATTATTAATTGTGCATTTTCGAGAGATATACACTCCATTCTTTTTTTGCTCTCTCCCTATTATTTAGCGCGTATTTATTTTCACGTCTCGATACGCGGTTACATGCCGACTGACAGGTATAAATTGATGAGACTGTTAAATACCGTTGTCATCGATCAATGAAAAAATCGCATAGGAAAGTTTCCTGGGCCCGAATTTGGTAAACAAACAACGGAGAGAACACGCGTGTTCGCGCCGATAGGGAAATCGCCCGTTATGACAAATATAATGCGCACTAGGGAAAAAGCGGGTTTATCGGGAGATAAGCGAAAAATTGTATCAGACGGAACGGTTGGAAAAATTACACACGAACCGTATCGGTAACGCTATACGATATGTATAATGCGGATGGGATGAAAGTTAAATCGTGCGAAACGGGACAAAATCGGGCCGAAAGCCAACGTATTCCGGTTTCACAGTTCGAAACTCTACACGCGTACTCCACATCCACGTACCCGATATCTATCAACACCCCAAAGTGTCGTTAGCCTATATGTGCTCCATTTGAAACTGCATCCTGCAGGATGCTTCAAAAGTTTTATTCGAAATGGGGATAATAGTTCAGTTGCAAATCACTGTGGTAATAAAAGTATTATGCGATGGCTCTTCACGATTTTTTTAACGATACCGTTCATGGAATATTCGATGAAATGCAATGACCGATTTAATACGCAGATAACAGGAATTGAGAAGCGGGAAAAGGGCTCCTACGTCAAAGCCTGCGACATTCCTTTTGCTGCTGTTTCTTATCAACTCATTGGATGGGAGTTATTAAAAAGATTTTCTCTTGAATAATGCACAGTTTGGTGAAAAGCATACTTTTGGCATGACCTGTAGCGTTTTTCCAAATTTACATACTCGTAAATAAAAATTGATGTGCATTTGAATAAATATTTCCATATATGGTATGTACGCTGTTTATACGTGCACATTTATAGATTCGATGTGATTTCGATAGTGCGGTACGGCGCGCGACAACGTGCCCACTCCGCCAGCCAATCGTCCGTTCCCTCTTCCACTTCTTTTTGTCTCTTTCGTTTGCTCTCTCTCTCTCTCTCTCTCTCTCTCTCTCTCTCTGCTATCATGAATTCGAAATAGTCCTTCGTTCAGAGTGCACATCTTTCGAACTTTGATACCGTTTTCGTTGGTTCGTTCGTGTTTTGCGATTGTGCGGTTCCGCGCGTACCGCCTGGCACTGGGCCATATAAATAGCGAGAGAAAAGGGAAGAATACACGCTGGTATGCCCGGGATGAGCGAGCGAGAGGTCTTTCTCATAGCACCGTTTGCGATAAACAACCCTCTCGTGCAGCATAGACTGTGAGCTTTCTCCCTCTTCAAGCCCCCGAGGGCAACACGATCGATCGAATAGCGTTGGCTCAACTACAATGTACGTGAAATCCGAGAATTTTTCGATGTGAAATGTACGGTCGAACGAGCGCCAAGAGTTTCGTCATGGTAAAGAAACCCTAGCGTGTTATTCCAAAAGTGGATATCGCGTACGAAATCAATAACGATTAATCCATCATTTTTTAGCTACGTCGGTTGATGTATGAATAAAAAAAAATTGTTTGACTATAACACTTTCGAAAAACGGAATAGTTTTTCTTCGTTTGGTGAACTGGATCTGCCGAATTACATTCAGCAGTTCGGTTGAGATTAATTTTAGTATCATCGATGTGTTGACCCAACGATTAAGTTGTAAAGACATCCGTATGAGAAATATGGTCGATGCGGAAGTGAATTGGCAATATCCCTGTGTGCTGCTTTTTTCCGAGTGGAATCACACGCGAATCAAGCACGGAGGGTCACAAAGACGCAAACCTACACGCAGTCTAATGGACGTTTACTACACAGTGCATGCAAGTGGAGCTCGGCGGTGCGCTGCTGATAAAGCCAAAACGATTCATAATTGAGCCCAGTAGCGGCACATACGTCTATGACATGGAAAATACCTTCATACACAGACACGATTGCATTTGTACTATTCTAACTTTGAATGGTTGCTTCAATAAATACGATGGTTCTGTAGAAGCGAATTTCGTATGCCTTTGCCGTTCCTTCCACTTTGAAATTCATGACTATTTTTTAAACGTATTCCAAACGCAAACAACCAGGTTCTGCATGGAACGTTCTCGTTCAGCCATTTTCTCATTTGTGGGGTCAGTTCTTTTGCTGTCATCGGTGGTAAATCGATTTCCCAGGAAAAAAGGTGGCCAGACAGAAATGTCGGTTGATTGTAGGAAAAAAAAGGATAATTACTCGCGTTCATAATTGTCTTCTCCTGAGCCTTATTTTGTTCACAGGCTGGAGGCATTTCCTATGGAAAAAAAACTTTTCTCTCAGGTGTCCGTCCATCATGGGGATAGAAAAGTTATTTAACGAGTTTCGCTTGTGCGCACACACACACACACACACACACATACACACATTTTGAGGCGAGTCGTAAATAAAGCGTAAAACTACGCTTTATTTACAAATCAGCTCGGCGAAGCCACAGTAGAGCCGTTGGGCAATGCGTTTATATTTTGTCACGAGCCATTTTGCCCCGTATGGTCATGCAATGGGTGAAGGGTGTAAAACTCAGAGAGAGAGGAGTTTAGAGCGGGTTTGATTGAACATGAGGCAAATTGCAATGGGGCGAGCTGCGCAGTAACTTCATCGTTTCTCTGCAGCTGCAATAAAAAAAAAGGATTTACGGCATTTTGGGTGTTGTGAAAGGTTAATTGCGCGCCCAGCGTAGTTGGAAATCTAATCAATAAACTCTACATCGTAGAATAATATATCCTGCCCTACATCGATGAATTCGGAGATGATGCACGGTCAAGCTCGAGTTTCTATCGCGATAGCGATAACGATAGGTCCAACTAGTTCCAGAAACGAACACGAGATCGATGAAAAAAATAAAACATGTTAGTAACTCGAAGAGAATCATGAATTCGAAACTACGAGAATTCTTTATTGTTAATTTTGTAAAAACATGAGAGTCTGTTGAGAGGGTGTGTTCCCGGAGATGGATAACCTTCTCTTTCGTGTTTGGCTTCGCGGTATTATCTATGATTACTGACTCTACACACCCAGTTTTACGACCAAGGGCGATAATATATTTATCCATGATTATAGTTGCAGGCAGAGTGTTTTTTTTTTAGTTCTTCGTCCCCCAACTGACGAGAATTCTTCGTCATACGATTCCACTATTTTCTCCACAGAGTATTTCTCTCGAGAGTCAAAAAAACGGAAGTGAAATAATGAAAATTCCTAAAATTCAGAATCACTTTCATTTGACGGAGAACCCTCTTTGTTAGTTAGAGTGATGAAATTGACTCTAACCTGCGGAACAAGCACAAGTCTGTAACAACTAGGAAAAAATATAACAAAACATGAAGCGGGTGCTGTTTATGTTCCCAGCCGGAAATAGGGAGAATATGGCTCTCAATGTCGCATCACAAGTTGGCCGATATCGAATTACGTCCGTTTGACTGTTAGGTCTAGATATACGGTGCGAATTCATGATGAAAATAATATTTGCCTACACCGTAGGGATGGAGCAGGCAAGCAGACATGTTATTCCCATGTTTGTTGCTGCTGCATGGAACTTGCGCAACGTGCGTGGGTGGATCGGATCCCTATGTGTATTATTTGCTGAAGCCCTTTTGTTCCAAGCTTTATAATTGCATATGTACGTATATATATATATATATATGACGAGTGTGTACCACTGCAGATGTGTATATATAAATTTTCTCGTATCTATGTGCACAGTAATACGTTAACGTTTTTCATTCTCGTTTCTGACAACGGCTACGTCAATAGTCGAGCTAACAGAGGGCTCCATCCAACGAGCTATATCCCTCCGTCCACACGCTGTTGAGGGATCAATCGGTTGGACAGTCGCAATGTGCAGAATCGCTTCTTTTGTCGATCCTGTCTGACTCGCTTAACCGGAAAAATGCGTTCGTTTTTGCTGTCGTGGCTGACCGCACATTGCCACCGATTCTACACCGTGAGTACTGCATTCGGCATAGTCTCTCCTTCCTTAGTCTCTCTCACTCGCCCTCTCCCTCTCTCTCTGATTCAATAAATATGTATCCATAGACGTCGATGTTATTTTACCGTACATGGGTATACAACACGGAAATTCAATCGATGTCCACCAGTTTTGCCACCCCCCCATCTGGATCGTCGAAGCGTGTTCATCAATGGCTTCTGCAACCTGTGTCGTTACCAGGAAGTCCAGCACACGGCGTTTACCCTGTTACGACCTCCCTTTCGTCCGTGGCCTCATTTCTCAGTGACTATATTTGGATTTTGACACGATAACCACCAGAGCTACTGAGACTTTTTAATTCGACACGATTCAAACGACAGCGATATGGTAACGTGTTTTATGAAGATAAAAATCTACTTGGTAAATTCCCAATTTTCGAATTACTCCATGGAATTGCACACGAGACTTGATGCCAAAGGTAAATCGAAGTTTTCAATAATAACTAGCAACGCGGCTGCGTCTTTTGATGCCAATTAATTAAACAAACAAAAAAGAGGATAAACGCTTGAGTCTAGTCGTTTCGGTTTTTTTCGTCCTGTTCCAATTTCTAGCTTCCGGAAATATGGACATGAATGAATTAAAAGTTTGTTGAAAACAAGAGTTTATTCATAAAGATCGTAAGACCATGATATTCGGATTACAGCGATGGCATTTTCGTTATTCTGACATATTCGTTGGCTAATACTCGTTAGTGTTCGCTAGGGTATTATCGTAAACCTGCACAGCGTGAGGAGCTTTACCCTTTGAGCTCTCGTGTATGGAAACGAAGTGGATTCTCCTATGCTCTCATATTTCGATCGAATTTTCCTACAACGCGCATTCAATCGATTCCAGGAAGCGTACTAGCTTTTCCATGTTTGCCAACCAGAAGAGTAGACGCTGCCATGTAGGATAGCCGGTGCTGAGGGATGGGTTACGAGCTCAGCCCTCATTTCCGGATCGCATACAATTGTTTGCAGTAACAAAGAATGAACGTACACAGCATAATTCCCTACAAATTTTTTAAGCTCTTTTTTGCTTTCTCCGATCGGATGTATAACGAAAAACATTCGCCAATTACTTTCTTTAAGTTGCGAATAAAAATATACGGATTTATTGTCATTTGGATGAATGAAAATATTCGCTCACCATGGAACCTCAAATGTAGTCAAACTTATTCGATCAAAAATCCAATCAATTTCGAGGACAATCTGCAACAGTAATGAACGTGTGGGTTGCTTCCGTATCGAGTTGCGAAAAGTTCGACTGATTCCAACTTCGAAGCTCTCGTTTCGTGAATGAGAAACAAAAGAATTATTCTTGATATTCGCAGAATAAAGTCGATTTTCTTTTGTTATTTTTGTTCTATCAAAAAGTGTTATTCAACCACGGAATGTGTTGTAGGTTGCTTCTGCTACTCGTCAACAAGTTAGACAACATTTTCGTATTACTGAGACACGCGATTGTGACACAGGAACCGGTTAACGCTCGAGAAAAAACAGAAGTCACAATTCAATGCTTTCGATCGATCGCTTAATGTCGAAACAAAAAGTAGTTCGTTGCGAACCTCGTAACTGTGAGAAGTAGAGAATTCCGTGAGAATGCAGGAAAACTGTAATGGTCAATTAATGAATATATTTGCAGCGATGGAGAAAACACGAAAAGGAAACCAGGAAAAACTCACGCAGGAGGAGCAGTGGCGATTACTACGGGTAACCATCACGAGTAATCGTCACGCAACATTTTTTTCTGGATCCTTATTGAGGTATCCAGGGAATCGATAAAAAATACAAGAAGAAGAATTGAAAGATTCCGAAAGAATAAAGTGCTTGAAAGACCGCTGTCGATTCTTGATCGTTTTTTTTTTCTTAGTTTGCTGAAAACATAGCCAACGATTCGAGTGTAAAACGGAAAATTTCATTCAAAGATTCGTACCTAACTCAGGAGGTTTGTGACAGAATCGATAAAGTACAGAACATCAGGTATAACAGAGAGAATTAAAATTACATAAGTATATTTCCAATACTTTCATGTCAAATAAAAATATAACTCGCATTAAAGTCGCTGTCAAAATAAACCGCAACAGCGAGACCCGAACTAACAGAAAGGAAAAGACGATAACAAAGTCAATAAATGTCCTGGCCAATCTGACTCGTCAAAGCAACTCTATCAGACACGGAACTCGAACGATGAGAAGTTACTTCAGCCATTAAACGATGAGAAAGCGAATGCGGACGAATCGCAGCTCATTAGTTAAAATCGAAATTTAATAAAAGAAGACGACACGGAAGAGAGCGAGGCAACGCGAGAGAACGAGAAAGAGTGGGAGGTGTCAGTACATTAACCGAGATCCCGTTCAAGGATTTGTTACGTTAGTTTGACGGTAGATAAATAGAATGATGAACGAGCTGGAGTTAGCATTGTAGAACTTCTTGGAGAAGTAGAAGGTAGGCGAAAATAGAGCGGGCAAGATGAAGAGAGAAAGAGATGGAATTAAGATTGAGCCATCACGCTTGTCAAGGCCGGACTCTACGTTGAGAAGCTGCACTCAAACTCCTACGTACTTGAAGTTAATTGTTACTTCCTTCCTCACTGACTCGTGATAGCTAAGAACTGAGAATGTGTGGGTGGAATACTTTCAACTCGTTCACAAGATTTGAAGAGGCTAACAGCGCGGTATCTCTCTCTCCAATGATACAGGAGATGTTTGCAAAAAGTTTTGACATTTCTACGTAGACACTATCCGCTTTCTCAGAGATCAAGAGTTCTGTCTCTAGTCTTGGTGAAAAATGGGGCATTGCGGCTAAGGAGCGTGCTAGCGAGAGTGATCGTAGAAAGGAGGACGTGTTGCGGGCCGTTCAATGTTAGTGAAAAGCTCAAGTGAAGTTACTGAACTCGACTAAACCGGAGCTCACTCGGAAACTCACCCGCTTAGAAACTGAAGTAACTAACGTCGAGGAAGCCACTGAGGAACCGGTTGACCTATATTGTTAACGCGGCAGTACCGTATTTGTAGAAAAATAGAAAAAGTAGAAAAGTAGAATTATAATGACAGTTTCCATCACTTATGCAGGTGGTACTTGATGAAGAAATTACATGCGCGTGTTGTTAACCTTTTTACGATTCTCTAGGCCCTTTTATGAGTGCGCGCTGTAAAAAGGATTTCCCAATATTTTCCGTCATAAAATTTCATTCGCTATAAAATCTTTCCGACTTAATTTTTTTTTTTTCCACTCATCAATTATTTCAACTTTCTTCAACATCGAAAGTCGATAACCGATGGGTCGGCTTTTCACTTCATTGACGAACGGAACAATCCAAACTGACTCGATAAATTGCGTGCTTGACGCTGAAAACTTTGACGCAAGAACGCTCAAAGAACTTTGTATTCGTATTCGTCAGAAAGAAGAAGATCCATCAATAGAAGAAACAGAGACGAAAAGAGAGAAATTGAAATAGATAAGAAACGGTACAGACAGCTCGTAATGGCAACAGTAGTAAGAAAATAATCTTCACTCGAACTCATTGAATCCAGCGATTACGATCCAGGAGTCCAAGTTCCTCTCCAGGTCAATTATTTCCGTTTCCGAAGCTGCATTTCCGATCGAATTATATTGAACTGCTAAGTCTATAAAATGTTTTTTCAATGTCCTCCTACAGAATGTCTCTGCGACAGTTTAAAGTCCAGGGACAAATTAATTGAATTCTGGAAAAAACTAATTGCCAATAATTAATGTGTTAACACGTTTGTCTGAAATTGCATTTATTAAGACAAATGAAAACTGTAAACATTCGGTTCGAAAAACTGAGACTGAAACTTGAAATACGCAGTTCCATTCTCAACGGAACTGTGTGTCCTCGTTCGCATCGCTTTATTTTAATTTTTTTCGTTTCTGTTAGTACCTAGACGCTTTTTCTCATTTTCCGCTCATTACGGAGAGACAAGAGCAGTGAGACAGAATGGACCGGTGGGAGGCAACCGGTGCCAGCTAAATTATCGCTATATATATTTAATGAATATTTTTTTTTTGTTTTCGTCCGTGGACACGCGCACCTGACCCCGACGAACCTTCACCCATTCTCTCTTCCTCATTCAGAATTCGCCCGGGTCATGAGCCCGCTGCGTAAATTATGATTTAGAACCTTCCTTCCTGCGAACGCAACAACCGAGACTGGAAGTTATTCCGTTCCATTGTCCTGGCCATCCAGAAATTGCTATCAAGGTATTTTTCCAAGCTGAGCTGTAAAATACATCGTAATGAAACATATTACAGTCAGTGACCTTGAGGCTAGCCTTGAAATGAACACGTGAGCCTGAACGCGACCTTTTCAGAATCTTGTATGAATATTGCATTATCGATTATAATTCAACGTTCCGTTAGAGGTTATAGATTCATTTTTGAAAAATTTAACAGGAACCGTTTTTTCTCAAGGTTTTGATGAGAAAATGTAACTCGGATGAGGTGAGATCCACCACGAGGCATAGAGTAGTCAATTTATCAAATCGAGTTTCGTACTAGGGAACGTGTGTCTACTTATGGAAAAAGCCAGATGCGCAGTGTGCGGAAAATGTGTGTGCGTGAGGTTGGAGCCTTACCGTTACACAAGGCTGGATCTAAATTTCTCGGTGAACTTCGGAAGAGCTTGTATTAGTTTCAAGACCGAAGCAGTGTTATATAGCGAGATACGAAGAGAATATGCGCACGCAAATACAGAGCATTAGCACCGAGTGAGCGTATACGATACTCGAAACTGCACGGAATCTATGTGTAATGCGGTGTGCTACTGAGGTTAACCAGGTAAAGATGAAACTGGTACAGTAGAGTAGATGAGAGTTTGCTTATTGCTCTCCGCGTAGAACATGAAAGTGGGAAGCAGTACAATATTGAGGGAGACATTCAAAAGATTGCTTTGAAGCTACTGCTGAAAAGGTAGTTGCATCGTGTAATTGTTGATAAAGAAGTTCATATATTGATAGTTTGATCGGTGCACCAGTGTTCTGACGGATGTAAAATTGATCATACTCATCCGATTGATGTTTCAAAGCATCACATCAACTTCTTTTCTACTTTATCGAGTGCAGTTTTCAATATTTATCCTCAAGATGTTCGTAGAAGTCGTAATGTCAATATGGAGATGACGTGGAAATGGAAAATGCAATAGACAGGAGACGAGAAAATCGTCGAAGCTAGAACAAACTGCATATATGTAAATGTCAGGAAGCCCTTATTTCTTCTTTATTTTCGTTATATGTGCGCGCGCGCGTGTGTGTGTGTGTTTGTGCGTGTATGCCAGTGTCTTATTTTCTTCCCGCCATTACTCCCGTCGTTTATTCTGGTCCTTCGTCTGCCACGTTGTTGCACTTTACCTCCCTATATGTTACCTTCTTGTATACTTTCAATTGCTGTGGCATCTTCATGCCCGATCGTTACGAATTTACGAACGTACCGAGTATTTCCCGTGGCCGAATGCCACATCTGTCTGGAAACAAACGGTGAATGGAGACCGATGGCAACGTCACTATTTACTGTCTCAGTATAGTGCCAGTAAACAACGACTACGCTGTTGTCTCATTCGTCTGTTTCTCCGCACATTGCGTACGAACCACTCGCCAAGCTTGACGTTTTTGCTTAACGAAATTGTACTCACCAGCCACTTGAACTATTAGACCAGGGCTATGGGATTATTCACAGGTGGTACTTGTTTATGTCCATCTTACAGTTTCAATTATATATTGTCTGTCTTAACCCTCTGAACCATGCTCTAGAACCAACGTTGTCCAATTAATGTTTCTGCAGTGTTTTTTTTTCTTTCTTTTTTTTTTCAAATGGAACGAATGGCATTTGCATCACAAAGTCAATGATACTCCAAAGGATTTGATAGAATTTTCGAAACGTTTTCCATGTCCTTGTTTCTATTTGTTTTAACTCCAGAAACAAGTTTCATTTGCACAAAGTTAAACATTCGTAAATTTGACAGTATTCTCCGAATCGCTTTTCGGGATGTCGACAGATGAGATTTCGTTATGTGCATTTCAGACATTTTGTCATTCTTTCTCCTCCTTTTCTGTCTTTCTTTCTATCTCCTTTTCTGTAGAATTTCATGGTGAAGTTGTTTTGAAATAAAAGATTTCAAAATGTTTAATTACCCACGCGATTTCTATGCAAATTTTATTATTTTTACTATTCACGGATTTTGTATCAGACTGACTTTTTTTTATACTATCCATAAAAGTAACGATAGGCGAGTGAAGAGACTGGGCTGTCCGGAATGAATAGCTGTTTTAGCTTTCTCTGAAAAACTATCGGGCATTGGCTTTTATGTGCGTATACACGATCGCAGTAAAATTCGAGGGGTTTATTGAATATCAAGTCCTCTTGACATGCGATTCCATCGATCGGACCTTTCTTTCGACAATCCTATCTTAAAAATATATAACCATACAACCGTGCGCATACGGATAACTGATTATGGTAGCTCAAATTCAAAGGAATGTGAAAAATGTTGTAATGAGAAAAATTTCACTTATGATACGGAATTTCGCCGTGACCTCATACGAATTAATACCATAGCTCGAGCTCCAACATTTTTTTCCCAAGTATTCCGGAAGTTTAGTCCTTCGTCTTTAACTTCATCAAATTTTAATATCAAAGTAAATATATACCAAATAACAATATGCACGCTTTTTTATTGCTATCAAGACGGAGACGTAATTTCAGAAAATCAATTTCTCCATATTAAAAGTTGTTGCATTACCTAAAATGTCATCAACGAAGTGACAAGACAGCTACAAATGAAATACATGTAACGAATTTTCGCATCTATCAATACCAGATAAAAAAAAGTACAAAAAATCTGTGACGTATTTTCGCGTTTTATCTTCGAAGAAATTCTATTTTATATTAGATATGGAAAAGTGTGAGATATAAAGTGAAAAGAATATTGGTAGTGAGTGGCGAGAGACGTAAACTAAAGGATCCTCGCACGTACTCGAAAGATAGTTACGTCTGAGAGTGTGAAAGGCTCGCTCCGGATAGTCTCGACGTCGCAGTCAACTGCAATCACGGTAACGATAAAACAATCGCGTTAACGACAAACCCGACTAGACGTTCATTGATCGATATACGTATACAGGTATTCAGACATAGGAACATACAAACCCACACACTTGTGTTCTCCTCTAAAATACATCTAGTCGGACGTATCGTTCGATTCTCTCTGGTGTACTAGATCAAAGTACTTCACCGAGCGTCTCGGTGAACTGCTTTTCGGTTTTTCTCAAATTGGTATGTATACAAGGTGGCCCAAAATACAATCAAAAGGAATCATTCAGAACAGTGTTGATTTTCCGCTCGAATTTTAAAACGAAGATTGAAAGATTTTAAAGAATTTGATGTAATAAGTCTCGTAATTCTAATTCGTAAAGTCTGTTAATTTTTATTTGCCCAAAAACCTTCTTCACGTATTTAGAAAAATGAATAGTTCACGAAATGTCGATAATCCCCAATCGTTCGTCTTCCAACGGATATTTTTTCAGACGATGATAATCCTAAAAATGACTGTCAGATCCTTATATATCATGAAAAGGCCGATAGTCGAAATTTCCTCACCGATTTAAACCTGCGCTAAATTTCGTCATGCCTATACAGTTGAATAAATTCTTTAATCGAATGTTGCCACGTCATAGTCAAATTATCGTGTGATTCGACGAAGCTGGCGCATACCGTGTGATAGCACGAATACTGCAACGCAGATGAGAATAAACTTCAAGTGTACCACGCCTTCGTATCTTCCTCCCACCTCCTTCTTGCTCTATTCCAAGTGAAAGTAAAGCTGCAACGATCGTAGGTAACTCGATCAAACAGTCGTGGATTCTTGGCGGGCTTGCCCGATCGAAGCAAAAGTCAAGTTGAATAGCATGAGAATTGAACGGTGTGTGCCAGAATGCAAGTACCCGCACGTGCAAGCGTTGCTGTTCTTGTTCTCACGCGATTATGTGCTGAACGATCAACAGAAAATATCAGTGTCATGGGATCGCAGAAAAGTTCACTGATCCTTTAAATTTCGACTATAACCGAAATGTCAATTCCTTTTGTTTTTTTTTTTAATTCTATTAATTCTACTTTTCCGGTATCGTCTATGGTGAATGTTGAAATTGATTTTAATATTCGTGCAACAGAAATCATGCGACACCAACGATTACATTCGATCTTCATCTCTTTTGGTTTATTTTGTTGATATTAGCGAATCGTGTTGCTCAACAATCGTTGAATTCGTTTGAGTTACGAAAGTTGCAATTTCTCGGCCATTTTACCTCCAGGATAGTGGACAAGATGATTGTGTGTGCAAAGGGATGTGCACTATTAAATACTGAGGAAAGCAATACCGCGAATATACAGATGTGACCGGTTCAAACTCGTGGCAGTTGTGGCTTCCAGTACTTCCTGCGTCGCAAGAGAGAGAGAGAGAGAGAGAGAAAGCGAGGGAAAGAGTGAGTTTGTTAGTTGAATGAAACGCGGGAGGGTCTACTGAAGGACGCGCGGACTGCTTCACAGCCCCTCAGGGCCGCAGTCCTCAGTACAACTCGTCCGGTCACTACTGGCCGGTACTACTGTTCTACTGCTCACCGTGTTCCTGCGGTGCTCTTCCCGTTACCGCAGTCGTACTCCATTGTGTTCTCTCTTTCGCTATCGTATCACGAATATGTCTATCGGTCGACCATTGCGGTCGCTTACTACTGCGAAACATTGCCGCCACTTGGTCACTGTACGTACTCTCTACCACTGGATGGTCAATGAAAACTGCTTCAATCTCGGGCAGCAATATACGTGTGGTTTGGACAGTCCTGTTGCCTCGTAACTGTGCTCGTTCGTTTTGTACATAAAGAAAAGTAATTGGACTAACATTAATGGTTGAGAAAAAAAATGTCTATATTTTATTTTGACGAAAGCTTTGAAAGAAATTTCACAACCGATACTTTTTCTTCGGTGAATCTCAATTCGCCACTGATATCTCGCATTTCTGCACGAGTCGTAGAGACTGAGAGAGTCAAAGAAATTGAGTGCAACTTCGCGGATGACACAAGAGTTGTCTACGTGCATTTTATTCCGTCAAAGCAGCAAGCCGTATTTTGCATCTTGTACAAATAGCTCGCGAAAAGATTGGTAAACGTTCGAAGTTCTCGGTTTAGTACTTTTGGATTCTCGTCTGAGGGAAATAAATCCAAAAGACAATATTGACTCACAAAATTGACCCAGTTATGCACCGTCAACCATGACTCTGGGACGATGCGAAAGCAGGAGCGAACGATGAAAAAGAGAATGAGACATGAGACATCTCATCAAAAACCTGCGAGAGCACTCACCAGATCTGGAAGCTGCAGTCCAGTAAACACTTATCCGGTGAATGGATTACGAGCGAAAATTAAATTCGAAACTTTAACAAATTCAATAACTTTTGTCGTAAATAAATTTACCAAGTAATCCACCCAAGACACGATGAAGACTCCATATAAAGATTGAGGCCTTGATTTTATTTCTAATGGGAAAAGTTTAAACAGCGAACGAAAAACAGACCCTGCCATAAATTAACAAAAATCTGTGACATTGAAAAAAAAAAAAAACACCATTTTCCATCAATTCCGCTTGTTTTTTTTTTTCAATCGATCGTTTTTCCTTAAAGGGTACGCGTGTTAATGAGATCGTGGCCAATTTGACAGATTTTTCGTTTCTGCGATATGGGAAGAATTCAATTAATCATTATTTCGGGCCCGGAGCTTGCGCATGAACGAAGATAATTATTACGCGAACGATAAAAGCCTGTTTTAGTATACCAGCGCACGATTCGCGTCAATGTGTGCAACACAAACTAAAAACATTGTCATGGTGAGAATATCTATAGTGTGCTCTTATCCGATGGAGGTTGGAGGCCCTGGCGTCTCCTTAATCCCCGGACAGCTTCATTTCGAGGATAAAGCGATCTCCGAAGTTCGTTTGGAAGTTGAACTATAGGAGAAAACGAGAAAATGTCGAGTAGGATGAGAAAAAGGAGGAGGGAGAGCGCATGAAAGAGCAAGGAAAGGAAAGCGCTAGAGAAAATGAGAAGGTAGGGAGTATATTGTTTAAAAAAGCAATAGGAAAGTTTCGTTCATTAACCACCAGAATGCCGATGCGGGGAGATGCGGGGCGTACACTTGGAGGCAGTGTAAAGAGTAATAGAGGAAGAGAAGCAGAGGAAGAGTGCATATATACATTAGAGAGAAGTTGAATAGGAGGTGGAGGTGCTTTGAAAACTGTTGGTTGTAATCTCCAACGCTTTAGCTTCCTTTTCGGTCCCTTCTTGGCGAACCAACGCCGCATCGCGACTAAATCCCCCATGGATTAAACGAGAGACGCGAATCAAACGTTGTACCGATTGTTGTTACGAACAAGGCCAAGGGACCTTTGTCCTTTCTTCGAATCTGTTGCTTTCTCCCTATTAGTGACAATATGCCGTATCGCATCCCAAAGTTATTAAAGAAATCGAGTGCATTAGGATATTTGAAAAATTACCGTAAGCACCATTCAGCTCTTGTGCTTCAACCGGATATGCTGGCTAACTGTTTCGAACGAAATTACACTTTTTGACACGTAAAAATTATTCGTGTTCTATTTTTCCCTCTCTTCAAGCTTTTTTCGTATTATGCAAAAAGTCATTGCGTGTCATTCATCGCATTCAACATGTCACAGGCACATTTTTCATATCTGACGATGCCTTTCATCATTATCAGTCGATTGACGTGTTCGTACACTCGAAGCCTTTGGAGAACCATCTGGAGAGTGAACTCTGTCGTGACAGAGGCATGTATCAAAACAGTTTCATTTTTACAGAGGCCGCGAGCGGTTCTTGCTCGACAACACACTGAACGGAATGCCATATATAAAGTTTCGTATTCACAAACATGCGTGAAAAAAATCAAAATAATATGAAACCAGGTCCCCAATTTTTCATTCCTTTGTAAAGACTACTGTTTTTCATAAACGTAAATATTCATGTGTACTCGGTCCAACACATCAGAGTCAAATATTAATGTATGCGAGGGACGATGCCAAAGAGACTGTAGGAGCGAGACAAAAAAGTTGTGCAGAGCTCCGATACGTTACGGTTCGAATGAGTTGGCATGAAAAAACGAAATGCGAAAAAAGCAAGCTTTTTCTATCAATTTCGTTGAATTGCGCAGCGTGTATTCGCTTTGGTCGGATGGATACGCACACCGGGTTCGGCAGATAATCGAGGTACGTGTCAGTTTGTGCGTGAATGCAAACTCGTTCGTGCGAGTGACACGGCTGCTGGAATTAATTACTGGAGGGGGGGAGCTTCAGCTTCTCGACTCTACTCGACTCGGCGTCGCTGGTCTCGCCAATATATTTCGACCAGGAATAAAGAATTTCCACGTAGAAAAATCAAGCCAAATAATAAACATACATAAAGGAATGTATATCAACTTTTCAATCGTACGAAATTGCTGACCATACTGGATACTTTGCGTAATAACGCATTCCATGCATCGGCGACAAATTCCGTGTCGGATGGGAATCGCGGAGCGTGTATGACGTATTATCGTGCGTAGGAAACGTTTTATGGTCAGCTTACTCTCGTGAAAACACTGCAGCAGATATATTTGAAAAAACGAGTATAATCTCAAACGCTGCTTGGAACAAAATATTTTAACCAGTTTGCAAGTTGAATTGCTCGATGACCAGACTCCGGTTACGAGATCCTCTTACGAGATTCAACAGAGCTGCATGTTGTACGTGGAAATGACGCGAGACACGCGCCAATGTCGTCGAAAGATTCCAATTGCGTGAAAAGTGAAATTTGTCTTCACACACGTTCAATAAATACTTACTTATAGAGAATATGTTACGATGCGCATTGCTTTTAAGGCTCGCCTCTCTTGTGTTACCGGTTTTTTAATTCGAAAATCAACGCGATGATTCGATCACAATTTTAATCTGATACGATTATTCATTTGAAAAGGAATGTTTTTTCTTACCCAGGAAAAACAAGTGCGAATCGAACAACATTTCATTGCGTAATACACTGCACGTCGTGGCTTCCAGAGAAACGAGCGGATCGAAATATTGTCCAGAGAATCAAGTTTCATCGACGACTACATTCAATTGTCTACATATTAATTTTGTTATTTTTAGGGTGAAACTATAGATTATAGTTCTTGCAGAAAACGTTCAATAGAAAATGTTCAATTCGCTCAGCATTGACCTTGTAGGGGCCAGAATTGGTTAAGCTGATTGGAAGTTTGTACGAGGGATGGTTTCTGTTTGCGATGCATTTGAAAATGGTTGTCTCATAACTCACAGCATCGAGTTTCTTTAAAAATTATATTGCAAAATGTGATTCATGAATGAAGTGTACTGAGAATCCAAGAAGTTGATGTTTACCAATGATTCAACGGAGGATGAAGGGTGCGGGAAATGTGACCTCGCTCGTCGCCCCAGTGGCTCGTAATGCATCTTTCCAACACAGCGTGTGGGAGGTTGGACGTAGAAACTTGTAAGATACGTTGGAAAAGCAGGAGAGGGAGTTAAACTCAACCCATCGTCCTGTCGCCGCTTCGTTCCGGAGTTGAGAGGGTGCCAAAAGTTTGGCCGGAAGGACTCCGCGAAGGCATTTAGCAAGTGCCGAACTTAGTAGCGGACGCGCTTGCCCGAATGAAATTCGACGAGAGCTCGCCTCCAACGTCGACGGCAATGTCGTCGTCGTTGTCGTCGTTAAGACGAGACTGTTCTACCCAAGCAACACTAAACCCTTTCGCAAAAGCTTGCCATGGCTAATTGGCTTCCGAATTAATTAGAGACCCGACGAATTGAAGAGCGAATTATATTACGAAAACGCAATGCGCTACGTCTTGAGGTCTTCACTAATATATATACGGAATTCGCTGAACCAAAGGGGCACCTCGCGTTGAAATAGTTTGGCGTTGGAAGAGCCTGGCATGAAAGCTGATGAATCTGTACCATACCAGAAGCTAAAAAGACATTCGAGTCCAAAAGCTGCAAGTCGACAAACGCGGTAGAAAGGACCATTTTTTCGATTTGCATCATATAGTCCTAAGCTGCAGGATAAACGATCCGATTGGAACCCTCAGTCCGTTATACCAAAGGAAATAATTCCGTTGAGATAGAACGGAATCTGGTGGAAACGTTGCGATTTGGCCTACAAACCCAGCTGCGCTGCATCTGCTCGAACGTAAAGATAGAAAATCCACTACAAATTGCGTTCAGTATCCAAGAGTTTGTGAACGGCTGCCAAAAACCCGTCACGGAATTTAGCGTCCCGAGGGAAGTCCTCGCGGGTTTAAGCACGGACAATGTAGATGAAAGAAAATAGGACAAAAAGGAAACACGGCGGGGGAGAGAAAATGAAAGAAAAGGCGAGACAGTGATGAAGAATATGAAAAAAAAGAGCATAGAATAGACGTGTAATTTCTCTTTGGTTGTTGGCCACGAAGTTGTGCCCGGAGAGTAACAAGTCTCCTTGCTTCCTGTTGAAAAGCCTCGTGAGAGATGAGAACGAGAACGCGCTTACAACAGAACCAGAAACATACAGACTCGCACAGACTCATACACTCGCACACAGTGTAGTATATATTTTTATAAATATATATGTATCTTAGTTCTGTCCACGGCATACGCCCCACGTCGTCGTTTGAAAACGCCCGAGGGAGGGAACTACGAGGAAAACGAGAGGAGAGTTTCACGCGACAAACAAACCGGCGTCGGTCTTTCTGCTCTCTCGGCGACATGAGAGAAGAAAATTTGGCAGGAACCACAACGCGCGGCCGGGGTTTCATGCTGTTCATACAGATTCATATAGATATATGGCGCAAGCGATACTTTTTTCTTGCTCGTTTTGTCAGTACTTGGGAGCTATAGTCGCAGCACTCATCCTTGTCGTCATGGAGGAGACGGGGAAGGAGTTCGAGACGAATGGCGGTTGGAAAGCTGCGCTATATTCGTGGCACGATCCATGGGCGGTATATACATTCGATCTTGTGATAGAGAAAGACAGGCAGAGTTTTCGCCTGAGGGTCTACCGAGCTTTTTCGCCAATGTCTCCGCGATTTCCGCGTGCACGAAGCCAGCTACGAATCGCACAACTGCACAAGAGCAGGCCTGCTTCAACAGTTTCTATCTGTATTCGACTATATATAAACACTCTGTTTCTCGGCCGACCGCCAAAAACGTTAACCGTGGAAACTCCTTGCGCAAGACCCATGACAGCTCAAAGTCGACAAAACGCTCAACCTCGAAGCTACGGACCACCATGAAGGTTGTGGCTGTGTCTGCGGATTCCTCAAGTTTTCAACCACATCCTGCGGCCAGCGTAGATCCTCTTGCCGCAGAATCGAGCCACCGGAATTCTCCACTGACTTCCGGCAAATGTCACAGGATTGTCTAATGCCGTTATACAAAATATACCCCCGTTACTAGGCGGAGTTACAGCAATTAAGGAATTGCTCAGAGGGTATGAATCACGCGAAAAGCTTGCTGAACGTCCGTTAAGACCATCTACAGAGTATATAAAGGCCCCACCATGAATTCTGCAGATTACCGTGTAAAAATAACAGTTACGACCTCAAGAGTTTCAACCTGATGTTTATTCTAGCTGCAAACTATTCAAGAAGACTGTCACCGAAGCAGCGGAATGTTGATGGCCAACCTACTAAAAATAATGATCGATGGGAAGGATTCGTGAGATGTTATTATTTTACATCAATGTTCCTTCATTACACAATTATTTCAAATGATTTTCTCGATGTGTATATCGTGACTATCCGAGATTACCACAAGTACGTGTATTGAATGAAAACACGTCCTTGTTGCTCGTTGTGCAATCATCACTACGCTTATCTTTGTTTCATTGTGCAGAATCAAAGTGAGAGGTGAAATGTACGATCTCATGCATAATGCTAGGGATAGCTCGAGGTCATTCTTTCTGCAGTACGTTTCATGTAAATGAATGACATCGACCCCGATGACGAATACATAATTAATCCATGGTGAACGTCTTCGTTACAAAATTCACGATATTATCATAAAATACACATAAAATATATGCGACAAACTTACCGAAAGACGCTCTCGTCGTATGATAGAAGAATCCTGAGAGGCTGATTGATGCTTCGCTTTTTCATCACATGTGCCGGCTCGATATGAACGCCGTGGACGACCTGAACAGAATAACAAGAGAACCAATTCGTCACAACTTCGTTCTCATACAAGTCAAAAATCGTGAATAACGTGATTCATAGATGAACGTCTTCATGGGATTATGCGGAGCATGCAACCGAATATCTTTATGGGTCTGAATGCACTATGTGGAAACAAATGTATGGCATAATTCGATGAGAACTCTAATAATAAGTTTTTTTAAATTCGAGTGCAGGAAAGAACACTGCACGGAGGTTGACCGAGCTCCGTGGAAAAGAATTATTCCCGGGCGGTCGTCATAAGACGCGAATCTCGAAAAAGCCTGGCTTTTTTTTCTGTTTCTAAAGGTGTATTCCTCGCCTCTTACATTATATTGCGGTAACGTGAAAAAACTGCTGGTAAAAAGTCTCTCACTATACAGCACTATGCTTTTCGCCTGCAAAAGCTTTCCTCCATCCTGCACATCTTCTATTACGTAGCAAGGAGGCTTGTCTTCTTCAGGAGATATATATTTCCTCTCAGGAAGGATTTCCGAGGCGGAAAACAAACGACGAGCCATTTTTTTAGCGTAATCCTAAACATTTTTCATTTTGTTTTACAATTCCGTATCTTTTTGATTGCCACGTTGATGCAGATGGACAACGCAATAAAAATGTCGAACTGCTAATATCCAGTTGTTTTTTTCTGCAATCCTTTCAGAACAAATGCATGGGAAAATGACTTAAAAAAAAATTGTATCGTCGAATGAAAAAGTGAGCGAAAACTATCGAAGGATGGTCGCCTAGTGCGAGCAAAAAAAACGCAGTGACAAAACGGGTAACGATAACGAGAGAATGTCATAGAATTATTTTATAACCATGATCCTGATTAGTTTAGGATTAGTGCTGTTTAAAATGATAATTGACAGAAGGTCCTTGCAAAGCTTCTGGTTGCTAATACCACCGTTGGTGACGTCCATTTATTTGCAGGTATGTTTCTATTTGAAGATCCAGAGTACGTTCCGTTGTTGCAATCACATTAAATAAACAAAGTTATTTGTCTGTCTCTCGTCTAAAGTCCAATCTCTTCGCTTATCCAATTAAATCTCGGTATCTCCATCCCCGAAATGGATTATTTCCGGTTTAGTGCTTAAACGTTAGTTGAATTAGGGTTGACACAGGGCAACTGCGAGGAAAGCGTAGCGTGGAGGGATAAACATCAGGGAAGAGAGTGGCGAGTGAGAGAAGGATGAAACAGGAGATATGGAGGTTAAGGAGCTAGCTAGAAATAGCTCGAAGCGCCCAGGAGAGAACCACGACGATACTCTCGACCATTCTCTCTTGTGAGTTTGCCAACCGGTTATATATACGTCTCGAGTGCAATTTTGTGCTTTGCGGTAATCGGACGATTCGTGGAGAACGCCTGGGAAAGAGAGAGGGTTGCGGAAAAGCGAGAAAGCGGGAGAGTTGGAGAGGAAGAGATAGCTCACCTGCTATAGGTAACCAAGCGCGCAACGCTACTGTGAGGAGTGAGGGATGATGCTTAAGAGCGTAACTTGCAAACGACAAAGAAACAAAATTAACGAGACGGGGATATCGGACAAGAACAGACAGCCCGGTGCTTAGTGATGTTGATGGTGGTGATGGTGCTAGTGATGGCGAACTTTGTGGAAAGTTCAATTCCAAAGCGGACGAGAACGCATGGACGGCTTTTGCCGGCAAAGTTTTCGAGTGTCGGCGGCAGAGAACAAGCTTTTGCTACGGCCGCGAATTCTGCACCGCGCTTTTTTCCTTCAGAGCTTCACTTTTCCTTTATTCCTCTCCCACGCAGTCTCTATGTCCGTCTTTCTTCTCATTCTTCTCTCTCCGCTTAGTTTCCTTCGTCTTTAACGTCGACAAAGGTGAAAGGTGCGAGAAAGATGATAAAAGATCTTTTCGGACGTTTGTACGCCACGCGAATTATTGCAATGGTATTCAGGTCCATCCTTTGCCAAGAGGCCATGTATGGAGTGCCAGTAAGCTGGAAAGAGGAGAGAGAGAGAGAGAGAGAGAGAGGGGAAAAGATTTTATGGCCAGAGTTTACCACTTCTCGTGCTTGGCTGTAAGGCAACAGATAAGAAACGCTATGCACTGACACTAAAGGTATACTTTCTGTGGAAGAAAAGCAAGAGAACGAGTGTAAAGAGGGAATAAAAAAAATGAGGCCAGTTCTAGAAGTCAAATGATAAGCTAAGACAGATATGGGTGAGAGCGATTTTGCAAGTTTTATCGCGATGTTAAAAACTTGGGCCGAGTTTACAGGATATATATTAAAAAAAAAAAAAAAAAAATTACCACTCGTCCAGCAGGAATGTAAGTTTATACCAGTGGGTTGGAAAATACTCTGTATAAATGCGAAAATTCAAGTGATATTACGAATCCAATGAAATATCAATCTTCGAACTGCATCAGATGCAACGCGAGAAGGTTCAAGTTTGTAATATGGCACTATGAGAATTCAAAGGTTATATATCGAAAGAGCTTGTACGATTGGAGTATTTACAAACAGCAAAACGTATTGTGTGCATGTGAAACATCGGACAAACACGGGCTTTTTAATTAGCTCGAGGCCGAAGAGCTCGTAGGCGGAAGAATACCGCGTGGACCATGTGCTCAACGTTCGAACATGAAGAGCGAGCGTTATCGGAGTCTCAGCTTTTTCGAAATAATTTAAAATCTATTTCACGAAATGTTAATTTTCGGGGACCCGAGGCGGAAGTCTCAAAATTTTTGTAAAAGTTTCAATTACCAAGAATTACGACAAATTATATTTTCGCACGTCACTAAAATATCAAAGTCACGAAACAGTTCCCGAAATGGCGTGGAATGCATTTTGCATACATGCGCGGGAAATATGACTGAAATGGAATTGAGCACAGGGCTTCTGTTGAATTTTCCAGTAAAGCTCGCCACACAGTGCAGTTAGTTTCACGGCGGAAATACCTTGCCCTATGGAACGCACCAGTGCAAGGTGCTCAAAATATAACATATCGATGTATACATGTTGAAACGGAAGCGGAGAACCTAGAACGGAAAGTATTGAAATCCTACTGAATAAGGAAACTCGAATAGCTCCTCCCAACCCTTGTGACCCGATATCGAGATAGCCTTACGAAATGTAAAGCCCTGGGTCTAAGGTGTGTAAAGTCGCTCTCTCTCCTCCTTTCTTTCTTATTTCGGCACAGTTTGGATTTCCCACGAGGTCATCGGACGACAGAGAGAAAACCCGAGAAAAAACAGAGATGAAATAGTATAGATATAAAGATGAACGTCTATAAATACAAAGTAAAGGAATTCTGCAGTAAGCGCGAGCTATATAGCAAAGAGCAACTGGGCAAAGACGAAAGATTGCTCGAGAGTTTTTGCAAGTAGAGAAAACTTGAAACTTAGGAAGAAGAAGATCGGTCGTTATTACAAATAAAGAAAAAAAGTAACTCCGGAAGTCTTTGGGGATAGAAAGTAGAAGAAGCTTCGAGCCAGAGGCCAGGATCAAAATAATCGAATGAATACGATCGAAGGGCCAACATGATCCTGGCAAGTTTTAATCCGCTCCGGATTTCGACTTTCGGCTCGTCGGGAAACTTCGTATTAACAAGAGAAAAGTAAGAGGGTTAAGGGAGGGGATAATACATATACCAGCAGCTATACGTAGAGCTGTGTGCTTCTATTACGAAGAGACCTGCGTTCATGATGCTGCGTTGAAACAGGAAAAGCATGGAAGGATCCTTACCGGATAATGTAATATCCTGTCAGTAAGCTTCGCACTCTAGTTCCACAGTCTAATAGTCTGTACGCTCTTAAGTGCTTATTATAAAGTTTCGAAGGTAGGGAGTACGGCACTGGTTGAAGTAGACGAGTAAGTAAGTCATCGGGATGCATTTACTAAATTTGAGTAATCAGGGTAGAAAAAGGAAAGCACAACGAGATCTCAGGATATTGGATTCATACGGGGAATGGTTACTTTCGTAATTGATGCGGGCGTGAAATATGGATATTTCATAGATTCATAATCAAAAGGTCAGCCGACAAGTTAAGATGTTCTTGAAAATGGAACAGGACGGAATTATAACGCCAGTATCGGCAAGACTCGATGATGAAACGAACGAGCACATGCATAGAGAACTGCATGTTCTCGATATGCAACGAACGCTCGAGGGTTGAGTCTCGTGAAGTTACGGAGGCTTTCCCATAACTTATGAACCACTTTGGAGCGCACTTAACGGTAGCCTCTTAATTATCAAACTTGGGGCCAGACCTAATTTGCACCCTCATCGTGCACAGTAGGCTGAAATGCTTTCCGACTGCACTGATGGTGACCTTCTCGCTGTCTCTCTCTCTCTCTCTCTCTCTCACACACACACACACACAGACACACACTCTCTTCCTTCCACTGTTCCAGCATATCTCGCGCTTGTGTCTCATAACCCACGTTATCTCGAATAACGTATTCGATCACACATTGTAACTGGATATTCCAATCTCTCCGAGTTCGAGCTTCAGACACCAATTATATAACCGACTCATCGGGACCTCTACCCATGCTCCAGCATGAACGTATCAAGTAGAAATTTCGTTTGGGGATTATGCCTGAGTGTTGAGTAATATTTGTGCTTTCCCGATATCGCATGATCGCAGCAGAAGGTGTCAAATTCAGAAAATGCGTCAATGAAATGCGAAATGCTGCAATGTTATTCGATGCTTTCGAATCGTATCACGTTTCCATTAACTCTTCAACCCCTCCGTCTACCCCTTAGCAAGTTTGCTACAAACATTTTGAGACTTTCTCGATTCGAATTTTGATTCAATGAAAAAACGCCGGAGTCCACTTCGTTAAGTCAACCTCCCTTTACACAATTCTTTGATGGAAATGTGTTCCTGCCTGTCCGATATATGTGAAAAAAATTTGCTCTAGAGAGAACTTCAAGGTTTATTAATTAATTTGCTAAAATGTAGAACGAAAAATTCGAGAAATGTGTGATGAATATAAAACTCTCTCATCATAAGTCACTCGGTCCAATGAGTTTGTCAATGTTATTCACGTTTTTACGGTATTCACGTTTAGTTCAACACAGTTCGCAGAATGGCTTTTTCAGGACATTATACATGAATGAATCTTAGATATATTTATTTCCACATGACACATCAATAAAGTCCCATGTTGGAAGTGAGCACAGAGTTGGCCACAAAGAAAACAAAAGGAGTAACAGAACAGGAAATTGAGAAAGGTGCACACGGCTGGATACAGAAGGATACTGGCGGTGTGGAGACCGACCGAGAGTCCAATTTTATTTCTGACTTCGTTACTGGAACACAGAGAGCAGAAGTAGCAGCGGTAAGAGTAATGGTCGAGTCCGCGGTGGTAGCGGCGACCGATAACGGACGACAATAGAGAGTAGGGGTTGAGAACGGTTGGACGAAAGAGAGGTTACGCCCATTCGCTTCCGTAATTCACTTTTGGACAAATGTCCACCTGTTTCTTGGTGTGCAAGCTTCAACCTTATACGAGTAGAAAAAGTGCACAGAAGCCACGCATCCCGAACAACTGAAACTTTAGCTGAAGACTTCCACCTCAATCGGTTGTATACACTTTACGTTTCACTTGTCTGTAAACACGAATGTATTCCACGTGTTTGGTGAAGAGCTGCAATGTGAATAAGTCGTTATACCGTTAGCAAAAAAAAAAGCTTCTCCCAAAATGGCCAAGTATCTGGGGATGTTCGTTGCTATACTATTTCTTTGCAACCGCTTGGCTGACTCCAATGTTTTCTGATGGTCGAATACCCCGATGAAGAACAAAATGAGTAATTGAGTTAATCGGCGACCGCATTTTCGTTTGCCAACCGAGACAGAGTCCGGATTACAATTGACATTAGAAACTAAATTTATCCAGCAACACTGCTCCATTTATCTCGATGAATGAGATCAAAGAGAAAAGTAACGAGTTCCATGTGCAATTCGAGCATTTAGACACTACTATATATGCTATTATACGTACATGTTCGAGTGAGTCTAATTTAAACCATTTGCTTGAAACGTTAATCATCCTATCTATTTCCTGGTTCTCGCATATATTTGTAGAGGTTTGTTCTGGGTGGCTTGACGTGCATACGTAGGAGAGTAGTTTCCATTATATATACAGACATATCTATATCATCTTCCTAAAGTTTGCGTCGCGTGCATAAAGCGAACACACCAAGTGGCTTCGGAGAATGAATCTCGGTTGCGCCGCAATTTCTCTGTTTATACGGGTATAGCGTACATTTTACTCTCGCGAGGCGGCGAAACGCGAGAAGCGCTAATATCCGTTCGCGTGAGTTTGTCGTTGAAAATCTAACGGAAGAACATAAGCGTGTATGTGTATACATCAATGTATACGAGTTGTACCGACGGCTTCGCCCGAAGCAAGAAATATCATTGTTAATGCAACTCTGAAGTTATAAAAAATATGTACGAATCTAAAAAAATTTCGTAATTTATTCTGTTCGGACAATATGAAACTGTAATTTTGAACAGATCGTAAAAAAAATCTTGCTCAAATTGCTTTCATCGGTTGGAATGTTATTTTTATATTTTTCGGAACTTCCGAACTTTGAAAATATTTTGAAAAACTTACGAAAATGGATGTTACTTTTCTTCCATTCGGAATTAAAAATAAAGAAACTATAGTCGCAATAATTCGCACAAAGATGATCACATTGATCTAAAGGTAAAGTTTGCCACGCGAATTTAACGACATTATTTCGGTTCCCCTCACTCTTCCATGCTCGCACGCCCATTTATCGCTGCACTTTCGCAGTAACCTCGTTCGGGTAGAAAATATACCCGTTGGCCGGAAGAACCATTCATTAATACAGAAAATAAAAAAATACGAAAATACGAAAGAGAAGTGAAAAAAGTGGCCGGCGGAAAACGCATAGTTCGAAGTTATAAATCGGCGGCTCGGACCCGTTGTACTCTGATAATAAATGGTTTATCGGGAGAGCCGAGTTTAATTGCAACAAAAAAGATCAGCTATAAACGGATAAACCAACTGCGGATTAAGCACAAATCCGCTAAACAGGAGCTTCGTATTTTTTTACCATCATTATTTCAAGAGCTTAATTAGTCTTTTCTGCTCATACAACAAAATAATTCAACAAACAATCAATTTTCCGAGTCGCTCTCTATGAAACTGAAATTTCTATCTGCGACGTAAAATGTAAAGCTTTGTATATATTCGTCAATCTTATTTTCGTATCACCTGCAGCTTTTAATCAATTGTCGTCATTCAACATTTCAAAACGGAATCCATGAAACTTAATTACTTCAACGAATTGTTTCGATTTGTATGTTTTTTCACTTCTAATTATTTTTGGATGCATCGGAATTACATCGTAATTAAAGTGGTCGGCATGTTCCACCTTATTTTCCTCATGCCCGAGCTCATTACTTAAAGGAAGGAACTGTGAAAGGCGCGTGCGGAGTGACAAGTGAATAGAAGTATTGGAAAGCAAATATGTGAAGCTAAGAACGAAGCATCAACTTGAATGAAATGAAATCTTTTGAAAGTAAGAGCAAAAAAAATGCTTTTCTCTCCGAATCAGAAAAGACATCCGAAAAATATTCAAGTGAAGCCAAGTCTATGATTTATGCTCATGAAAACACGTGCCATATCGGGTGAAGCTGCATAAGACGCGTGTCTATATCGATGCAGCTTGAAGGAGCTGTAGAATTAAGGGTGTGTTTCCATGGCATAAAAATCCTTGCGACAAACGTAGGAAAGCTCTGTGCAAGGATGTGACCGGACGTACAGGAACCGACGAGCCAGACAGTTGTTGAAACGGAATAGAGCCATGACGGAGTGAAACGAACGACGGAAACGTCGACGAGGGAAAAGGAAATGAGAGGGACGCATTTTTATTCCCAAGGCTTTCTTTGGCCTGTGAGAATTCTCGTAGGCGGGAGACGAGCGCATGAGCTATACTCGAAAAGACCGAAAAAGTGATGAAAAGAAGAACGTAAAATGGAAACTTATTCCTTCCACTCTCGTCCCATACGGACTTTGTGATACGTGTGGCCACGAATAAGGGACAGAGGGTGAGAGGCAGCAAAACCAAAAGAGGAAAAATTCAAGATCTGACAGACAGCTATGAATGAAACGTAAGAGTGAAAAGGAAAGGCGAAGAAATATATTCAAACATAATTTTTAGAGCAGACTGTAGATTTTTGCCACAACCAATTGTCCCAACCCCGAGCCGAGCTTTTTTATTGAAATAAGCTGTTCCCTTTGAGACGTAGGCAGCAGTCTGTAACATCCTTCAATTTTGTTATCGATATTTATCAAATGCGAATATAATGAAGTCGTATAAGGGTTCTTCTGCTCATTACGTGGACTTGTGGCTCTTGAAAATGAACACGGCACACCATGAAGCTCTTGTTAAGTTAGTAGATTTTTAATGACGAACAAAGTTCACGAATTTCATTGGTACGCTGAAAGCCTGTTTTCCAATTGAGTGTAAAGTGTATCATTATTCAGGAGCTTAGACTCATATAACGTAGTTTCTTAGGATCCATAGCGCTAACACATTTAGTCGTTATATATAACAATTCTATGAAAGCTTCTCTTAAAATGGATATATTTATTCCACAAGACCAAAATGGGAGCCAATTAAATTTCATCTGACGAAAAATCCTTTTATGAAAAGAACAAGCTTTGGATTTCATGGAAGTCTCACGAAATATATTTCCATCTTTAGGTAAAAAGCTCTTTGAAATTCGTCGCAGTGTAAAAATGAACGCGTCTACAATGGAAAAAGCAAATGGGATGTGAATTCACGGACAAAGAAGCGAAAAGAAAATCTGAAGACGATAAACAAGAAGAAAAATAAATATCAAGCCCATAACAACGAAAATATTAATATATTGGCAAGTAAAATCAAGAGGCTGGAACGATTTAAATTCATGAATTCGCAGAGGGTCAGGTTGCGCGAAATTGAAACAAACGGAAATTGCGACGTAGTTTGAAGATGTAGAATATACATGCACAATATCCGAAGTATTTGATTCCACAACACGCGCTCTTGTTGCTCGTAGATCCTTACTTCTGTCTCACTTTGTCAAGCTCTTTGTTATTGTACTTGCTCCAGGGAGACTAAACAGAATGTTTACGGTATGTCATGACGCCCGTCTACAATGAATATTAGGAAGGTGCCCGAGGCGTTAGAACACGGGGGGTTAAGAAGGGGAAGGGAGGGCGAGATAAAGAGTGAATGTAGCTGTATTCGTGATACATATACGTCTTGGGCTGTTCGAGCTTGGCAGTTTGCGTAAGTAAATATACAGGCATCGGCGTCATGACGCCCTGTGCATACACGAACAACAAAGCGATGGCAGAACGGGGTGGGAATGGATGAATCAGCAAGCGTGTATAGACCGTCAAAGCATCTGTATACGAAGCTAAGAGCTTTGTATCCCTGTATGGCTCCAGAGCAAATATGCAGCCAGTCGTACATAGGACGTTTGCTGGAGGTCCTTCCATCAGGAGCACATATAATACACAGTACAGGTTTCCTTCTATGCTCTAGCCTTCTCTAGCCTCTTTCTCTCTCTCTCTCTCTCTCTCTCTCTGTTTTCCTTTCTGTTTGGGTCTATATTCATTATCACACACTATATATGTGACCTATATCTGCTTTCATAATAAGCAATGGTAGTTTATGCATTGGACGTATTCACGACGTCAAGCAAACCATCGTTCAAACGAAGATTTTTAGCTTCAAAGAGCGGATATCAAGTACCAGGGTTGATACAAAGTTACAGTGTTGTTAGAAATATTTTATAAGCTCACTATCAGAACGATGTATATGATTAGTATTGAATTCAATTTCAGGAAGTGGATGAGCACGAAAAATTACCGATGAAACCACTCGCCAGTGGCTTCCAACTGTTTTTAATTATGCTACCGAATCAGAAAAATATTCTAGTGACGAGTATGGGATTGTATTTCCATATAAATTGATTCAATATCTTTTTATTCCAATGATATCCGATCCTGACGCTGATGTATTATTCTAGCAAGAAGAACGATCGCAGCCCTATCTGCACGCGAGATTTAAGTTGGTCCTTATTTACTCGTACATCACCGTCGGGGATGTTCTCCCGTCTTGGTTGTCTTTAGAATTAAGAGAGATCGCTAGGTTTATCCGACCGTCATGGGCAACCGAGAAACGAAGGTTTGGAAGGTAGGGGAGTGTATATACGTATACGTTCGCGTTGAGAGTGATTTGCGAGATATCAGAAGACGAAGAACGCCGTGTGCACTCAGATAGTTTAAGCTCATAGTGGCTAGAGCGTGTCTGCAAGAGAAAGAGAGAGAGAGAGAGACAGGGGATCGCGGTCGGTGCGCACGCTCCGACCTACGATATTTCTTCGGTTTTCTATGGGGGGGTAGGAGAAGAAGAGAGAGACAGAAAGCTTGGACACGGTGCTATACTTGGAGAGAAATGGCTGGACCAGGATGGGAATCTACCACCGGTTTCCCCGGGGACCACCGCGGAGCTCCGGATCCTATTCGTGAAGTCTCCATGTGATTTTTTTTTCTTTTTTCTTTCTTTCCCATTCTTCCGTAAAATTTAAACACCGCCAATTTATGGGGAACTCGAGGACGAATTTGGCCCGTCGAACCGCAATTAAGGCGCCTGAAGTTCTATCTAAAGCTCTCTGCTCTTCCCTCACCATTTTGCCGCTTTCTTACTACGAAAACTTCCTTCTCTCGGTTCAGGTCGACTCTTTCCGTTCATCCACACCATTCATCTCGATGCATGGGGCACCACATGTATATCTATATATATTTTTCATACCCATTCTCATTTCTTTCTCGCTTGAGCCTTACGCGAGTCACCCAGCCTGTCTTTTACTTTTCGAATGCTTCCTCCTCGCTGTTTCCTGCCTAAAGCGATGCAATTTATTACCGAGTTTTTTTACGCTTTTCCAAGACTTTATAGTTTTACTTTCATTCGTAAATAATATATTGTCACAATAGTTTTTCAAGTTTTACTCTCGTTAAAGTTACCAACATGAAGCACCAATCCGATAGAACCATTTTGTGGGCGAACGATTCTACAGGATTTTACGATCGTTCGCTGCCACGACGTCGATCCAATCAGTTGTGCATTCTGTAGCTGCGAAGAAAAATACTCGTGATCAGAAATTCTTACGGATTTCATGATCGATGAGACCGGATGCAGTTCATTGGCTGACATGTTGCATACGTGACTTCATTCAGATATACGCGCGTGTCATGGGCATGCATCATTAGACGTGTTGAATTGACGAACGTCGTTGCATGCAAAAGTTCTGGATTCTCTCATGACTGCCAGCGCTAGCAACTTCGAAAGCTTCCACAGTCTGCAACTTGGATGCTGATAAGGGAACTGAACGAGGAAACTGTATACGTACGTACGCGTGTATATACAGATATATGGAAAAGTGCATGCGACGAGACAAGGAGCGGGCATCGTAGCTTGCCTGCACGTACCATTACTTACGCCAACATCTGGGGACTCTCGACGATTCCATCCCGACGATTTAGCACGCGGCCCGGAGAGAATGGGCGAAAAGTTCGACCTCGAAACTCGCGAACTCTATGGCAGAAATTGTGGTCTGGGTATGTGGCGAGAGACATTGACGGAATATATTATAGCTTGTTCTCCTCGTGACGTATGCGCTCTATCTGCCAATTGCACGAAACTAAGAGCAGAGCGAGTCACCGTACCTTCTGACTCTACATTTTCTACCTAAGACCACCTGTTTCAATATCTATACTATAGACGTATGAGGAGGAAATAAGCAAATGGTTGGTAGTTGGGATCAGCGCGGAGGGAGACCTCAGAAGTTGATCTTTGGCGAGTGGCCCATTAGTCAGTCTGGAAATCCTTGAATTCCATCCATACGGGTTATCTCTGATCTGGAAAGATCAACGAGTATGAACCACTGAATGGCGTGTTGACGACGTCTTTACGCCACTTTTTCATTTCACCCGTTTCGATTCCAACATTTGACCCTTTTTGCCGAAGCTTCACCCCATCAGTCGCAGCAATCTCTTTACATAATTTTCTCTATTTGCCCTCCGCCGCACGGTTTCATCTTATCATGCTGCCTGAGTCGTGGCTTATCTCAAAGGCAAGAACCGCGATCGCGTCTATCGCGAATTTCTCTTCATGGTCGAGTCATTTCCATCTTATTAGGACAACTTCCCAGACGCCATTAAATACTCCCTGCCTTGAAGTATGTGTCGGGATTCTTATTCGTTATTCTTGAAACATTTTACATCCAGATGCTAGACTTCAAGTGCTGGATCTGATGTCCTTATCGGAGGAAGTTTAGAGCGACGGGTAAGCGTCTGCGAGGCATCTACAGAGATTAGCATCTTTGCTACCAGTCGCCTAAAAGCTAATACAATAACGACGCAAAGATCCAGGTTCTATGTCGTTCAGCAATGATACTTTGGCTGTGTTTCTTTTTCCAGAATATGATCATGAAGACTTCGAGGCGCAGGATTCGTATTCACAGCTGAGTTGACCAACCCATATACCCCCATCAATAATTAAGGCGAGAAGATCAGTGGGTAAAGCCTCGTAAATGCCTCATTAAACTGTTCCCACACCCACGAAAAACTGAAGCTTAAGAAGGCCGCAATTAAGATTGCCCTTTACGTAGCTTAACCAACAGCCAAGAAGGTGGATATATTGGCAGAAAGGAAAGCAAGCTTATCTTTCTCGCAACTCTCAGCTTCGCCCGGAAACCCCAAGAAGACGGGGCGCTTCGAGACACCAATATACGGGCTCTGGGAGCTCGACGAAAAGTCGTTATTCAATTTTAACCGCCTCAACCTGAACATAGATATAACTTGATATACACGTATAAATACAGCCATAGGCAGACTGTTGTTCTACTTCGAGGCATTAAGGCTCGTCTATGTTTATGTGACGAAGGCTAAAGGGATGGGATCAACAGCCAGCAGTGTATTAACCCGTCCTCTATACATCTTAACCACTATCCATCGTAACTGTGCAGTGAAGATCACTAAGATTCGAATCTCTTAGCCTGCACATGCAAATGGCAACTCAGCCATTCTGGATGTTTTATCTTGCCGTCGATGTCGTATAGTTCTAAATTACTTTTACGAGTGCAACATCCTGGGGCTTCGTTTAAGAGGATACTGGCAATGATATCCAAACCATCGAGCAACAGGAATACCCAACAATGATTCAAATTAATTGGATCCTGACTATTTTCGTATTCCTGCATGATAATCATTCATTTTAATATTTATACGGCAGTTATACATCTATGATTTTTCTTTTTCTATGATGTTAAATCAAAACTAGCACAACTGGACAATCGTTTAATGGAAATTCGTAAAATTAAGCGAACGAAAAGACTTCGAAGCTGTACACAGAGTTGGCTAGTTCATTATTAAACTCCGGAGAGCACATGGTAGTGACGCATCCGATGGTGACTCACTCTTGTTTATTTGAACGGACACTATAATAACGAGTCAAACGCACTGAACCGCTAGCGAGCTCTCGTTCGTTGCAAGCGCGTAACAAATGAAATTACAGTTGCTTGTTTTCCCTCGCAATTGTGTTTCTCGTCTCTGTTTTTCTCTTTCGATCCCTCGGGCGACGTGCTTTTTTTAAATTTCATTTGTTTTTTGTTAACAAAGCTCAAGCGGTGAAGCAACTCCGAGCGAATTTGATAGTAAAACAGGGCACGGCGTATCCCTTCTTCCGGAATATATAACGCTGAAAAGCAAAGAAGAGAGAGCGAAAGCAAAAGAGGAAAAGAGGGACATTTTTTTATTTGTACACTCGCACTTGAAAAACAATGGCGTGCTTCGTTATTTTCATGGTCGAAGAGTACGTTCTCAAAAATTCCGATAGGCACCGAACAACACTACCAGCTACCCCGCAGGGATCTACGTTTCACCTTCGTGTATTTTGAAAAGCAATGTGCAATGTATGAGCGCGATGCACGTCGCTAAATCCCTACAGGTAACACAGTGCATATAAATGAATGAAACCGGATATCCGTATATAGAAACTCTGTGTTCAGAAGTCAAAGTCGTGCCTCCCAAGCTCAGGGATTTGTTTTATAAATGTACACCAGTAGAGCGAATTTTGGAATTTAATTACCAAGTGAAAATGAAATTTCTCGTATCTCTAGAGTAATACGAGAACGATGTGATTCACTAATTTACTTGGGGCCAACGTTATAAAACTTAAATATCCACCATCGCATATAAAGAACTCTAGCGAAGCCTCGAACATAACTTGCTTCATCCAATTCATCACAAAAGCCCATTCGAGGTTTTCATTCAAATATTGCAAAAATGATCGAGTTCACCGGAAAGAAACATCACGATTCCGCCTTCTAAGATGAAAAATGATTTTCACGTGATGTTTCTGGTGCCCTGACAAAATTATATTTTCTGGGGATTTAATCAAGAACGATCAGCCGGTGCGAATGAACGGAAGCTCATCGTTTCGGGATCTTAACTTCACGAATATTTATTCAGCGGAAGCTTCAAGAATAATTGAAAAGTTGAATAAAAATAATGAAATTGATAAATAGAGATATAAAAAAAAACTAGAAATAGAAAATGGAAATGTTTTGCTGTTGCAACAAGCTCCAAAATGCTGGAGCTATCAAAATAACTTCATTTAACGAATATATAGGTACGCGCGTGAACTCGCGGAGCCACGGCCTCAACCAGAGTTGTCAAGCTTTTCGATCGTCCTTGATATTCGAAGTAAATTCTATTGGATACAAAAAAGAAACTATCGCAAAACTCGAAGCCAGACTACGATGTATGAGAAATGGGTGCACCGAGTATTTAAATTATCAACGAAACAACGTAACGTCGGAATATACATGCTTAATTTTTTAGCGAGAAGTTACAAATTTCTTCTTCCAAGAGTTCTCATCCGCTTTATATTTCTCCTTTATTTATAGAAAAAAAAATCGAAACTAACGAGACCTTCGATCGATATTTTTTTTATCAATTGTTCAAAAATAGAGTAAACAGAACTAATAATTCACGAGTTTAGCAAAAGGGAAGGAAAAAAGTTTTCGTTTTATTCGCAGGAAGAAAAATTTCATAACGATCGATCAAGAATATCCGGCTCTGATAGAAGCAATATTTCTTTTATCGAAGAAAACTTTTTTGAAGGATGTGACGAAGACATTTTTCCTCTGTCATCACCGAGGTAGTACGAATAACAAAACAGGAGGTTTCGTTTGAAATTTTAGTCGAGACGGTTTTATGGATGAAGTGTATACGTTCGTCGGAAAAACTCATCTCGAACTCTTCTAGCATGCGGGATACTGTACAGTCAACACGATCACGAGGATGAAGCATACACATTCAACATGGACACAGACATAGCTGTGTGTTCCAATACGCAGATAGATGAAGAGAGATGAACGCCTGGCAAAGCACGAGACACAGCCACACACGAACTCATACAAAACGATGCAAAGGCAATGGTCGCTGCTGGGGTACCGGATGCACGCGGACTCGAGGCCGCAGAAACTATTTTCCGATAACGACCGACACTTGCCTGGCGGGGTACATTTGTTCCGGGCTCGCGCCCTGATTGCGCCCACCAACCCCCGATGCCCTTTTCCGCGATCCGTCCTCCATGAACGTGGCAAGCGGATTCACTCTCTTCCTCACTCTCTCTCTCTCTCTCTCTCTCTCTCTCTCTCTCTCTCTCTTTTTATCCCCACTCCGAATCCTGTACGTCCGTATAAGCCCAGGATGCATATTTTACACCGCTGACAGATTTATTGCCGCCACGGTTACCCGGCCGTACCAGCTTCTTCCGTTACATTATTTCTATTTCTCCTCTTCTATCTATCCAGTCCTTTTACTCCGTTCATACGTGTGCATATACGTATCAACCATGCCTGCGACGCTGCACATTGAATCAGATCAACGGCCCACCTGATTTTCCTCTTTATCTTGTTGAATACATAACTTCAATTATATTTTTATGGTAGTAATACGAGCCATTACAAATTAATCGTTGTAAAAAAAAAATGAATACACAAATGCGACAAAACCTGCAATAAAATCAGATAAATTGTGTATCAACGGTCGTAAAGGCTCACTCCGTCGTTTCGGAGTCCAGAATCGTTGAAAAAAATGCACAGGGTCCACGTACTTCGGCCGAGGCGTAATAAAAATAAATCCTCATGGAAAACTCTCTATTACTATTTCACTCGCGTACCGCGTTTTTTTCTTGCGTTTTGACGGATAGACAGTGAGAACTATAGAGCCAATAGTGCACATTTTTGTCCGTACTTAAAAAGCACAAATTGAGCTGGCTTCCTATGAGCGATCAGTACCCAATGAATGAAAAATAACAACGAAAAATTGAACGAGCATAATTTTTATTACATTCCAATTATGTACATTGCAATACCGTATACGATGATAATTATTTACATTTGTTGCAATGCATATATACGCGAGTGAGGATTATCCTTGCGTAAAGCGTAATTTTACCTCCACTAATTGTGAAATTTGGGAATATGTAAATTTCGTATGTTTTTCAAACGGAGGGAGTATTTAACGAATACTGAGTGATTAAATTGTGAACGTAATATTGTAAATTTTCGGTTTTCATGTATATTCGTGTAATATAAACCATCGAGCATAGATTGGCGAACGGTATATCCAATATGTATGATCAGTTTGTATAAAGTGCGGTGTACGTTCAAACAGTGCGTAAGCCAGGAATATTGATGGCCCAATTAATGCAATCGATTGGCAAAAAATCGTTCAAACTTGAAACACGTTCCATGTTATTGAGCACGCAAAACAGTAAACGAAGCATAGAGAGAAACATGAGACTTTGAACGCCTTCGATGTACACAAATTATTACTGAAGCCCAAATTTGAGGTGAAATCATACTGAATGATGTTTAACTTGTATTTACACATGGATGAGGAGCTATGAATGCAGCGTACCAGAGAAAGCAAAATAATAATTTGTAATAAAATTGTATTCACGAAAATTCGACATTAAACATTTCATTGTCTTTTGTTTATTCTTTTCTCACTAATTTGTCTTCAACGCCTGTGACATTCGTTATTTTACGTTAAAGAACAATGTGACGAAAACAAAAGAGAGACTGCTGCCAATGCGCATGGTGCGTTTTGCATAATTGAACAAAACGAGCGAGTTTAACAAAATGTTGAATTCAATCCTCGTGGACACGAGTACAAAAAGGGTATCGGCGAGGTTTCCGGGGAGCGCCAAAACAACCGGTGTAAAATTTATCTCGTCGTCACCTCAAACAATTACGATGATTACTCGCACAATTACTGCGAGAGAGAAAAATTTCATCGCTCAACGAGTAACGCGGTGCAAATGCAATTAGCGACAACTATTTGGCACTTGGTTTCGGGCTTCCTCCGCTGCTCGCATGCTGGGACATAGTAGATTACTGGAATGCATCGAATTTGATGACTCTCCATGTTGATGATGGTTTGTACTATGGCCAGCCTGAATTCTCTACGGAAATCTCTCTCCAAACCGATTGCTGCATGACGCGGATTTGACAGTTCGATTCAGATTGAAAAGATTATTTGGAAATTTCCATTCGAGAGAGCTGACTCGTCGAGCTATAATACCACATTTATAAATCGATAAAGCAATATGCAATTCTTTTTATCTCTGTTTCTCTCTTTCTCTCTCTCTCTCTCTCTCTCTCTCAACGATTATTTTTGATAGGACACCAGACATAAATTGTGATTGAATCCACTACAGATATGCACTTCACTTCCTATTCGATAGGGCATTAAATTTTTTATGGTATTCCATATCCGGCTGACCACGTAATTTGCTCATTCTGAAAGCTCTCCAAATTTTTACTTCCACATCTAGCACTCTTAATCGATTTCATCTCTGGACGTCATCGTTTCGAGTGCCCTGCCCGATCAGTATTGGAACGAGACTGTTACTATAGCAGTATGCATTTATTTGAAAGAGAATTCGAAATGAACTGTGCATTTTTTAATGCGTATGATGAAAGCCGAGTGATTGTCATATGCACAGGATTATAGCCGCAAACCCGGCGATTCACTAGGAATTTAGAGAGAATTGAAGTAATTCCAAAAATGTATTTGACTGGAAGAATATCGGCATGAATCCGATATCGGGAATATATGAAAATTTTTGAAATTTTTGCATCTCAAATTTCGAACATTCGATGTGATTGATTCACGGGTTTACCAGAATCCATTAAACGTACGTTCTGTTTTCAATGAATTCATGAGCCTCGTGAGTTATTTCCTACCAAAATAATTGCGTAAAAGAATAGAAATCATATTTGTACGAATTTCGGCTGATTGTTAAAAAGGTCGACGTTAAAAACGAAGAAATGGAAAGAATAGGAATGTGAATACGAAATACAATCAAATATTTATCGTTCGTAAAAATAAAGTCCTTTTATTACCGGAGTTTTGTCATGGAGCTTCAATATGCTGCTGACTCCAGATATTTTTCATTATAAACCTTTTTGCTGACGGGCATTTGAAAAAGCCCTATAGTGCGTCATGATACTTGTGTGATACGGAGGTAAATGATTCTCAGATCCATGAGAGCTTTGTTCACAATATAAGCGCATTCAAAAAAATGGCAATAATTATTATTCGGAATAATGTTTCATAGAAAGTTTTTATTAGTATGATTGCAGTTTCCATGATAGTGAATATTCCGTGTAATTTAATAGATTCGAAGGTGGCTTCATGCAAAGCTCCATATTTTCCAGGTGACCTAGCGCCGATGCAGTTCTTGTTAATAATTTACTGATTGTAAAGGGGTTTCTAATTAACTACGATAATTAATGCGACGTATAAATGCTAAACGTTATATGTTTGTGAATATATCAGAACCCTTGAAATTTTGAACGAACACATTAAGCCCTGAATGTTTTACTTTTATTGCAGCGGATAATACATGAATAAATAAGCCGGACTGGCACATTTGATGGCTCATTTCCAGATTTGTTCAGAAAGTTTCCAACGGATTTATAGAATTAAAAATCATTGGTAGAGAAGGATTTTTTAAAATCTTATTTGATGCTTGAATACGATTCCAACTCGGCAGTTGTCGAATTGACAAGTCTCTGCATGACAGGAAAAGAAAGAGAAACGAATTTTGAATTTCTAACGTACCGGAAATGACTCATTGCATTCTTATGTATTTACGAAAGAGTTTGGAAATTGTAAAAGATTTTTTCAAAGACACACGATTTTGATGATAAATAAGACACTCAGGAGCTTTCCGGAGACGTTCTAGAGTGGACGCCCTCCAGGAAAAGAGGGCTTGAAGAAGAAGGAGCAAGGTTTCGAGTGTTGGCCAAGTTTGAGAGTCTCAGGGTCTCGTAGTTCGATAATCGAATACGAGTTTTTCAAGTCCCAGAAGTCACGACATGAGGCTCCCTCAGGTACTGGCCAAAGAGGTTGGAATTCACGAAGTAGTTTCTTTCTTCTTTTTCCGCTCTATACTATTTTTCTCTATCCGATACGTGCAAGGAGGCCCATGTATCACTATATGGAGACCTCGAAGTTACTACTTTAGCTACCAGGGAAAACCTCCCTGAGGATGATCCAAAATTACTTTGGACCGAAAGAGAAGTCGAAGTTGATCTCGAGTCAACGCTCCAGTGGAGTCAGCAACCATCCAAAATGTCAAGATGCTTTAAAAAGTGATTGCACATCACGACGAATAAAGGAAAGTGAATAAAAAAAAAACAATTTGTCGATCAAGAACGATAAAAAGTTTGCGTTTTAATTGAATAAAAAAATAATTCATATCTTAATGTTTCTTCAAAATATCCATTCGATTTTTAAGATGAATTCAAGCAACATCGATGAAACGATAATCGATGAGAATTTGACCAGGATTTCCAGTACGTGCCATACGATTTTTTATTTTTCTTGCTACTGCATCTGGTCCGATCTCTGAACGATGAAATTTGGAGTATGGTGGGTTAGCGTGATAAAATATGTTATCAATAACGCGTAAGCTCGTTTCATCTACGAGGGAAATATTGCACAGGGACAGTGACTCCGCAGCGTGATATGTATAGAGGATTTTTCACAGCAGAGAGGCTACTATATATCGGAGAAACCCTGCTGTTGCCTACGTGCTGGCATGCGAACGAATGTCTAGCTGTCATTTCAAGTTTGAATTATACACGACCTGTAATGTCGAACGGACTTGGTTCTCCATCGCTTTTTTCATCCTCCTCGTTTTGCACTCTTTTTCTGCACTCCTCTCTCTCTCTCTCTCTCTCTCTCTCTCTCTCGTTTGCTCTCGTCTCTTCGAACATCTCTCTGCTTTTGAGGTTGTTTCGTGCTCCCCTCACGGATAGTGCAATATTCATGATAAATGAGGGTCCACACCCGGTACCTGAGCACGACGCTTCTGTTATATACACATGTGTATACACCGTACCAAAGCACAAGGTGGAAAACAGAATGCCCTAACCTTCGCAATATTATGTACGTAAAGCGCTGCAGGTGACGGTCTTTTGTTTGCTCCCGATATTTATAAGTATCTGGGCAGTTTGTAGTCTAATCTTGATGACGTATCCAGTCGAGCATACTATTGCCAACGATACGGCATTATTGAGTACAATTTGTGTTGGATAAAACCGACAAATCAAAAGATTTAAACATCAAACTTATGAATCTCGAATGAATTATTCCGAAACTCCAGTCCAGTGACGTGGAGGTCTGAATGGAGATGGAATACGATTTGATTAGGAATATGAAAATTCACAGTTGAAAGGCAAACTCCGGATGTAAATGAGTCGTTAAGCATGCACTTGGCTCCAACTTTGAATTACAATACGACAACTCGATATGAAAAAGGTTTGAATACGTAAAGTCGATCATCAGGAATACCGGCTGGAATACTGATCCCTCTCATCTTGGCACTTCGCGCAGATACCGAGGTCTAGAACAGCGATGACTTCGGCGCTGGCTCGAGTTCCTATCGTTATTGGTTACTTCGCGAGCCACACTACTAGAGATTTATGATGCAGCAATTTCGTTCAAACGCAAATGGAGCGTGAATAGTCGGGACATGACTCTCCCACTAAGGCTCCCACCCGTTGTTCATTACTACTAACTAATTAATAGCTAATTAAAATTGAATCAGCAAAACAGTTACATGGAGGCTTTTCCCTTCGATGTATTGCGATCAACTTCATCCTATAAATTCGCAGCTCAGCTTTCAGGACACTCTATATAGAATGTCCAGATGTATTGGATATTAGGGTGATCACAGAAATGCCCCACTTGCAAAGTGGAAAGTCCAATCGACGGTAGGTGCGAATTGTTATTCGCCCGTTATCGGTACGCCGTATGTCACGTTTATATTTTGCGACAAAGCGCCAGTGAGAGCAAGTGCCGACTTCACGATTTCATTCTAAAACGCATGACAGGCTATAAACTATCCCTCAAACGAGCCATCCTAGTCCATCAACGACAACGTCCATTCAGAATTGAATTGACAGTGAAGCATTGACACTCTCGTGTCATTTAGTCCGTTCAAACTTTATTTTCAAATCTTACTTCAATAGGCTTAAAAGACAGATCAATAGTTAGCAATTCCAAAGAGTATTTCAACTCGGCATCGAAATCAAAATTATAATTACGAAAACAAATTAATTCAATCCCGAGGAGACCGTGAAGCGAAATTATTTGGAGATTTATTTTCAGGTTGTGTAGAGAACGGCTCCACTAATTATCATTTTCTGACTCCCACTCAAATGAATGTATATCTGTCGATAATTGAGAAAACCAAATAATCGATGAAGTCATAGCACACGCTAAAGTTTGATTGACTCTAATATTTCGATCCGCGATATTTTTATATCGCGATACTTTGCAATGTCCCCTTTGAGTGCCTTCACCTTCGATCGTCGTCGTTGTTTCTCTTCGCTTTCTTTTTTTACACCCAACATGAATAATTTTCTACCAGAGCCCTTAGAATGAAGGATTTTCCAAGAAAATGAAGCATGTCATCAAGATTTTAACACCGTGTACAATAATGAAGAAATATGTATATATATATATTTGAAAGAGAACTGCGAAGCTCGTTCCCCGGTACTTCCTGATTGTAGTAAAACAGCGATTCCTTGCGTAGGCGAAAGTATAAAATTCCTGGAAAAAGCTACAGTCTTATTTAATATTTGAATGCAATCTCCTTGAAGGTACGCGAAGGATGATGCATCAAGTGCAGAATGAAAAATAAGGTAAAACCATAGGGTAACTAAGCCCACTAGAGTGGCATCATATACACTTAGTATCAAATAGGTTTTCATAACTTTTTATTCCTCTACAGGGACTATTTTCGATCGTCTCGAGTCACTGCCACGACTCTAGGCTGAAGAAATATCTCACTCTTTGAGAAAAGCACTCACTTTGATGCCTTTGATGTGTATCAGTGCATAAACAAAAAAATCTCATGGAAACAATGGACGTAGGGCCCATGAAGGAAACACAGCGTAATTGGGAAAGTAAAGAAAAACTCTAAAAATGATTTTTGCAGAGACTAATGAATAAATAATTATTGATTATGAATGAAACGGTTACAAAAATTTCCCAGGCTTGTCGTGGTTTGTGTGTGTGTGTGTGTGTGTGTTTGTGTGTTTTCTTTTCCATTAATATGGAGTCTGACACTTGGCAAAAGGGAGTTGAGAATTCTTCACAATTTTTTAAATTCTTCCACTATTGTGCGACTAAACCAACAGGTGTTGATATAAGAAGTTGGGAATAAATGAAGTTAGTTGGAAACAGTATAATGGATCAACACAGCGAAAATGGCACGTGTACCGTGACTAATGTTGTTTGAAAGTTCTTTTTGTTCCTGTTGGGTGTTAACATCTTTCTGAGGGTTAAGTCAACCGTTTTAATAATGACAGATCGATGATTGGGGAACAATAATCGGTTCGGATCTATATTCGTGAATTTATAGGGGCGGATTGGTGATTGGCAAAATTTAGCTTGCTGCGAGTGCGATTAAGAGCGCTTGGATGATTAGCTCGATATAGTTGAAGCTTTCCTCAGCTTACGAAACGTAATTCCGTCGGAGGGAGACTATTGAAACTTTCTCGAGCAGGTGATAGTGGAACGAGGCGAAAATCTTTTGTTCTGTAACTATTAGCCTCATTGATTCTTGGCGGAGCAAGAGAGTGAGAATCTGAGTTGGAGAGGTAGTATAATGCTTCGAAAGAAAGATCGTCCAATCGGAAATAAGAAAATCGTATCCACAAGGAGCGCCACAGTGTGGTAATAGCAGTAAGAGCGAAAACGCGAAGCAGCGTTTATGTATATATAGAAATGGGCATAGAGTGCAGACGCGCCGGCTGTGTGCACGCTTCGATGCGCGATTCGATGCTTCGGGAAAATTGGAAAGCTTGGAAACCTCGCTCACGAACAAACCATATCCACCCCATCTCTTTCTACTTTTTCCCCCACTCAATTGTACATGTATCGTATACCCTCATGCTTCCTTTCTGATTCTATGGAAATTCTAGCAGAATAACCGGGCAAAATGAAAATGAGCTCTATTCCCTTCGGAATAAACATTGCTTCGTGGGAGCAAGGTCTCCACACAGATATACCTTTTCTTTGCCTGCGGCCAATTCTCGTCTCGGATTTATCAACATGTAACTTATCCTTTGGAATGCCGATCTTTGCTCTGTGCGTTGAAATACATATTTATAAATAAAACATCCCCAAATTTTATGGGAATATCTTGATATCATTTTCGGTCCGTAGAAAATTTGTAAATAATCGAAGGTAAAGTTCCACTTCATGTGCTGGCCCTTTCTTCCCGTCGAGACTTCGGGATGATTGTAAATTTGCAGCGTCGTTTTTTGACCCCTGGAGACATCGAACCTCGGAGAAGATCCAAACTTTACAAATTACGTTAAGATTGAAAATGATTAGCCATGAAAATGGACGAGGACCGAAAATAATTAAATGCCGAATCCTTCGAATCCACGTTTCATCTTCGGAAACATGAATAAGTGAGGGTGCCGTCAAACTGTCGAGCGGTAAAATATTCCTTTTTCATTATTCTCTCCCTCCCTTCGCCTCATTTTGCTGACTTCCCGAAATATGGACCGATAAAGGAGAAGAGGCCGGGGTTCGGAGCACCATTCGCAAATATTGTTTTCCTAGGCGAAGCAGACCCGTAAGCTTTAGGCTTGCCCATCTGGTTGACTTCCTGCTACACGGAATATGTTTATAGATATTCGGGAGGTTTTTTCCTGCCGTGTGTGCGTTTGCTCCGTGGGACATATGCGGAAAAATGCTCTCTAAGAGCTTTTTGCCTTCCACTAGTGTCCCAGCGGATATACGTTCATATGAACTCCCTCCACATACACAAACGACGGTACATATTAATATATAGTCATATATTGGGGTGTGACAGGTACACGGGCTAGCAGGAAAAAGTCCTGCGATTGCAACGACACGATGGCAATAAATCAAGGAATGGCAAAACGCCGAGTACCAGCTACGCGAAGAATTATTGCAATGCCTTCTCGTGAACGTTGGGCATACATATATAGAGGTCTTTTTGTCGATGGAGAATTATAAAAATCATGAGTGAGAATTTCATCAAACCTGCTGTGCCTTTGACTTTGGTAGAGAGTTTCGTTACGCGTGAATGATTTTCACAATAGCGAATCCATGGAAATATTAGGCGGTGGAGCCAACAGCCTTCTTGTTTTTCAATAAGAATCGATCCAAGTTTACAGCTTCGGTAAGAAACCAAAAGTATTTTTTGTATGAATTATTTTTTAATCTGTCGGAGCGTTCGTATTTTTTCAGCAGAAAGAAGCTCCAAAAAAGGTCCTTCAAGTAACGCCGACGACAATGCATATAGAATATTCTGTTCAATCGTGGTAATGAATTCACCCGAATACTGATGAATGTTCCGTCCAAGTTTGTTAAATGAGAATACTTGATTATCGTATGTAAAGTTCACGATAAAAATTTCGACAACTTTTCTAGAAAATAAAGAGGAAGTACAGACTTATACACAATATCTCAAAAAATTTGCAGAAATTAGAGCGCGTGGACGATTTTTCAAAAAATTCAGATTTTCGTAAAATTCGAAAAATCATAATATTTAAACCATTCAACCGATATTTCCCAAATTCAACACCAACCTCCCTATTATGATACTCTATTTATAAAAATAAAATTAGTGAAAAATCTTTAAATTTGCGGAAGCTAGAGCGTCGACACCCTTTTTTAGAAAATTTCAAAATTCCGTGGAATTCGTATTTTCCTAGCAATTCCAACAAAATTCTCAGAGAATGAAGAGCTTGTATAGATTAACATCTGTGAAAAACAGGAGCCCTGTATCTCAAACAGTTCTCGAGTTATGAACGTTTGAATTTTACAGTGCCAGAACATACACACACACACACATCCGGACTTTTTTTCTAAATATGATTTTTTGGGACATTTTAAAAACATTGACATTGAAAACTGGAGAAAAAAAAAATTTTACCGTCACATAGCTTCCTCTATGAGGAAGCAAAAGGCGGATTGTTTCGATGAAATAATAGTAGCATGACATTCGCAGAATATTTTGGGTATGCACAAAGTGAGCAGTATGTGATTCGCACTCCCGTCACGTTCATTCATTTTCCAGAGTCATTAATTTTAACGAGAGGCAAGATCACGAGACCGTGAATTCAATCAGCGCTCGATGATAGTGGACGTACAGAGAATATACTCACACGAGGGAGATTGCGGAAAGCGAAAGGTTTGGGAGGACCGATAAAATGCACAACAGAGAAAGCGAGAGGCGAGAGATCGATAACATCGTTGGTAATTTGCGGAGAAATCTCTACCTGCACGCGCATACGTCATATGTGCATTAACGCCCTTTACACCTTGTACACGAAAATACACATATGTGTGGATGTGTCTGTATGAATATAAAATCTACGGGTTAGGCCAATTTCGTGGAGTGATCATGGCAATTTTTAGAAAGCTCGATTGCAATGTGTATGGTCGAACGATTTTCTGAGAAAAAAATGACGCTTGTTTAAAACGACTGGATTGCCAAATGATGGAGGAAAACAACGAAAAATCTTTTTTTCTCTTCGTGCGTCTGTTCATCTGGACAAAGATATCAAGATGTAATTTAAAGGCAGTTATTGTGACGAATAAAACTCACGCCCTCATGACGTTTACGGAGGACTCGATGAAGCTAGAGCTTTGGTAATTCACTTGCTAGAAGACTGACGGATAAGTAAGGAGTGAGACGAAGATGGAGAAGCGAGGATATCAGAGCCCTCTCAGCGCGCGTGGAAGTAAACCTCATTGTGTGTTTCCCTAGGGTATTTGCTGAATTACCCGCAAGCAGAAAGTTCCGAACGACTGACGAGCGAGCTAGTTGGCGCATAGTTTTCGAGAGAGCTTCAAGAGCGTATTCGAGAGTCAAACTACGTGAGGGGTAGAGAGTTCTACCTCGTGGTTGTGCAATGGTGGCAGACCGAGAAGAGAATCTCCACTTTTCGTCTCCGAGGTTGTACTATAGACCGACCAAGACATAGTCAAAAAGATCAAGTGAAGTAAAAGGAAGTCTGAAGAGGGATAGAGGGAGAAGGAGAAAGAGAGATTTCGAGAACGCACGTCACTGAGGGCGCGTGCAATCGCCATTCCATGATCGCAGGAAAATACACTCCGTAAGCACACTAAAAGTTTAAAGTTGCAACAAGAAGTCGAAACAGTTGAAGAATGGAGGGAGAGCATCTCACGAGCCTTCCTAGACGAAAACTCGATCTTTTTTATAAAATTCGTTCAGTTTTTTGTTTTATTTCTTTTTCCGAGTGAATTTCCTATTCAGTCCTGGCAAATATAACGACTTGACGAATCTCGAAGTTCAACGATAACAGGATGTTCAGTTCGGCCTTTTGCTCCAGGGATTGAATTAAGCGGTCAGCGCAATGGTATTTTTCAGTGTAGTAGCGCCTTTGGGTTGATTGTTCGTTAACTCTATTAATTTCTATTTGTTATAACAAACTAAATTTAGCACGATTACAAGTAATCGTACTGCAATTCTCCGGAGAACAACTCTACCAGAAAATCGCTTGTGGGAACGGGCTCTACCGGAAAATAGTCCTAGTGGACCAACTTTCCCACAGTAGAACTTTAAGGCCAATCAAATTTGTGCTCCAGCCGACCCGCCGTGCTGTGTGCAGTTAAGATTAGAATTTTTTTTTCGTACAACCCGCTAAACATCCCAACAAAAAGCAACTTTTGAAAGTTTTCTTCTTGTATATAAAACTGCGGTACGAAGTTGCATTGTTGTTTATCGAAAGAAATTTAATTCGTTCACAATTAAGCATAACCCGCAGATTCCTCTGAAAATGAACGACCTTTGAACAAAAAATCATACGACGATTTTCTAACGTTGTTTCCTAACATTGACATTTTCGAAAAAATACAAAAATCTCTCACGTGTTATTCTCTCAACGGACAACATTGTCTGTCACTGCTCCAGTCGTTATCGAAGTTCATGGGCTTACCTGTAACATAAATAGAAATGGTCGATTAATATCATTTTGTTGTAAAGGAATAACATGATAAATCAAAGAATTAAATGCACATATAGATCAAGAGACTTTCGCAGGATAGAGATTTTCTTTCTCAAAAGGCCGAAGGGATCTGTACGAAGGTAAAATTTCGATTTTATCAGTCCCAGTTGGACATCCAGGAAAGCAAGGTGGCGTATTGGAAAAACGAGATCAGTAAAAATTTTAGTTACACAAAACCGTGGCTCAGTTGCTATTGCTCCGGGAATTTCGTCCCTCGGTAGATTTAGCAAAGGCGGCAAAATTGTCGGTGGCCTTACGACAGTAAGCTGTCTCCTTATCTAACACTATGTGACGACTGAAAAGCACGTACGTAAACGTTTAAACGATATTTTCCTCTATATGTCTCTGGTTGGTCTCTTGCACAATTTGCCCGCAAGGTATCCTCACAATTCGTAAAATTTCAGCTCACTCTGGGGCTCTCGTACATTTGCATAACCACAAAACTCTACGTCGTGGAAAATTTTGCTCGAGAGGTCGGGTATGCAGGCGTTGAGGTGACGGTTCGCCGGACGTATACATCGCCGACTGCGAATACAATAAGGGAGAGATGCTTATTACGAAAATACTAAATTCTCCGAGAACCCACTGTCACAGAACGTGCCAAAATTCCCAAAGCTTTCCTCTGATGAAGAACGAACAAAAAGTGCGCGGCATACATTTTTTCAAACGCTGCGGTCTAGCTGATGAATGGAGAGCTTCTTGACCAAGTCGCATGTGAGACTGGTAAGTTTATACTGCAAAATCGAAAGGAATGAAAAGAAGACATGAAAAAAGTATTTGATCCCGCGGGATGATTGCACATACGCTTTGCTGCTTCCATTTTCGTCAAGAAGTCTCTTCTAGTCGGACCGGCAAGTCGGTGGCACAAACAAACTGGCGCAAACTGGCCATAACCCCCATAGGAATGCGGAAAAACAAACAGAGCAGTGAAAACGTATAAAAGTTTGCTTCGGTGTGGGAATTCGTCGAAGAAATATATAGCGAGATTGAGTAAAAAAAAAAGAGAGAAAGGAAGCAAGAAAAGCAGGGGATTGAACGTCAAAGCTGCACTTGGACACGTGGGAAGAATATCGGAAATGGCGAACATACAAGTAGCTGAAGCAAAGGAAGGTCCTAACGGACACCATCACACAAGGAAGTTAAGAAAAATTGGAGCGTCGCCAGTATTATCGAAATAAATGTTTATGCAGTAGCACTCGCGCGCATTGGCATTGGTCTCTCGCGAACCCAAAGTAAATAATCCCTTCACAAATATACGAGAAAAGCGTCGTGAAATCGTAAAAGGAAAAAAAACGACATAGTTATCGCGTGGGAAGTGCAGAAGTGCACCGAACGACGTAAAGCTTCGCGAGCTATCTCTCGAGCCTTATGCAAAAAAATTTACACACCGATTCCTTGCCACGTTCCATAACATCTATCGAGAGAGTAAGAAAACAACGAACTTTTATTTTATTCAAATGACATTCATTTCAATCGAAATATCCTTTAACTTTCCATTAAATTCCATATTTTTTTGCTGCGTTCACATAAAAGATATTTCATTCGAGAAGAATTTATTGGGAATGCCGATTCTCCGATTATGTGTACTCGTCGGTGTTCGAGCTTTCAGAATCCATAAGGTTAAAAACATCGTGAATCAATATCCATTCCCAGCATCCAAATCTGCATTACCAGCACGCTCCCTCTCTCTTTTCCATTACGGATCCCTACGCAAAAAGTCTCTTAGTTCAATTATGAAGGACCAAGTCTTTTCTATCCAACTAAATGCGTTCAAGAAGGGTAGATTGGTACGTTAACCAAAATGATAATCATCGAGGATCATGGTTAGGCTCTAATCAAGTTAAAAGGATTAAATAATCGCTGCAGGACCGCAATCAGCGAAAATGGAAAAATTAATTAAACGACCGCCTCGGACTAAATTAGTACTCTAATGTACGTTAGAGTGACAGGATGGCTTCACTTTTTCCTGGAGAAGTCATTGGAAATTCAAGAGTTTTTGATGGAGCTAAGAAAAGATTGGGACGCATGGCTAGAACTTTCCGGATAAGGCAGAAACGTACGTTTAAAGATATTGAAGGAGTGAACTTAAACGAGCGATCAGTGGCAGCGATAAATTTAATAACTTTATAGAAACGTGTCGCTACATAACGACTTATCGGGCTTTGCATATCAACCTCGCGTTGTGTGATTTTCTCTCTTGCGCGCACTCGGCTGAGTTTTTTCATCGCTTTTTCTCATCTCGCTTGCTCTTGTTCATCCTCGATAGTGTGCGGGGGCGCGTGTTGACACGAAAGAGGGATATAAAACCGAGCGAACTACCGCAGCCATAGAGTTTATAGGCGGGTTGGCCACAGCCGGTCGTTTCGCTCCAAATCATAAATCAGAAGAATCGCCGAGCTCCTCACCCACACACCTATACACTCAAACACTTGACTTTGACTTTGTAGGCTCGTCCACGATGTTGCGATGTATTTATACGTCTTGTTCAACATTGAAAAAAAACCTATTCGTACCTTCGTCTGTCATATTCAAGAAGAAACGGGTTGTCAATTAAAAATTTATCGAGGAAACGGTCGGGCAAAACAAAAGATTCAAAATGAACGTAGCGTGAAGTTATTTGGTCATTTGCACGTGCAAGCCCATTGGATACAGTGAAGAGAACAAAGTTCAAAAGACATCTAGCATTTTTCGATCTGTAGATATCGTTAACGTGCAGCAAATACTTGTGGTAGAGAAATTAGTGGCTAAATCATGAGGGGGTAGTACATAAATAAATTAACTGTCGAGACGTGAATATATATGTGGAGCGTTTGGGGCGAACCACGAATTGCAATCGTAACATCTCGCGTAATCGTTTCCGATTAATACAATTACGAAGACTTACAAATCATAGCCAAAATCAAGTTCCTATGCGACATCGATGTCTAGCGCTTATCCGATAGGAATAAGGGCGTACGTTTGGCTCATCAAATGATTCAATGCTTCGGCTCGACAAACCATAACAAATATTCTGAGTCACTTCGTGGCTGAACAAAACTATATAGGTACAAACCAATATTTACGGGCTCGATATACATTTTACTGTATTATCTCATAAATAAAATTCGTTGTGATAAATCGCCCAGAAAGCTGGTCGTAAAGCCGCAGCGATCTTTCTACGAAAAAAAAGTCGAGTAGGAGGTTAAGCGGGGTGATATTTTCTGCTTGGTTCTTGTTCGAACGTTGTGTCCGTTTTCTCACGGTCTATTTTAGGCCACTGGGGAAACCAACAATATAAAATAAAGTTTTTTCATTTATAATTCTCCTTGTTCTTTCTGGACTGTTGCAGCGAAGATTGACGATCATAATAACAGTTCTGGGGTTACCTCAACTGGTCCGGATACAATGCGAATATATAATTACCATGCATCAAAGCTGGTAGCACTGTGCACAGGTTTTATTGAAAAAAAATATATATATAATTATTTTTTTAATCAAAAAAAATAAAAAAACTTTTTGTGTGACGACTGCGTGGCAATCAGGCCGATTGTCAGACAAACCATTCTCCATTTTGTGAGAAATCGGATATTTTCTACGTCTATGTTGATGAGAGACAGGTCCGTCAAACTATTTCGGCGTCATCGAGTTGGAACGGTCGAGAGAACGTTCGTCTTGAATATGCGATGAAATTTCTAAAGTTCGGAGGATCAGAAATGTGGGAGCAGGTCTTGGAACGTCTCTGTGTATAGTTTCCCTTCGGTATTTCGTCGTTGGCGTCTCCTCGTATAGTAGCTAGCCTTCGTTTTTGTCGTCTGTCATGAAACGATCTCGTAAAATCGCCACGATAGCGATCGCACACTATATACGCTTTTCTTTCGCAAAGCGATATCCCCTTTAGAATGCAAGCAGCCAGCAAACGATGGCACAAACTCTATGGGTATTTCAAACCACGATTTTTAGCTGCGTTTTATACACGCTTGCCAAAAACATAGCGAGTGAGAAACTTCCAAACCAGTGAAGATATGACAGGATCCCGAATCACGTGGTATCACTGATTCGAAAAAAAGCGGTCGAGACCAGAAACAAAAAGAAAGTTTAGTCATCGCGGTAAAGTGACGAAAAGAAAGCTTGCTTTTTTCTCTCGAAAAACATTTTCTTGCAAACCCAAAAACAAGATCGTCAAAGTAAAAGTGTTGCGCTAAAGAATCACGTCGATGAAATTGCGAAGAAAAAATGAGAGACAAGATAACGAGAAAGCATTGGTGATTAAATCGAGACACGATTCCAATATTTCCGAGTGAGTAATAAAATAACTTTTGGATCAAGTCCCAAAAACAAGTTTCGAATGAGAAAGAGTTTCGGCTTTCACGAAAATAACGTATGAGTTTCGTTCATATGTTAAAGAAGAGCATGTATGGTGTTGGTACACCTGAACCTGGTGGTCGAGGTGTACGGACTCGTGAGATATCAAAAATTCACACGTGACCCCGAATTCCTCTCGCGTATGCTCCACATGCACTCATCCCAGGCGCTTTTTCCCTCGCGTATATTTTCCCGTAAATCAAATCCTCTACCGTAACGTGAAAGCGATTTTAAACCACGTTGAGTATCTACCGGCCCCCCGTGGCACTCTAGGAAAAACGTACGCCCACGGACATCCGCACAATAATTGCCCCTGATTCCCATATCATCCCGAACGATGACGCTGACGAAAGGGTATTAATAACTCCATCGTTCCCGCGTTTGACGCACATATGGAAAGTACGTTTGCGCCGTTATATACGAGATGTCCTAAAAAGTGGAAGCAGTCAACACCGTGGAGCGAAAATGGGGACAAAATAGTGGATCATGAAGTATTCGCAGTTGCATTATCGTACAGTGGGTCATTGTCAATCAGTTTCATCTAACGAAACATTAATTAAACAAAACAAAAAATATCTTCGTACTTCTTTGAAATAATGCTCAGGACTCGCTTGTTACCAGAAAGTTTCCAAGGACAAGGGAACCATTTGAGTTATTTTTTTAACTCAAAAGAGAGAGGAACAAAACAATCCCATCAACTTTTTATGTGGGTCATAGAACCTGGAATTTGGCACATTTTTTATCCGTTTACTAGCGTTGCATGAGCAGATTGACGTTAGAGCGAAGCGAATAAAAGCTTCGATAGGCACGTTCGTCTAGTGTGCTTTCATAATGTAGTCCATCGCTCTACGTCCGTCTGGCTCCATATCTCCCACAGTCCCTTACTCTCTCTCTCTCTCTCTCTCCCTCTCTCTCTCTCTCTCACGCACAACCCACACACACTCTTTCTCTCTAACACACACTATAAGTCTAGCTATCTCGCTATCTCTCTCAGTGCAACCTTGTGCCGGATCGATTATTTAAAAATTCTCTTGCCAGGGTGCCCTCGGTCTCTCGCCCCCGTCTGCCTGCTCATACACCGGACACATCCAATTTCCCGCACTATAGGATAGCGAATCTCGTGGATTCTCATATTCGACGGAGTGGAGGATCGCTGCAGAAAGAGAGAAAGAGGAAGGAGGGGACGAATAGAGCCAGCGAAAAAAAGCAAAAGGAAAAGAAAAAAAGATGGGGCTGCCGCGATTATCTGGGGAGCAGTGCCACTGACAGCCAATCGTAGGGCGCGGAGATTAATGCGAGCCGCTGAATAACTCTACGAGCTCAACCTCCAGCCAAAACTTTCGGTGGATTGTACATCGCTCCAACGAGTAAATTTCCTAAGAGTTCTAAAAAGTACTTTCTTATTTGTCGATGATCTGTCGGCCCCTTGTTTATGAAGCACCTAATATAAAATCGTTCATTTTTTTCTATACATCCTATTTCCATCTCAACACAAAAATCACTCAGGAAATTCAGTCTAAATCGTATTTTTCAAATTCTATTACGAAAAATTCTGAATTCTGGTATCAAATCGCTCAATTTTTAGATTCTTCCAAAAGCTTTGAATGCGCAAAGTGAAATCTTACATGCAAGATTTTTGTGCCCCCCGCAAAACGAGAAAATCAATAATCCCCACGGTAATATCAATAACAAATAATGAAAAAGTTAAAACGTTATCGGTAAAATATTGAAATATTTTCAAAACAAACGGAAATATTGAAAAAAATGAAATCAGGTTAAAAGGTAAAAACGACGAAAAGACAAGCGCTTGGGTTTTTGCTAAATTGCGGACGAAAGCTCGCAGCACGAAATGAAAAATGTTAATCAATAGAAAATCCGTACAGCATTCCTACCTTAATCAATTCTACGTCACGTTCGAGAATGTGTCGGCGATTGAGTACAGGAGCATTTACACGAAGAAAAGCGCAAGCATTTCCGAAACGGAAAAAAAGTCAATTTTCCTAGATAGCTTCGAGCTCTGGCAATTCAAAAGGCCAGGCGATGCAGAACACGAACGAAGACAACTTTCATTCGGTATTACGTACGTGCGATGCATATTTACTCGTAGATAAAAAATAGCATAAAATAAAATACAAAATGCTCGTCTTCTCAGCGTATATCTGTACAAATAAAACCACATACGTTGCACGAACGGTGTGCTATACTAAAATACAGCATAATACAGCTTATTACGATGCAAAAATCGTTCGCAATCGTTTGCATTCGTAGCAACGTTACGGAGAAGTTACACGATGCTATATTAGATACGACGACTTCTAACGTTTCTGCAAAAATGCCAACGCGGCTTTTCCACCACCTGTCAGACGAGATAGACACGAATCTACTCGATATTCCCATTTGGTCCCTTCACCAGTTAATATATATCTATACGGATCTTCCGATATCTACAGATACCTCGCCGAGCATCTATAACGTCATCGAACACCCGGAATAAAAAAATTTCCTCGATAGATGACTTGCAATGGCTTTTACCACCGGATATCACCCAATCTTGCATAATATCAATGTACACGAGCATATATAACACATACAAGGGGTGTTATCGGTAAAGCTCTGTACCCGATCGCTCTCGAGACGTGTCTACGAGTCTTTTGATATTCGACGCACCGGCGCTATACGCGAAGGCAGAAAACCGTAGATATCGAGAATTCCATCCACGACTTGTGTCATTTTTTTGTTTGTACTCGAATTTTAGGGTCAACAAATCGATTCACATCATGGATGCAATCGGAATGAGGGAGATGGAAATTACTATTAATTGAATATTCAAGTTATTGCGGACATCGTTGCGCTTTGAGCGTTTTTCTTCCGCAGCGGAAGATTCTGCTATATGTGGCTTTTGACCTGCAAGGATATTTTTCCGATATTGTCGCACATGCCGTTACGATTAACAACGGCATTCTCATATTTCTCGATTGCAACGCGATAACTGAACGAACGAGTCTTACGCACGTGAAAAATTTAAGTGTCAAGTTCGTCAAGCTTCTGGCTATCGAATAAGTTTTAAAAACTATACGCGCTTGTTGCACCGTGTGTGGAAATGTCGCGGATGAAACGATCGTTAATCCGTCTTTCCAATTTTTCATCAAATAATGTCGATTAATGGAATGGACAGATCGTCTCTGTATATGAGAGAATATCGATAAACGGTAACTGAATGACACAGCGTTGATGCGCGAGATTTTTTTTTTTCATGTAAAGTAAGTTTTTAACGTTTATCTAAAAGGTCACTCGCGTGGATTTCCGCGGCAATAATGCAAGGATATTAGGAGCGTGTGGGCCTCAAAAGCCTAATGGATGGAAGCAATTTAGTATGGAAAATTTTATTTGCGGGACGTTACATGCGATGGTAGCAGTTAACGTGCGATTGGTCGCGTTGATGCGGAAGTGTTTTAGCCAGATTTGGTGGGACGATAAAAGGATACATAGTGCATTTTACCGCAAAATGTATGGCCGATGAGTATTTCGTGGATTCGAAATGGGAAGCATATTAGGTCAGGTCGATAAATTGCCTCGAGTTTGTCCTCTCGAACATGTTGTGATGTGCCCAAAAATGCGAAAGGGCAGCAGCATAGACTACTGGTAAGGGATAGTTACGCGAACATAGTCATGCAGCCAGTGGGTAAAATGTAGAAATTTATAACGAGACCGTGTGCTTTCTCGTAACATAGAACGTTTTGACAAAGGACAAGCAATTTATAAATCTATATCGATACTTTGAAGGGGTTGATTTTTCATGATTATAGTATCGAGATACTTTATACCCTGGAATCTGGGATTAGGTATAGATGATACTTCGTCCACGAGCTTGTCGATAACAGCGTGTTAAAAGATACGCAAAGCAAGAGGCAAGAAAATATCCGTTCTGAGTATAAAAAGAAAATGTTTGAAGCACGAATGTGTGGACAAAAAGGAGAGAAAAAACCATGCGGTGCAGAAGGAAGAAAGAACGAGAGAGAGCGAGAGAGTGAGGAACAGTGAGAGACAGTGCGAGCGAATATAAATTCTATATAACAGGAGAGATAAGCGAAGACGTGGATGAAGAGTACAAAAGAGAGAAGCGGTTATTTACCTATTTTTTTTTTTTTTGTAAAACGGTACATGTAGGCGTATGGGGAAAAAGCTGGAGGTAGGGGATAGGGGGGTGAAAATTGTCGGGTATATAAAGGAATCTGAGACGCGCGCTGAATCCGCGACGTCAGAAAATATTTTACACTGACGATGGAAGCGCAAGTATCAGGTTATAAAAGCCCTGGAAAAAAATACGTGAAATTAACATTCTCCAAGCAGTTGAAATATATATTTTTTGAACAAAAATAAGTAAATATATGCAGGAAAAAAATATAGGAATGAAATAAGGAAAAAGATCCTATAAGTTGGAGAAAAGGGAATTATCGAATGAGTGACTGAATATACGTAATATTCAGCCATCTGCGTGGGTATACAAATTTCTCCATAGAAAGATACTCGATCGAGTGATACGGACCGGTACGATTTCCAATATAGGGGAACTTTACAAAGGGAAATAAAATATGGAGAATCATCCATGCGATCGAATAAATAACCATGCGGTGAAATCTTTTGGTGGATCTATACGCATCGCATATACCACGGAACATAGTAATATTACATTTTAAAGGTCGACGACCGGAATCTATGATTTGGGTGTACGGTTCACCAGCACGTATCTACACACGTGCATGTGTACAGGTAAAGCAAAGAGAGTAAAGAGAAGAGTACACCGATGGTCCCTATGCTAATTGTACAAGTTGGATTTCATCCAGACCGTTGAATCCATGGGACCTGCCATTTGTTTCATAATTTTGGTTTAGCTGGCTCCGGACAATGGCACGGAGAGAGGAAATAGTCATTTTGCTCGATTGAATTATTATATGGAATCTCGAAATAACCTGGAGGGCACATTCCGTTCGTATATTATGGCATCAACTTTGTGCCACGCCTTTTGATGCATAAATCGACTCGAATTGACAATGTTATGTCATTCGAGAGATTCAACCTAGTCTCATTTTTTATTTATTTCATATTTTTAACGTACGATTCCATTATTTTTGACTATTAAATAATAAGTGATCGACGTACATCTGGACTTTCTTGGAGTTGCTTTATCAAGCCAGAAAATTGTATGAATAACAATTTTAAAATATTAAAGTTCATTCTAACTGTTGAATTGCCAGTTCGATAAAGCTGGGTTTTTCAATCAAATTTAAATAATAAAAATTATTTGTAACAACACGTATGAGAAAGCTGTGAAGTGTTGTGGAACGATGTCCTTCGGAAGGACGAAGGAGCATTTGAGAATTCTCGTTGTGCCGACATTTCTGGAATGTTCGAGCTCGGAGGGTTTTTAAACGGATTTCTTTGTGAATTTCCTGTAGCATATAGAGATTCGTATACGAACGTGAGAATATCTGAACATCAAAAGGAATACGGTTTATGGAGTGAATTTATTGAAACCCTTGGAAATCTGGCCCTGTATAATATTTCGATTTAATGGTGACCAATTAAAACTCTGTAAGCTCCCGTATAAACATGAGTAGTCAAAAGCCAAAAACGGTCAAAGGCTAGGCCCGAGCCTTCCCGCCGTTTGGCTTTTCACTCTACGTCGAAAGTCCATTAAACTCTGACGTATCTGCCTGCTATGAATTATTCACGTTTGGAATTCACTTAAAAGCACATGTTCTTCCTTGCGGAGTTCGTCAATGACAAAACTTACTAATGGATGGATTTAATTAGAATAAAAGTGTAACACTCGTGAACAGACTTTGGACATGAAAAAAGTAAATGTTGCAATATAAATGAATAAAAGATGAATGTATTAATCCACAAACGAAAATTTCCATTGCGATTACCTCCGAAAAGAGCCACATTTATTTCGCAGAGCCCGAAACATTATGCATCACTCGGTTCCTCTGTGTAATATCCGCACGAACGAAAATCCAGTAGATGGAATCCGGTACGGTCAGACGCAGGCATTTCTACTGTTTCGTGAGTGCCAGAGCACGGCAGATGAATCTCATCGTCTATTGATATCAAAACTGTTTGTACAACTATAAATCGATCTGCCTCGTCGAGATACGAAATGTATTAAGGGACTAATCCATAGACATAAGCTCAAACAAGCGTTGATAGAAATTTTCAGCAATATCGTAAAAAATCAGATTTTCATGTTACATTTTTGACTCGAAGTATGACAGTTCGCTGGATGAGGCCAATGACATCGGAGATAATCATAGGATATAGTCGCGGTTGCACAGGAAATCGATTCATTCGGTTACGACATATACAGTTGGTTGATCGGTCTACTTTAGCGTAAAATATTTGGTATAATACCGGCTGGATAGAGCGTGGATATCCGGATATAGGGATTTGTATTAGTTCAAGGTGATACACATGACGCTGATCCTCCGGGTAATCCGCAATCCCATTTCTGATGGACTCATTTCTCCCTACCTCTCTCACTCTTTCTCTATTCCAGTCACAAGTTGCAATCTGTTGGCCTATTCCAGTTCTGCACGTCACTCGTGTGGCAACGATAATTTGCGGTTACGATCGGTGGATCCAAGGGGTGTTATCCTTTAACATATGTACGACCCCATGCATGCACTATAATTAGTGTGGTCGAACTAATTATGGTATAATATGTACATTGCGTACGGACGAGGGATCTCCATCGAACTTCGACATGATTGTATTATCAGCCATTGAAATCCTCATGCCGTTGTAATTCTACGAAATAATTGCACAAAAATTGGTCCTACGCTCATTTTCCTATAGTTTTCTATAACCATATTGACAATTTCGATTGTAGTAGAATAAATGAGAAAAATACGAAGGCTTTCTGCTGCCTATCTCCTCGATGTTTTTATCCAAGGAAAAAGTCTTTACAGTCAAGCCCTATGCTGTATTACCCACACTCGATGTACTCACCACGCTATATTATTTCTTTGTGAACGAAATACATGGGTATGTTATATATCATTGAATGTGTCCAAGTATCGGTTACATAATACGTATTGATGGCCCTGGGCCATAGGGACACATAATCTACGCTTATAGGCAATCGATATGCCCCTGCGGAATTAATACATGGATACTTGAGCATGAATATTTGTATACAGACGTACGACCACTGCTAGGTACTCTTGGAGCTCAATGCACGGAACTGTTGAGAGGTCTGGCTTCAGTATCATTGACTTAGTGATAATCCACTAGAATCTGCTTCGCTGGATCAGCGCTCCTTTTCGCGGGCCTCAAGCCTCAAGCGCATCTATTTCTCGTTGGGTTTGTTCCACGATGTTGAAAATCGGAATTTTGGTTTGTTGATGACATTTGCGTAATCCAGGAATTAGGAATACAGGTCTATAGGAGGGAAGGGAGGAACTCAGGATGCTTGAAAGGATGAATAGTTCGAGGGTAGTGTGGGAAGAGAACGTGTATGTGGTCGCAACATTTGGAATCTTGACACCTTCTGTCACCAGGTTTTCTTCGTCCTTCAATAAAACGTAAAACCGATAGCAGAATCACCGTATTACTCAGTCGCAAGAGCGGAATAATTCAAAGGGGCTGTTTGAATGGAAGACCGAAGGAGAAAGGGAGAAGAACGTGTCAAACGAAATTGGAAAATTAAATATTCAAGAGGGTATTCCACCGTGGAGAATAAAAAAGAGAACGACATCCATGGGAGGAAAAGAAAAACTGAGACTACAATAAAGCGTGTATGCGGTGGGTGGAGAAAGGAAAAAAAAGCGTCGGGAGGAACAAGGGATAAGCGAGTGTATAGAGGCGCAAAGACAACCCAACTTTAGGTGTCTCTGCCATCTTGGCCACTTCAGGTATGAAAAGAATAGGGTCATTGACGTAGGTCGTCTACGTTCTAAACGCAGTAATATGAAGCTACGCATCAGGAAGGAAACTGAAAAGTTGTCGACCGGTAGGGTCTATAGCGTTTTTTTCCAGGATAACTTGCATCAGCGTTTATTGGCACCAATTGAGGGGGAAACCTAAACAAGAACCAAAAAAGAAAAAAATGTTTTTTTTTTTCCTTTTGCAATTTTTTTAGTCGCCTGCAATAAAATGCATTTTTCCGACCATTCTCGCTTTTTTTTTATCATACACTTCGATAATACGAAAAGATATTCAACATGAAAATGTCGATTTTATGTATAGATTTGCATGCACAGTTTCTCTGATAAGTATGAACGCTGTAAATTATCGTAGCAGATTGACAGAGAAAATGAGTCTCCTGTCTCATGGCAGCTGTAAGTTTCCAGCGATGACCGCAATAACTCGATCATTGCTTTTCCAACGATCGTTTAACTGACTATATATAGTTTATTTATCACGTTCGAAGCACAAACCAGGTGAATGTACGTAGCAGGGCTACTATGAATGTTCGAATATCCAGTCTGACTTTAAATCAGGACATAAATAAGATATGTCAGTCCCGTTGATGCGATATTTATAGAAAGACAATGCTCGTTCTTGGTCGAGCGGTGAAGTTCTCGTTCTTTCATGGTATTAAGGGCTCTCGTGCGATGGCATTCTTCCTCTTTCACGGGTGATGGGACGGTGGTGGTTATAGCCACATCTCATCGGGTATAATAGCAACTTCCACCCTCTTTAGTGGCATTGCCTATTTCCATCGTTAGATACGCGAACGCGAAAGAGGGTAAGGTTTGAAGTGACTTTCCCCATGTATTCGTGTAAGCTGGCTTTCCTTACAACCTACCACTAATATCATCTCGTCTGTTGAATGCGTTTGCATGTGTGTGGGTGTAGATCTAAGGTGAAACACGGAAAGCGAACCAAGGTATTCCGTAAAATTGCACGGAGCATTCTTACTACCGGAAAGCGAAATGCGCGAGAAAGGGAGGCCGAAAGGTGAAGCACCGTATTCGAGACGAGTGCTTCCAGCCCAGAGCGAATAGCGAACTTGAATAGCACCCCAACGCTAAGAGAGGGGCCTCATAACGCAAAGTACCGATATAAACCGAGTGAAACGTTCACGATTATAGGTTTTTCGGTTACATCTTTACGGATGAAGTATATATAAATGCAAAATCGTAAGAATTCCTACGGTACTTATAGTAAACTTACGACTCACAACCCCGATTAAAATACCGAAAGCAAAATGGACACGCTGTGCCGTCTCCTTAATGAATGACGTGTGATTTGGACTTTATGATAACTCCTGTTCCATCAGCACTCATGAATTATTTTATGCTCCAAGTTTTCAACACCCATAATCTCATGTAATATCATTTTATAATCTCCCACCAAGATGAGTCGTGAAGTCCAGTATTTTTTATGCAACGAACCATATCGCTGATGAAATATTTGGTTTACGAACGTCACCATTTCTGCTGAAATTGACATTGTGGTTTCTCTAATTTGAACAGGATTTTGCGAAATTCATTACCTGCAAGTGAGCAATAAATTCGAGCAGAAGTCGAATTATGTTGTTGAAAGTGAAGAAGAGAAATGTACAGCATAGGGGTTTGCTGAACTTTAATCCTCCAGAGGAGTATATAAACATTTACGTGGGAAGGGATCCAACAGACGGGGTGTACGAGAAAAGCATGTTCCCGAGTACGAGGAAATTTAATAAAGTTCTCTTTAGACGACGTTCACTGATTGATGTTCTAGAATTATTCTGCATTGCATGTTGTTCACAAAAAGTGGTGAGTACAGTTCTACACGTACGTTGGGCTACATGTATAAACATATTTTACAGATGCAGACGTCAGAGCCAGGAAAGCAGATTCCAGTTGGCTGCACTAGAAAGGTGCAGACTTGAAAAATCTGAAGGAGGGCACATCGCCATCGGAGACCCTCGGGCACCGGAAATTTGATACGTAAGTTCTCCGGATGGGATCTTAGAAACTCAATTCATATTTCTGCACATTCAAACCAGCATATGTTGCTTGACGTGCACGTCAAACCCTCCCCTAAGCTTGTTACTGCTGTCGACCCGTGCTTTTACCGATCAGGAACAGAACCTGTTGTTATATATTTAAGGGATGGATTGTAGAATTGCTCGATGAAGCTTTTCAGATGCACTGAAGGAGCAGTCAAAGCTGAAACTTCGTTATTATGTGGATCATGCAACGTTTACACACGACTGCCAGTACCATTTTGAAGTTGGCAGTAAACTGATATTCCAGTTATTTACATGAGGTAAACGGTTTTCATGCGCATGATGGGAACTCGATTTTCCCGAAAATTTCATAGTTTCCTTAGTCCAAGCTAGAAAACTTGTTCTCTGTCTTTCTCATCAACGCTGTATCGATCTTTCCTGTTTACTGTACCTGACATGCTGTGGTTTAACTCAATTCTCTATAGCTACTGCCTAAATGGTTTTGGTCCAGTGATAACTTCGGAGAACTTCGAAGGTCATGGCAGAACGCAAACTTTCCTCTGCCATCACCAACCGACGCAGAAATAATTACGGAAGGTGTTGGTAATCTCCGGACGAGGGGCGCTGGGAAATTTCCCAACTCTCCCAATCTCCCTGAATTGAAAAAAATTAATGTATCGAACAAAACGATGGAGAACGATCTAAAAAGAAATTGGTTATTGATTTCAGTCCGTCAGAAATTCACTATTCGTCTTTGAATCACATACCGCTACTGGTTCAAACGAAAAGTTATTCAGCGGAATGATAACAGCGGGCGAAGAGTTTCCTCGATTGTTCTAGCCAGAATGCTTCGCAACTAACGAAGCAACTGCCTCTATTCTCAATCAAATTGTATACCATGAACGTCTGTTAAAAGCGATCGATCGGGTGGACGCACTCATTACAAGTTCAGAGTTCACTCCCGATGTGGTGTCTTGGGCGCACATTAAAGTAAGTTGAGACTTTGAGGAGACGAAAACACTTTGCGGTGGGATTCTCAACAACCAAGTTCACGAATCGATGTAAGAAGTTTCAATTGCCGTTGCTATTGAACTGCGGACTTGGCAAGAGTTTTGAGGCACTCACTGGATTCAAGAGCGCACGTTGATCTTCTTTGCCACTCTCCAATTTTCGAAACTCGATCGTGACTTCGACGAGACGATACGATGACGAAAAATATTCTTAATATTTGATAAAGTGTAGGTGAATGTCATAAGGCATGAAATTTACAATCAGATACCAGAGTACACGTGAAAAAATCATGAACAGCTGTTGGGGAAAAAGTAGATAAATTAAAACGGTTGTCAAGGCCATGAGGCTATCACGAGTAACCTACCCAAACGAGATTACAATCGTTTTGATTGCTGCTTGCTGAAGACCCCGAGGACCTTTGCAGAAAGGCGGTTTCCTTCCTTCCTTCCTTCCTTCCTGCCTTCCGCTCGCACTACCCTGCACGATCTCCGTACATAAAGTAACCTTGTTCTTTAATCCCTGAAACGGTTACTCTCATCCAGAAAAACTAGAGAGAAGCGATACTAATAGGGAATGACGTACTCCGGAATTTGCGGAGGCTGAGTAAAGGGTGCATCACCGATTTGTCAGGATAGTCAGCCGAGGTCTCTATTTTACAGCTTCGAGATTATGCTGCGCTTTTATATACACCTACTGTTACAGAATTTACAGCAGGCTGGAGTGAAAGTACCCGAAATCTTTCGCACTGTACCGAATTAGGAGGAAAAGCAGTGTGCATGTCTCTCGCTCGGGCGTTCTCCGAGCTGAATATAATTTACAACCGGTCTCGGTAGTTAAACGTCGCACCGTAGCTCTCAAGGGAGTATCCACGTAAGTATTCATCCCCGTTGAAACACTCCAGAGCGTGCTTGATATCTGTGACTCGAGAATTTAGTTTTCCGGCTGAACGAGCCAGAATGAAGCTGGATTCGAGAATCATCCGGAGCATGAAGCAAAGTGCGTGCGTTAAGGGGTCTTGTCAGGCTTTTATACAAAAAAGCCGTGTCCTTACTAATTTTTTCAAGAAAGCGGAGAGAAAGAGTAAGCCAGAGAGATGGAAAAATGACAAAGAAAAAATGTCGATACTACATTGCGTGTTTCATGAAAAAGTAAACCATCACGATGACTCGCAATAATAATAATTTTTACCTCTAAACTCAATAATAAATCGCTTTACTCTCGAATGAAAGTTGAGGAGTGAATCTTTCGTGATATAAAAGTGTATAAGTGGAAATATGAGAAAAATCGTGCCGTTTGCCGATTCGCGTGTGTGTGCATCGAAGTTGAAGTTTTGAAGTTCGAGAGATCGAGTACAGTTAGCGAGGAGGGATAGCTGGAGGTGTAATAGCAGCCCGAAAGGACCGAAGTATACGAGAGAAACGATTAAGAGCCGCGACGTGCGTTGCAATAGCGAAAAGAGTAAAATTCACTTTTGCAAAAGTTGAACCGAGTTCATCCCTTAGTGAACGACAGAGAAGGTAGAAAGAAAATGGAAGAAGCAGAAGACACGTCCGAGTTTATGGTCCATAACAGGAGTCAAAGAGCCACGGAAGCACGCCGAATCGAGAGTACATAAGAAGCTACGAGACTAGCAGAGTTCGAAAAAGCGTCATGAAATAATAAATGTCTGCTTGACTGGAGCACCCGCGCCAGATTAATAACGAATTCGCGTGGAAAGTCGAGCAAGTCATAAAAATGCAAGAAGCAGACGTGCTTAATGAAAAACTGATAGGAATTTGGTTTCATATTCGACCGGGTGGCAGAAATAAATGTTCAGAGCTTAGAAGTTCTGCAAGGAATTTTGCCCAGAAACTCCGACAAATTCGTACCCCCCTTCCCGTTATCTCCGATGACCTCTGATCCCAACGGAAATTCTTGTACGCGACACAGGCGCTGAGATATTTATATAATAAGGACATATATACACACACACGTTTATACGTGAATTCAAGAGACCACGATGAATCATCTCACGTGCTTTGAATACCCTGCTCATAGGGTCGAGAGACCCAAGTGTTCGTAAAGTTCTCTATGTCTCGGCACGTAGATTGAGTTTAAGTCCGAGCAGGGAGCAAGTAAACCCTACGGCATTTTCTCTCATTTCATGTTCGCTGCTAGGGTGCGGCTAAAATCGTGTTTAACCCTTCTGTCTTAACGGGAACACCATCAGTTATGAGAAAGTATCACCATTATTGGACCAGGCGTGCAACTTCAACAATCACAAATTTTCATCAAGAAGACCAAACAGGGAAAGCATTAATACCGATTTTCACACGCAAGAGAACTAATTTGACGTCTAACGTCCCCTAATCTTGCAAAAACTGTGTTTTATTCCTCTTCTCTTGATTCTTTCATAGCAATGCATGCACAGCTTGAAGCTTGGGGATGCCAGCGGATTTTGACGTTTACGGGAAAGAAAATTTACACCCTTGTCTTTTGAGTAGTCGGCATTTCGCAAAACTTGTGGGAATAACGTTTGTATAGCCGCCTCAAGATTCGTGAGGATACTAGAAATATTCAACGGAGCGAATAAGACACTTTGCCTTGTGCGTCTCCCGGCATTTTCTCGTTCTTTGCGCATTTGTCGTAAAGTTCTCTGGACTTCGAGTGCCCGTCAAAGACTAGACCTTTTTTGCGATATTTAAACGGCAGTGTGCACGAAATGCCTCGCCACGTATAACCTGTTTTTCTTTTTTTCAATTCTAATACGTGACCCGCACATTTCTAGATTTTTTTGAAGTGCCTGACCAGAAGTGCATGTCATTCCGAAAACCCTGGATATCGGCATTCTTGCTATGCGATGAGAAACACATCAAGCAAAAGAAACTTTGTAAAATGGGAATGTTACACGATCTTTCTTTTATCGAAAAGCAATAATTTCGAGACAACGTGTATGCTAAGGGTATTTGTATCAGCCTGTTTCGTTGAAAGACGAAATGTGATGGTAGGAATGAGTACGGAAGCGAGTAAAATGTAGTGAATAGCAGAAGATAGGAGGAGGGAGGAAGTGAGAACGAGAAAAAGATGAGAATAGGCGAGAAAGCAGCTCAACGGTTCTGCTCTCGCAAGCTATGCGGAATGAAATATTTAGGCAGCATCCACGTCGAGATTCACTGAGAACGAGCTCACTAATACGACAAGCACGACGACAACGAGAAACGTCGACGACAGTGACACTTCCCACGCGAGAGTACTTCTACTCAAAGAAACCCACGTACAACAACAAACGCAGATACACACACACGTACTTACTCCGACTCTTTCTTTTAATCGGTTTATTTCGCCCCTCGCTCGGTTCTTCCTTTTATACGGATTTAAAATTAAATTGTCAAGCATCTATCCCCCAGTGAGTACCATGCATCGTGTGGACGTTGAAGAAACTTACAAGAGAAATGTTCGCGCGCTTGTAGAGAAGTTTGTACACATTTTCAGGCTGTTTAACTTGTCGCAAAATGGACGAATTGTTTCTGAGCTACGCGATGCCCCCATTAACACATTCTCTGAAAATGCAACACGATACTTTTTTTCTTCAATTTCTATGTTCTAGTACGTCCGATCGTTTGAAAATAAAAAAAAAAACCAAACAAAATGCCCTTGTGATGATTATTCCGAACCGAAAGGTTCTGGTGAAACAAAAAGATTTTGAGCTCGATGTGGGCGTATTTGTGGGTGCGTACAGTGGGAGATTCGGAGACGAGACATGTTTTCATCTTTGGAAAGAGAATATATTTCTCTCACTAACGGATCGTCTTTTTTTCCAGCCCTCTGCTCTTTTTTAAAATGTTAGTTCATTTAACTTCCAGAAAATTGGGTGCTAGAACAATACGCTTTACGATCTTAGGATAAAAAGATTTTCCTTTTACTTGGCATGTTAAAATGTGAAAAAATTTACTGCTGAGACAATGAGCTCTGCAATCTCAGGAGCAAGAGCTTTTCCATCAAACTATTATCTTTTTCTACCAGCTTTGCTGATCCCTTCCGTAACTATTTCTCTTGCCGATGAGGGTGCTATAGTTTGAAAACAATGTTCGGATTATTCGTGTCAAAGCTCTTAGCTTTCTGCTTCACGTGCATTATAGCGATTTTATCACGACGTACGTGGCACGAAGTACAAACCGAAATGGTCAGGAAGCCAGCTTTTCGCACCCCAACATATTTGAGGGTTTGGCGCGCCCCTAAAATCCAATACAGATGAATTTCTACGATCACGACAATCTTGAGAACGATGAGGGCGTGCGAGGCGGGTGGCACAGACATCGAAAGATAGAGCTAGAGTGACAAGGCCGAGGGGTCGCCGAAAGCATAATGCCCAGGATATTGCGAGCTTAGCATGCTAAATGACCCAAGATACCGATATAGCTCATGCTTTCTCAGTCTCGCACTCGCCTTCGTATTCGACTGCATGCGTTATGACTTCGATATATCTCATCGACTATGAATGAAGCTGTATATCCGCTTATGCTTGTGCATGACCGTATTTTCTGCTAGATAGTTCGCACTCTGCTCCAACACTCTGTTTCCTATGACTTGGTCGTTTTATCCCTCTATTCATGATTCTGGCTCGCCAACATACTCTTGTGGTGCACTACCTCGTCTCCGAAAACATGACGAGTACACGGTTGAGCGATCGAACTGATACACTCGTTATTCACGACACGACTTCGTCGCTCGTCGCACAGTAACGGCGAAGATTGATCAATATATGTCATATATACATAAATACATGAATTCCATCTCTACCACATGTACAAGCTGTTCCATACCGACTACGGCTGCTGCGAGTGGTACAGCAATCAACTGATTCTCGATATTCCGAAACCACGACTTGCAATCCATTCAATTTCCATTCATTCATTGAGAATTTTATTTTTGAAAACAACAAACTGATCATCAACTGTGATGAATGCTTTGGAAAATGATAACTTGGTAAACTTCTTGTAGGACACGCTGTAGCAGATGCGAATACATACTTCTCGTATGGTAACTCATCCACGAGTCTAAAGAAGGTATTCAGCATCAAAAACAGCAGAGCCTCGTGTCAGTTTCAGTCCTTTTCAATGCCTCAACGACGAAGAACCACTAATCGTCGTTGATGAGGCTACGAGTCAGAATGCGACGATTCTATGTCACGAGAAAGATACAGAGTAACGAACGTGACGAAATACACAAATTGCACTAACATGAAAAAGTCGGAAAAAGCTCTGGGAGATGGCGATGAATGATGGTGAAGAAATCGAATTAGAATGCGATGAAAATACTAATGAGGAGAGGTAAAAGGATCAGGAGCTACGATTTTTTCACGGAATACGTACAGCAGAAACGTACGTGCAGGCACTAATACAAAAGTCTGTAAATGGAATGTTCATTCATCTCCCCGTCGCCGCCCCTTTTCTTCTCTCATTAGCTCACCGTCTGCGCGGTCTTGCATTCAATGAGTTTTCGACTTTTTCCGACCGTCGCATCGGCGAACAAGGGAGAGCTGATTTTGTAATTCATTGGTAAGCAAAAATGCTGAGACTTGTTCGAGCGGCAAATGATAATAAAAAGAGTGAGACAAGAAAAAACAAGGGGAGTATGGAGGGAATTCGCAGGAAGAACGGACGCAGTGCACCGGCTATATGTACTTAAAAATATTTCATACTCTGTACACCATGTGAATTGAATTATTGCAGTGCTTAACTACACGATACTTTGTTTGGGCGATTGTTTATAAAAACGGTATATAGTTATAATAGAAATAGAGTATTTACATGCTTGTAATATAATCCAAGGTAAACACACAATGTTTACGAGAAATTTTATTTTCACAAGTGTCAAACGTATTGTACAACCGTACATGGCAAATTCAGTGTGTTGGATTAATTTACATTGTGTAGCATCTGCTAGAAAAATATAGGAAGCGAGAGGAGAGGGAGAGAGCAACAGAGTTGGGAAAGAGAGGACACGAAAGCTGAATACTAAATAGTATGGAATCATGGAGCTGATGGGAATGGGATGGAGGTAGGTGCGAGTCAACGTCGTAGAAGGTATCCTTTATGCTACAGTAAATGTCGACACCGGTAGGTATAACGTCCCGCCATCTTAATAGAATCAGAATAGCGTAGTAGACCCGGTAGAAACACTATATATCGTGGAGTGGGTTCTAACACCCTGTAGTGGAGTGGGACTAAAAGCAAGGGAGAGAGAGACAGAGAGACAGAGGCTCGGAAAGAGGCAGGAAAAGCAGACTACGTGAACGTCGTAGAGCTCTGTACCGTTTTGCTCTCCTACTCATATGTATTACGCACGTGTTCAGCTCATGTACGGAATGCACACTCTGCTGGCGTATTCCAAAGGGTGAAAGAAGATGAGTGAGACTACGAGTAAAACGATACTTCGCATCAACCGTCCGGTCCGAGTTTTTTTTACCTCTGTATCCATCTATCTTATTTGCAGAGCACACTAGCACTCGTAACCATCGTAAAGCACCAGCATAAATACTTCGATATTGTCATGAAAATTTTGACGTGGTTATGAAACTCTTTGTAATGCTTTGTTATCAAAGGTGGAAGAACGAAGCAACGAGGATTTGCATCGAAATCGTATTTATTTCCGGTATTATTCAATGTTAAACGCACTGCCGCGAATCAAACGGACGTGATACCAAGTCGAACTGACAAAGCAAATAACAATTCTTGCGAAATCCGGATGCTTGTTCGTTAGTCATGGAATATCGATTGTGTCTCTATACTTTTCTTCTCTCTTTCGACCGTTACTAACGAGTAAACTCGTTAGAGGTTGTTTCACGAATAACGAACACACTACAGAGTATTAAATCAGTTTAAAGCTAGAAAAGCCATACAGGCTGTCTTAAAAGTCACGCTCAACATCGTAACATTCGATTGTCAACTGAATCGTTAAATCTTTCCGAAAGATTCTTTAGTATCCCTATTGTTATTCATAAAATGACTAGTGATTGCCGGAATGACGCACCGAAAATGAAAGCCACGGAGTATATTGGAGGCGGAGAGGACGTTGCGCATATTATGCGATGTACGGAATTGATTTATCGGAATCGCATGATACAGATAGAAATGGGAATTTGCTTAAATTGAAAACCGAGGTGAAGAGAGAACACGGCCAGCAGTTTTTCGTTGAATTAAACACGAACGACTAAACTGTTATTAGATCATATGAAACGCTATTTTTGATAGACAAAAGGCATGACAAGGATAATGTAAGGCACTTGGAAGGCTGCTTCCCTTGCTGACTCACCAGTACCATAAATCATTGAGAATATAGTCCAACAAGCACGACTCGAGCTTTTAATTAACTGGACAAAATGAGCACTTCCTAGTTGGATTTTGGACTATTTTAATTAACAAATGACATTAAAGAGGCTGAGTGCGAAAGCTGAGTAAGGAGAATGATATAAAGAACACAATACGGCGCGAATACAGCTTCTGACCGATAGCGTAATAGCATGGAGTGCTAAAGTTTTTCAATACGTGTCATTGTCGTCTTTTCCAGCCTTTGTACGCGAGTAAAAACTTGTACAACCGAAAAGAAGAAATGAGAGCAAAAGAAACGGGGAGTCGGCATTTAACGTGCGAACTCTCGCTGAGTATATGAGAAAATTTCAATCCTTTTTCGTAATTTCAATGGAAGCTTTCTTTGCTCGAAGCGTACATCGTGTAGCAAGGACGGATTTAGAAGCAAAAGAAAGAGTCGAGTTGGAGGGGACGAGGCTGAGGAGAGAAGAAGAAAAGGGTCCAAAGACCGCCGATCTCCCGCAAAAGCAATGAAATAAGAGAATAAAAGAAAAATGGAAATAAAAAGTTGGCCGCGTGGAGAGAAAAGATCGTGTGTAGCTAGAAAACGGAGGTCGTAATGTCGCTCTCATAAGCGCCAGCACACGACCCCCCCCGCAGCGCCTAGCACTCGTCGAGAGACTCAACGTTTTCTGTCCTCTAGCCCAGAACTTTACACCATGTAGAAATAACGGGATATATGTCTATACGAGTATCTGTACGTGGAAAAGCACGTTCACCTCGCGTCCACCCTCGCCTCGGTTGTCCTTATCAACCGCGCGGAATACAACCCTCTTCGTTCCGGAAATGTCGCTCGGTTATCACTTTGCGAGGAGGAGAAATGTCCGGCGACAAGCCGACAGAGTTCCGAGTACCATCAGTCTCTCACTCTCTCCTCCTCTCTTTCCCACCGTTTTCTATTCACCATTAGCACAATGAGTTGGAGCAAATGTATTGTTACGGAATCACACATAGTCCCGAATAACTTATGATTACCAAGGCTTCGATATGGATGAACGAAACGTTCGATATAACCACGATTTTTGTCTCCTCGTGCAGTACGAACGTTTGAGCAACATATTAGAAAAAAAACGAAGAAAAAAAATGTATAAACGTTCCATTTCTTGTCAGAGCTGATTTTAAAGACGTTTTACTTGCTGGACTTAAAATTGTCTGGTAACCCAATTTCGTACCAATTTTTTTTCCAGCGAGGATTGAAAAATAACATTGAATCAATGGAATTCGTCGTTTGACATCAAAGAATATTCATTAATAACTCGAATTCCTACAAAATAACTGTTGATGAAAAAAAATCACATAAACTTTTATTTCGGAGCAAAACTGGTAAAAAATTTCCTGATGTCAGACTGAGCGAGATAAAAAAAAGGGACGAAAAAGAAAAAGCGAACACATTTATTAGACGGCGAGACCGTAATAGTGAAAAATCTCCAAGGATATAGCAGAGAGGAATGATATTCTCGAACGTAAATGACCTTTTAAATAAGGGAATGTTGATATCGCTGTAGGAGGAGGACGGGTTGCTAGTTTTCTTACTTTACATCCAGCCAATGTCGCTTTACGTATTTTCCAACGGCATTTGGGCACGCCATTTGGATGTGAAAGAGCGCGTATACGGTAACGTTCCGAAGCGGAGAAAAAAAAACGTATACACACTGCGATATTACGTACATAAACCATTAGAAAGAACTTGGGAAGATAACGAGGACTTTCCCCGATAACGAAAGTACAAAATGTAGCCCAGGAATAAATTGTACTCCAGCGGAGTTGATAATATTATGAAATACTTTATTTGAGAAGAGGAAGCTTGAGTACGAACGTCGATGAGGAAAAAAACGATAAGCGAAACACCCTTAAAACGGTATTTATATTTCCTTTCGCAGGAATTTAAACTAGAAACAAACTTTTCGTTATCTGCTGCTGCCTGGAAAAATAAGACAAAAACCTGATTTTTCCAAGGGAACACATACACACTTAACTAATTTACTCATCCAACAATAATTGTTTTCAACTGTCAACAATATATTTGACGAATGAATCAAAACTGTTGAATGCACATCGAGGGACTGCGAGATTGAATCCAACGATCTGTTGATATTGCATGCATGCGATATGCGGTAAGATCGTATCGATTGAAGTAGGTTAATTTGAACAATTGATACAATTAAGGCGGTTGAAATATGTATCCACGATAAACAGACTGACGACGGATAAGAAATAAAAATCACAAACATCAGTTGCAATTGATCATTGAGGCGTGGTAAGATTGACAATTACGTATTCTTTTTTCAATGTTTGTAAAACCGACAATAAAATGTCTCATATTTGATGATTTCCTCTTGCTGTTTATATCGAGACATGAATTAATGGGCTAGGACGTTTTGACGTGACTGGCAGTCTTTTCAACAGAATATAAAATATTATACGACCCCTCAACAAGAAATACGACAAGAGAGCTCATTTGGAGTTTCCCGTTGTCAGACTGTAACACCGTCTTTTTTCTACTTCTCTTTGTCCATTTGTGGCTGCGTTATCCAAGTTTTTATTTCCCTTCGAATCCGATGGCTGAAGATTCTCAATGAGAAAAACAAGAATAGCTAGGGTGTGACAGAAAAGAGTTACGTAAGAAACAAGAGTCCATTTTCTCAACACCCAACGTGGTGGAGTAAAGTAAGGATTAAGATAAAGAGAAAGAAATAAGAAGAGATATACATGTAGAGATGCGGATGGAATAAACGTTCACGGAAGCGTAAACGAATGGCTATGAGCTTTATGCTGCAACAGCTCCAGTAACCGATGTTCCTATAATTGTTCTTTCTTAGCTCTCTCTTTTCTTCCTCCGTTTCTGTTACTCTCTTTTCCGGTTCTTGTTAATCCCGAGGAAATTGAAAGTACGAGTCATTTTCTTTAGAGGAGGAAATAAATAGAAGAATAAGAGAGAGAGAGAGAGAGAGAGGGAAGATAAAAATGAGAGACTGAGCGAGGATTTTGTGAAATGAAGAGCGCGCACGTGCCGGAGAGCACACGAGAGATTCCCAACCAACTCTGACATTCTTTATATATCATATAGTATATGTCTGGGTAGTGGTCTCGATGAGCTTCCCGCGAGCCTGAGGGAGAAGTGCATCAAAGGCTTTCTTCGTTTCCCGAGCGACCTGTAGAGAGCGATACTTCAGGTCTCTCCGTTCCTTGTGCTGCTTTGACGTCTGTCTCGACGGAGCCTACATTCGGTGAGGTAACTTGTATGAGAAACGTGTACGTACGGTTTTTACGTTGAGAGACTACCCGAGATTGATCTCTTATCTCGAAGCCCGAGAGTATATCGTAAGCCTGTCATCGCCGTTCGCGATGGTTATCCTCAGCCGGTTCAATTCGATTCGAAAGATATTGATTCACGGATCAGAAAACACGAAAGTCTGTGAAATAAACTTGAAATTTTCTACCGATCCTAATATAAACGTCTTAGAAAAAGGAAGCGAACGCGAACAGAAGAGGAAACCCAATTGAACGCAAACTGTCATTTGGCTAATAATACGCTGAGCTTTAATGAATCACACTCTATCTGATTGCCACCGCGCGTGTGTTCTACTTCCACATCACTTCAATTAAAGCAGCACAATCGACAAATGGTTCAATTCCAAAGTTCTCTCATATGTGTGTTTCAAGGAGATTACGCCACGATGCAGGACAGCGAACAAGAAAACGAGTTAAGTAATCACTTATCGTGTTCTTTGCCGCGTCGTTTTCGACGTCATTCTCGCTGCGATCGTCGCAGAATAAACGCCAAGGATAGAAATGCCCGATTCAACACACGGAGACATTAAACTTGAACTGTGAAAACGTCTGAGTTGATTAAAAGGCGGGCTTACGAGTTTGCCAATTACGATTTCAGCGTTTGCCGAAATGAGCGAAGGTGAAATGTCATCAGAAAATCTCGCTCTCTCTCTCTCTCTCTCTCTCTCTCTCCTCTGTCGGTCGTGTAAGAAGCATCGAACGGTCCATAGTACTTGAGTCTCTCAAAGATGAGAAAGCCATTGTAAACGACGCATCTGCTGTTTCGAAGTCACGATGAAACTTTCTTCTCGCCACTTCACTGCGTTCCATTTCCGTTGATGTTGAGCAATATATAGAGTTCTCGCGATACAAGTGAACTATGTATGCACGCAACTCGCGACGAGAGAGTTATGTCGAACGGAACACATACAGATATACAGAAGTTTGATAGAACTCACCGGAGTCACGTGTTCGTGTGAGATTCAGCGACACGCGATATATACCCTTTTCCACGATCCGCAAATCGTCCCTTTTCACGCGACTCTCATTTTTCTTCTTATCGGCCCACGCCAGGTAGGTTATATCCAATTAGTTAAAATCTCATCAACAGTGCATGAGAGAGAATACTGACGCATGAAACAAAGCAGTTTTTCGATTTCCTGTGTAATATGCAGAGTCACTCGGACCCTCGTAAATTCATTCATACGACAATGTGACGAGTTTTTCGATTTTTAACGACTGGGCCGGCTGTTGAATGTACAAAAGAGTATCTGCAAAACCGAATCAAGAAATAATTTCCATGTTCAGAGTTGATACCTATAAACTTAATTATACAATTATATATCTCAGACACCGCGCTACCGTATTTTCCAATAACGTCGTAGTTCTTGTCTAATCTACTTCTATTTCAAGCCATAATAGTTTCCACTCTGCTGTTGATAAATATATACTCGATGTAGTTTCGAACTGACGTTAATTTAATTAGTGCCGCTGGATCTATACCGCGCGGTTAGAAGCGTCCCCGTGATCTCTGTGAACTACTGTATTTAGCAAAGTTTTAATATACCTGCACCTGATGATTCGTATACGCTTACAACCGCACGGTATCGAGGAAAACGATTCGAAGGTACCGTTTTCCTCTTACCGGGCTTGCAGCGCGTTACCTCTTTGACTTGCCATCGCTCTTTACTCTATATTTCCCTTCATCGTCTCTTGATCTCCGTCTATCAATCGAGCTGAATGTAGCAAGGTGAACTTTATATAATTCCTGTTAACCGGGAGATCGCCGTAGTTATGTATACGGAGTGACAACTTTGGGGTAAAACAACCCAAGCTTTGATATGCTGTATATCTAAACTTCTGTTGCCTCTCAAACGAGAAGGATATCGGTGAGGCTGCTATCGGAACAGCGTCTGCGTGTAGCCAAGAGAGAAAGAGAGAGCGAGAGAGTCAAAGGAACCGTCGATTTATCAAGAGGGTTCGAGAGGTCGATCAATGTTCACCTCTGTGTATCTGAGATGCTCGACCTACATGGATTTTGAGGAGCGTCAACCGAACGAAAGAAGAATATATATAGTCGACCACACATGCAGAGACTGATAATGTTTCAAAGTGGAAACAGCACTAACGTCATTCATTAATATAAACTATGAAAAGTTTAACCGATCACAAGTAGCAAAAAAAATGCATTCAGTTCTCCGAAACTGTACCGAGAGGAAATGATTGATAGATCGGGGCAGCAATGCACTCGGAAAGTGTCAGGTCTACGGAACGTCAATGTCAAATGGAATTTTTGTAAATAATCAACACACTGGGAATAAATTGTAATTGGAGTTCTTCTTGAATGAGAATATCTTGGAGTACGAGAACGAGCGAAAAGGGAGAATGGTGAAAATATAAAAACTGCGGAGGCTAAAACCGGTTCTTCGACTCATGGCTCGCTAGACACCGCAGCACTGCCATAGTGGGATGATGATACACTCTCGATCTCCGATCTTACACTTTCCTCTTCGATTCAAACGTTCGTGAAGTGCATTGACCTCCGTCTGCATATGCTGCAATGCTGCATATTTTATTGCTAATCGTTTATCGATGCGTTTGGTGGTCGCTATTGAAGAGATGTATTGAAATAAACCGTCTAGGATTTTGTTCGTAAAATCCTTGGGAATAGTTCTCAAGTACATAATGAAATAAAATTTAAAGACTTACAAAAATCGACTTTGTTGATCACCATTCGTAGCAGACATAGAGCGATCGTTTCATACTTTTTTCTTTTCGCTTTCCATCAGTAAAAATTTGTATGACTGATTTCGATGTTCAACGAGGGGGTAGCGCGAAACGCAAGAACGAAGAATATCCAGTTTATATCCTCGGCAAATCAATTTTTAACGACGGCAAAGTTCCGAGAGCATCCAACGCAGTGACTGGGCGGGAGGATGTGAAAAACTGAAGAGAAACAGGAAGAGAGTAAAAGAGGAGCAAATAAGCCGAGAGTCGTTTTGCTGGCAACAAAATTGACGATAGATACCACGGGAGAGAAAAATCCTCGTCGGATTCCTGTAACGACGTGGGACATCAAGAGAACGTGATAGCGATTGAAAGAAAGAAATGGGACAAGGGAAAGAGAAAGAAGAGAAAAGGTAGTCAACTTTGTGTTAGTCTCGTTTCGTGTGCTACTGGGTCTCGGATATGGTAGTGTGGAGCCCAAAGATGCGGCTATTCAGAAAAGCTCGCTTTGCTCGCTCTCCCGGAAGTAATTTTTTCTGCTACATCTATATACATATGTCAATGTATATAGAGATCTATAAATGTAGGTACGGGAATAGTCATATATATGTGGACACAGAGAGGAATGAAGCAGGGTAAGATCGAGTGAAGAAGACTGCGAGAGACACACAGTGCTTGGCGCCATTCAAGTGCGACACCCCACTCGGTTTCAGCGAGGATGAGAAAAAAACGAGGAAGAAGAAACGAGGGGGGGAGGGACGTTACTAGACAAAGTACGGGTTGGAGAGAAGAAAGAGGGTGAATGAGGAAGAAAAAAGAGGAGCAGAGAAGAAAGCAGGAGAGCTACGTGTAATGAAGAAGGAGATATCGAGAGTGAAATAATGGCGGGAGAGTAGAACGAAAGACGAGATAGTGAAGCACAGAGAACGTCGTTCCAGACCAACGCTGACGCTGATACCTCATCGTGAGGCGAGGGATTAACCCTCTAAGGCATGTTGGCAAGAGAGCGGGAAAGAGAACTAAAGAAGAATTGCGGGGCTGAAGCGGTTCAAGAAATCTTCATGAACGCCGCGCTTCATTTCGGATGAAATGAACGAGCCAGGAAAATCCGACGCGGAAAATCGTATCGAAGGGAAAAAAAAGAGATAAAAGGATGTGAGAGCAGATGAGAGGAAGGAAAGAGGATAAGAAGCTACGCGCGCAGCGCGACGTAGCGTCGCCGTATCCCCTCGGAAGAGGGTGAACGGCTATGGCGTCTCGACACCAACGTTTTTTCCCATTTTCGGGACTAGCTGGCTGATGTTGTGTTCCCTACACTCGTGAATATAATATACGATTATTGGACACAGACACGATATAAACAAGTAGAGGAGCGATGTCGGATCACGAAGCATGATACGACAAAAAAAAATGAGAGAGGGATAAAAAGAATTTATCGATAGACGAGATATCACGAAAAGATGAAGAACAAGGAAATTTCCAGCGCGTAGAATTCTCCGATATGATAAAAAGATTATTATACTCATGGTAAATTCTAAAGACAAAAATTTGCCTAACGATGAATGAAACGCGCTGAAAAAGACTCCGCACCGCATGAAGGAAGATACTAATTTCGGTAATTATGAGGAATAATAACTACTGAGGAATTGTAACGTAACAGAACCACGTTATCACGGTACTAAGTGTCGAGGGTTGGAGTCAAAGAGCGAAAGTGATCGACGCGAATATCGCGTGACTAGCCAACTTCACCTCCGCAACCAATCTAACACCGATAAAAATTTAGTAATTTAATTTAAATACTATTAAATGTGAATCAAACACGTTCCATTCGCGTAGTAACTTGACTTTACGGTTATCGTTATTTGTAATTAGCAGCGATTTAACATGGATCTACGAAAATTTATATCATCACGATTCCAGTGGTATATGCAAAGATGAGTAGCGATCCCTTGAGCTCTTTATTTTTTCAACAGGGCGAGCCTGTATATGAAAAACGATTCCGTCTCTTCCAACGACTGCGAAAGAACACGAAGGTGATTTTTTTTTTTTCATTCCTTTCTCATGTCTGTGAATATACGGCTCCTTGATCCTACCGAGCCAATTTTTCTAGCGCACCTTCAATCCCTAGTGTCATATACTTATCCCATTCACACGGGGTTCATTCTTCCACTCTGCACAGGAGAAAATACCGACAATCGCACTCTTCTCTCTCATGCTACAGAAAATTGGCCGAGCGTGAGAGAAGCATAAAAAGGAAGTAACACACGGAGGAAGGAATCACTTTGTTACGAGGATAAGAGAAAGAAAAGGGAGGATAATAAGATTGAGTGAATACATGCAAGCAAGAACGCTGGGGTGAATGAATGGCAAGAATGAAATGCTAAAGGGCGACATTTTTCTGAGAGCAAAATACGAAGAAATTGTCTTGACCCGTTCACACGTTTTGGCCAACGTAGCGAGGTGAATACACGTCGCAATACACGTTGACAAGTTCCGAGGTCAACTCACGAAGAATAAAAAAATAATATCAGGAAATGACTTCGTCGGAATAACTTGGAAATGTGCTCCGAATAATTGCGTAATTCACCAGCGTAATTCCTCATTATTTATTTTACAGTGAACCTTTCGTCCCGATCAATTATGAATGAGAAAGAGCTCATCGATTAATTGTACGAAGACAGAGACACTGTGATGTAACCTTATTATGGATTCCGCTGTTCAGGGTACAAAAGTTCTTGATTTAGCCAGAGGAAAACCAAGACGCGAAGACGAGGAAACGTTGAGTGATAAAAGAAGCTAAAATGACAGGTATATATACTCTAGGCAAGATATAAATATATCTTGAGTATACCTATAGCAATGGAAAGGTATACGAGGGACGTACGTCGCAGAACAAGGTCGTTCAACCTTTGAGGCGTTCCGAGGGAGGTTTCTTATCGAGGCGAAAGATGGAAGGCGCAGAGAGAAAGGGTTAAAAAGAGAGAAACCAACGGGGAAGAGTAAGATGCAGAGATAGAAAGGAAAGAGAGTTCGGGAGACGTTCCCTTTGCATCCTCGACACGCGCACCGCACGTAACACCGCCATTTCCACCCTCCTGACGTCTAGAAACTCCGCCACAAGCTTGTTTTCCACTGCAAAAGCTCTGTAGTCATTTTATGTCGACACATCCATATATACACGTACGACCACAATTTCAGAGCGTCTCAAAAATTGCATAGGAAACGTACAGAACGTCGTGGAATAACGATGATAAGAAAAGTCCTTGTTCATTTTTCTCTTTGATGGACCGTTGATGAAATATTCATAAAGCCCTGACAGCAAATCCGGCGAGCTGTCCCATGAAGAACGGTGAATCGATGAAATCGGTCGACGCGGTTACGATCCTTTTTCGTCAGTACGGTAGATCGGCTGATACTCATTAGTTGCTCCCTCATCGAAGGTGCACCACAAAAAAAAAAACACAAACCATTCTCTTTGGAATCTGGAAAGTCAATTGTCCTCTGTTTGGTTGACAGGAACTTTTGAAACAACTGGTACCCGTATATGTATTACATGCTCTCTTTCGTCGACGTGCCTCTCCGTGGTAACGCCTCGGGCAGTGACAACGTTCGGCGTATACCGAAGAAACAAAAGGTACTGAGTCTCGAGTTTGCCTCTGCATGCATCTTCCCCGCACTCGCCATGTACCATGCCATAGTCAAACGTGCACTACTACATGGTACACTGCCACATACAAATACATACATACTCCGGAGGGAAAATTTCTGCGTGTGCGTGTCTGTATATATGATCGAAAATGTTGGAAGACTATCGATTCCTAGACCGGGACGTGACAAAATTCCCTCTGGCTCATGATTTCGGAATTAAGAGTTTACGGTGTCTTTGGCTTTGGAAAATGCCTCCAGGCTCTTCATCGCTAATCGAGTCAAAACGGACGACGTAAAGGTTAACGTGGAAACCCCTTAATCATCGAAAAACTAACGAAATCTTCATGGCTTACGTTTTGGAAAAATTCTGATACGAAATTCTCTTCATGCAATGAATAAACTCAAACATATGAATATTGAAAATTTCTTTGAATTTCCATGAATGCTGATTTATGGAATATGTAAGAAATAAATAGCAGCAGTTTTTCATGTTCTTTTTACAAATCGGCTAGCGTCACTTTTGAAGCGAGAAAAATGGGGTGCGATTTGGAGGAAACCCATAAGCCGAGGTTGGATAACTGCTAGGGAGAAACAAGTTTTAGCAATATATTGTTATCTCACTTCGATTTCTCTTTAAATTTCTCGTTAGCGTGGAAGCGGGCTAGAATGGAAAAGAAACACGAACGGGGAGTAGAAAATTCAGTGAGGAACAAACCCAGCGATATATAAATATATATTCTTTCGTGAAGGGGTAGTGACGGGAGGATGTCGTGCTCACAGCCTCTGGTGATTCGAGAGACTTCGGCTAAATTGGTTTTCGTAACGGAAGAGGAGCTTGGAAGAGCTCGCGAGTTGAGAGCGAGAAGGGGCTCGGTGGTTTTTCAGGCCCGTAGGCAAAGCGTTTCGTTTGCATGTATTGTCGGTCTCCGCTCCCTGCCAGCGCGGTCGTGGTCGGTAAACTTGATTTTTCTAATTTTTTGTTTTTCATCACCACTAGACGAGAAGCGAGAAATATCGACTCGGAACTTCTCGTATTTCATGCAGAAGGAAAAATAATGAGAAAAAGAGAAAGAGGCCGAAGAGGAGGAGGAGGAGGAGGAGGAAAGAAGTGAAAATATAATCTTCGAGAGCTAAAGAAACATTTGCATTTTCACAACTTTCCGTTTCTACCTTTCATTAATTTTCTTCGTATTTCCCACACTTCATATGTATGCACATATTTTTATCTTCCCGACTCGAATTTCCCATACCCTTCGTGTGCGCGATTTCCAAAACCATCACAGCGCCTCGAAAAACCATAAAATATTGGTCGCCGATAGAAATAAAAAAGAAAAACGTTTTTAAGACCCTTAGGAAAGGGAAAGATGTCGGAAATATAAATCCAGACGATTTTTCTTTACTCGCCGAAGTTCAAATGGAAAATTATTTATAAAATTCGCAGATTTCGACCTTTAACTTTTGCTTTTCTGACTAAGAATAGTTCGCACGTACGGATCTCAGATTTTCATCGCAACGTTCATCAATCACCGGGAGCATTAAAGCGTGAACTAAAATGGCAAAAATGGTGCTCACGACGTCTCCTGTAATAGCTACCGTCGCAGACGTCTTCGTGTGTCAGACCAGGTTGAAGGCGAAAAACGTAACGAGCGAAACACACAACGGTGCGAGAAACATTTATTAGCTTCTCTTTCTTTTCGTTGCGCATTCGTGATCGAGTATGACGGCAACGAAAAGAGATGAGAACTTTTCCTGAAAATCGGGATCTTCAGAAACACAGAAACATAGCCAAGGTATAAATCACAAAATGTGTGACAGCTTAACATTCCATTACCGAAATAAAACGTGCTGAAAAGAACCATCGGCATAGATTTTTCAAGTAGTCTCTTGGGTGGGCGTGCATTTTTCATTACTGCTGAATAGGTCAATCAAAAACTGCACGTAAAAAAAAACCGCAAGAAAATGGGAGCAATGGGTTTAAAGTTAGACATTTTTTGCAATTGTCTCTGGGCATTCAGCTGAAAAACTAATGAAGAGAAATTATTGAACAACAATAATTGGAATATGAGCGACACCGATGACAAGTATCAAACAAGAATTAAATATGAAATGCTCCATTTTATTAAAAAACCGAAATTCATTGAAACTAGAGAGAAAAACGAGAATGAGGGTTGCTTGCATGACGATTGGAAAACCGAATTTATTGGAGATGTAATTAGAGAAATTGAATGATGGTTTTGGCACGCTGAATGGAAAAGCAGCGAATATTTCATTCGGAACAATGACAATCAAGCAGGACACTCGACAATTAAAGCGAATGAATACCATTCAAACGATCCAAAACACAAGCGTGGACGTAGAATTCAATATCAGGTTGTGAGCCTCATACAATGTTTATAATTTAATGATCGGGAGCATCAATCAAACTCGATACCACTGGAATTAATTTTTAAAATCGTTTCATTCGTACCATTTCATTACAAAGCCAGAACGGTACTATGTATATGGCGAATGAAAAACAAAATCAATATATTGCGCAATGCATGAGCCTGAAATTGATTAAAAACGCGAGGGGTCAAGCCCCTCCTTCCATCGATCGAATTTGAGGCATCAGAGTCGGCAAATTTCAGTTTTTTCACGTTATGTTGCTATGAGTGACGCTCACGATAAATGGCATTAAAAAAAATTAAATGAAATTGTATGTCGGAGACGAATGCTTTTCTCGCTGGATATGTCAAAAAAAAAAAGCACTCAACATGGACAAAGGATATACGAACGCACTATGTAGCGATGGAGAGTAAAAGGACTAGTTCACGTATTTGACGATTGATGAAATGTTTATAAAAATGAAATCAACGAAACTTCAACAAACGCAAAATCCTAGTTGAGCACGAATGGGTTCCAAAAATCATGGGAAAACAGTGTTAAATCGGAGATTTTCAAACCCTATTGATCTCAATGGTTCGGAAATGTTAAGTCGAACGCACTGAAATTTGATAAATAGTTCGGCTAGATTTGCGTATTAATCAATCGATTGAGAGTAGGACAAGAGCGGAAAACGAGAGTTTGGAAAAAGTTGGATAGCGAGAGAGTCTGAACACGTGGGTCATATCGTTACGCTCTCCCGCGCGAAGCTGATGGCTGGAACGACCGCATGGAACACGACTTTGCACTTCGGCAAAGCCTCGATGATAATGCTCGCATTTATTTTTATTCTCCGATCGTTATTTTTTTCCATTATTTTTTTTTTCTTTTAACTTGGCAATCCATTTGGTGCCGTAATATTGTCCGCAACGAGGCATAACCAAGAGCGTCTCGTTGTGGCGCTTGAATGGACTCGAGAATCGACAGCGTTCGTATAATCAGCCAGCCAGCTCCACACTGTGTGCAATGCGTTTCACCATAGAAAAAAAAACGTTACACATAAAAACTGTAAAATGTCGGTAGCGAGTGAAAAAAAAAATGCATCGAAAACCTATTATGGACCGCATTACACACCGCACGGATTGCGCAACCCATCTGTGATTCCACTCGCGTTTTTTTTTTATATTTTTTTTTATTTCGCTCTATACACGCATTTTCCCATGATATAATCAACCAAAATGAATGGTTTTACTCCCAGTGACAGTTTCCGGATTACCAGGAATATCGTTGCACACCAAAATATTCGTTACGGAATCTGAAAAAATCATCCAATGGAATTGACACATTTTCCCGCAATATTCGCGTCGGAACAGCCTGTACAATTTTTATTATAATCTCAATCAATTTATGTAAATTGTCTTTCTCCATAAACCCTTTTGACACGCTCGCCTTTTACGATTCCCTCTCCGTCTCTTTCTATTTCCTTTTCATGCGTAATTACGTTACATGTTTGCAGGTTCTCTAGCATGTGAAAATGTCCATCGTTCTATATGGCGCGTGCATCCCGCGCGCGCACTTCGGCCCACGTGCAAATAATTGCACGAGCCGCTTTTATAGTGATGCATCTCGCGGTGTGAGTGTATATAAGTGAATGGCGAAGTCTGCATATACTACGAGCTCGAAAAGTGGCAGCCGAGCTGTTTGAAAAATGATTAAGGACGTTGAATGCAAAATTTTCTATCGATAGAATTCCTCGAAATTTGCACCACGCAAAGAGAATTGTGATATCTAATAGCTAGCGCAATTTTAAGAGGTTTCACCTGAAGAAGTCGACATATTTATTTATAAAAATCACAATTTTCAGTAGCTTCTCATGTAAGAGCGTGTGGTAAAAGTTCCAATTTTCAACATTAAATATTTTGATTTTTAAATGGTGAAGCATCTTAAAACTTTGCATACGCTTTTATGTAACATCGAAGAAGCTTTATTCAGTTTTTCAAAAAAATCGATCGTACATTTTTTTCGAAATTTTGTTTATTACATAACAAATACAAATTACTTCGGACAATCTTGGATTCAGAGTATGTTATTCTTTAGTCGATTTGTAACAACTTTTTTAAATGAACTTAGGCTCGCAAACCATTTTTTGTATGATAAGAAAAACTGAAAACAAAAATTTAGATTTGACCGTCGCCATACAACGTCCTTAACGGCGAGATTTTCGAGAGAATATAGTTTTTCGATCTTTACCCATTTCTTTCGAAAGATCGAGAGTTAAGTTATTTTGAATAATTGTCAATTCCGATCGAGCCTGTTAAAAATATCCCGATCAAAATATGTAAACATCGATGCTGTTAGAGAAAGAGGAATATATCGACTTTCCTCTTGAAAGTTTACAAGCCGCTTGACTCGATACCTATTGCGCCACAATTAGGACACCGTGTATGCTCTCGTGTATTTTATATGTGTAACTTTCATTAATTATGCCGTAAACGCGCGTGACTCCCAGTGAGTTTACTAGTTAAATTTGCATGCGTCGAGTGAACTGCAGGTACAGAGACGCCATAAGTTTGAACAGGTATATCTGTGGAGATACGTATTTACGTCTATTGTGTGGTTAACTATTCCGAAACGTAGGATTGATGCGACACTCGCGACAAAAGCAAGTGAAAAAAAATACAAGAGCATATAATAAAAGCGAGAACGGGGGTTTGTCTTGGATTCTGAGGCTTCTCTCTTTTCAAATGCCAACGGGAAACTCATTAATATAATTAGCTAGAGTGCAGCGACATCACCAAATATTTTTGTTGCACAAAAAAGAGCATGCGAGTGCCTGGAAGATTTATAAAGATACCGGGAAAAAGTGAACGCAGGAGACGAAAATAAAGATGAACATGATTCCGAGGAAATAAGCAGGCGAGAGAGAGAAAGGGATAATAAAAGAGGACTTTGCTTCTACTAACAGTGCATTCAGAGCATTAAGGGCGTCGTTCTGTTGTTTTAAGTTTACGCAGCATTGCAGCACACAGAGATAGAATGCAATGGCAATTCTAGCTGAGCACAGCATACGAGCGATAGCGATAAACATAGTCGCACTTGAATGTATTTATTTATATTTAATATATGTGAGAGCAAGAATATATAACGAAAAGAGCGTAAAGACGATGCAAAGCAGGATGTTAGACGCTAATATAGCAGGCATTTCCATAATCCGTTTGGTTGAAATTCAGATGAGCCTCCCTATAACCATCTCGCCGTTCTACGCGGGTAACCCTATTCTCTTTCGCCATGGAGCTGCACTCACAGGGCTTCACTTCTACACGCATCTTTCCTACCTCTGTCCTTTTTCACCCTTTCACTCTTACTCTCAGTCCCTATCTTTCTCCGATTTCAACAAGGGAAAAGCATTGTGGCGCCTAGAGGTTCTTCGTATCTCTCGGATTTGTATATACGTGCTTTCAGCCTCATGGGAAGATCGTAGATCGTCCGTTATACACATACAGACAAGAATTTACAATCCTGGTCGTATTACACAAAGTAGCGGGAATCTCCTAAGGGGTTTCGCGACTCTACATGTGCTGCTTGTTACAAAAAGCTGAAAAAAGCTTCTCCCAAAAGAGTCGTAAAAAGGGGAAAAAAAAAATCTGCTCGACGAATAAAATTTGCATCACCATTTCTCGTTCCAGTTTATTATTTATTGGGAGTAGTTATCGATTTTCATACTGAATTTAATTAGCTAGAGCGGAGAACCAACATCCTTCGAAATCAAAATAAAATTAAGGAATCCCTCAATTAATGATACAAATAAATGAAATGGAACATTATATACAGTCAAATAATTAATTAACAACGAAAATTATGATAATGCAGACATATTGCTGCACTTGTAAATACTGACGAAACTTGATAACGTCTGGGCTCTCTAAAAAATAATAAAATAGGAATAAAGAAAGGCAGTGTGCAACACAACTAGTTTATAACAAAGCTAAAATAAAGATAAGTCCGGAACGTACGACCGCATAATTGCACGCAAGCTCCACAATTTTCACCCCTTGTTTTACGTAGAAGGACATGAGAACGCATACAACCCTCTTCGTTCTCCACTTTCGCCCCTTGTATACTCTGCGTATTATTGCTGGCGTTGTACGAGGAACCTTCTCCCTTTTGTATACGAGTGGCGACCCTCTCTACACTCGCTAGTCCTCGACGCGGTCGATCTTGTGCGCGTGTACTACTATTACATAATGGTATCATCCCTCTCACGGTTTATTATCGGATGCGCGAGCAAATTCTCATTCATTTAATTAGAGCCGTACTCGAAATAAACCAAATTAATGCTTCGTCAAGTTTTTTGGTTTTTGGTTCCTTGCTAATTTCGACCGAGGATGTTAAATTTTTATTTTCTCATATTACGACCCAGATTCAAATTCTCATCGTGCCAAAATAACGATTTTATCGTCGAATAGATTATCAGAAATTAAATAAATTATTGCATCAATGTTTCCAATATGATATCGAGTCCTCCCCTTCCTGTGGGATAGAAAAGCCGTTTGGAGGATAGATTGAAAAATAATCATTTCCGCAGTGAACTGTGATTAATTAATCATTTTTATTAAAGTTAGAGTTCAAACGAAAGTTGGAAAGGCTGCAAGGCGAGCAGGAAGATCGTAACTGTGTGATATTTATTCCCCTAATAATAACGTAAAATGAATACCGTTGAGTGGTTATCTTTTGGTTTTGCTGTGGGAAGCCGCTGTGGAGCCAAGTAGAGAAAATGTTTATGAGACTCATGCTTCGCTCGTCATAATTGTGTGTGAGAGCAAAAGAGAAGGAGGTGGCAGAGAGCGAGAGAGGGGAGCGAGAGGAATAGAGAAAAAGGTAGACGGGGTGCTGGAGGAAATGCAGAGGAACCAGCTCCCCTCAGTGAAAATTCAAAGTGAGATTCTTAATTGCGTTATTCCGAGCCGGTGAGCATTCTATTTCACGAGCTAGATTGTCGAGGCTCCTGGGTTATATCGTGGACCGGTTGATCCTGGCATTGAGCCAAAAAAACAGTTAAAGAAGCGTCATTGCCAGGATTGCTACGCGAAATAGCTTTGGGCGGAAGGGAGCTTCTGCTCATAGTGCCACAAGTACACGAGCGAACGAGCCCAAGTAATAGGGGGCGGGCTCGATTGTCATCATTGGTACAAGTTGGAAAAGATTTCAATTAAACCGACCGCCAAGTGGATGTTTGTGCTTGGCGGCTGTGAATAAGAAAGGATAAAGGGAGAAAGAAATTAGAGATTTAGAGAACCAAAGCTCTGACCATAATTGCGTATTTTTATGACGGTCATTCTCTAACGATGATGTTGGCAAATCCTTAGATCTCATGAACTAGATTTTCCTGTTAACGATAGAATTCTATAGAAAAAAAGCAAAATGCTTTATTCATTCCAGCGTTCATTCATCTCCAGCCTGCGAAATCATGCAATGGCGTTTTTTAATTGGAACAGTACGACGCAATTTTCACTTTGAAATAGAAAAGTTATCATCACACGAGGATGCTGGCATTGCATGGAAACTGGGAACTTGAACAGTTATTCATAGATTCAGACAATGTCAAAGACATGGCTCCATAACGACATTGACGAAGATTTAATCGCAACGATAAAAGACTCTTTTGACTATATACTTGCGATGTGTAAGAGGACGCGAAAATGCCTCGAAAGACAAGCGGAAATTTGTTACAAAAGAAACTTGTGAGGATGAAGGCAAAGATGAGAGATGCCGTCACAAAGCTTCTTCGTAGGAACATGACATTGAATCAAAAATTCTTCTGGAGAGGTGAATCATTCTTGTCGAAATAAACGTTTGTTCAGCCGTCAAAAATCGATTTCCTGAATTGTGGCATTCCTAATTAGGAGCTCAAGCGTCACTACTCACTTTGATGGCAAAACGTGATTCTTCACTTATTCTCGTCACTGGTGCACTAACGAATTCCAAATAGTCAGAATGTAATATTAATCGGATCGAAATTATAGGTTCGAAATGTTCGGTTCAATATTTCGAGAGGAATTTACCAACCGTGCATGCAATTCCATCTGTTTTGCTGCAGGATTTTCCCTCGAAAGCAACTCAGCACACAGTTGGTTGGAATGGAACGAGGAAAATGAATAGGGAAAGGAATGACTGAAGACAAACTGATTACCTGGTGAAGCGATTGCTGAAAGAAAAAGGAAGACGTACTGGGAAAAAAAACGCGAGAAATTTGAAAACGACGCCGGGTCCTTCCACAAGGAGCGAGCACGTTGACAGTCGCACGCAGCGTCTTCAATGGATAGCGAGAACATTTCGTTTCGTCACCCTCTGTGGAAGCCAGGAGCATAGGATGGAAATTGCTGGTCTTACCGAGGATAATTATACCGCGACTTAATTGTAATTCCTGAAACGGAATAGAATTGAGTACATGAGGTTGTCGGTGAACCGAGGGCATACGCAAAACTCGTTCGCAGTAAGCTCCTGAAAATGTGCTAACCGCAAATGTGCGTTGTGCGGATGCAAACTTTAACGATTTCTTTGTTTCAGCGCTGAGCTTAAAAGAACGAGGTCCAAATTTTCGCAGTCTGAGAAGACCGACAGCACCTGGATCGAGGACCAAACCGTCTTGCGGTTAATTAAAATGCCTTTGTTGCACTCTGGTATGCCCGTGACGAGACCTAGGAGAGTTTCTTCTATTTTAGCACGAAACATTCGCGACAGATTTCGGCAGTTCTAACGCTCATAGCCATAATTCGGAATTACACTATGAAGCAGGATAATGAACAAGTTTGCGTTGTCAAAGCTACACAAGGAGATTGCGCAGGTAACTCGTTTTATAATCGGCTGAATTTAACGTGACTGAAAAATCATAGAAAATCTATCAGCCCATTAAAACTTTGGATATAGCATAATGCTATTCTTCGTGAATTCAGAAATAAACTAAAGGTTTCGTAAGTAGTGACCCAATGCAAATAATCAAGGGCGAAGTTTGCGCGGTGCACCCGGAAACTTTATTTCCATCAAACTTCATCAAACCCTTAAAGAAACACTTTGGAAATAAGTTATCCAGGAGAACAAACAGGAAGTGACAAAAAATTCTTCGGACAGCTTTGGATTGCGTTCCTCCGTCAAAGCATATGGAAAACTTTTAGGGCGAGAGCTAAAAGTATTATGTGATCTACAAAAGTTCATCACGGCGTCTGACTCAACTCAAAGATATAAAAAAATAAAATATAATGGTCCATATTAATTTAAAAATTCCATTAACTTTGTATCTACCAAATCGTCAAAGCAAGGTTTCAGTTGGCAGAGTTTTTGATGAGAGATGTCAAAGGTCGGGCAGAAACAGATGGAAGACCTATGAAACGTTTTCAGAGCTGATGCAGAATCTCCTAATATAGGGTCACGATATATTTCGATAGTTATTGTTGCCATTTTATTCGTTCTCCGATTGGCCGGTTCTGTTATATACCGTGTTTTGACTCCCGCTATCCGTCGGACAGTTCCGGCTGTCGGTTTGACAGTTGCGTATATACGCGTGCCGTTATATGTTCCTATCGGAATAAAACTTTTTTTCGTATGCATGAAAGTGGAATTGACTAGAAATCTTCATGAGGATACACACGGAGACTCTCCATCATTCGGAATTGCCAGATCTACGAAAACTGGTCATTGAGCCACTGCATCGGGGTTGAAATTTATATATTTTTTTATTTCAAAAATCGTGGATCAAAATTTATCCGGGAACGCGATTGACTAGAACTCTTCACGAGGACACGCATGGAGACTGTCTCCATCATTTGGAATTGCCAAATCTACGAAAACTCGTCATAGAGCCACAGCTTCGGGATTGCAATTTTTATTCATTTTTTTCCGAAAATGGTGGGTCAAAATTTTTCCAGAATCGCAAACGACTAGAAGTCTTCACGAGGACACGCAGGGAGACTTTCTCCATCACCCAGAATCGCTAGATCTACGAAAACGCGTCATGCGGCTTCGGCATCACGGGGTTGAAATTTTTTATTTATTTTTTTCCGAAAATAGTGTGTCAAAATTTTTCCAGAATCGCAAACGACTAGAACTCTTCACGAGTTCGTCATTCAACATATGTTGATAAGTTGTTATACATAAAAGGAGCGCTGCGGGAGCGCTACCAGAAAACCGCTCGCGCGACACAGCGCGCGTGATGCGCGCCAGTAACTTAAAAAGTAGCACGAAAATTTTGTCGCAAAAACCAACTCTGTTTGGTCTTTCGAGACACAAAGCTGTCCCGGGGCAGCCTTTATCCGAGCAAATCGCAGAGCTCCCACGAGGAATCTAGGTCGGTCATGTACTCGCCGACGGCGAGCAGTGTTGACGCCTTCCGGACGCTCCACCCCACGGGGAACTCGCTTTTAGCACGAGATTAATTGCTACGAGATTAGAGTCAACCGCTAAAACGCAGTCGCCCTTAGAGAAAGAGAGCCTAAAGAGAATCTATTCGTACGAAGATGAACGATAGCCTTGTGATGAACTTACTCTATAATAATAGCGATATCATGGGTTGTATGGGCGTGAGTACGCTGGCTGTCCCGGCATCTGCATGGTGAATGAATCTCATAAACCTCTTCGCATCTCTTTTGTTTCTTCGAGTTCTTTCAACGAAAAGTTCGAGTGGGCTTTCATTCCGCGTATGCGTACAAAATTATAAAGTCATTGAAGGCGAACTTGTGATGAAAATATTAAAAAAATCACGAGAGCACAGATCTACTGAAGATCAACGATTTGTTAAACTTGGGAACATCGACAATAAATGCAAATCTTCGACTCACCAAAGGACATTTCTCAAAAGGTTAATCAGAAACTTTTGCGGCAAATATGCATAAAAGTTAGAAATTTATAAATTACGTGTAGCGGCTCATCTTGACTGGGAAATGAATTTAAAGGAAGAATAGCGTGAAAGGCCCATCGGTGCGGAATTGAACTTGGAGATGGAAATTTGGGGAATCCAGCACAAAAGTAACGTACTCGAGACAGCGAACGTGAAGAAACGCACGACTGAGAAGACATTTGAGGAGAGGATCGGGAACAGCCGGAACAAGAGGACCAAGTTAGCAGGCAAGTTTTGACTTATGCGGCTAATGCTCAGTTAAACTCGGCGGATAAGACGGCGGGCGAGGGTTCGAGTGAAGACCGAGAAATGAATGGGAAGGATGGCGAAAGAGAAACGAGACTGCGGGTATGCATGCCGGCGAAATCTGCACACCGAAAGATAAGATACGAATCCGCAAGGGCAGAAATTCCTTCTATTTCCAGTAGACGTATACGTACATTTTCCCAACAGTATATACATATTCATGTACGCATATATAAGATGCTGTATAGGGTCGATAGGAGCGACGTTCTGTCTTTGGCAAGGACCTAGAGCCAGTGAATTTGTCCAGTGATTAGGGTAATTGGCAATGGTTCGAATCGAGGGTACTCAATCAGGCGACTAATTCCTATCTCGTCCTTACTCACGGCAGCCTTTCATGGAAATGGTTGTAGCGTTACTATTTGCAGCTATGTGTATAGAAATGAGGATTCTACAAAGTGAAAGGGCGTAATATGTACCGTTCGAAACACATACGGTGACATTGATTACGCCTTTTTGTACGTGATCTGTAGGCACGTGTATACTGAGATTCTGTGTCTGGTTACGTGCGAAAATCGAATTGCCTCTGGGCAAGAGGATTCTGACCTAATCTGTAAGATGGAGAGTTTCAAGCTCCAAGATGGGTTAATAATTCAAAGAGAAGCTGTCACGTATATGTTCAGCGTTCGAGTTGTTTGTCGTATGGAGGAAGTTATCACAGTGAAACGAAGAAATTATTGAGAAAGGCACGAGCCAATATGTTGTCGATTAACCATAGATCTTTGCAAGCCTCCACGTGGAATGGAATGTGCTAATAAATTTCCGTATTTTCTCAACTTAACTTCGATGCTTCGCCGTGGAAGTAATCCGTTAGTGGGATACACACACGCGGCAAAGTCTTTCTGGTTCTTTCATTGGATCGCATTTCCCGTAGTATCCGAAGGCAACTCTGGTATAGACTTTGTAAACGTACATATATACAAAGGCTGAGCAATGTCCTGACTGTAGTACAGCGGAGAATTTATCGGTCGCGGTACACTTGGATGCACGGCAATGCCGATTATCCCGAGAGGGACTAGCGTCGTGGTGGCTAATCCCCCACGAGGCTTCGATTCCCCGATAGTAAAATTTATGACAAGCATTGAGGAGCGGAGCCACGAGACCGCAGAAACTCTGCGGGCCGTAAAATATCGTAGGAATGACGCTTAAATCCATCGTCATCGAATCGCTGTAGGTATAACGCAATTTCTCATAGCTCTATCGCTTTTCTATGAAAAAACCTATTAGCACTTGGCCTCTATATTGTGCGAGCACCAGCTCTCGCGATTCGCTGATCTATGGTCGGTAATAACCGGTGAATTTAGCCGATAAATTCCATCGCGACGAAAGTAGTTTCTCCTCTTGAAAAAGCAGCCAAAAACATAGCCGAATATCCGTCCGAAACATATTTCGGATCACGAACAAACATCGAATTGCTTCAGACAGGTACATGAACTCTCTGCATATACAACAGTTCCTCCTCTGCATTGCGCTCTCCCTCCGCCCCTCTTCCGTTTGAATCTACGCTCAGGTGCAATTTCATAAGCGCCAAATCAATTCCAATCAGAAATAATTGGGTGCGCTTCCCGGATTTCGGTATATTAGTGTGTTTTAGTGGTTACGTAGTAGAGCCTGTGTATACTGACAGGCACAACGACATATATATAGAGAAGATATAGTTGGGATACGAGAGAGGCGAATAGTACAGTAATGGTAACGATTGGTGCAGGGTCGAAGCGACAATGCAGCATCGATAATAACATGGAGACAGAAACATGGGGAGAATGAGATACACGGAAGGTTCGGAATAGATATACGTTCGTCATGTGCTAAGCTCAACCCCTGCGCTCCCCCAAATACATTTCTACGCTTCTCCGCATGAATATCTCTTCACCATAGAATAATATCCTATATCTGGAACTCGCATGCATAATCGAATGTTGTCCTACGATAAATCAGATCGCACGAGTGCCCGTCGATGCTCTTCATCTCTGTATATCGAACTGCAGCTAGCTCTACTTGGTATATAAACCTTGTATTACCGTTGGATACTCCGTTAAATATATATATCATTACCCGTATTACATGACCCGTACGATCCAAGCCACCAATCTGTGATGGTTTCAGAATGCAGAAAAACAAGGATTCCAAACTCGACAAGGTCTACGCGCGTGTTGTGACTTTCGAGGGAGCAAGTGAGAGGGAGCAAGATTGAGGTTGAGAGCACGGATGATGTTGCATCGTGGCAGGGTTTCACGCTGCCCGCTAATATCATGTACACCCGGCACTTCCGATAATGGAAGCCAACGAACACGCGATATTTACAGCATATATAGTTCGTACCCGTCGTGAAAACAATGCAACCGCGTTATAGTATATCGATATATAAAGCTATACCTATATACTGTGTACACGAGGGTAGGTTCAAGAAGAGATTTTGCCGCGACCACCAACGACGAAAATCGAATGCAACGTGGTCTCGAGCAAACTATTAATAAATTATAATCTTCACGTATAGACTGAGCCCCTCAACAGTTGTGACACCGTGTCAAGCATACGCATAAGTGTCACACACAGCCAGCGGACCGCTGGGGCAGTCACTTGGTTAAAAATCAAGTCTCGTTTTTCTTGGAGAAGAAAAATACTCTTTCCACGTATATTTGCATCATGAACAACATCGTCCATCCTGCAGTCTATGATACTCTGTACAAATACCAAAATGTATAGACGTTGAAAGACATTGTTGCAACATATAGGTTCTAATAAACATACCATTCGATTCTTTCTCTTCATCTGGTAGTTTCTGCACAACTCGAAGCTTGTATGCACCTCCATATATTACGTTTCCATCGTGTACAACATCGAGAGTGTAGCAGTGTGTGTATCAGTTAATAAAGGTCGTGTAGAGTTTCCAATCAAAGCTCTCGTCACTCTGGGACAGTGATGGTACGTGGGCACAATAGTAATCATAGTTTTGCAGTGCATGTATTGGGACCGTGCACACTCATACACTCTTACCAAAGTGAGACTGTAGTTGTGTACATACATACAATTTTTTCAGAAAAAATGTCCTTTCCGATTATTGGCGTTGCCAGCAGTACGTGCATATGCACGACTACACATTTTCACTTTGGTGAGGGTGTATGAGTGTGCACGGAGCGAGTACATGCAAATCCAGGAGCTCGAGAGCAGCGTTTAGACTCGTTTGACGGCAGAGCGATGTATATGTTAACAGAGAATTCCTCACAATTGGGAAACTGCATACGAAAACTGACCAACTCTTACTAGGCAATGGTTTATATTACTGGAGATGGGAATACATCGATCAATTTCACGGTTCATTCTCATTACACGGAGAATAGAACCGAACGACAGCAGGACAGAAGGGTGATTCGAAAGAAAAACAAAAGAAAAATACGGACACAGAGGAAACCAGACGAATGTGGCATCACTTCTCTTCACGCTTCCCTTTGTAAATGAGCGGATGGATGGTTTCGATTTCAAAGCTTTCTAGCTGATCGATCATACGTTCGAACGGTTAATCTTTTTAGAATTCGTACATATACGTGCATGTCAACGCCACGTTCGCCACGATTTGCGGTACGAATGTTTCCAATGTGTGAGCGAGCATGTGCATTACACACTCTTCGGCTCCTGAATTTCCGAGCTATGATGACGAAAAGGAATGTTTACCGTTAAACAGTCCACCGGCTTTGACAAGTTACCGAACGTTTATAATCCAAACCTGCCATTCGATTAAGCTCTGAAAAAAAACTGGAGAATTTAACTTTCTTTTTCATTGAAATAACGCACGTTGGACTTCCAATAATTCCCACTAAGCAGCAAACTTTTTGGGATGCCTATGCTCGGAGTTTCTACGGACAGTAACGACAACAATTTGTAGGAAATTTCGCGAGGCACATGAACGATAATCCGTCTGTCCAGAAGATATTGCACTATACCTAAATTCCTCATGGTAAACCGTAGTCAGTCCTGGTGGGCGGATCCTGGTAGTAATAGGGAGGATTCTCAAACTCTCTGGGACGTTGGGAAGGAGCGCGAGACAAAGAAAAAGGGTGTAAGTCACAAAGAGCCAAAAGCTGAAGAGGGAGAGAGCGAGAGAAAGAGCCAAAGCTGGAGATGCTCGAAATAGTCTGAGCCTTCAGAAAAGCTTACGAAGCTAGGTTAAAGGGCTCATGCCGAGATTAGGCAGTATGCAGACAGTTAAGAGGAGCAAAGAGATGGAGAGAGAGAGAGAGAGACAGAGAGAGAGAGAGAGAGAGAGAGAGAGAAAAGGCCACGGCAGCAATAACAGCTGCCACTTGCTGCTGTGGAGTAAAAGAGAAATCCTGCTGAATCCCATAGAGGAGCTTTTTCCGCTCATCTGACAAATTTTCTCTGTCTTGTCCGAAGCACGGCTTAAATCGCGTTATTATTAAATGCTTGTGACCGGGATATCCTACAAGCCATAATGCTCTCTATATTGCATGAGTTTTCCAAGAAATATCTGGCTATTCAAAACCAACAAGATGAGAACAAAACGTTTGAAAAAAAAAAAACAACATAAAGTCATAAAAATAACATTATTGAGGTTTTCGTCGTCGACATGCAACGGAATAATTCCTTCTTGAAAATTTTTTAAATTAGGCAATGAAATAAAACTTGTTCTCGTTCTGTTCAACACTCGATCACCATTGCAGGAAGCGACGGAAGACACCAATTAAATTTCGTTTACGTATAATTGATTCATGTAACACTCAAATCGTTGTTTGCATCGAAATTAATTTGAATAATTACTCTATCAGAGAAGACTACAGACGTGCACTAAATTACAAGCCTCGCCATTGTTGCAGCAATATTGCAATCATTGATTATTCCATACAGCTGTAGTATTCGTCGAGCAGGATTAAGAAGCACGACGACCAGTTACATGACATAATGCGATAAATGGTCAAATAATTTAGGCGCTGCGAAGGCAGGTTCTGGGAAAAGGAAACTCGTATCTCACGAAAGAGCGTGTTCTACGATCATATCAAATGCACGTATCTCAATATTTCAACGTACGTAGACAAGGAGAGCTCTACAGGGGTTTGAGGTGAATATTGAAAGGAACGGGGGAGAGAAATAAATGGTGACTGAGCAATATAATCTCGACACCACGTACGGTATTAAAGTTCGTATCGTTAAAGTGCATCGAAAAATCTCAAACTAACATACGTTTTTTTTTACTTTTGGAATCACCTAAAATTTTCTTCACGATTCAGTTGTCAGTTTGCAAAAAATCACAACAGACCAACACTGCATATAATTTGTTGCCTCGGCGATTCAAGAAAAAGAAAAAAAAATGCAGCAAACGTGTGACAAGCGACAGTACTATTTTTACGACTTTGAAAAGAAAAAAAAACTCTTACAAATAAAAGTCTTCGAAGAAAGCTTTCGCAAAGAGATTGTGAAAATCCAGCGCTTACAGAACTGCAGGTAGGTGAGAAGAGTGGACATGGGCTTACATTGTTTTAGATGTGAAAAGTGGGATCGTTCCCACGAGAGAATCAGGAAAGTGCGATGGTAAAACTTGACAAACTTTTCGATGTTTCTAGTTCTCGATTGGATCACTTTCGGGGAAAGCAAAGCGAGGAAAGAACAGTAAAAAAAAAAAGAAAAGGGTAACTCGATCGTTTACGCGAAGAATAAATAGGTCCGAGTATGAAATGTAAATTCACGAGGACAGAAGAGAGAAAATGTCTTGATTCGAGAATACAGCCACCTTGGTATCGGAGGATCCACAGACAATTGAATACAAAACGCATTGACTCGTGATTCACGATAACTACGGCCACAAATCCGATAATCGATGAGGAAAAAGATCGAGGAGTTATATTGGAGTGGTTCGGGCACGAGAATGAAGATTTAACGTTTGAAGTATAGATATATATATGTATATAAGATGATAGAGCGCATCGAGGTATCTATGCTCTGGTTAAGAAGCCGATGTGCCAAGAAAGCGAGAGAACGGTGGAGAGAGGATTTGAATAATGGAACGGCCGCAGTGCCCTCCACCAACGACGGCGTCGCATCGGACGTCGTAGTCGCTCTCGCTTAACTTCCGGCTCGACTGACTCTTGTCGGTTGTATATAATACAATGTGTAGGTAGCGCGTATGTGTGAGTGTATTTACTCGCGCATACAAGCGAGTGTATAAATCCCATTACAGAATAACGCGAGATACACGTACACGTAGCGGATCTTGCGTCTTTGGCTTTTTCGATTTTCCCCAGCGCACTCTGGCTGGCCAAGTAGTGGAGCACATCTCATACACGTATGTGTATACTTTCCGAACAAAGTTGCACGTAAAGTGAGAAGGGAATAAGTTACCTGGCTATGATCCGAGAGAGGGATATAAAAGGCAATGGTCCGTGCTTGGCGAAGCCGAGAGTATCAGCCGCGGATGGTCCTGGAAGTCGTACAGCGATAGTAGGTGCTAGTCGTAGCTAGCGCGAGTTTCTGGAAGCCCTAGAGCACATCTACAGTGAAGTGGGAGTACGTCGCACCAGCCGCAAAGAGCGAGCCACCTTAGCGAGTCTAACTAAAGAGGGTGCTACACATCTATACGGCGTTCTTCAGCTTGCATTCTATCTCTCTTTCCCATGCTCCCCTGATCACATATAACCCTTCCAGAAATTGTAGAAATTGGATGTATATAAACGCGCATAACTCGAGTTACCACGAGGATCGCACATGACTTCACAAACGTAATGGAAATAGTTAGAGGGACGGAATTCTACGATAAATAATAGCCAGAAAAATAAATGGGATTGCGCGAAAAGTTTATGGAACGAACGATGATCACGATTATATTGATGAGGATCTCATTTTAAAAAAATTGCATATGGTTGATTGCAGACTTATATATGGGGGTTCGTGACTGGACGCCGTCGTAGCGAACGAATACGAATTTATTTCTTAGTGAATTTCGAAGAAATGGAAGATTCTGATATTTACACTGCCGACAGAATTTAACGGTTGAGAAATGTATCCCGGAAGAAGCAATAGGACAAAAATATTATAACCGAAGTGAGACAATCGAATACGCGAATAGAAACAAAGTCGATGTGGAAGAGCAGGCTATATAGGAGGTAGTAACATCGGGGAATTGGCTCGTTGAACCGAATAATTTAATTCGATTTACAGGGAACGAGTTGCTCGGTCGATCGGTAGCTATATTTATACATATTACAAATATATATATATAAACTCGAATGTATTACACGACGATGCTGATAGCATAGCATAATATTCGATGGCATACTCTCGAGTGTTCGAATGATCGGTTTTGCAGGGCCGATTCCTCTGCGGTGTGGAAAATGCAAGGGTGTATAGTTCTAAGAGAGCACCAGGAGCTAACAAGCGCGCATACGCCGTTGAGAGAATTATCCGTCGGACGGAATGCATTTGCCACTCGAAAATGATCGACTCTGAGTAATTATCGATGGGATCCCGATATGATGATCGCATCAGCCTGTTGTCGCAAGAAGAGCTCGCGGTACAGGATCGAGCGACGGTGGAAACTCCTGATACTTGAGAATAGGGACGAAGGCACAGTGAGCCTGATGTGAAATTTTAGCAACACGTGTTCATGTATGCGCAAGTTATCGAAATTTCCATAAAGAGGGGTAAGAGGTCATTTGAGCGAACGAGGGTTGAGGAATGATGAGAAGCCTTCGCTCCATCTATCTCGCAGTGTAGTGGTTGGTGTTGGCGGACACCGGGTATAGAGGGAGCACTGTATATATACGAGAGATAAGATCTCAAGCTTAATGGGTAAAGCTCCAGGTTATAATTCGCTCGTAGCTGCAATGTGCAGTATACAACGAGTGTTATCACTATAACGAAAATGGAAGGTGTTCAAAGACTGGTATTACCGGAAGAGACAAGCCTTGTACTTGGGATTCAAGTTGAGCCATGTTATGTGCTGGGTGAATGACTTGACGGCCAGAGAGAGGTCACCCGAAGGATAATCTCGCATAGAAATTCACGGTGGTAGAGATACGCGGACCAAGCGCATTAAAGGTACGACTATATGAACGAGTTGGTTAGCCCGAATGGTACACGTGTATATATAGGTAAACACGGCAGTATATCCAAAGATAAAGTGCATACGAAGATGGCGTTGTTCGTAGATGGTAGCAGGAGGCCTGCAAGGTTTGCCAGCAGACAATACGAATCAGCAAGAGGATGGAAGCCGCGAAAGAGAAGAGGAAAAGCTCGGAACACAAGGAAGTGGCAACTACCAGCAGGCCAAGCCGATATGTACCTCCGAGCTGTATAACAACCGTACCAGAGTATACGGTAAAAGATTTCATTACAGATATAGTTGGAAATGAGACGGACATTATACAATAGCACAATAATGGGCGATTTGCTTCCTCGGCTCAGGACGGCGGAGTGCTCTCTGCTTCGTAGACAAGGTGAAAACACAAGTATATATACGTATAGCTAGACGAGACAGCTACCAGCCATGCTGTATTAGCGGGATACGTGCCTTATGTATATAAAGTATATTTACATACATATATATATACCGAGCCATCAGAGAGGAGAGAACAAACTACTCTCCGCGTCGGAAAAGGCCAAGTACTTTTTCCTCCCGCTCGGCCTTCCAATGATAAGGAATCCTGGCTGTAAAAAGTCTCTCAGTGATCCGACATCATATCAAAAAAGATGTTGTAAAAGTACAACGTAATAGACTTGTTCAAACTCACAACATTTTTCTTCCTTCCGCCTATTCCAACTCTTTATCCCTACTCAGAGAATTGATTTTATTTGAGCCTTAAAAATAAGCAAAAACGAAATGGAAACGACGCGTCTTGAATAGAAGTTCATCAGAGCTTCAGCATTAATTAAACGCCTCGATTGAATTATGCTCACTAATCGATACAAAAAAAATCGTTTTCTATTACGGAAATTCAGAAATAGAGCAAGTGGATATTGACTTTTAAGTCAGAACCCAAATTTACAAGGCAAGGAAAAAGGGTGATCGAAATGTCAGCAAATTAAGCCAATGGATGGCTAATCTTTGTTGGAATCAGCGGAATGACTCGGTGACACAAATTTACTAAGCAAGAATGGTGTCTGAACATAAGAATGTTCGCAAGACCGGACGAGGTCGTCGACAGTAGTTTTTTTTATCACTCCATTATACGAGGACTAGCAACTCGAGCAGGCGACGAATTTTTCACAGCATGATAAAAGTTACGACATAATTACCTCCGCAACATCAGTAGACGAAGACACCGACGTTAGCGCTGAGAGATGTAACGATCGTTTATGCGTTGTTTCCATCTGAGAGGATATACGACAGCGCGTGTTAAGGAGCCCTATCGCATTGTACAGCGTTCGCAATATCTGTTAGCTGGTTTCGTAAGATTTTATAGTAGCAGGTCGCACTCTCTTTCCTTATATCTCGCACCTCTTGTCACGGTCATTAACTTTCTCGAACGATCGCGACGAATGAGTGGATCGCTTTCGCGGATGCGCTCGCATGGCTTAATACACGTTTTTCATCAATGATGACTGCGCGTGCTAGTATATTGCTGAGAGTACGCGTGTATACGTAAATTTATGTATCATCAGCAACATTACGGTCAATGAACGTTTGTGATGTACAACGAATCAAAAATCGCGTGAATCACGCACTTTTCTACGTGTCCCATTTACACGCTGCGAATGGCAAGTATTATAGTTTTGAAACTTAATAACACGAAGCAAATAACTTTTTTTTTCTCAGTGTAATAATTAAGAAATCCTGGATAAAATGAACTTGACTGATTTTGAGGTCGAACCACCGTTTCCGTGTATGCTAGAAACTTCGAACATGTCTCTGTTTGCTGGAAGCACTTGTAGATCATCATTGGGAAACGCCGCGATATTGAAGCATAACAGCTGGAATGCTCGCGGAAATGTAGTGTTTCTTTGGTAAAATCCGAGATTTTAGTACAGCTGAGACTTTATATGTCAGAAGATGATAAATACTTCAAGATTTGTCACTTCGAACGGTCGGTGAAATCATAGAGATTACGAGCAACTGTAACATCGTTTTTGATCGTTGCAACATTCGACGCCGTTGCAACAAACGCGATGGCCAAAATGTTAAAACTGACGTTGAAAGAAAACCGATCATTTTGGGCGTTTATCCGAAGTGGCGGGTTTACGATCATCTCACCTATGCTAGGATGGCTTCACGTGTTTACGCGCGAAAATATGGATCCGAAGAACGAAACGAAACGAAACGAAGAGGAAGAGAGAGAGAGAGAGAGCGAGTGAAGAGGAGAAAGAGAAAACATGAGCGGTAACACGAGATGGCTGGTTGTGACACGATCCCGGATGGTTTATGGGCCGTGTGCATAGCACGGGATACAACAACCCGAGACACGTGTCCATGCCGCACTCGATGCGTACAAGAGAGTGCGGTATATGCGCGACGCAAATGCGGGCCAACGCTCTTTGGTGTCTGCGTTTGGTACTACTAAGGTCTGATCCTGGCACATTATTGCTATACTGGATGCTGCTATTAGCCCAAAATTCTGGACCACTGTGACCAGAGGTAGAGCCTCATCCCAATCGTGGGCCATGGTAGACATTACGTCTCTCTGTATACAGCCCAGACACGGTCTATCGTTGCATTCATTTACATTGGACAACGCGTGCATATGACAGAGCGAAAGAGAGATGGGAGGTGAAAAAAAATGCTCCGGTTGTTGTACAAGGTCGTAGACGTCATGGTATTCCTCATTTTACTTTACGAGCTCGCCATGCTTCCGTTCACGAATTTTTCATTCATTACCGTTTTTCTTTTTTGCTTTGGTCAGCTCGTTATGTATTTATTTCTCATCTGTTGATTGTATTCATACAACAGATATATCGCCTCTATGATTACGATTAAGTTGAAACAGCCGTTCGAGTAATTTAGCGATGGGAAGTTTGTTGTTCAGAGTTAATCTTCCTCTGTGCGAATTGTTTGAATCTATAATGAAATCGGCTTCCTCGTTGACTGTCCAACTTTGAAAAAGCACAGAGGATATAGTTGGGAGTGCCGTGGATCCGTAAAATACTGAGAACTTTAGGGGATTTAGGGAGTGAATGGATATAGAGAGAGTATGAGGGTGAAAACGATCGATCACTCTCGTCCGTCCAGTTCCTTATCCCCTGGGCGCGGCCAAGGGCTAAAACGATAGATGCACCGTTAAGATTAAACGTTCAATTTCGAAGGGTTAGATGGGTGGATCGGAGCAGTGTGCTGTATGTATATATATATATGTCAGCGAAAACACAGGGACCACGTGTCTGCCTCGTGGTAGGGAACGTGAGTGAAGCACAAAGTTGTGGTGGTCTCACCTGTCGCCTTTACTTTCGAGTCTCATGTTCCTTCCTCGAGAGCCATGAAAATAAAGAGAAAAAAAAACCTTACGACACGAACCCCCCGTCACGAAGAATCTCGTACAATGTTGGCGCGAGCGACGTAATAAAACTTTCTTTTATTTTCGACCAAGGATCGAGGATAAGGGAAGACGAAATTCAATCGGTTATCAAGGATTTTCCGAGGAAAAATAAAGATCAGAACAACTGAGAGTGGGCGAGGTATCAGAAAATGTAAAACAAAAAAAAATCGAGAGGCCTTTTTTGACCAGTCTCGTCATTCACCTCTGCAGGAAGCACAATATCACACCAGATAACCGGAACTTTGAGCCGTTTCGTGACGGATATCGATATACACAGGTTGTTCGTTACTCCCTCTCGCCGGTTCGAAATGTACACATATATATGTGTCTATTTGCCGCCCTATATATAGAGAAAGCCCTCAGGAGCCATACGGAAACGGGTGGTCCGCTGTACCTGTCAATGGAAAACCTATTTGCCCTCCTGCCTATGGTTACTCCGTATACGAATCACGCACATCCACTCAAGCGGTTGGAATCGATTTTTGGACGAGTCGTGGATGGACAATGCGACAGCTCAGGGCGTCTCATGCTTTTTTTTTTCTTTTATTTCGTCTGTAAAGGCATCCGACTAGATGGTATTCTTCGTTCCATCGGATTCTTCAGGGACTTTATTTTTATCGAATTAAAACGATCAAAAAAAAAAGCTGCACAAATTTCATAAGGAAAGGGACCTTTAATTTTCTAGTTCTCCAGAAAATTTTCCAAAAATGTGTGACGGTTTGTCAAAAGTCAAAAAAATCGTGTTCAGATTGAAAGAAATCGAATATTTTTTTTGTGATTTTATCGTCAGACGAAAAAAACAATGTAAATAATCAAACGAACAACTTCCCTCGAGAAACCAGATGCGGGTCATTCTATATAAACCACGTATATATATGCGTTGAGGCACATGGTAGTCTCAAGGTATATAAACGATCGAGAATTCGTGGCGCAGTCAGTACGAGCGTTACCTTCGTAGGAGCTTTCCGTTCGAGGACCCGTACAAATAGTCGTTCAATTCCCACGACCGGAAACATCGCGATCATGCCGACGCATCTGTCTCGTTCTAGGAACGATGTTGCTTTGCGTTTTGTGATTGAAACCCGAGCGACTGCTTCAACTATTGAGCCTTTGATACACACCGATGCACAGAGAAATGCGCTTCAACACTGGGATTTCAGTTTCGAGATTGCTTTCGCGCTTGTACTTTTATTTTTATTCAGGAAAAAAAAAATTATTCCACTTGCTTGTGTAACAGAATAAATAATTAAGTGAGGACGATAGAATAAATAAAAAATAATGGAAAAACCGAAATCGCGAGGTCATTCCAAGTTGCGCAGGAATTCAAACTCAATTGGATACAAGATTGATTTTTTCAATCAATATCGAAAGAAATGTAATCTTCATGCAGAACAACTTTTGAGTGACTTTCATCCGAGACCCGGGAGACGATTTTTCTATCGAGGCTAAAAAAGGAATTCGTAGCAAATAGCAGTAAAGGCGTGGAGGTTTGATCGCCAGGCCAATCATGCAGTTCCACAATATGAACCGCCCAAGATTATTAGAATGCAGGACGACCGTAAAACTTTTCGATATTCACGACGCGACAAACGCGCTCCTATCATCAAAAATCAGAGAATCAGTTCCGATGAACGTGCCGAAACGTTAACGAGAACAAAAGAAGTGAAACTAACAGGATGACCCGAGACTTATTGTAATAATACAGAAGAGAAACGTTTACGTCCACATGGAAAGTTCAAAACTCTCTCAGCACTTGTTGACTGACGATGACTATTCACATAAAGCCAAACGAGAGATTGATCAAGGTCCTGAAGAGTGTGAGGATATCGATATTATTCTTTCAGGTTTTCATGGATTCAGAACAAAGCCGATCAACCGGAACAAACAAATTTTAATCATTTTATTTCTCGATCTTTTTTTTTTCAATTCCGGAACGTCAATCACAAACTTTCGTAAGAACTTCGGTCAGCACGAGCAAAAGTCTTGATGACCTCGAAAAACGTAAATAACAATAAATTCGCAGAACCACCAACTGGCAAAAGCAACAATTTTATCCCATATTTTCGTCAGACTTTGCAAATCTGTCGTTATCAATATTTTTCCAAGTGGACAGGACACGCTGCCAAACAAATATTCTGCCAATTTATTTAGGTATTTTACTTTTAATCAATTGAACGAACGAATTTGGAATCAGAAACTCGATGCCATTTTTTGATCATGTCTTATCTAACGAGTTTCTAACAAGCATCAAAGAATATTGCGGTGCAAAACATTGAGGTTAGTTATCGAATCTTCCCTAAAGTGACGCTCTCTATACATGGAAGTAAAATTTGAGGAGAGCTATCCTCTTGAGTATATGTAAGCCAGTGGGTTGTCTACAGTGCTCGGTCACCGAGGCTGATTCGTATTCAGAGAGCTGTCCGTAGTGCTGGGACCTTCCTGATAGCCCAGCGACAGCGTTCTGTGCTGGTGAGCACAGCAGCGGAGTTGAGAACGAAAAGCATCGGTAACGACATCGTGATTCCGAGCACGAACGACCGATCGCGCACCCACTCGAGCTCCTACGAATACTTATGTCAGCGGGTCTAATAGCGACGTTAAAGAGCACAATGTCTTTCTACGCTCTGTCTCTTTTGCTCCCTCGCCAACACAGTTTATTCATCTCGCTCGCTCTCACAGATCGTAACAATTACCGATCATAAGGTTCGGATAGTTCGTACCGATCTGTGCAGAAATGATAGAGCTCACAAGTTACGATCGTAGAGACTTTTCGAAAATGCAATAGGAATCAATTTTCAATGTCAGGATTAGAAAATATTTAATGGAATAATGAGGGCATAGCAATCGATCGTCGATACAGAATTCTCACATCCAATTCCCTTTGACCGATTGTATTGTAGCTACAAACTCTTTTTTCCATTGGGTTCGATCAACTTTTGATTATCATCAGGTCAGCATACACGTTTGCAGTCTATTAGAAAACTGAAACGCATGTGTATATTAAGAGTTTGTGTGGGTGTTTTTTTTTGTGCAAACACATGCGCGGACTATCATGCACCACCTGTTTTCGTAGCAAGTGCTTTGATGGGTTATTGTCGTGACTAGCGTCATTTCTAAAGCACTAGACCAGTACGTTGACGAACGTGGGGTGCTCAATGTACCACGGTTCATGTACGCAGTGTCCCGAAAAAAAAATATTAAAATGTCAACCACGTTCGGGATATCAATAAAGCGAGGGAAACACGCACCATCAATATTTCCTGTTCCATTTCCAACAAAATCGCAATATAATTTTTTTTTTTCTTGTATCTGCTCATCATTACATTTCCTGGCCACGTTGTTTATAATATTCTTCGTCATTAGTTTCTCCTCTTTCGAAAAACTAAACGTTCTTTTGTTCCATGAGCAAATTCTCCGGATTCAGTGGACCGAAACATTTTCAAAGAACTTTTCGTGCTTTGTCACGTGCTGCGTCACACCCGGTATACGAATGAATACGTACGACAAAACTTTCGAGTACCCGTTTCACATTGCCTGCTCGCGGAATACCGCACGATACGATTCATGAAGAAACTACAAAATGTTTGAAAAAGTAACCTTTCGTCAGGCTTGTAAAGAAATTACGAACTGCCCAGAGGACTGAAGATTGCATCGCTGCAACGCGTAAAAAAAATACAAGTTTTTTTATCGCTTTCTTGATTTTTCACTTAGTCCTGATCTTTATTGCGAATTTAGATTGTCGTTGTCTAAAAAGATTGCCCGACCATTGTAGCTGAACCCTGTGTACGAACGAAGCGAACCGAAACATTCCAACTGACCAATGTGTGACCTCCACGTTTCAAATTATTTTGTAATCGAGCAGAATGCTCATATTTCCTGCTTCAAATTCGTCAGTAGCGGACGTTCGGTTTCTTGGACCGGAACAGAGTGTCATTGAATTTTTCAAACACATCGATTTACGTTGCACAATAAATCGTTAATTTTCAACAAGAATTTCGAATGCTTCTAGAGAAACTGTTAAAAAATCAATAATTTTTCAAAATTTCAAAGTCACGACGTCCAACAATTTCGGGCCTTAGGATATTTTTCATTAAGGACTTTGAAATTTGATAAAACGGGGTAAAAAAAGTGAATGGGTCACAAAATTCGAAGAGTTCGTACAGCTCGTTAAGTTTGTTGAATTATTAGACAAAAATCTAAAAGACGGAATGTTTGTAGGATGGAGGAAAATCTTATAAATACAAGATCGCTGTTCATGCGGCAAAAGTTGGTCGTCAATGTGGACGATAAAATGTTCTTTGTTCGATAGGAAACCATCGACAGTCTTAAAAGAAAAAAAAAAATGAAAAAAAAAGGCATATAAAAAAGCAAGTATGATCCTTCTCGTAAAGTTATTCCCCACACGTAAATGTATAGGTTTGTATATCGAAGTAACAAAGTTCTATTGATGGTCATAACATGCGAGACCGTAATATCTTTCAAACGAGTTTCTCACGTGAAATATATCGCAATAGGAGACCCACCGGAAGTGATCTTATAATAAGTTGCTACCATTTGAGTAGGTCAATTCGAAATAATCGAGGTGTCTCAGTCCATGAAGAAACTCGATGAAAAGTCCATGACAACGATGGCAAAAGAAAAGAGGCATAGTGCAGTCTTTGGATTACCATTAGCTTTGCATCGTTAAAAATAAAATAAATCTCGATGCAGATTTAAAAAAAAAGTCGCAAATAATGAATATTAAAAATGCAACAATTACGAGAATAGAAATCCCAGCCAGCTGACGAGTTTTAATTCTTTGAATTCCATTTCGAACGGTTTCACAACCATAACCTTTACAATATTTCCTCGCTGACTGGGACAAGTGTTTTTCACGCATATTACGATCTGTCCTCGATGAGAAACATTATAACACTTTCATCTTTATTGCACTGCCGAGTGAGCATGAGATTCATGAGAAAAAAAAAGTGTTCATTTAGTATGAGGAAAATAAACGCACAAAACGTTGGCGATGTAGGGCATCAGCGTTTTCTAGGCTCCCCATGGATGTACATAACGTAAAGTGCGCGCCTTTAGACGCGTATCGAACATTACAGTCTCCCGGGACTCATAATAGAGGGATGAATTCCCTCTGCCTCTCAGTCAACCTGCCCGCGACCGCCTTGGCACACTGAGCGCAGGTCCATTCATCCTCCCTTGAGAATTGATGGTTGACAAGTCAAATAAAACGAAAAGTACCTGGAACAAAAAAAAAACATGAAAATTCCAGCGAGAGTTCATACTTTTTTAAAAATATTTTGCATGAGCGAGTAGTTAGTATTCGTTATATTAGAGCAACGCCCGTTTAGAATGCTATAGATGAGAACGAAGCGTCTCTTTTTATTTATCTTTCGAGTGAGCTCACGAAACTTACTTCTAAAGAACTAATTATGTTCCGATTGCTTGTGCAGAATGAATAATCAGTTGTCACGTTTTTTTCAGCAGCGAGTACACGGAGTTTTCAACCTTGAAACGGTTATACGCGTAAACACTGTCGCTCGAGCCATTTATTTCATTATTTCAATACAAAAATGAGAAGAAGACTATTTGTGTCAGAATAATGGGCCGAGGTATCAGTGACGTATATAAAACTATGTCAAAATGGACACGCGGTATCTTTGAGCCCTGAACGTATATAAATTCGAATAATGAAGGTTATACATTGGTAGTTATCACGCCGTATATGAGAAATGGTTGTAGCCAAGCTCAATGTATACCCGAACCTTTCCCGTTTGCCTCTAAATTCGCTGGCGATGCTAAACTAACCAAGTCATTGGGAATAGGAACGGCGTACAGCGTCGCCCCGTCGATTTTCCAGCCCGAAGGGCCGGAGATCCGTGCACAGACTATAAACACGATCTGATTAGGCCGACGAACGTGGTCGAGAGCATTGCCACAAGAAACTATATATCGTAGCTCTATACCTTATTCCATAGCATCGAACGTCTTATTCAACGTTCTTGCACCCACAAAACGAATAGACCTGAATGCCCAGAATCTCATTCCAGAATCTGTAGCAGCGGAGCGTCACTATCCTCTTGCTTATCAAATGTATCACGAGATGCTGAGCTTTGCATAGACCGAGTTTACTTAGTAACCGAACGAACCAAGTATCCACAAATAGGTAGAAACCCTGATTTGTGTTTGCAAAAAAGAATCCTTCCAATCTCCTGAATATTTTGAAGGCGGAATTTAAAGATCTTCAAAGGTTTCCTTTCACAAACCCAAATGTTCTCGTCGTGATAAAAACGGATGGAGCCAAGTTACTAAGCTACCAAGGAAAAAAAAAGCAATTTTCTAGTTCGTTATACGATACTTCAGGAAAACGACCTGTGCTCCAATTTCTCTTCGATAATTCGCACATGAATTAACTCTAGACATTCGATAAAAGCAGCACATTTGATAAAAGCAGCAAGCAGAAGAAAAAAAACTCTACAGCAATATCTCGGAGTTTTGTTATTTCCCTCCGCATGCTCGGAAGCAGAATTCGTTATGAAACTTTTTTAATCGAGATCAAATCTAACTCATCAACAAGTGGAAAGGGCTTCTCTCCGGCATCCATAAAGTACGTGGGAATATTGTAAAATACGAGAGCGTGAAATGTGTTTGGTTGGCTCTTGTTTGGAGAAGTCTAGTTTAGGGAGTAACTTGTTTAGTTGAATTGATTTAGGAAAAAGAGAAGACGAAGAGGGAAGAATTGAGGGCAACATGTGTAGCGTATGCTTAATTAAATCAGCAACAGTATTAGGATAATAATTAACGTATTTAGGTGTAAATTACTCTGGGCTGTGTTACGCTGTCTATACGCCTGATTGGTGGGTCTACCCGAAACCGAGTTTCATGTAACATGTTGTTGCTATGTACGTAGATATTTATATATACACGATACATCTAATTGATATATATTGCTTGGCACATAGACGCGTCTAGCGAAGCTCGAAACTGTGAATAACAATGAAAAGGGCGACTGTCTCGGGGGTTAACTATGATTGCATTGGGAGTTACGCCTTCCAGTCGTTTGGTTGTCGATGCATGGGGCCAAATAGGATGAGAGATTTGGGATAAGATCTAGCTTCGAATGGCGCAGGTGGTGCTTGTTATTCCCACCGATCGACAACGAGATCTCGAAACAATCTCAATTGCTGCTGGCCCGTGTCGTATGGTGAGAACATTAGTCGTTACAGTGAGATAACAAGCCAGTTGGGTGGGAAGGCTCACCCAAAACGCGAGGCTCATTGTATTCAAATCAGTTTTGTCTCATTTTTTTTTGTTTACATTCCGTTTAAAATGTTTGGCTTTTCATGAATTAATCATTAATTAAAATCCCACGGGGTCGTACGTTTTATTTTTTTTTCTATCGTGTCTCGATGCTCGTATTAACTTAAACTCGTGGGTGTACATTCGAGTGAAAAGTGTCGACAAAATTAATACAGAAAGACGTGTACATATAAATAAAGAGCGGTACGTGATCCACTTCCTAGTGAACTCTTCCGCGTGCACAGAGCGACGTCCCAGAGGGGGCAACGAGAATAAAATGCAGGTAAAAAAAAACAGGGGGAAGTTCCATGTCCACTGCAATTAACACCGTTTGCAAAGTATCACAAAGAATCGTCTTTTTGATGTCGAATTTCGTGTCTCTCATTCGTGCTCGCAAAACGTGAGCTTTTAATACGAGAATGAGACAAGCGAATTTAAAGTCAAAGAAAAACACGAAGCGACTAAAAATAATAGTAACGCCTGTTGCCTTTATGCGAGCATCCACTGCGATAAGACACATCGCCGTTTGTTAATTTTCCAAGTGTTATCTCGAGAACATTCTTATTAACTCGGCAAATGGACAGTTTTCCGGCTCCGTGCTGGCTTCACCTTAAAATCATGGGATTGTTTATTCATATAGATTGCAGACAAATAATCTTCTGTACACGAAATCGAATTTTATCGCATGAAAGAATTCTTTCGTTATTTGGTTAATTTTTCTTTTCAACATTTCAGGCCAATGAACCGAGCTCTACGATCAATGAAACAATTGCTACTCTATCGCTGATTCCGTGTTTTCCAACCGTTAACCTTTTGCTAAGCAAATGATTGGTTCATGCTGATTACAGTTTAAAATTTCTGCACGATTGCTAAATTATCCCATGTAAGAGTGCACGAAACAATACGTCCGAGTTTCAAGAATACCCATCGAGGCACAAAACACGTAATCGACATTAGCAAAATTGTTGGCTGAATATTCGTCCACGACGAAGCTTTTCAAACGGAGTCGAACATGATTTTTTCCAGCTTATCAATCATGCGTAAAGTTTCTATTATCATGAACCTGTAAAAATTGACTCGAGTGAGAATTTTTTTTTTTTTTTTATGAACCAAACACGAATTGGTGTAGCTACTGCGGTATTTCTATGGACTCAGAGGTTTGTGCAAGAGATGCACGGAGCAGGTAAGACTGTATCATTATCACTTTGACTACAAAGCATATTGACGGCTTTCTCATAATTTCATCAACCATAGAATTTTCTCTCGACACCTGAACGGGAAACCATTAAAAAGGGTTCTTTTGCGAAACAACGAAAATGAGGAAACAATTGATAGAATAATGACAACGGAAGACGAGCAACTCATCACCCTACCAGCAAATTTTATTATGTTATAAAAGTACAAAGTTTCAGGCACACGGAAGAGCTAATCAACTTGATGCTCGCGGTATTAATTGTCACACAAATATGCAGGGAATGAGGTCTCGATCTTAAAGTCTTAATAATTGAAGAAAAATATGTTATTAGAATCTTGACAAAACGAGATCTGAATCAGGACTTTGAATTAACGTCGTTTTGAGGCCTTTTTTTTCTCGTTCTATATTTTAAAAACAAGCAGACTTGGGAGACGCTCGCAACCGAGAGATTTTACTGGGGAAGACGGGGCTCAGAGAAAATCTCACGAATTATAGGATACTGGATTATAAAACGATGTAGCGCTCGGAAGAATCGATCATCGAGAATACGTGAAGAGGAAAAGCCTCTCTCTTCTCTATACACATACAGATTCTCAGAGTGAGCTCTGTACCTCGTTGAATATATAATCTCGAGACTATCGTATGAATTAGCGTCTCACCGTTGGGAACTAGCAAGACGAGGAAGGAAAATGGACGCGATCGGAACTCGATCAAGACTCATCGGTTTGAGTTTATACCCTCCATCGTTTCCTCTCGCTATATCTCCTCTTTCGCTGCTGTGCGCCAGCAGGACGACGATAGTTCGCTGAGAGGTTTAAGCATGTTCTCAACTTCACTAAAAGCTCCAAGGCAATGGGGGCTCGACATGGCTCGCGAATGCTCTCGCATATTATACAATTTTCCGATAGCGATAACGTTTCAGAAATGTTGAAAATTCGAAAAATAAACAAGTTTTTTTTTTCTTTAATGATTAATTTATCGATTCATTGAATTCTCGACATTTTTCTCGTCGGTCATGATTTTAAAGTTCGTAAATATGCTCCACAGTTTTCGTGGTAGTATGAAAATGGATCAGATATAATTGAAAATTCGTAATTGCCGATAAAAATCGACGACACAATAAAATGTTTTCATCATCGCAGCGCAACGGAATTCCTTCCTTTTTCGTAGCAGAACCAAATCGGTATTCTTCATTCATAGCTCAAAAACTGATTCTACTGCAAAATTTGTAACGTACGAAAAATTAAAAAGCCCTTAAAAAAATATATATTTTCGTTGCTTATCAAAAACTACGAAACGGTGCAAACTTTGACATCATCTTACTCAAGTAGAAAAATAACGCGCAAGAGTGACGAAAGATTGACGAAAATAAATTTGGCATCATTTCAAATGGTGTTATTGGTCGCGACTTCGTATTTATTTGGAATGTGTGCATACAGCCCTCAAAATGGAAAAATTAATCCCCAAGGTTTTCGGTCTCTCAGCTAGTAAACAACTTATACACCAAAAGCCAATTAATCGTTTTCTCTTATGTACAAGAGGGTAAAATGCTTGAGCCCAAAGTTTGTGTGTACAAGTTGTAAAAGCAAAGCGTTCATAAACTAAGTTGGAAACTATTCGACGCGGTGATGCTTTTGGACTTTTCTGTTTGCACATTGTGGTAAATAGACACTATGAGAGTAACATGAAAAAGTAATATGCATTCGTGTATAAATATATATGCCAATTCGATGTAACGATCTCTGGTAGTGGAGAGTATGAGTAAGATAAGATTGAGGTAATAGAGAGATCCTCAGGAAGATGCGAGGCAAAGTTCTTGGTGGAATAAGTTTAGCTTGGGCCTACACTCGGTGAAGCAGGTTGGGAGGATTGAGCGAGAGAGCGAGGGGGTATGAGGGAAAGAGAAAAGAAGAGAGAACATAGACTATTTGCACAAGAAACGCCACAGCGTTTTGCTTCCCCTGTAAACTGGAAACTCTCCTCCTGGTCGCGAAACTTTACCAGCTCCGGAGCAGTTTCTGTCGGTGTGTGCTGTATGGGACACAGAAGAACGATGAAGGGCCAGGCAACTAAGAGATAAAAAAACGAAGGAAGAGGAGGGGGAGCAGAAGAAGTGAAACTTGCGGAGTTGTAAAATCAAGCAGCATGACGTGTTCCTCATATCAAATTTTCCAAACCGCACAATGCAATTTACCACAAATGCATGTAAGTAAATATCCGTATAGTATATATACGTGCAGGCTAAATTTTCCGAAATAGAACAGTGCAAAGAAAACCGAAGTATTCTTAATGAAATTTGTTCAAAATGAGTCGCGTAATTCCATAAATTCTCGAGTTTTTTACTCTTTGCTTGATAGAAACGTGGCATAAGTTTTGATTCTATTTGCAAAACAAAAACTACTAATCCTCGAGCGTGAAGAAAATTCTCATGAACATTATAAAAAAATCTTAATTATTTCTTTCAAAAATTTACATCGTCGACGTCACATTTGATCGAGACATCCCATTTATCGAAAGATCCGAGGAAATTCATCATTTTTACATTCATACGAAAACCCGAGTAAATATAAAGTTGAAATAGAGTGTCAACTCTGCTTTCGATTGACTTTCGTACACGAGGCATCAAAAGCAGCGGAATATGCAAACAGAATTTTTCTGTCTCTCCCTCCCTATCTTTCTCTCTCTCTCTCATCGTTCACCATCGAAAACGCCGCCAGTATTCAAATATATCTCGTCTGATATTGGAAGCGAAAAGTACGTTGAATTTTCCATTTCGAGAACAACCGCAAGGCGGAAAAACTTAGTTTTCCTTGGGAGGGAAACTCATTATTACGTGACGATGAGGACAAAAACGTGGTTGAAACTTAGCTATTATTACATAGAATACACGAGAATAAACTTTCGACGAATATTGCGAATGTAACGATATCAGGAGCGAAGATGTATAAAATGAGAATTCAAATAGATCGTTCCGTGAAAACATGAGAAGAAGATTGAGCATCACGCGGCCGAGTTATTGATGCAACGCTGTGAAACTTTTGTTTAAATGTATAAGTTATTACTTCGCCGTTCGCCTTATTCGGCATACAACTCGTACAGCAAAATCGTAATAACCCACCGGAATACGATTTGCGAAAGAAACTGAAACGCGGGAATAATATGGAACTTGTTTGTTTCTTTCACTGTACCAACAAAATCAACGTGAGAATATATTAAGATTCGTTCGAAGACGCTGCAATTGCAACATTTTCTCATCACATACGAAACAGATAGCAAAGAAAAGTTGATTGCCCACAGCTCTATTATTTCCAGCACGTGATTTATCCTGTACATGGAAAATTACTAATTCGTATGAAAAACACCTGATTATTTCGACAGATTGGGATCCCAATTAAAAATAAAAATATATTTCGAAATAGTGAAACGAATACGCCAAAAAATTTACTGAAAAATCGCTGCTCATCTGATCCGCAGAGCTCGTTTTTTTTTTTATTTTTCATGGGAATTGATATTATGATAATATAATCAAGCAAATCGACGATATACGTTTGTGTATCGAGTTGGAGTGTGGCTTTTACTATATTACATGCCAAAAGGATGAGAAATATACTTGGGGTTGGCGGTTCAACATAAAAGTCATGAAATCAATGTGAACTCGTGCTCCAGTTACCGCGCGAGGTCGTCTATTCATTCCCTTAGCACGGACTATACCATAATATTCGAAAGAGTGAGATCGGGAGAGGAAAGAAAAAGGAATGAATCACGAAGCAAAAGAGCATCCTTGCAAAAGACGATTGGGAGAAACGTCGAACTAGAAAACTTGCCCACATCCAGTTTTCCGCGTCCATCCACTATATGGTGGGAAATTCTTGACGCGCTAAGCTTGGGCGAGGTTGAAACCGGAAGCGAAGATTGGTTTATAGGATGTCGGGCGCAGTTCACCATCAGCGACGGCTAAAGTTCGAGTTTCTATTGGATGGACTGAACCCGATATATACCTATTGACATTTATTTCTATCTCTATATATACATATCTGTAGACTGGATGGCCGAGATGTGTCAAGCCCAAATATATACATGTATATAGATCGAGAGACAGGTTCGAAGGGCGAATTCGATATCGCAAACGACCGGGGCGGTCTGGGCTAAATTCGAAGATATCAACTTATTCGTTAGAGAAGAGCAGTACGCAGAGATCGTGAATCAAGAGTGACGTGAGACAATGATAAAGATTTTCACACATGCATGCAAGTCCGAAGAAAATTGATCCTCTTAACCCCGCATCGGACAATCTTTAAGCTTAACCAACAACACTGTAAAAACAAGCGTGTTGGTTCAAAACGTCTAAGGCGTGTTTATGCTGTCGCCCGTATCTACACGCTTTACGCCGTTTTGTTCTCAAAAACAACACATATTATTTGTGTTATATGAACACGGTTGTGTGCATTGTTTGAACGCGACTGTCTACTGTGTTGTAGAAACATGGATGCTTACTGTGTTGTATGAACGCGGCTCACCACGTTGTAACAACGCGGTTCCCCGCGTTCTTCCAACACGCTTGATGCGTTTTCAGCATTGTCGCCCATATCTACACGTCTATGGCCATGTTGCCACCCAAACCAACACGTGTCTCCCGCTTCGTTGCGAGCCAAAAATGTAATGAAAATATTTTTTATTCCCGATTGTACATGGTTTTTTCCTTGTGGCGAATACATGTACAACTTTCTTTGTGGTTGAAAGCCAATTCTTTCGCAGAAAAATTCCTACCTATACATGGGGATTCGAACCGACCTACCTACCTACACAGATTTCTAACGCACGCACGCTACCCGCTACACTACCGCGCCCTCTTACGATGACAATGTTCAAAACTCAGACCTTGTTTGTTTTTCGTCAGTTGTGAACCGTTCGCATGCCGTGCGTAAATTCGGCGGCAAAACCTGCTCGTACAAGTTCTAGAACAAGGGACGATGGAAAAAACCATCTATTGCAAAATCGGCGAACGCCGTAAAAAAATTAAATACAATTACGACAGTGCCAAAAGTGACGTCGAAAGTGCAACGGACAAAATTCTGGAAGTTTGCCAAAATGACCCCCTCTTACAAAAAATCGTGGAAAATCGAGCAATCGTTTTGCAAAGATTGCTCGAAGATAAAAACTTTCTGTGTGACTTTGAACCCGAAGAAGAAATACCCAACGAGAGTGAAGTACATTGTCTGTTGGTGCCATTTCCCGATGAAAACACTTTCATCTTTTCGGGAGATTATACCGTGAATCAGGACGGTATTCTTGTTACCCCGGAAGAAAATACCAGCCAATCTATCCAGGAGCAAGAAAAGGTAAGATTGTTTGCATATTTTAAGCCTGTTTCACTTATTTCCAGTGAATTTTTTTTCTTTGTCAAGTGGAACCCTAAAATCTTTAGTATCGAAGCATTTTTTTAACATCGAATGCTATCGAATGGAAAAGATGAGGAAAGCTTTTAGTTGTCGAAGCATTTTTTGAACATCGCATGCTGTCAAATGCAATAGAAGAGTGAAGTATTTAGTTGCCGAAGCATTTCTTGAACAAGTGCTTTGACAGCGGTGAGCGACGAAGAAAGAAATTTCACTCTGGTAGTTATCGCAGAAAGCATTTGAGTTCAAAATTTGGTAAAGGCACCGATGGCTAGAAACTACACTTACGAAGTAAGAAATTGAGAAAGTTTGTCTCCGCAAAGCCTGTTTCATATTTTGAACTCAAAATTCTTTCCTCGTCAAGTAGTACAGTCAAGTTTTTAGTTGTCGAAGCATGCGCTGTTCAAAAATTGCTTCGACAACTGAAAACGTCACTCTAGAACTTTAGCATAGAAAGAGATTTGGGTCGGAAGATTGGAAAAGGTTCTAATTTCTGAAAACTCTACTTATCAAGTAATTTAGTACGTTTATTTTTTTTTATTTTTATTTTTTTTTTATTTATTTTTTTTATTAAATAATTCATTTTTAATTGATTATTTATTAATTATTATTTATTAATTATTAATTAATTAATTAATTAATTAATAATTAATAAATTTATTTAATAATTTATTAATTATTTATAAATTAGTTTGCGTCACCAAAGTCTTTTTCAAACTTTCAATTCAATTTTTTTTCTCGGTCAAGTTATTCCGTAAAGTTTTTGGTTATCGAAGCATTTTTTAAACATTCCATGCTACGACAACTAAAAACTTCAGAATATTACTTGGCAGAGAAAAAAAATTGAATTCAAACTTTGAAAAAGTTTTTGGCAAATGAAAATCTCACATCGTTACTTGGTAAATGCAGTTATCAAGTTCACTCCGTTAATTCTCGGAAACAAAAATTTGTGTTGATTTCCATTAATATGTTTTTATTATTATTATTTTTTTTATTGACTTTTTTTCAGGAAAACCCCTCGACCGTACGCCCAACGAAAAAATTAAAAACACATCACAAGGCCGATGTCACGACCACTGCGATTCCCAATCCGGCTATATTGCCAAAACTGACCCCACACCTGGAAGAATTGCTAAGGAATGTTGGTATCGTGGAATCTCAAAGGCATTTCATTTATTTTTGGGCAACTGACTTGTTGATGCGCACCAACGGGATTCCGACGAAGACCGACTACTACAACTACGCTACGACTATCGTTGCAACGTATCCCGAGCTAAGAGGTGGTAACAACGGATGCGTAAGTTTCTATTTCGTCATTTTTCGAAGTACTCAAGTTCTAATTTATTGAATATTTATTCTATTTTCTTCCTACAGGGGATTGTGCGAAACGAATTAAGTACTAACGTACGAAACCGTCGTGCAAATTCGAAACGGACGATGCAGAAATTCGGTTCCAACAAAATCGATTCGAACGTGAAAACTCCAACATTCACTGTTGGTGCACTGTACGTAGTTTCTATCATCAATTCGATGTACAGCGGTAGGAGCTTCCCTGTTACACTCACATTGCATTTTTTTCAGACAAACTGATATTGACGGCACGGACGCTTTGAAGGAGCTGGAGAAACTTGCAAAACCTGCCGATACACCGCATGTACGATTACTCATTAAAACATCGATTAGTCCACGCAGGAAGTGGATAAAGAACGACGCCAAAAACATCATCGATGTAATCGAGCGATATCCTCATCTCAAAATTTGCAGCTTGGTAAGAAAAACTTTTGAAATATCGCCGAAAGTTTTTACCATTCACCCTGTATTTCCATTTACCCATTATTTTAATTTTTCCAGATGATTTTCGAATTTCAAACGTTCCTTTCCCTTGACGAAGACGAAACGACTTCGAAAATAAGGAGAATGTTAGAGAAACTTGCTGCGTATTTTGGTGATGAGGTCGATGTGGACAATGGAAATCCTTCAACATGTATCTTGACAAAACTTTGGGAAAGATTGGCTGCGAACAAAACGAAAAAAACGAGCCCACCTCTTTTCACTGTTCGAGAAGTAAGCTCATTCGATAGGATACATTTTCTGCGACACTGACTTACTTGAAACGCTTAATTCTTCATTACTTATAGCAGCTGAGTTCAACGACAGATATGAATTCGGTGGAAGGAGCTTCGCCTCGGGTAATCCTGTATACAGCGGGGAAAAAAATTTCAAGCGCATACCTCGTCGCTGACGAAGAAGTGCGAATCAAGATTGAAAATCCGTCAGTCGACAAAACTCTGATGTGTCTCCTGGCGAGTTATTTTACATGGGACGTGGCGTACCCTTCGGCGTATATGAACGTAATGGAGTATCTCGAATCGGAAATCGTCCGACCTGTCAAAAAACTCAAGCCGAGCGTCCAAAAATTTATTCGCGACACCGAATTAAAAATGAATGCGTTGACGAAACATAATGCTTCAATAGCAAAATCTTCAGAAAACTAAGAGGTTTTTTCGTTTCGAAGTTCTAATCGAACTAGAACTAATCGAAGTTTTAGTTCGATTAGTTAACTGAAAATATTTATATTTGTTTTTTCTTTCGTTTATTTTATTATTTCGAATTTATTCCTTGTTGACAACAAAACTTGACTTTTGGAAATAAAATATATTCAGACATTTCAGTAAAGTAATCGTTTTATTTCATCAAATACCTGCTTGATATTTTTCTGCAGTTCGGAAAGTTTTTACACATTAATTTTTATCACATTTTTTTACTTATCCATTTTAACAACTTTAACGGATTTTACATTTAACCACAAAATTCGGTTCGACAATGATTCAGGAGAATCACGTACTTTTCTCCTCCAAATTGAACATTCAGTAGAGGGTGTGGAAAAATTAAATCCTCTGCTTGGATTATTTTCTTCGCCACCGGTGTTGGTTTTTCTATCTTGTAGGCGTCAAAGATGCTACAGTATTCCAATGTTCTGAGCGGTGCATGGACAATATAAAAAGCGTTTTTGAGAACATAAATGTTCAGAATTTCACCAAACATCGGTAAAGAACATTCTGAGTCTGATAAAAGTATGAGTTTTCCTTTTTTATAAGAAGTTCCGTGAATTTTAACTTCATTTGTGTCAAACATCTGACATTGTGCAATTTCAGTTTCATCCAAAAATGAATGAAACAAATTGGCAATCGGCAAATTCTGGAGCATCACTGTGTATCCTGAAAAAACTTGATGCCCTGTATACAAAAACTTTGGGGAAAAATTATTTGGCCCATTATTGAGTCTTGAGCACATGAGTGCTTGATGTCTATACGACAAGGTTTTCGGCATATTTTTAAAGTTTCGAACCACGGATGTTAGCGATTTATAGTACGCATGTGCAGATTCGAATCTGAAGCACCACTGTTGTCGAGCTGGCCCGAACAGACGTATATACCTCGGAATATGTATAAGAAAGTGAAATTTCGGCACTAGAGAGTTCGGATACAGCCTTTTGAAGACGAGAATATATACGTGGATCATTCTTTCTAACGTATCGACCGCTTCCTCGTGGATTTCGTAAGAGAGACAGACGTTCAAGATTTGTACAAGTCGTACATGGCAAAGAATTCGTTCTTCAAGATCCAAATTGTTATTTTCACGCATGAGGTCGCCTATGAGAAACGGTAGTGTATGAGCTAAAGTTAGCATTTGCGACGAACTTTGTCGGAGATGGCCCCCTGGCATCAAGTGAGCTGGTAAAATTGCGCTGGGTGCATTTTTTTGTAAATGCCCAAAATCGAAATGAGATATTGAATCATTGAGAGTTTTTAGTGTAATCGCAGATATTTCGAGAACACAATATTCCAACAACACCCGGATTGCTATTTCTACTACACCTTCGCTCAAAATGTGCATGGCATCGTGCGGCAAACACTTAGTAACATCAAAGTCGTCGATATTGAGGAGTGCACTTTTACGATTTATACCGTATCTTTTTTTCCAATAATCAACACTTTGTTTTGTCAAATTAGTTTGACTTATATTATCTATCTGTTGCTTGTGTATCTCGTTATTTCGCAATTCAAACTCATTTTCTGAGAAAAAGTGTTTCCACTGCTCCGGAGTTGTTAAGCATGTACGACAAAATCGAAACGCAGCAACTGACTCTTTGAAGCCACCTATCAGAGCTGATGCAGGGGTGTCTCCAGCAACGAAAAGCAGTGATCCCTTGTATACGTTCTCTCTACCATCGACCTTTATTGATATTCCCTCCGTTTGTAATAAATCAATTTCTACCGCAAACTTCTCCAGAATCTTATCAACTCCGAATTTTTTCATTACTTGGGTTTTTACGATTGCAAACAAGTTTACGGTTTGTAACGTCGATCTCAATTCAGGATAAATGTTTGCTAAGCTCCAGTAAAACATCGACAGTTTATGCACCGACGTCTTCGATCCTAAAGGGCTTGCAATTTCGAGATCGTCGTAATATAATATTATTGCCAGCGCATTTTCATTATTTTTGAAAAAGTCATGCGTCCGATAGTACGTTCCATCTAGGACAGTTCGGAGCATTTCATTTTCTTTGGGTCGAGGATTGTCCACGCAATACTTGACATCTTTATTTTGAAGAAGAGTCTTCAAGCTGTCATAAAGAGGAACGATGTATGCGTCACGCTCCACTTCCACCAGATCTGCAGCTCGATCACGTGATGTCCGATTTTTTTTCCAAAGCATCTCAGTGCCCATCGTCATTTTTTCGGGCATGACCATATTCATTTTCTCCACCAAAAATTTGTCCAACTTGTACCTCGTATCGATACTCGAGAACAACTTTTCGGGAGGAAATCTTTCGATCAAAACTTTTTTTACCTCATCCAGGTGTAAGGATTTTGTTGTTGGATCAGCTCGTCGAGAAAATTCATCCTAGACGTGGAAAAGTAACGAATCAGGAATAAAACTTTGTTTGAAATCTAACGTATGGAACTTTGATTCGGTTGGTATATGTTACTCACTACAATCATGGATGAAAAATTTGTTACTACATCTCGGACACCGTCGATTATCTGGCTGATGGCCGTATCGCTGACCTTGTGGTAGTCTCGAATTTTGATCAAAAACTGGGCTTGGAGAACTTCAAAGTGCTCGGCCATTGAAACATGGTTCTCTTCATCTATATGAAAAGTATTTTTTACGTAGTAAAAACTTCACTTACACATAAAAAAATTCGTAGTTCAAACCTAATCTTTCAGTTACGTACCCCGCAGACTTGCAATATCCTCCGCATCCACATTATCTGCGCATATAACGTCGTCGATGATATCGCACGAAGAATGATTTCGCTGGACGTGTCGCTTGTACGATTTCCACTTCGCAAATGTTTTTCCACACCCATTTTCATTGCACTCTATTTTTAGGCCAGGATCGTTTTTGTGATACTTCACGATGTGGCGAAATAAAACTTCTTGTGACTGGGTCCCGAAGTAGCACAATTGACAACTCAAATTAGCCATTATTTTGCACGAACTGACAACAGGGCATTTAAAACTAAACTTGCTCCATTTCAAGCGATACAAACTGCTCTATTTCAAGCCAACAACACGCATACAAACGTGTATGTTTTAGCAAGTTGGACAAGAAATGTGTAGTTGGCGAAGTAACTACAAAAAAAGTGTGTTGCTTAGTATCGCCCGTGTTCAACCAACACACCTAATCAGTGTTGCTTAAATAACAATACGAAAGGAGCCGTGTTCTTGGAACCAATACGGTGCGACGTGTCTTTTCAACACGCTGAATCCAATGACATGTATTGTTGCAACACGATTAGTTCAAACAACACCCCTACGAGACGTGTAGCGTGTTTCTGCAACACGACTAGTTACAACAACACCCCTAGGAGCCGTGTAGCGTGTTTCTACAACACACTCTACAACACGCTTGTTTTTACAGTGAAAAACGATCTATTCAAATCCACTGGCATAAGCATTCCGAATATATTTAAAAATTGCGCTGTGCTGATAATAATAAAATTGAATATTTTGTAGAAATATTATTTTCTATTAAATTTGAAGGTGCAATTATTACGTGTGCTGAAACTTTTTTTTTCAAGGTTTCGCATTGAAGGTGCATATGAAAATATTGATCCGGAGAAATGGAATTTTTTCAAGTTAAATGAGATTTCGTTAGATTTTTTTTTTCTGGGCGTAAATAGAAATTCTGCTGATTTATTTTGATGAAGCTGGTCGTCGCTGATCGTTGTGGTTGTTCCACCGCAATCGTGTTAAATGATCAGTGAAAGAAAAATAATGGAAACTGAGGATCGAGATCCTCAACGATTCGCGAGAATGATGGAGAAAAGTGGCGGGTGACATTGAGAGCTTTTTCGAAATAAACACATGAAAGCGATTTCGAATGATTTCAGCCTCGCGTATATAAGGAGATGAAATGTTTTACGCGTGCAAATATCGAGATAAATGAAAAAGTGTATATTCGAGCAATCGGTTCGAGCGGAGATTACTGGACACGTCGTCACGGTAATCGATGAAAACCTATTACACCGGAGTAGCCAAAGAGATAAGTATATATCGCCGCTTCCGGTAAGGTGAGACGTGGTACCAGGGGCAGCAATGGCTATAGAGCTAGTATGAGGATAAGCCTCCTACACCCTGATCCTGCGGTTTCGTTGCTGGCCCACTACAACCCCAGATCCGTGACCATCTCTTCGTCTGTGAAGCTTCTAGACTAATTAGAGGCGAATTGGCATGATCCCAGAGCGAACCAACGAGAGTGATAGTCTGTGTGGTTCGGTTGGATGTGAGAAAAAAAAATGAATCCATGAAGAACATCGCCGATCGAAATCCCCATTTTTCTCACAAAATGAAACATTCATATATCGATGAAACGAAGTGAATAGAAAATTCAACAGGAAAGAGCTTTAAAAAGCATGAAGGATATAGCGCCGATACGAAAAATAATTATATAGGTGAAAATGAGTTTCTCTAACATTCGTGCAAAATTAACTTGAATCGAACAGAATTAATTAAACGTTCGTATTAAAAAAAAAAAAAAAAATGCAAAAGCAACGATATTGAAAAATTTCAACGTCGTCAATAATAATCAGGAAAATATACCGAACTGAACCCCGATTTGGGTCAAACCGCCGAAATATCGCCAACTACTCGTCATCGATTCTGAGCCACTTCGATATCGAATTCCTTATACCCGAGGGCATCGAAGTTGAAAATTTCAACTCGCTAAATTATATTGAAAGTTTTGTAACGACCGCAAACTCTGTTTTATGCTGCCTAGCTCATGTTTCTTGCAATATATCGTTTATCAATAATGGGCCAAATATTCTGTGTTGATATCACCACAGTGAAAATTAAATAGAGACGCAGTAACGTCTCGACACCAAATATTTAAAAAACAAATTCAAACGTCGACTATCGATAGCATATTCCTATCTTCTCTTCAACGCCAAAAATCTACTGCGCTTTCATTTGTTTTATTCTTTGCCTCGCAAAGAATTGGAGAATTCTTTGTTCAATCTAATTCCATGTGAGAAATTAAGACTCGCTGATGAATTCGATTGGATCAAGATTTAAAAAGTTAACTCAGCCGTCGAAGCTCGCGACCTTACGATCTTGTGGGAGCCCCGCGGGTTTCCGAGAGAGACAGACTTTCGTGCAGAAAAGAGGATCAGGAGGGAAAAATATTATAACCTCGTCGCTCGAGTGCGGTGCATGATGGAGAAGATGTCAGTACAAAAAAGGGCCCAATGGACATTGGCTCGAAGGAAGACGCCAGTAACTTTTATATGGAGCGATAAAACGTGGCCTCGTTATATTACTTGACGTGTACAATGCATCGACACGCGCAAACATATTTTTTTCTTACATCAACGTGCGTAGATACGTGTATATCGTGACTTATATGGAAAATTTCATATGAAACTCGTTGGAAAACCATTTGCCATTTTATACCGACATAGATAAAAAAAAATGGTTGAAATATGAGCCAATACGATGGGTTCATATTTGAAAATTGATTAAACTCGTGATAACCTTTGGAATCGCTTTATACGAATTTTTGTTTCACGAAAAATATGCCGCAATGTCTTCAATTTATTTAACGAAAAGTATGAGCTCGTTTTCCACAAGATGACACTGATAAAGTGCCAAAAGTTGGTCCGACATAGATGGCAAAACTGGGTAACTGCTCCAGCAGGATAATAAAACTCAAATTACCATAAAAGTAGGGGCAACTTTTTTAGAATACTTCTAAGATAATAAGGCGACGCTGAGAGATGTGGAGAAAATAGTAAAGCTCACATATGACGAAGAAGGAAGGAATAGGGCATGGGGGGGTTGACTAATGGGAAAAGGAAAATATGGTGCGAGTTTGGACGGACATTTATTTTCATTTAGCGGAGAATATAAGTATAGCGTAAAAACTTTGAGGTTAGTAACGAAGCTGGAACGAACTAAATGTTTAACTGAGGGAGCTTTTATGAGGGCGAGGAGTTCGGGGCAATTAATAATTCCTTGATTACTATAATATGCCGTAATCTCGGTGAATGTGGCGACGGCTTGACGCACCAGAGAGAGAGAGAGACAGAGAGAGAGAGAGAGAGAGAGAGAGAGAGAGAAGGGCGAGGTTGTAAATTTCGCGAGTTCCACAGTATCCACGTGACAGTGGTATCTCGTAGGGTTTAGGTAAACGAGCGTGTTTCACCGGGGTCTCAACAATGAGGGTTGAAGAGTGGACAAAAATGGAAAGGGCGCACCTAAAACCATGGAAATATCTCGTACAGTAAACACGAAGTGCCATGGCGTACAATAGAAAGAGAGGGTCGTCAGTGCATATGAAACTTTAGCCTGCATGCGTGCATAACACGAGCACCTCGGAATGCCTGCATGGAGACATGAGAGTCTCAGTGGTCCAGCGAGATCCGGCAAGCTGGTAAACGTGATCTCGGACACCGCGGACAATTTCATCCTTTATTTGCATTTTATTATCTCCTGACGCTGTGCCAACACCATACTACACATAACTCGGTGAAACCCACGCACGAGTGTATATGCAGCATAGATACGGGGATAATGACGCCAAAGAACTTGGAAGCGAGGATGGGAGTCACGGCCAGGTTTTCGAGGACTCCGTGGTGATGAGATTAGCGGGTACATTAAACATACGCGAAAAGCGGAGAAAAGTCGACCCGAGCTTTTCCACAAGCAGATAATGAGAATCCTGAACACGTATACACCACGCCAACGAATTGCCTTACTAGAATTTCGTTCCAGTTCCCACTTTTTCACGTCGCGCGTAAAAATCAAATATTATCACGATTCTTTAATTCCCGCCTTCAACTGTAAATTGCATCATGCAATTTCCACTCTAATTATTCCCGTGCTATATCGAAGGACGACTATGACTCAACGGAGCTATACGAAACCAACTAAATTTATGGCAAGCAGGCAACGCGACAGGTTTCATGGAATTTTATTGAAAAAGTGAAATTTTTATTTTCGTTAATCCGCATATACAGCAATAGCGTCACTCGAACTATTACGGAGTAACAACAAAAATCTAATATGTTCTCTGCTATATATACGCGTACACCAACGAGAAGAATTCAACGTGACAAAGAAGTCGCGCGAAATCGTGTCCATCAAACGATTTCCACTTCAATAAATATATTCACATGAACGCAAGTGTAAATATCATCGGTAGGTGAAAAAAAATATAAATGAAAGTTCGCATTTCTCTGTTTGCCGTTATGTGAGTTAATCACCTATATATTTCTTTGTATATTTTGTTTGTATATGCAGCGAGTGAGTTGTTTAAATGTCGCCCAGGGCTAGAAAAACTCGCAGTAGTTATGTAGATATTTATATTATTATACATGCACATAAAAATGGAAAATAGCAGCCAACATGGCGTTCCAACGATAATCGATAGTTGAACCATCGGCAGTATAATAGTTACATAACTGTAGATAATCCTAACATGTGTAATGTTATACATCAGCGGTAGGGATACATTTACATGCGATGCATGGCGATATATTCGGTACCGCGTGTAAGTCGAATTTAATGTATAAATATGGTTGCTTTTCCGATATGTGTAGGGACCAATGTGTGTCAACTGTGGACAATTTCTATTCGACATGAGAGTTTTGCGTGTACCGTAACACAGGGAGACAAAACGTTGTCTGGAAATACTTATTCGTACATACATGTGAGATCCAAACGTGCTATTATTTCGCGCCCTCGAATAAATCTGGCATTATTAAAACCCCGTTCCTCGTCAAAAAATAAAAACGGACAAACCCTTGATAACTTTCGCTTGGCAAGCGAAGAATTCATCGGCGAACCAAACGAGAGACGATGGCAGGAAGAAAAAAAAGAAGATTTTTGGGAGCGAGTTCACGTTAGCGCTGAACGCGTGCATGTACACTCGGCATCCTAGTTCCCGATTAATTCCACACGCGTCTGAGGCATCGTCTTCTATTACGGCGAAGCGCGGTCTTGGCACTGGCTCAAAAAAAAAAACTAAAATTCTGTAGCGGAAAAAGCCCCGAAATAGTGTTGCTGAAAATGTCTTTCGGAACCATCAGAGATATGCCGATATGTTGAGGTCACCCTGGGTCGCCCTGTATTCACCGAACCGGGATCGAAAATAAAGAGACAAAATATGCCGATAACAAGAGAGCCAGCACTCTTGTACAGCAGAGAGAGAGAGAGAGAGAGGTAACGAAAGAGTTCGAATCTTTGGCTCAAAAGGCCAATCACTGTTCCGCAAGGTACGATACAGATATATATCTCTGAGGACTGAGCATTACAGTTATCAATGTTAGCTACCTACCAGGCTGGACCATCAACCAACTGACTCACCCATACGTATCGAGTCATACTCGTGTCGTGTGGAGCTGTGCCAAAGGGTGCATGCTCTCGGTTGTGCTGCTGCGGCAACGCGGAGAGCAACTGTACGCGGTGGAACGACGATAGATGTTCGCACAGGTACAGGCTCTGTGCAATATGGACTAAAAGCTATATATGGATAATGTATATATATACGTATGACACTCTATATGACACGCATACATGTACAAAACATGGCGAAAAGGAAAAGCGAGGGTGGACGATATTCGCGCAATGCTGAGCAATTCCGCTCTCTTCCCTCCTTCTCTCTTCCATCCCTTCGCATCTCTCAAAGAGATGGAGAGACGAGAGAGAGAGAGAGAGAGAGAGGGAGAAAGAGGCAATGCAAACAGACCAGGAGGGAGAATCCTGCAGATTGCGTACATCCTGCAGCCACACATTAATATATCCAGAGTGTTTCAGAAAACGTTGGGATACCTTGATGTACGTTATTTTCCAGTGGACAGTCCTTGGCAAACTGCGCACCAGCTTTTTCAAACCTTTCGTGAATTATAATTATCAAGCATGCAAGAAAATCCACTCCAAGATGAAGTAAATATTGAAAAAGCTTGAAGTAATGAAGTAAATATTAAAAAGCTATTTAACAACAACGTTAGACATGAAAGACTTGAAAGACGAGAAACTCCACTATATTTTTTAATCACGCGGCTACCACGCTCAATCGCGTCCTGAAGGTATAACTACCCAAAATTCACGAATAAAAAAATGTCCTGTGGTTTTTCCATTGAAAAATAAAGGAAAAGGAAATTTAAGAGAAACGATGCGGCGAGCGACTAATAAACACGCAAACTGCTGTCGATGGTATATATTCAAGAAAGACGGTGCCATCATATTTCGTGGTTATCGAAAAAAAGTTTAAAAATATAAAAGGCAAAAGTGCATATCCATATTGCACGAACTTTGGCTGCGATTGAAAGAGACAACGCGAATCAGGTCAATTTTTTGCAAAAATTAATTTTATTTAAAATTTATTTTTCCAAAAATATAAATGTCGATTAGAGGAAAAAATGTAGCGTGATGTTCCTTCATGGTCTGTACTGCGACTACCGTTTGGTTGGTCAAAGTGAGTCACGTTTCCAAAGGAAGACCAGCAGCAGAAAAAAAATGTATAAAATAAATTAAAAACCGCTAGAGCGCAAGTAGAAAAAAAAAAGCGTTAACGGAAAACTGCTCGATGTCTGAGAATAATTAGATCTTTTAGCATGCACCAAGGTATGTAAAAGCGTTCGGTACACATGCATATAAATATATAAATACCCATGGGTACACATTGTAAATGTGCCTTAAATCTACTTCACACGGGCTTGGGATACAGGGGCTTTGAGGCGGACAGAGTGAGCAGAATTGGTGGTGTTCGTGCCCTTTGGCGAGAAAAAAAAACGACATGTTCAAAGTGTTTAAAGAGAGAGAAAAAAGAGCGAGGAGGAAGGAGAAGCGGGAAAAAAATGAGGAGCAGGTGACAAAAAAGAACAGTGAGGGCCGGTTACACGCACGAAAATATGGCGAGGGAGTTCAACATTCAGTGGAAAAACTATATGCAAAGAAACAACTCAAAATCAACGGTCTGTTACAATCGAAAAGTTTTTTTCTTAATTAGTCCCCAACTCAATTTTAAAATCATGATATTTCTCCCTGGGCTTCAGAATAGAAAAAAAAGATTTTTTCATCTGTTACCCCCACCATTGCAAATTGTTTCATTTAGAAATATTATACTCGGCGAGTCTCGGGTCAGCAAACAGCAGAACTGTCAAATTGTCCCTAGACTCTACCGAGTCTCTCGATTTCAACTGTACGTCGCGTTGCACTCTGGCACGACCTTCCAAACAGCCTTGTACATGGACTAGAAAAACGGTTTTCCATCGACATACTGTAAAAATGAGGAGAACAAAATACACGAAGCTGAGAGGCGTTACTTCCCATTGGTACAACTCGATAACTCAACGTAATCGAACTAATTGAAATCCAATACGACACATGCAAAGTAGAGATAAAATTTTGTCTCCTATAGGGTACACATGACCGAACAGGCCTACGCATCCCAGACCCGGATTGTGATATTGCCAGTTAACGTGATTAAAACGTGCAACGAGATTTTTCCCTTTTTCCAGCACATTTTCCTCAGTTTCTTTGTAGTTCGGGTCTTGGAACAATTTTTTGACTTTATGATCGAAGTACGATTTCCAGGAAATAAAAGGATAATTTTCAAGCCGAAATTTTGGAATGACACGATTTTAATTCGAGGTCGAATGGATCACGGCGTTTTGTCAGGAGTTTGTGGATTTTGGGTTAGTGACTGAAGACACTCGTGACCGCATGATAATTAACACTTAATATTTATTTTATTAAAACAAATTAACATTTATATTTTTGATGTTGAAATTTGTAAAGAACAAAGAGAACGCGAGCATTTTTTTGCGAGTACGCATGTGTACTCGGCTGGATGCGATTGACTGAGTGAATTGAGCTCCGTCGTTAACTCAAACATTTGGATCTAATTTCACGCTCGGAGAACTTGCCATCTTGAATTTTTGCGAACACATGTGCTTCCTTCTGGTTACAATTGTACAGAGTATCTGGTTCGCACGAAGCAGGATGCATCTAAACACATGTAGGCAGCCCCATTGATCGTTTCCCGAAATTATAATCATGCCATTCGTCAAATAGTTAACCTCGATTAACCGTGAGTGCGATCTAATAAAGAATGAAGAAATAACGAGCCAAAGATGCTTGAGATTTTCCGGGTACACGAAGCTGCGAAGTTCCATTTGAACCGGAGAACTTCCTTAAAGCATTAAAATATAAATGGATTAGCTCTAGAACGAAATCTGAAGGTATACGAGGATCGGAGCACCTGCCGCTGAGAAACTCACAGTCCGAGAATCATAGTGTGGAGATAAACGAGATAAAATCCATCTTGCTCGTGTGATTGGTACGTTTATAAATGAGGGTAGATGAAAAGCAGGTCAGCAGATGTGCCAAGGACAAACTATAGGATGAACTTGGATAAGATAATCGAGTTTTCTCAGCACGGATTGTGCACAATTCTCTTGGGTTACAGTTATGTGGAAACTGTGCAGTAATACTGCATTCAAGTCAAAATGAAACATAGCTAAATAAATCACAACGAGCAATAAGAGAAAAAGAGGGAGAGCTAAATCAAGAGATTACGTACGATATATCAAACCTACAAATTAATGTCGTAAGTGGTTGTGACAATTATGACTGGGGACTGTGGATGGCGCAGATGAAGTTGGAGCAGAACGAAATGAGTGAGTATACTTCGCCAGGTTTGACAAATCAGCGAACAAACATAGAGATTCAACAAATAACAATACCAAGACCCGGATTCATTATATTTGATATAGGCATGGAGTCAGGAATTTAGAGCACACCGAGTCTCTAACAATGCGACACATATGAGAATGCTAGGGGATGCTATTCAATTTTGAATTTACGTGGTAATTTACGTAAACACAAGCACTCACCTTTCTGGCAAAATCATTTACATAGCGACTATAGAAACGCAGTGCGCAGCTAAAATTGAGATAATTGCGTTACAACGATCGGAATTGACTTTTAAAAAACTCTGAAAAAAATCTACAAATTCTTCGATATCAAAGAAGATGTTTAGATTTCGAATTCTTCTCTAAAAGAAAAAAAGTTAAATAATCTCCAAGTGCAGCGAGATTAAAGCAGTTTTTTTTCAATCGAAATAAAATCCTTTGCGTTTGTATTCGAAATAAAAAAAAAAACCCAAGAGGCAAATGCGCACACACGGTTCATAGCTGCACTCTATGCTTTTCCCTTAACAACATCGCAGACTCTTCTTTACTCTTCTTGCCTCCTTTCCGATTTCGCAGCGAATAACTCGCACATAACGCGAGTATCCATAGTTATATATAAAAGTATATAGTCGAAAGGACACAAAACCCAGTAAACCGTTTGGCGCGTAGCCAATAAGCATCGCATAATTCATTGGAGAGTTCTCTATCTCTGTTCAATCCTTTGGGTATTCCCTCCGAGTTCTCTTGTTTTTATAAATCCTCCTATTTCGTACTCTACGTAGACGTGTAACTATTTTATGGAACAAATAAAAAAGAAAGCACACAATTTTATTATAGCAAAAGAAACACTTTCCCATCGCCGATATAAATTCCTAGGACTCTTTTGTGAATTGTCGCAAAAATCGTATCCACGAGAACGCTTACAATGCAAAGAGGAGAGCCATATTTTGCGACCGACGTAAAGAAACGACTCGCTGCCCCAGAAATGCTTGTACACGCGATTTTTCACAAAAAATCAGATCCCCAGCCATACACCCAGCCTCTACATATTATTTAAATGAGAAATGTGATTTAATCGACAGCTCATCATGTCACTGCGATTTATGCCGAAATACGAGATCGCACGAGGCCGACGTGTATGATATAAATATTTGATAACTCTCGCTCGTGTCGCGACGCTTGGAATGCTCTGCTACAGACATTATACAACTCGCTCGGCTACCATATAAGTACAAACATATTGATATGCCAGGTGCGCGAACGGGCTTCGCCCACAGCGCACCCAGTGCTCAGGGAGTGCGCCTAGATTTTGTTTTTATTCGAAGCGACCAATAAGAAGAAATAATTGAAATGTCAAAGCCTGTAAAATAACAACAAAAAATCTGCAACTTTTGTTTTATTCGAAATTGGTAATGCATCGACCAATCGTTTGCTTCCTGTTCGAATGATCTTTAGACTGTCGATTAAATTATTCTGGTCATCATGATTCATGAGTTTGATTATCGAAAATCCATTGAAATCAGTTCAGTGGTTTTACGTTAAAAGCTGCCAAACATGTTTTTGCAGTAGAGACTTTTATTTATAGAGATGAAGAAAATATTATATGCGCCGAATCCACATGAGCATATGTAAAATTCCGTGCATTTCGCAAGAGAATTATTATCGTGGCGGAGTGGCAACATCATCATCTGGCAGATGTTGCCACTTGGAGCGCTCGATGTATTCGGTACTCTGAGCTGGAGACTAGCGAACGTGTGGATTCCTCATTCTCGCTGTACGCGTGCTCTCGATAAATTAATTAACAAACTTAGTGCCGCATATATTGACAGACGGTGTGTCGGTTGAATTGTCAAGCCGCAAAAGTATATTCCGAGTATAAATTTATGTGCATACAAATAGAAAGACCCGCGTTCGATCTCCTGGCAAAAAAAAAACAGATCCGAGGGAAGCGCATCAACTCTAAATCGATTTTTTTATCATCCAGCTAATGGATTTGTCATATGTTTGGTGCCAAAGTGCGGCTTTCGTAAACGTGTTCGCAAGAAAAAAGCGTGACCGTTCTCCCTTGCGTTATTCCCATATAAAAATTTTATGAGGAAGAATACGAACAGGCGGTTTCCGTTTTTTGTCGAGTATTCTGACGTTATTGCGTACACGTCATTGTGCATCATTAAACTTCTAACAAATGAATCATAAAAGATCGATCGTAATCGCTTTCATGCACAGTGTCGCGCACATACGTCCATGCATGCGCTTCTTTCTAAAAATGTTCCCCGCTGTGAAATATCGTCCTGAGCCTGTTGAAGCACGAAATGCATTTTCGTGTGACCTCCGGAAACAAACTTAACCGTGTCTGACGCTAGAAGCCCGCTTATCAAACATGCAATTTTTTTTATAAACAAATAAAGCAGCATGAAAAATTCGATATTAAAAAAAGGCGCGCTCGGCCAAAGTTGGTCGTCAAACATTTCAATATTCCGATACACAGTTCGGAGGATCGAATTTCGGAAATACGAATATTGGATTCAAGTCGACGCACGAAAAAAAGAGTATGAGAAAAAAAATGGAACTAAAGCTGACCACGTCCGGTTCGTTAGTTCTGTAACAGTAACTTTTGAATTTTCATTCTCTCGTTGCAGGTATTATTGGAATGATTGGTTGCATCGACAAAAAGCTGTTGAAATTGAATTGTATCGAATGGGGTTGATTGACAGAATTAATACAGGAAAGCGACTATATATGTATGCGGAAAATCAATTTCGGCTTGCGTACCTAGTTAACCGAATAACGTTCGTATTAAAATAACTAAAAAAAATGGTTGGTAGGCAGTACACGTTGAATGGTTTGACGAAAAAACATCAACGAGCGAACATCACGATCGTGACCGAGCTCATATGTATATACGTTTTATCTCTCTTTGCTGTTTTCTCGTTATTGTGGTCGATTTTTTTGTTCATCGTAATTTCCTTTATTAGTAAGCTCTTCGTCGCGCAGTGTGTAACGAGGTGCATCGAATATACGTCGGTTTACAAAAAGTGTGATCGAACGAGCCCAATAGTGATGAAGTAACTTTACATTCGCGGATCTGCACCCGCTTTTTTGTTCCCCATCTCCATATTTTTACTGTGCATTCGCTAAATGAAACCAATTTACCCATGAATACGTCGCAGCGAGTGTGTGTACGTGCGTACAAGCCCAAGGCATGCAAATCATTCGCACCCATTGAGAATAGGATGTCAATTTCATATACAAATAAAAAGACGATGAAGAGATGAAAATGTCGGTACTGTGCAGCATCCTCAGGCATGGGGAAATGCTGGCCAATGGATATGTCGTGTGCGTAACGGACGAATGCGATACTGACGAAAAAATTTGCAATGTTTCAGTCGTCAAAAGAGAAAACGGTTGTCGCGATTCTACACACCGATATAAAACGCAAAACTTGTCAATGAAACGGCGGGCGCCTGCATACCGGCGCACGCGGATATTCGCAACTGCATTTCTCCGCTATATATACCGTTGAAATAAAAGAATTATCTCTCCGTCACACACACTCAGATTTTTCTCTTTATTATTTGCTTTTTCATTAATCAACAGAGATTGGTAACGGATTCATGCACTCGCGACGATTCAGCTGTTCGTAAATTATTAGTAACGCAACGTGATAAAAGCCAAAAATCATGGAATCCTTCAAAATTCATTTTTCTTTTATAAAATACTGAATCTATGAACCTAACTCTATTTCTCTAATATTTGCGTCACTGTTAATCAACACGAGGAAGCTCATTATTCCCGGATGTGCTAATTTCCAATAAAAATGGTAAAACACTGATTATTATAAATTCTTCTCCCAAACTGACTCGCAATTTTCATTAAACAAAAAAAAACATTTCACAATCTGAATTCGATCGTGTCTTCGCCCATGAAGTTTTCATTTACTGCCTCATACTTTTGTCATTTTGAACATTTAACTACGTGACTTATCGAAGAAATACTCCATGACTTTCTTTTTAAAACTCAATGAAACGATAAAAAAAAAGTAGAACGAAAATAAAGCAGGTTTAGTGTAATTATCGCGAGCTGAAAAATAAGTAAATGGCAATAATACATCGATCGATTGTAATTTTTTTATTCAATAACCTTGTGCCATGGGAAATAAATTCGCCAGACGTCGCACAATATATCTAATAATGTACGGATCGGCTAGGAAATAATTTTGGTAATTTGATTGGCTCAGTTTATATGGAACAACAATCAATTGCATAATAAATTTATGAAGCATTCATATATATATATACGTGAAAATCGATATATTACAACGTCATTGTGAAGACATCTATACATGGGATGTATCCTGTTACTCGAGCGACTAATAACCCACGACTCGTAAATTAATCATCTCCAATTTATGATAACACGATGAATAGCCGGAATGCGTAAAATAACACACAGTCATATATATCGATTGAATGACCTTTGGTACCTAAACCAATATGTTTGGAGGGTTTCGTCGTGTGACGAATGACAGAATTAATTTGGAGGGGACCAGTCAATTGCTATGAGAATATTCAGCGATATGTTGAATATTTGGTGGCACGGAAGTCATGCTTTAATAACGTTGAGACAAATTTTAACAATTTCGGCATAAAATTCGTCGGGAATTGTTTCGTTTATCGAGTTTATAACGAAATATTACTTTTACTATTACCGAGTGCAATAAAAACATCGATATAAGGAAATTTACAAGAATATTGGAGTTGCCATCGTCGGGACGCAGCGTACGTATCGTAATTCTTTCTCTAACGTCCCACAAGATTCAGCATCGCGTATGAATGAACGAAATTTATGAAGCCCTTTTAAAAGACCCGGAATTTAATTTACACGAAAATATCAATCGAATTGGAAAAGTTCGCAATCATGCTTCAAACTTTCAATTTCGTTCAACTTCATTGAAAATTTAAAGTCGAGGTTTATTAGCTTTTGCTTCAAAATTGAAGAGCTGAATGAAATTTGCATCGTATATTCATCCGCAGGATTTGATGCCAACATTTTTGGTTTATGAAACTTTATTACAAAAACGTTGATGAGACGGTTTGATTCCTTAGTTGCCGCAACGAGACCAACTTGATGAATCTCATGAGTTCGCTCGTGCGCGCTCGTGTATTTTGGCAGTCCGTTTAAACGGTAAAGTTAATTGCGCCGAGTGAAACCGACCAAGGCCACGAACGAAATTTCGTGATACATCGCAAACGCGTGCGCGAGTAAATAATTTTTGTTTTTTCACCGAGTCCCGATTGTGATTTTTTCCTATCCAACCCAAAAGTCCTTCGGAATACTTTCCAACAGTGTGTTTTATCAAAGACTTTACGTTTGCATGATCTTGGGAAGTACTGGATGGAAGAAAAACGATTTTCAATTTCTGAGCATGATCTCATTTTTCTTCGCTCGAGGAAGACGAGAGAGACGCGTGCGTAATGAATTGAAGCCCCCAGTCCACGTCCAGCTCATGGAAAATGAATGAAAGGGGGAAAAAAAGCCTGAAAGACATGAGTCCTTGTACCTCTACGTTATCATTCTTTCCGACATAACTCTAAACTTTTCTCTACTTTAATATTCGCCACTGGAGTATTTTGAACCCCTCGAAATTTCTACCCGAAGGTCTTTACTTTTTGCTCCCGAGGAGCATCACCGAGAAACAAATGAACAGCTGAACGGACAGAAAGACAGGCGAACTTGGACGTGCCAGCATATTACGAAATCTTATAGAGACAGCTCATTGCAACGGTCGTGGAAAAATTACTCGGTGGATATAAATTCATGCTCCACATAGAGATCGAAGAATATAAAGAAAGTACACACATACTTTTAATCAATAGGGTGCCTTCATTATTAACATCGATAAAAAGCCTCGACCGACGTAACACAAAAGCTTTTTATCACATAAATCGATCTTCCTTGGCCTTTGCCAAATCTTCAGAAACCTCGGGTTCCCTAAAATGTTTCAGGGAAAACTTTACTATTTCGATCAAAGTTTTAGCTGATTGATGATCGAATCGTTGTTCTGGCTCGGTGAGGTTTTTCAAGGACATTTTATCAAGTCCGCGAGTCCGAATATTATTTTTTGACAACTTTATGAAAAACTACGAGATGGTTTATTGCTCAGGTTAGTCAATCTAATAGAATCATTGTCGAATCGTGGCAACGTCAAGGGTCGAGTAACGATCGTTTAATACCGTGCAATCTCTAGCAAAAGCCACACGTGTGCTAAGCTGCAAGCATGTGCATGCATAGTTGGCGCATTGATCGACTGACTAGCCGGAGTTCTTGATTCTCTCGGAGGAATAATTAATGAGAAATATATTTGGCATTTGATCGTCGACTGACGTTCATTTCCTCAAATCTATTCGAGAGTTCGCTTCATTCATGTTCACAATTCTTCTTTTCCATTTATCTCAGCATTTTGTAAAAAAAATCGAATAACCCAATTATTTCATAAATCTAAAGATCAGTCGGCAATGAATTCGAAGAAATTCATATCAAGACCCAGTATAAACTACAGGATAATGGATATATTTAGAAAAAGAAAAAACCTTGGATTATAAACAAAGTTTCAACTTCCTCAATTCGAGCGAATGAAAAGAAATCTTATTAATTTTCGCAGCCCAGAACAGAAAAAACTGTAGAAGGCAAATGGCAAATGATTCGGTTGTCCCTGAACTATAAAATGTTTTTTTTTTCCACAGTAGAATCTCGGAGAACGATCTAAAAATGTTCTCACATTTTGGCATGAGAATGTATTTTTTTTCGGTGTATTACATCGACGAATATGTGATCGGAGTCCGACGAACTTCGTGTTATGAGATTTTTCTTTTCTGTATACTCGTTTATTTTCTTTAAACTCGGTTAGTATTTTCTTCTGAATGGTAGAACAGACTGGGAATGTCGCGAAGGTCGTCTACGTTTCTCGCAGCTAATAGCATGAGCATTATAGAGTTAAAGAGCGAAGGCATTCGTATAGTCGTGTCTTGGGATTGGTGTACAAAGGATATTCTCGAATGGCTTATGAGGGACAAACTAGTGAACAATGTGAACAACATTTGCATACACGTAGTCAAGGCAATAATCGTTCGATGCTCGTATAAGCCGGTGGATGAATCTGGACGTTGGTACGAACGTGATTTTGACGTCCGGCTGCCATGAATCCACGGATATACATACGAGCAACAAAACATAGAAACGTATAGAAACGAGATTTGCACGAGCGAGCAATGGTTGTTACGGTACTCGACTGTAAATGTCTGGCAATTGAAAGCAGTACGAGCCCACGGGAGTGCTTACCCTTCGGGTAAACGCTAATTGCGAATCGCTAATTGCCACTCGGCGGTCGCGCGCGCGGTTCATACATGTCTTATTATAATAATCATCATCATAATTATAATAAAATATATATTAATGATACGAACCGTCGGGATCGTGTCACTGCCAGCGAGACTTGGAACCTCGAATAAGAAGGAGCGTGAGAGAGAAGAATGGATAAGGTGATGACTAACGTTTCTGAGATGCCGCGTGACTCGAACAACTTATTTTCTCTCGCGCGAGGGACGAATTCTTGGGGCGCAAATTGGACAAAAAAATCATTTCAATCATTCGATAGAACGATTAATGAATTTTTTGTAATTGATTAATCATCGAGATAGAACCTGGACTTGAATTCTCCAGTCTTCGGGGCGAATCGTCGTCAAATGTGAGCACTAAATATATAGCACGTGACCACTGGGATAGAATGGCAAAAACACGTGCGCGCAGATCGAGAGTTTATAACTGTCAAAAGAAAGGAATAAAATAAGCAAAAGTTTGTTGGCTGCACTGAGCGCGTCTCCAAGACGACGAAACTCTACGCGATGACGACGAATTTCGTCTCCACGAAACTTTCACTGAGCGTCCTATTCACGGGGGGGCGTGGGGAGATGTTAGAACTGCGAATATACGAGCGTGAGCTTGGCGCATATCTGGAGAGAGAGCGAGAGGGAATGCTTCGTGAAAGTGGTACTCGCTCTTGTATGCCGCGGCGCGCTCACACCTCGTGATATACCGGATTTATATTAGCACGCGAATAGAGCATCAAGGTTCAAACGTTTATCGCGAGGATCGCTAACGTTAACCACTTTTTTTTTTCCTAATTTTCAACTTTTTTTCAGGCCAAAGGAAATTAAGCACTTTGCCAGAATAAAGACTCATTTCGATGATCGGTTGGCACACAAATAAATAAAATTTCATACAGTTACTCGATAAATTTCTCGAGCTAATGAAAATTTACCGTATTCGTGGCTGCCACGGAAAAATGGTTCATGTTACGGTTTTGTAGAAAAAAAATAAAAACGTTTCCAGTACAAAAAATGCTTGTGTCGTTAGTAAAAAAAATTCTATTCGTTCGTAAGCTTTTTAGGCACGAAATCACGGTCGTCATTTCGGCAATGGAACGAGGAAAATGTAACCGGCAATCAAGGTCTATATTCTGTGGATCACTCACTCATCCTGGGAAAAAAAAACGTCGCAACGTTCACTGAGAAGCCCCACAAGAACGCGGAAAGTATCAATAACTCATTTGTCTCGACTTTTTTGTAATTCTTCGTCATGTATTCTTGTTTTTGTTCGGAACGTTTTTTCAACAAGCACACCGAAAGATTTTGAAGAAAAACAAAGACCTTGGGACTTTAGGATAACCGCTGAGAATATTGGTCGATTAAAAATAATTCAGAATTAAAAAAAAATAAACGGTGGTCAACATTTGTGAACAATACGTGTCGAAAATTTGATTATTCACGAAAACAAGAAAACCCAAAGATTTTATCGCGTCTAATGTAAAATATTATCGACGTTTTTTCGTCGTGTCGATGTTTTTACTTCAAGGTCGCCTAGCTGCTTCACTAGCCAAGTGAGTGTCACATTCTCCCGACAGTTTTGAACAAGAATTAAATAAATAAACGGTGGGTTCGTATTTCGGAGGATTTTACCGACTTATGAAAATTCAAATAAATTGGTTCAACCACATGGTTGCAATGCTGCAGACGGTGGTTGAATCGACAGCAAAAAAAATATTTGGAAAGAAATCGCTGTTACTTCAAAATTAACGAGGTAAACAAAATAGGCGGAGTAAATTTATCGAGAAACTGTTGGGAAACAAATGAAGCGGCGGTGCATGAATATCGGTCAAAAATTATCGATCGAACTACGTAAAATTTCGACATCGTCGATGTTTAATTTTGCAGTTAGAAGCTCCGCAAATTTTTTATCGGATCAAGTGAATTCATTATTTTTTCTTGGTGTGGAAACGATTTTCTGGAAAAAGATTTTAGCCATTGGTTTGGAGTTGGAAAAAACGAGTAACTGATATTTAAAAAAAAAATTGGGAGCAAATTAAAACGATTTTGAAAATTTTATAATTATGACGTCCCCAAATGATGTTAATAAATGACTCGAATAATAAATTGTAAATAAAGAAATAAGAGAAGATTTTTCTGTTGAATTCAAAAACGATTCTCCGAAAATATAAAAAAAAATAAAGACAGTTTGTTTTTTTTCTCACATCCTCCACGCGTACCTCGTATTCCACTTCAGAACTTGCTTTTTCTGTTTACAAACAATGATCAAGGCGAGCCTTTGTTTACTGTTGCGGGAGCACTGAATTTCCACAGTTGATTTTATGCTTTCTTTCACGACCAAGACATAGACGAAATGTTTACAATTTTTCAAACGTTCGTTGCAAGCTTCAACTTCATCATTTGTTTGTAAAATTTAATGCAAATGGCTGTTCTCTCACGTTGCTTCACGTTTCCTATGCTTTCCGACTACTTTGGCTTCACTTAAATTGCGTATTTATATCAATAATAATAATAAACAAACATCGACTCAATAAACTCGATAACAATTCGATGCCACGAATAAAAATAATTAGAATAAAATGGTGATGAAATATTGACGCAAATTTGGGAAGCGTTAGACTAGTTTGACAAGCGGTGCAACCGGTTTCTGGGAATAAAATTCTTCGGCCGGGATACGAGACAAAAGAAAAACAAGAAAAAGCTAGAGTCGTTTGACGTTCGACGAAAAATAAAGGCCGAGTCGAGCAAAATAATCGGTTGACTGAAGGCACGTGGACACCGCGGATAAAGAGAAAGAGTAAAAACAAATAATAAACGCATAAAAGGAAGAAAAAGGAAAAAGCGTGTTGAATCGATTGTGTATCGTACCGTGATTTCTGGAGCGCCGCACTACGAAGGAACCTCGTGGCACGAGACATACCGGCGCGACCGCCAGACAGATAGAAGGGGGTTTGGAAAAGGGAGAGCGAGAGAGACAGCGAGAGATAGAAAAGGGAAGACAGGGAACAGAAAAAATTACTCGCAGTGTCAAAACAAAGGTAGAAAAACAATTAATCTTCGTTTGAACGCATTGTTATCCAGATACGAAATATCTCGGATGATTCATCACGAGAGTGGAATTTAAAACCGAAAGAAAAAAGAAATGAGGATCAAAGACTCACCTCGTGGGGTTGTGGATGCTGATGACTGCATTGACGGTGTTCGAACATAGCACTCACAACGTCGACACCGCACAGAACAACAATAACAACAAAAACAACAACAAACAGCATTGACGACACTGTGCCGCATTGCATCTTCAACCGCACTCTTGCCGCCATTACAGCACCGCGCACCACGAAAGCATGACATGCACTGATCTCCGTCAACGTTGCGCCCGTGGTTATATACGAGCCCACAGTTCCGTGGACCGCAGGGACGGCGCCACACTCACCGAGAGCCCGAACGCTTCTGCGCATACGCCAAGCCGCGACAACACAAACCCCAACTACATATATATACACCAGCATAAAACCTTCCCTCGTCCTTCAAGGCACAATATTTGGATAGAGGGCGCTAATCGATTATGTACATTCCATGTGCAAAACATATCCTCACTGTCGTGCCTTTCTCCCGTGTGTTTACACTGTTAACTTATTCGGAATTTTGGACGAACAACAAAAACACATTCGACATCCGTAAAAATGAATAAATAAAGGTTAAATAAAATGCGAATCGTTTCGCTGCACGTTAATGTTTTTTAACCTTGAAAAAAGTAAAGCTCACATCCCACCCCACTCATTCGACGACGTTTAGTCAATATCACCTACTATTTTCCGTGAGCAGTCCAAACTGTAGCATTTTCAATAGAGTCGCCATCAGAATCACTCTCCCGCGGCGATTACGTTCATGGATTCCTTATTGTTATATTCAAACACGATGACATTTCCCCAGTTAATGTTTGCCATATAAATTGACGGGAAAATCGGAAATTGCTCTGATAACATTGCGGGGGATTGTTCATTTGGCGGTCGAAATTTTACGAAGCGTCAAACTAACGTTTTATAAACTATCCCAATGAAAATTTAATTGCCGTCTACCTCAGGGGGTAAATTTTTGAAAATTTACCACGCTTCCCAAAATATTATAATTATATAGTGTTGGGAAACGAATTGTGATCACGAAATTTTTCTAAAATAGGGACTCGAGTTGAAACATCAAAAATTGTCTCACGGATGGTTTCGTATCTTTACGAAAGGAACTTTGATGCTATGGCGAAAGGGCACTTCCGGTTTTTCGCGATTTGAGTGTTTCAATCGTTAAGGAAAACGTGCTTGTTACAACGGTTCATACATATTCACGGTTATGCTGTTAGTGCACGACATTTTTCAGAACTGAGAATCCGAATTCAATTATTTACTAAGTCGTGGCTCGGCGGTGTCAACGTGGCGTGTACACTGGACGAATAGCGAACATAACCTCCCGCGATGAAAATGCAATGTTTTTGTTTTTGTCCCGGAACGTATACAGCCGTGGCACTCCGACATCTTGGAACGTTACTGTCTCTCAATGCGAGAGCACGGTAAACAAGGAGCACAACGTTGCGCATGCGGTTTGATAACGCGTAAATCACATGAAATGTGCATTATCGACTGCCGCGAAAGAAATAACAAAGCCTACGCAATTTGAACAAAGAACCAGCGGGCATTTTTGAAATTATTCCATAGCGTTGTACGTTGTATGATTCGCATCAATAAATGCCGGAGGGTTTTCTTTGATCCTCCCAAACGAGTATTGTGTTTTCTGAGAATTTTGGAACAAAACCTAACAAAATCTACTTCCTCAATAAAAAATCCCACAAAGTAAATCAAAAGCCGGTAACACGCTAAACCCGTTAATACGCCGAAAACTCATACGAAATAGCTCCAATAAAAAATAATCGTTCATTTCGTAATTCCAACATTTTTTTTCGTGCTACCCTCTCTCCGAATTTCGCGTGATTCACCACCGAAACTCCGACATCACGAAATGTTCGGTTTTGAAAAAATATTCTCTAAATTTGACACCAGCTTATTGCTGAATAAGCACAGTCTCAATGAGTCATTGGGTTCAAGGTCAACTCACGTTTAACCTTCGCGCTTTAGACCAAAGAGCTTCACGAGTATGCACTTTCTTTGGGTCAATACCGTTTCCTCAAAGAGTCATAATTTTCAGATCCATCGAATGATGAGTTTTTAGAAAATATACTCAATTCGCAGAAGTTCGCAGCATCAGAGCTTGAACTTGAAGTAACATTTGATTGAGACTCGTTTTTGCGGAGAAAATTTTTATTGTCGGGGTAATAAAAATAGTGAAAAAAGGGGAATTCTGGGAAAAGGTAAAGCGTCGGAAACGCATGGGCAAGTAACACATTTGCTATTAAAGAAAATTTATAATATTAAAACTGTTTGAATTTGACATAACAAGCTTCGTTAACAAAAGAAAAATAAACAGTCACGCACAGCATCAAAATTTCTCCACGTCCTTCAACGTACGCAAATTTTTGCAGTACAAAAACTCGGAAACAATTTTTTTTCCCCAATCAAGGGCTCGTTTCCCTCGAAATTGATATTGCGTTGAAAAATATCGCAACGTTCGCTCTCCAATCACCCTTTACAGATTTTGGAGTACCAAGTTTTGCTCAAACCGCAATTGGCATTCACGCAATGTGGACATCTCGTTAAGAATTTTGGATTCAACGGTCGATTGGATTTCAAATGTTTTCCAACGATGTCGGTCAGGGCATCGATGAACAAGGGATGGTCGTTCGGCGCGGCTGCTCTTCTTATGTTCTCAATTCCCAACTGAGATGGAGAAAAAGACAAAAATATTAATCACTTTTTATCAATTCGGGAAATTCATTATTGCACTTTACGAATTTGCAGTGAAACTTAAAAAAACAAAAACAAATTTTCACTTTAAAATGAGTCAACAAAGTTTCGTTGATAAATTGCCAGCAAAGGAATTCGTAAAATCTCAATTTTCGTTGCTTTTAACTTGTGCAGCTCTTTAAATTTATAATAATTTTAGAGACAATGGAACTCGGAATTTTCAATGTGTTTTACGGCCTTTTAGGCATTGAATTTTGTTGGTGAACGGTTCGTTTTCTATGATTTTACCTCCTTGCCCAAATCATGACAATACTCGATGTCCATTTCATGAAGAGTCTCAATATGCTCGTTGACGAATGCAACTGGTATGAGAATAAAGTGTTTTTTTCCGAGCTTGACGTAGTCTTTGATAGCATCGTCGGTGAAGGGTCCCAGCCACGGTAAAGGTCCGACCTGAATAATGGATGAAAAATGTATTTGCAGAAAACTAATAAACTAACTGCAACGAGAGGGTAAATGGCGAAAGCTCACAACTCAAGACGCTTACGATTGCCATCTGTCTCGGAATTAATCAATTGTCGCAAAGTGGATTCAAGGTCAGCTATTTGTTGCCTTGATTCCGAAGAATTTTCTTTTCTTTTTTGCCATTTCAATTATTCTCTATATAATGCTCGTCTCGTTTAAGGAAAATTGGAAGAATAAAAAATTGAACTGAAAATTGCTCCCTCATTTCGTAACACCACTGAACGAGATACAAAGCCTCACAATTCATATAGAAAAGTGAACATTTAATTCTGTCGTTGAAATAAACGCAAAACGTTCGACTTCGTGATTTCTTTTTGTTTCGAAGAGTTTAGCACGAAAAGAATAAATTAAAAATAATGAACAAAAGGATAGCATGAAATAGTATATTACACTACAAGGGCAGAAAGTTTGGGATTCCTGCACTGCGCAACTTCATGCCCGAGGCGAAGCCGAGGGCATGATGTTGCGCAGTTCAGGGCTTCCAAACTTCTGCCCGTGTGGTGTATACTATTTTTCTCCATAGCCGGTCGAAAGTACGATCGATTCACGGCAGATTATCGATCATGACAGATTTCATGTATTGATGCCTGCCCCGACATTTGCGGCACGAGCGAAGCGAGTGCCAGCTGGTCGGGGGCAGGCATCAAATACACAAGAAAAGCAACGAAAAGATACACAATCATCGAAGAATAAAAACAATAATTGATTCAAACTAATACGAATTTTTTTAAATTTTACGTAATAGATAATCCACAACACACACATACAAGTGCATGATTTTGTGATCTATTATCACAAAATTCAATAAAATTATAATATTGAAGTTTCCATCGTTGGAATGCAACGAAATTATGTTTTCTCTTGAACAGAGCTCATGATTCTTATTCAATATTTCGTCCGTACAATAAAAGAATTTTTTTTAGAATCCAAACACAGAATCGATAGAAAAATTGTCATGGTTTTTGAATTTGAACAAACAATTCACAGAAAAAGTATTTTTCGTTGGAACGCAACGTTGCGACCATCAGTGTAATGTAAAATCATATTTTTTACGAAGATTTTTATTCCAGAAATTTGTTTCCATCATATTTATCACAACCACTGCAATGAAAAAAATTGTTAACGATATTTTCACGAAATGCACAGTTTTCATTTTTATTAAATGGACATTCGTCAACAAATCGATCGGTTGACGAAAATTTCGAAATTTGTCCTCTTGCACTTTGATTTTAAAATAGTTCATTCTCTGATATTTTCCAAAAAGCTCTAACCTTAGAAAAACGGATCATGGAAAAAATTCAAATTTGGAATAACACAACAGCTCTGTCATTAGACTTTGACATTAGAGAAAACACGGTTAGAAAGTCACTTTCGGCAGTCGTGGCAGCCGAAAATACTATTTGCTCCCGATCAGAGGGCGATTGTGTTTTTTTTTTACCAATGCACGAATGTCGCACTTTCTGCATCGAAATCGATGCGGGAATCACGTACTTTCGACCGAGGTATGGAGAAAAATGTTTTAAAATTCTCGAAAATCGATCGAACCTTCGATTGCCATACTAAGCAGTAAGGATTGATGTTGTCCAATTCCTGCATCACTGCGTTAACGGTAGCACCAACTTCCGATGGATACGCGTCTCCTCTATTGACGGCCTGTGACAGACACGAAATAAATAAAAACAGAAAAAGTTGTCGCAGCCATGAAATTGCGTTTTTTATTTTTTCTGAATGCCAACCTTCAAGGGCAACGAATGTGCTGAAAACAGAAGGATGACTTGGTCCCTTTCGTTTTCTGGAAAACGTTCAAGCTCTTCCTTGATCCTTAATGCTATGGTCTTAACTAGCAGTGGATGCGTCGACCACCGATCGATCACGCTCCATTTCATGTTCTTGGGTAATGGTCTATTCAGCCAAAACAAAACGTTCGTTAGTAAACGAATAAGAAAACTCAAAAATAACGCTTTTCTACCTCGTTCAATGGGAACAGAGAAAAAGTTGCAAGTCTGTACATAAAAACGTTACAACAGGCTTTTCTATTTTTTCAGTTTCAATTCAACGAACGCAATCGAAAAATTGTACTTGCTCGATATTGAACGTTGCCTCAATTTACCTGTTTTTGTAATATCGATAAATAGCATTAAAACTAGATCCTGTTGTGGCGCAGCTGTACTGCGGATACTGAGAAAATATCACCGTGTGTTCCGCACCGTCGCTGGAAATGATTACGAATCAATTTTGTAGCATATTTCTTGATTTTTCTATTAGCGTTTCTAATCTTTTTATCTTTTCTACATATATTTAGATGTAATTTCTTGTAATTTTAACAATTTATCGATGTTGCATAATTCTTACTTTTCAATCTGCTGGAGCGTATCCTCGGTTAGAGGATCCACGTAACGAAAAGCTACGTAATGCTTGTGCGGAGCAGTTTCAGGTGACACTTTGTCCAGATTTTCGCACATTAGTTTGCCCTGGAGATTTGTCCATTTCAGGATCGGCGAACCACCGCCTATTTCAGTATATTTTTTTTGGACTTCTGGTGAACGACGCTTTGCAATCCACGGCCCCAAACGACTGCCATAGTCGAGCAAAACAGATGGAATGTGAATATTTTTAGAAACGTACATTTTCATTTTGCAAGAAAAATAAATAAATAAATGAACACTTTTTGAAGCGTGTTGCGAACAACTATTTTAAAATTTTAATGAAACAACATTTCCTAGAGTTCCTTATTGAAAAATACACATTTGAATGGAATTCGACATCGGAATAAATTTATAAGCGGAGTTTGAATTTACCTCTGAACCGGAAGCTGAATCATGTCTCGATCGGTCATAATACGCAACAAGTACTCAGGAACTTGATCGATATGTGTCGGCCCACCCATATTTAACATCAAAACAGCAGTTTTGGGTTTAACGATATCTTCATAATTTGGCTGTGCAGCAACTGACATCGGCCTTACGATTGAGGAAATATTTCTCGAGCACAGAGTTCCTAAACATTAATAATTAACAAGTAATAACGATCGATAAACAATGTGTCATTGTTCATTTTGTTTTCGTAGTTTTCGCTAATATCACAAGCTTTGTTTACTCACCGAGTGAAAGCATATTTGAGAATTTCACGATACTCATTTTTCTCGGTTTTACTCTAGTCGACACTGCAACGTTATCCAGGAAAATCTTTGGAACTACGTTAATATTATTGAGGAAACTTCATCGATCGTACGATAACCATTACACGCGATGACACATTGCTTTTTGATAACACAGGTGTTTCGTGTTTTACTAGTTTCCGGCTTTTTCTTCGCTGTGTGAAATGAGGTTATGTCATTTTTGGTTCGCTTTCTCAAGGTTAGTTTATCGAATGGTCAGGTTAGGCTGGGGTATTGCACGCGGTTCATCAGTGTAGAGATCACACGATGTTATTTTCCTTTTTCAAGTGATTTTAACGTGGTTATAGTGTCGAACTATATTTTTTGTAGAACTAAATATGACCGAGAATCAAGAACTCAATGCCTCGGAATTAGGCACATTGGATTAGTAAGTGATGACTATCGAAGAGTGAAAAGACATTATTCTAACCTGAAAAAGAGGCAGCAAATTTTGTGTAACATTCGGAATCATTGTTACAGCTGGGAGAAGGTTTATGATCGGGAAATAGAAAACTTCAGAGATCATGGAGATGTCGGTGAAGTCTGGTTCGGTGAGCGCAATGCCCGTAAAGTTGTCAGGTAAATAGTTCACTCAAAGTTTATTTTATGTGTGCCACTTATTCGACGGACGGTCGAATCGGCTTGTTTACTAGTGTATTTGCTTGCGGAAGGTTCCTGGCGGGTCGTTGTCACGACAAGAGAAAATGATTTTTCATTAGCGGGATGATCAGTTCCCTATCGTTCCAATGATTGAAAATTATTGTAAAGTTTTGGAAACGCTTCCAAAACTTCTTTAATATTTCGTACATTTTCGATTCTTCGAAGTGCTCATCACGAAATTCGATCTTTTTTTTCAGAATCATCAGCAAGGAACTCGACTTATCACCAGCCGATAAAATTGTTGATATCGGCTGCGGTAACGCTTGGACTTTGATAGAATTATCAAAAAATGATTTTACCGATCTTACCGGATTAGATTATTCGCAAAAAGCAGTCGATCTCGCTACCAAAATATTGCAAGACAGCAGCGAACCTCAGACGTCCATGATCAAATTAATGGTTTGCGATATTCTTGAGATCGAAAAAAGCCCGCTAACGAATGATTTTAAATTGATTCACGACAAAGGGACCTACGATGCTATAAGCCTGAGTCCTGAGGACCCTCAAGGTCGAAGGATCAAGTACATACAAAATATTCGCAGCATTTTGCAGCCGGATGGATATCTCGTCATTTCTTCGTGCAATTGGACCAAAGACGAGCTGATAACGCATTTCCAAAATGGTTAACACGGTTCATTCAATATTCCAATCATTTTAAAATTGACATTTGATACTAACTATAAACGGGCGATAAAAAAATTATGAATAGCGTTTTTCGCTTAGTAATCCGAACTTTTCCGAGCCTCAAAACCCATAACCACTTGTTATATGATTCTCAAAGTTATTTTCCGATCTCAAAATCGAATTTTATATCATAAAATCTTTTTTTTTTTAATTCTTTAAAAATGCTCAATCCTTTCGTTATTTCTGTTTCTAGATTTCGAAGTTGTTCGAACCTTACACACTCCAGCATTCTCTTTCGGTGGACGAGTCGGTGAATCCTTGTCGTGCGTCGTATTTCGGAAGAAAAAATAAAAGGTGCAACATGTTTTTGATACTCTTCGATATTTATTAAGTGCATATGCGATTATAATTTACAATTTGAACATGAAAACCAACGAACTCACAAAAAATATCGTTTATATGCTATATTTAATTTATATATTTCATATCGTATTTAATAATAAACATCCGACCAGATATCTAAGATACAAACTTTACAAAATGCAATATAATACTATTAAACTGTTTAATTTATAATATATATGATTTATGTGTCATGAAAATCTTTTTTCAATATTTTTGCGTTAAAGTAATTACTGCACTGCATGCGCTAGTCAAACGAGCGCTCCATTCTCAGGATTATGTTTTGTCAAGCTTATAATAAGCTCTTGAACGTACGTCAGTTGAATTGCGTTTCGAAACTCGTGTCTCATAAACCTAGCAAAATATAAATGACGATGAATTTCCTTAATTTTCAACTGACAAATACAAATTTGCATAATAGCGCACGAGATGAGATTAATCAACATTTTTCAAAGAACAATCCATATTTCTCAATCAATTTGAATGGGTCACATTTTATTTCGCTTCTCAAATGATCTTCCACGAATTCACAGCGCAGTTTTTTTCTAAATTTATTCGAAACGATCGCATTTCGAGGAAATTCCGGTTGTGAATTCCCTAAGAATGTCTTCAGGAATGAACAACGAATGCCGCATTACGATTAATTGAGAATTGCGGATTATTCTACAAAATATTTAAATGAGAATGTGACATTGGAAAATTTGCATTCATCAGTTGATAGTTTCGCAAATTTATCATTTTTCAAATTTTCCCAGATTTATAAAGTTTCCTGCTGCGAATGTTTAGCACTCGTGTAATTAACATGCAGTACAGGATAGTTACCGTAAGCTGTTATCTCGTCATGTCGGATGACCATAACGCTTCCATTTTACCATCGACTCAGAATTTATTGATTATTATTCCATTCCATTATTTCATTTATTATTAAATTCCAAAGAAAGGTTAAACACCGCAACAATGTCGATCAATTAGCGATCATTCCGAAAAATGAAAAACTGTATTTATAGAAATTACGAGGACAACTATGCACGTTTATATATAAAAAATAAAAAAAACGAACTTCATCAACTTTTGGATACGCGTTAATTTTTCCCAACCGTTGGGCAATTGCACGTTTTCCCGAGTTTTATTCCACTTTTTATTCGTGCAATTAATTCAAACTTCCCTTCACTAAATCGGAAAGATAAAAAAATTGAAAAATTTCGATTTCTCCCCTTGGGTGATTTTTTGCTGTTTTGAATAATATTCGCGGTTTTTTTTTGACGAGTCTAAAAAATTTTCTCTATTTCTGAAAAATTACCTTCTGATCGAATAAATTTTTTTAGTCGGATTCGCGGCAAACCATCGATTCTCAACGTTTTTTCTTTTTCATGAAGCGGCTTATAAATTGACTTTTCATCAGACGATGTCTGAATCAGTGAATATTTATATAGACTTTCAAAAATTAATTTTATTGTAAGTTTGATAAAATAACGCCCTCTGGCGACTGTATAAGGCAACGTTGGCTTTCTAAGCTGCTGTTTCAGCCTTATTTGCGTTTGAAAAATTTTACTCAAAGCTAAAAATCTTATTGTGTCTAAAAATTCCGAAATGACGAACGCTGCAGTCCGTGGCATTCCAGATGCATTATTTTTTTTCCTAGTTTGTGTATTGTGATTGGTATCGTACAGTTTCACATTCCAGGCATCATATTCGAATGCTATTATCGAGAAAAATTTAATTCGAAAATTTGCAAACTTGTTCATCCGTCTTTCCTTTTGTCCCAAAGTCAACAAAAATTCTATCGATTTACTCGAAGTATGCCAAGGAAGTAAAAGTAGCTTTGAACAAAATTTATTTCAATTCGATATTTCGATTTAAATTTTCCAGAAAACGAGGGAATGAGATTTCGCTGTAACTCTGCAGGACTTTAGCAGCATATGAGGTGAACTGCCATGGGTGCTGGGCAGAAAACTCCTTTACGAACAGCTTGGCCAAGAATAAAAATTTACTAATTTTCGAATTTTTGAACAACTAATTCAATGTCTCAATGAAATAGTTGCATGAACTGATCTAGTGCGAAGTGTTTCAAAGTGGACGAACGCAGCTTGATTTAGATTCTTATGCTTGATTACTGCCCATCGTCATTTTCTCATTTCGTAAAATTGGGTGCTTTGGTTCACAATAAATGGGAAACTGACTAGTCGATCATAAAACTTAAAAAAAAAAAAACTGCACGAGCATCTATTTGGATTCATGAGTAAAAAATGCGACTTTTTCTTTACAGATACACCGTTTTCATGCAAAACAGAAATCATTCAGAAGAATACTGGGAAGTAGGATGTTCACCGAGCCTGCGAGCCTACCCTAATATTGCAACGACTGGCAATTATTTATCAGAACGTACAATTTACAACGATGTACTATAATCGTAAGGCTGAATTTTTCACTATCGAACCGACACAAACGATGGGTATGATTAAATGATTCCGTCAGGTAAAGCAATACAAATAATTCAAACAACAGTTTGTGATCGATAAAACTAAAAAAAAAAGAAGAAACTTTTATCCCGAAATTGTTCAGCCCGTCCGCATTGGGTTTCGCTTTGTCTTGCGGTTCTCTCAGATTCTCTTGTGAATTTCTGCCGCACTGGAATCGACGTGGCTTATGTTGAATATCCCGCGATCTTCACAAATAGCAATGCCCCCGCGATAATCGCGATAGTCGACGATCTGAAGATCGGTTCAGCGTCTGAAATATCGAAATCAATGTCAGAATTTTTGTCTTGGAACGAAGTCGTCGCAAAAAAATGGACGGTCGAAATGGAACTTCGAAACTTACTATTGCACTTCCAATTCTCTTCCCAAAAACCCTCTTTGCACATACATTCCTTTCCATTCGATCCACCGTTTTTGTTGAGGCACTCGGCACCTTCATGACATTCCGCATCATCGTTGCATGGAACGTGTGCGGCTGCAACAAAAATCCGGCAATCCTAAATAAATGTGTGACAGGGTTGGCGTTTATTTTTATTTTTTTTCAACTGGGAATTTGAAAACATCTTCGTCACCTGATGTTGTCAAATAATTGAAAAAAAAAAATCCTTTTCCTGCCGAAAGAATTAGTCACATATTCATTCGTCTCAATTGATTTTATCGTCGAAAATGCTTCGTCGAATTTCACACTTTTTCATTCACCGCATTCCAACCATTCAACAGATTTACTTGAAAAAGTGTGAATGTTCTTTGAACTCCAATTTTGATAAGAATGGAAGAAACTACGAATTCTTAATGATAGCAAAACTATTTTTGGACGATCGAGGCAAAGAAAATATTTCTTTGAGTAAAGGCGTTCGGTTGCCCGAGAGGGTATCATTTTTTACGCGTGCAACGCCGCATGGAACATGCCAACAATTTAGTGGAGATCACGCAGAGGCCTACCACACGCACCGGAAAATAACTAATGTATTTCTTTAAAAAAAAAGTAATAGCCTGCTCAACATTCATTAAGGAATAATAGTTCCGAAATGGTGTGATTTTTTTAGGTCGAAGATGTTGCCGCACTATTTGAACCACGTGCGAAGTAGTGGGTTATGAAAAAATGTATGTATGCTAATCAACGTTTAATCACCGGCAATTATCACTTTGGTGGAGGTGAAATATTACTTTAATTGGAACAAGAAAAAAAAAGTTATGAATAAAAATGTAAAGTCCGTTTTATTTTGTTTTTTTCAGTGTAAAAATCGATAGGAATACAGTGAAGGATACTCGCGTTTGTATCTGATCCTTTTCACGTGCTTTCCACACTTCCATATCATTTTAAGACCCACAGGTAATTTGCATAAGATAGCCTCAACCGCAGAATTTGTAAACATCGCTTTTATCTTTCTTTCGAGAACATGATTATTGCGTTGGCACACGTAACTCTATGGTAATTCGTGAACTATTTTAACCATGGGGGTCAACCATTCACGAATCACAAGCCATCTTATCGATTTAATATTTTAATAAGTGCCCACCTGCCTGGGCTTTGCTCGAAGACGCGAAAAACATTATTTCAAATGTAAAATAATTCTCGAATCGCCCTCTTTTTTTCACAGAAAAATGTTTTTCTTTTTAATTCTTTAAAAAAAAAAAAAAAAAAAAAGACAAGCTACAGCTAAATATTGAAAACTTTCAAAATTTACCCTTTCCCTTGTTGGTACATCTTCCGTTGATCGGAGCTGAATAATCCCCGCAAAGACATCGTGTTTTCGAGTCGCGAGGACGATCCTGCAAGCAGGTGGTGTTTTGGATGGTGATGCAGTCCGACTCGGTTTTGCAGTCCCTGGCATTTCCAACTGTGATCAAAATGGTCGAAATCAAAAGATTGAAAAACTAAGTATCAACAGCATACACATGTACTTTTTTTTTCATTAAGAATCACTATAAACAAATAATCACATTTCATCATAATTTCTCATCGAACTCTTTAGATGACCAATTCTTTGATAAACGATTCCGACGATTCTCCGGAGAAAATCCATTTGATTGAAAAAAAAAAAAGTTTTCGACACACGAACTACACGCATGTCAAATATGGTACCGAGGCGTTGATTGTCCACGGCCAAGAAAGAAACGAAGCAACAAACTTTCGGATTTATAATGTCAGCTCGAAAGTTGGAATTCACGAACAGAAGTTTTGGATTATTAATATTATTAAATTGATAACATCGGAAAGTGAAATTTTTTTTATCGAAAGTTTGAAACTCATTATTTGTGCCGGCGAGGTAAGTTTATTGATAAATTACATCAAGGGTAAGAAGAGAAGGTGAAAAAGTAAGTAGTTTTGTTAATATCGTTGAGGGTCATTGATGTAATTATTCGAGGCGTTTAAGAGCTCGTCACGAAAGGAATGTAGTCCCTTGCATGCATGAGACCGAATGTTCCGGGTAGATTTTGCCGTATATCCTTCAAAGTTGAACCGCGAAGTCACGCCTATTCCTATCTCGAGATAATAATCCAAGTATGAAAAGAAAAAAAGGCCACACACACACAAAGTTTCCCTTTTTCTCAACATCAGAGTCTCGAGTATTCGTTCACGCGTTCGACCTGCTTTTTCTTCCTTGCTATTCATTTTCTTTTATTCGTTATTCTCGCTATTTTTTCTTCTCTTCAGAACTGACCCTGCAAGTGTCCTGTGAGACACATTAGCATGTTCTCACTCGCTTCACTTGACCTTGACACTCGAACCTCGAGATCCCCCCGCGAGATATTACCACGTACCGTACCGGTAAGAAGAAATAACCCAGCTGCCCTTTTACGACGTGTGGCAATGAGCATACAATGAGAGACTTAAATCCCTCTACGAATGCGTCATTGGTAAGAAATTCCATGTCCTTTTGGTCATCGTTCTAAAGTCCAAGAATTGACATTTCCCCGCACGTTATGTGTCTGAATGAAAATGATCTTGTTGTTTAAATTTCCAAACGCTCTCCCTTTGAAATGCGAAATCACCGAATATCGATCAGAAATTTTTTGCGCATGGAAGTTTTTCGCGATTTACGTCACCGGGTGGAAAACGTCGTCGTAACAAAAAGCCTTCGTTATCGTATTTTTTCCATTTCTTAAATCGTTCCACGAACAAGGATTCGCGTACACGTGAATTTTTATAATCCGATCGAAAAGTAACACATTTACAAAACGAGCGGACGAACAAATTTACTCGAAGATTATGTGTGACGGCTGATCGTTTGTCGGCGATTTCGGAAATGCCAAAACGAGTCACAGAGGAAAAAACCGATTAATTAATTCGTTAATTACGGTAGTAATTAATTTAATTATCTTCCATTTGCTCACCTGGTGTCGGTGGGGGTGGCGGCTGATTTTGGGTTTGTGGGTTCGTTTTTCCGAAGGTGGTGAGAGCGCTGATGGAGAAAGACGTGCAGGAAAGTAAGATCAAGAGCACGGGTGCTAAGGCCTTGATCATCGCGAAGTTCTTCATGTTTCTTTTAATTTAATTTTTTTTTTCTCTGTTATATCCGTCGCGCGAACGATTCTTCACTGCACACCAAGAGTTTAACGTCTCGGAAAATTCGAAACAGGAAAACAATAGCTTGCGGAGCACTGAAAATTTTTTCCAACAATGTGACACTTATCGTAAAAATTACAGTTTCTATTCGAAATAATTTCCAAGTATTCTTTTCCGTATCCAGAGAACGAGGGAGAGGGAGCTTGATCTCGACCCTTGTGGCGTTTTTCACTACCGGCAAAGTTTCACGTACTGCGTGTCGGAAAGGCGTTCGAAGGCCTTTTAAGCGTTTGTCCCAACCCCATCAACCTCCCCTCTCTGTTCTCGCGTGCTTACCACAATAGCTCCCCCACGCCTCACCAAAAACTTGCTAGTTCTGCTCTAGTAAAATTCTAGTATTTCTGCGTGGACGAGAAACTTGGAAATCTCATGGAATTTTGTTAGATTTGATTTTTCGAATAAACATTTAGTGACAAAATTGATAATTACATTGACTTAAATATTTTTTCTTACTATTGGCTAAACGTCCAACCAGACATAGTACAAAATTGAAGAAAAAAAAATGTCAAGTCTCGTGATAGCAGCTCGTTTGAATTTTTTATTGGACGACAAAGTGGCTCGTTGGATTAAATTATGTTCTGCGATTTACTGAATCATTGAAAATTATAGTTCGTAATCGCGATACCGAAAGTTGCATGAAAATTTTGTACTCGATGACGTTGTTCTTCGCGCTGGTAAGCTGCCTCGTGATTACGGAGAGGGTGACCGAAAGTTTCGTTACCTCAGATCAGTGAAAATCAATGCTTACGAAAAATATTTCGCTGCATTCTGCAATGTTCAGTTTGGCCACTTAAACAACGTTTATTTTTATCGCGTCCAGCGAAAATTATAAAATTTCTATGCAATCTTATTATAGTTGCAAGAAAAAAAGGGAAAAAGCTGGCGAGTGAGAATTTCCACCCTCTCGTACTGGTTCGAAGGTACTAATTTTGTCGAATGAAGAAAAACGCGTTTCCGTATTTTTCTCGATCACAAAACAACTTGAGTGCACTATTCGAATTTCCCAGTACGACTAATCAACGCGAGCTTATCTGATCTCGCATATTATTATAAAATGAACGGTTCTTCATTTTCGAATTATTCTCTGAAATTTCTATTCGCATTCGATACGTCAACACGTTGCCATTCATGAATTGAAAAAAAAAAATCTCCCTGAACACAATGTCTGACAATTTGTACAAAAATAGAGATAAAAAAATCACGAGGGAATGAACTTTGAACATTTCCCGACGGATGTCCCAAACCTCTAGACCAAACGTTCGATTTTCCTTTAAAAACCAAACCGATAATCCCAAAAATAATTCTATAGTCTGAAGTTTTTTGTAGCGCTTGAAAAAGATTATGGGTTTGATTGTTTTCACATGGCTATTACGTTATTTCACCTGAATTACAACTTTGTATATGAAGGCCTGTTACAAATACGTTAGTACAAACCACTTTGGCATGTCAGACGGTTCTTCCATGCACATTTTACAGCGACATGGTGCAACATATGTAGAGTGTTGTCCGTGACGCAGGATTATGTGCACCTATGTGTGAAAATGGCCGAAAATTTATAGCGGTGTTTCAACTACTTTATGGGCGTGGGAAACGTGTCTTTCCTGCACGCTATTATCGTCTATCGTTGCAATTTTACGAGTTTAACACTGTTGAAGGAGAACAGGTAAGATTATAGTGGATTTGCTCCGGGGCATCGATTTTTCGCCTGTACAAACATTTTTCTTTTAACCAAGTACGAAGCCTCGACGTTACAGCTTCGCAAATTGCTTTGGTCGGTGTTTGGTGAAAGTTTTTCGATCGTAGAATCAAGACAAGATGAGATGGTCACTGAACAATTTTCTTTCATTGAAATTCGATCGATTTTCTCTAAATCGCACGAATGCATGTGCATGCATCGATCGACGTTGGAAAATGAGAATTTGGTAAAGGTTAATCGAACCTGGAAGCCTGTGAAGGCAAATCGATACAGTGAAAAGGATTCGGAAGCAATTTCTTCCGCTCAATGATTGTTTCATGCAGAATTCAGCTTGCGTTCAATAATGCAAATCGGTGTTATTGCGATTCCCTACTGAGAGAATTGCCGATGTAATCTTTTTTTTTTTTCTTTGGTCATTCAGGTCTCCGGATACCCCTACAAATTCGTGCTGAAAGCTCTACATGATAATTAATGATCGTAGTTAGACATAGATTTATACATAATACATAAAAGCACATCGCATTCAAATTTGCGATCTGATAAGAAGCGTTGACATTTCGTCGCGTTCCAAAAGAATCGTGGCATTAACAACGCTCCGGAATTCTGACTTTTCGTGACGTTGTAATACAAAACAGTCTGGATTAGTAATCCGTCGTTCATCCTAAACAGAAATTACATACAATTGTCGTGATCGTAGACTATTCGGGGGTCATTCTTTTCGAGACTCTCTCCAAGCAGCAAATCATATTCCGTTTTTTCTTGCTACACACCACTTTTTCAAGTCTACCCTCGGTACTTTCCATGGCTTATCACAAAGAATCGTGTACATTAAAGGAAAATATTACCGAAGTAGTACTCGTTGAACGACCATTAAAAAGAGGCCACGACGGAAACTAGTAATTATTATTCGACATAAGCGAAATGTTATCGAGTTCAAACTATGTAGCATAAATCGTAACGAATTAGCATGTAAAGTTCAAGGTCTATGCGCAGTTGTGCAAAAACGCTGATGGAATTCTTGCTTTTGAGAGATATGCAAGGGCAACTCTCTTGACACTATGACGCATTGATACGTATGTTGGTATGATATGAGAACTTGGAAATGTATGAAATGTACGAGTTTATTTATTGTTTTCCCTCATGCAGCAACCACTCTATCAGGTAAAATCATTTGGCGACCTGTAATTTGCACAAAACATCAATCGTTGTTTTTCTTATTTCACAGAAACCCTTTCATTTTCTTAATCATTCTTAATATGTGGCGAAGACGAAAGGAGAATTGAGAGACTGTGCGCAACCGATCCATTCTGCAATTGCAAATAATCAAAGTACTGGAATACCTTGAACAATGAAACTTTTCAAAATAAATGGGAAAGTTTGCATTGAGTTAATTGCAGTTTATTTATTTATTTCAAATTCGATTGTGCGTAAAAACATGTTTGCAGGGTTCGGGTAAGTTATATTACAAGTGGGCAAAGCTAGTATTTGTAATTCGATGTCCGATCAACGGGAAATTCTTCGGACACATAATCATCATTGAGTTCGTTATACTTTTGATACATGTCATGAAGACGATCAATGTGAGCTGACAACATTTCCATTTTATCAATGAATGAATCTTGTGACAGATCGAAATTCCGCGGTTCCGCATCGAGGTCCAGTCTCACTTTTATCAATCGTCCGTTATCGTCATTTCCAAAATCTTTTTCATCCACGTCGTCCACGGAATTGTCTACGATAGAAATTTCGTGGTCTTGTTTCTACCGGAAGCATTTTATTTACGATGGAAATTTCGTACTTGACTTACTCACCGGATCTTCGATTCGGATAGCCGATCGAGCGTTTGCCCATACGGCGCACTGCTTCTCCTGTGTTTGTTTCCGTCGTGCGAGATTCTTCTTCGCAATTCAATTTAGGAATCACTTCAGGGTTGTACATCCTGAAGTACAACCTGGCCATGGTGTTAAAAATGTGCCTCCATCGTCGAACGAGAGATTTTTCTGGTGCCTGACCAACGTAGGTGAACGTTCCATACGTGGGCGTGAATGGTTCACCACATTTTTTTTCACTGTCCAATCCCGAATAGTGAAGATCTATACCTTCGGCAACTTTCATGGCAGCAATCAGAACCGTCGCAGCCGTGTAATTATCGCCAATATCATCTAAGCAATTGGCCGTCCAGGGAATTATAATCGAGCTCATTTCGTAACCTTCGAAAGCTGCTGGCTTGTTGTCATCCATGAATTTCAATTCCAAAATAATATCTCGCAGCAGCCTGTAACCCTCCTCCTTCAAGTCCGTTGAAGAGTTGCCGATGAAAACATTAAGAGCATTCATGTATGGCATGTAGATAGGAGCTGGCTTGTCGTCTGAATCTTCAGTGGGAGTGACGCCGTTCAATTTTTCTTCAATCGCGTCCAGAATAGATTCTGTTCGAGAATCCGATATGGTACGTTCTTCGGACCGATTGAAACGATCGGATCTTTCTTGCCGCTCCTGGCCGAACTGTGCAATGTCATCTTTCGAGGTGCATCCCGCGGTAGTGGCTGGAATGCGTCAAAACATTAATTGTCATTGATTCCTATGTACCTACTTGAGGCTGGAAGGAAATCCAATTTCTCTACTCACATGATTCGCTTCCTCCTTTATCATTCTCGCAGGAAGGAAGCGCTTGAGGATTATGAATGTCGAAGTACAGTTTGACGATGCCTTGGAAAATGTGCCTCCATTTACGCACGATCGATTTTTGTGGTTCCTCACCAACGTAAGTGAACGTTCCGTAAACCGGCGTGAATTCATCTCCACAAGTTTTGTTGTTCTCTGCTCCCGTATAGTGGAGATTTAAAGTTTCACCGAGTTTTATGACAGCCATTAAAATAGTCTCAGCCGTGTAGTTATCGTTAATATGCATGAAGCAACTATTCATCCAGTTTTGCTCCATCTCATGCAAATCGTAATCTTCAGCCGCTGTTACATTATGTTCCAAGTATTTCGATTCCAAGACGATATCTCGGAACAGCCTGTAGCCCTCATTCTTCAATTCCGTTGAAGTGTTGCCCATGAAAACATTGAGAGCCGTGATGTAGGGCATATAGGTGGAATTCATGTCTTCGTCAGAATTTTCGGTGGGCGTAGCGCCGTTCAATCTCTTTTCAATAGCGTCCAGAAAAGAAAGAACTCGCACAGTTCCAATGTTGACAATTATGGAGTAGCTATGACGATCCAATCGTTGTTTTCGCTCTTGCATAAATTGTACATCATCGTCGTCTGCGGTGCACTCGACGGCAGTGGCTGAAATAAGAGGAAATAATAATACTCATTGGTGCAATTGTATATAATCGAAGTACTGGATTTCCTTGGACAATGAAAGTATTTTTAATAAATCGTAAATCTTGCATCGAGTTAATTGTAGTTAATTTAGTTATTCCAAGTTGGTTATGGTCGAACAAAATTACCACTTTATTTCATTTTCGTCATCGCATGCTCGCAAACAATATTCGAAATTCGCTTGTAATGGGTTTTCACTTTTCGTATAGTGCATTATGCGTAGAAACATGTTTGCGGACTTCGGATAATTTATATTATACGTGGGCAAAGCTAAAATTCGTAATTCGATGTCAAATCAACGGGAAATTCTCCAAACACATAATCATCATTGAATTCGTTATACTTTTGATACAGGAAGACGATCAATGTGAGCTGACAACATTTCTATTATTTTATCGATGATTGAATCTTGCGACAGATCGAAATTCCGCGGTTTCGCGTCGAGGTCCAGTCTCACTTTTATCAACTGTCTGTTATCGTCATTTCCAAAATCTTTTTCATCCATGTCCACGGAATGGTCTACGATAGAAATTTCGTGGTTTTGTTTCTACCGGAAGCATTTTATTTACGATGGAAATTTCGTACTCGACTTACTCACCGGATCTTCGACTCGGATAGCCGATCGAGCGTTTGCCCATACGGCGCACTGCTTCTCCTGTGTTTGTTTCCGTCGTGCGAGATTCTTCTTTGCAATTCAGTTTAGGAAGCACTTCAGGGTTGTACATTCTGAAGTACAATCTGGCCATAGTGTTAAAAATGTGCCTCCATCGTCGAACGAAAGATTTTTCTGGTGCCTGACCAACGTAGGTGAACGTTCCATACGTAGGCGTGAGTTGTTCACCACATTTTTTTTCACTGTCCAATCCCGAATAGCGAAGATCTATACCTTCTGCAACTTTCATGGCAGCAATCAGAATCGTCTCAGCCGTGTAAGTATCTCCAATATCTTTCAGGCAATTGATCCCCCACGCTTCCATAATCGTGTCCATATCGTAACCTTCGAGAGCTGCTGGGTCGTTATCACCCATGAATTTCAATTCCAAAACAATATCTCGTAGAAGCCTGTAACCCTCCTCCTTCAAGTCCGTTGAAGAGTTGCCGGCGAAAATATTAAAAGCATTCATGTATCGCATGTAGGGAGGAGCTGGCTCGTCGTCTGAGTCTTCAGTGGGAGTGATGCCGTTCAATCTTTCTTCAATCGCGTCCAGGAAAGGTTCTGTCCGAGAATCCGATATGATGTGTTCTTCGGACCGATTGTAACGATCCAATCTTTCTTGCCGCTCCTGGTCGAACTGTGTAATATCATCTTTCGAGATGCATCCCGTGGTAGTGGCTGGAATGAGTCAAAACATTAATTGTCATTGATTATTCCTATGTACCTACTTGAGGCTGGAAGGAAATCCAATTTCTCTACTCACATGATTCGCTTCCTTCTTTATCATTCTCGCAGGAAGGAAGCGCTTGAGGATTATGAATGTCGAAGTACAGTTTGACGATGCCTTGGAAAATGTGCCTCCATTTACGTACGATCGATTTCTGTGGTTCCTCACCAACGTAAGTGAACGTTCCGTAAATCGGCGTGAATTCATCTCCACAAGTTTTGTTATCTTCTGCTCCCGTATAGTGGAGATTTACAGTTTCACTGAGTTTTATGACAGCCATTAAAATAGTCTCAGCCGTGTAGTTATCGTTAATATGAATCAAGCAGCTGACCGTCCAGTTTCGTATCATCTCATCCAAATCGTAACCTTCAGCGAGTGTTTCATTAACGTCGAAGTATTTCGATTCCAAGACGATATCTCGTAACAGCCTGTAGCCCTCATTCTTCAATTCCGTTGAAGTGTTGCCCATGAAAACATTAAGAGCCTTGATGTAGGACATATAGGTGGGCTTGATATCTTCATCCGAATTTTCGGTGGGCGTAGTGCCGGTCAATCTCTCTTCAATAGCGTCCAGGAAAGAACGAATTCGCACAGTTTGACTGTTGACAATTATGGACTGGTTATAACGATCCAATCGTTCTTTTCGCTCTTGCATAAATTGTACATCATCATTGTCTAAAGTGCATGTGACGACAATGGCTGAAATAAGTGGAAACAATAATGCCCATTTATTCTCATCAAACCCTTTGGTATTGAAATAGAATTTTAATTCGTCTACTTACGTGGGTCCACGGAGACTGCTCTGGTTTTTCGCGTGTTCGAAGCCACCATAAGTTCTTCAAGATGTGCCCTGCTGCAACTTTCATTCATATGTGAATAATAATCTACCATTTCTCGTAGAAGAATCGTCTCCTCCGCGGTAGGGGAAACGCGATCCCCGAATTGTGTTCGAAGATCGGTATATTTGGCAAACTGTAGCATTCTTTGTTTCAAGTCGTGCATGTAAGATGTCAACTGCTCATCCGTTAAATCGGTTGGACTAGACATATCCGATGGAACGTTTCTACTTTTTTTGTACTGGATGATATCGTGAATCAAAACCAGCGCATGCGGCTTAAATAACCGACGTAACTGTCTGACTGCGGAGTTTGTAGATTCGCCCGGCACAACCTCGGCCGCGAATTTGTTGTCCAGAAGCGTCATTGTCTCGGCCACTTGAAGGCAATTTTTTTGTCCCTCCGTCATCATGTGTAAAGTTGGTGAATGCGTGGATAATATCTCTTGACAATCCATGCGAATATCCACTGCTGTCTCAACGATTTCTCCCAAGGATGCTCCAATTTTCGATGTAAGTTCATTGTCAGTTACGAGCAAGTTTCGATGTTCGGAATCCATCAACTCTGCAATATTTCTCTTCATTGATATCAAACCATTGTGCCATTCTTCCTCGGTCTTACGTGGCTTACCACTCGTTCGGTCAACAATTGCTTGTTTAATCAGCGTGAAAACGTATTCTTGAATATTCTGATACACTTCCTGCACCATTTGACCTGCCGATTCTTCTTTGACTAGCCGGGCTCTCCATGCTTTCAAATTTTGCAGCCACAGCGTGAATTCTTGTTTACAGGTCTCCTCGGCAATATTTTTTGTCTCAGCGTTTCTAGTGTGACGATGATGCTTCATAGGGGTATCATCCTTCTCGTCTTCCACACACGTGACAGCGATTTTTCCACATCTATCGACGGTTACACTTTTAGCAACCTTTGTTTTTTCGCATTCAGGAATATCAGCTTCTTTCAGCAAACTAACCCAATCGTTGCCATCCCTTGCTTCGTTCGTTACGTTACCTTCATCGTCAAGAATCGCGGCACATTCATCTTCGTTGCTGGATTCTCCATTTGCAGCATTTGGCTCACCGCGGGGTTTGTTGGTCTCTTCGCTCGAAGAACTAGAGGAACTAGAGGATTCATCGTCTGTCGATCTCGTCTGTCGTGACGGGCGATGATCTTCTGTTGATTCATCGAATGAATCCTTATCCGAATCAACACTTTTGTCCAGAGAATCTGAGGTAAAGAGAACATTATGCCAGAGTGGTAAAGAGAGAAGATAATTAAGTTCCATTTCATCATCTTCATTCGTCACTCCAAAATGCTTCTCAATTAACGAAGGTTCATCTGTGTTCCTGTTGAATGCTGACTTTTCGGTTGAAAGTGGATCCCAATCGAGTGCATCTTGAGAACTGGTCGACTCTGAAGAACTATCGTCCCAGTTGCCCCTTCCTTTTGCCCATGAATGTAACCAATGTACCATCAATTTCTCGTCGCTGTCATAAGGCTTGATGATCTTTGTTGCTGTCGTCATTTCTACGTGGCTATCGACATTTTCATTCTTACTTACGAATTCTGGTTTCGTTTCACCTTTCACGGTGGTAGTTTCAAAATCGTCTTGGTTGGTCGACCTTTTCGTCGTATACTGCGAAATAGAATTCGAAGTTACGGTGGCATCGGGGCTTTTTGGATCCCGCGACCATTCCGATGCTCCATGTTGCTCTGCTGTGCCGTTAGAATTGTGAGGCTGGTAATAATTCGTGATAAACACACACCCGATCCAACCGATGAAGAGAATCAATTCGATATACAGAATCACTTTCATCAACTGTAACCATCGGTTACAGCGATTGCTTTTTCGGTCGATAGTGGAGGTGCAACGTTCATCCATTATCTCATATTTCATTGAGCCCTCTTCGAGAGACGGCTGCTTGTTAACTGGTGAAAATAAATAAAAATAATATTAATCTTTGAAGAATCGAGCAAGTGCTCACTTGGCCACGAAGAACCATGCAGATTATTTCAGAAATATAAGAATCTGTTACATCCGACCCATCGGGATGGATGCACATTTTGATTCTCACCGTGATACATATTAGCGTGCAGTTTCATGGCGAAGAGTCTCTCACGAACTGAGATTATTCGGTCTTGCTCTCAACTTATGTTTCCTGATCCGTATTTTTACTACCACCAGCCCCCCTCCCCTCACCCTCGCCGCTCCGATGCTTTGGAGAACAATATTTATGTCACGAAAAAACAGAAGGTTCTCCGATAAGAGCACTCTGACTCTTACTTGGTTCATATAAAGTGTTTTTTTCTTCTCTTCAGCGACAGTGCGAATACAGTTTGGGGTCGATGCGAGTTGCACTTTCGTAGGAAAAGCGTTGTTTTTATTTTCCATTTATTCGAGTCAGCACTTTTTTTCGCGGAGTAGTTGCACATTGCCATAGCGCGATAAATGAATTTTCGACCAATACATATTTGTGAGAGAAACATTTTTCTTCCACGAGGCTAGAAAATTATCTCAATTTTTTGTATAGCACGCAAATAATTACGACCTTCGTCCGTTCTAATGATCGAATGAGGCATTTTTATGACTCTGGGAGTGTGTTAATTAACTCAAGATTTCTCAGTATAAACAACGTTTTGCCTACTTCGTATGTTTGTCGTTGATAACGTAACTTGCATCGATTTCAACCAACCAAGCTTTATGTGAAACTGTACAGGCACATGACAATGTCATAATTCTTCGTTCTCCTAATGAACTCTCAATGATCTCGGTACTCACCGTTATCAGTCATCACTGGATCAAGGTTTATCTACTATTACGCAAAACACACTGACTGGTTCTTGGATTTTACTATCCTTAATAACATTAGCGAAAGATCGTGATTAGAGAACACAAAAAACGAAAAGAATGGCAAACCTATAATCTGTCCACTTTCTGGAACTTTCCACCCACATCTCTCATAGACGTAGAAAATATGGTTAGTTATTAAAGACAATTTTTCCGGTCGGTGTCAACGATTGGAACAATTTTCCCACCAGAAGAATTGATATTAAATTTTATTTTGATTTTTATCATTAAAAGTTATCGAATTGTACTTGAAACTGTAGGCTATCGAATACTCGCAAGCGCGATAAGCTTACAGGTGGCAAATTTCGAAAAGATGAAATTAACTGCTGAAGACGCGAATATATTCTAGAATTTTTCATATCTCTAGCGTGACAACGTCCACCATAGGGGAATTCGTTGGACTATCCCGGTCGATTTTAATACCAACAACACAGAGTTTGATCACTTTTTTTCGACAATCATTTGCTTTTCAGTGAAACAAGAATGAAAACGCTTGTATACTCGATAACGATTATTTGATGATCGATAGCCGACCTCATGATGACTTATCTCAAACGATAATTTTACATTTTTTTTTCGTTGGGAAGAAAAATTTGATTAACACAACATGATCGCGCCCTTCGTCGTGCACGGAGCTCCGTGAAATTATTCTTGAACACGCATCCCACTAGGGTCTTCTATTCTTGATATAAATTTCGCATATGATTATCCATGTTTTTAGAGTGGAATAGTTGTGGTGGTATTTGTAATCTTAACGTAGACGAACGCGTTATTTCGACGGGCGAAAAGACAACACGCGACCTATCAATTTCTAGGCACAAAGCACCACGTGGATATTTCCCGCCTCGTTGACTGAGATTTTGGTTCAATATTTTATCTCAAATTCAACGAAATCACGCCAACTTTCAATGAACCTTAATCGAACTTCTCTGCAACGATGTTTCCACATGACAATGTGCTTCGGATCCAAAGCACGAGGAATATCACATTCAAATAATTGGTTTCTCTGAACATCCGTAAAGCACGACGAAACCATATTTTAGGTCTTTTTGAAATTAAAAAATCAGGTCAAGGTCGATCAACTTTTATTATATCAAGGTCTCCGGTGCATGATTATTAATAACTTCTATGCTCCTTCTCCGTCCAGCCAATCAACCAGATTCTTGCCCATATCCTTGACGACATCCTTCGACATGTCGATAACGTTGCCTCTGTTACGGAAAACCGTAGGATACTCATCTTCGCTGGTTGTTTCTGAACTTGCAGGAAGTAACTCACAATGTATTAAGACACACTCCTCGCTCTGAATACTAAGAGAACTATCTTCATTTGGTGTGGACGTCGATCTTGTTCGTCGTGATCGATGGCGTCCTGGCAAGTCGATAGTTTCGAGGAAAATTATTGCGTTCCTAGTTCCATCTGCTTGCAATAAATCTCTATCCGAATCGAGGCGTTTGTCGAGATAATTAAAGGTGAAGTCGACATTATGCCAAAGAGGCAGCGTTGCAAGATAATCGAATTCTATTTTATCATCTTGATCCGTTGCTGGTAAATCAGATCCATTCGGTGATGCCGTCTCGTTCGTACCCCAATGAGATTCATTCTTAGAACTAATTGACTCCGATGAATCGTCGGTCCAGGTATTTTTCAGGGCTGTCAACGATTGCAACCAAAGCCACGGTAATATCGAGGCTCTGTCCGTATCATCCGGTGCTGAGCCATTCATGGCTGTCGTTGTTTCCCTGTCCCTGGTAACATTTGTGTTCGTAGTAATCGATTCTGTAGTTCCATTCTTCGTTGTTGTGGTTTCCTCGTCATCTCGTTTGGACGTATCAGGCGAAACAGAACTGGAATCCATCGTATAATCGAAGCTTTCTGGATCCCACGACCATTCCGATGCTCCATATTGCTCTTCCAGGCTCGGAGGATCCTGAGCTTGGTAATAATTCGTAATAGAGACACCTCCCATCCAACCGATGAAAAGTATCAATTCGAGATACAGGATCAAATTCATCAATTGTAAACATCGATCATAGCTGCTGTTTTTTCGTTTGTCATTGGAATTGCAATCGTCGTTCATTGTCTCATACGCCCTTGAGCCCTCTTCAACTGACGACTGTTTGTTGACTGGTGAAAACGAAACTTTTATTAATCAATTAGCATAAGACGATTGAACAGAATTCTTTACAAAAGTCCTGATTATCCCAATAAAGTTTTAATCTACTACATCCGAGCCATCGGAATAAATGCAGACATTGATTCTCACCGTGGTACACATTGCTATGAAGTTTCATGATGAACAGTGTCTGACGAACTGAGATAATTCATTCGTGCCCACGACTTTATGTTACCGGATTCGAAATTTTAAGGTCCCTTCCGCTTACACTCTTTTGATAAACAATCAGTCATGGTGCAAAAAAAAAACAGCGAAATACTTTTGATAAGAGCACTGCCGGTATGACTCGGAGGTTATTGTTTGTACTTCCTGAGTCTGAACGATGCAAACACAGTTTGAAGTCCAAGCCAGTTGAAGTTCCGTCAAACATGAACAAAGTTTATACAAGGAAGCAACCCAGCGCAGTAGCCATTTTCAACGCTCAGGTATCTCGGATTTGGAGATGAAACACATTTGACCGAGAAATCATTTCATGAAGCTAGAAAGTAGTAGCAATTTCCTTCGTAGCTAGGAACCTCAGTTAACCTTTGTCTGTTTGGATCATCGCCCGATGCATTTTCATGATGCTATAGGAGCATGTTAAATAACTGGAAGATTTCGTATCAGTTTTGCACGCTTTTGACTAGGAAATGTTTATTGCTTCGATAACGAAACGAGGATCTCGAGGCAACAAACTTCTCGAGGCAACTTCTTCCACTTCCCAGTGAATTTTCAATGATTTCGATACTCACCACTATCAGTCATCACTGGATCAGAGTTTATCTACTATTACGCAGAAACTACAAACTGCTAGATTCGTTAAACAACAAATGAACCGAGGTCAAACCGATAATTCTTTTAGTTTGAGAAACTTTTCCAATTGATTTTGATGCTTCAAACAGTTTTTTCGTCACAAATAATAATGTAACCGTGGATTTTAGTTGCAATCATGAATAAGTTTTTGAATGGTACCTGGAATTCTTGACCGTTTACTATCAAATCATCGCGAGTGTGATAAGCGTATACAATTTCAAACATAAAATAAGCTGCCACACAGTCACTAACATTTTCTTTCTTTCTTCGCGTATCTCTACCGTGATAATGTTCATTATATGAGAGTATCCGCTAGACAATCTTGGCCGTTTCCAATACGAACACTACAAAGTGTAATCGTCGATTTATTTTCCAATAAAAAAAAAATCTCATTTCGATTTGGCAGATCAATAACTCAGGCTTCTGTTAGATTCGATAGAAATGATTTTATGATCGCCATATTTTCATGGAAAATAATACTTTCATTCGACTGCATGACGACCAATCGTAATCAAGGATTCCGAATTCTTTTCAACGATAAAAAATTAACCACGGAATAAATAATCGTTGCCCTTCCTCAGGCACCGAGCTCTATGAAAGTATTCTCAAACACGCATCGCACTAAGGTTCCCTATTCTTAACACAATTTTCGCATATGGCTTTACAATTAAGTAGCTGTGGTTATATGTGTAAGCTCGAAATACCCGAACGTGTTATTTCGACGAGAGGAAAGACAACACGCGACCTTTCGCTTTCGAGGCACAAGCATCACGTGGATATTCTTATTGCGTTTTTTGTTCAATCGTGACTTCAATTCAACCGAGTCACGCTAACTTTTTCGATAAACATTGATTGATCGAACTCCCCTGCGACGCTGCTTTTACTCGACTTAGCTTTGTCTCCAAATCACGATAAAATTTTCTACTTTTATTGAATTGTGCACGCATTGTTTAATATATTACGTTCGAATAATTCATTTCCTCTAACCTTCCGGAATTTTTTTATACATCATCTTGGATCATCATTCATTTGCTGTTTTGATTAACTACCTCGAAGAGAATAAAAAAGACAAATTACCGGGTCCTCGTCTTTTCGGCATTGAAATCACGTTCAAAACAAATTATACTTCCGTTTATTTTGTTGATCATTGTTGCGTGAATATCGACAATAAGATAAATGCCGTTCAGGAAATAAATTATCACGAAAAGCAGGTCAATCGTGCGGAAAAGTATGTTTTATTTTTGTATGTGTTTGAGCGTCAATCATTATACATCTTTCGACACACTTTATTTTATACAAAAATTGAGCTAACAAAGTCGCGAGCGATTATCAACATCCGCGTGCTTCCGTCTTCACCGTTTTAAACACATTTGGATGATACAGTGAAGAGTGCCGCAGCGTCCTTACGATGCAAAGACGGAAACCATCAATTGTTCTTCAGAATTTGTTGGCACTGTGGCAATGAATTAAAAGAAAAACAATGGCGATTATGCCCACTAGCTCACAGAATCTGTCATCGTTTCTTTGTTGGACGCTGCGTGTTTAGCTGTGCCTCTCGATCCGAAAAATGAATCTCGGTAACAGTAACGCCATCCACGTAAAATATATTCGATTATTTCGCGCAGTTGATCAGCCTGCTCTTGGCTCGGCGGACCACCTGCTTCGAGTCGTTGTCGGATCGCAGAATCCTCGGAAGATCTCGCAATATCTTGCTTGAGACCGAGCATATAAGTTCGCCACTGTTCGGCGGTGACGTTGACAGGGCCGGTTGGAAATTCGCTTTGAGGGGTATGTTTATCTTTCGAGTTTATTACCCTGCTGAGCGACAGAACTATGTATTTGAATCTTTCACGCAATTCCATTACAGTTTTGTCCAAAGAATCACCTTTCACAATTTCAGCGGCCAATGAATTGAATTTTGTTTCCATGCTTTCAAAATTTTTCGTGCATCTTTCACGTTCGATCAACATTGTTATCGCCCTCATTGCTCTTTTAGCCTCTTCTGATGATGTTTCTACTATATTGCACTTTTTATACGTGTCCGCAACTGTTTCCACCGTGTTACGTAGTTCATTCGCCATCGCATCGATGGTTGCAGTATTTTCTTCGAGTAACCGACGATACGTCATTGATGTAGACATATTTTGTTTTATTTCCATTACAGATTTTCTCCAATGCTCGTTCGAATTGTTACGATCACCGCTCGGAAGTTCCACAACCTTTTGTACAGCTAAGGGCAGGATTGCATTTGCAAAATTTCGATAAAAGTCCCTGACCACGAGATCGTTTCCATCGAGCATCACCCTATCTCCCCACGTCTCTAAAACACGTGACGCTTCAACTAATTTTGCACAATTGTCCTGCTGTTGATCTTCCGCGACACTTCTGACAGCACGCTCATTCGTCACAGACTCGACACTCCTATTGGCTATCTCGCTGCTCTCCTCAAGTTCACACGTCATTAGAAATTCGCCGACTCTGGTGACATCCGTTGTTGTTTTTAATTTCGGTCCGCATCTGGGCGGGAAATCCTTGAAAACGCAATCGAACCAATACTTTTTCCAGACATCTTCACCCAGAGGACCATTCTCGTCGAGAATCGCCCAACAGTTATTATTTTCTTCCTGGACTTCTTTCCCTGGTATTTCCTCGTTCGCACTCGATAGAGCTGGAGTTTTGATTTCTTCGCTCGACGAACTCTCCACCGAACGACTTTCCTTCCATTCCACGTTATGTGTTTCTCCTCTTGACATCGGGAACCAATTATCTTCGTGATCAACGTTCATACTCGCCTGATTTGACGGGCGATACTCCCGTGATTCCAAAAATTCAGAGTCAAAATTTGATTTTTCGCTTAAGAGCAAATCCCTGTGTATATCGCTCAGAATGTCCATGTATTCGGGATCCTGCCAGATGGCGAAATCGTCAAGATAATCGTCATTATTTGTGCTCATTGAATCAAAATTATGATGGGATTGTAACGATATATCTGAACTCGGAATCCACGTCAGCGCGTCAATGCTGTGAGGAAAATGGAGGGGCGGCTTCTCGTCGTCTTCCGAGGTGGATGTTTTCTTTGTAAATGAATCTAATTCCTGTAGATTTGTCATAGACGCATCGGTGTCCACATTATTAGGGTCGATAGGATTTTCAGTCGTCGTAGTTGCAGTTTCTCCCAAAATGTTTGGTCCCTCGTTTACTGGCTCCGGTTCAGTCATCACGATGGTCCGTTTCGTCACATCTTGTTCGGTCGTGCTCATGATCGTGGTCGAAGGAACTGAACCCGAAGTCGTTACCGAGTCTTGACTATCGTACGTTTCCAAACCTTTGTGTTTGTACATTTCATAATAATTCGTAACAAATATACATCCTATCCACCCAACCGAAAGTATCAATTCGAGATACAGAAGCACTTTGATGAATTGAGAAAATTGACTATAGTGGTTGCCGCTGTGTTTACGTTTCGAGTCGAATTTGTTGCTTATTACCTCGTGCCCAATCAAACCGTCTTCAAGCGAAGACAAGTTGTCTGAGAAAGAAAATAAAAATACTCTGAGGCTCTATTCACAGTATTATAAACTAAAAATCATCGATAAACAACTTTTTACAAAAATTTCTTACCTTGATACTCTTTAGTATGCAGCTTCATGATCAACAATTCTTAACCGACTGGGACTAGTTGTTTCAGTACTTGGCTTTATATTTACTGACTTGCAAATTGACCTCGAACTTTCCAAGAGTTTTTCACACGAAATCTTCACTATTAATCGATAAACTTTCGATAAGACGGTTCCCAAGACTCTCGTCTCGAGGAAATTATTCCATTTGTACTGCAACTCATCGCTGCCATTCGATTCAAATATTTCTTCTGTATCCTCCAAAAAATGAGGGTTTCATTTTTCAGAAATATCTGTTTATTCCAATTCCTTATACGAATTCTATTTATTACAACATTAACCGAAAAAAATTACCGTACCTTGACCCGACAGTGATTTTTTGGCTTTAATTTAATCGGTTCATTTAGAGTCGCGGTAAAGACTCGAGAGAAGTACATTTACGTATCTTGTCGCTACTAAACTCTTCAATTTACAGCAAGCGCTGTGGTTTCGAACACTTTTCAAAAATTATTTCACTGATTTTTTATAATCCACAGCGATTTGAAACATCCCATGGGTTCACGTATTTTTGAATTTATTTTGTGCCTTTCAATCGCGACTGGAATGGAATGGAATGGTGTGTTAAGTCGTTTTTGAAAAGATTCAATTCGTTTTGAATTTTTTCGTGGGTTTTTGAACAGGAAGAACCATTTGAGAGGTAATACTCAACCGATAGTTCCCATTTTTGGAATTGTATTGTTTTGTTCTCACTGACTTAGTTCGGTCGAAAATTATTCAAGCTTCGTATACCCAGATAACTCTCTTTAGATTTCCTGCAGTCATGATGCACCGATCTTATAACAAGGAATGTCGATATACGTAATTGGAAGTGCTATTAATAGTAACAACTATTTAATCTTTCGATGAACCCTACACTTTTTCTTATCAGTCATCGACAACAGTCGAATACGCGGAACAGCTGTGCTCGCTATATTTTTCCATTTTCGATGTTATATTCGTGTACGTTGAATTTTCCGCATTGATTTTTTTTTATTGCCTAGAATATTTCTCTGTGAATTTTCCATCGTCTGCACCAGGTAATGAGTGCGAAAAGAATTTCTTTTTTATGGGAAGTGTATTCTCGAGTTGCCAAGACCGTAAGAATAATTGTGTATCACATTGGAAAAAAGGAATGTTGAATTTTATTTTTACAACGTTCCTTCAAACCTATTACAGAAATTCCAAGTTGTGACCGAGTCGAATCATCGCAGGTGCGATAAGCAAGCAGGTGTATGATCTCAAACAGTGAATATGTCGGCTCGCTCAATGACATATCTCACGATTTTTCCTATCTTTATTCTGATAATAACAATCGTAGCCAAATCAGCCAAACAATACTGGTCAGTATCAAAACCGACTAAACAGAATGAAGTCGTCGATTTTTTGTCTAAAGATTAATGTGATTTTGGTATGGCTCTGCCTAAACTTGGGAATATCCGGTAACGCTTGTTCCACCATTAATATTTATATTCTTAGACCATTCACGCTATAGTCCGCGTTATCATAAGCTTACAAAAATCTTAATTAATTATCGAAATGTTGAGAAAACGATGTCGGATGTTTATTCAGTTCGCAGCGTTTGGCATCGAGTGAAATCAATTTTTTAAAATCGACGTTTCTTGTGTTAACGTGAGTGTTGGAATCATTTAAAAATAGAAACACATTTTCCAGCTTCATCCGCATCCTTCCCAGTCGATAGAATCGATATATACGGCAACGTCGAATGGCCCTGTTATGAAAATGCAACTTGCACGACCCCTCAAAGTTTCTGCGGCGATTATTTGAAGTGTCAATGTCCAACTGGTTACATCTTTAACGCTGCAATGACCGCTTGCCTCGAAGGTATTTGTCACCAGAGTTTTAACCTCGTAAATCCAAAAATTGAACCATTGACTTGGAAATTGATTCAATTTTATCAAAATTCAAATGATTTGATTTTTTCAAATTTATAGAAACAATGGTAACGAAGCATTTACCGAAGTTTTTTCAATGAATCGCCTCCCAATTCCAATGGTTGCTTCGATCTATTTTGATCCTGAGAATCATCATCTTGAATCCTTTTTTTCTGAATAATTATTTTCGAAAACTTTATTAATGTTTCTTCTTGTGAAATAATTGACTATCATTTTCAAGTTGCAACGGCATACGGTGTCAAGTGCGTGGAAACGTCACAATGTCTCGCATATTTGTCTATCGGTGGCAAATGCACGGATGGAATTTGTCAGTGTGATACCGGTTATCACTATCTGCACGGTCGCTGTTACAAATCTTCGGGTGAGAGTCAAACTACCACATGGTTAAAATAACAAATAATAATAGATGAACTCTCAAATCGCGAGATTTTCCCATTCAAAATTGACAACTCAAGATTTTTGTTCGAAGGATTTGGAGAAAAGTGTGAAAATGATGACGACTGCAACGTCAACGGAGACTTCGAGGCTCTTGCATGCACCGGTGGCATGTGTGGTTGCAGCAAAGGTTTCTATCAACGTGAATACCGCACGTGCAGACGCGAGGCTAAAGGTAAAGATAAGAATGATATTATCATTAATCTTTAACGCGAGAACAAATTGCTCAGTTAACTGATATAAAAAAATGTCCCAATTAGCCTCTGAAATGAATTTCGTGACAAGGGCATTTTTCAACATTGAAAATCTGCAATAATCGTTTAAATGATTAAATTCGATGGAATTTTACCCACAAAAATTAAAGAACCGTGGACAATGAAAATACGTGATCGAAATTTCAACTCGATCACGTCCTTCTTCTTAATTAATTGGGATTAACTTTTCCTAGCGATCGGAGCCGAGTGCACGATAGATTTGGACTGTAGATTCGACGAACACGCAAAATGCGATCTAGCCAAGGGATGTTACCTAAAGTCTGACAGTAAGCGAAGTAATGTTGAAAATAGAATGAGCAACCATGTGCTGTGGAATCCACGAATACCTCGACATTCTGGTGCGGAATTATTATCCGACTCGGACTGCACAACGGACCAAAATTGTGCAAAATATGGACCAGCTCTATGCACTGCAACCGGTCGCTGCATTTGCAAACGTGGTTTCGCCTTTGACTCGGATCAAAAAAATTGCAGACCAGGTAGTGTCGATTTCAATTATGATCATATCGAAAATTTGGTGCCCCCGGATGATGAGGTATAATTCAATTTTTATCCGCACGTGTTCGAAGAGCTCGGAGAAGAATGTGACCCAAAGGCGAACGGCACAATTCCAAACTCAATTTGTCGGGGCGGTCGTTATAGTTGCAAAGGAGCAAGGGTCGCTTCAACAAACCATAGGCAATGTCTCAAAGGTGAGTTCATATTTACCGCAACATTAATTCACACTCGGTCACGCTAGGTCACAATAATCGAGGAAGTATGTGTTCAAATTTCGAAGATGTAGTTTTCCCAGGCCGTGGGTCCGATTACAATAAAAAATTGTTGAAGATTTTGAAATCGTTTGCCCAATCATCAAATTTTACCTCGACGTTGCTGAAGCTTCTTTCTCGTTGGTTGAAAAAATAATAGCGAGCCTCAAATTCGACTAGAATCTCAGAAAATAATTTTTGCGATTGATTTTATTTTTACGTTTTAACAGCGATGGCCGATTCCAAAAGTACTTGCCAATACGACGAACAATGCTACGCGTTTGGTCCAGATTCTAAGTGCATCGATAGCCATTGTGGCTGTACCGGAAACTCCCACTACGTCGAGGGCGAAATGTTCTGTTGGCAAAACAGAGGACTCGGTGAAAACTGCAACACAGACAAGGACTGTCATGTACCGAATTTCCGTTCTGAACTAATCTGTAATGATAGTTTCAAGTGCGAGTGTCCTGTGGGCACTCATTTGAATGCGGCAGGAACGGGTTGCATGGATGATGTTCCCACTCTCGGAGCTCTTTGCTCAGCTGATGTCGACTGTAGTTCCTTAACTAATGCCCGCTGTCGTGAAGAAAGATGTACATGTTTTGATTCTTATTTCGAAACGTCCGGAGTCTGCGTTCCAGGTAAACGATTTACTGTCATTTATTTCCGATACGTTTTTATAGTAAAATTTCGAAAAAAATCCGACATTTTCATGACTTCCTTCAGGATTATTCAAATAACACCACGATCTTGTTAAATTCTTGGTAGGCATCAAAGCATCATGTGATAACGATGACGATTGCAAACCCCAAAATTCAAAATGTTTCTCGCACTTCTGCACGTGTACAGATGGCCTTGTTTCGCCATCTCCTGATCTTTGCGTTCCTGGTAAGAATAGAAACACCAAATTTCCATTATTATATTGAAATATTCTTACGATACTTGAATCTGTTTTTCAATTATTCCCATTTTCCGAGCGATGGAAACGGAGAGAAAATTGTAGTCGTTTTTAACAAAAACTTGCTTGAATCAGTTTCTGCGTTCAATGGTGAATGCCAGTACGATATCCAGTGTTCGGCGACTGTGACGGACGCACGATGTCTCGAACCGGAAACGAGCGAGCTCTTTGAGTCAACGACTCCTGGGCCGTCATCCTTGAATGGGACATGCAACTGTGAGGCAGGTCATCATAAAAAATACGAAAAATGCTATACTTCAAAAGGTGATTCTTTGAAATAATTCGATTACTTTTACTTTAACGAGAAAATATGAACGGCTCGCGGCGCGAGCTTCCGTGTCGTAATCCGTGACGTCTCTCCTTGTTCCAGTTCTCGACGAAACGTGCCATTCAAGGGGTGAATGCTACGTCACATCCGACCCCGATTCCGTACAATGTCTAAGGGGCGTTTGCACTTGTGACTTCGATGCAAAACGTATCAATTCTACTTTCTGCCAACACGGTAATTAACTAATTTCCTTAATAACACGCACGAATTCAATTGATCTACATTTTTTAGTCAAGTCAATGATTTTTCTATGAAACCAACTTTCACAAAATGTGCACGGTAAAAGGAAAATTCAATGATCGTCTCATTCTTCAACTTTGTTAATTCTCCGAAAGAAATTGACTCTCTGATTCTTTCGCAGATGCATCCACGACTGTTGCAATCTCCGCTTTATTGATTCCGTCGATGCTCTTCGTAACAACGTTCGCGTGGTAAAAATTAGAGGATATAAATTTTATAAGTGTTAAGTGCAACCTGTTAAGGGACAAAAGAATAATATTGAAAAAAGCGTGAAAATAATGGAGATTCGCGATTTTAGCGATTAGCCTGATGACACGATCCTGGCGCAGACAAATCGTTCGAGCGATAAACCGAGTTATTTCGAAGTTTCGTAAAGACAGATTTAGTACGTAGAGCTCCGCCTACCCTCGATAAATCACAGAGCTCAGTACACATACAAACCTGAACATATATTCGTGATTTTCTTTTTGTACCTCCCGCAATTTTATGCGGTATATAATGACGCGAAAAATCGATACATGACGTGATGTGCTTTCGAGGCTGGCGATGACGACACATAACGACTCCTACAATCTCATTCGAATTTCATGAGACTTTATTTCGATTCCTGTAACTTGATTCGTCCAAACATGTTTTTTTTTTCTTTCTTTTTACAAAAGTCATAAAAAAACTGCTTGTTAGAATTCTCAATTACTCTAACCCCTTGTGTTATTCTTAGCAAACGACAAATTGTACTTTTTTGTCGAAATAAATTACTTTTATGATTTGCGCTTGAATACAAATATTTCTGCAGAATTTTCGCATTTTTTTACGATGAAGTTATTTATCACGTAATTGTGAGTAATTCTCTAATTGCCGATTTATAAATCTCTTATTTACGTCGTTTGAACGTATAAAAAACAATGGTGACAGAATGTTCTTGTCGGTACGAAAAACTTTTACAAGTTTGGAAATTCATTTCATCACCGTGAATTCAATTCAAGCGCTCGAGAAAACGTCGAGGGTTACAAATTGTTTTGAACTGGTAAAGGGAGTAGCGAGTAATCGTTTATTCTTTACCAAATGTTTTCGACAAAAACGATTAACGAACACGATATATTGAAATTCAGATTCAATAAATATGATTCTCCAAGAAAATTCAACGAAATGAATTAAAGGTCCGATTCAACGTGAGCTGCAGATCGTGCTTTTCTGCATGTCAAGAGAAAAAAAATTACAAAATCCAAGCGAAAGGGCACAACGTGTTTTTGCCTACGGATAGTTTAAGGGCGGGAAAAGTTGGGGACACGGCAGGGAAGGAGAGAGGGGTCTGAAATGCGATAAGACGAGTGAGATTCTTGGCACGCGATGCTTGTAGAGTCGGCGGGTTTGACCGCGGTAAGGACGGTTCTACTTGCCCGAAGGAGGATATATTTCTCGTCGAGCTCCCTTAGCTCTCCAGCGGTTCTCCATGGCATATCCTTATCACAGTGACGTCGTTGAGACATACGAGGCTTTTGTATAAAGTTGTGAAATGACGTCATCATCGTCCAACGTCGAAGGGAGAAAGAAGGATAAGAAGAGGTCAAGGCGTTGTGAATTTCTTACACAGAAAATTTCAACTGGTATAAGGTGGATTGGTAAGTTCTGAACTGTGTTACTCTATCGATCTTCTGCGACTGGATACTTCGAGACGTAAGCCTTTTATTTATTTATTTTCATTTCTTCGATAGGGTTACCAACGATTAACTGCTTTGTCGGCACAAAAAATCCATTTTGGCTCCTCCGGATGTACTTGAGCCCTTAAAGCAATATTTCCTGTTGCAATTGTATCTCAGGATCGTCATCACTAACAAAAAATATGATCACAATGAACTATTTAACGAACAATTGCAAAGAGAGACTAAAAATACTTCTGTGCTAATTATGGGGATGGACTATTACGTGTGATTTAGACACAAAACGCAACCCTGCGAAACGTTCCCACAGAAACTTTGTCTAGCGATGTGCCCGACTGGGATCATAAATTCCGTTCTGAGCTGATTAGAGTCCGTGTTCGTGACAGAGGGTGAAATGTCACCTCAGAATAAATAGGAAATGTACGTTCTGCCCTGTAGGACTGCACTCGAAAGAATCGTTAACAAATATTACGATATGTGTGTGGCAAGAATTACAAAGTTACAAGAATTACAAATAATAACGTATAAAAAAGATGCCAATCGATGAGAACCGTAGATAATTGAATAAAAGAATTGAATGGCGAAAAAAGTGCGAGCGTCATGACTGTAAAACGTCGCAAATCTGAGCATCATTAACAAATTTGTCATAATTTACTAAAAAAAGAAAAATCAGCTGGGTCAAGGATTTGCTAATTGTGCAAGCGGTTGATTCAACACTAACGTGCCCTGACGTTTATAATTAATAATAAGTTCACCATAACTTCACATATGTGTGCCAAGGATTTTTGCATGAATGTAATACTAGAAATTCCTTCGTCATACGTTCATAATTCGACTGTTTCTAGTTTTCGTAGAAAACGGGAACTTTCAACACTACAGTCATGACGGACCACCATCTGAATGGTTGAACGAGCTTTTAAAATTCCATAACGTCGTCACAAGTATCAATGACTGTCTCGAAACCCCGAGAGATTCAAGGAGAATATCGGCATCGATCGTAACCGAGCTCATATAATCTGCACGTTGTATACAAGGTCTGATAGTACACGAACAAGGCAAACTCAATTAATCCTCGTAATTGCACCTGGCCAGTAAGTAGATTTTCTGGTACGATGTTATACCTCGACGAGAGAGACTCGATCATGCGGACAGTGCATGAGGTTGGAATTACGTGATGTCGTCTATCAAAGTCCCATTTGGTGTTGACTCGTGTAACCAGATTTCGGTTGGGACAGTAAAATTGTATAAATATGCGATTATTTGTTATAATTTGGTAACTATCGGTTGCGCATATCCATGGCTTTTTTTTGTTCAAGCGGCGAGCGTATTAAGATTATCGATTATCGCGACGATACAGAGAAGATTTTAGCCGTCGACTTGAGTGGATACCAGCGCCATTTATTTTCCTCACTGTCAATCAATTGAGTCTTTCATTTCTTCACTTATTACGACCACGCTAGTGATCAACGTAATTTTTATAGGTAGGTCCTGTTCGTGTGTATTAGTGGCTATAAGAAGAATGTGAAAGGTCGCACGCTAACTCGATAGATAGCCGATAAAGTTCTGAAGCAACTTCCCCAGGCGTTTGCTCGAAGCTCTCGAAATGGGTCAGCCACTTGTCTCAACGCCGGAAGGCAATAAAACACCTTTAGAGAGAAAGACAGGTAGAAAGAAAACGAGAGGGAGATAAAGAGGGCGGGGAGGGGCGAGATAAAAGGATAAGAAAAGAGCCCGGGAAAACGAGAAGGATGAACTTTGTCAGAGAAAACGATCTCCGCCTCTCCGCCTGGTTCATGGACAAAGAGGGTGAATAATCTTGCCGGTTTAACCTCTCGTCAACGTGTTATTACGTAGCAGCAAATCGATCTTCCTTACAGCAGATCATGGTCTGATATCATTAGCATAGATCACTGGCAATTATTGATAAAACGATTCCTCATTACAACAATTTCCTCAAGTAATTCCGCATTCCAATAAAAAATGGAATAATTAATAATTTCGGGTATTTGCGAATCATCGTGCATACATCGATTCACAAATACTGAATCAGATTGCATTTTCCTGCAAGTACAACAGTAATGCGATTGAACTAGAGCACCTTGAAATTTTTTTGTTCTGTTTCTTTCCTCCTTCATTTTTTTCTCTCTTTCATACATAAGTATATGAATGCTGATACGTATGCACACGAACATAGACGAAAATGAGGACTATTCGATGTAGAGCAGTAGCGTCAACAAAACGGTGACCGCAGTAAGTACGCTTTTATCTCGATATAGGTATCGCGGTGATTTTTACTCATAAGAGCTTTCATATTGCATCGCGTGTCCAAATGTTGCACACACCGTTGTATGTTTTCACGTTATTTAGCACCGCGTACTCTGGTCGAGGCCAAGGTCGTAATATTAAATATATACAACATACAAAAGAGTCGCAGCAGCTCGCACAAAAAACGTCCAGGCTATTATTACACGCGTCCACATCGTCTTCTTGACGTGTATGTGTATATTGCTAGATCCTTTTGCTTCGGTACCAATTTTTTAAATGCAGAAACTCGCGTGCACATTCGGCATATGGAGAATCGGAGAAATTCCACATTAATCCAATACACACAGTTTTTTTTTTTTCTTTTTCTTTCAAGTCGTTAAATGGCCTGCGGTGGGTTGGTACGTCATTTCGTTCCTAGTTTTTGTAAAACATAAACGAGACAATGTTCGATCGCTATCGCAGTTTCGATAGATCTCAACCTCGAATGTCCTCAGACTTTTCCCGATTATTCGCAGAAAGAATGAAGACTCGAGGGTTTCGCACGAACACGCACCACCGATTTTGGGTCTCGTAATTTTGGTTTTTTTTTTCCTTCACCCGTTTCTATTTTTTTCTTAGCGTTATTTCAGTCCTTGTGGACTGCAAACGAGTCAAGCAAATTAGGAGCCATTCTTTCTCGTCCCAACAAGTTCCGCGTGCTGCTGTCGAGATCTCTGCTGTTATATTGTCGCTCGAATGAGGTTTTTTATTATCGTCGTTACTTTATTTTTCGTTCACGGAAAAGCCGTTGGTTAGTGCGATCGTTAGCAAATAATTCTTCCGCTATGTGCTTGAGAATTTTACGTTTTGAGGTCCCCACAAGAATTCCGAATTAATTGTCAACATGCTGGAAACGGCCGGACTTTTTAACGACGTCGATATAACGCCCCGGGCGAAATTCATAAACCCTCCTGATCATAGACGTATTCAAGCGTCTTGTATTTGTGTATGTATCGAAGTTCGATCGTAGAGAATCTACACGTATATAAATATCCTACGACCCAACACTCTTGAGATTTCAAAATATATGTTATATATTGCGTGTACTTTTAACTAACGCCATTGATCGTCGACAGCCATATTTTCCAAGCTCTGCTTCTACGCGTGGCACTTCCGCCAAAAAACAAAAAAAAATATATTTTTTTAAAAAACGTGCTCCTGCTGTACAGAATTACGAGCATCAATCAAACGCTTCCGAATGGTTTCATTGATGCTATCGCTTCGTTCCCTCATGAAAGCCCATTTTTAGTAAAAAAATTGCTTCCGAGATCCTTAATGTGCCTTTTGGTGTGTAACAATTTTTTTTCTGATCCCATATTTTGAGTTTTGACGTCGATTCACAGTTTCGTAATGCTTGCCTGGTCATTAGTTTAACTTTAACGATACCATGACAAATTACTTGCATCATATTGCGACAAATATATGAAGTTCCTAATCTCAAGACTGCATGTTCGTTGAAATTCTTAGGGGATCGAAGGAACTGTGAGCTTTTCTTTCGCGGAACAATAAAACTTGTGCCTACGAACGGTCAGCAACGTTCCCATTTTCAACCGGTGACATCTGACGAAATACTCTGCAAGCACGTATTATAAAATCAATTATTATCAGACCGGGTCAAAAGGTTGTTACTGGTGGCCCGAAGTTTCATTCTAACCAACAGTTACTTTCACGAAGGGTTTGCCGACAGCTCTTTCGAGCATATTCCAGAAGTTCTTCGCCTGTGCAGTAGATGGCTGTACGCTATGAATCCAGCGGCGCGAAATTTTCAGTACTAGAAGGAATAAATTCTACATTAGATTATGAAAATGTTTGCATCGCGAATTTTGATTTTTTGGAAACAAATTTACTCATTTTTTGGCGTGATTAATTTGCCTGGTTAAAAATTTAATTATTTTACGTGATTAACAACGAGATCTAATTCGTCTTGGAATTAATTCATTTTTCAAATATATTCCACTTTCATGCATACGAAAACAAGCTTTATTCCGATAGGAACATATTACCGCACCCGTATATACGCAACTGTCCAACCGACAGCTGGAACTGTCAGACTGACAGCGGGACTCAAAACACGGTGTATAACAGGACCGACCAATCACAGAACGAACAAAATAGCAACAATAACTATCGAAATATATCGTGACCCTAGAACTTTTTATTAAGGGATTTACTATAAAATCATAAAACGTCGTGAATATTGAACGGAAAGCTGACCTCTGCCTTCCGTATTAAGTAGCAGCATTAATTGAATTAAATAACTGGTCTCATTGTCTACACAGAGCCTTCGATAAATGGAACGAAAAAGGTAAATCAGCTGCCGGCATGCTGAAGTAACAAGTTGCCAGGTCAGGGGTCCATGATGAGTAGTTACGTCGCGTATAGACGCAGACAACTTGGAGTCCTGCCAAACTGTTTTACAGCCCGGCAGCGTATGCTGAGAGGACGCTCGCTATAGGGTGTTTCTCATTTACACTTTACCCTGCACATATCGAATTACGGAAAGGCACTCAACTCTAATTATTGCTCGAACATAAAGGAAAAAGAAGAGGAAGCGTGTGAAGAGAAATGGATAGGGAGAGAGAGAGGAGGAAAATGGAGAGTCGAATTATGATTTTGCGTTGTGAGGAATATTCTCCACTACACTGAATAGAAGGGAGAGCAACAGTTGCTCAAAATAAAAAGACTCGCAGCCGACGATAAAATAAAAGAAAACGTCTAATTAATTGATATCGGGAAATCGGTGAAACCCCAACATCTTTTTTATTCTTCCAGAGTTCCTCCCGGGTGGATTACACGGGCTCGTATTCGTGCATTAGTGTGTGTGTTTATATATAATAATATGTAACATGCTTAACCATGACCAGTATATACTTTTCAAGCACCTCATTAAGGTTTTGTCAACATTCGAATAAACATAAAAGTAGCGAGGGTCGTTGATTACAGGTTTCAATCTGCTCGTTCCAGCGGTCCCTCAGATTCAATGACTTCGGTAGAATAAGCTGACTTGGTCCAGGAATATGACAGGCATTATGCTTCCACGACTCAGAAAGCTTTCAATGACAGATATGGCCTGATTTTCCGCTATTATGCCCATACACTATTGAGAAGGAGGCCCTGCCGTTGATCCTGCGAAGCAAAAAAGTAATCCGCAATAGACGATGAAAACTATTTAACCGATGATAATAAAAATAAACAAACGAACCATCAAAATAATAATAATAACATTGAAACACAAGTGAACGTTCATGTAATAGGCAAAAAGTTCGATTCGAGAAGACGCTTTTGTGCAATTAAAGGAGAACGAATTTTCAAGACCGTTTCTTATTGTCCTGGATCAGCATTTTTATTTCTCAACAAAATAAGTTCGAAAATTTCGTTTTTTTTTCTTCGAGTTTCATTTTTTTGTGACTTTTAGAAAAAAAATCAACAGTTCTATCTCGGTACGCGCGAAAGAAGCTCCTGATTGGCGAATGAAATTGCCAAAGTTCTGAAACACTGACTCTTGATAGAGTGAAACCCGAATGAACGTTGTTAAGTAATAATTAACATTGGCCAATGTAATAATAAGCTGAATTTTCATACTATTGTATCCGCTCATGAATTTTGATGAAGCGTATGCCTTGAAAGACCTTTCATAATTAGAATTATCCCCGGTTGATCAATCCGTGCCATGTTCGTGGTTTGTCTTACTGGATTACGTCAATCGCAGGAACCCTACTCCGTGTAAAGTTATGTAGACAGAGGTCTTAGTGATAACCAAGAGAAGCCCTCCGTTAAGCAACAACCGTAATTACGGTGTGAGAGCTAATGAGAGCCTGATGAGTGAGGGCGAGGGACAGGGACAAAGCACAGGTGACACCCTTTACTGGCATTTGTATACCGTACGTAGTGGTGTGCGTGGATGGGATGGCCGATGACTGGCAAACTAAAGGACAGCGAGGACTTTGACCACATCATTTAGGGTGTTAAAACGTGCGGCTTAAAGCTCTCTGTTTACAATCAATCGATATTGAACACCCATATATCGTAGCAATTCCGGTCGAATTCAGAACATAATATTGAATGGACACTCGGAGATAAAGTTTCGTTGGCCCAGCAAGAGTGTGCGTGCGGAGGGTGCTGTACCTACGGATTTCCAGGGTAGCCGACGCCAGTATCGACCAGACGAACGAGCGTATGCTGCTCGACTTTTATATATATATATATATATATATATATATAAAGAAGGGCGTACGGTGATTTTCACGATTACTTAATTTGGTGACGAACATCCCTTTCTTGTTGGTCCCAACCCCTTCAGTCGCCCCACTAATCACTTTAATTGTTTGCTCACGTACATAAAAAGACTAACAATGACTTCGAGCAATTGAACTAAGCCTCCAAGTACGGAATAGTATACCGAGCAAGACCCTTTTACGTAAGGGTTAACGACTGCAGAGAAACATTCTCTATTCCAATGTCGTTTTCACCCCCGAATTACAAGAATAACTTCCATTAGCAAAATGTGCCCGAGTCCTGTCTGCTGTTGAGGCAAATCCACGTTCTCTTTTCATCTGTATCGATAAATTCTTTTAATATTTAACAAGTAATTACTTGCTCAGAGAATTCCTCGACGTGGAACGAGGAAGAAGATCTTTTCTATTATAAGAAAAAAAATTGAATGAAAGCAGATCGTATGAGGAATAAGCGTAAACTCGACAAGTCTTTGAAGAATATTATTTTCTTGATATATCCGTCGAACGCACGACATCTTCTAGGGAAGAAATAAAAAATTGAATCTGGTTGAATTTAACAAATCCAGAAATATCGCTCTGAGGTCGTTTATAGCTTTTTATTGATCTTCCAATCAATGCAACACTTCGCAGAACTGGAATGGAGTATTTAGCTCTGACGTAATTCAACCGAGTCGTAATAGTTGATTCAGGAGACAGACGATTTTCTACTTGTCTTGATTACGGTTTTACAACCTGATAAACTATGTGGTCCAACTTTGCTTCGGACTAAGGACCGACGTTTGGCATTTAGAGAAACTTCGCATTGAGAATACGAGACTACTTATACACACCAGACCCTTAAATTACGTTGACACAACGGGGTATTCATTGCTTCCGGTTTCACAGCGATCCAGGTCACCCTAGGACACACGAGTTATACGAATATATCGCAGGTGACGCAATACATTGTGTCTCAGGTGAACCGAGCACCCGAGAAACAACCATAAACCCCATGTGCTCCACTTAATTTAATCTCGACGATCCAAAACTTAATTTCCATTAATCACCGCGTTCTTTCAGTTCTAAGTTCCAGTTATGTTCAACATTTTTTTTACCTCGATATTACAGCGTGAATGTTTTTCCAAGATAACGCCAGCAAAGATTATTTCGGGGATTCAAATATTGGCAACTTTATGTTACTCCAGATTGAGCATTAATTTTCAATCGTTCACCTCCAGAGAGCAGAGGGCGAAGTGTTACAACAAACCTATTTTAGAATCAGCTTTGAAGAAAAAAATATATCATAACAACTTCGTTTAGGTTTTTTTTTTATACAACTTGCCTTTATCCTCCATTGTCTACAGAAAATCGCACTGCTACGTTCAATTCCCAAATGCAATCTTGGTTACTTCTCTAATGGATTACGTCTGTTTCTAGCCGAACATAGAAAGAAGAAAACAATGGAGGATTTTCTTACATTTTTATGTCTAGAGGCCGCGGGATTCCGTTTCAGTTTTTCGATCTATTTTTTGAATCAGCGATTTAATAATAATCGATAACGTGTGGAAGCACTTTATATACATTTTTTTAGAATTCATTGTTTATTTACTCTTCTTTGGGCCAAATGGACGAGAGACCTCAACCATGAATTTTTCAAGAGGTTCAAACCCATGAATCTTTGAACACAGAATTTCCTGCAGGAAAAATGGTCTCGATATACTTTCCTAACCCGTACGGGAATGCGGGATCGATCGATAAATTTGAGTTCATGAATATCGTGTATCTGTCCGAATAACTCGAAATTATTCACCTGCTAAAAATAGTTATTCATGAAATCGTTTTCCACTGTGTTTATTTTTCTCTTTACAAACATTCATTTATCGTTGATTAATTTGGAATTTTCAATAATCCACTCCGCTCGGTCGAAATCGCCTGAAAAATTATTTTGGAAATGAAAAATATTACTCGCAATATTTTTGGTTCGCATTATGTGTTAGTAAATATTCCTGACATTATCCATACCTCGGATTCTTATCATTTTCCCTTTCATAGTTTTCATCAGAACATCGGTCCCATTGACATGTTATGGTGCATGTCATCGTCCATGGAGCCACCATCGTCATGTTTGGGCGCAGGCTGGTAAGCAGCAAAAAAAGCGATGCACCAAATAATGAACGATGCGATGAAAAGCAACCAGACTGTGCCGTTGAACTTGTCCCAACTGAGGACTAATTGACCGAACGATTGTTCACTTTTATCACATGCGCAAATCTCATTGGTGCTTGCAAAATTAGTAGACATTTTGTGCTTGGTAAGTCGAGCGTAATGACGGTTGCTCCGAGCAAATATATCCGATGGGGAAACCCGAAATGTACTGGCGCAGCAGTCGATCGATTGCTAGGCTCTTGTGGGAAAGCAAAAGGCACATATTAAATGGGCCCATCGCAAATGAAAGATAAAGAAACGAGTCGTACCCGATAACACGTACTACGCGTTGCCACAACGAGATTAGATCGTCTCGATTTTTTATCATTTACTAGGTGGTGCATACCTACATCCGGTCCACGCCGGGCCAATCCAATCCATCTATTTAAAACAACCAAACGAATTGAAAACATGCTACCTTATCAAACAACTGGCTCCCAGCACTGGCCATAACATTTTTCATAAAAATTCTCAATTATCTTGAATATGTCAGTAACGCGATATGTGTATTCAGATTTCGATCGTTGAGAAAATATAGATACAGATATCAATTCGTTGAGCCATTCGAACATGCTTTGGGCTGATGATTAACTTTACGAGATATGAACCAACTTTCAAAACACATTATGATAATTTCTATGAATAACTTTGAAAAAAAAAATATATATTTTCGTGAAAAGACTATGAACTGTTCGACGTAATTTTTACGTTCAAACAGGCTGTTGCGTCTTTAAAATTCAACAGCCTGTTTCCTTGATCAAATATCAAGATCGGAAGAATTGAACGGAAGTTGGTGAGATATTTGGTTCTTATCAGAAACAATGACGCCAATAACATATGGCTCATAAAATATGAAGACGTTTGGAGAGAATATTTATCAACTCGCGCATACATATTATCTATGAAAGTTCGAATTTCGTGATAACCATTCCAGCAATGTTAAAATTCAAAAATGTTCGTTCAGAATTCATCATGAGAATAACATTTTTTCCATTTATTTGAATTTGGTACACTTTTTATAATAATGGAATAATCAAACGTCAGTCTTTTCAATGTGAAAAGACTCGAGGCAGAAGCTGCCGACTTCAGCTGCAACAATCGCTGTTCTCGCTCGTGAATTTGTTCCACGAAAAAAGCCAATATCCCAAACCAGTGCCAATGACGGTTGCGAGTGCCAGCCAGACGTTGTACGTCATAAAGATGAACATCAGGAAATATCCAATAACAAATTGTATCATGTGAAGAATAGTTTGGTAACAGTGGATTCCCGAAAAAATCACGTCCCTGTTGCATCAAATTAGAGTTATCATGGTGTACAAAAGAAATTAAATGAAAGGGAATATTATTTCACATTGACATTAACCTCCGCGATCGTTTTTTACCGGAAGCCTTCACCGAAATCATAGTGTTGACATAAAGGTGTTCCCTGAAATCGTCAATTCCATTATTGCTTGAGAATGATTTTTGTTTGGCGTAATTAATCAAAATGCAATCATACCGATAATTTTTCAGGCCTTCGTAAATAGCAGCTAGAAGAACGATGCCAATCATGGACCCCACTATTCCTTGCCAATCGGTAGTTCTCCATACTGAGAAGAGAATTGTCTCGGCAACGCCAAAGTGGAACGTCATCTACGAGCACGCATAAAATTTATATCTTTACTAAAAACTACTAAAACGCTCGTCATATGAAAATACCATTCTTTTCGTTCATAACACGGTTATCGAACTTTTCCGGGATATTGACAAGTGGCACATTTGTGAACACAGAGGAAACAAGGTTTCGCTTGCATGAGGGACGTTTCCCACGAGTTTACGTATTCGACGAGTGACATGTGCAACTTCCGGCCAGTATAACTTCGTTCGAAACACAAGAGGGAGCTCTCGAAATAATGCTTCAAAAATGAACACTCGGAGAATAAACGCACAGCCATATCACAATATATAAAACTTCAATCATCGAAGACCATAAAAGAAAATGCCGGTCAGTCGCTTAATCTTAAGTAAAGCAATGAAGCAAAAGACCCAGTGTCGTGATTAATCTCGTAGTTTTATAGCTCATTTTACTTACTCCCATCATTTTGGAACGGTTGTTTTTGTTTCGACGTTCTTTAGTCAATATCACAGAACGAATACGACACGAATGATTTGTAATGATAATTCTCCAGGTCTCGAAACCGAGATCATCTTATCAGTAAATGCGATAAGAACATATAAACTGATAAAAAAAAAAGTATAGTCAAACGTGCATGCAAGTAGTTAAAAAGTCGAGGAATCCTCGTAATTTCAGATTATGCAATTTT